>JANCRA010000013.1:1739238-2982339 GCA_024362935.1 Setophaga petechia | reverse complement strand
CCCCCCCACCCCACCTGCCCCCCTCCCCCCCAGGGCCCCGGTCCGGAGGAGGGGGTTCCCCGGGAGGGGGCGGGGCTAAGGCCCCGTCCGGGGGAGGGGCCGCGGGGGAGGGGGCGGGGCCAGGAGGGGGAACGCTCGCGGCCCCGCCCCTGTCCCGAGACCGGCCCCGCCCCTGTCCCCCAGGCCACCCCCACCCGTGTCCCCCCACCCAGTCCCCCCCGTGTTCCCCAGACCGGCCCCGCCCCTGTCCCCAGACCGGCCCCGCCCATGTTCCCCAGACCGGCCCCCGCCCCTGTCCCCAGACCGGTCCCGCCCATGCTCCCTAGACCGGCCCCGCCCCTGTCCCCAGACCGGTCCCGCCCGTGTTCCCCAGGCCGGCCCCGCCCCTGTCCCCAGACCGGCCCCGCCCCTGCCCCCAGGCCACCCCCGCCCATGTTCCCCAGACCGGCCCCGCCCGTGTTCCCCAGACCGGCTCCGCCCGTGTTCCCCAGACCGGTCCCCGCCCGTGTTCCCCAGACCGGCCCCGCCCGTCGCACCGGGCCGAACGGGGCTGGTCCCGGCGCTGCGCGGAGCCCCGAGCGCTGAGGCGGGGCCGGGCACGGGGCCGGGGCTCTGGCTCGGCTCCTGTCGGTGTTGGCTGTCGGGGGGGTCCCGAGCGGCACCGCCTCTCCCGCGGCGGGCGCGGTGTGGGGGCGGGGATCGGGACCGGGACGGCCGCGGGCGGCAGCAGCTCCAGAACGGAAAGGCTCCACACGGACGGAACCGCCCGGGGGCAGGGGGACTTGCTTCCCCAAGTTCCAGGATGATTTTTGGGGTAGGAGCACCCAAAGCCAGCAGAACTGGCCTAAAACACTTCTTGTGGGACCTCTCCTCTCTCTTCCTCACCAAATTCCCACTGTCAAAACCCATCCCCTCAGTCTGTCCAAGGAATTGGGGTTGGATTTCCCAATCCAGCAGGGCAGAAATGCTGCTGTCCTTACTGTATATCCTAATTGCATTAATTGCTTAAGAAATAATTGAAAGGAATTTAAAAAATGAAATCAAGTAAGAGCTGCCAGCTCCAACTAAGGGATGCTCAAACCCCTTATCAATAATTTGCTTTAATTAACCAACTCAAACAAAGTCATTAACACCACATTGATACAGTATGACTCTCTTTAATGGAGTTGCAGATAAATATTGCAGAATGTAAAAAACATTTATAACCCAGAAACTCTTTTAAGAGATGTACAGCTGCAGAGAGTCTTGGGATTCAGGAGAAAAATCCCCAAGTTTTCAGTCTTTAGCATCTTCCACTCTGTGGTCACTGACAGCAAACGCGGCTTCAGCCTCGGGAAGGCACGGGGAGTCAGGGATTTCACAGATCCTGGTGTCACCTCAGCCTTTCAGCAGGTACAGCCTGCAGGGAGAGGGAAGAAAACGGCTCAGAATGGACAGCCTAATTCCAGAAAAACATCCCAATTCATAAAGCACTGGGCAGAGCTGTCAGAACTTCCCCAAAGGTTCATTTCCCTGAGCACTGAGGGCTCCAAGCTGAAGGCACAGGCTGCACCTGCCATGGACAGACATGGAGAAGCCCAGAAGGAAAAGCCACTGGGCCAAATCCATCAAACATTCCAAAATCAGGCTCCTCACCTGGTGGGGGAAGCACATCTTCCCTCCTGTGGGTTTTTAGGGATCTGCAGTGAACTGCAGGGGAAAAAAACCCAAAACCCAAGTATTTCCCACGACTGGAACAGAAAAGTGGGGGAAAGGATGGAGGGGCAGCTCCTGAGGTGAATAACTGGGATCCAACCCCTCCAAAGCAATGGAAGCAGAGGCTGAGTGACAAAGCCCTTGGGCCCGGTTTGCTGGGATTCCCAGGAAAACTGCTGGGTTTGACTTTGGCAGGAAAGCCCAGCTGGTTATCACCTCATCAGCCAGGGACAGCAGCAGCACCCACAGGGACCTGGCCAGGTGTGTCTGCCTGGCACAGGGCTCCCCACTGCCTGGGAATGTCTGTGCTGCAGGGCACTGGCCATTAAAACAGCTCCTACCTGTCCTTGCACAAGGCAAGATGCTTTTTCCATACAGCAAATGGTCTTTGAATTAAGAAGATAACACTACACTCAACTGGAGAAGAAAAGGTGAGATCTGTTAAATTTTCCTAAGCCAGGCAAAAAAGAAAACCAAATTAAAAAAACCAAACCCAAAAATCCCACCGCCAACAACAATAACAATGAAAAAAAAGCCTCTTGAGATATTAAGCATATCTCAAGAGAGTTCACATCAGAATGAGGTGACTTGGAAAGCTTGAAAAGCTGCAATGCTGCAAAAATCTAATGCTGCAAAAAAAGCCTTTTCTTACATCACATGTTAGCCCTGAACTTGCAAAAAACCCCAGCCAAACAAACAATTCACCACATATAGTTATTGAGCCATTCCTGTCTTTGAGCACAAGTCAAGCTAAAGCTATGGAGACAAGAAAAGTTTAATGCTGTTCCTGTGGAAATCACAGAAGCACAGGGAGGTTTTCCATCACCAATTCCTTCCATTTGACTCTTTCCCTGCTCACTGCAGCCTGTGAAAGCTCACCCAACTCTAACACTCACTGTCCACTGCTTCCAGCCCTGGTGGCAGAGCCACACACTCAGCTTCTGCTGGACAACCCTCAGTTTCCAACTTCCTTGCACTATTTGCTCCCAGCTCTTCCTACCTGCAGTCACCAGATTTTAGTAGAGCAAAACATCAACCTGATTTATGATGTTATACTTCAATACAAAGCTGCAGCAAAAGCATTCAGTCCATTTGCACAAAAGGCAGAAGAAACAGGGCTAAAAGTTAAGTGAAGATCTGGAGAAGTGAATCAGAACTAACTAGAAACAACAAATCAAATTACTGAGACATAAATAGAAACCTAATGCTGTGCTTGATAAAGAGAAAATGCTAATTACCATGAAAATGGAAGGAAAGTTACTGAAAATCTTGCACAACACAAGATTCCAATGACAGGAAGCAGACCAGCACATGCTACAATGCCCTGAATTACTCTGGGTGAAATAAGCTGTTCTGCAGAAACTATTGGAGCACATGAAGGTTTCACAGAGGTGAATTAAACCAATGATTCATTGTAAGGTTAAATCTCACCCTGTCCAGCACCTCTTCCAGGACAGCTTGACTCTCCAGAGTGAGTGGCTGCTCATGGATGACAGCTTGCTTTCCCGGGGTGCCTAGAATATAGCTGAGATGCCACAGCTCAGATCATGCACAGATTCCCAGCCTGAAGCCAAAAACCCAAACCCAGCACTCCTGCAGAGCCCTGAGAGACAGCCCTGGATCCTGGGGCTGCACTGAAAAACTGCACAGACACCCAGAGCAGGGCAGGGCTGCCTGGGAGGAAGAAGCAGCATTGCTCTCCAAGAAAAGTGCCATTCTGCAGCCAGGTCCGTGCTTTAGGGAATTTTACTGCCAAAAAATAAGGTATCATAGCTGTGGAATTAAGAAAAAAACCCAAAAGCCCTGTCCAGAGCATAAAGGTGAACATCCACAGCAGTCCAGCAAAATGAATGGGAACTTCAGAAAAAAACAGAGACATTGAAACTAGTTCAGGTGAACACTGTCCATCAGAACAATGCTTGCATAAAGGAACTCTGCACAAAGCCTTGATTCACTATGTGGTTATTGAACAATACCTTAAGACCACTTTTAAGTGCTATAAACCAACTAAACCCAAGCACACTTCCATTTTCTAGACAGATTTTATGCAGCTGAGTGAGAGCCTCAGGCACACATTCACCTGTCAGATTTGCCTTTGCCCACCCCAGAGACAGAGCAGGTGTGGCCAGCACAGCTCAGACCTGCCCAGAGTGCTGCCTGAGCCCCTCTGGCCACGCTGCCTGCTGGCAATGCTGACCCCAGAGGGGCTCCAGACAGGCCTGTCTGCTGCTTGGCTTGTGTACTCCTCACAGAAAATGAGAAGGAACCCTCCCGTGCCCTGGACCTGCTGGTATTTGCCAGGGCTGAGCCCCAGTGAACACTCCCTGCCCTCTGCCTGCCCTGGAAATGCTCCCTGGCTCAGCCCCTCTGCCCTCCTGGTTCCATCCCAGAGTCTGACTGAGGCTAACCTGGCATTCCTGGCTACTGGTAGAAGCAAAGAGCACCAGAAAACGAGAGCTGTGCTGGGAAGGGAGGGCATTTCCAGCTGGAGATTTCTGTCAGTGCTTCCTCTATTGGGCTGCCATGCAGAAAATGTTCCAGCTGTCGGTGAGGACAAACAGAACTCACTCTAGAGCACAAATGTTCTGGTTTTAGCAACACCAAGGAGCAGGAGTGGCTGTGACAGGAGGGCTCCCAAGCCCTGTACAGCCACAGAGTTTATTCCATTCCAGGGATCTGAAGGGGCTGAAGCCACTGTGTCCTCAGTGACAGCAAATACAACCAATTGTCTCATCCCAAAAACAATTCAGGGGGAAAGAGAAAATGCCACAGTGACCTCAGCTGTCTGCAGCAGAACAAAAGCAGAGCACAAATGGCTACCTGAGATCTCAGCCCTCCACTCCCAGCCCTTTAAAAATGAAAGAGGGAGCTAATTTTACCATTAGGGTTTTTGTTCTTTTATCTCATCCTTTGCCTGTCCCTCCAAAAAGGCTCCTCACTGCAATGTGTCACACCTGAGCAGTGCAAATTCTGAGGCATTGTGGAAAAGTAAACTTTGCTGTAAACTTTCACTTTTCTGTTGTAGGCACTGAGCCCCAGCAGGGTCTGTGCCAGTGTTGCTGCCCTTCAAAGCACCCCCAGAACAAATCCTGCTGCTGAGGGGAGTTTTCTGAGGTGCAATTTTAACCAAACACAATCTGAGTATCCATGAACACCTCACACAGCTCCCTCCAGCACCCCCTCTCCTTTAAACATCTCTCTTCATTCCAACAACACCAAAACATGGAGGGCTCGCAGCAATTTCAGTGACAAATCCAGCACCTCTGTGCAAAAAGACCCTTCAAAAGCAGAAAACTGACCTGGAGCAGCCTGTTCCCTGGAGCAGCCACAGCAAGGGCATGAATTCTGTTCCCCATTCCTGCTGAGGGCCTGATTGCTCTCAGGTGCCCTGAATTGCCAGAGCTGATGAGCCCAGCAGCACCAGGGAGTGGCAGGGCAATGCTGCTGCTTCTGGAGTTTTCAAAGGGTGCTGGGGGCAGAAATCACCTCCAGAGCCCAGCAAACACTGCCTCACACACTGGCACATCCAGTGGGGTCCAGCAAGAGCTGCCAACACAAACTCCATGTGTGGAGGCCAAGGATGCCTGTGACTGAGTGCCTGCTGCAGGGCCAGGCTGCTCTGAGCCTTTGGGGACACCCAAAATCCCCCATGGGGGATCAGGCACAGCCTGGACTCCCTGATCCTCCAGGTCTTTTCCAGCCTGAATGACTCTGGGGTTCCAGGAGGTTCCTGGTGAGCAGAGGCTCGGTGCAGGTGCCCAGATGTGTGTGCTCCTGCCCCAGGATGTCTCCAGCAGCCTTCACTCCCCTGCCCAGCTTTGTGCACGTCTCTTGAAGCAGCCAAGTGCAGGGATGGGCCTGGAACCCATCAGGAAATGGAGTTTGTGGGGCAGGGGATGTGTGCAGGGCCATGAAGCACTGCCTGTGCAGGGATGGGCCTGGCACCCATCAGGAAATGGAGTTTGTGGGGCAGGGGATGTGTGCAGGGCCATGAAGCACTGCCTGTGCAGGGATGGGCCTGGCACCCATCAGGAAATGGAGTTTGTGGGGCAGGGGATGTGTGCAGGGCCATGAAGCACTGCCTGTGCAGGGATGGTGATCCTGCACCCATCAGGAAATGGAGTTTGTGGCGCAAGGGATGTGTGCAGGGCCATGAAGTGCTGCCTGCCCAGCCCTGCCTCAGGGATTTCCTCTGCTGGGCTCACCACAGCCAGCAGGGCTTGTGTGACACCCAAAACCTGTTTGCACGTTTGGAAACCCTCCCCTGGCAGCAGGAACCACTCAGGGATCCCATGGCAAACTGGCTGAGCTCTGTGCCTCGCTGCCTTCACGGGGCACTGCAGGCCAGTGCCATTCACACACACAGAGCCAAAACATCCCTGCACCCCTGGGGGGGCACAGAGCCACAGGGATGCCAGAGCTGGCACAGAAATGCTCCGGTTGTTCCCGTACACTCCCAAGGAGGGTGAAGGTCAGGGGTTACTGGAGCCCCTGGAAAGGCCCTTGCTGTCCCCAGCTGATCTTTAGGGTCAGAAGTGTCAGCCCCAGTTAGAGTTACCCTGGGTCAGCTGCCAGGAGCCCTGGGGATGTTTGGCTGGTTGTGAGGACAGAGCCTTGCAGCCCTGGAGATGTTTGGCTGGTCATTTGTGAGGGGATGGACAATGCCCTGCAGCCCTGGAGATGTTTGTGAGGGGATGGACAATGCCCTGCAGCCCTGGAGATGTTTTGTTGGTCATTTGTGAGGGGATGGACAATGCCCTGCAGCCCTGGAGGTGTTTGGTCATTTCTGAGGGGATGGACAAAAAAATGACCTAAAGTAACCCCTGGAAAAACCAAAAAATTCTCAAATTACCTAGAATAACCTTTGTGTCCTCAAATGACCGCTGTGACCTAAAGTAACGTGAGTAGGCACTTAAATGACTTTAAGTAACCTGTACTGGTTTGAAAATAATCCCAAATGTCCACTGGACTCAGGCACTGGCCCCATAGGGCTGAACAGGCCTTGCTGACCCCCCCTTGGCTCCCCAGTTCCCAAATCATCTCCTGGGAATGGGAATCACAGACACAAGTTGAGGCGAGTCTTATTTAGGGTTTCATTTTGGTTTAATTAAGGGGGGGAAAGAAAAAAAAGCACTTTGCCTTTATTGAGCTGTTCTACAGCCAGTTCAAGTTATTATAAGAATTGTTGATGGTGCAGGGCTGCTGTGGGGATTGGTTCCTGCTGTTCTTCAGCTCTCAGCAGCCCCACAGCAGAGGGCTGATCTCAGAGACCAGGCAGGGCACTCAGGGTTCTGGCTCCCGTCTCTGCAGCAGCAATCCCAAAAGCCCAGCGCTGTCCTTTGGGGTCTCTGAGACACTCCCTGCTGAGCTGGTCTGTGCTGGGCATGCAGAGCCTCTGGGGCAGCCACCACGGGCTGTGTGTGCCACTCATTCCCAGATAATTCACTTCAGCTGCTGGGGTCCTCCTGTGAGCCCAGAAATGGAAATGGGACCCACTCCCACACACCTCGGTGGCATCAGGGGACACTGAGTGCCAGTGTGCACCACAGCTGTCCCTGTGTGGGTCAGATGTGCCAGGCCATGGACCCACACAGTCCAGGAGATCCAATTCTCCTTCTCCTCCACCTGGCTGGCAGCAGGGCCCCTCTAATCCTGCTCTACTCCTGTAAATGTGTTCCTGAGAACAAGGACTGGTTCTTCTCGAGAACCACTCATGTTATCATTGCTGTGCCTACAGGAGCTCTGTCCATGAGAGGCTGGAGCAGCATTGATGAGCTTCTAGTGCTGGGTGCTCCTCTTCTCAGTTCAGCTACCCAGGCTGCTGAGGATGAGGGGGGTTCCCATCCCATGTTCCTGAAAGAGAAAACAGAAATTACCTTGTGGAGTGCATCCTCTCTACCTGGCTGGGGGACATCTGCTCCTAATGCAGAGACTTGCTGGTTCTGCTGAGATGTGGTAAATCCCTTCCTGAACTGGTAAATCCCTTCCTGAAGCTCCTCTCTCAGTTTCTGGTGGCCCTCTTCCATTTTCTCTTCCAAGCTCCAGCTGTGCTCAGCCAGCTTTGTTTCCATGGATGAGAGATGGGTGCACAACAGGGCACAGAGAGCTCTGTTTTCTCTGTGACTGCTCCAAGAATGAGGATGTTGGCATGAAATAAATAAATCTCCAGCCACAACAGGTTATTGCCCAAGCTTGAGTGGGAGCTGGATGCCATCTCTGGCTTGGCACTCAGCTTCCTCCATCAAAACCTGCTTTTCCTTCCCACTGAGTGGACATAAAAAGGCACCACTCTATTTGTGGTGGAACAGCAATTTGTCAGTAAAGGATCTCGAGTTTTCAGCCATGCCAAAAGGATGTGGAGAGCCAAAAGGGGAACAAAAGGGGTTTGAGAGAGGATTCCAGAGGTGCAAGGGTCACTCAGGAGCTGGGGCTGCCAGAAGTCACTGCCCTTGGGGCTCAGAGCCTGGCTGGGCTCCCTCGACCCCAGCTCTGGGAATTTAGGGAGTTTGGAACACCCCATCCCTGCTCCCAGGGCAGTGCAGATCTCAGCCTGGGGGAATTGAGGGTTTGGAACACCCCATCCCTGTTCCCTGGATCCCAGGGTAGTGCTGACCTCAGGGTATGGGAATCTGGGGGTTTGGACTCCCTGATCCCCAGCCCCAGGACAGTGCAGTCCTTGGGCATTGGGAATTTTGGGAGTTTGGAACATCCCATCCCTGTTCCCCTGTGCCTAGCGCAGTGCAGACCCCAGCTCTGGGAATTTGGGGGTTTGCAATACCCCATCCCTGTCCCCCAGCTCCCAGGGCAGTGCAGTCCTTGGGCTCTGGGAATTTTGGGGGTTTGGAACACCCCATCCCTGCTCCCAGGCCAATGCAGATCTCAGACTGTGGGAATTTGGGGGTTTGGAACACCCCATCCCTGTTTCCTGGCTCCAGGGCAGTGCAGTCCTTGGGCTTTGTGAATTTTGGGGGTTTGGAACACCCCATCCCTGTTTTCTGGCTCCTAGGACCATGCAGATCTCACCTCTGGGAATTTTGGGGTTCGGAACACCCCATCCCTGCTCCCCACCCCCGGGCAGAGCAGAGGGAAGCCCAGCCTGGTCAGAGCTTCCTCTGGAGCTGGGGGTCCTCTGGTGGCAGGACAGGGTCACTGGGTACATCCTGCCAAGCCCTCACTCATTTGCCAGGTGTGTTCCAGCACCTCAGCTGAGGATGAGATGTGCTCCTTTCCCATTAAAGCCATCTCCTGATTTGCAATTCTGATCGGGGATAATTGCCTCAGCAGCATTCCAAGCCGGGCTGCAGGTACGGAGTGGGCACCATTAACAGCAGGGATTTAATTTGTGTGTCCGTTTGTAACACAAGCAGAGAGCCTCTCAGGCACCACTGGAAGTGATATTTTTTTTGCCTGTGATACATATTGGAGGCCACATTCACAAGAAAGACTTGCATGAATAAAAGATGAGAGCACCAACTCCTCTGCCTCGCCAACCAAAGAAAACAAACATTGCCTTGGGGACACCGAGTACAAACAGATGCTGGAGCCTTGCCTTACCTAAGGAGGGGAGAGGAGCTGTCTGAAACAAACACTGAATCTGGGCAGAACTGTCAGAATTCTGACACGAAGTGGTCCTGAACAGCAGCTAATCAAAATAGCTGCTAACCAGCTCGGGAGAGAAACTTGTAATTAGCAGCACAATGAGATTTGCCCTCTGGGCTTCCACCTCCTCTCTCCTTCAGGGGAATAAAGGCCCCCAGTGGTCAGTGACATCTGTTTCTTTAAGAGATGGGAATTCTCAGGGGCACGGGAGTCACTTCTGCAGAGACTCACAGTGATGGATGTGCTCCTGTCCCCCAGAAACAAAAATAGTGCCTGCTTCCCACAGACCACAGCTCCAAATGCTCAGTTCCCCCTGAGTGCTGTGGCTCAGGCCCACTGGGGTTTGGTGCTTTCTGAGCTATGTGCAGGTTTCCTCATCCCAAAACAAGCTCTCAGGTAGTTTTCTGTGAATGTGATATATCTGCCCTGATACCACACTGATATTGGGATAACTGCCCTGACGCCACACTGATATTAATCGGATATAACTCCCCTGATATCACACTGATATTAATCTGATATAACTGCCCTGATATCATACTGATATTGGGATAACTTCCTCATATCACACTGATATTAATCTGCTATAACTGCCCTCATGTCACACTGATATTAACTGGATATCACACTGATATTGGGATAACTGCCCTGATATCACACTGATATAACTCCCCTGTTATCACTTGATATTAATCTCATATAACTGCCCTGATATCACATGATATTAACCTGATACCACACTGATACTGGGATAGCTTCTCTGATGTCACACTGATATTAATCTGATATAACTGCCCTTTATCACACTGATATTGGGATAACTGCCCTGATATCACACTGATATTAATCTCCTATAACTCCCTGATATTAATCTGATATAACTACCCTGATGCCACACTGATATTGGGGTAACTGCCCTGATATCACACTGATATTAATCTCATATAACTCCCTGATATCCCACTGATATAACTCCCCTCATGTCACATTGATATTGGGGTAACTGCCCTGAAATCACATGATATTAATCTGATATAACTCCCCTGATGCCACACTGATATTAACCTGATGTCACACTGATATGGAATAAAAACCCCAAACAACACAAGCCAAGGAACAAAAATCTCCCAAGGATTCAGTATGAAATAAAGCAGAATGCAGCCCACTTCACCCCAAGGATAGCCAGTGCTCTGCCAGGGACCCACAGGCAGCAGTGGTGACAGAAATAAATCAGATGAGTGCAGAAATAATATCAGAGGGGTGCAGAAATATTGTGCAAGTCACATTTGGCCAACTGCCAGAGCAGAAACCAAAGAGGGTCACTGGCAAACCTGATCTGGACACGTCAAGACACAAAGAACAAAACCACATTTAGGAAATACCTGTTTAGAACACATTCAGGAATCACTTTTGGGTGCAGTGATGGTCCATGCCCCAGTTTGTTACCAGAAAAACCACCCCAGCCTAAACCAAACACTCTTGAGAAGCAAATCACACAATCAAGGGTTTGTCCGTGTGAGAATGAAAATGTGAAAAATTAACTCCCTCAATTTAGCCTCAAGGGAGCTTTCACCCAAAGGTGAGAAGAGAGAGTCTCAGCTTGTAAATGTATGAATAATTCCATGGCTCCTGCTGATCTGGAGTGGGAGGTGCTGGATCACAACAGTGCTGGGTGGCAAAGTGACACAAATGGGGAAGGGACTGCTGTCACCCCAGGTGTAAGGAATGGCAGTGGCAAATTACTGCTTCTATCCAATTTGGGTGAAGCACATTTGCTAAAACCACTTAAAACTGAGCTGAACTTACCCAAGTGGTGCAGCCCTTCCTGCCTGTGCAGCTGCTGCAGGCACATCCAGAGAGCAAAGCTCAGCTCCACAGCACTGAGAGGCACAGGGCTGTCAGAAATGCATTCATCTGCCTGCCAGGCTGTGCCTGCCCTCAGCAGCACCACGGTGGGGTTTGTGCACGCACACACACACACACACACACACACAGGCTGTGCTTGCACTTCCCAGCTCCTGCAGCCTCTCCTCAGAGATGCCCCAGACCCCTCAGCATCTCTGTGGCCTCCAGCAGCTCCTTATCCTCTGATCTCCTTGCTAATTATGCTGCACTTTCCATCTGATCCAAGGGAGAAAACCCCTTATCCCATCCCCGCAGCCCAAAACAAGAATATCTTCACCTGTCAGAGCTGGCAGCTGCCCACATGCCCTGTGCTGCCCTGGTTCCTTGGGAAGAGGAAGGGCCCAAGGGCTGGCTGGGGTGGCCAGGGGCAGGGCAGCAGCTGGCACCACAGGGCACATCTGTCCCTGGGCACCCCACAGCCCTCCCAGCAAACCAATCCCTGCAGCTGCAGACAGAGCTCTGTGGGTGGCTGTGCCTTGGCTGGTGGCACACAGAGCAAACTCAGCACCAAGGGAAACCACAGGAGATTTCACGCCCTCTGAGCAGGACAGAAAGCTGAAAATGGGACTATTACTACTTTATCTTCAGGAGTTTATAATGTTATTTCTTCCTTTCCTGTGTGTCCAGCCATTGCCAGATGTTCCCCTTATTCCCTCCCTGCCCTGGCTCCAGATGTGGCTGCATTTTGGGATTTGGGGATTTATTACCCATACAACCCTTGGAAATCATCCAGGCTACTGAAGACCCAACATTTGCAAAAGAGGACAAGATGTTTTTCCTTTTTGCTAAATGTTGAGGCTCAGACTTGACAAATCATCATTTCCAGGGAAGAGTTGGCCATTGGAAAGGACACATTTCTTCTCAGTGACAGCCCATTACTTGGAGAAAAACCAATGTAAATGCATATGCAGATTATGCAGCAATTTTGGCCCATGTGGGCCTCTGAATTTGCTGACCCAGCCACCCACTTATTGGAAGTGACATCTAAGCGTTTTGCAAATTTTTGACTTTCTGGTTGTCTATTTAGATTTTTTTTTGGTGTGTGTGTGTAAGATGTGTTCTTGAAAGCAACCAGGAGACATAAGGAAAAAACCCAGTACAGAAAATAAAACTCTTTCTGCTGCTTGATCAGCTCGCTTTTGCTCTCACATGTGCACAGATGTGCTGTGGTTCTGCAATCTTGTTTGTGTGCAAAAGCAGGCACCTGCTTGTTAATGGGAAAATCTTGCTAATTTTAGACTGAAAACTCTCAGAAGCTGCAGCCCCAAAATTCCTGCACATGAGAGGGCTGAGAAGGAGACTCAGAGCACACGGGGCTTGCAGAATTCCCAAATATTTGTGAGTTCTGACACTCGTGCAGGCTGTGTCCTGAAGACACTTGTTTTAAATGCCAGCTCTAGGAGTCTGAGCAACACCCACACCTTTAAAGCCAAACAGGGACCAGCCTGAGCAGCCTGGAGAAAAAGGAATATCCTCTTCCATGTTTTTCACCTCTGCTTGTAGCAGGACAAAGGCTGAACTCGCTGGAAATCAAGTGGGGCACTGCCCAAATTTTGGCTTCTTTTTGAAGCCTGGTTTGGCTAAGGGATGCTGGGCAGAGCAGAAACACAATGAAGGGATTTTAGAAAGATAACAGATGCATCTCTATTAAAAATATTTAGAGCAGGCCCTGTGATGCCATGGGCAGGGGCATGGCCATGAGCAGCCTGCCCTGGAAGCCCTGGGGAAGGGACACAGCCCATCCCTGGCACCCAGAGGTGCCACCTATCCCTGGAGCTGCAGGGCTGTCCCTTGGAACAGGAGGGTCCCCAGGCTGCTGCTGCCCTTCCCTGCTCTCTCCTGCTGCCCAGGACTGGGGGCTGCTGCCTCGTGCTGAGCCAGTCCATGACCCTGAGCACTGAGCAGGGCTTGTGTTTCGCTCCTGTCCCCGTTCCCTTTCATTTCTGTCTCAGCACGTGCATGCCTACATTTGTCACATCACTGCCACCACAGAGAGCTCCCGAGGCAGGCCCCAGGGCTGCTCCTGAAACCGGAGAAAAGGACGGAAAAGGAAAAGGTGGGAAAAGAAAAAGGTGGGAAAAGGAAAAGGTGGGAAAAGAAAAAGGTGGGAAAAGAAAAAGGCGGGGCAAAGGGCGTGGCAGAGGGCGGGGCAAAGGGCAGGGTGAAGGCGGGGCAAAGGGCGGGGTGAGGGCGGGGCAAAGGCGGGGCAAGGGCAGAGCAAAGGTGGGGTGAAGGCGGGCCAAGGGTGGGGAAAAGGCAGGGCAAAGGCGGGGCAAAGGCGGAGCAAGGGTGGGGCGAAGGCGGGGAAAAGGCAGGGAAAAGGCGGGCTGAGGGCGGGGCAAAGGCAGGCTGAGGGTGGGGAAAAGGCAGAGCAAACACGGGGCAAAGGCAGAGCAAGGGCGGGGTAAAGGCGGGGCAAAGGCAGAGCAAAGGCAGGGAAAAGGCAGGGCAAAGTGGGGGAAAAGGCGGGGAAAAGGCGGGGCAAAGGCAGGGCAAAGGTGGAGCAAAGGCGGAGCAAAGGCGGAGCAAGGGTGGGGCAAAGGCAGGGAAAAGGCAGGGAAAAGGCGGAGCAAGGGCGGGGAAAAGGCGGGGAAAAGGCGAGGAAAAGGCGAGGAAAAGGAGGTATGATAAATAGGTACGATTCGTGCTGATAAAATTGAAACAATAATCAATATTGGTACAGTAATTACATTAATTATTATATTGATTTGGAATAATAAAAATAGTTAAAAGTTGTAATGCCAAAGAAGAGAGGGAGAGGAGGGGCTACACCCACACACTCCCGGCAGATTTTTACAAGGACAGGAGGAAAGAAGCCAAATATATAGTTGCTCAAAATGAGCAGAAAGGAAGCAAAAGCTGGTTGGGTCCCAGGAAATGCTAATTAGAAAGGATCTATTGCCTTAATACGTAGATATAGTGATATGTTAGTCTTGGCTTACATTGTACTGGTTTGGTGCGCATGTGTAACCCAAAGGTGAATTAAAGGACACAGAGGAAGACTACGAAATCTTCATCAGATGACCCCCAAAGACTTGTGCGACCACCAAACCGAGTGCTGGCACATGCGCGGTAAAGGTGGTGATGAGGGCGGAGATAGAAATATGACGAACCGAAAATAGGAGGAGATGGTATTAACCCATGGCATATAAGGGGGGAATCTTCACTTGGCAAGCTTGTACGTGAGGTGGCAAGGGTCCCAGAACCCTGCACTCCGTACCCCGCGGTTATCTTTTGTTTATGCGCTATTATTGGAACCACATTATCCCTTATTTACATATTTTCTACACTACTTAATTAAAATTGCTGCTATCTCAAATATTGTTCAGTTTTTTTTTTATGAAGGGATAATTGGGCAAACATAACAGCAGTTTTTGCGACAGTCGTGCTTTACCGCAGTTTTACAACGGTGCTGCTTTACAGCACGTTTTACGACAGTGCTGCTTTACCGCACCTTTTTTATGACAGTCGTGCCTTACAGCACTTTTTGCAACAGTCGCACTTTACGGCAGTTTTACGACAGTTGAGCTTTACGGAACTTTTGTGACAGTCGCGCTTTACGACACCTTTTATGACAGGCATGCTTTATGGCAGTTCTATGACAGTTGCGCTTTATGGCGCTTTTTGCGACACCCACACTTTATGTCACCTTTTACGACCGTCGCGCTTTACGGCAGTTTTACGACAGACGCGCTTTACAGCAGCTTTTACAACAGTGCTGGTTTGCAGCACCCCCGCCAAAAATGGAATGGGGGCGGGGACAAGCCTAAAAAAAGTACATGGGGCGGGACAAATCCCAAATAATGACATTGTGGGCAGGGCTAACCTCGAATAAAGGCGAGGGGCGGAGCCAAACCCAAATAAGGGTGTGGGGCGGGGCCAAACCCAAATAAGGGTACAGTGGGCGGGGCTATCCTCAAAATAAGGTGTGGGGCAGAGTCAAACCAAAGTAAGGTTGTGGGGTGGGGCCAAACCCAAGTAAGGTTGTGGGGTGGGGCCAAACCCAAGTAAGAGTGTGGGGCAGGGCCAAACCTAAATAAGCGCATGGTGGGGGGGGGCTAACCTCAAATAAATGTGTGGGGTGGAGCCAAACTAAATTAAAGGTGTGGGGCGGAGCCAGCCCCAAATAAGGGCATGGTGGGCATGGCTAACCTCAAATAAAGGCGTGGGGCAGAGCCAAACCCAAGTAAGGATGCGGGGCGGGGCCAAACCCAAATAAGTTTATGGTGGGCGGGGCCAACCCTAAATAAGTACATCGGGCAGGGCCAGATCCAAATAAGGACATGGTGGGCGGGGCTAAACTCAAATAAAGGCGTGGGGGAAAGCCAAACCCAAGTAAGGGTGGGGAGAGGGGCCCAACCCAAATAAGGCCATGGTGGGCAGATCTAACCTCACATGAAGATGTGGGGCGGGGCCAAGCCCAATTAAGTTTGTGGGGCGGGATCAAACCCAAATAAGGGCATGGTGGGTGGGACTACCATCAAATAAATGTGTGGGGCAGGGCCAAACCCAAGTAAGGGCGTGCAGCGGGTCAAGCCCAAATAAAGGCTTGGTGGGCGGGGCTAACCTCAAATAAAGGCGTAGTGCAGAGCCAAACCCAAGTAAGGATGTGGGGCGAGGTCAAATGCAAATAAGGGCATGGTGGGCGGGGCTACACTCAAACGTGTGGGGCGGCAACAAACCCAAGTAAGGGTGTTGGGCGGGGCCAACCCCAAATACAGGCTTCGTGGGCGGGGTTAACCTTAAATAAAGGCATGGGGCTGGGCCAAACCCAAATAAGGGTATGGTGGGCAGAGGCAACCCCAAATAAGTACATGGGGCGGGGCCAAATCCAAATCAGATCATGCAGGTGGGGACAACCATAAATAAGGGAAGTGGTCAGTGAGTGGCTTCCTGACAGCAAGGACTTGTCCCCACTCTAGACCAATAATTTTCTACACAAAATCCCATAAGAAACAAATGAACAGTAAAGCTTTTCTAACTGTTCTACCTAACTGTGATGACACGCCAGGGCAGGGCAGCTCCAATCATAAGGGCTACAACCTAAGTACACAGAATATAAGCTAACGCATACAGTGGAAGCGTACATACAGTGTAAATACACACAGTACAAGTCAGCATAGGTACAAACAATATAAGTAAACGCAACATAAGCCACCACAAGTACATACAACATAAGGACATAAAATATAAGCCAGCACAGGTACACACAATATAAGTACACACAGGACAAGCCAGCATAGGTACACACAACCTAAGTACATACAATATAAGCCACCATAGGTACATACAATGTAAGTATACACAGTACAAGCCACCATAGGTCCATGCAATGTAAGTACATAAAATAAAAGCCACCATAGGCACACACAATGTAATTACACACAGTATAAGCCAGCACAGGCACACACAATGTAAGAACACGCAGTATAAACCAGCATAGGTACACACAAGCTAAATACATGCAGTCTAAGCCAGCATAGGTACACAGAATCTAAGTACATAAAATATAAGCTACGATAGGCACACACAATGTAATTACACAGTATAAGCCAGCATAGGTACACACAATGTAAGTAGGCACACAGTATAAGCCAGCACAGGCACACACAATCTAGAGTACACGCAGTCTAAGGCAGCATAGGTATACACAATGTAAGTACACACAGTATATACCAGCATTGGTACACACAATGTACGTACAAAGAAAATAAGTCAGCATAGGTACACACAATGTACATAAATAGAGTATAAGCCAGTACAGGTACACACAATGTAAGAACACGCAGTATAAACCAGCATAGGTACACACAAGCTAAGTACACGCAGTCTAAGGCAGCATAGGTACACAGAATCTAAGTACATAAAATATAAGCTACAATAGGCACACACAATGTAAGTACACGCAGTATAGGCCAGCATAGGCACACACAATGTAAGTAGGCACACAGTATAAGCCAGCACAGGCACACACAATCTAGAGTACACGCAGTCTAAGGCAGCATAGGTATACACAATGTAAGTACACACAGTATATACCAGCATTGGTACACACAATGTACGTACAAAGAAAATAAGTCAGCATAGGTACACACAATGTACATAAATAGAGTATAAGCCAGTACAGGTACACACAATGTAAGAACACGCAGTATAAACCAGCATAGGTACACACAAGCTAAGTACACGCAGTCTAAGGCAGCATAGGTACACAGAATCTAAGTACATAAAATATAAGCTACAATAGGCACACACAATGTAAGTACACGCAGTATAGGCCAGCATAGGCACACACAACCTAGGTACATACAGTATAAGCCAGCATAGGTACACCCAATGTACGTACACACAATACAAACCAGCACAGGTACATACAATGTAAGTACACGTAGTATAAGCCAGCACAGGTACACGCAATATAAGTAGACACACAGTATCAGCGAGCATAGGTACACACAATGTATGTACACACAGTATAAGCCAGCACAGGCACACACATGTAAGCAGACACCCAGTATAAGCCAGCATAGGTATACAGAATGTAAGTACACCCAGTATAAGCCAGCATAGGTACGTACAATGTATGTACACAGAGTATAAGCCAGCACAGGTACACAAAATCTAAGTAGGCACTGTATAAGCCACCATAGTTACACACAATCTAAGTACACCCAGTATATGCCAGCACAGGCACACACAATGTAAGCAGATACACAATATAAGCCAGCAGAAGTACACACAAGCTAAGTACATGCAGGCTAAGCCAGCGTAGGTACACACAATGTAAGTACACATACAGTATAAGCCAGCATAGGCACACACAATGTACGTACAAACAATATAAACCAGCATAGGCACACACCATGTACATAAAGAGAGTATAAGCCAGCACAGGTACACAGAACGTAAGAACACGCAGCATAAACCAGCATAGGTACACACAATGTAAGTACACGCAGTCTAAGCCAGCATAGGTACACACAATCTAAGTACACCCAGTATAAACCAGCATAAGTACACACAATGTAAGCAGATACACAGTATAAGCCAGCAGAGGTACACACAATCTAAGTACATGCAGTATAAGTCAGCATAGGTACACACAATGTAAATACACGCAGACTAAACCAGCATAGGTACACACAATGTAAGGTCACCCAGTATAAGCCAGCATAGGTACACACAAAGTAAGTACACCCAGTATAAGCCAGCATAGGTACACACAAAGTAAGTACATCCAGTATAAGCCAGCATATATACACACAATGCACGTACACAGAGTATAAGCCAGCACAGGTACACACAATCTAAGTAGGGACTGTATAAGCCAGCATAGTTACACACAATGTAAGTACACCCAGTATATGCCAGCATAGGTACACACAATGTACGTACAAATAATAAAGCCAGCACAGGTACACACAACGTAAGAACATGCAGTATAAACCAGCACAGGCACACACAATCTAAGTACACACAGTCTAAGCCAGCATTGGTACACACAAAGTGAATACACACAGTATAAGCCAGCAGAGGTACTCACAATGTAAGCACACGCAGTATAGGGCAGTATAGGCCAGCACAGGCACACACAACCTAGGTACATACAGTATAAGCCAGCATAGGTACACACAATGTACGTACACACAATATAAGCCAGCATAGGTACACACAATATAAGTACACGCAGTCTAAGCCAGCATAGGTACACACAAAGTAAGTACACCCAGTATAAGCCAGCATAGGTACACACAATGTACGTACACGGAGTATAAGCCAGCACAGGTACACACAACCTAAGTAGGCACTGTATAAACCAGCATAGTTACACGCAACCTAAGTACACCCAGTATATGCCAGCACAGGCACACACAATGTAAGCAGACACACAGCATAAGCCAGCATAGGTACACACAATCTAAGTACACGCAGTCTAAGCCAGCATAGGTACACACAATGTAAGTACACCCAGTATATGCCAGCAAAGGTACACACAATGTAAGTACACACAGTATAAGCCAGCACAGGTACACACAATGTAAGTACATAAAATATAAGCTACGATAGGTGCACACAACGTAAGTACATGCAGTATAGGCCAGCATAGGCACACACACCTAGGTACATACAGTATAAGCCAGCACAGGCACACACAATGTAAGTACACCCAGTATATGCCAGAATAGGTACACACAATCTAAGTACACACAGTATAAGCCAGCATAAGTACACACAAAGTGAATACACACAGTATAAACCAGCAGAGGTACTCACAATGTAAGTACACACAGTATAGGCCAGCATAGGCACACACAACCTAGGTACATACAGTATAAGCCAGCATAGGTACACACAACGTACGTACACACAATATAAGCCACCATATTTACATACAATATAGGTACATAAAATATAAGCCAGCACAGGCACACAAAACCTAAGTACACGCAGTAAAAGCCAACATGGGCACACACAATGTAAGTACAAGCAATATAAGCCAGCATAGGTACACACAACGTAAGTAGACACTGTATAAGCCAGCACAGGTACACACAAAGTAAGTACAGCAAGTATATGCCAGCATAGGTACACACAATGTAAGTTTACCCAGTATAAGCCAGCATAGGTACACACAATGTACGTACACAGAGTATAAGCCAGCATAGGTACACACAATCTAAGTAGGCACTGCATAAGCCAGCATAGGTACACACAACGTAAGTACACACAGTATAAGCCAGCACAGGCACACACAACGTAAGTACACGTAGTATAAGCCAGCACAGGCACACACAATGTAAGTACACGTAGTATAAGCCAGCACAGGCACACACAAGCTAAGTACACGTAGTATAAGCCAGCATAGGCACACACAATGTAAGTACACAGAGTATAAGCCAGCATAGGTACACACAATGTAAGTCAACGTAGGTACCTACAACATAAACCAGGACTAGAGATAACTCTGGAAGATTAATTCTTGAGTCCTATATCCTTTGAGAAGATGGAACCTCTAGAACTACTGCAGTCACATGAGGAGGGTCTAAGACGCAGCCTCTAGAAGAGAATGGCACAGGAAAAAAAGCACTGCCAAAGCTGGTAGTTGAAGGAGGATGGATGAGAACATTTTGTTTGGTTGGACCTGGACGTTGAGCGGTGCTCCTTATGTGCTTCAGTGCTGCCATTTCCAAGCTTTGGCTACAAGTCTCCTCAGGGTACCTAAGACAAAACAGAAAACGTGACTATTGCCCTCAAAGACAGTAATCCCCGGGACTCCTCTGCACCACTGCCCCAGTTCACCTCTAATCTTCATTTGACTCCGGAGGCTGCACAGAACATACCAGCAAAAAGAAAAGGTACACGCTTAGGATGCTGCTGCATAACGCTCACCTGTGACTCAGCCTGCCTAAACACCAACTCACCTGCCTTCCTCTGTTCCTGGGCATGCCTAGGGCAGCGACAGCACCTGCAAAGAAACAAACCAGAAAAGCAAGCTGAGATACTGTGAAAACACAACCTCCCAAATCCGACAAGTATGCCACACTGACACCTTAAGCTTGCACCCACCTGGCATGGGCATGCTTGGCTAAGATAGATTGCAAACTAACCACTTAAAATAAAAAAAACAAGAGGACATACTTAGAGCTGCCCCAGAAACTGAGACCTCAGCAATCACAACTGCTTCTGTACGCTACTCAATGCTCACCTGGCCCACCCGGTCTTGACTGCTGCTCTCTGCCTTGACTTCCTAAAAAGAGACACCAAGAACACTGCTGTAAGAGCCACTATTTGCGCTTCCTCTGCAGAGACAAATAGTGACTCATCTGCTCGGGGAACCCCCTCACCCAGGATGGGGGCCTTTGCCCTGGATTTTATCCTTCTGCATCTAAAAGAAATTTAGGATGAAAGTAAAATGGCTGCAGGATAACTTAAAGGATTCAGATAACTTGTGTCCATCTACAAATCCCATCCAGAGTCCATATACACCCCACATTACAAATTCCAAGTCCCTGGGACTTGTCCTATTGCACCAGGCTGTGCAGCAGGGCAGAGCAGCTCCGGCACAAATGTGTGCAGACACCCGTGACACAGGACAGACACGACATGACAAACAATGGGCACAAGACACAGACAGAAAGCTCTGGGCAAGAAGGATGACTGCGAGGACTGAGAGGACTCAAAATGAGATGACCGAGGTGAGACTGATGGCTAGCTGATGAGGCTCAGAGAACCCTGGAGGAAGAAGATGCTAACTGAATGATTTATTCCAAGAACTGCAAAGATGGATGCCTGAGAATCCTACGGTCAGAAGCCTCTACCTGCCCTCACATTCTTTCATGTCCTAACCCACCATAATGGATCCTGGAGGGGCATAGCTGTCCATACAGCTCAGAACAAGACCTGAAGAGACACCTGACTGGATGCTTCCAAAGAGAGAAGAGAGTCTGATGCCTGTCTGAGCTCCTGAGTCCAAAGTTCTGTGGCCTGGGTGCCAGGCCAAGGAATGCAGAGATCACGGATGCTAAGAATGATGCCAGGGTTTCCGACAGGCCCCTCAAAAGGCTAAGGTAAAAGACATGACATATCCAAACACACAGAATGCACAATAGACAAGTGACACGAGACACACCGGGACTGCTCTGCCCGGCACACCTCAGCGCTGTGATCTAAAGTGAGACTTGGCTTTCATGGGGCCTAAGGGGCCGCTTCATGGACACTCCCCACCTCCAAAGCAGACTCAAAAACCCCTCCCAGTAATTCCCAAACCAGCACCCCACTTATACCCCCTCTGTGGGTCATAGTCCTCTACTTATCTCTCAGACATCTGGAGATCCTGCTCTCAGGTGCAAAAAAAGGCTGCCTCATCAGCTGGGAAGGTCCTGCTGTCACTGGGCTGGTGTCTCTCCGAAAGCTACAGTAAAGAAAACCAAACATCAGAGCTTGATCTTGGCACCACATCGGCCAAAACCCCACAAGTCTGCTACTCACCGTGCTCCTAAGAATGCCCAGCTGCTCGGGCTGCACGCTTTGGGCACGCTCGCAGACCGAGGCCGTCGTCACAGGGGGTGCCTGGGTTAAGAGGAGAGGAGGTGATTTGGCATGGCTGAAACCTCAGTGCACCCTCGCTCCTCTACCCCACTTCCCTGACTCACCACAACTCCTTGGCAGTTGCCCAAGGCCACCCAGACAGCACCTTTAAATAGAAAAGTTCAGGGCTTCATCACCAGGTGCCGTAATGCATCCACAGGGCTCACTTGTGCAGGAAACCCAGTGCATCGGCCACTTGGGGGCTTGGCATGCTCCGAGTGGATTGCCTAAAGCACAAAAACAAAAATAGAAACATAGAGCTGCATCAGAAATTGAGAGCTGAGCAATAACAACTACTTCTCCCCACTGCTCACCTCGACTGCTGGTAACCAGATTTACTTCCTAAAAAGAAAGACAAAGAACAGAGCAGTAACACAGTCACCATTTATACTTCTGCTGCAGAGACAAATGGTGCCTCACCTGCTCAGGGGAAAACTCTCACCAGGGATGGGGCCCATTGGCACAGATTTAATCCATCTGAATCTGAAAAAAGAGTTAGGACAAGAGTCAAACTGTCGCAAAGCAACTTAAGTGCTCCGGATATCCTGTGTCCATCTACAAATCCCACCCAGAGTCCAAGTACACCCCACATTACAAATTCCAAGTCCCCGGGACTTGTCCTATTGCACCAGGCTGTGCAGCAGGGCAGAGCAGCTCCGGTACAAATGTGTGCAGACACCCGTGACACAGGACAGGATGTGACACACAATGGGTACAGAAGACAGACAGAAATATCCTGGCAAGGAAAATGGCTGCAAGGACTGAGAGAATCCAAAAGGAGATGACTGAGGTGAGACTGATGGGGAGCTGATGAGGCTCAGAGAACCCTGGAGGAAGAAGATGCTAACTGAATGATTTACTCCAAGAACTGCAAAGATGGATGCCTGAGAATCCTACGGTCAGAAGCCTCTACCTGCCCTCACATTCTTTCAAGTCCTAACCCACCATAATGGATCCTGGTAGGGCATAGCTGTCCATACAGCTCAGAACAAGACCTGAAGAGACACCTGACTGGATGCTTCCAAAGAGAGAAGAGAGTCTGATGCCTGTCTGAGCTCCTGAGTCCAAAGTTCTGTGGCCTGGGTGCCAGGCCAAGGAATGCAGAGATCATGGATGCTAAGAATGATGCCAGGGTTTCTGACAGGCCCCTCAAAGGGCTAAGGTAAAAGACATGACATATCCAAACACACAGAATGCACAATAGACAAGTGACACGAGACACACCGGGACTGCTCTGCCCGGCACACCTCAGCGCTGTGATCAAAAGTGAGACTGGGCTTTCACGGGGCCTAAGGGGCCACTTCATGGACACTCCCCACCTCCAAAGCAGACTCAAAAACCCCTCCCAGTAATTCCCAAACCAGCACCCTGCTTCACCCCCTCTGTGGGTCATAGTCCTCTACTTATCTCTCAGACTTCTGGAGATCCTGCTCTCAGGTGCAAAAAAAAAGGCTGCCTCATCAGCTGGGAAGGTCCTGCTGTCACCAGGCTGTTGTCTCTCTGAAAGCTACAGTAAAGAAAAGAAAACCAAACATCAGAGCTTGATCTTGGCACCACATCGGCCAAAACCCCACAAGTCTGCTACTCACCGTGCTCCTAAGAATGCCCAGCTGCTGGGGCCGCACGCATCAGGCACGCTCGCAGACCGAGGCCGTCGTCACAGGGGGTGCCTGGGTTAAGAGGAGAGGAGGTGATTTGGCATGGCTGAAAACTGAGTGCACACTCACTCCTTCCCCCTACTTCCCTGACTCACCACAACTCCTCGGCCGTTGCCCAAGGCCACCCGGACAGCACCTTTCAAGAGAAAAGTTCAAAGGCTTCATCGCCGAGTCCCGGGATACTTCTGCAGGGCTCGTGAAAGCGGCAAACCCGGCCCGTCGGCCGCTTGCTGACTGGGGCTTGCTGTACTCCGAGTGGATTGCCTAATGTGCAGAAACAGATGCTTAGAGTTGCACCAGAAAGTGAGACTTGAGCAAAAACAACTGCTTCTGTATGCTACTCAGTGCTCACCTCACCCACCCTCACCTTGACTGCTGACATCCAGCTTTACTTCCTAAAAAGAACAAGAACAGGGCTGTAACACAGTCACACTTTAAAACCCCCCTGCAGAGACAAAGAGCGACTGACCTGCTCAGGGGAACCTCCTCCTCTGGGATGGCTGGATGGATTTTGCCCTGGATTTTATCCTTCTGTGTCTAAAAGAAAGTGAGGAGAAAATTCAAAGGGCTGCAGGATAACTACACATCTCCAAACATCTTGTGTCTCTCTAGGAATATCATGTAGAGTCCAAGAACACCCCACAAACTCCAAGTCCCCGGGACTCGTCCTATTGCACCAGGCTGTGCGGCAAGGCAGAACAGCTCCGGCACAAATGTGTGCAGACACCCGTGACACACAACGTGACAAACAGGGGGACATTAGACACGACACATTATGCTTGTGGTGAGGGCATTGAGGGGAAAAGGCAAAAGGGACCCCAAAGACACACTAGGTAACACAGCACACTGGACAACACGACACGGACCGGAACTGTTCTGCGCTGCCCGCCTGAAAGCTGCCATCAAAAGTAGAGCCTGTCCCTTTAGCTGTCCTAAGAGGCCCCTTGGAGAAGATTGCTTTTCCCTCTGCTCATTTTTACATCTGTCCCAAGAACTCCCAACCCGCAACTCCCCCATCATCCCATCTCCAGGCCGTGGCCCCTGACTTATCTTTTGGATGATCGCTGATGGGAATCCACAATGCACCTGAAATGAGTCTGCCTCGGAGGGCCCCGTGATGGCCTGTCAGCCTCTCGGTCAGCTATAATAAAGAAAACCAAAACCAAAATATGAGTACAGAGTTACGTGGGCCAAATCCCAGCAAGCCAGGTACTTGCCCTCTCCTGAGTGTGCCTGGCTCCTTCAGGCTCCAGCTTCATCCTGATTCCAAGCGTGCAGCCTTTATTAGGAGTGGCACCTGGGTTAGAGAAAAGCAAAGTTAAATGGCATTCCTGTGAGTGCAGTGGATGACCTTGTGTGCTGTAAGACATGGGAATGCCTCTGCTATGCTTCTGAAAAGCCTTGTGTTAGGGAGCCCTCAAATAAACACCCTTCCTCACCCTGCTGCCTTTAAACCTCCCCTCCAACAATAACTTCTCACTGGATACTTGCTCACCCTCCTAAACACAAACCTCAACTCACCTGAAGGCGCAATCTCAAGCATCATCTTTGACACTGGGCAGACCCTTCTTGTGACATGATGAAATCTGCTGAAAGAAGTGTTATGCTTGACACAACCTGGAGTCTCTGGAAGCCGCACTCCTCCTAAAAAAAATACAAACCAAAACAAGACCACCACCAGCAATACCAAACGCGCTTTACCACCCCCTAAACACAAATGCCAAAATTGTGAACTTAAATACTCCCTGTATTCCACGCTGTTTTCTTCAGTCTCTTCTAAGCCTCTGTTGCTTTAGATGCCCAGAAACACCAGCTGAAAACAAGCTAAAATAAGCTGCAAGAGCCTCTTCACTGAAATGAGAGCAGAGCTCTTATCCCAGCACATCCCAGAGAAGGAATGAAGCCCCCCAGCAAAGGCTGGGGTTAATATACCCCTGATTGTGCCCGCCTCTCGTTCCCGGGATGCCCGGGAGAAGGGAGGGGGCAAATCCCACCGGGTCTAAAAGCCCTCCGAGCAGCTGAAGCTGTTTGGCTTCTCTGACTCAAATTCAAGGGGACTAAAGGGCTTCTTATAGAATAAAACTCTTCAGAAAAAAAACAGCACTTTGTTTTTTGCAACAACTACTTGGAGCAGAAGAACAGAAAACTGGTAAGATATAAAACTTTGTGTATAGGTAGCATAGCGAGATAAATCGGTGTGCTGGTTTAGGGCAGATTTGGTAGAGGATTTCCAAAGAGGGCCTCTCCAAAAAACAAACCCACATGGCCCCTCCCCCCTCAACTGGTTCGGGAAAAAATAATTCCTCGGAGAGAAGTGGAAAGAACCTGTTTATTTGACAGGCACAGTACCCCCCAGCACACAAAATGAACAATACCGGATGACACCGCTCTGAAAAAGATGACAAATTCAGAAAGTCTCTCTCGGGGGTGGGATGGTCGCTCTGTCCTCAGTCCCTCCGGCGCTAGGGCAGCTGCTGCAGCCACAAGGTGTGAACTCTCGGTGTTTCCCAGGTCCCAGTCCAGAGCAGGTTCGGGATGGTCAGGAAAAAAAAAGAGAAACAGTCCAGGAAGAAATTTGGACTGTTTAGCTAAACTAGCTAGGAGCCAAAGCAAGCAGAAGCGAAGCAAGCAAGAGCAAGTGAGCGAGCGAGAGAGAGAGACAGAAGCCAAAGCAGCAAAAGCCCAAAACCTCTTTGTCCCAGCCAGGCTGATAAGAAAACCAAAACAAAACTTTCACTCCTCAGGGCCACTCTTAAAGGTACAAAACATAATATCCAACATTAACAGAACACATGAATGGGGATACAATGTCACCCTAGGACAATCACGTAACTTGCTGTTAACTTACATAATCTGTATTTAACAAAAGCCATCTAATAAATTAACACCCAAAACTCCAGCAGCCAAGCTGGCCCTACCAAATCTCTATGTTTATACATACAGTAAACAAAACCAAAATCCCAGTCATACCTACCACAAGTCTATGAAAGAAACCTATTGAAATTAATCCTACCTCAAATACAAACCAACCCATGCAGAAAGTTAGGTTCACTCTATAAACAATTTACACAGAGTTAATAATACCAAGAAATAAAACAACACACCATATACCACCAATGAATGTAATAGTGAAGGAAAAGAAAACCCACTTTTTTTTCTTTTTTTTATTTAAACTAACTTCTTTTATTAGCTATGTTAGAACAAAAGATTTTGCCAGGACTGTAACAACTTCTTAGTTTTCTTCTTCTGCTTCTGAAATGTCCCTTCTCATTCCCAAATTCCTTACAACTTCTGAGTTTAAATCCAAGCAAAAAGCAAAATGCGTGCACTTGTGTCTTCGATGCTCCTGTCAGATTCTCTGTTTCCCTCCACATCTTCTTACACTTTCAGTCTGACCCAACAGTCCGTGTCGGATGCACTTCAAATGCCACAGAAAATCCCGTCTGGGTTGCGCCGACGTCAGTGCTCCGTACAGGCAGTCCGGTTAAAGAAAGTCCGTGACATTCGTGGCACTCCACTCCCAAGATGGCGGCTGCCTGTCAGCACACGGCTGCAGTACCGCGCTGTGCCCACAAGGCGGCAGCACTGCCGCCCACCCCAGCCGGGGGCACAGTGCGCCTCGGGGCTGCGGGCAGGGAAGGCGGCAAAACAGAACAGGGGCGATCCCCATCAAAAACTCCTCTGAAATAAATGCCAAACCCTGCCTCTTACCCGATGAGAACCGAACAAGCCCCCATAATTTAAAACCATATTACAATAAATTTTATATTTATACTTTTCGTATTTATATTCGCATGCGTGTTTATAGTGGACATGGATGTACTATATCACTTATAGAATATATTATGTCTATTCCTATTATTTATATTTACTTTACTTTTGTGTTTTTATAAATATCTTTATATATTGATTGTATATTTCTATTTTTAAAATTACATTTCCTTAACACTTTTATTATTTAAAATAAAAATCCCTTCCCTAACAAAATAAATACAAAAATGCCTCTTCTCTTAAACTACATTGAAATATTTTTATATTTATAGCTTGCATAACTGTATTCACATTGATATTTATAGTTTATATTTATGCATTCTATTAATAATTATATATACTATGTATCATATTCAAATAACAGTTAAATTATTTTTTAAATTATGTGCCATATTTACTGCTAAAACTTTTTTTTCTTCCATTTTTAATTTTTAGATAAATCTTCATGTATTTATGATATATTGCTATACTTAGATTTCTACCTTTATATTATTTGTATTTATAATTTTTATACTAAAACCCCTGCTTTCGCCAAATAAAAAACAAAACCATCCTTTTTTTAAACTACTTGAAAAAATATTTTTATATTTATTTTTATGTATAATTTGTTCTATATGATATCATATTGATGTACTATATTTCCATCTATTTTATATCTACTTCCTATAATATGTTATAATAAGATACAAACAGTATTATTTGTATTATATATTGTTTCGATTGATGTTATTTACTATTTACAATTACTTAATAATTTTATATATATCTGCACATATTTTCAAACCATTTCTATATTTATATTTCGGTTCGGGTTGTGTTCGTATTTACATTCTCAGTTTATATATCTATAAACATACACTCTATCATACACAACACTCTATCAAAAAATATAATACCTTATTGTAGTATATCATGACTTATGTTGCACGTTAAATATTAAAAACAGATCGAACACAAAAATACAAGTGGTTTGTTCCCATTTCTACACATCTGTTTTGTTTAAATATAGTTCAAGTTATAATTGTACATTTAAAATCCAATTCCTAAGGAAAATGACAAAACAAACAGCATCAAATTCCCACCCAAATCTTCCAAAAACATCGAGATACCTCCACCAGCCAAACAACTGCCAGCGAAAAAAACACACAACACTCTTTTCAGTAACAATTCTCATCGCATCAGAAAAATGGAACCAAAGAAAACCCTATAGAAACATACACAGCAAATCACAAAAACTGCTAAAAAACAATCAAACCAACTGACTAAACTCCAAAGAGTGCCACTGACCCTGAACGGTATTAGAAAAAAAAATACTTAAAACACTACCTCTACACTAACTCAAAGGATAACCAATACTCTGTAAATAGAACTTTAAATAAAAACCGGACTAATTAACAAAACTGAAAAAAATCGGAACCACTAAAAACTAAGAAAATAACTCCCCAATTAAAAAAAAACTACTTAAAAAGACCCATCATATAAATACCCATGTTCCCAAAAATAAAACTGATAAACAACAACCAAATACATCACAAGACCGTTAAAAAAAAACCCAAAACCAACTAAACTTTCATTTACAACAAAAAATTTACTCCTAATGGAATAAACGCATAGTGCCTCAATCTATCAAAATAAAAATACCACCTAGAACTAAATACAAAGCCTAAAGACAAACGTAACCAGAAACAATATCTCCCAAATGATCCGGAACAATAAAACACACACTACAGTCAAACAAACCAAATCAAGAAAAGCCCTGGAAGACGATACACACAAATGCAATTATCAAGATTTTAAAAACCCCGCTGCAATTCACGGCATGACGCTACCTCAAGCACAACAACACAAACACTACACACTCACGCTAATAAAAGCCACCACAACAGAATTCAAATCCGAACCGCTACTTCACGCTACGACACATACAAACCATTGCACGCCTTTCAAAACAAAATACCCCGACAAAAAACCCATCCGACTACAAAACTCCATCCCCAACAAACCTTTACCATCACCGCCTGAACCGAGACCCATAGCAGTCAGGAAGAACACCATATCCCTTAGCGTACACCCGCTGCAGAGCAAACAAATCGATGCAATAAATCCCTACAAAGCGCCTCCGAACCACGGCAGCCGAGAGCTTCCAGCAGCTGCAGCCCGAGCTCGCTGCCGGCCCCGGCCGGAGCGCGGCTCCCGGCAGGACAGCGGCTCCTGCGGCGGCTCCTCCGGCACGCGGGGGCGGCGCCGCCCCGGAGCCCCCCGCCCGCTCCCCCCGCCCGGCGGGGCCGGCACCGCCCGGGCCAGCGCAGCAGCGCCCGCGCCGCCTCCGCCGCCCTCGGCCGGCCCGCCACGGCTCCGCTCGGCTCCGCACGGCTCGCACCGGCGCGGCTCCGCCGCTGCCGCGCCAAATTCCCCGTCCGCCTCGCCAACTGCCCGGGCCGTGCCGGGCGGGCTCCCGAGCGGCAGCGTTCCGGCCCGGGCCGCGGGCACAGGGAGCGCCCTCAAATGCAGCGGCACAGCCCCAGTGCGGCCCGGCAAACGCTGCCAGAGCTGCAGCTTCCCACAACTGAACCCCGAAACTGACGCCGCAGGCAGGGCTCGCCTCGCTTCAACAAGGGCAAAAAAATGTGTTCTCCCCTTCAATTTCGTCCCCTAGGAGAGCAGAAAAGAAGGGGTTGTCTTCAAATTATGGTAAAAGATGGATTTTTTTACTTCAAATCAAACCCTTTAAAAGGAGGGGCGCCAGGGCTGCCCCCTCAATTTAAATCTTAGGGTGATGAAAAACTGGGGGGCTACTCTCAAATCAATCCCATAATTCGACAACAGTATTTTTCCCCTTCCCCTTAAAATAGAACACAGAATTCTCTGACACCCTGGAAGAGGCATGACATCCTTCAGGCAATAACCTTAAAACTGTAAGTGAAGGGCGACCCCCCCACCACCAGTTCAAACACAGACAGTAAAGGAAGAGAAGTTGCTTCCTTCAAATTGAGTTTATTTTGTCTTCATAACCCCCATTTTTTTCCTAGGGGCACCAGGGAGGGATTGGCAAGAAGAAGCTGAAAAGGGAAAGGAGAACAGAAAGATCCCCAGTGTAAATCCACACGGGCTCACCTGTTCGGCTGCTCCTTCCCGGCACAAAGATTCGTCCCTTGGCACCGCCTTTAGGAATGCTCCACGTATCCAAGTGCATTTCCAGGCGTTCCTCCAGACCCTGCGAAAAGTTCTCACCATCTTTCCGTGAGACGCCCCAGGAGCTCCCCATCAATCCATCTGCTCCGACAGCTCCATACAAAAGGGAGCAGAGAGAAACTCTCCCCTTAAAACAGCCCCCGGCAAGAGCCGGCCCCTCATCATCCTCACCGCTCACACCTGGGGCTGCCCTGAGCCCTCATCATCCTGACCACTCACACCTGGGGACCCTGCCCCGATGCTCGTTATTGTAAATGGGCTGCAGCTGTGATTAATTGGGCGGCAGCCCAATTAATTAAATTAAATTGGCAGCCCAATTAATTAAAAGTTCTATTTACACAGTATTGGTTATCCTTTGAGTTAGTGTAGAGATAGTGTTTTAAGTATTTTTTTTTCCTAAGGTCGCTGGGATAAAAGGGGTGGGGCAGTCAGGGAAGGCCTTGTTTCTTCTCAGTTCCCCGGTTGACCAGGAACAACATGCACAAGAGGCAGTCCGTGCTGTGAAGATCTGCAGCTGTAAGAAAACACTGAGGAGGTACTTCAGTAGTCAGCCATGTGAGAAGCATCCCTTTCTCGTTGGTTTTGGTATCATAATTAAACACATTTGCCCAAGGAGGAGAGGTGGAGTGTCTGAGGGGTCGTGGCTGCAGACACATGGCACACACTCCATCCCCTCTTGTCCTGTGAGCAGGAGCTCCCCTGCCCCACAATTCAGAGTGCTTTGTGTGGGATTTCTTCTTTGTGCTGTCTCAAACATCGAGTCTTTGTGTTCCTTTTTGGATGAACTTTGGTTCTGACCCTGCTGAGGGTGCATTGCTTGTTTTGGAAACACTTGCAATATCCCTGGACTGTTTGTTTTCCACCCCAGTATGCTGCTACATTCCTGCAAGCTTCCTCTGGTTGTAATGCAGTCTTTGGCCAGGAAACAGAATACAAATGGAAAACAGTGCCCCAGTCTTAGGGAAATGTAGTGAAACTGTGACAGAAAGTGTTTTATTGGAAACAAGACAAAGATTTCCAGAGAATTAATAAACAAGCAGCTGCTCAGCATCTCTGCAAGACCATCAACTCCAGATGTGTATCCTGGAAGGATCAGAGTATTTTGTTTAACCCTCTTCCTCTGCCCTCAGCAGGTATAGGAGAAACAGAGGTCAGGCCTGGTGCTTGTGTTCCAAAGGAGATAATTAGATATTTAATAAGTGCAGCAACAATACATTTGCATGATCAGCTAAGCATCTACAGATTTTTTTCCAGTAATAGATCCAAACCACTGATTTTCTCCAGGTATTTGCTGAAGACCAGCACTTAACAGCACATAAAGAGTCAGGCTCCAGAGGGGCAGCAGCAGGAGAACACTTCTGCCCTGCAGAGCTGAGCAGGATCTGTCTCATGTCAATGTTGGGTCTCTTTTGCCAGGGCAGTGGAGTTTTGGAAGGGTCAGGACTTGTCTTTTCTGAAACAAAGGCCTAACTCCTCCATAAAGAAATAGCAGTTTCAAAAACAGTGATGGAGAACATGAAAGCAGACCCTGGTCCCCACAAGTCACAGCACCATCAACTTCTTGCACTGGGAAGGATTGGAGGCTCAGCTCCTGAGGTGAGCCCAGGTACTGAATTCAACAGCAGCTGGTTAGGTCACCTCAGAGGGCCAGAGAGGAGTTCTGCTGCCCTGTCTCCACCCTGACAGGGTTGAAAATGCAGGTTCTCCATGGTAGCTAACACCTTTCCCTGCAAAACTACACCCCAGAGGGATACAACATCTCAGTACAACCCTAGAAGTGGAGATTCCCAGTGGAATGGAGACCACAGACTGGCCCAGGGAAGCAGCAAGGGTCTCTGTTCTCCCAGAGGTACAACCTGAAGAGCTATTAAACCAAAATATTAAGACCAGAATATTGTTGGGTGTCACCAGATGCTTTGAATCCCAACCACAGAAGCAGAAGAATAAGTGTGAGGCAAATCAGGGAAGGAGGCTCATGTAGGCACTGCCTCATCAGAAGCATGGTGAGACTTGAAGATCTTGGAACTGAGAGAAACTGAGTGAAAGAGATGAGATTTCACAAAAGTTGAGAAATAGGTAAAGTCCTAAATAACCCAGCCAGTGTCTGGTTTTTGGCACAGCAAGGGAATTGATAATTCAATAGCAGTGGTGGGCTCTGCAGCACAGATGTGGCTGAGCCTGGCAGAGCCCAGCACGCCTTTCACTCTGCAAACAAAGCTCTTTATTGCTGAGCTAAGCAGGGCAGGCACGGACACTCACTGGGATCTCAAAATCCTTCCTTTGCACTCAGGTAATTTCTGTGGGAGCACTCAGCGAGCAGCAGGACATCCAGGGATCTGCTTGATGCTGCAAAGATAAGATATTGCAGAGTGGTAGTAAGAAATATTGTTTCATAGGTAAACTGCTCTTTCTTGGAGCATATTTTAAGCAAAGCCATCTTTATTTGGTATTGTAAGTTACCCAAAACTTAAAACAATTCACATGTAGCTTAGCGTGTGTCCTATGTCCTACTAATGAAGATTTTTAATATTTTAAATATTGAAATATTTAAACATAATGAATTGCAGATGATGAATCTGATAAATTCTAGAACTATTCCACCCCAGTTCTGTAGCCCTCACACCAGCTCAGTTTCCTCATGCAGGCTGGTAATATTGCTGGTGCTTTTTTTGTGTGTGTTTTGGGTTGGGGGGCAGGTTGTTTCAACTTTAGTATTATTTTTGAATGGTTATTTTGGTTCCTTGTGTGTGTCTCCTCCTCTCAGTGCTCAGTTAGAGTGGACAGAAGCCAGTGCACTGAGGTGGGTGGAGTTTCTGACTTTTTTCCTTATTTGTTGAGATACTAGAAATTCCTGGGGAAAAAAAAAAACCCTCACAAAACCTCAAAACTTTTCTTTTTAAAAGCCACGTAATTAAGGCCTGAATTACATCAAGTTGGATCAATTTGCACCCACTCAGTTTATCCATGTGCCTGTGGGCAACACACCAGCTCTCTTACAATTTAGCTTATTCACATATTCCTACTGAAATTCAGCTGCCCCTTGATCAGAAGGATGTGTCCTGTGTAACAAGGAGGGTACAGCTATTTTGTGGACTGAAAGCATTTTTCAAAAGCATGAACATCTCAGTACCTTGGTTCTTACTCAGTAAGTGGAACATTACTTAATTACTTATCTATTGGGTATTAGCTGTTACAGTTTTCCTTGTATTTCTTTTTTTTGTGGGGGTATCTAACTTCTATTTCTGGCAGGTGAAATGCAAAATTGTGTCCAAATCAGGGTGGTAATTTTGACATAAAAAGGTTTCTGAGGCAATAAAACACTAAGTGTGTACATAGGATGAATGACATTAAAGGACAAATATCACCAATGAGTGATGGGCAGGACTAAAATGACAAAAGTGAGCGTGGCCTCCCTTTCTTTGAAGATGATCTAGAGCCAATCTTGAGCACCAAGAGCCCTCAATCCACCAGAAAACATGCAGGCATTAAAGCATGTAAAATGAACTGCTGTAGTATAATTGAGGACCAATTTCAGGACTGGGTTTCACTCTGAAGGAAATTGGGACATGTGGAGTTGTAGCACAAGTGCACAGCAGCTGAAAATGCAGAGCAGCTCCAGCTGTTGTGAATAAACCCTGAGTGGCCCTTGCTGAAATGATTATGCCTTAAAATACAAGGAAATTCATCTGATGAAAGAGAAAATGCAGGAACTGGTTACTTACCCTAATCTTCTTTGTTTCCAAATGTATTTTTAAGAAAAGTCTAATTTCCTCAGGTACTATTAAACAATTAATTAACTTAATTATCTAAAGAGTATGGATGCCTATTTGGATAGCATGTTAATTGGAGCCAGTTCTTTTCTTTGATGCTGAAGGTGATCACAATCTCCTGAGTAAGGCATTAGACACTAGAAAAGCCTGGCACAGCAAAAATGAACAAAAATATGCAAATACAACTTCAAATGAAAAGAAACTTGCAAATGCTGCTTTATTTAATTCTTACATTAGGGAGGCACTTTTACATTAAAAAAGAAGTGCAGAGGTTTCATTATTAACTACAAAACCTTAAAGTATTATTCCATGAAAACAAAGAGAAATAGTGTCTGTGTGATAAAGTGATTGGTTTTTCCTTTCATTTCTATACAATTTATTACATTTAAACAAACAAAACCTAAAAAAAAATCTCTAGAAAACAACAGCAAAAAACCTTTTCTTCTGTTCCTGCAGGCCAGAAGCACTTCGAACATTGATGACACTTTGCTTTGTGCTCCTCATCTCTTAGTTTCTGTGCTTGTTGTATGAAGCAGAGTCTGACCCAGGGGCTTTCCAAGATTAATGGGTGCCACAGAGATACCATAAATAAAGTCATCATGTGTTTATATGATGTCAAAAGTCTCAATTCAGCTCTGCCTTGCATGCAAGACCTGCTTGTTTCAGTCAAGTTATTCTCCAACTAACTCCTGCATGCAGAGTGTGTGTGCTGGTGTGGTGATATGCAGGGAAGGGTGACTGCAGGAAAGGATTTCCCCTGCATGGAGTCAGAATTCCAAGCTTGTTTTCCATGCCATCCTAGAACAATGACCTTGTATTAATGGCAATGAGCCCCTGGGTGTCAGCCTCTTGCTGGGCTGCACTGGGTGAAAGCTGGGAGCAAATCCTGCATTGCACTCCCCAAGTGGGAAGTGAAGTTACCAATTAGTTCAGGCAAAGCAATAATAACACTGAGAGAGAGGCTCAGATCTGCACTAACCCTTGCATTTAACACTGGAAGAAACCTCCCTGATGTCACTCAGAATATCCCTGGAGAAAGGCAGCCCTCCAAATGAATATTGTCACAATCCATCCTTCTGGACATCCACTTCCACTTCAGTGTCTGAAGTGAGGACAGCAGAGCTGGGGTCAGTGATGCTGGCAGAGAAATGTCTCTGCTTGATGGATGAGAGGATATATTTACACCTCACAGCAATTCTCTTGCAATTTATTTGGTTTGGGGTTAAGAAAACCACCAGGTGAGCTGCACAGGGAGGCTTCTGGTGCTGTGAAAATGAGCTTGGAAGTGGAAAGAACACTCAAAGGATGTTAAAGGAATATTGGAAATGCTTGAAATCAGCACACCTGAGGAAAGCAATACTTCTCTAATTACCTGTTGGTTTATTAAAGTTGGCTGAGCAGAATATGGCTTTACATTCTGAGGTTACTGGCAAAATTCAGGCTTTCAATGGCAGCAGGGCTCACAAATAGATCTGTTCTGGAGCTCTCTGAAGGCAAGGTTATCCTAAATAAAGGGAATGTGATGGATCATCAGACTGTGCTTATGTTGAACAGTGCTAGGCCTGATGGAAGAAGTATTTGCTGCAATTCCTTGGTTTTACTCAGCAAATTCCAGATTGATGTCCTGTGATGCAGAGCTCCTTCCTTCAAGCCATTTCCTCTGTTCTTCAAAATTGCCTGGGGTGTATTTTAGCCCACTTTGAAAGTAAATGACCTGACCTGATCCAGAACTCTTTTCAAACTCTTAAGCTAGGTTCTAAAGACAGACAAATTAAAGCTGGTCCAGTATTACCAAAACTGTTTTCAAAAACTGAGCTACTTAAAGAAACACTTCAATTTTGAAGTTGGTTTACCACCATAGATACAACCTGTAAACATATTCACAGAGAGTTTGAGATATAGATTCCAAGGTATTTTTTCCTTTACCAAAAGCATATATTACAAAACCTGAAGAGATTTTTCTTTGCATGTTATGCTGGAAAAAGTTTAGTAAGCCTGGTTTCATTTATATTCTAATACATTAAAATTATTTGCAACTTATAACTTTGTGCTGATATATGAAATAGAGGATGTAAAATTCTTTCTAAACAGAAATTCCTAAACTTTCTGTCCAAGCTAAATATGTCAAAGGACATAGCATGAACACGAAAGATAAACGTAGCTTTAAGATTTCCCACTGATATATAAAAGAACGTTTTACAAAATTTTGATCTTGATTGTCTCTTTCCAGCTGAACAGAGAGGTTTTTTTCCCTTCATTCAATATTGAAAGGGAGAAAACCATACTGCTGCTTATTTCCCTGGCACATCTTGCATGAAACAATGCAAGCTCCATTATGGCGTGAGGATAATTACACAAATTACATCTGAAAGAAAAAAAAAGTTAAATTAAGATCTGAACAGTTACTGCATGATCAGTGGGCACGAGTGGGATCTGATGTCGTTGTGTTTGGAAATGGCTTCATCCAGATCCAGCTGCCTGCTGTTGACCTTCACCTCCATGCAGCCATTATAAAAAGCAGTCACTGGTGTAGCACCCAGAGGAACATCTGCACAAAACACATTCAGTTCATTAGGCCAAGGCATGCAAGTTTCTATGGATTTTTCAGGTCATTCAAAACATGGGGAATACTCCACTCCCCATCCATTATTCAGTCATGGGAGAAAAGGAGCAGTTTGGCAGGCAAACTTTCTTTAAATCAAGATCAAGTCAGCAAAGCTGAGAAAGCCAGTAAAATGTTAAATATGCACTAGAAGGCTGTTCTCATCCAGAAACTGAACTCTAGGAATGTTTTCCATAGTAGCTTTTCCTGTATTGACAACAAGAGTTTGTTTCCTGGAGCCCACTGTTCCTGCCCTGAGCTACAAACAGCTGCCTCTGGGCTGAGAGGTCACACGAAGAACTGTCCTGCTTCTGCCAGGATTCAAACCTGCAGCTTCTCACTTGGGGCACCCCTGGGAACTTCACACATTTTCCTGCTTCCTCACTGCTGCTTCCAAGTGAATTCCCTGTGAAAGACTCACTTTATCTGCTGCTCATTTAGGTATTGTTTTGTTTTAGGGCAGCATCAGATCATGGATATGTTTGCAGGAAATTACATGTTAAGCACAAGTCTTAGGGTACAACTGGCTTCTTACAAGGTAGACCTAAGGGATGCAAGCAATTAGAATGAGGGTGACAAGGAGCTGATCTCAAAAGCACCCTATGTTTTTTCAGTTGTTAATCACCCTATCCCTCCTTAGGAGATAGATTTGGTTATCTTAGGAACCAGAAATGCTGTTTTCTCCTGATTTCATTTTGCTGTAAGCTGAGGTATTGCACAGAGTCCTGTAGAAGAGTTCCCTTCTGCTTTTTTCACTCAGTGAGGAAAACACTGGTTGTCACAGAACCATGGAGGTTTGATTTAACCTGCACTGGTTGTGCTGAAATAGCAGGGGAATACTCCCACCACTGTTACTAGTTTGTGGAAAGGGGTACCAAAAATGGAGACTTATGGTCTTCATGAAATGCATGGGGTTTTTGAATACAGATGCTTATTTTGGGGGGGTTTTGTTTGCTTATTTTATTGTGTTAATTTGCATGTTTAAGATAGCTTTTAAAACTTAAAAACAGAGATGACAAAAACCTGAGATTAAGGGGCAGCAAGTAACTAATAGTTGCTTCTTGAATAATGCAAAGCTCTTCATTCTCAAGATGTTGATTTCTCTGTGGCTGGCAGTGTACTAAAAAGAATCATTTAAACATCACAAAGATGAAGAGGCCCAAGAAATGATTGGAATCTTAGTTACTGTGGCTCTGTTAAACTGCTGACTCACCTCTAGTAAGTAAATACTGACTCATTCCTTGTCAATTCAAGACATGTCAGTCAAATTTGTAGCATTTTCTCAGGAATTGTGATTCATTCACCACAAAATAATAACATGATACAGAAAAGCTCTACAAGTAGCAACACTGTAACCATGGCACCTTTCCTCTAGCAATTTTCAATTTCTAATTCAGGTTTTGACAATTCCTCACCTGGGGCAATGCTCTTTTTCTTCTTGATTCAGCCTGAAGTAAAACTATTTATACAGAAGTATGTGTACACTTCCTGTACAAAATAATCCTTGTGATAAGGATGATGTTGACATTATGTCTCAATAATGTTAACTTGAAGCTTGCTTTGAATGAAATATTTGCTGTTTCAACATTCTTTCTCTCATAAAGATTTCCAGTCCTCTCTTGCTCAGAGTTTATTTGTTGAAACCATATTCCTGACTTCTGCACTTCTGACACTTGGAATATTTACAAACATCTGCTTTTCTTACATTTTTGATGCAGTTCCTCAGCTGTGCCAGATGGTGGCATTTCAGAAACGTGCAATGTTCACCCAACTCGAAAATCAAGATATTTTCCAAATTCAAACCTCTAGAGACTTGTCTTAATGTCCAAATAATGCTACTGTTAAAAAGCTGGCTGTCTCCAAAGCTGAAATGACTGGAGGAAACAAGAAGCACTTGAGGGAAAAAAACCTTGTTTTCTTTTTTTTTTTAATAATTGCAGGGTTTTCCTAGCATAGGTAAGGCTGAATACAATCAGGCTGGTAGAAATAATGAAATTAATGAAAAGAAACAGGTCTCACCTGGCAGGCCACCCAGGTAGGTGACAACATTCCCCATCATTGCTTGATGCAGAGTTGAGAGTTGCTCAGAGTTGCTTCTGTCAGTGTGTGAATCAACAGCCAGCTCAAGCTCCTGTTTGGTCACTACAAGTCCAACCTGCACTCTTCTGGGGGTGCATAACTTCTTTGATTCCAGCTGTGCAACAATGATGTTCCCAATGGTCACACTGATTTTCTAGATGGAAGAATGGTAGATCACCAAAGATGTCACATTCAACTTTAATAAATCATTAGACTTAGTGCTAGAGCACTTTGTATTTGCAAGGAGAAGAAAATATTAAATATTGGTACCTTCATCTGGAAAAGCTGATGTGTAACCATCACTTCTGATGATTAATGCTATTCTTAAATTTATAAGTGAGAATGTTTTACAGGGAACAACTCTGGCTACAGTTCTGAGGTGACATCCTGTTTCACCTATAGTTTTAAAGGTACCCAAGTGTTCACTACAGGTTCTTATTTTGGGAAAAAGCCTGGATTAACCATGGTGTATAATTATGCTCTAGCTTGGGATGGCTGATGTAGAGGGAAACTTAAGGACAACAAAATCAGCTTATAACTTGGAACTAACATGATGCCCTTATTGTACACAATGCTCATAGTTCCCTTTCTGCTCTGTGCATTTGGAAGGAAAAGTTAAGGCAAACATGATGGGATGGATCTGAGCTCAGACTACATAATGAAATCTCCCTGGCAAGAGTGATTAGTGCTTAGTCACTGCTGCAGCAATCATTAATAGACAGATATTTTCTGCACATTATTACACAATCTAATTTTCAAAATACTGAGGCTACCAGCTGCACTGCAAGTGTGTGAGTAGCTTTTTTTTAGTTTGATTTTTCACCTGGCAGCTGCTAGGAGAATTGTAAGATCACCTGTGAGTCAGAGGAGTTAGAGTCCACTATGGACAAGGCAAGAGGCACTGTTTCATTAGAAACCAAGGCAAACATAACACCAGTGTCTGTGGATGGGCGAATAGTCAGAGTCACATTTATTAGCCAGTCTTCAGCACTGTCAAGATTATCTGTTTTAAAGAGAATAATTGAAATTAGTAAATCCACCTGCTGATGAAAAATTAATATGGGGTTAAAAATTAGTATTTAAATCTCCTCCCTGCTGTGGAAAATTAGTGGTAATTTTTTAACTTATGGAAAGAACTATAATTCTAAAGAAACCCAAGCAGATAAAACAAAAAATAACCAATCCAACTAACTTTTAATCCTGGGTCTTCAACAGTGGCCAACCTTTGCAAATAAACTTCTGAATGTAAAGCACTCTAGAAACTGAACAGATAACACTGCTGTGATCAGAATCCTCATTCAAGCAGATTCCTAACAGAACTTAAGGGAATCACTGGTGGATGCAGAAGTGTATAGCTTAGTTTGTGTGCCTTTTTTTATTTTCTTTCTTTTAAAATTTCATCAGTTCCATCACTCAGTCAAAAAACACAGGAATAGAAAAATACTTACTATAGTTTATCTGGAATGCTGCCATTCCAGTGCCAGGGTAGAAGGATCCTCTCCCCACTGATACTAAACAGTGTTTGCTTTGTTTTTCTTGAATAACTTCATTTACTCCTGAATGTCCCTGGTTCATCAAGTTCCAGGCCCGGATACAACCATCCAGACGAGGGTTAATCTACAGCAGAATGACAGCATTGGGGGTTGAGTCCAAAGTTAGGTTAAAAAAGTTAATAATGAGGATATAACTTTCCATATTAGCTTATTTCCATGTAGGCAATACCAGTCTAAACAATGCTATAGGTTACAGCAGTGATGCTGGGAGAAAACCAAGTGGCAGGCATTTGGTACCTCAGCCTTCAAAAGGTATTTATGGTTTAGCATTTCCCACTTTGCTGTCAGGGATCTGGACAAGAGATTGCTTCTACTTTCAAAGCTTGTGTTGTGACCGAGACAAAAGGACAGCAGATTTTCTGTAGCTGAAAGAAAATGATCACTAGCAATGCTCCTTGTTCAAAGCTTTATCTTTATACCAAAGTACAAAGAAATTTCTGGAATTGTTTTCTATTGGATAAAGGGATGTTATTTTATTGTTCCATGATATTTTCTCTGCTTTGCTTTAGAGCAAAATGGATTTTTAATTTTTTTTTTTTTTCATCTAAACTCTCTGCTAAGATTGGCAATTAGTTTGAAGGCTCCTGGACTGTAAAGAAGACAGTTGCAACAATTTGACTGTGGCCATTCTTGAGGCTGGGAGACTGAAAGAATCATGGGCCTTGTCCAGCCTGGGCTGTTGTAAAACCTTGTAAAAAGGAAAGCTCACCGTGCTGCCTGCACAGTGAATGCTGCACTTATTTAGAGCTTAGCAAAAGCCAGGAGCAGGACATGAATCACCCTGAAATGCACTGTCAGCAGCAGCAGTGCTGGTGATTTAGGGAATCTTAAAGCCATATTAGGAAACAGGCTACAGAATCCTCAAAGATTAGACCAGAAGTGCTGTGTTTTCACAAGTGAAGCCTTACTGAAGGCAGACTGAAAAGCTTCACACATGTTTATTTTCAAAACAGTGGTTTAATAACCACATTTTCATTTTCTAAATGGGTTTCATGCCAGGCTTGCTTCTTCTGTGACTTCCAGGAGTGCACAATTGAACAGAGCATGATCAATCAAAATTAGTCTCATTATTTAATTACCTGTTTAACAAGAGCACCGCCCACTCTGCGAGGCAATCCTGCAATGTACACCTTGGTTTCCAAGAAACCCTGGGACTGTTTAAACAGAGTTCCTGGGCTGTTAATACTCATCACAGCCTCTTTAGCTATTTTTACACTGATGCTGTGTTCTAATTCTTCAACTGATACCTGGAATAAAATGCAAATAATTACATATACACACATATAAAAATGTACACTATATGAATTTTTAAAATATATTTTAAAATAATTACACAAGCCCCATGAAGCATGACTAATGTTTGTTTAAACCTTGTAAAAGAGTTTTAGTGTAGTCACTATTTAAACTGTATTTAAACTTGATGCAGGACAGCTGCCTATATCTAGGGACATTGACAGGAGGGTAACAAACAAAATCTGACATTAAAAATTTGGTGTGCTCTATAGATTGTGTGAGAAAGGCTTTTCATCTCAGGTGTGAAGGCTTGAAAAGCAAGATGAATTTTTGGTCTAGCAGATGTAAAACTTGCTCTAAACACAGAGTATCCAATAATTGTGCACTTGACCATGCAATCACAGTTTTGAATATCCTGCCACTTTCCCTTTCATGTTTAAAATTAATAATTGCTATGTTGATAGCTAGAGGTAATTATCTTCTCTTTGATTGTTAAAAGGTAGCAGAATTTCCTGATATGAAGGCATTCCTGTGCATTTCTTGGTTGGTTTTTAAACCTGGGGTTTGAGTGCATCATTTTAAACCTTTTAGTAGTTTAGTTTAGCTCAGTTTCTCTCTCCTTTATTTATCAGCATCTTCCCACAGTGAGTAAAAGGAAAGGAATGGGAGAAGGAAATCCAACTTACTATATGCCACAGTCCATCATTAATGGCCTTGCCTCCACTGGTGACTTTTGTTCCAAACTCATTCTTGAACTGAATCTCAATCTTCCCATCCCTAAGAGCAAGCAAGATCCACGCTGAGTTGTCCAGGGATTCTGCATACAGGATCACCCCCTCTGCGTCGTACGTGCGGAAATCAAACTCTGCTGTAAATCTGAGTTGTGAAGAAGGAATCTTAATAAGAACACAGGAAAGGTGAAATATTGTGCAGCCTAGGATAACTCATTAGTAGAGTCAGAGAAAGGTTCATAGATAGTAACTTTTGGTGTCTCTAAATCTGAGCAGTTGTGATTTTTTTGCATAAAACCAGGATGGGACATAAACCTTGTTCACTCAAATCCAGTGGGAAGTTTCCAGGTTAACACCTTGACCTGGGATTTTAAAGAACCTTGGTGCAGCTCCCAAATTCACTCTGAGCTTCACTTGTGAAGGATATCCCAGTCCCCTGAGCAAGAAGAGAGATGTAATATTCCTATTGCATTTTTTAGGGATGTGATGCAGACAAAATAGAAGATCTATGATGTGCTTCAGTACAGCTGGGCTGCCAAGTGTTGTCCTGACAGAATTATAACCTAGAAATTTGCTCGTTCTCTCATTTGAGGATTTGTTGGCTGGATCTAGGTTGAGTGTGTGTATGTAGCAAAGTTAGGATTTACTGTGCAGTACAGGAGAGTAAAGTAGACTAAAAACAGTTTCTGGGACTCGACAAAACAGATTAAGGGTGAAAGGAGAAAGCAAAGCATTTGGAAGCTGGGGTTTGCCAAGGCAGCTGTAACTCAGAACCGGGTCGCTGTCCCTCGCAGTGCTGCTCTGTGTCCCCTAGATGGGGCTGTCACTCGCCAGTCGCGCCCCAAACCGCTCTGTATTTACTGCAAACATTTATCATCTCTGAAAGCGCTTCCAGGACAGCGTTAGTGCCCGGTCAACTCGGGACAGCGGCAGAGGGCAGAGTTCTCAGTATTTATGTCCATCTGTAGGGTTCTGAGGCTCTGGGGATCACCAGCTCCACAGCTGCTGCTGTTACCTTCCAGTTGTTTGGTCACTAAGTCAGGGAACGCTGCAATTTCTGCTGCTGCAGCAAAGAGGTCCAAGAACAATAAAGGGGTCAGTGCCACAGGCAATCCTCTGACAGCTGCAAAGAAAATCATCCAGCTGGTGCCAGACAAGGCACTGTGCTCTGGGGCTGTCCTTGGGACACTCTGTGTGTGAGAGGAAGCCCAGGGAGGGGCAGGGGGGCAATGCCCTGATTTTGTGGCTCAGCAGGATGGGCAGAGCATGCCCCAGCTTCTTCCCAGAGCAGGGGTGGAGCAGCAGCAGCATCCAAACTAAAGCCATTCCCACACATAACTGGAAGCCATACTGTAACTATTTTCATATAACGTCTGAATTTTATGTTGATAATTCTAAATGCCTTCTTGTTTATTGATTCATTCAGCATGTAAAGGTATCTTATCCAAGGGGGAGATGGTGATATAATTTGGGCATGCAATGCATTCTTCCTAAACCCTCAGAAAATTAATTGAAACAAATGTCTGTCATTCCAATGCACACTTTTATCAATAGCAAATGCTTACCTTGTGACATTTGGCAGTTTGAACTTTAAGTAGAGAACAGGAATTCCTATAAATTGCTCTGCCAGGTAAAGCAGTTGATAATTCTTTTCAAGATTCAGTGGGATACACTCAGTAACAGACTGAAAATGGTAGAGAAAAAAAAGCTATAATGCATTGTGATAGCTTATCAAGCAACTCCTGTTGTTGCCTGCTAGCCTTTTTTATTTTTAAAGTAATGGCATACCTCTGGGGTTTATTTTTGTTTTTTTTAAACTTGAATATCTATGTACAAATGAAATGGTGTGGTTCTGGTTTTCTAAACATCCCTTAGGATAATCCAGGTTGACACACAGTTCTAGTGGATTGAAACTAATATTTAAATACTTAGTTTTTGAATTAAGAATTCCAGTCTTCCATCAAGCACTTTTCTTTCACCAGGGATATATGACAGCCACCTTCTAGGGAACTACCAAGCTCCATTATTAAAGTTCTGCAGAATCCAAACATGCTCAGGTGTTAGAAGGGAATAGACAAGGGCTGTACCTTGGAAAGACTATGTTAAAGAGAAATTACAGAATCACAGTGCTTATGGACAAGTAGAAGCCTCAAAGCCTCTTTGATCAAATTTGAATCCTTCAGAACATTCTGTGACTGTCTTCTACTCTGACTTTGCTATGCCTGATCCATCAGTTCCATTAAATGTACAGGTGCTCTCCTTGGATTTTATAGCTACTTCATTTTATGGCTCCTGGTGTCACTAGTCTTTAAATTGAATGTATTTTCAACTGACTGAACTTTTTTCCCAAATTAAAAGGCATGAAACTAACTTCCAGATAGAGACTTAATCATTGTTGAACAACAGTACTGAAAATAAGAGCATCTTCCAGCTTTATTACATCTCACCATTTCAAGGATGAGCAAAATGAAATAGAATGACTGCCAAGTGCTGTTCATTAAATTCAGAAAGTACAAACAAGCCCTAATACACAGATCCTGTAACTTGTGTCAGATCTTGTTCCTGCAACTTAAGCCAAATTTTGTTATACTCTGTTAGAAGTGTTTTATTGTTGTTAGAAATGTTTTATTGTTGGCAGTTATCTGGGCTCACTTCAGATGACATCTCAGACTGCCTGAACTTTTCAAAGTATACAGAGAACCACTTACAAAAAAAAAAAATCCTTGGACTTCAATCCTTGAATCCCGGTTCTCTGGAGTTTCAAACTTTCTGCTCCTAAGAAGTGTAAATTCTCAAACTGATCAAGAGCAGCCCATTTTGGCTGCAAGATGTTCTCCAATTGGCAAGTATTACTGCATGCTTTTCCTTAAGCTATGGCAGATGAGAACTGTGGAAAACAATCCAGGGTGTTTTTTTTTTTCAATCCAAAAAGAATAATTCTGAAACAGTGAGTGAAAACTTCTGCACAGCCTAAGGAAAACTTGGGAACATATGGACAAAAGGAACATTCTGTCTCTGAGTGGGCTGAGCAGGAATTATTTGTTTGATAGAAGAAAGCTGAGGCTTATTTTGGAAGCAGCAGGGAATAAAGATGCCTGGCTAAAGCAAGCTGCTTTTGACAGGACTCCTGTAAATGAGCATGCATGAACTGAATGGCATCCAAATCCCTGCTGCTTTGTGAGCCAAACCATAGATCAGAATCCCCAGCATTTTCTCAGGAATTTTTAATCAGTTCTCAAATAGCTTCCTACTTTCCTTAATCTAAGTTATCCTCTCATCAAGAAATACCAAACTTTGTGATTTTCCACATGGAATTTTACATAGCACACTTTTACCTCACAATTCTTCATGTCCTTTGAGAGCTTGAACCCTTTCTTGCCATCACAATAGCAACTGTAACTTCCTGGTGAGTTCACACAGAGTTGAGCACAAATATTTTCAGCACATTCATCAATATCTAGGGGAAATCAAAGCAGACAGAAGATTTTTTTTTCATGGTACAGACTGAAAACTAACACAAATTAATGGAATAACAGACAAGAGAGGTTCTCTGGAATAATATGAATCTAAAAGGTGATTTAGTAATCTGATAGAGGCTTGGAGTGCAGAGCTGGAGACAATTTGGTCTGATTTCTGAGGCACAAGGTGGCTGAATAGTGAGAGACTTCATAAATTGCTACCATAGATGGCATAAATCCCATTCTGGGTCAGATCTCTTGCTTTCCTTGTAAGACACAATGATTATTAAAAGTATATAGGGCAAATATGTGAAGAAAGAATGTGCTTTGTTAATATGAACCCCAAATAATCTCAGGACAAAATACCTTTTAAAATAACATACAATAATCTCATAATGCCTAAGGTTCAGACAGCATCTACTTGTGGAGAAGAACAGTCTCATTTGAGCTGTGATTTAAGCTAAATCAATACAAGAATTTCATTTTTTATTTAGTAGGTTGTGTAAAATAAGTAATTTAGAAATGAAAGGCTGTTTAAACAGCAAATGTAAATTTTACATTTTTAATATAGAAACAAAATCTCCCCTTGACAAGAGACTCCAACGAGGGTGATTTGGGCTTCAGATTAAAGCAACTGCAACATTTATTCTGAAACAAAAAGCCGTTCTAGTGGGAAGAAGAAATTTTGTACCAATGCATTCATTTAAATCTGGAGGGTTTTAGGACTAAAATACTTTTTTTTTGGCTGTTGCTTGGAGGGAGAGAGGTAATGAAAAATGTAACAAACCCTGTTCTGTTCTTCAGTCTAATAGTATCTGCCATCATAGAGATAGCTGTGCATAAATGTATGTAATTCAATTTTCCTAATAAGCATAATTGAGTTTAGCCACCTACAAGCAGTATGACAATGAAAAGCTCATGTCATTTAGTATTTCTGTAAGGCTACATTCCTGTCAGGCTGCACAATCCTGTCCTTAGACAGGATTTGGTGACTCATTTAATGTGGTTACAACAAGGTCTAAAAGCTTAGCAGCATAATCCTCCTGCTAGGGAGGTAAGACTTTCCCCGTTGGAGTGGCGTCATCTTGCAACCTCCTGAATCCATGTCCCAGTGGAAACACAACACTTATGTGGGTTTCATCAAATTGGATTTATCTGAAGGAAACCCTAAGAGGAGTAAAAATTAATTACTGTGAAGTTTTTCTCACTTTGGTGCATGCAGAAAATTGTCTGTAGTGTTTTAATCCCATAGCAATTGGACAAAGAGTACACCTGGATATGTAAACACTGCCACTGTGCAGAGCTTTGGCATAAAAGACCCTCAGGAAAAGCCATGGAGCAAAAGATTCATGGCCACCAGGAAGCTGCTTTTGTGTCCTTCTGAGCAGTAATACAAGGCAGCTTTTAAAATAAAAATCAGTCACTGATAAGATTTTCCTTAAAGTGACAGTGTAGAAGATTCATCTTCATTGTAGAACTCTAAGAGCTTTCATACCTGTTTACAACCAAAATTTAATTTCTGATGTGCAGTAAACAGAAACTTTACAAGCACAGAGAAATAGAACATATTCTAAGACAAATATGCAAACACTTTCAAAACTGTGGAAGTTATGGTCATTGTATGAGTGGCTTCTTGCTACTTCACTGCTAGCTATCAATACTTCTCAACTTTGCTATAATTGTTACAGAACTTCGGAAATTTTTCGTTCCAGATTGTCATCTCAGGATAGATTCTTTTGGAGCAGATCCTTTTTTTCACAGTTGTTTCTCTGGATATTTAGAAATAGTTGTATTTGACATTTGAAATTTTTATAAAAAAACATAAAAAAAACCAACTTTAGAGAACTGTCATGCTGTCATGTAATACAGCTTGACAACAAAGAATATGAAGATTCAGAAATGCACTGGTAGATGAGGAGCTGAGTTTGGTATAGCAGTGGATTAAAAAAAGAAAGAGGGAAGATGAAAGATATGAAAAAGGGGGAGCTGGAGCAAAGACCCACCTTCACAGTTCTTGGAAGTTGAATTGTATGTGTAGCCCTCTGGACATTCACACTCATATCTCCCCTGGGTGTTTTTACAGGTGGCTGTCCCACAGATATTTGGATATAGCACACATTCATTTATATCTAGAAACACAAACAAGTTATTAAAAAACAACTCCCACTCTTGCACACAATTTTTCTTCTCAGCCTTATCCAACACTGTGCAAACTGAGTGAGGTTGGCACAATTTCTTGGTAGCTCTACCATGCTGTCACAGCAGACTAGAGCTACAGCCAGAAAGACTCCAGAGGGCTGTAAAAGACACTTCTGCATGCCCCCAGTGAAAAAATTCTCTGCCTGCTTATCTTTCCCATCTCTTCATGTGGCTAACAGGGAAAGGGATGCATGTCCAGGAAGGCACAGAGAGAAACAGGCTACAAATTTCCCATAACCTAAACCAGACTGCATAGTAAAATTCCATCTTAGAAAAAGACACCCAGAAAGACAAGAGATAATCCATTCAGAGGTTCTTCCATGCTACAATCAATTCATGTCAGTTTTCTTTTAATTGGCTATTCTGAGAGGTGTTCAAGTCCCTCACTGTCTCTCTCTATCCCTCAAACCATTTTACTGTCTATCTTCTGTCTTGTTTTCAATTTGTCAGTGTCATTTTCCCAATGCAGATGTGACAGTGGGATTCAGGGTATAGTATCAATCTTACTAAGTGTCTTTGAGACAGAAAAATAGCAGATCCCTGGCAGCACTTCACTCCCACTCGTGGATGCAGGGATCATTCTGGTTTTCCCTGTGGCTTTGTAGCAGTTGTGGAAATGGTGCTCCACAGGAGATTCTGCCACTGGCTTGCTAGGAGTCCTGGAACTATAGTAAGTCAAAGCTGTCCTGAATTCAGACTACTCTTCTACAGTTAATAAGTGTATTCCAAATTCCTGGTTGTTTAACTCTGTAGTTGCATGCAATAAAATACTTGAGTGCAGTTTATCAAATGATTAAACTAACACTCAAGGCACTAAGGTATATTAGTCTATTTTTATGTTTGATTACTTTCTAACCAGATTTTCCAAGAATTACAGAAGTTCTAACCAATTAATCTGCTTTCCCTTTTTCATAAACCCACAGTCTTCTGTCATTCTGGCATGTCTTTAGACAAAAAAAATATCTGACACCATCTTAAACTGTTGTTACATTAAAATTGAATGAAGTTGTAATTTCTTCTACAAATGCAGTAAGAACTGCTAATTATGTCAATACACAGTATTTATTTGGAATGGAATGAAGCATGTAGATTGTGGCCAACAGTAGACACAAGCATGCACAGAAAAAAATTATGCTGGGTGAATCGAAGAAAATCTTTCTCTCCATTAAGAGATTTTTTGGATTCATTAATAGTTTCTTCCCAATGAACTTCAAATTGCAGAAAGAGCAGCTTGGCTAATTAGGAGTGATTTAGCCTAAATCAGTATTTACCAGAGAGAATTTTCACAGTAACAATATCAGCTATTTGTATCACTTAAGATTCCTGTTTCAGTGTGCTTAAAGGATATGTGAAACTGGTGTGAGCTTTATGGTGCTCCAGTAATCTCATCTATAGCCATTCCCTCTTTCTTTCCTTGCTTCTTGCTCTGGTTCATTATTTGGCTGCCCAAATGCCTGCAGTGTGTAAGGAACGAGCAGCCAAATTAAACCAGGGCTGGATTTTTCAGAGGCAAGGCAAGAGCATTTATGGAACTACTGGATCAAACCCTTCCCTCTCTCTGGTCAGCAGGCACTGTGGTGGCATGGAAAGAAGTTCTCCTGAAGTCTCCCTACCTCCACAATCCCTTTTGTTGGAATGCATGAAGTAGCCATCTTCACACAGGCAACGGAAGCTCCCGGGGAAATTGGCACAGCGTTGGCTGCAGCCTCCATTGAAGTCTTCACATTCATTTATGTCTATAAAGAAAAGGGAATCAAACTCTCTGCTGACAGGAAGGCATCAACTGGCCAGCTGCAAATACTATTCAATAGTAGAAGTGTAATTGTGCTACTGAGAACCAGCATGCCATGAAACTGAAGACTGTACCTTCCTCACAGTTCTCTCCTCTCCATCCTGCTTTACAGACACAGGTGTACTTGGCTTGTCCATCAATGCAATCCTTATATCCATCTTTATGGCATGGCAGGGGGCTGCACTGGTTTGAAATTTCTGTGGCATGGAAAACATGAGAGATCCTTGTTATTTTGGGTTATTTCTCCTCAAGAATCACTTTAGTCTTTCTTCTTCTCTTCCTACAGCTCATGAAATAGGAAAGGTCTTGATGTATAACATGAAGGACCCCCACAAAATCTTGCTACTCATTCTGTCAGCAAGAATTTTTAAGTGAGTGAGAACATACAAAGCCACCAGAACTTTTTCTTTGTTAGGCAGAAAACAACTAGAAGACAAATTACTTGCTAAACTAATCCCTGCAAGATGTGACCAGACTTCATATTATTATATTTAAAATATATGTTTCAGTTTTTAAAGAACAGTGCTTTGCCCCCATCATACTACCACAAATTTTACTAGAAAGATCAAAGTTTCAAGAATTCAATATTAAGAGTTGAATTTCTCTGTTCAAGAGTGGTCAGACAGAGAAACTGGTAATTTACTGCACTATTACAAACTGATCTGGAAAACATTTTCAGTCATGACTATGTGCAGTGTAATTATTAAGAGGTTTTTTTTGCCTTCCATTGCTTCCAATGATAAAAACAGTGTCAGGTGGTTAAGGATAAGTACTCTTGTTCAAACTAACTGGAAGTTTTTTTATATAATCAGGCTGTAGGAGTTTTAGAGAGATGTTTCAACTGTGACAGTAGGAAATAAGGTAAAAATGGCTTGCTGTGAATTTACTAGAAAGAACATAATTCATGCTGGACCTGTGAATGCATAGGCATAAAAATCAACAACTGAGAAACATCCCAAGTTTCATGCTTTGTGACCTTTTGTTTGGAATCAATGACTGTGTTCCAGATAATATTTGCATGATTTTTTGGTTTTGTTTTTTTAAATTTTGAAATTTTCAGCTGGTAACTACAGGCCAAAGAGTAGAGGTAGAAATGACAATTAACAAGAGACTCACTTACTCTACCTGACACCACATGACTTGCTAGAGGCAAAGGGTTTGGCATAACTGTTAGAGATGTGGTAGGGTACAGAGCACACACTGGGGAATATTGCTGGGTTGGTGCAGGACACTTCTGTTTGCAGAAGAACTCTGCCTTCCATGTTGCAGTCAATTGTGTTCCTTTATCTTTATAAAGTTAAAAGCAGTCACTTAAACTGCTTTCTCTGGAAATGTTCCGTCTCACCTCACATTTTTTGGTCCATTTCTGGTTTTGATTATTGAGTTTGCCTGAGTTAAACCATTTTGGGTCTCTGTGAACTGCTTTTTAGCCACTGTGTGTTCCAACACCAGCACTTACCCTTGACACAAGCCCTCAGGTCAGCTGGAGAGTCTGGAGTGACTGCAGCCACCCTGAACACCCCTGCTCGATGGGAGGCAAGGCAGCCTGCAAATGCAAAGCCACACAATCAGCTCAGGGTCCAAACAACTCATTTACACTGAAATTACACCACTGGCTGCATGGCATCTTCAAAGAGGCTGTACTCACAGCCTGAATTGCAAAACTGGTCTGGGCATGTTAAGGACAGCTGATGACAGCCCAACCTTCAGAGTGCCTCTGTGAGGATCTCAGCACACAGGACATTGTCTGCACTATAATCAGCATGGAAATCATCCCAGTGCTAGGGGCAGAAAAACTAAACCAGTATTACCCAAATGAGAGCATCACTGACTCATACACTACAGTTGTTCAGGGGTATTTTTTGTACTTACTTAAATATTTGGGATAAAAATATTCCTGCAGAGAGAAAAGAAAAAGAAAGGCTAAGAAAAATTTCAGGTAGGTAAAATGACAGCAAAATAGATCACTGAATATATTCTGAAGTATATTGGTGTTATAACTACAAAAAGAAGAAAAGAGTTACTTTGAGTAACAGAATATAGGCCTGGTTTTCTATATGACTAGTTTGGGCTAAAGCAGAAGATTATTTAATACATATAACACTCAGTGGAGAGATTAAAATACTGCACTGAGTTGGACACTTGCAAAATGAAGGCAATGCAAATGTTTTGGATGCCAAAATTACTTTGAAAATTGTCTCTTTAAATGGGACGATTTTGCCCAGTGTCATTACTGGGAACTGTGAATTCCATCTGCTTCTGTCTTTCCCTCTGCAAAGAACTACTATCTAGTCATAGATACTTATGAAATACTTACAGTTTCAGGATTATTTTCAAAGATTTCCCTGGCTTCTTCCCTATTGCATAATTCTTCAATGCATTCTCTTTCTAGATTTCCCTTCTTACTTTCTTCCATGAAAGAGTTTGCTCGGCGTCTCCTCAGCAGGAACTGAGAGGCATACTGCTGGGGTAAAACTTGGGAGAAACAAAGCAACTCTGTTATTATTTATCTCTTTTTGCAACAGCTGAAAAATGCTGTGAACACTGAGCAAATATGAGAATTTAACACAAAATTCTGAATTAAATGCTTAGTCAGGAGTTGATGTTTGCTATTGTTTTGAAAAATGAGAGCAAGACATTCTAGGATTCTGTATGGGGGGGAGATGTTTCTGATCAAAAAATCCTTAGCTTGTGCTACTTATCTCTAATAGCATCCATGCCTGAAGCATAATTTACATGTCATACTCAGGACAAGATTTATTTTTCTAGATTATGGTTATTACAAAGTGAGATATGTAAGTAACAAGTAGATAAACAGGCCGATGATATTACCAGTTTCAGTGATCTGCAAGTAAATATTCTGACCCTATTAAATTTATGTGAGACCAAAATTATGTCTTACAAAGTCAGGCTACCTCTTATATGTAATTAACATAAATGTCATTTTATTTTTCAAAACAGTGAAGAACAAGACAAAGGTGAGAATGTTATCCTGGGAATATCAAGGTGGACAATCTAGAAATACATCCACATTTTACAAGGTAAAACAATCCCAGCCAGCTTTTATGTTTCAGACACAGCATGAGTCATTACTTAATATTCATGTATCTGGTTATTGTCATTTTAGTGACTTTTAACAAGTGGTGAACACTGAGAAGTGACACTAAAAATGAAAGATGTCTGCTTCAATGTTCTCTGCAGAGCACACAACACTCCAGGAACAGCCTCTAAATTAGACTGCCTGGTTTAATTTTTGGAATATAGCTTGTGATCAAGAGAAAAATGGATGAGCACAGCTGGAAGAAGTCCAGCTGATTGGGTAAGAGAGTGCAGATGACAGATGTTAACTGGAGAGCAGCACACTTTGCTTTCCTCAGCCTCTGCTCAACTTAACCTGTCAGAGCTGCCCAGCTGAGAGAGGGCTGTGACACCTGCAGTGCCCATCAGCTCTGGTGCCCATACAAATCATCCCAGCCCCACAGAAAAGAGCCACTCAAGCACACCAAGTCCATCCAGTACTGCCTGTGACAATTCCTCAAAGCCAGAGGAATAACCAAGTGCCAGAGAAGAGCTCCCAGTTCCTCTGCACTAACAGGAAAGAAAAAAATTAAAGAAGCTGACTAGAAAGAGCAGCTAATGAGGCCCAGGGCTTGAAGGGAGACAGATTTAACATTTAACTAAAACCACAGCATCCTAAACACATTAAAGGTCTCTACTAAGTGACAGGGAACATTCTGAAGTGCTGCAACGTTGGGCAATGACCTGAAGAAACTTTTTGTGTTACAGCCTCCTGAGTGAATCTGACATGGGCTGAGCTTGGAACTACAAACTAATCTATTTGCTTTCATTCTGGTAAAACAAATCATCCTGGTAAGGCAGTAAATAAGATTTCCTGAGCATAAGGTGGATGTACAGCTCACCTCCAAGGTTTTACAGCACACCTCTATCTCAGAGAGAAACAAGCAAATTACTCAGAAATTAAAGAAGTTCAATTAATTAAACTAAATGCTTTATTTCTCATTAATAATAAAGATGCAGAAAGACCATCTGTCCTGAGGCAAAAGGAGGGACAACAGAAATAGGAGAATTGTGTGGGTTTATTTCCACGGGAGATCTCTACCCCCCACAAAGATGTTGACCTTCAGCTACATCTTTGTCATTTTCATGCAGTTTTACAGCAAATAAAAGACAAGAAATTTTCAGTTGTGTACAAACAGACGTAACACTTTCTGCTTCATATTTTCAGTACAGTAGAGCAATGGGAACAAGTCTTTTTCCCTACATCAGAGCAGTTCATCCTTCTCCCAAGCTGATTTCCTATAATTCACTTTAAATAAAACACATAACTCAGAGAAAATTCCATGTTTTCATAGTGCAAATATTTCAATCCCCGTGCACAGAATCAGCAGTGTATTTATTCATCTGTGTTTTAATTACAAAGATTATGATAGGACCTTTATTAAAAACAAAAAACCCTGACTGCTGCTGCTGCAAGTCTGATTACAGGAAACTCCAGCCCATTTCTGACCCTGCCAAATCAAGTTAACCCTTAATGCACTAAGGCTGCTTCATGTGCTGATCACTGAAGCCTTGTGCAACTCCAGAGCCTAACAATTTCCAGAGGTGGTGCACAGCCACTGTGTAGTCAATGCTTATCAAGCATCTAAAAGTGATAGTACTACAAAGAAAAAAAGAATTGTGGGGGAGAATGAGATTCAGTGGTTTCTTACAGCTGTTCTGTTGGGCAGATGCAACCATAAACCTGCTTAAAGTGGGCCACTTAAACATAACTTAGAGCTGCTTACATAAAATCCTAGCAAAGGAAAGCAACTGAATAAAAAGTGACACCACTATAGGAAGTGGCACAACCTTGTTGGCACAGCTCTGTAACTCCAGTGACAAGAGTATCCTGAAAAGCTGCTCCTCAGTGACATTATGCAGCCAACGAAATAAAATTGGCCACTAATATTTACCTGCAACTTCTCCAAAATGTGTCCCTCACCTGATGTTTGACTAAATCCACTGAGGCTTGCAGAGCCAATTTTATGATTATTGAACAGTATGAGCTGCATTTGAAAGCTGTTTTCTCTTCTTCCCCCTCTCCTCCCCTGCCATTCCAGAAATCCCTGGTACTGTTCAGAGCCAGGCATAGGAAACTGGAAACATGGACCACGGATATTTTGGATGAGCAGGACAGCTCATTTCCTGTTCTTAAGAAAAATGACAAGGTACGCAGTGGAGAAGATAAATGGAACCAAAAACGTGACGAAAACAGGAGAAAACATAATTATGAAATATTTATTAGTTTATTATTAGGACCTGTTAAAAACGTTACAAAATGAACTTTCATCTTTTGATACTGCTGCCTTCCCAAGCCAGATACCGCAGCACCTTGCAGAATAGTAAACATTCGGTTTCTGTTCTGCCAGTTTAATCATTAGTAAAACAGGTCAGAAACACGCTTGCAGCGAGCTGCAATTCTGCTGCTTTCAGCCACACTGTCGTCTTCCACTATTAAGCTCAAAGTCTTTTTTGTCAAAGACGGAATACTTTATTTAATTTTTTTTTATCTGTATGTGAGAGCACGTAGCTCTTAGGCTGAGAGGTCTGAATTTATAAACAGGGTGAGTGCCGCTCGCCGGACTGCACAATAAAGCCACTTTTCCGAGCACACCGCGATCTCCCGAGGGCTGTCCTTGCAAGGAAACCAAGCTCCCTGTGCCGACACCTTCCCTTGGGCGGCTGAGCCGCGAGCAGCTCCGGAGCCGCGCTCAGCCCCGAGCCCCAGCTCGGCCGGCCCGCAGGAACCGCTGCGGAGAGCGCCTCACCCCACACACGGCCCGAGCCCCCGGGAGAACCGAGGGGCCGCGCTGCCCCGGGCCGCCCCTCGCCCCGCACCCGGCCCCGCGTCCCCCGCCCCGCCCCGCCTCACTCACAGGTCGCCGCCTGGGCCACGGCGATGGCGAGCGCCAGCAGCGGGAGGCACGGCGGCCTCATCGCTCCCGGGGGCGGCCGGCACTGCGCGGCTGCTGCTCTGCGGGGCCGGGCGAGGCTGCGGGGGCGGGAGGGAGGGGCGGCGGCGCGGCGGGGGGAGGCTGGGCCGTGGCCGGGCAGCGCTGCCCTGAGGGAGCGTCACCAGGGCGCCGGGGACAGCGCCGCGGGGGCGCGGGCGGGTCGCGCCTGGCCCGCCCCGCGGAGGCGGCGGCCGCACACGGCGGCTCGGCGGGCATCCCCAGCGGGAGCGGAGGGCGCACGGCGGGCAGGGCCCCGCGCCGACGGGAGTGGGGCAGGAGAGTCGGGCACTGCCCATTGCCCCCCATGGCTGCGGGGCCGCCCCGGCTCAGGCGTTTACTCCCGGACGGCACCGGGGGGGGCCGGGCGCGCATCCTCGCCGCTGATTGGTCCATCCTCCGCCGGCACCGGGCGAACCGCCCCTTTCTATTGGTCGGCGGCGGCACCGCCTCTTGGCGTCTGCGTGCGCGCCAGGAAGTGTGTCCCGCGCCGGCCGCCGTCGGCCGTCTCCCGGGTGACGGGCTCGGTGCGGCGTCCCCGCGGCTGCCGAGCTCCCGGCGCGGCCCCGCCTGAGCAGCGCCTCGCCGGGAGCGGCACAGCGCAGCCCGGAGCTCAGCGGGAACGGCCCAGCGCAACCCGGAGCTCACGCCGGTCCCCGCCGGTCCCCACTGTTCGCCGCCGCCGTGGCGGGGCCGGGCCGAGCGTGGCGGAGCGCTCCGGGCCCTGCGCAGCCGTTGAGCTGCGGGGCCTCGGCGGAGGCAGCGGTGAGCGGGGCGGGGAAGGGCCCGGGGGACTCGGCAGCCTGAGAGCTGGCTCTGTCCTTCTTAGAAAGCGAGTTTTGTAGAAAGCGTCCGGCTTATAAACTATGAAAGTGCTGCCACAGTGGGAGAGAGGAGCGAGTGACACGTGCGGAGTTTTTGAGTTGCTGCTCTCTTGGAAACGGGGAGGAAAGGTTGGGAACGTGGCAGGAAAGTGCAGATGCTCTCTGGAACTGCTGGACTTGCAGTAACAACCCTTTACAGGAAATATGGTGGTCCTAAAGCTGTTCGGCACAAAGATTTGAGTGCCTCGGGCTTTCAGGACGTCACAGTTGTTGCACCTTATTTAGCTCTCAACTACAATTTTGCCAGAGAGGATGATGTTCACGAATTTTTGCTGAATATGCCTGTTTTCCTGTTCAGTCACTCTGTTAGATACATGATATCAAAATAAAACACAGTAAAGTGCCCTTATAATTGACATTCAGACAAGGAACATTATAGCAGGAAGTTAAATAATTGTGTCAGGAGGGTCAGCCCTAAATGATTTGTTTAGCTGTGTTTCCAAGAACGTGAAAGCTTGATGTGGCTGAAATAAATTCTGTATTGTAAAAGCCTCTAGTGAAGGTGATGTACTAAATGTACTCTGCTGAGTGGTGTGCATGCTTCACTCCTAAGCTTGACAGATTTCTGGGCTTGTTGGTTTCATTTGTCCTCAGCAAGCTGACAGATGTAATATCTGGAACAGGTTTGGGATCTTGTTAGTGCACCCTATAAAATCCCTGACATATGTTCTGTACATATTTCAGAGATCCAGTCTCTCCAAACTGGCATAGCAGAATGGGATTTGCCTCCCTACTAGAACATTTTCAGCAGTGTTGAATGTCCTTTCCCCCTAGAGTGGTTTGTTTCTGCAATTTTTTATCTAATTTGTTAAATCCTGCCCACTCCCTTTTATGGGTTTGTGTTTAAACAAGATTCTTGTGCTAGGGCATAGCTGCTGTCTGCTTTTCACTCTTGAATAAGTTCTCTTCATTTTAAGAATCCCATCTGAACGCTCTGGGCCATATATAAGCTCAAGAGCAATTTTGTTACAGTTTGCAAAGATAGTCTTTATGTAATAGGACGAGAATTGCTCTGTGGAGGTGTTCAGGCATCAAAAAATGTTACATTTATGTCATTTGACACAATTACAATGGCACATTTGTTCACTGAGCTGTTACATTTTACTTTCCAGAAATTTGTGTGGCTCTATTCTCAAAAGTGAGCTTTGTTCAGTCTTGCTCGTGGGTTGAGGCACTACAGCCCACTGCATGTGGGATTTTTTTTTCTTCTTTTTTTTTTTTTTTTTATTGTTCAGAGCTTGATTTTAATACTTGAAACAGTTGTAATCTTGTAATTGTTGTAATTATTAAACAGTTGTAATCATCTTGCTCTTTTTAGGAACTTCTCTTCATACACTCAGCTCTCCCAAGGAGAAGCTATTCTCAGGTTCTTGAGGATAATGGAATATAAATGTTTAAAGAGTAGCTGTTGTCTCTGCTTTGGATGAAACCTGATCTGTTTTTGACACTGAATGACAGCAGACCCATGCAAAGGCATCCTTGAAAATGAACTTCATAAGATCAGGAGGAGTTCAGTTCCTACCTCTATAAATTATCTAAGCCATCACATTTGATCAGGATTGCTATGATCTTTAATTATTCACTTTTTGCCATCATTTAAAGCTACCTTAGTTTGAGGGTAGCTATAATTTAAAATATGAAAGAATTTTGAGATACAAGCTTTGGGAGACCTGTTATGGTAATTCTCAAAAAAAAAAAAAAAGGAATATTCTGTTTCTTTCTGCTTGAAGAGTGGAAAGTGGGATTGAGGAATGATGGAAGTACTTGGTACTTCTATTTAAATTAGGGACATTTACTAGATATCATTGCCAGTTCCTCAGAATACTCACTAGAGAGCCACAGCTTCCTTGCTCTGGGATCTTTCTGTGCAAAAGAAATTGACACTTAAATGAATACACTTAGCAGGGATGTTCTTTGTTTGCTGTTAATGCTTTATCCTGTTACATTCTTGTAAGTTTTACTCATGCTTGAAATTGGTCCTTATTCTCTGTCACTCAGCAGGGCTGTGGCACGTGTTGGTGAGACAGGCACTGAAATTTTCTAGCTGGATGTGTCGTGTTCCTCTAACTTGCAAATTTCCTTCTGTGCTGTGGCCTGGCATCATTATTTGTGATAAGCAGTGTGTGGTGGCTGCCCAGACCTGTGAGAGGGGGGTGGATGAAGTGTGTGAGGATGGAAAAGGGAAAAATAACAAGACTGAACATAACACACTGAGCAGGAGGCTGCTGCCTTCTTTCTACAGAGTGCCTAACTAATTTTTTTTGTCCCTTTTTTTTTTTTCCTAGGAGTGACAAGAAAGACCTTGGCTCTGAAGTGTCTCTGCCAGTCTCCTTGGGTTGCTCTGGCCTGCCCACATCATTCCTGCAGCTTTGGTGGCTCTGGATGGCTGGTGAAGAGGGATGTTCAATCTAATGGCCAATTGCTGCAACTGGTTGAAACGGTGGAGGGAACCTGTCAGGTAAACATGGGAAAGTATTTCACATTTCTCACCTTCCCAGACTGTGTTTTATTCATTGTTTAATATTTGATCATGTCCAGCCTCTCACCCACCAGCACCCCCAAGTTCTTTCTCCCCAGGGCTCTCCTCCATGTGCTGATACCCTGACCCAGCACCTTGTACTTGGTTTTACTAAACCTCCTGATATTCCCATGGGCCACTTCTTGAGCTTGTGCAGCTCCCTCTGCGTGGCTTCCCATCCTTCAGGTGTGTCAGCCTCACCACTCACCTGCAAACCTGCTGAGGATGCCCTCAGCACCTTTTCTGTCTCATCAATGGAGATGTTCAGTAGCACTGGTCCCAGTATGGACTCTGAGGGGCACTGCTGCTCACTGGTGTCCACTGGGACCCCGAGCTGTCACCACTGCCTCGGGCTGTGACTGTCCCAGCAGGTCCTTATCTACCTGCTCCACCCACTGAACCCATCTCTCCAATGTGGACAGCACTCATGACAGATTATATCTGGAATCCTTCCTTTGTCCTCTGCTCTGGTCACTTCATCACAGAAAGCTTCTAAGCTGCTCAAAGTAAAGTTTGTTTGGTTTTTGCCTTACTCTTCCAGCTTCTGCCTTTTGAGATTCTAAAGTGTAATATAATTTTTGGGTTCTTTTCTCAGAGGTTTCTTGCTCTTCTGAAAGAACCTGTATAAATTATACTTCATGTTTGACAGTATTACAGTTTCAAGTCTGCAAATAAAAATGTTTAGAATTCCTTCACTTAAAGGGGCATAAAATTGAGCAAACTGATTTGATCACTGAGTCTTTCTGAACAGGAGGAAGAACTGAGGTATACACACATAAATATGGTTTTCCTGTGCCTTTTAAAATCCTATCCTGGGAAAATATTAACCTGTATACCAGTTTGCTAATAAATTGTGCATTCCTAGCACCACTGGTTTGCACATTTACAGTCTAGAAACAAAGGCATGGTAAGTCCCACATATTTCCAGCACTGGTGTTGTCTACATGAGTGTTGTTCAGACACACTGATGGAGACAAAAATAATTATCTAATACAGGAAGAACTCTGAGGCAGAGAGATGATAAAAATACAGGGGAATGGAACTGCAATTACAGAAATTGCTAAAGGGACCATGACCACACCAAATAAAATTTACAGTACTGTGAAATTAATTTGCAGCAGGCAAGTATCAGCTGAAAGCAGAATCATTGTCTCACATGAAACTTAAACCATGATAGGAGACTTTTCACTTCCTTCCTTCTTCTGCTGTTCTGTCCAATCAGATCATTGGACATACTGAACACACAATAGTAACAGTGCCTTGGTATTTTGAAACCTTTCTGTTATTTGATGGGAAATTTGCTGTGCATGTGTTTAAAGAAAATAGAGTGAATGATGTGTAGCTAGAGGAAAAAAGAATTAAATATCTTTCTGTTTTCTTTTCTCCTTATGGAGGAAGGTGACACTAATAATGGTGGGTCTTGATAATGCTGGGAAAACTGCTACAGTCCGAGGAATTCAAGGAGGTAAGGGATTAATTTATCATTCAAATCAAGCACTCAGAGTATCATTCCTAATTTTCTGTCATTTAAATCTGAAAATATTGCTTCATCTCGTAATGTATCTCTCTCTCCCCTATCTTGTTGAAAGAAAATCTTGATGGTTGTACCAGCCAAATCCCATATATATCACATCTTAATAAAAACTCTACAATGGACAATACAATCAGTGGACTTGTTTTTTTTCTCATTTTTCCTTGTGTGCATGTGCTGAAGTTGCTTTCAGGTGACCATTCCAGTAATGTGCATACAGCAATAAACTTTATGTAAAAATCTGTGTTGTAGGTAAGTATATATAAGGTCTAAAAGAAGGAAATGGGTATGTGTAACATTAAGGGTGGTTCTAGTGTTACATATTTTTTATCATGATTTATAATCAAAAAATGATGATTAATACAATTGTCACTAAGAGACCACTCAGTTTTGAAGGGTACTTTGCCCTGGCAGCACATGCAAGCAGGATATAATTTGAGATAAAACTTAGGAAAACAAAAATTCTGTATTTTTTTCCTCCACTTGTGGGATTGTCTTTCTAAATAACTTTCATCTTGTGCAAGAACAAGAGTTTACTTAGTAGTGTTTTGGCAGACTTGGAGACTCCACCTCAAGTTTGTTTACTTGTGTTATGTAAGTTCACAGACTTGCTAAAGCACAAATACAATCATGAGTATTCTCTCCTATTCCTTCATCTTTGCCCTGAAAACATTCCATTTGAAAACCACCTTTACTATTTTTACCATTTGAATGTAACAGTTATTTCTAAAATTCCTATTTTTCAGGGGAAAAAAAGTGAGATAAATATGGGTATTTCTAAAGAGAAACTCAAGGAAAAGATAGTTCTGATTTCCTTGAGTGTTCCCCAGGGCTTAAATGTCCTGAATGCCCATCTTGGCTGTCTTAAGGGTAGGAGCAGAAGGCTGGTGGGGACTCAGTTTCTGCACTGCTCTCCAGAGCTCAGTGCTTTTAGCCAGGCCTTCATTTTTTTCCTCTCAACAAGCTGAATTTTCCATGTTTCTCCTGCCTTGTGCTCCCCAGCTGCATAAAACAAGAGATCCAATTATCTCAGCCCTGCAGGCACAGCTTAGTGGTGTGAGATGAGTCCAGGCTTTCTTTGCCCTCAGGAAAGGGAGACAGCAAGCAAAAGTATTAAATAGAAATCTGTCATTTTTTAGCTTATTGCATAGAAAATTAGAAAAAAGCAGCAAATAAAAATAAGCAAACAAACAAAGGCTAAAACCTGACCTTGAATAAAGGGAATCAAATCATTGACATCTCAGAAGAAGATGGTTTCTGTAATTTCTCTCAGCTCTTGGTTTGAACTTGTGAAGCTGTTTTGGCAGCCATGAAGGATAAAATATAAATTTGGCAGAGCACAGAGGTTCCCAGGTCACAGTGCATTAACTGGTTTGGTTTTTGTCCTTCTCAGAGTTGAATTACTACCATGGAAATGACAGTGGAAGTGAAAATGCAGTACAGTAAGCACCACTGCAATGGAACTGTGGTGTGAAATATTAAAATCTGCCTTTTGGGCCCCTCTCTTTTCTCCCCCCTTCCCACTCCCCCGGTGCTCCTGTCTAAATTAATGTAAAGTAACTAGTTGAGAGACTAGTTAATTTACTATTCCCTGAGGAGAGGGGAAATCTTCATGTAAGTAAAAATGTGTTCAGCAATATTTAACAAGGAGGTTTCGCTCCGTGTTTTTTAAATGTGAATTTTGCTATACAAATCCCACTAAAAAATCCTCTTTAAACTGAAGGATTTCTTCTTTGACAGAGTCTCCTGAAGATGTGGCTCCAACAGTTGGGTTTTCCAAAATTAATCTTAAACAGGGACGCTTTGAAGTCACCATCTTTGATTTAGGAGGTGGAAAACGAATCCGGAATATCTGGAGGAATTATTATGCTGAGGCCTACGGTGTCATATTTGTGGTGGATTCCAGTGACATTGAAAGAATGGAAGAAACAAAACAAGCCATGACAGAAGTGTTAAAAAGCCCTAAGATATCAGGAAAACCTGTGTTAGTGTAAGTAGCATAATGTTCTCCTAATAATCTGAAATTGGGTGAATTTAGACTTAAAGAACTATTTCTGTAACTAATACTGCTGTAACTTTAACACTAACCAATATTACAATTAGTTTTATGGTTTTATGTTTTATTTTATCCTTCTCAGGGATATTTATTTTTCTCCTTTTTCATTAGCCATGGAAAAACAACAAGGTGGGATTTTTTAATGCTTTAAAAGTCTAGTATTGAAATACTAGGCTAAAAGGCTTTACAAATTTGTCATGGCAACATGATGCAAAAATATTGTTGCTACTTATGCCTACATCAATTAATTAAATGGTAAATGGTTTATTGTACTCAGCAATAGGGTGATCTCTCAGCTATAAATGTCTTGTTCACTTAACACATGGTGCTGCTGATATATGATCAAATAAATCTCATTAAAGGAAGCTTGCTTTAATATATTGGGCACCTGCTTTTTCTCTGTTATTAGGGTTTGTAAAAATATTGGAAAAAACATATTTTTTTTAAATTCCTCACCAAAAATATTTCCTAACAAATATGCTTTTGAAGTTAAAAAATAAACTCTGAAAGTTTAAAATGGTTTGTCAAGTCAATTTATGTCTGGTGAGCACAGGACCTCCATAATGCATAAATTGCAGAACATCCCTGTGCTATCATAAAGAATCTGTACAGGTAAGAGGAGAGACCTCTTATTTTTAAGAAATAGTGATGCTCTGCTGGCTTGAAGCTGAGCCTGGCTAATTGTGTTGATGAAGTGGAGGGTAGTTCAGCAAAGTAATGGTGTATATGTTGAAAATAGATTAGATTTTACTTTTCATTGCTCTGCATGTTGCTGGCACAGGCAAGGCAATAAAGCCAGCTTAGTTTAACTCAAATGAAAATGCAGCTGGGACTGTGGAAAGCTGTGCTGTGGTTTTTAATTAAATACAACTATATGGGGGGGTTGGGGTTATATTTTGGTTTTGTTGGGTTTTTTTGGGTAGAAATCTCTATAATCCTATAATGGAGTTATATTTGTGTGGCTGACTGGGCCTGCAGAGAACTCACTCACTTCCCTGGATCTTGATACTGCTTTTTGATCCCTATCAGTAGCTAATCAGAAGGAAAAGTGTTATTTATTAACTGCTCTAATGGTGACTAAACCAAGTTTGTTGATGTTATTACCTTTTATTAGATTAAACTGAAAGCCTTTGATCAGAATTTGCTTTTGCAGTATCCCAGTTCTGTGGAGGGATCCAGTAGTTCTTTGGTTTATGCTCCTGTGTGACCCTGCCTCTTGAGTTAAGAATTGTTTCCTGTATTGTCAGATTTCCAAATTTATGCTGAAAGTTAGTATTTTTAAATATTCTATTAATTTTAATGTTCAGATTTTGTTTGTGGGCTTCTTGGTTTTGTTGTGGTTTTTTTTTTTTTTTTTAATGAGACACTTGCTACCCATGTTGCAAAAAGTTCCCTAATATCTTGCTACATTTTTTAATTGGGGCATTTTAATCCATGCAGAATAGGCTGAATTGCACAATGTGGACATCAAATTGGTGCTAAATTCTCTTATCTTACAGAAACATGGGAATATGAGAAATCTGATGTTCAGTGTGATGTTTTCTACAAATTTTAATTGCTGCTTTCCCATGTTGTTATTTATTGCTGCCCATGGAGGTGTCACAGAATCCTTTTAAGACAATTCTCCTCAAATGTGATAGTATTGTCTTTTACTGTCTCTTGGTATAAATTACTTAGAGATGTTAAACTTGTCATTTGGGTTTTTTTACTGTTCAGTGTTACCACCTAATTTATGTTTATGGGTAAATTCTTCTGGCAGCATCCTCAAGACCTACATACAAGCTTAAATTTTCTTAACTTAGGATTATTTTTGTCCTTTCTTTTATCAGAAATGAGCACACAAACATCATATTATGCAGGCAAATGCTGGTTTTGTTTGGGATTAGCTGTTTTTATTTGGAGTCTTTGTTTTGGTTTTGGTTATTTTATTTAAGTTGACATGGAGCATGCCCAAGAGGAAATGCAAGTCCATGTGCTGTGGTTGATATTTTATACCAAGGAGATTTTTGGGCAGGTATTTTGTTGCTATTTTCTACCTGTTATTTTGGTGATAAGGGATTATAGTTATTAATGTTGCACTTCTCTTCATAGAACCCTTGCAGCTGGGCTTTAATTTGTTTGGTTTTCTGCATATTTATGTAATTACTGAAAACACTGGGAAGTTACTTTAGTGATTACTGCAAATTTCAGCTGCTAATCATTCTGAATGCTCAATATCAAATTCAGTGTAAGCTGTAGTTCATACTATTATTTCATACTATTTATTTTCAGTTAATAGTACCCCCTTATCAAGGAAAAGTTTTCCACAAGTCTTTCTCATTTCCCAGTTCTCCTTCAGTGTGTTTTATCTGTTTGCCTGTTTCTAACCAATTTACATCTGGAAATTACTTAATCAGGCAGCTCTTTTCCTACGGATTAAAACTTGAATTTTGAAAACTTGAGTTTTATTCCACTATTGGAAGTACAGCTCTTGTTTACTGGCTAATTTCTATTGTGGCCTTGGGACATTAAGGTATTTTTAATATATGCAGTTAGGGGAGAGTTTTTAATGAAAAAGTTTCAGTGATGTCATCATCTAAGTTTATTTTTTGTTGCTACTGTGTAAATAGTATTTTTTACTTTGAGGTTCAGACCTTTGATTGTATTTTGCTGGCAGTTAGTTTCAGTTGCAGTTTTACTCTGGGATGGAAGGAATCCAACTATTTCTAAATACCACAATGTGAAAATGACTTGGATTGTAGATTATTTTTTTCCCCACTACATGCAACTAAAGGCATCCAGTTCACTCAGTGTCTTGCTGAATTGCAGTGCAGTCTTTTCTGCCTTCTCTGACTATCCAAATAAAGTGTCTTTGCACAGCACAAAGCAGTTCAGGAATAAGTTTCTGGTTTGCTGTTTAGTTTTAGTATGGATTTTTTTAAAATTTCTTTTTGGAAAGAACTTTTTTGTCTCATTTACATTGCTACTGTCTGTTCAACTGCATGGAGAGTTATTTCTCACTCAGTTCCAAAAGGAGTTGGTTGCAGGAGGTTCCTTCTGACCTAAATCATTCTCTGGTTCTAGATTATGGGGGAGGAGTAGGGAGTGTAAGGATGGAGTTCTATTTTTTATTCTATTTTTTAATTAATTTTTGTGCTAGCAAAAGTGAGACTGCAAATGTGACTGTGTATTTAGGTAGGATAGGCAGCATTAAGAATGTGCCTTGTGAGAGTGCAATTAAGGATCATATTCCCTATCCTGGTAGGTCTCTGCCTGTCAATTTATGAAAAGTTTATGAACTTTTTCTATAGATGTAGTATTGAAACATTCCTGATAGGTTTTCTGACCTCCTGTTTGGTTTAGGCATCCCACTCTGGATTGTTACTAATTGTGTCTGCTTTATGTGTGGAGATTTGTTTTGAAGAATTTAAGATTCCTGGAGAAAAAAAAAATAGAGTTTGAGCAAGTAAATATAAATGCTAAAAAACAACAAAGCAATTAAAAATACTTATTATTATTTTGTGGAAAGTAAGTAGAACATTTTTATAAATCCTGTCTTTGAGGTTAACAATATTTTCAATGCCTCCCAACAGCACAGGGAGTTTGCTGCCACACTGTTTTAGTTTGAGGAACCAAACTAAACTTTAGAACTTCTAAACTTTGAAGAAGTGTATGAGAACCAAAAAAAAGTCACTTTTATCCTTTGATCTTTTCTTGTAGTTCACACATTTCTGTGAAAACCATAAAATTCTTTACTCTGTCTTGAAAGACAGATGCAGTTTTTCCTGAGAGCTCTGCTGAAGGGAAAATGGGAAGAAAAGTGAAACAGTTGAGGGATCCCAAGAGTGCTTTCCAAAATCAGCTTGGTGTGGAGGAACCACTGGTATTTCAAGCAGTTCATTTCTGGTGTCATCTGCAGCACGGACAACACCAGCAGCAAATTGCTCTGCAAGGGTTTCTTCTTTTATACCTGACTGCAAGCCCAAACTTTTCTTTAGATGCTTGAGTATATTCTTGAGCATTGTTCATGTAGATTTCTATGTTGTTGATCATCTGCCCTTGCTCCTCCACCAGAAGTGAGATCTGGACAAAGAGTTCTTTCACATCTTTGATCTGGTTCTCCAGATTGACCAGTTCTTTGTGTCTCTGCTCAATCTCTGACAGCTGAGCTTTAGTAATCTTCACTTCAGTGAGCAGATTTTCATTGAAAATCTCCCATTTTCCTTGCTGGAGCATGTCATTGACCTCCTCCTCAGACACCTCTTTGCCAGCCACCTCGAGCTGGCGGAGGATGAAGGTCCTGCACTTGTCCTGCTTGGCGGTGATGGCCTCGTTGTAGGCCAGCATGGCCTGCAGGTAGCGGTGGGACAGGAAGGCGTGCTGGGCCGCCAGGATCCTCACCGTGGCTCGGGCCGGGCCCTGCTCACTCTCAGCTCTCCTCACTGTTCTGGACAGCTCGTCCAAACCTCTGCGCACGTGTTCTGCCTGCAGTTTGATCTCCCTGGCTATGTTAGATTCCTTCTTGAGAACGCTGAACCTTCTCATTGAAGACACGAGGCTTTTTTGTTGTTGGCTGAATTTGTTGACTTCTTCCACCAGGTTATTAATTTCGTTCTGAAGCTTCTGGATTTCGTGCAAGTGCCTTTCAGTTATGGGCTCTTTTTCATAGATAATGGCCTGCTGTTCAAACTCCTCCTGCTCCTCTTCTTGGACAGTTGCACCATTGTTTTCCCCACCCATCTGTAGTTCCTTAGCCCTCAGTCTGAGCTCTTGCAGACGGTCTCTCATGGTTTTTGTGGTCAGGATTCTTTCCTGCTTTTTTTTTTCCTCTCCTTTTGCAACACAGGAAGTTAATTCCAGTATCTTTTTTGTTTGGTTTGTTTCATTGCACTGTAATCAAAAGGTAACAACAATCAGTGTTAGTGGCTATATGTATATATGAAAAGTAGTTTTGGAGATTAGAGCTACTTCTCTCTGCACCAAAGTAAAAGTAGGAATGAGATGGAATGGTATTCTGAACAAGTTGTGATTTGTAGCCCGAGGCCATTTTTGAGGTATATTTGTGATGCAGCACACAGAGCTGAGACCAGAGAAGTGTGAGGGAATAGAATGTAAGAAAATAAAGACAGTGCAGAATTACCCCCATCATCTCACCCCTGATGAGCTGCAGCTGTACTAATTGCCAAAGGTTACGAACAGGCCTGCCCTTAACAGGCCACAGCTGTGTCTGGTAAGGATGACTGCTGTAAAGGGTTAGCTGGGAGAAGAGAGCTGGGTTTTGTTGGCTGTGCTATGAGGTAGAAAATGCCCGTGAGAAATCACCAAGGTATGGAACTTTTGCAATAAGATGACAACAGAAAAGTCTTTTTTTTTTGGGGAGGAAGAGCGAGGTAACTCCAGTGATGTTATCTTTACTTAATAAAAACACATCAACCAATAAATCTTTTTGGAAATAGAGGTGAGTGTGGCTGTGCCATTTTTGGATTCTCAGTAGGAAATATTTCAGTTTTTAAGATTATGAGACAGACTCTGTAACAAATCAGCATTCTAGCATAAATTAAGATTATTACTTTGGCCACACTCAACAACCTTTCTCCATTTTCCTTGCCTGGGGAGTTAGATAGTAACTGAAGCAGCTAGTTACAACAAAACAGAAAAACAGAACACTCATCATTTCAGAGCTCTAATAAATTTAGCATGAAAACAAATTAATTTTTTATGTTTGAGTTTTTATGGAGTTGAATCTATCTCACTAATGTTGCAGCATGAAGATTTTCTATGTCTTTCTGAATTACTGTTATCTACTCTTCACACTGTCATTTACATTCTTCATAAAATTGATGCAAACGTGCATTGTGAACCACAGTGGGCTACAATTCAGTGCTGTTTCTTATTTAACAGAAAGCAGATATAGTTTTGTTTTGTTCCCTAGCTGTTGTGCAAACTTTACAGGAGAGATCATTAAGAGCAAGATGTTTTCTAAAACATGCCCAATGGAAACTAAGTTCAGCTATTTTTAATCATAGGGAAGAAGGTATTATTCTCAAACTCTACATAGATTATTTCCTTGGACTGTGATCAAGAATGGAAGGTTTCAGTAAGAAGTAACATGTTCAGGACTAGAAGATTATGAGATTTTTTTACTTAGGGTCTTCTGGTTCAATCAGATATGTGTCTTTCAAAGGGCTGTTCAAGCATAAAGGTTAAACAGCACAGAGGGATCTTTTGGCTCTTTCAGAGCTTTTAGTGCTGTTTTCTGAAATAGTAGCATTAAATAGTTGCAACTCTTATTAAACTTTGATTCAACAGATTATATTTTTTCTTAGCAAGCAAGTGCAAGATTTCTCAATAGTATCCAAAAGATACATTTTTAGAAACTGCAAAAAGTCTATTCAGTAACCTGTCAATATGCAAATGATTTTCTTGCATGTGAACAGTTCCAAATGATACTGCTGTGGTATCTCTGCTCCCTCATGCATATTTAAAGTCTCTAAACAGATTTTTATATAAGTCATGGAGTTGAGCAGTGTGGACATGTCTTCACAGACTTAAATCTGGTTTTTTGCAGGAGGATTAGCTGAAAAACAAAACTTGAAATGCTTCAGAGGTCAGTCATGAGAAAGAATGTTGCTGTTCTACCCTTGTGTGAATTTTCCTTACTGCCTTTTTTTTCCCCCTAAGTGGCTTAATATTTGAATTTCATGTATGTAGATTCACATCAAGAGAAGACTTGTGATCTGAGAAGTTTGCAAGTTATTTATTGGGGAGGGTTGTTCTCGGGTGAGGAAAATGCAAAATGTGTTCATTTTGTGACAGTAATGCTTCTCCACTGCTGAACTTTTCAGTGGATGTCCCCATGGCAGAAGTCAGGCAGTTTCTGCCATATAACATTCTTCAGGAATGTTCCAGAGCTGCTTGGCACCACCACCAGGGAAAGTTCAGCCTGGGGCATGTGAAAGGACTCAGGGCTGCTAAATAGAGCCTCAGAGAAGTGACCTGAAAATCTGTGGTAGTCCAGCCTCACACATCTGCTGACCCATGGTAATTTAGTAGGGCTGGGCAAACCTGGGATTACAAGCAAATTCTAAAGGCACCCTTAAATGCTTATGCTATGAGGTGAGAAGAATTTTTTGTAAGAGAATTGGTCCATTGCTCTTGAAATAGCTCTGTTCTTTGGAGGTGGAAACCTCACAGTACTGCAAAACAAATCTGCAAATATTGTTAAATATCAGAGAAGTGAGCAGAAAATACTAGAGATTTCTTTTTGTCTTGTTTAAAGATTAGTCTCACAAAAGACTGGAATGCAAGCAATTGAATCTTAGTCTCATATCTTCTCTGCTGTTGGGCTTGCCTTCAAAGCCTTCCACTGAACAGGCTTGCCAATAATTGTGCTTGATTATACTGGTGATTGGAACACATGCTGGTTTCAAAGAAATGAGGATGTCTTCGTGACAGAGATAACCTTGGAAATTGTTGGCTTGGCTTCTCGAGTGTTCCACAACAAGCTCTGTTCATTTACTGAGTCCTTGTTTTGTCCTACATGTTGTATATAGGGGCACATCCTGTTTTTCTTTTGTTTGAGATGAAAGCACTTCACCTTCCTTGAACTTTTTGTCAGTGAAGAGAGAAAATAGTCGTTCTGTAGAGTGGAGTAAATGGAATATATGGACTGAAAGCACTCCAGTGACTTAGTGTGGCCCCTACATTCACTGCCCATTGCAGTTATTGTCATGCAAACCCATTGGTGATTAAGTTTGTTCTTCTTGAAGCATCTTTGTCTATAGCAATCTATAGTTGGCAAGTTCAGAAATGCAATTTTCACATCTTTGTCAAATATATTTTAAGGGTATATCAAGAGTCTTTGCTTTCTGATAACTTGGCTGTGTTGCTTCTCAGGAACAGGGTCATGTGAATCTCTCTATTTAAACAGATGCCATGTGTGACTGGGGAAGTCTTGATAAAGACAAAACCTCAGCACACTGACTAGGGGAATAATAGATCCTGGTAGCTGGACCACGATTGCAATCTGTCATGATAAAATATGTCTAGAACTCAAAGATAATGAGGACAGAGAGGAAATTTTTTATATTATCTTCTGCATTTGAAAAAAAAGGTAAATCGAAAGGACCACTTGCTTAATTGCAAAGCAACCACACAGAATGTTCTTCCACCCGTCTGATAAATTTATCAGTAGACCCAAGAAACATGGAGCCTACATCCAAAAATAAGATTTGGGCTACATTAAGTTAAAAGACCTAATTAGATATGTGAAATAGGAAAGTTAATCGTATGGAATTCTCTTGGTTCTTGTTGTACTTGGGTTTAATGTCTTCTAATTTGGCTTTGTTGGTGTTCATTTTAATTTCTGCTTTTGTTCACTATTTCTTAGTTAATTCAGCACTTTGATTAAAATGCCTGTCAGCAAAGGCTCTGTTTCTATTTATCTTTGATACAATTTGCCACCTCTCCATGGTTTTAGTATCTTCCAGAGAGGAGGACTTGCAGGCAATCAAGGAACAGAATCCTCTCTTTAAGAGCTCTTTGATATCTGTGATCTGTGTTCTGGCTCATGCTGCCTTCTTTACCTCTGCTGAATCTTCTGGATTTTTTTTGTTAGTGTGTTTTTTTGGTGTTTTTTTTTTTTTTGTTTGTTTTGGGAGGGTTTTTTTAAATGATTGCACCAAAAATAAGGGTAGGCTTGTTTTCCTTAGCTATGAGTCAGTTAAGGGCACTGGGTAGACTTTCAGGCAATGTGTCCCAAGGGAATTTCATGTTACACGTAATCCTAAACATTTTTTTAAATTATTATTTCTTGTTCATTTCCAAGCTGCAGTGGAATTATGTTACAGCTCTGTCATGTGGTGCCAAGAAACCCATTTATATTTTTCTGAGCACAATGGCAATGAGTAAATCTTGGAGTCATACTCTGGAGCTTGATTACTGCATAAATGTGTTAAGTTGGCAACAAAAAATTAGTGAGACACATATATTATTAAAATGGTTATAGTTTAAAATCCTTACAGTAGTCTTTGGGGAAAGCTGGTGTTTTGAGCTGAAATTCAGTTTGTGCTCTCTCATGTTCTCACAAGGAAAGAAGGCACTTGGCTGGTGCTGTTTTGAAATCTCACCCTGTTTCTCAAAGAGGTATCTGAGGTTACTAAAGTAGGACATCTTGCTGTAAGTTACATTTAGTTTCTTCTTTGTTTGTAAAGTTTCCTTTAACTTAAATACCTTGTAAACAAACATACTTAAAACATTAAGGATTATAAGACACAAGGTGGTTGGATGAAAATATCCTCTTAAGCATCTCTGTTGTAAGATAAGTCCTTGAAAAAACATACTTAAAAATAGTTGTAAGTTCAAGTTTCTGTTTGTGGAAAGTGTGGGAGTGGTTCAACAAGAAAATACCAAAGGCAGAGAGCTTCCCCTGCCTAAAAATATGCCACAGATGAGATGATAGTGCAAAATCAGTCACAGTTTCAGCAAAGGGGATGATCACAACTCCTCTCTGGGGACAACCTGTGCCAGAGCCTCCCCATCCTCACAGTAAAGAATTTTGTCCTGGCGTGTGATGCAAATCTTTCTTCTTGTGTTTAAAACATTTCAGCCTTGTCCTATCACTGTGTAAAAACTGCCACAAGTCTTCCCCAGGAAAACCAAAATTACCAGAATGTGCAAGAATAGAAATGCTGCATCTGAAGCAAGGTAGCTTGAGAATTCTTTAATTAGCATGAAATGGATTGTGGGAGGTGAAGAAATGTGGATATTGAGTAAAACCAAGAAATTGAAATACAGTAAAGCAGACCTGAGTATTCAAAGAATTCATAAGGTGGGGAAGAATTAGGGCAAAGTTGCTGGCAAAGTGTAGGCAAATCATGCTGCTGTGGAGTGAGTTTGCCAAGAGACCTGGAGAGAGGGAGAAGAGACTCAACATGTTCTTGAGCCTTTAACCACAAATCTGTAACTCAGTTATGTTGTAGGAGATATATCTGTCTTGCACTGGTGGTTTGCTATTTTTGAAGTATTTGCTTCAAAGATACAAAGAGTGAAATCAGCTGCAAATCTGAGCTTGTTCCTTGGAGTTTGGACATCTTTGTTATGATAGTGTGGCTGCAGATGTGGACTTGGGGAAAAGCATCTGCCAGCATTTCCATGTCTGCAGACATTCCTGCTGATACTTTGGGTAATAGAGGGTGAGGAGTTCCTGCTTTGGCACTGACACAATTCCCAGTGAGGGTGATGGACACTGCACCTCACTGACAAAACAATGATCTCACTCTGCAAGTCACTTAGTCTGCAGCTCATTCTCTGTAATTGGTAAGAACTCCATGTTTTGATGGTGATTTTTTTTCACCTGTTTAACCAGAGATTTGTTGTCAGTAGTGTTCTTTAGGAATCCTCACAAACCTACAGGTCACAGAAACCTAGAAAGTCATCATCTCCTCTGCCCAAAGATCACTTCATTAAAGTCCAAATATTGATATATTTTAAAGCAGTACTTGAAAATAAGATAGGAACAAGAGAAAGGGATGCAGCAGAATAGAGTACAGGTGGCATCATTTCTATTTAATAGGATATGTAGTTTGAATTCATACTTAACAGCTTTGTATTGCTCTAAGTGATGTGAGAGATTTGTCTTCCTGACAGTAGAAGTGCAGACTCAGAATTTGTGCTGTGCACCATCCCACCTGCTTTACATTCCCATTTAATCTCTGTCAGACCACAGAGCTGCCTATCACAGCCTTGGAACTCACCTGTAATAAATGTAAGGCAGCTTTTTTTAAAAAAACATACAGGCTATTTGACTATACTGAATTTGCTAATGGCTTGATATATCAAGTTGATATAGTGTATAAGAAACCAATCCCCCTTTTTTTTTAATCTTGTCCAAAAATACATTGTTATATCACTTACTGTCATTTGTTTTGGAATTACACATCTGGAAGCTGAATGTATATTGCTTTAGGTGAGCTCAGCCATTGTTGGCTGCAGCCTGTTTGACTAAGAGGTGGGATTGAACTGCTAGCAGAGCAGCGTGTCATGAAACGTTTTCAATAAATAGGAATATGATTCAGACCTGTGGTGAGAATGAGGCCACTTAAGAAAATGAAACTAATTATAATTGCTGTTCTTATGACCAGTTCAAAAGCTAATATGGGACTAAAGTTGCCTAGAGATATTGTAAACAGGAGGAGTTTAGACTCTTAGTTTTAACTGTTCTCTTATTTAAAAGTGGCCTGGAGGAACTGTCTCGGGGAAATGTTGACTTATTGAAATGTCTCCTATGGCTCCCTGAAGTTGCATGAAAGCAGGCCAATAATCTTGTAGCATTTTAATCACCTTTTTCTCATTATAGTTAACCATAATATTCAAAGTATTGTTTTGCATGAGAATTGAAGGCATGAATTGAAATGAAGTCCCTTTATTTGAAGAGCCATGTGTTAACCATCAAAATTTACTGATAGGTTTGTCGTTGTTGTCAGCAACCCAGAAGGGGCAGGGGCTGGAAACAGTAAAGAAGAATATGCTTGAAGATCTGTCAACACTTCCATTTGGAAGGCAGGCTGCAAAAAGTCATCTCATAGAGCATGTTCAGAACTTCATCAAGAGTGCCTTCCGTGGGCCACTTGAAACTCTTGGTCTGTTCTTCTATTTGTTTGTTAAAAGTATGAAGAATTATGTTTTTCATGACTTCCTCTAAAACCTCGTGAACTCCCAATAACTGAAGAAGAAGGAACAAGCAAAACAAGCAGACAAGTCACTTATTTAGGCCTGTGTGTGGGTCAGGAGTTTGACTTCCACGGATGTTAACGTAAGCAAAACATAAAGAGAAAGTTTTTCAGGCTGCATCTGCTGAGGCCTCACTTCTTTGGAATAAGACATCCTTGTGATGGCTGTCCACAGCATTGCTCAAGATAAAGGTTAATGGATGAGAGAAAAAAATTCCAAAGGGAAAAAGGGTAGAACAGCACTTTAAATAGAAGAGTTGCTGTAGAGTGAAGAATATGGCGTTGTTCTTTCCCCTTGTTTAGACTGCTGTTAATTTCAAAGGTTGTGGCTTTGTTTTCCCAGCTAATTCTATCCCTTAAAGCTAAGACTTCTTGAAATAGCCTTAAAGACTGATCTTGATTGTAGGCAAACCATTCTCATAAAGATTAATTTTCCTATAGTTGCTTTCAATCATGGAGATTGTTCTGAGGCTAATACTTTGATCTCAGGGATGCTTTGCTCTTCATCAATTTTGATGGACTCTATGCAGATCCTTCACAAAATTCTGGGCTTGTGATCACTGATCCTAAACAAATATAACCCCAAAAGTAGCATATCTGAGGCATTTTTACAGATTCTGTTTTGCAAAGTAAACTTTTAATGCTGCTTTGGTTTCTGTTGGGTTTTTCCCCCTCTTTTGCTCAGTAATTGAGATTTTATAGACAGGTCAGGGAACTTCCATAGCATTCAGACTTTGTTTTTCTCTAGCAGAAGTGGCTTCTAAAAGAAATATTGTCACTGAGCTGTAGATGTCAGTTGTGCCAATGCACACATAACACTCCCTTTCCACATTGTTTCCCGTGACTCTTAAAGTTGAAAAGCTCTCCAGTTGCTTAGAAAAAATCCTACTTGATCTAAAAGCAGTAGGTGCCAACTTTCTCTTTATTTCTTGCATGAGGTATGTTTGTTACACTAAGACAATTCATATATACTTTATGTGAAAGTGAAATAAGCCAAGCATGATTTTATAGATGAAAGCTTCTTACTCAGCAAACTTAATATGATAAACTAACAGCCACTCGTCTGTGCTTTCAAGTATGTTTTGATATATACCTCCTACAGGTTTTTGAACATGATAAATTGCTATATATGAAGTTCAGTTGACTTGGAAAATTAAAATGAAGGTCTGTCTTTTAAGATAACTGATGTATTCCCTAAAGAAGAGGTTTTTTTGCATAAAGCTTGCCTCAAACCCTGGTGTTCCCGTGAAAGAACAGCAGAGCTGTGAGTCCATACTGACCTACAGAAATACCTAACTCTTTGCAAAGCAGACATAGATCATTTTTATGTCTTGACACTTAGGCACATTTCCATTCTAAATGCCACTACAAAACCTTTTTCTGATATTTGCAAATTTAGAAACATTAAGTAAGAGAAGAGTGTTTACCTCTGAATCTTGTGCTGGTGGCTTTTACCCTTTCCACAGGAACTCCTGAGGTTAAGCTTCAGTATAATCCCAAAAACATTTTTCCAGAATATTCCCTAGGCAACTTGTCTTGAGTAACATTCCATGAAGTATTTCCTTCATTCCTGCTGCTTCTAATTCTTCTATCATCGTCCCAGTGTGATCATCCTCAGGAGCGGTAGGTAGAGTGAGAGAGAAACTGCCTTTTGCAAGTGCAGGGGACAGGCAAATTGATTACTTGGTGCCTGGGGAATCTGGTTGTGCCTGTTTGAAAGCCAGCCCTGCTGGAGGCGGATCCCTCGGCGTGCCAGCAGCAGGAAGTGCCTTGGGGAGCTGCGAGTGGAGCCCTGCTTACCTTGGAACACAACGGAGCTGCAGGCTTTGCTTTCTTCTGCACCAAAGCACGGAGGGAAAAGCAGTTATTGAGGGTAGGTGGATCTGTTCATGGGGATATAAAATGCCCCTGCATTTATATAAGAAAAAATTTATATAAGAGCCCCTCATATTATATAAGATAATGCATTTTACTACAGTATCTTCAAAATACTTGAAGTAGAAGTTTGACCTAAAGTCTGAAGCAGGCAGGGGTGTCCAGCAGTAGATGGACCTCAGCAAAACCACTTCAGTTGCTGGTGAGAACAGCCAGAGAATTGCTTTTCCAGGTACAGCACCTCAGCCATGTTTTTGTTAGTATTGCTGCAGAGAAAGTGGAAGCTAATTGACCAGAAAGACAAATGTGACACCTTTGAAGGTGTTAGAGGTTAAAAATCAGCAGCTACTGCGAGCTGTGGGATGTTAGTGTCAAACTGCCACTGAGCTATGCAGCTTACCAGCATTTCATTCTGCTTCAGCTGTGCTCTGTAGGCTGTGCAGAACAAAAATAGTGCAAATAGTGCAGTTATTTAATCTTCAGGTGAGAGAGGAATAGGCTGTGGCAACAAACACTGCTCAGAAATATTTCCTTCAATTAGCTCTAGATGAATTGACAGCACTGCTGAGGAATGCTTTATGAGACTAAGAGGCAGCACAGTAGGATTTTCAGACTGTAACAAAATAGGTTATGTGGGGGAGAAAAAAAGTGGAGGTCATTTTTTTCCAGTCTTTTAATTATGTTTTTGCATTGCATCTCAGTTTTTCCCTGGTTTAGCTTTGGTTTCATAGCTAAATACTGAGAGGACAAGTCTTGTTCTAGCTGGTTGGTGAAAAGAAGCAGTTCCAGAGTATTATATTGAAAATATCACAGGTTCTGTCTATGCTTTGAGCAGCAGTCTGGGAATCCCTGCACTAAATCACACAAAGCACTGCAGAAGTTCTCTCTCTAAGAAGTGGGAATTCATTATCAAGGAAGGGCAGCTTTATGCTCTTATCAGCTCTGCAGGCCAAGCCAGCAAAGTTCTGATTATCAGTAAGACATAGGGATTTTTATCCCCAGGATGATGAGAAATAAGTGAATGGTTTGGACCACAAAGAGTTAAGAATGATGAAGATTGAGAGAGACTGGACATTTGAGAATCTGCTTTTCTATGGTCTCCTTAATAAACAAATTCTTCTTGAAAAGGAAGATGAAAGATGAGATAATGAATTGTAGCTCATGAGGGTAATGGTGACAAGGAATGTGGGGTTTTGGGCTGTAGATGCAACACAGCTTTTTTCTAATGTTTTTGATGCTGAAAAATCTCTTGGGGGTAAAAATTAAGAATTGAAGCTCTCATACTGGGATTCTGGAGAAGAGGGACAAGTAAGGTCTTTGATTAAATAAAGTGCTGTCAAGTTCTGGTAACTATGGAGCAAATTTTTACCACTGTTCCTTCCCAGCAAGGAATTAACATAAATTTCAAGTACAGACTTTGGCCTAAGTTCCCTGAAAGCCATTTGAGTTCATGAAAGTGACTCGAAATTTCAGGAGGAAGGCTGTGATGTCTCGTTCCAAGACCTTCTGCCCCTGAGCTCATGGATGCCAAATATTTGTTGCTTTATCCAGAAAATTGAATCAGAGTTCTCATGTCATTGAAATGTTGGTAAATTTCAGAGGAACATTATTGTAGTGCAATTCTTTTATTAGAGAGAAGCAAGTAAAAATTTCATGTTTGCTGCTGTGCAGCACTCTAGCTTGGACTATTAATGTTGTAGAAAGTGCAAAATAAGGTTGGATTGTAATTTCATCCTCCTAAATGAATGTCTGTCTTTTAGAGTCCTGTTTCCTACCATATGTAAGTGACAAGACAATGATCTTCATCTTACAGAATACTTATTTTGTGAGTTATGTGGGAGTCTTCTGCTTTCCTCTATTTGATAAAATATGTTTTTTAGAGTCATTCATGCAAGTTCTTCCCTCTACACTTCAAGTTTTACTCAGGAAGAGCAAGTTCAAAATATTGTTAAGCATCAGAGAGAAATGCTGGGTAGCAGGCAGAGCTGAGATGATCCTGTAGCACTTTTAAATAGGGAAATGCTCACAGTTTGGGAAGTTGCAGAACTCTGAACTTTCCTCCAGAGGCTCCAAGATGTAAAGCAGTATGGTCTTTTATGTCCATTTTCTTAACTGTAAATATGATTGTTTTCTCTAGAAATAATATTAATTTATTACTAAGCACCTTGGTGACTATCTAACAGTATCTGATTAAAATGGTGCAGAGACTAATATGCTTATTGAGTAGAAGAAATGATTAAAGCTGGAACAAGGAATTTCATCTTTTCTTTCTCAGTCTTCTTCCTAGTTTTGTCCTCAACTCAGCTTTTGGAGATGGAAGAGCCTCTCTTGTGGCAGGATGCTGAGTGTTTGTTTTGATCTTCCCTCTAGGCTGGCAAATAAGCAGGACAGAGAAGGAGCTCTGTCAGAAGCAGATGTGATCGAGTCCTTATCTCTGGAAAGGCTGGTTAATGAACACAAGTGTCTCTGTCAAATTGTAAGTAGGTTTTACAATGCTGTATTTTCTCATATCTGTGTAAAGCTTCCATTAAGGTAGGAAATTAGGCTACATGGCATAAAACTGAAATTTGGATGTAGTATTCATTGTCCTGTTAAGAAAAAACCTAGTAGGAAGTCATTGTGGGGGGAGCCAAAATCTTTATTAAAGCTGCTTAGTATTGGTCAATATTTGAGGTAATATATCCAAATTAGTAGTACTGAAGTTTTGCTTTAGGCCTTTGTTTTAATCTACCAGTGTCTTAGACAAGGCTTTACTTCCACAATCTTTTTCTGATGGCAATAAAAAACATTTTGAAAGATATTGAGGGTTATGGTGCTATTAACCAAGATAAGAAGGCAGTTTTGCAAAACCATTTAAGCTTTGGATTTTAAAATTAAAAAATAATTTTAATTCATTAGGGAGATTTGCAGAATTTATAGAGCACTACATACTGCTATTATTTACTCTAATAGCTGAGTTAGAGCAGGGTATAGCTCTGTTTATTATGTCATGATTATCTGAGTGTTTTTCTTCTCTTAGTGTGCTTTGCACTAGGCACATATAGCAATCATAAAAGTTAAATTTGCAAGTTCATCCTTGTTTTTTTTTTCCCAAGGAACTTCTGTGCCAAAAATATTTTCTTGAAAAATATTCAGTAAAAAATGACCTGAAAGATACTAGTGTATTCCAATACGTCTGAATTGGTTAATTTCTGACATGCTTGTCTAGTTCTTTATTTATATTTTGTTTGTAATTAGGAAAGACACCAGATCACACACTCTTCAGATGGTGTCCATTAGAGAATGAAACATTCTCTACCAGGCTCTTCAGAGATAAACATGGTCCCAAATTCCTTCAGTAGGAGGACTCCTGGGGTCAGTTTGAACAGAGATATTGGGAAACAAGATGGAAAGTTAGGCAATGACCAAAAAACCTTTTGTTTCTTTTTATTCCTGTAGTTAGTTTTCCACTGGATCTTTAAGTTTCCCCACAAAGTATTAAAGCATAAGGAAGGAGTAATTTGTCTTGCTGTTGGGCATGGTCAATGAGAATGACTTTCCTCTTTTTCTTATTTAATATGCCTGTATATTCCATATTTCTAAATTTTTTCTATTTTGTAACCAAACTGCAGCAACAATAATCTTGGTGCAAGCTGAGAAGAGCATTGCCCCAGTGCTGGCCCATGTTTGATCTGTTTTCTCAGAGAAACAAGTTGTGTACATCTTCTGTACATCTCTTTCCTGAGCAGGTTCTGCTGGAGGATATTGCAGGGTTCCATAGTGACAAGGACTCATATTTGAACCTTAATTTGAACATAACTGGTCAGTTGTTATTTTACTGTTGCAAATTTGACATTCCATATCTGACTGTGGTGCCATTTAAATCCTTATGAGGTGGAGAGAGCACTGAGAGTTTTTCAGATGTTGGCATTGGAGAGTCTCTTTTAATCTTCATAAACACAAATCCTGAACACGATCAGTGTGAAATATGATCTCTGCAAGTCATGCACAGAGCTGGATCTATTCAGTTGTTATTCAGAGAATGTTTTAAAAGACACATACAGTGCTCCAAAACAATCTGGAAAACAGTTCCCAGGAGCTTTTGAGAGAATATTGTTTCCATGTTCCAAGCTTGAGTTAAGCCCTGCCTCTTTTCTCCCAATTAAAGCCTATTTTACTTGTCCTCCTGACATGAAAAATTAAGAGGAAATTATTCTTTTTCTATTTGCAGTTTTACCTTATGTTTTTGAAGGCTATTATCCTATCTCCCTGAAGTGCTTTAATCTCAAGAAAGGCACTCTTGGTCCTTCAATGCTTTCTTACCAGATGTGTTTTCAGAACTATTTTCTCGATGAGGTTTGCGTTTCTCTTTCAACAGATTTGCCTAGATCATGTTTCTCTCACTTGCTGCTGAGAGCATAATGACAAAAAGTATTACTCCAATTGAATTGCAATGCCTGTTCTGATGTAAAAAATCAGTTTGACATCTTTTCTGTCAAATTCACAGGGGATTTTATTTACCCCCAATGTGCTTATGAACATGTTGAACTTTTTTTCATGAACTGAAACACAGCTGATTCTCTTTCATCTCAGATTTTTCCATTTTGATTGATAAATCTAGCATGGACTATTTATAACCCATAATTCTCAATGTTTTACAAACTTCACAGTCAACAGTAATTGTTCAGCTAATTTCTTGTTTCCAGTCAAGGAATGTGTTCTGAACTGCAAATGTTTCCCTCCTTTTCTGTGTATTTACAGGAGCCTTGCTCAGCGATCATGGGCTGTGGCAAAAAAATTGACAAATCAATCAAAAAGGGATTATTTTGGCTTCTCCATATCATAGCAAAAGATTATGATGCCTTAAGTGAGCGCATCCAGAGAGACACTGCAGAGCAGAGGGCACTTGAGGAGCAGAGGAAACTGGAACGAGCTGAGCGAGTCAGGAGGATACGGGAGCAGAGGTATTTCATGTGATCCCACTGCATCCCTTCCTCCCTTCTCTGAGATATTTGGGTCATTCCTGTGCATGGATCTTGTGGGAACAAGGCTATCCAGGGTTTAAAGCTTACAAGCCAAGAGTCTTGAAGTTTTTGCCTCTTCATCCCCTTTATTTGATTTGCTGCATGCTGGAAATGTACTGTGAATGAGAATTGCCAGGTAGTTTTGGGTTAAATTTGGCCTTACTAATATAACTTCACAGAAGGCTGACCTAGAAAATAATTCCTGTGACTTAATCTGAAGTTACCTTCTAAAATAAAGTATTAAGTTAGACTCTTTAACCCATATGTGAATATCAAAGACTAAATATTAAAATTTATTCAATACTATGCTTAATAAACTTCAGGATATCCAACAGGTGAGGCATGAAGGAACTAAAGATGGTGCAGTGAGGGAAAGCAGAACTGATTTATTACTCCCTTTTTGGTCTTTAGCAGCCTGCTGTGATGCCTGTGAAGAGCTGATGTGAATCATTTTACTGGGGCATTCTTAAAACATTTGCTGAGTACCCCTGTCCTCTTCTGCCTTATACAGGCAGAGAATTTTGAGTCTCGATATTATCAAAATACTGTGAGAAGTAGCTGGGAAGTATCTTAGACTATATTTTGGATGTTTTGGCTTAAATAAGCAAGTAAATTACTAAAGTACATTTTAAACAGCTGCAACTTGACATGGTCTTCATATATATTTCACAAATTTCTAAAAAATTGGTTTGCTTCTAATCTGCCACGTCTCTGCACACACAAAACCTCCTGACCATATTGGACTGTGTTGGGTTTATGCCACACTGAGAGGTGTAGTGGGGAGGGTTGACATTGTTCTCTATAAAATTTATGGCTTCTTCATAATTATTTATTCATTCTCTGTCTTTTCCCTTCCCTTGCCCTCAAAAAACACCCCCAAAACCAAACACCAAAACCACTGAAACAACCCAAACCCATCAACAATGCCAAAGGGAAAAAGAAGAAGGAAATGCACCTGAGGAGGAGGACCCTGAGCCTGGGAAATGTGGAAACCCCTTCCAGCCTATATCTGCTGTTATCTCTGAGGTAGGAGAACATGTGGAAATCTGGATCTGTTTAGAACTGCAACTAGCAAATGTCTGAGAGGCAATGAGGAAAAGGAAAGAGTTGTTCTGAGTCTGTCTGCACTTCTTTAATTCTGACTTTAATCTTGGCAGCCTTATTTTCTGTGCATTGAATCCATGTTTTCCTGATAAGAAAACTCATATTATTGATTAGGGAACAAAAGTTTTGTAGACACAGTAAAATAAATGTAAACACATGACTGAAAACATTTCCTAATTAAACTCCTGGGATTCAGAAGTGGAAAATATTCAAGGTCTATTAGTTTCTTCTAATGTGTTTTAGTGATGTGGTGAATCATATCAAATCTTCCTGACTTCTTCAGTTATTCAGATTTGTGAGCATAATCTCTTTGCAGTTAAAAATAGACTCTTGAGAATTTTTTATTAATTTTGAAATATGAAAATCACGTTCATATTAAAGTTTCCTTGACCTACATTTCTGAGTTCATATTTTTTTTATTCAGTTGCCTGGAGATAACACAATCTAAAGAAACACGTAAACTTTTCCAGCAAGTAATTCAAACATTTGCCTTTTTCCTAGACAAAAGCAGCCATATCCACAGAACATGTCAAGGCAGCTTACATGCACAATAATCCATTTAGTGATAATATCAAAAACAAGAAAATAAAGGTGCAGCTGTGAATATTGCAGAGATGGTGATTTAGTGCCACAGAATTGTGAAGCAGCCAGTCATTGAGGCTGTATGCCACAATAGGTATTTATCCAAACTGGGACAGCATTTTCTGGAGACTTAGGCTGTGTGCATCTGTATTTTTTTTAACTCACCCATTTAAAAAAAGTAATTGAGGAGAAAGCAAGTAGAAGGTTCTTTTGGGTTTTTTTTTAATAGGACCAAAAATAAAACAAGAAAAGAGGCAATAAATCTACAGATCCTTTTGTTTTCCCTCTCCCTTTCTCTGGATAGGATATTGAGGATATTGGAAATACAATTTCTTCATCTATTTGAAAATAAATTCTATGCTACATGTGGGATATTTGGGGAATATTTTCATTTTTAATCATCTTTCTGTCTTACTAGTCAGTTTACAGCATTAGAAGTAATTTTAAAAAATTCTTGTCCTTTTTGTTAGAATGAAAAACAGCTGGAAAAGGAAAAGAAGAGACAAAAGTTGGAGACTGAAAAGGCTACAATTGTCTTGAAATCCCAGGCAGAGCAGGACCACTTATCAAGTAGCAGTAGCCAAAACACAAATGACAGCAGGCTGGAAAGGTCCAACTCTACAACTGCCCAGCTTTTGCAGCATGCAGAGGAGAGTGACCAGCAAGCCTCAGAATGCCTTGACTCAGGTAAAACTGCAGCTTTTAAATCATTTCATGGGATTTTCACATCCTCCTTCCTTCTGTCCATGGTAGTTGTCATGATAAGCACATACCAGTGTCATCTGTTGGGAACACAGAAATTCTGGAGTAGGTTATATAAGTTGAATTTCTTTATGGAAACATAGTTTGCATGTATTTTATGCCCACAGCTTATTTTCTATAGCAAAATGTTGTGTGGTTTACATTTCACATAATTTTATGTCTAAGTTTGGACTGAAAGCTCTGATTTATCTCCCCAACAATTGTATTAAATCTTATGTAGGATATTACCTGAATATAACTGTAGGATATATAATTTTTTTTTTTTTTTCTGTTGGATGTAGATAACAATAAGAAAAAAAGTAAAAAACCAAAATTAAAAAGGGGCCACAGAGTAGAACCTGTTAATGCAGAGGACTCTCTTCCCAAGAATCCAACACCACCAGCAGCCCTTCCACCAGGTAAGTGTAAAAACAGTAATTGATGTCTCAATTTTATAGTTGGTAATCCTTTAGAAGTCTCACCTGTGAATGATGAAACTGGACTGGTTTTCATACAGAGAGGAGGTGCTGAACCTTCCTCTCTAGAAAATCTTTAATGGAGTTTCCCACTTCATTATGTGAACTTCCAGCAGTATTTCTATGACCTATTCCATGGGGAACACACCATTTTCCCAAAAAAAAAAAGAGCCAGAAACTTGATTACTACTGAAGTGATTAAAAATAGCAATATTTTTAAGGTTAATCAGTTTATTTTTGAAGTATTTCATCGTTTTTCACTGTGGATGTGATGTAGTGCATAGCTTGGGCATTTCTAAATGCTTTGATTTCTCCCAAGGAGATGTGGGGTCTGTGCAGCTCAGAATAATCCAGTGCAGTCATGGAATGCTCTGACAGTTTTTGTTTTCCTGTAGTTGGATGGGGAACTCCCAAACTTAATAGACTTGGAAAACTTGAACCTCTTGGTGAAACACATCATCCTGGTAATTGAAAGTATTTGGAGCTTTGTACCTTTTTAAACCATTCTCCATTGTCCATTCACTTCTACATTCACTTCATTCTTTGTCTGTTTTTCATTTCTAAATTCCAATTTTCATTGACCAAAAGCTTTCCCTTTTGCTTAGTAGAAAGCATCTTTTTGATTTTTTTAAGTCTAATTTTTTTATTAGAAAAAACAATGAGTTCTCTCCAATTTCCTCATCAACTTTAAAGTGGAATGGGATATCAGAAATTGTTAATGAACTGAAGTTATTTGAACCTAAAAATTACAAAGTGATGCATTGCAAAGAGTAATGGAGCCAGTTACTTGAGTCCAAATACTTACTGCATTTAAAATGAAAATTTTAAACTGGAAATATCAAGGTGCAGTAAGCAGTCTTGATTTCTTGCTTCAATAATGACTATTTTCTATTTTTGGAAGCTTGTGCAAGACTTTTTCCTATGTTGATATTACATTTTTTCCTGAGTTTGAGATGATAACTTCTTCATTTTTCTTACATTTTCATTTTTCAAATTTTGAAAAGTGAGTTTGGAGACATCTGGAACACAAGAACAAAGAGCTTTTCTGCCAGAGAACCAAAAAATGCCTGAAAGGGAAATAAAATTTCTAAACCCAAAATATTTATTTCTCGCAGGAAGGAAATTCATGTGCTTAAAATGTGATTTGTAATGTTGATCCTAAACCCATCTTGCTCTTTTTTTTTAAAGGCAAATAGAGAGAAGGTGACAAGAAATGAAAGCCAGATGAAGAGGTAGGGAGGGGAAGAAAAGGAACTCAATTTTTATCTGTGACTCATGGAGGTGTTGCATTCTGTAGGAAGAGCATGGGTGGGACAAAAAGGGAAAAAAACCTGCCTAAGCTAGGTGTTAATTTGTAAAATAAATACTATTGTTAAATAATTTTGGAAGCTGAAAATGGCAAATATGTTGGTAGGGAAATTATCTCTTGACCAGAGGTGTAAGAGCAAACTTGAAGTGCTCAGAATTTATAGCTGAATTCAAGGCACTGCCTACTCTTTGGGAGATTTATTCTTTTTTCCAGGAATTTTGAACCACTCACAAGATTCACACTTGTGAATTCTACAAAGAAAACTGGTATTAGGAAAGCACTATTTATAAATGAGCAAAGTTCTTCACATTCATAGCCCAGCACTGTCAACCTTTAGTTAGGTCCTGGTTTCCAAAAACATAATTTATTTATTTCTTAAAGCAGCTGTGGGGATTTTAACTCTGTCAATTTGAGATCCACAGAATCAGAGAATTATTGAGATTGGAAAGGACCCTGAAGATCCTTGAGTTGCACTGTGAATCCAGCACTGCCAAGTCCATCTTGCACTGATTTAATTTCCCACCTGGCCTTGCCCATTTTCTCTCACACAACAGTGTTCTTCAATGAATTCTCACATATTTTGCACACTGAGAACTTGCTCCTCCCTCACTGGAAACTCAGAGTTTCCCTAAGATCAGTGGAGCCTACCTTGGATTGTTTTTTTAACAATAATCCCTGAATTGCATCTTTCTGAAAATCAACTTATTTTTGGTTGTCCCTTCAGCAGAGAAATAAATCAGTGTTGATTTTTTTTTTCATTCCTCCACCTTTGCCCAAAATTCAAAGGTGGGTTTAAAACTTTTTTCACACATTCAAACTTTGTAATTACACACTTTTATTCACTGAAGACTGCAATTTTTCCAGTCATGCTAATAATTTTGGCACAACATGAGGTGATGGGTGCCTGTTTATTGTCATTGAGGAGGATACATTTGCAAGAATGTTAAACCTCTTTAACATTCATAGACCTCATAACATTATAGAAAGCAAAATTCTTTGCCAGTCCTAAAGTGCTCTGCCAGACCTCAAAAAATGGATGAATAAAACCATCCAGTGGATGGATTTTCATTGACCTTTGAATCATTTATGCAGTTTTCTTGCTGCTGTAATTAGTGCTATTGAAATCAAAATATTGATGACAATTACATAAAAGTGTTGTCATTTTGTTGACCAAATGTGTAAAGATAATTAAAAGCTCAGTCCTACAGACAGCTCCATGTGTTCTTCAAGTAGTGTAGTCCAGTTTGTTTGCCTTTGTTAATCTTAACTCAGGAATACAATTCTGACAGAAGTTACTGCATCTGTAGGACAAGTGGGATATATTCTTGGAAAATGATGATTTATTAAAGCTGACTTTTGTGTTGGCAGGCCATCAAGGCTTTCTTGGGCAAGAGGTGGTCTGTATAAACAGAATTGAGATTTGAATGCTTCAAAAAGCTGCTTTTATTTTTGTCTTGATTTCTACCTCTTTCCTCTTACCATCTTCCATATTTTTTTGTTTGTGAAGTGCTTTGCATGTTCCAGTCTGCATGGTTTTTTTACTTTACATCCATTACAAATGTTTGAGAACACTTGTTGCTCTCTTCTGATGTACTTATTAACTTTGTCTTGTACAGTTTTACCACTTTAAAGTCCTTTATTGACTAAAGGAAATGGTGTAATTTTATCTAAAAATTCTAAAATAGTTTTTTTAGCAAGTTATATTAGCTTGGAAGATAAATGCCATGCATAAATTGTTCCAAAATCTTGTATTCTGCTCAGTATTAATGTAATTTAAAACTGTGTTGTAGTGCAGTCTTGAATATACCAACATACAAAGTTCAGTGTTTCATTTTTTCAGTGTTATTGTATTAAAATACACTTTGAATTTCTCCATTCCTATTTTTAGGGATGTTTACAGATCCCCTTTGGGCTTGATCTTGCAAATGCTGATGCATGTATAACAAAATGTAATTAAACCCTCATTTGGCCGATCCATCTCTAGACATTAATTAGCACTAGGTTTGAGAGTTTGCTTGGAGGAATTAGCTCTAAACCCATAGAATACATGGCTTTCATTAAGGAAGTAAGAATTTTGTAGCCATTCTTTGAGGCAGGAAGGTGGTAGGTGACAGATTGATGTGTTTTTCTGCTCTGGAATTTCTTCCACAGATTTCTATGGAAAGCCTCTGCCCCCTCTGACTCTACGCCAAAGACCCAACAGTGATACCCACGATGTCATTGCCTGACTGGAGCACAAAGAGAATTTTACAAAAACATAAATTTAAAGTCCTATCTTTTTTTTTTTTTTTTTTTTTTTTTTTTTACCCTTGAAGGAAAATTTTTTACGTGACATTTTATCAGCACGTGACAACTAAACATGGAGTGCATCCTGTTGTGCTTAATGGTCAGACTTTTATCATTTACTTTTCACATCACCAGCTCTTCTTCAGGATTTATTTGGTTTACTTGTGAAAAGACATGGCTGTAAACCTGAAGAAAAACACCTTCAAGATCCCATACTACTGGATTGTACATTCCCACTGAGACCTTTCTCCAGGTGCTGTGCAGGTGTTGGTATTTTTTCAGGGAATAAATTATTCTAAAGCATTTTGTAAGATTCCTGTATGATAGGGTGAATATAGAAAGGTTAAACAAATATTGAATATATTTTTCTACCTTTTTATAAAACGAGTTGAAAGTCTGAGTGGAGCTCTGTACCTCCTACCAATGAAATGATGCCTAGGGAGCATTGTAAAGCTGACAGTCAAGTGCATAAAAATAGTGTGTTTGACTCTTACATTTCTTTTACAGTACCAATACCTTTTCTTAGGTATTACACTACATATTTAATATTTCTGACAATCTGAAGCAGAGGGTACGATAAAAAATTAAATATATTTTATACAAAATAATGCTTTTTGAACTATCTGGAAGTTTTCTTACCTGTTGTTTTATTTGTTTTGTTAACTGAGTTTGACATAGGTAATAAATTCTGTATAAAAAAATAGAGTGAATACTGCATTGTCTACTACAACAAACAAGAGAATTCACATAGTGGGAAACTTGCACTAATGAAATCATCAATTTCTATAGGAAACTGAATCAACCAGTGTGCAGATGACCTCCCTCAGTTGTTAATCTCAATAGTACTAAAATATCATCTTGCAAACTGAAGAAACCCTGGGTTTTTAAGGATTTCTTTAACACTTCCATGTAATGTGTGGAAAATCACATAAAGTGATATGTAAACAAGAAGGGTTACAGTTTGTCATATTCCTGGTTAAATGTTTGTACTGTTACATTGGAGACAACCAGTGGTGGATTTGTAAAAGTTCATGGTTCTGCCACTTAATGACAGGATGAAGCCCCCATTCAGGGTTTTATTTTTGGGGAAGCAGTATTTGGTAATTTTATATTATGGTCAGTCATCAATAATGTGGTTTTACCAAAGGAATTTAGATGTTGAAACAATGTGGTGTGTTACATGTTCAGCACTTTGATATTGGAAATCCTTGCCATGCACCCCTTGCAGCAAGGAGTTGCACAAACATCTGCCATATTAAAATGAAATAATTAAGATTTTTAAAGAGTAAGGTGGAATCAGTCTTAAGGATACTAAGTTTGGAATAGGTGGAGAGGTTTATTCCTCTATGTTTGCTAGTTTAAAGAAAGCAGGAAACAATTTCCATGTGACTACCAGCATGAGAATACTCCTGTTGTATTCTAATACTGGAACATGATGCAGTTGAATTATTCTCAGGATTTGGTCATTTCCCCTTCAGTCAACACAATACTAAGTGGAGGGGAGGTTGCACAAAACTTTATACGTGCAATCTCCACTTAACTAACAATAGCTCTGTTACCATGTAAGTTTTTGGCTTAAAGGCTCTACTTTTGTAGACTTACTTTTTTACAGCTTCAATTTCTAGGAATGTATTAAACTTTTGTTTTCCCTCTTTTGTAAAATAAATCATGGAAGTCTTTATTAAAAATAAAGCTAAATACTGCTGTGGTAACAAAATTTAAGAAAGTAAAATGTTGATGCTTATATATGAACTGTGTGTTGTGTGTGTGGACATGTATAATTTTTAATTTTTTTGCTTTTAAAATAAATTTTACCAATATGTGACCAATGTACTCAAAAATGTTTTATAAGTTTTTGTTTTATTAATATGCTTTGTAATTATTTACTATGCTGGGGTTTTTTTTCAGTAATTTATACTGCTATGACTTTTTATTTGCTCAAGATGACATTTATGTATAGAATAAAACTAATGCAAAGCCTCAACATGTTTCCTGTATTTACAATTTTGTGGAAGTAAGTCTGGTCTATAAATATTTAAGGGCTGCAAGTCTCACATTTGTAGAATGTATGAAATAGTCCTTATAGACAGAATCTTTGCATATTTTTGCAGGAGAAATGTGATCAAATTTAGAATATACTGATAGATTGGCACTGAGTGTATATGTATACCTATAAAGAGCTTTGATAGTGCACTTAATATGTGAGAGATAAAAGTGGTGCAGCTGTAAATTGAGAGCACAAATTAGATTTTGCCAGATGTTTTGTCATCCATAGCATCATTTTCAAAGTGTATCAGTGCATGCAGCTAAGAGTATTTGTATTTAAATACAGGAGTGTTAAGAACACAGAAATTCACTATTGAAGCAGAACGTTTTGCATTATTTGTGTGTGATGTCTTGAATACATTTTAGACAAAATATTGTAAAGGTGAGTTAAAAGTATCTTCTAAGAAGGAATAGTAATGTTCATTAACTGAATTAATGTGAGAGACTCAGTGCTTCAAAGTAAGTTGTTCAATTGTCTTCCCTTTTAGTTACATTCTAGAATCCAGAGGAAGACCTTAGTCATAGATTTCGATGTTTTTAAATCAAAATTATTAAAAGTATACATATTTGGTATCCATTAGGTCTCTGGTGTGAGATTGGAAAGGATTGATGGACCGTAACAAGGTAAACAACATTGATTCTTTTTCTCCCCTTTAAATAAGATTCAAGCAATATTTTTTCCAGTAATATATTCCAGTATTTTAGTGGGAAGTTTAGTGCTATAACTTCAGGATGCTTGCCCAATAACTTTGCCATCATGTTAGCTTCTTGGCTCCTGGGATTCATTCCATTTTGAAATACTTTACTATTTTGAATAGAACATAGCCACTGTGTTTCATTTGTAAATGGAACAACTGGTGGAGCCTGTTGTAAGTGTAATTTGAGGTAAGTTTATTTGCAGTAGCACATGAGTGACACAAGATGCATTGTTGCTGTTTGCAGTTTGGCTGGGATGGTGGTGGTGCTGATGAACTGGACTCCTTTCTTTGGTGCAAGTCTGGTGTCAGACACATGGCACTACCTGTCATAAAGTGGAATATAGCCATAGATTTAGAAGGTGACTTGTTCAGCAGACCTTTTTTTTTGTACTGTTACAGTAAAATTCAATTCTTGTGTACATTTTCTGGTGTGGTACTGGCCTTAGCTGAATTACAACTACAGAGAGCTACTTTTAATACCAGTTTTGTTCTGTGTCTGTCTGTAAAACTCACTTATCAAAAAGCCTTTCAGGTTTCCTTCATGTTTGATATGTAAGAGGTCTCTGTTTTGCCTCCAGGCCTTTTGTCACAACCCTGATAGAAGCATTTTAAATCAGCTTTCAAGCTAATCTGCATGAGGTGAGCAAAACCGCTTAGTCTTCATTAGCTGGTGCCTGAAACTCAAATATTTATCCATCCAGCAGCACTCCTGCCTTTACCTTTGCACCCCTTTCCAGTCTGGGATTTCAGAGGCTGGGTTCAGCCTGCAGAAACTTTAATTAAAACCACTCTTAAAAAAGTTTGCTGCTTCCACAAGGCTTGATCTTAGCAAGAGAGTTGGCAAGTGGGTACAAAAGGGTTTGTGGGGATTTGTTTTGTTTTGCTAGGACACAGCGATTGCAGGATGCCCTTCCTTGGAGGAGCAGTTTGCAGGTCTCAGTTCTGTCCAGAAGAAGGGATCAGATGAGAGCAGCCTCTGATTTTAGTGCTGCTAAAGCAGGTACAGCTGAACTGGGGTACAGTGGTCCTCCTGATTCCTGTCCCCCGAGAATGTTTGATCTGAAAGTGTGTGACAGAAATTTCTGTGAATAATTAATTCTCAAGCCTCCAGCAGTTTTTCATGGCAGTAGCAGCAGGTTAAACTAGAGCTGATGTCTGGTGTGGTTCAGATGAGCTAAGTAGCACTTTCAAAGCCCTGGCCAGATAGGAAAAAAGGTCTGGTGAGGCACAGAGACCTGATGTTTGGGGGGGTGTGGATGCCATCAGACCCTCCAGCAGGTGCTGGGATGAGGATCACTTTTATAAATTGATTAAGTAAGAGCCCAGGTGCTGTCTAATCCTGATTTGGATACTGCTGAGGCAGAGGAGTTGGGATGGCAAGTCAGCCTCCCACGGTTAAAAAAAAAAAAAAAAAAAAAAAAGGCAGCTAAAAATGAGGAAGTTTAAGGGGTTTTTTTTTTTTTGTTTGGTTGGTTTTCTGTTGTTGTTTTTTTTAACTGCGAGAGTAGTAAGACACAGAAACGAGCTGCCCAGGGAAGTTTTAGGATGCCTCAATCGTGGCAGCGTTCAAATCCGAGCTCGATGGGGACTTGAGCATCCTCCAGGGGGTTGTGTCCCCACCCCTGGCCGAGGGGTTGGGACCAGCTGATGTTTAAGGTCCAGCTGATCTTTCCGGTCCGTTCCTGCCCCTCTCCGTTCCGTGGTGCTGTGAAAAGCTCTCATTCCCAGCCGCGCACCCGGTAGCGGTGGCACCGAGCGCGGGGGCCGGGCCGCGGCCGCCCCGCCCCGGCCAGTGGGGCCATGCGGGGCCCGGCGCTGCCGCTCGCCCGCCGCGCTGGGGCCGCGCTGGGGCTGGGCCGGGCGGCCGGGCAGGACCCGGGGCAGGTGAGAAGGGGCCGGGGCTGGAGCCAGAGCCAGGCCGGGAGAGCCGGAGCTGCGGCCGGAAGCGCGGAGGGAAGGCCCCGGTCGCTTCCTGTGCCGGCCGTGCGAGCAATAGACGGGAAAGAGCCGGCTCGTCCCGTTTGTGCTGCCCGTGTCCCTCCTCCGCAGCACCGAGTTTCTGTACCCTCCTCCGTGCCCTGGGTTTCTGTACCCACGGCCGGCAGCTGTTCCGGCACTGACAGAGCATTCCCTGGTGCCCGAGCTCCGTCCCGGTGCCGTTCCTGGAATGAGCGCCCTGGGACGGGACGGCTGCTGGGTGCCCCGAGGGAGGGAAATTCAGCGTTTGCCCTCGGGGTTTGCTTAGAAACCAAAAGCTCTTTCCCTTCCTTTGGTAGGGTAAACTCCATCGGAGTGCCGGGAGGCACTGGGTTATCAGCACAGTGGGTATGGAGGGTATTTATTAACCAGCCGAGCAGGGAGGAGGAGTGTGCTGTAGCTTAGCTCCTCTGCTCTCTGAAATGTCTATTACATCTTGACCACGTAAAGATGTGATATTTACACATTCCAATAACACTGCTACTAAGTTGATGTAATTAGTGAAATGTTTTTTATTCATTCTGGTGAGAACTAGAGAGGGTTTAATTTGGCTTTACTACTTTCCTTTTTTCTTGCTTTCTCTGAAGCTGGAAAGGAAGGCAAAAGGGAAGCTCCAGAAGCAGATCTGCCCGGTGGTTCTGGATCACTTCGAGAAGCAGTACACGGCAGAGCTGGGAGATGCATGGAGCAGTGTCAGGTCTGTGGCTTTGGGGACATGGAAGGGAAGGGAGAGATAAGGAATTGAATTAGTAATGACATGTATGGCAAAGGCTGTCACTGAATTTGGGTCTTGATCACACAGCTGCTAAAGAAATTTATTATTAGAAAACAAAAAGTATCGATGCATAGCATTAGTTTAATTGAGTCAACTTAAAAGCTCTTTGATTGGATCAATGTGTTTTTCTGCTTTAGGCAGTGAATACTCCTGAGGAGTATTTTTTTTTGAGATTAAATGAAAAATTACTAATAGGAATTCAAACAGAAAGGGGGGAAATCCATGTAAGGAAGAGCAAACTGAAATACAAACAAGCATGTCAGTATCACATGCCACTGCTGTCTTCCGAAAGTATCCATTAATTTAAGTTTTACTGGCCCAGTGTTTGCAGAACATAAAATGTAACAAAGAACACTTGTAGAAATGGAATTTTAGTGTGGGCTGGAATGAGCATTGTAAAGCCAATGTGTGTGTGATTATTTTTGTTGTTTACAGCTAATGTTACAGTTATTCTTTGTTGCCAGGGAAGTACTTTATAGTCAGGAAAACCATTATGCTGCATCATTTATATCTCCTATATAAAATAAAAAAAAATGGAGAATGTCTTGTTTCAGAAGAAATTGGTGCTTTAAATGCAGTAATTAGAAAAAACAGTGGCTTGATTTCCTATTAAAATATTTTCCTGTGTACTTTTCTAACCAAAATGGTTAATTTCACTCTCAAAATGATAAATTCCTGATTACACCAGAATTATCCAATAGTGAGATTGTAAGTAAAGTCTTCCTACACTGTTTTATTAGATGGGTTATTGAATGGCTTTTCCTTTTTTCACCCTAGAGACGTGCTGACCTCACCGTGGTGCTGGCAGCACGCTGTGCTGCTGAACAGGTTTGTGAAAAAGAGAATGCAGTTTGTAGAATTTTTTAAAGTTTAATAATAATAGGACAAAGAAGGACAATATTTCTAGCATGGGGTGCTCCTGGCCAACAGCCAGATAAACTTCTGTGTGTACAAACAGTGTTATATTTGTACTGTTACATTGCTGAGGTACATGCATATTCATGTGTTTCATATATTATTCAAACATTCTTGCTAATTTTATGATGTTTTGGGAACTTTATTTGATTTCTTCACACACTGCCTTGTCTGCATGGCATTCTGGGTGCCAGATGCCAGATATCTTTTATTTCTTCTTGTGTTTCCATCCTGCTGTTTCACATCCTCTGATAAGGATTTAGTATGTCCTCCTTAAATTTAACATGGTATCTCTAATTGTCCTTTGGTGTTCTGGTTTGTGTTGGGGTTATCTCATCACTTGGACAGGTTGGTCAGTGGATGGCCTTACACTGTTTTAGTTATGCAAAAGTCTTTTTCACATTTTATTTTTTGCTGAGGTCTGTAATACAATACATTAATCACACTATTATTTCCAAAAGTGATACATAGATATTTGGTACACTACTATTTTTATGAGCAACACAGTGCATACTTAAGCTGATGTATTGCATTGTATTATATTCAGCTAAAAAGAGTTATATTTGATACAATTTCTAAATACTTGTAATCACTAACAGCATACATAAGCTAATACATAAATGTGAAAGCCAATATTCTCTGGTCATTTTTCACAGGTTCAGCCAGAGCCCTGGCCTGGAGAGCAGCCTGGCTGAGCAGGGATACCATCCTGCCTTCCCAGCAGCCCTGCCCTACCTCCCTGCAGCCTTCAGGTGTTACACCAGGACAGCTCCTGGCAGATTCCCTGCCCAGAGGCACCAGGCTGGCAGGCTGAAGGAATATTACCTGCTCAATGCTGCCTCGCTGCTGCCCGTGCTGGCCTTGGAGGTGAAGGATGGGGAGAATGTTCTGGATCTCTGTGCTGCACCAGGGGGCAAATCTGTAGCTATCCTGCAGTGTGCCTGTCCAGGTAATGGAGCCGGGTGCTGCTGGAGGGGAAAAAAGCAAACAACAGTTTGTGTTCCACCTAGTTCTGTGCTGTCTCATAAGGATTTTATGAAATCTAAAAGAGGATTAAAAATGCAGTCCTTGCTTTAAGGTTGGTTACTGCAGAGTGACAGGCAGAAGTAGAGTAGCTCTGTGGATTTTTTCTCAACTATTACCTCTCCAGAAGTTGCTTAATGCCATATCAGTTTATTGGCACAGGGATGTAAATAATCTGCCATCTTTTTCTTGTCCTTTTTTACTTTTTTTTCTTCTCCTCTGTTGCCTCTTTTTTCAGTACTGTGCAACTATTACAGATAAATTTAAGTGTGCTGATGTAAAGCAGAGCTTCAGAAATTAGGCAAGATGCAGTTTTGAAATGTGCAAGATCTGGGCAGAGGGAGAAGGTTTATGGTAAGAACTTGGTTGGAGGAGGATTCTGAGATGATCAGAGTTTTAGAAGGCAGCAACAGCAAGCAACAGCTTGGGCCAAGGAGTTAAAGCAAACAGGGATTCCTGGTTTTTTATTTGCTGGCTTGGGTAATAATTGTTTCAAAATACTCACAGCACCTTGTGCTCCTGCTGGTGAGACCATTACTATAACCACTTATATTCACTTATATTCACTTATATTCACTTATATTCACTTAATTATATTCACTTATATTATTACTATAACCACTTATATTCACTTATATTCAGCTGATTACAGCTGATTTCCCTCCCTCCCTCCTCTAGACCAATGGGGAGATGCTAGTGAAGTAAATTAAATAGGAATTGTCCTTTCAGAAGGTTTAGAGAAAAAAACCCCAACACTTTACCCTCTGTCTGCTTCTGAAGAGACCAAACTGTTGCTGAATGGGAGATGTGAAGAATTTGAGTCTTAATATACCTCAGTGAATGCTAAGATGTACCTTAAAATTGACAAAATTGATGCTTTCTTTATTTAAAAGGCAGTTTAATAATATGGGGCATGCACTTCATTTAGATGGTGGCTCAAGGAGCCCAGGAGGGCACTCACTCTTTGGATATAGGTCATGATTTAAGTTTCTTTTACTGTGGAAGTCTGTTGCTACAGAAGGATTTGCTAGTAAATATTTAGAGTTTTCTCTGTAGGAGCATGTTGAAGTTTATTTAGGTTTATAAAAATTCAGTAGTAGTCTTTAAAAGTGCAATAACCCAGACACATAAGGTGTAAACTTCATGATAGTCATTGCAATGCAGTAGAACTTCCAAAATGGGTCTAACTCCTCATATTTGTGGAAAAAAAAAAAAACAGAAAAAAAAATAGACTTATCTTTGGGTGTTTACTTCTCTTTGTTTGTTTGTTTTTCCTTAATTTTCTAAGGTCATTTTCACTGTAATGAATATGATGATTTGAGGTCAAGGTGGTTGGAGCAGACAATAGAATCCTTCATCCCAGATCCTTTCATTAACTTAATAACAGTCTCTAAACTGGATGGCAGACAGATTGGAGATCTTCAGCCTGAATTTTATGACAAGGTAACATTATTATTGACAAATTATATTTCTGCATTCTGATTCTTCTTCTTACTATGTTGCTTTCTAATTTTCTTTTTTTTAAATGTTTTTTCTGGTCCCTCCACAAAATACCTGACCTGTCAAGGGGAATAAAGTAATGTACAGAGCCTCAGAAAACACTATATGAAGCTTGTTGTGCATTTATTTCTGTGTTGGATGATGTTGGGAATGAATTCTCAATACCTTGTAGCTGTAACTTTGCATGATGTGTAATTAGGAAGGGGAGGACAACAAGAGGGAGCTGCTCAGGTAAATCTTACTTTCAGAGCACTAATTTTTTATTTCCCCAGCTGCTAACCCCATAAAAACATTTAAAATAGTATTGGGATTATTTCACCCCCAAAATGGAAAATAAAATTTTCTTAATATTTTCAAAAGAAAGTAGAATATATTTTGGCACACGGTGTTCAAAAAGTGACCATCTTTGTTGAGATTTTTGTCAAATTTGATTTTATTAATTGTTTAGGTCCTGGTTGATGCTCCTTGTTCAAATGACAGAAGCTGGCTCTTCTCTGCTGACCCTCAGCAAGCTGTGCTCAGGCTCATGCAAAGGAAGGAGCTGTCCTCCCTGCAGTTCCAGCTTCTAAGGTGAGAAGTGCAAAAAGGTAAAGGAACTTCCTGTAATTAATAAAAATTACATGAGGGCAAGATATAATAAACCAACTCAGGATTCCTCCTCTGGAAGTAATGTCAGGAGTAATGTGAAATGTGGTTGGGATGCTGTTTAGGATAACCAGTGGGTCTGAGTTAATGAGGATGTGGAAATATCTGTGGGTGATATCAGCAGTGAGGCCTTGGTCCTCTTAACTCACTCACAGAATGTCCATTTGCAGATGACTCACAACAGCCTGGTGTAAAATCAAAATATTTTAGGTGTACACAGCTAAAATGGGTTTAAATATATTCCATATTGTAGCCCAGAAAGGCTCCCAGTCCTAACTGGCAAGGTAAAAAAGTAAAACAGTGTGAGGTTTGGTGGGGAAAGAGAGGATTGTTTGTTTTTGAGAACCTGCTCCCAGTAATCCAAGGCCAGGCTCTCCTGTATTTCACATTTTAATGCCTCCAGCCATGGGCTGGTATTTGTGGAGCATTTCAAACTGCACGGTTTTTCACATGGGGAGAAAAAAAAGGTGACTTTTCAATAAAACCTTCTAAAATAAAACCTTGAATGTTATTTGTGGAGTAACAGTCATGCCTGAAGTCCATCTGTCAAAGCAAATTGAGGGAAAAATAACATATTATTAAAAAAAAAAGGAAAATTTTTATGGAAAGTTCCCATTGCAGTTCAGGATAGTTTAGCAAGACTTCCAGTAGAAAAAGGCCTGGCAGAAGCCTATGATTTATAACAGAAATATGAGGATCTTATTGCAGTAATGCATCATGTCATCCATTTCCTTTGAAGAAATCAATCACATTTAAAACACTGACCTGTTCCAGTTTTCCCTTTTCAATATCTGACATGGAAAATCCAATTTGTGAACCTGTAGCAAAAGGAAGCATACATCATGCAGAGAAATTTTGAGAATTTGCATAAATCATTCCACGTTGTAATCCTGGAGAACTCATGACAGCAGAAACCTTGTTTTTTTTTTTTTAAAAAAACCACATTCCTGTCAGCCCAAATCAGATTTAATTGAATTATTCCTAAATAGAGAGAGAACTTTCTGTTGAAAATGTTCTTTACCTTAGCAACATTAGTAAGAATTTGTAATGACAAAATACCTTTGCTATATAAATTAGTAAAATACCTTTTCTATTTCAGTTGTAGCAAAAGGATGGTTACTTTCAAGAGTTAGAGTTTATAAGGGTTATTGGTGAAGTATATATGGCTTATTGATTGGGTTATCTGTCTTATTGGGTGAAATATTTAAAGGATAGCTGTCCACTTGGTGGTTATTGTTCTATTCTCCTGATCAGTTGAGAATGAATTCCCAGTTCTAGAGACATCTCAGATCCCATGTGAAAGGGGAAAAAGGAAATGATAAAGCAAGATCACAAAAGGCTGAATGGATTGTGGCAAGTGCATTGGCACTAAAATTCTGGAATGCTTCCCTATTCAAGCCTCTGTTTAATGACTAGAGTACATAATTATAAATAAAAAGTTGAGTTTAAATCTCTTTTCCAGTACTATTCAGGAGGGCTGAGCCTCCATGAATATTACTGTAAAAAAAGAAAAGCTGTACTGCTTTTTACACAGCCAGCTCGTGCAGAGCTCTCTCTGGTTCATTGATTCAGGTTACCTGGTGCTTGATGCTCCCAGGTGTTCCTGACCTTGGTTCCTGTATCTGTAACCAAAAACAAGTGTAAGGCTGAATCCCAGCAGTTTTATGGAGAATAATTTAAGAAATACATTATAAGAGCATAGAGTGACAGGACCAGGGGATGGCTTCAAACTGAGAGGGAATGGGTTTAGATGGGACAGCAGGAAAAATATTCTTTACTGTCAGAGTGCTGAGGCCCTGGCACAGGGTGCCCAGAGCAGCTGTGGCTGCCCCTGGATCCCTGGCAGTGCCCAAGGCCAGGCTGGACAGGACTTTAGGTAATTTGGGATAGTTTAGGGATTGATCTGGAAATGGATGATCATTAGGTCCCTTCCAACCTCAACCATGCTGTGATTTGAAAGTGAAGCTTGAGGGACCAAGCATTATTTCAGTTTAGCAGGAGGATTAAATGTAACATAAAAATGAGAAGAGTGAAATGCAAAGTGGAGTTCTGTTTTTATTTCTGTCAAGCAACAGCTAAAATTTGAGATTCCCTCCTTCTTAATAAAGGAAATGCTTTAATTTGTTAAAAATTAAATGGATCTGTTTCTGAGGAAGCTGGGGAAGGTTCAGGAAGGAAAAGCAGGGTTTACAATACAATGTCATTCATTAAGTACATAGAGGCTTCAGAGAATGAAGATCTGGAAGAAGCTGATGCTACAATTTTCTTCCTGCAGCCTGCATAAAATCTGAAATGTAAATAAGTGATATAAATGCTGAACAGCAAATGTTCTAAGCAATGAGGGCACCACTGATTTGAAGGAAATTGAGATTGTAATGATTGTTCATACCCAAACCAAAGCATCCCTGCTGAGTGCTCTAATCCAAGAACACACTGCAAATCTTGTTAGTATTTGGAGTGTTCATGCAAAAGCAAATTGCAAAATTGAAAAAAAAGAAATACTTCCTGATGCTAAATGCTAACACAAAATACAGTGGTTCCCAAAAGCAAATTTACCAATGTTATCAGTTCTCAGAGAGAAATTAAATTTTGGGCTAAGCTTGAATGCCCAATTACATAGTGGTTAAACTGTTGTGGATGTTGTAATTATTCTTAGACTGGTTTCTGCAGCTGAAAGGAACTTGTGTTAGGGCTCAGCAGAACAGAAATCCAACAGAATGCAATTTAGAAAACTCAGCAAAGGCATTCAGACTGCTGGAACTCTTCTATACACAGCATCTCTGAGTAATTAAACAGCTCTGTATTCTCACTGAATTGTGGTTTTCCACAAGAGAGGAATTGTGTGCTCTTAGCTGGGCCTTTTTGTGGTTATAGAGTGAATGCAAAAATTGTGTTTATAAATATCATATATTTAGCATATGTCACCACTGGACCATTTCTGCTATGTGGAGTAAATTGTGCTGGGAATTGCTTCATCACATCTTCAGCTCCTTCTCTCCTATGTAGCTGCCCAGTTAATCCTTTTATTGTCCAAAACCATCTTCTCAATTAGCTCCACTGGGAATTTTTGAGAATTCCAGCTGTTGGACCAACAAATCTGCTGTGGGTTGTGTGGATGATAAGATTCTTTAGCCACTTTCTGTCCTACAAAAGCTGAATATTTTGTGTGTGTTTGTGCTGTGCCATTCCCCAAAACACTTTTGATTGGGTTGTTGGAGGTTTTACATGGTTGCTTGGAATTTCTCCATAAAGGGTGAATGCTGTGGCCACTGCTGTGACTCCAGGTATTCCATCAAGTGTTCCATCATGTTTTATATTAAAATAATTGGTTTCTGATTTTAAGTGTGGAAGCACACTGTGAATAACTTATGGATCAAGTGCCTTAGGAAATGTTGCAAAGCCAGGTTTATTGAATACATAAATAACTGTATGACTGAACAAATAAGCTACTCAGCAGCTTTTTGGGATCACATATTTGAATTCAGGCACAAATTTTGCTTTAATTCCATCTTCAGTCCTTTCTCTGTGTGTTTTATGAGCTGTGAGGATAACCACTAAAGTTCTTTTTAGTGGGCTTCAAAGGTCTTTCATTCTCCCTCCTGGGCTGTCTCATATCCCTGTTTTAACAGGATGAATATTCCAGAAGTCACCATGCAATGAAGGAGAAAGATCAATAATTCTAACTGTTTTTTTGTCTTTGCTTTAGAATAATTTAGACTTATTTGCAATAGAAATGTTTCTTATGAGGATTTTTGGAACAAATTTTGTCTAGGGTAAAGCAGACTTGGGTTTTTTTTTGGATTTGTGGGTTGAGGGGAGTTTGCTTGTATCTCCTTTTATTTATAATTCAATTTAATGTTGAAAAGGGCAGTTGATCTTCATGATTCTCCTGTTACTCTGAGCTGCAATGTTCCTCCACAGGAGCAAATTTTATTTAAACAGGAACAGAGGGAGTGCTTGAGCTACTGTCACTGCCCATCACAAAGTATTAAAAAATTGATATTTTGATACTGAAGGAGTTCCTTTATCATTTTGTCAAAGAAATGAAAGCAAAGCCTTTAACGTGCAGGTCATATTGCTACAGAGTATCTGGACTCTTGTGAGGGGCAAAAGGTAATGTGGATATTTTAAGTCAATAAAAAGAATAGAATTGGCATTTTTTATTCTGATGAGACATTATCTTGCCTATTGAGCAGAAATACATAGTAGTTGCCAAAAGATGGCACTGTTGAAGTGTTGTGTTAGTTTAAAATTGCCCTAAAATTGTGTCATCTTTAAACTTTAATACAGGAAATGGTCAAATAATGAATGCTGCCCCTTCCCATGGCATGCAGCAGAAACCCACGTGCCAGAGGATAGGCTGGACATGCAGGTGCTGCCTATAGTGGGAAATACATATTTTTGTTACTGCCCAATTTTTAAAGGATATTTGAGACACCAAGACTTTTCTCTGTCAGTGGGAAAAATACTTTTTAAGTCCTGGCTAACTACATATTAGCTGCATGGAAGAGTTTTTTGGGTTTGTGATGTGGCTGTAGCAAGATAACTTTTTTCCCCCTGAGATATTAAACAGTAGTGCTGTTTTGTTTTCCCTAATTTAGTAAATCTTGAGAAATAAACTAAGAAAAAAAAAAAAGAGCTTTGAAATAATATATTTCTTTCCATAGTCTTTTTTGGTACAGCAGTAATATGGGGAGTTAGGATACATTAATGCATCTGTTGTACCTCTGACTTGCACAGTACAACATGAACCTGTACCCAGACACACACCCTGCAAAAATACAACTATAAAATATGTATTTATATATATATAAAATGTATATGAAATATAAATATTTAATATTTTTACTTGTTTTTGTTAGTGCTGTAAAGTCTCATTTTGAAGGGAGCAATCTACATGTGTTAATTTGTTTTACAGAACTTGTGGAATGAGATGGACAGAGAAAGGCTCTAGAAAAAGTTTCCAGGGCTCTTAATGTGTGTTCTGATGTTTACCATGTGAAGCATGAAATCTTGCAGTAGTAGTGCCTGTAAACTTGTAAAATTCATTACAGGAAATATATGTACCTGAAACAGAATTAGGATATTAACTAGATGTTTATAGCAGCTGAAAGTTTTAGCTCTTTAATAAATAAATGTAATGTGTGCCACCAAGAGAGAAAGAACTGCAGATTAACTGCTTTTAAATAATGTGGGGGTTTTTTTAAACACTGTAATAAGTGGAAGTGAAAAAATATTTTGGCATCTAATCATTCTAGATTTGACTTCGTATTTTTGGGAGTCACACAGTAACAGGCACTGAATTCCTTCAGCTAAGAGTGGATAATTAAGATTCCCAATGAAAGAGAAATCTCAATTCCTAGATGGTGGAGTTACAGCAGGACTAAGCTGTGCTTCATCTCCAGCCTAGCCCTTGGATGAGCTTGTTTGCCTCCAGTGGTTAGAGAGGAGGTTGGTTAAATACATTTGAGCAAATTCCCTGATGATCAGATCCTGTCCTGAGTGAGTTCTCTGTGCTGCTGCTGAGGAGAGCACCAGACTCCCTGGCTGTGCTGGCCCAGCTCAGTGTCACTCTGTGTGCCTTTGAGCCCAGCTCTTCCTCACTGGGGATTGTGCAGCTCCCTGCAGGTTTCTCAGGAGCCAGGCACGGCTTAGTCAGAGCTGGGGGCACTGACTGTGAGCACAGGCACTGAAACAGCTGTTGCTGCACTTGACAGGATGGATAGATACATTGATTAACCTTGCTGCCTGAACTAATTCTCCTCAGATATTTTAATTCCTGCTGCAGGTTCAAAATAAAGAGAGCTGCACTGAGCTGGCTGGCCTTTTTGGGTCATGGGCCAGTGAAGATTCACAAGTTGAGTTTTAGACACAAGGGGGTTTTGAGGTGAGATTTTCAAGTTTCCCTTCATAGGCCTGTGCTGCTCTTTGCTCTGATGGACTCAGCTAGAGGAGCATGGTGCCCTTGAAAATGTCTTGATGGGTTCTTGCTTTCCATATGGGAAGAAAAGGACAATTTAGCAAATGTCCAGGATTTTAACCTTGTAACCTGTAGCTACATCTACTTTTTCATCTTTTACCTTTCCCACTTTTACATGGTAGAAGAATTTTCTCTCTTGTCGAAGTGCTGTCTTAGAGGAAGGAAAGTTGTTTCCATTATCTGCTTCTCTGAGTAAAATTCTCAGGTTTGCTAAAAGTGCATCTCAATTGTCACATTGAAACGTTCCACTGGCTGCCCTCAGGGCTTGGCACTCCTGCATGCATGGAAAAGGTGTAGCTGGCAGGGGAAAGTCTGTCAAAAATGAATTATGTGGGTGGATTCTGATAAAAATCTGAAGATCAGCTCCTCTTCGTGAGAGCCCATTTAGACTTCAGCTCTGTTCTCTTTGAGTTCCAATGTGAAAGATAAAAAGCAAAATCCAATATATAGGGGAGGAAAAAGTGATTTTTAATTTCCCCAAATGGGAGTGAGTTCAAGAGTGAGTGCATCAGGCTCTCTTTCCATGAGAAGGCAAGGTTGCACCTCCCTGCTTTGCTTGAATTTAGCAGTTAATTCCATATATATGGGTGCACTGTGAATATTAATATATACTTGGCTCCCTGGTTATCATAATCAAGACTCATAAAAGAATTGAGCAAGGTCATGTGTATGCTCCCAAGAGAAATAGGTTTGGTATCATTCTCAGGAGTTTTCACCTGGTCTTATCATTGTCTCAAGAAGTGTCCTGGTGTTCCCATATTATTTTGGACAGGACTTACAGAGCAGCTTTGAAAGCTGTGATCAGCTTTGATCCTCCTTTATTTATTAATTATTTTCCCAAAAAGTCTCAATTCTGTTAAAATGGCTTATCTTTTCCCTCCTTGTATTTTCTTCTTACTTTTTTCAACTGTTTTTGGTCAGCTATCACCCTTGGGAAGTCCTCAGCTTGTTTCTAGAGGAATTGCTATTTCCATGGCATTGTCTTTGTTTAACTGGACTTGCAATCAGACTTTCTGCATTTGGGGGCTGCTCACCTCATCTGGTTTGAGGAGATGGGTGTTTCTTTTCTTCTTTTTATTTGTCCCAGGATATTTTTTCCCTAGGGTGTGGGCACAGTTTTGTCAGCAATATCTACAAGTCTCTGATTTTTCAGTGTCATTTTCACCATTCACCTGTTCTGGTTTTCTCTGGTATTAAATAAAAGAAATCTTATTGAGGGAACAATTGTATTTAATGTGGTATTTTCCTGTAGTATACCAGCTTACAATTCAGTCTTTGAGCCAAAAATGGCTCATAAACATATGATTTAATCCCATTTTTTAATGGGATTTATCTTCAGACAATGTTTTAATAGCAAATGAACCTTTTGTGTAGCTTCTTCTTTTAGAAATGTGGTGGTACCAGGTTTGACAAATACTTCTGTGGTGCAAGATTTTTGAGTTTTCTCCTTACTCTTTTAATTTGGAGTAGGTGGATACAACCTGCATATCTCATTTCTATGCTCACAGGTTGTATTTCATGTGTCTGAGTAAGGACTTTGGCAGATCTTGTAGTGGGAAATAAGCAGTTTATTTAAATTCAGTTTTGGTGGTACAGTGATAAAGAGCCTCTGTTCCCTCCATAAGCAGCAGTTGTGAAGCTTTCAGGCTTTAAGCCACTCTTCTGCCTTTGTTCAGTCAAATTTTGTCAACAGGTTAATAAATGAAGGGCACATAAATATATGATCCTTAAAAATGAGGTTTTTAAGGCCTCAGTGACACCCCCAAATCCTCTTACCTGCTAAATGAGTTGCAGAATTAGCGGGAATGTTTCTGAAATTACAGCCCAGTCATTAATTGAGGCTGTTATTGCATGTTCACACAAACATCTTGCCAAGTGTCTAACAGGCCCTTTTGATGTGGGGTAACCCATTCTGTGTGCAAATGCAGCATTTTCACAGCAGTGCTGAGCAGAGGAATGTTTGATGTATGTTCTGAATGGAAGTTGCTTTGTATTTGTCACTGTGGTGTAAAAAATACCTTCAGCTAACTGAGAATGCAACAATAAATGAAAAGCAAAATTGTGTTGTGGGTGGTTTCCTGAACTTAAAGTTAAGACATTTTTGTAATGTTATTTTTGTCATATTTATTTATACTCTGGATTTCTAAGTCTGCACATTGTCCCACTAGCAGTATGTCACTTTTGATGCTGATTTTTTCCCCTTTTTCCTGTTGTTCTCTGCAGGTCTGCTGTTCAAGCCCTGCGTCCTGGTGGCTCCTTGGTCTATTCCACGTGCACCCTCTCCAGGGCAGAAAACAGTGATGTGATCAATCTCATCCTGAGCTCCTGCAGGAATGTGATGCCTGTGGATATAAGTGGGATGGCCAGAGGTGTTTCCCAGGAATTCACTTTTCTCAGTGGAATGCAGCAGCATGAGCTGCTGGTTCTCCCAGAGAAAGGGAGAGCCTGGGGTCCCATGTATGTGGCTAAATTAAAGAAAGTGTCCTCCAGCTGATGGCTGTTGGTTATGAGCAGTATATGATAAATTAATAATGGTTTAAGTACAGTATGTGAATGTGAACACACCCAAGGCAACTGAATTTAGAGCATTGCAGTTCCTCATCAAAAGGAAGCAAGAAATTTAACTTATTTTAACTTGAAATACTGATTGTGCCTTCTAGCATGGGCTTGTGAGCTTCTGAGAAGTCCTTAGGAAATTTGTATTGTTTTCAAGGTGATGCTTTTAAAGGGGTTTGGATTCTAGAATAGAGGCTTAATGTAGTAGAGTTTTGCACTGGTTTTGGTTTTTTATTTACTAGCTTGGTTCTAATACAGTATGTTTTTAAATAAATGGTTTTCAGTGGTCTGAAGTCATGGAAATCCTGCATTCTCACTAAACACATGGAGAAATCTCTGTTTCTGCAAGAACTGATTTGTATGGACAGTGTCATCTTCAGGCATTGGCAGAACAGGTTTCATATTTGCTAAGCTGTTTGCTTAAAAAACAAAGGTGTCTTTTGTTTATAGATGAAAAGGTCAGCAGTTGGATCAACACCAGCTTTTTTTTTTTTAATTTATTAATATTCTTCTATTTTGAGCTTGCAAAAATATGAATTGAAAGAGTAATGATGCATATATTCCAGCCTATGCTTGTCTTGAAGCAGAGTGGAACCCTTTCATCCCCAAGGGTTCTTTCCTAGATGGAAGGTGATGATCACTGGATTTAAAAACTTTGTTTTAAAGATCTGAGGTAGATGAGTTGCTCTTGTGCAAATGGGGCTGTGTGACATTGTACATTTAGTAATTTCACAGAATCACAGCATGGTTTGGGTTGGAAGGGACCTTAAAGATGATCAAGTTCCAACTACCTTGCTGTGGAAGGGACACCTTCCAGTAGACCTCGTTGCAAAGTCCCATCCAACCTTAAGTTAAACACCTCCTGGGATGGAGCATCCATCCCCACCTTCTCTGGGCAGCCTGTTCCAGTGTCTCATTGCCCTCACTGTAAAGAATTCCTTTTTAATATCAAATCCAAATCTGCCTTGCTTCAGTTTGCAAACATTTAGTATATTTCGTGTGTGTGTCACACAGTTTGCCCTCAGAACAAAGCTGCTGAGGCAAACAAATGCATCAGAGGTTCTGAAACCTCACCCTTTGCTGTGTGAGCTTTCACAGTTATCCTTTCCTCTGCTTTGGGATGAAAAATGAGGTGGCCCTGCAGTGTTAAATTGTCAGCAATGTCTCTGAAAACTTGAGAAGCTGTAAAATTCATGCAGTTTGAGTATGCAGAGGATACTGTGAAAAGACCTGACAGCATCTGTCCCAGCAACATTAAATGTAATATCCAGATTTGGAGTCATGTCAGGCTGCTGGGTGAAATAACCATACCTTTGGCAAAATGCTTCCCATCAGTTTCATTTGCCCTGTGGAAATTGAAATGGAAAGGTAAGAATGTAACTTGCTCAGGGATGGAATTGAAATATGTGCTTGAATTGGATGGCTGAGGAGGACATGGACTGGGTAATCACAGGAAGAACAAAGAGACCCTTGAAAGCTGAGCTCTGAGAGTCTCAGCAGATGGGCAGTTCCTGTGAGCTGTTTTAGACCTGAGCCCTGCAGCAAGGTGTGCACTGAGTTCTGTCTGCATAACCCTTTGCTGATCTCCTGGAGTCCCTTTCCAGTCCCAACCAGTGTAAGAATGCACCAACAAGAGAGGTAAAAACAAGGCTAATTAATAAGTGATACTTATTTTGTTTGTACTTGATTAATTCTGGTTTATACTCTATTCCAAAGTGCTGTGGAGTTGTTTTTTCCTTCTGTTCTAATCAGTTCTGGCTGGTGACAGGAATTTGCTGAGCACATGTGGAGTGAGAAGGGAAAAGCAGAAAGGATGGAGGCAGGCCTGTAGAGGTGAGCGGCAAAACTTGTACATGTTGGCAAGTACTGTCCCCTCAAAGGCACTTCTTGAAAAGGCTTCTTGTCCATTCAAGTATCTTTTGAATACTTTTTACTTCTGCTTTCCTTCATTACAAGGAAACTGCAACGTTTTTCCTTTTCACACCTTTTTTTTTCAGCTAGTTAATTGTAATTAAATTCCTTGCCACATCCTTCCTTCTCTTTCCTGAGCAGTGCTGATGGAGATGGGGTGGAAAACAAATCAACCTTTCTATCATAGAAGAAATTGCAGCCCCAAGCAAGTTGAGGGCAGGAAAATGACCAATTTTTGTTGCATTGGGGAGCCCCAGAGAAATCTTCATGATCTCTAAAGAAGATTAGAGATCCACAGTTGTGTGTGTAGCACACAGCAGTGCCAGCACCTCAGAGGCAACAGAGAGCTCTGGAGTTCAGCTGCCCTCATGCTTTTCTGCCATTCCCTTTGCCAGCATCCAAAAAGTCACTTCCCTGTGTCAGGGGGGTTGGCACAATAAGAAATTGGAAAGCCTTATCTAAAGGCAATTTCAGTATTTACCAAATTTCATCCTTTATTCACTGGCATCTGACACAGTTCAATTATGGCTTGTCAAAAGCATTCTCCATTGTGGAATGGAGTGGAAAAACAGATCACACAATGTGTGTAGGCTGATGCAGTGACCAGGGACTAATGAACTCTTGGCTGTCTCAGTAAGGTGTGGGAAGAGAAGGTTGAAGGAGGGGCAGAATGAAAAGATCAGGACTTGCAGCAGTGGGAGGAAAATGTGACATGCTGTGGCTTTTAGCATGGAAGAGCAGCAGTGGCTGCAGCCTGTTCAGGAAAAGCTCTGTGAGTGGAGAGGGGAGAGAGCCACAGGTTCTGGGCTGGGAGCATCCCCTCACTTCATTTGACTGTCTAAGAAGGAGAATTGAGGACATCAGTTGTGAAAACTGCAGTGGGATTGCTTAAAATTTGCAGGGTCTTTAACCTAGCTATAAATATTTAAATCAAACATGTCTACCTGCTTCTTGCCAAACAAATGGCTGTATTGGTAGGTGTTCCTATTAGAAAAATTAATTTGATGAGTGGGAGAAAAATCTGAGACTTTAGGCCTGGCTGTAGTAGAATTTGGCTCAGTTCTAAGCTGATATAACTTGATGCAGTATTGGCTATGAATGAGATCCTTTGTTCCAGCATATGCTGGTAGTCTCTTAACTTCCAGGGAAAAGTGAAATTTGGAGTTTTCTGTTTGTCAAACCTGGCTCAGGGCACATACAGTCACTGGTCACAACTTTTAGATGTCACCCCACCATGTGATTCCTGACTAGACTTGTGTTTATCACTTGTCAGAAAATGTTTTCCTTCTCTGATCTTCCTGTCTGCATCCTATGACTAGAGGTCAAGGTCTAATGACCTTGGAAGTTTTTATTTTCTCAGTAGTTGTACATAGTTTTCAGCAAGGTCAAGCATAATGACCTTCCACAGCTCCATCTCAAAAATGTTTTGTGTGCCACCAAAACTAAATGGATCAAAAAGTCACAGCTGTTCTTGAGAGGGAGAGATGGAACATAAACCTGGGTCAGTTTTTTGTACTCCACTGAGGAATTTCTGCTCCCTACAGCTGTGTCAAGGTGGTTCTTCCCATCAATGTTTTCTGCTGTTTCTGTCTGAGATGGTCACCGTGGTGTCATGGTGATGTGACCCTTTGTGGACTCAGAGGACAAAGAAATGGATCTGCTGCCCTAGACCCTGAACAGGTAATAATTCTCTTGTAAGAGGTGCTGCAAATGTTGCTGCAGAACTAATTTTTAAAGATGATAAAGGCACTAGGAGGCAGCACAGCAATCCAAATTTGAATGGAGCCAGCACTTCATCTGGTCAGTGACATTCTCACCTTGTTTTTTCCAAAATGATGCTTCCCTGACATGAGGCTTTCATCTTTAAGGACCACAAGCATTTGGCCTGACCTCACCTCTGACAAGGCAAATCAAATAAGGCAGTCAGAACAGACAAGGGGCTTGTTTGCATGCAGTGTCAGAGCAGATCTTGCAGCCATCCACAAGAGATGTGGGTTGATGTTGCTGTGTCTCAGTCCCCTGTGCTGCTCTGTTCTTGTACAGCAGCATCTGTGTTGGGGATGGGCCCTGACACAATTCCTGTTGATTCTTCCCCTGTCTCCAGTAAATTCCTTTGCTGCTGGGAAGATCTTTAGAGTCACATATCTTCAGTGAGAATCTGGAATGGCTTTCAAACCACCTTTTGATGTCATTTGGCAAAACTTCTGTCTCAGAATAGGTGATGTTTTAACACCTTAACCTGCTTGAGGTCCCTTGATCTGAGGGTGCCTCAGAACACAGCACAACTTTTAGATCTACTTCTTCCTCTTTAATGTTCTAGGTCCTTATTGAACATCCTACCCTAAAAAACAGAGGAGCCTGGGTGCTCTCTACCCTAACCAAATCCAAAGGGTAAAGCCAGAAGTGTGATGAGGCAGTAGGGAGAAGGTGGGAGAGGAGCCCAGGGATTTCAGCCTTGTGGAGAACCATCCCACCACTAACAAATGAGCAGCTCCTCCTGCCTGCATTTGGATGTGGCGGGCCGTGAAAAGCAGGGAAAAATGTCACTGATAGAGTTCTCAAAAAGTATTTTTTAATTGTCCCAAAGTGGAATAAAATGCTAACAGCAAATTCAGAGCTATATATATTTTTTTTTTCTTTTTATTTTGCTTTGTTGATTTACTCTAGGAAAAAAATCTATCTTGTCTGTGTGATTAAGTAGCTGATGGAATAATTCTTTACAGGGAGGAGAACATGCCAGAACATTTGAGTGGTGTAAAACAGGGCTGCAGAGAGGATTAGAAAAGGTACAAGGAGGAGTAATTTTGTATTGGTGGGAAGTAGACTTAATAGTACTTTTTTATCTGTAATTTTTATGATTCTGTGGCTAACCAGGGAAATGTTTAATGTTCCTTGTACAGCAAGTGAAGGTAGAAGAAGGCAAATTGACATCCCCAGCTCTGTTATAATTCATTCCATTACTCCAACAGGGCTTTTATATTGTCACGCCCATAAAGCGCCGGTGTGCACGCTCAGAGCCAATCCATCTTTATATACTGCTGCTGATCCCATTGGAGGCAATGGCAAAACTCCCATCAATTTTAATGGCACTGGGATATGGCCCATTTTGTAGATATACAATGGATATTTCCTGCACACACCATTTTTTGTGTGTAACGTGCTCCTCAGCTCAGGTTCAGAGAGTGTTTTATAAAGTGGTGAAGTCACGACCATTGATGTAGTCTGCAGCTGATGAGATAATGTGATCTGCCTTCAAAACAGGATTTAAAGGCTGGCATTTATTTATCTACCTGTTTTTTAATTTGTTAGGGGCATGGGATGCATGCAGAACGTCTCCATGTGTAGAATACTGCCTTTGAAATATTTGCCCAGATAAATTGCAGGAGGTAACTGTTTTAGAAATAGATGCTGCACTTGCACAGTTAACATTATGCTACAGCACTTAAAAACTAGAAAGCATCAAAGAAAATTGAAGGCAGTATGGATCAGTGGGTTAGTACATAACACAGCAGTCTGCAGCAGCAGAGGCTAAGAAAGGTCCCTTTTGAAAAGCAGCTGTTTGGATAGCAACTCACTCAATCAACAGGTACAAACAAACAACAAAAAAAAAATTAATTGGATGAGTGTATTAACTCATGTTCTAATTGGGAAATGTTTTGAATGGAGGCAAGGTGCCTTTTACCTGCAGAACCCATCATCCTTGACCCTCTTTAAAGAAAATGCACAATGTATGAGCCATATTTTAGTGGCTGTGAACCTTGTTGGTTATGCATTGAAAGCTCTGGATTCAGAGCAGCTTTCACTGTGTGCACAGTGGAAATGGGATGAGCTGCCAGGCTGATGTTCTCACTCAGCTTCCTTTCCTCACTATGAAGGATGCTGGAGAGCAGCACATTCCCAGTTCAGTGCAGGAGCAGGGCTTGCAGAAGACTCAAACAAGAAGTTTGCAGTGCACCTAAAACGTTTAGGATGCGGCTGTGAGTACATAATTCAGCAGGCCTTGCTGTACAACATCTTACACTTAGTGCTGGCTGCACTCACAGCTCCTGCAATTGGATTATGCAAAGGTTTGTCAACTCTTTCCTTAGCTGGCTGTACACAGGAGCTTTTCCAGCTTTTGCTGAAGCACAGGCAGTGCCAGGATATTGAAGAGTCCCTCTTTCTGATGGTGTTAAGTGGCTGTGCTGCATGGGGGTGACAAAGCCATTGAGCAGCCTCATCTCAATGCACAGCAGCCCTCTTGTATCCAGTCCTTTACAGCACTCCTGGAAAACAGCACTGACCTAGCACATGTGAATTCACTGGTTTGGGTGGGCTGGTTTTCACCATCTTCATGTTTTCAGGTTTGGTTGTGTTATTTAAAATATGTGAGTAGCAGGATATTTTTGCTTTGTTGGTTTTTATTTTGCTTGGGAGGCGCTGTTTGTTTGTTTGTTTTAAATTATAGATACAAAATTGACAACTGCCAGGCTGGGATTTCTATTCCTCTCCTTCTTCTCAGGAGATTGCAGAGCTTGAATTCCAGTGCTGAAAGCAGTTTCAGGTGGAGCAGTGTCCCAAGTGCTCAGCTGTGCACCACAGCACCATTTCTTGTCCAGCACCTGGAAACCACCACAGAGGCTTTGTGGAGAGGCTCAGGGTGGGTCACAGTTCAGTTCCTGGCTCCTTTTTCTATTTCTATTATTTCCTTTGGCAATTTGTATCTACTGGTATTTTTAAAAGCATTTAGTGTAGGCCTAAGTGCTATCAAAAATCAAATCTTCCCATTGCCTTACCCAAAAACAGATTTAAGACTTACTGGAGCATATTGGATGCTTTGCCCTCAAAGTCTCTAGGATTTTTTTTTTCATCTCTCTTGATAATGATGCACACCTGTGAGCCATACAGATCTTGGAGAACAAAACCAGGCTTGCCTCAGTAGCATTTGCTGACTTCCACAGAAGCCCAGAATCACTGGAGCTGGAAAAGATCTCCAAGATCATGGATTGCAAACTTTGACTACACCAGAGCACTGAGTGCCACATCCAGTCACTTCCTGGACACTTTTAGGGTTGGTGACTCCACCACCTCCCTGAAATATCTGTTCCAGTGCTTGCCAACCTTCTCAATAAATAAATAAATAAATTAATTAATTCTTCCCGATTTCCACCCTGAGCCCCCACTGCTGTAATTCACATTTTTCTTAAGTTCTGACTCGACTCCACCAATTTTCAGAAGACAGCTGATCTGGGAATTTATTTTCTAAGTTACAAGGCTATTTAGTGCTTAGAGGATTCACTGGTTTTGCTGAGAATGTACAATACTTTAATAGCAGAGGGTGGGGATGAAGAAAGCTTTTTACCACACATTTTTATTCCAATGTACACTCTCAAATGACAGGCTGGCAATCCACAGCAGCTGTCAGTAACCTGCAAATTATTTCTGCCCTCCCTAGCAGATGTCACAGTGGCTCTTGGCAATACACTGTGACATGCAGAGATGACAAAGATTAGAATATGTGGAAGTTGTTAAACAAAAATTGCATAAAATGTTCTTTCTTAAGAAAAAAAAACAACACCAAAACACAAACCCAAAAACCAAAACAAAAAAAACCCAAAATCCACCCCAAAGCACAGATGCCTGGCTTTCTGACAAAAACCTACCTGCTTTTTTTATTATTATTTTTTGTAGAATACAAAATGCTTTATCTTCTGTACTCAGCTTTGCTTTAGTCTAAGATATAAGCTGCTTTTTAAAGTTATTGATGCTTGACCCATGAAATAGAAAATTACACGTAAAGTGAATTTTGAGCCCAGATTTCCCATGCTGGAACCACAATACTGTAGAGTGCAACAGCTATCTAGCAGATCTAGTAAACAGAAAATTAAGGTAATTATAGTAATGGCTGGAACACCAATTTTTCAGTTATTTCCAGGTGTTTTCAAGTGGCAGAAAACTTTGAAAAAAAGAGTCTTAAGAGTGTTGGGAACAGAACTCTGAGCTTCTGGGTTTGTCCCTTTTCAATGGTCTGATTTGCATAAATTTGTAGCTGTGGAGCTTCTAACAATATGCAGTCAGCATGTTCTTTATCATGAAAACTTGGCTATGTTTTGCTTTGTCTGTTCTATTGAACCTGTTTGATTATTGATTTTTCTTCATAGACTTAGAATAAGCAGAACAATTGAAAAGAAACAAACCTTTGCTAGGGAGAAGTATCTTAAAATTTTTAAATCCAAAGTTTCTTCTTTTCCATTTCTCTTTCTGTTGAGGAAATGAAAGTAGAAAATGTGCTGTTTCTGAAACAGGCTGTAAAAAAGGATCATATATAAACTTCCCAGGAAAGCACATCCTCTGTTGAAATAAAAGGAAAATGGGAATTCCCTTTCCCTCTTTACATGGTCTGCAAGGTTAACAGTGCCTAAGTGACCCTGAAAAAAGTTTTTTTTTTTCCTTTTCACTTCCTTGGGCCTTCAAAATCATCTCAGCACTTTGAAAATGTTAAACTTAATGCTCCAAATGGACAAAGTTTCAGTTCTATAAGACAGGTCCTCAGGTACAAAACTGCTGGTGGGGAAAAGTCTTGTTGATCTGCTATGGGGGGATTTTTATAAAAATATTGTGTAGACTTGTGTGGGAAAAGCAAAAGTAAAGTTTTGCTGGAATACCCACAACTGGTTTACACTATTTAATGGATTATTCCTATAATGAATGAAGCAGGATCAGGCCTGAAAAGGCATGAATTTCATGAAAACATGAAATTTTGCAGTCCTTCCTACCCATCCCTATCCCAGCTAATATTTTCTGGCTTTCTTCTCAGAATGGAAGAGACTTTCATGCTCTCTGCCTGGTGAAAACTGCTGTTCAAAATTTATGCAGGGCTTGCAAACAAGTAAAAGTTTTCTGTCTAATCCTATTTGAATTCCTGCAGCTGCAAACCTCAACTTTTAGTGTCTGGAATAGTAATAAGTTCAATATATATATATATAAATATATATATAGAGAGAGATGTATATTGGTATGTATATTCATGGGAGATTGTATTAAAATGTAATGACACAAATGTAATTTTCATTTCAATTTTGGAGAATAAAGCAAACCCATCTTCTGTGGGTCATAGTTCTCCTACATTGCCTGCCTCAGAGAATGGGACTTGAATTTTTCCAATGAAATTAGAATGTCATGGCCTTGACCTGAATAGAAACAAATGTTAAAAAAATATTTACAGAGAAGATGCAAGTGTAATCCGTGGGATTTCTCTGGCTGTTAATTTGTGAGCATTGTTAATTCAGTAGTAATAACCTATATTAGTGCAGCTGAGTGTCAATATTCTCACATGCCATTATATGCATTAAAAATGCTCCATTTTCCTTTTTTCCCCCCTCCTAACATGCACAATCAGTTTCAAGTTTAACACTCTCAAATTTGTATTATATTCAGCCAATCCAGATCTCATTATGTTGGACAAACACTGTACAGGAGGAAAGTGGATCACATAAATGCTCCTAATATTATTCATGAATTTTCCTACTGCAGTGCTTTGGAAATATGCTACAAATATTCTCCTATAAATTACTTTGTTTAAGTTCTGGTATTGTGTTTCTGTGGGTCTTTTTTTGTTTGTTTTTTTGTTCATAACTATTTAGAAGGTTTTGATTTATTGCTTCAGATAAAATTGAGTGCTTTATTATTGCTGTTTGTTGTCCACCATTGATGGTGATGCTCATCCCACCTCTTTTTTTTTTTTCCATTTTTTAGTTTTTTTAAAGCATGCTTTGAACCAGCCAAAATTTATAATAGTTAAATATTGTTAATATTTAGTAAATATTGTTATAATTGTTAAATGTATTGTTAATTATTACTGTAGGTAATAGTTTTGCCTCCCTCTTTTCTTCTAATGTAAAACTGTTTGCACCTGGTGGTTGCTGTTGGATGTAAAGCAGCCCAAAATCTAGGACTAGAAATACAGAGATTTTTTAGTACACATATTAATAAATAATAAAAAATAACATTATATATGTGAAATATATAGGTTAAAGACATATGAAGTATTGCATATGGCCCACATAGGATCAAGGACAACTGCAGGTAACTCCTTGTTATTAATGGAAAAGCTCCAATCTTAAACTGAGCCACGCTGTAGTGTTTAATAGGAATATTATCTGTGATATTCATTCCTGGAGGATGTTTTAACACAATTTTAAAGCAAGATTCTAGCTAACAAATGCCACCGATTTTTTCACAATAATTTCAGCATAAATCCGTGGCATTTCTATGGCATTTTATTGTCTCTTTTTTAGGTTGCACAAAACCTTCCACAGAGAGGTAGAGTATCTCCTTCTTGTGGTTTGCTGCAATCGTGTTATGACCCATGGCATAAAATGCAAAAAAAATCTACTTTTTACAAGGATGGATCTGTGATTACTGAGCATTGCTGCTTACTTGAAAAGATCATTTGTGCCTATTAATTGAAAAAATCTCTTCTGTTGTTTCAGGTATGTTTACTAGGTCAATTTATTTTCATTTTTGGGGTTTTTTTAATATCCCAAACAGGTGAAATTTTCTGTGATTCTTATTCATGTGGGCAAACCAAATCTGTGACTGACAGGGGACTTTAAAAAGATTCCTGCAGAAATGACAAAATAAGCAATGGTTGAATTGGCATTTACACTCACATATGGATATTCAGTGATGTATTAATTTTAGTGGTGTTTATTATTTTTTAATTGTAACTATAGCAGATCTGCTTTTCTGGTCATACAAATATATTGACTGGTCAAAAATGGCATTAATTAGAGAAATCTGAAACATTTCAGATTCAGATGAGGGTCAGAGATGTACTGCTCATTGTTGTATCAAAATTGTATAGGTGCTGAATTTCCAGTCTCTTTTCCATCTTGTCCTGGTTTTGTCTTCTGGTCACTAAAGTTATTAAAATTGTTTTGCATTCTGGGTATGAATAATGTATTAAAAATCATTATTAGTACACTTACTCTCTACTACCAGGAATCCACTATTTTTTTTTTCCACAGCAGATTGCTGGGCAGCATATTTTGAGTCATTACTTTATTTCCCTTCATCCAAGAATTTTGCAGTGAAGGGGCTGCAAATAAATCTGGAGCTGGGAGAAAAACACCAGAAAAGTCAAAGTTTTGAGGTCAAACCTTTCACTGTATGGGGCTTTCTAGGGCAAATTTCATCTTTTAGTCTCCTTTTCTGGTGTTTCTGCTGTGGGTTCTGACCCACAGCTCCACATCTGAATATTTATTGGGAAATACACACCTGGTGAAAAACATTCCTGTTGATGTGGAAGTGGTGAGCATAAACTGGTTTTTTTAAATTTTTCTTGGATATGCCCCCAGATTATCACATTGCATGGAAAAAAAAACCTTTCTGGCAGTAGTTAAGAATGCAACATATCAAATCCTGATATCCAATGAGATGACAATTCCTATTTGAGAGAGCAGAGACCAACCAGAATTTTCATCCTGAGAGAATGACCTAATTCAGATGATGATTCCAAAATCAGAAAAACACAGGCTAGTCATGTCCAATTGGTCATGCCAAAGAAATATTTATCTTTAAAGTCTGAACATTCTCCTGTTCCCAGTCTGCACATTCCTGGCTTTGATTAAACACCCTTGTCCTTTTCCTGCTGTATCAGGTTTGACAGTTTTCACTGAGTTTCTGTTCCCTCACTGTTTTCTGTGGGTCTCTGATCCTTCAAGCTCAGGATGAGGAAGTAATTAGCTAAATGGTTGTTCTCTAAATATACAGAAGCCTTCTAAGTAAGGGCATAGAAGGAATTAACCTTTTTTGCCTCCACACACACCTCCTAAAGATTTGCACAATTGATTTCACATAGGTAACAAATTAAAGTGTAGCAGCACTGTGACAAATACTGAATGTGACAAATATAGAATCAGATGTACAGATCTCAGCTTGTGATTTCCATCTGAGCTGGAGCTTTTCACTTCCTCTTTTGAATATACATATCTATGTGCTTCATATCCATCAATGATTAGACATATGTGCTTTGCCTTTCAGAAAATCAAACACATCACATGTGATCCAGAACTGGCTGAATCAAGGAAACAACTACACTGACTTTGGGCATCAACTTTGATGTGTAAATGTGAGGGGCTTGGGCACGTTTGGAAAGAAGAGCTGCTCCTTTCTGTTTTGGTAATCAATGACTTTGTTGCCCTTCATCAGAACAAGAAGTCTTTGCTAATTTGCTGTGGTGAGTGAGAAAAACTTGTCCCCTAATGAACTTTGTGCATGGCTGCTGCTTCAGTAAATGGTATTCTGCTGCTCTTTTCTGTCAGTGTTAGCTCATCTTTATTTAGGCTGCTTCATTTTTTACTATTTAATGTTCTGTCCTCTGTCTGCAGAAATAATGAAGCAACAATAAGAAGAATCTTGACTGCAGCGGGTGCCCTGCCTTTGAAAGGTGAGAGCAGTTCACAAATGCTGTTTTCTCCAAACAGTAGGCAGTGCTATTTAGGAAAGTGCTTATAAACAAATGTCTTGCAGGGCTGTCACACAGCATCATTTTTAAAGGTTCTGCTTTTGTCAGAGAATTAAGCTAAAAACCATCTGCCTTCTGTCTTAGAAGCATTGGACTAAATCCAGATTGAGAGGTGGGAGCCTCACCTGCACTGAGCTGGGTTCACTTTAGTGCTAATTGTAATTCCAAGTAGCTGTAATTGCCTCAGCGAGCCTGGGAGGAGGGAGCAGCATCGCCCTTCTGTCTTCCCCTGCTTGCTGCAGCCTCCTCTGACAGAGATGCTCGAGGGCAGGAGTCAAAATGGAGCAATTCCCGTGGGCTTTCTGCCCCACACATCCAGAGGGGCTCTTCCTTCCTTCCCCTGGCTGCATCCTGCCCGTGGAAAACTCACCTTCTCCTCTGAGCTCATGGTGACATCCCTCACATCACTTTGGTCCTTCAATACATCCCTCACATCCCTTTGGTCCTTCCCAAATTACTCAAAGCCCCTTTACCAAACCCCCTGCTCCCCACCACTTCTGTTTAACTCCTCCCACTGGCATCCTCTGGTTTTCCATCCTCATTTTTCCTCCTTCTTACAGCAGAGCTGCAGGAAAGCTGCCTGTCTCAGGCCCATGGGCCAATGTCACCCCCGTGCTGACAGGAGCTCTCTGTGCTATTTTCAAAGGTAGAAGGGGGAAATTGCTTCTGCAAGGAATGCAAGACAGATGGCTGCAAGTACAGCAAGCACTTACTTGGTGGAGGGAAATAAAACCTGTGCCTATTGCACTCTGACAGATTGGTTTGAAAGGGTTCCATGCAGTTTATTACCTCCAACCTGATAAAAAGAAACTTATTTAGCATCAGTGACACCCCACGTTTAATCCTAACTCTTTCAGTGGGGAGGCAGAAGATTATAAGTGGTGGTTTGAGAGCCACCAGCAGCTCTTTTAGGCATCTTAAATCAATTTATCTGTAGGCTCTCTGTAATTTGCAGGATGAGGGAATACTGAATGTGAGAGACAGTTGTACTTTCCCATGAACAAAAAGGTCAGAAAAAAATTGCTTGTCAGGCAGGTATATAGTAAACATCAATTTAGCCCTGTGTGGATCAATACAAGGTTGTGTGCTCATATCCGATTACCTTAGATGGATTAAGATGCTGGATATTATTAAGATAATAAAAGACAGGATTGGCATCAGAATGGTGGCACTTTGTCCTTGAAATCCTGTGGCTGGAGGGGTTGCCATTTGTAGATGCCAGATGGTTCTTGAAACCCAGTTGCTGAAGTGAGGGAAGATTTGTACCTGAACAAGGTTTTCTGTGAAGTTTCCTTTGGATATTCTCTTCCTCCTGATTTTTATAGATCTTCTTTTGTATTGTTTTCATTTGCAGCCCCTTTCCATCTTTATCTTTTGTTAATGAACAATTACTAGCATGGTATCTTGCTTCTATAATCTTTCTGTTTTCACCAGCCAGCACTCCTGGCCATGCTCAGGGTTACCCATGTTATTTCTGTGGCAATTTCCTTGAAACTGGGCTCAGAAAATTGAGAAGACATTTTACTGAAGGTCAGGTAAAGCATCCATCTCTCCCCATTTTCAAATTTGGTTTGTGAATGTGAAAAATATCTGTTTCCTCATTAAATTTAGTCTGGAGGTGAACACTTTTCCTACTCCTTCCACCTAAAGACCAGGCATGCTTTGGGCTGCCCTCCCTGCCTTTGCACTGCTCTGTTAAGGTGTAATTGTTCCTTTCCAAAGTGTCATTGTAAGGACAGGATTCTTCTGAATCATATTTCTGAGACAATTATTTCAGGCTACACTGTTATAATTGATCTTGCTTTATGGCTTCGTTGTCTTCAGGAAAAAATATTTTTATCCATTTTAGATTACACCTAAATCTTTGCTTTTTCAGTCTCATGCAGTGTGTATTTTGAGTACTTTTTTTGTTTTGTTTTTTTTTGCTTTATATGGCATCTGCTAATGTCTTCTGATAAGAACAAAGTTTAGTTTGAGCTTTGTCCCCTTCTGATTGAACTCCTGCTGTAGCATTGAGTGGATTTAATATTTTTCTGTTCAGGTATACCATGAAAATATTAATATTAAATATTGATTAAAACATATTGCATGTGTGTTCTGGCGCAGCAGTTTCCTAGTGCCTCTGTGGGAATACTTCTATTTTTTCCTTTGACTCTTCTGGGGATCACTTATGATGAATCATTTTAATTGCACTGTGATTTGTAACACAGTGAGTGGAGGTCTCTTGCTCTGCTGTGTCTGATATAAATGTAGGCTTTCCTTCCTCTGACTAATGATTTAAGATCAAAACATCCAGCACAAATCAATATTAGGCACAGCCCAGCATCACCTGTAGATTGGCACTGCACTAGAACAGTAAACATAAAATGAGTCACACTTTGTGTGGCTTCCTTTGCCCTGGGTGTTGGATAAGCTCTGACCTCTGAAGAGGTGATGGTGTTTGTTTGCTTGTTTGTTTGACTTCCCAATTGTTTGATCTCTGATTAGAAGACCCAAGCCCCACCACAAGCCCCAAGTGTCAAAGGGTGGCTGAGTCCTGAGGGTGGAGTGCTACAGATGGAAAAGTGGCTGGAGGCAAGGAGCTTTGCCTTTCCAAGGGAAGGATGGATGGAACCAGAGCAGCCTCTAAGGGCTCTTGGAGTTTGGCTCTGGCTGGGAAATGAGAAGTGGCCCTATCAGAGTAACAGCCAAATGGTCTGGATGGATCCTCATGCAGCTTTGACCTGGTTTTGCTGCAGGCTCTGAGGTTGTTTCAGTTCTCAGCACCAGCAGAGGACACAGACCTGTCCCCCTTCTCCTGGGAAACAAGGGCTCAGCTGGGATGGTGACATAAAAACTTCTGCTCTCCAGGCAGCAATCTGCTGTTCTTCCTTGCTTTTCATATTCCACAAGGATGTACAGCAGATAAAGGATTTTTCTTTTCCTTTTTGTGTTTGGTTTTCTTTAAATAGCCTTGCCTGGTGGTTTATCAAAATCTAACTGATGCATTGATAAGGTGCCAGCTATTGTAATCAATAGACAGGAGGCAACCAACTGCTGCTGTTGCTCCTGACCATAAAGTTTGTAAACTTCAGACCATAAATGAGTGTAAGGGTTAACATTCCTGGTTAGATCAGCATTTCAGCTACTGAGCTTTTCAGTCTCTTCCCACTCCTTAGACCCTGCACACCTCACAGCCACTCCCAAGTGTCTCTGTTGGAGGTAAATGGATGTAGAAAATGGTTGGGATTTTGTTTGTAGGGTGTTTTTTTGGTGTTTTTCTTTTTCCTAACATCAGTGGTGGAAGTTGACTATTGATCTGAAAAGTGATGGCTTATGGCTCATCAGACTCCTGCAGATTTTGCTTTTACTTCCCACTTTCAGCATGGTTTTGCATGTTTGTGAGCCACACAAGGGAGACCTGCTTTTAACACCCTCATTAGGAGGGAGGAAATATTTTGCTTCCAAAAACTCTTATTCTGTTGTTTGTTACTGCAAGCTTAAAAATAACAACCTTAGAAATGTTTTAAAGTTCTCTAGAGAATGAAGCCTGGTTCAGGAGACTGATGGCCAGATTAGGCTACCAGGTATGACATAAATCAAGAACAACTCCACTGAATGCAGGGCCATTTCTCCAGCCTTACCAGGAGCAGAATGTGACCCTCAGTTTAATTTCTGAAATGGTGCCTGAATTTATTGTAGCTCTGCATCTCTGCAGGACCTTTCTTGGCTTTGCTGCAGTGGTAGCCTGATGTAAATCAGATTTCCTTGCAGCACAGAGCAGTGCTGATTATATATGAAGCTCTATTAGTGCTTGCTGGAGTTTTGTGTTCCTGAGACCATGCTAGGCATTCAGAGAGCTCACCCTTCTGCCTGTGACCTGCAGGAGGAGCAAAGTGTTTTACAGGAGTAATAAAGAGATTACATTAGATGAAGTTATTTTCAGTAACTATATCAGGAAGATTGAGAGTCAATTATCCTGGCCAGGTTCATCTTCAGGACACCAGCAAAGCAGAGGGTGCAGACATTTACACTGTACCAGCAAAAAAAGATTTAAAGGCACTGTGTTCTCACTGAGCACTTGGGTTTTATCTGCAGGAGCAGCCAGGGAGGTCACTGAGCATATTTTGGGAGCTGCAGGGCTGCTCTTTGACCCCTTGGACTCCTTTACTCAGCAGCAAAAGCAGGTTGTGTGGCTTTTGTCACCTGTGGAAGTGATTGTTTGGTAGGGACAATAATGCTGAGGCTCCTACTATTTCTGGCCTCTGTTTTAAGAATTTCTACTCTTGCAAAATCTGCTCTGATTTCAGAAAACTTCCTAATGCTTTTCTCTACTGTCTCTGTGTGCACTCTCACATCTAAGCTGCACATGTATAATTTCCCTATGATAAGGTGCTAACTGCATTCCTTCTTTTTCTTTTTTTAAAGTAATACCTACAAGATGAAGAATACTTGCTTTCCAAAAGTATCTTTGCTATTTGAGAGCCCTGAATTTTTTTTTCTTTTTTTGCAGGGTCCCGTAAGTCAAACGATTCTATTGCTTCTCTCCTGTTTCATCCACAGAGGGAAATGTTGCTTGAAGAAAGGCCATATGCACTGGTGGATGATTCTGCTAACTATTTTTAAGGAAAGATGTCTGTTCTGAGAATGTGACAGCTGAATCTGTCACCTCTGCCCTTCACAATTAAAATAAATTGATGATCAGCTGGTGGGTGGGACTAACACTCATAAAGATTTGCTGACATAAATCCAATGTATGTCCCAGTTACTCTGTCCACAAGATTTTGTCTGTTTTGTCACCCTTTACTTCCCTTGTGAAGGAGATGCTTATTTCTCTTCATCCATCTATAGTTTTACTGCATTTTCTATATATTGGGTTTTTGTCTGCTGGAGCACTGAGATGTATTTCAGATCAAACTGAGTTGAGTGATTCCAATTTGACTGAATGAGAGAAACCCCAAATCCTTTGAGCAGGCAGTGGTGTTAGAGAAGGATTATTATATTTTCAACAGCTCATGGTGTACCCAGAAACAGATATTGTTTTCTCTTTCCAGCCCTTTTCCTTCCTTTCTGGGGACTGCAATGCACTTGGGAGTTCAGCTGTTTATAATGAGGGGATTTCAATCTGGTTTGAGGTAATTCCAGCAGGTAAGTGCCTTTATAGACTCACCTCTGGCACAAGTTAAAATGGTCTGCTTATCCAAAAAATGGACCTAAAAAGTGTAATCATCACTTGATCTGCCCTTCTGAATCAAAGCTGTCTATTAAATGTCCCTATTTTGTTTTGGTAGTATTGATTCCCCAGAACTGATTGCATTTCAGGAAGCAGCACACCTATTTCTTCCTCAGGCTCTCTCCTCAACAGCCACTTTGTCTTAGCAGTGGTGGCTGAACTGCTAAAGCTGCTGCTTTACAGAAATAGGGAAACCTAAGAACTAATCTAAAAGCCATTTAAAAAAAAAAAAAAAAAAAAGCCAGACCCCTCAGAGAATTGGCTTTACCTTCACGTTGGACCAGTGCATTGGAGTGGTTATCATGGAATTAACTTAAATCTGCACCTGGTGGGGAGAAGTCATGGAGTGAAGCAGGATCTGTTTGTACTGAGATCCACAACATGAGCATGATTTATCCCTGTTTTGCTCCTGTATGGCTCTGTTAGCTGCACTTAGTGGTCTGAGGGGTTTACTGTAAAGATGTTTTCTCCTGGTTCTGTTCCCAGTTGCTGTAAATCAGAAGCTGTTTCACTGAGTTTGTGACTGGAGTTGTATAAAACCAGTGCAGATTCTGGGGTTTTTTTTCAAAAATTTCAAAGAATCCTGTTTATTGTGTAGTATTTTTGGCTGTCAGCAGCAAATGACTATTTCTGGATGAATTGCTGCTCCCATATGTGAGAGGGTTGGATGCTGCTTTAGGTAAAGCCCAGAGAAGGATTGGGGTAAAATTGCTCAGGCCAACAAATCTTCTGTGATTTCTAGAATTCTGTCCCAAGGTCATCAGAATCAAGCTTCAACTTCTGTAAAAAAGTCTTTCAACAGCTTTTGTAATGAAGTTTTTGTTGAGGAAGGACAAAGATTGCCCCAAACTTTTGCAATGTCTCTGAAGATGCTGTGTGGATCTGGGGGGAGAGAGACAATTTCTCCAGTCGTGGAAAGGACTCCAGTGTACCTGAGGGCACAGCTTGCTGATAGCAGGATACAGATCCCCTCAATTCCTGGGTAATTCTGAAAACTGTGTGATTTTGCACACTCAATTCTGGCAAATTTGAAAATATTATTCTAAATCCCTGTCCTGTTGCTCACAGCTGCTTCACAAAGCTACGCTGCTCTTTCTGGTTTCTGCCACTACTGAGGTGTGGATCCTTACCAGGTGTTTTTGCCCCACTTTTTTCACCACCAAGGTTTTTAGCTAGTTCTTGGAGGGAGAGTTCTTCCTTGTCTCAAGGTAAACAAACAAACAAACAAACAAAAAATAGGAGGTGTCTGTCTCACAGACACTGAGACTTTTCCTTTGATGCACTTTCTTCTGGTCCCTGCACTCTGACTTATCCAGCAGGTGATAAAATATACCTGCCCCTTGCAATCAGAATATTATACTTTTATGTGCTGACTTATCCCCTGGGATCTCCAAACACTTTGCAAACCTTTTGGCTAAGCTGCTGTGAAAGGAGAGACTTTATTCTTGTTTCCTGCTTGAACAAATTGAGGAAGAAAGGAGTTTTTTTGGCCAAGGTTTGTGTTTTGCTGCAAGGCCTTAAGCTGTATCTAACATTCATTTTTAATTATATATAGCAGGGAACCTTTCAGAATGTTTTGGGTGTTTGGTTTTGGGTCTACAGAATTTGAAAAACACTTCTCAATCCATGGGAAAGTTATGGGTCCTAGGCAGCTCTAGCTTAGCTGGTGAAGGTTGTGAGTGTATAAACTGATGGATTTTAAGTCCTTTAAAAGTATCACTGATCAGAGCCTCAAAAGCTGTAATATTTTTCACTACCTATGTAATAAAATATTCCCCCAAGCCTACAGTGCCATCCTCAGGCACACCCCAAATGAAAAAATCTGCTGCCTTTACTTTCCATCTTTTGGAAGCATTTTTCCTCACATGTTCCTTTTCCCCTTTTTCCCCCATATACAGAATTGAGGTGGTCTTCTTGTTTTCTGTTTAGGGCTCAGGAAAAAGAGTGATGAAAGGACCATGACATTCATTTATCCTGGCTTTTCATGTGGTAAATTTCCTTTTTTCCTCACTGGTAAATGAGAAGCTTGAAGAATACCCTAAATGATCCATAGATACAGTGACTACTCTGACTTGTTCATGGATGTATTTTTAACCAAATTTTGTACAAACATAATAATTTTGTGTGATTTCCCATGTTAATTTTCAAGTTGATCATTCATATTTGGGTCTCTGTATTTCCTGATGCTTTTACTTCAGAATGTACGATCTATAGTAAATGAGGCAAATATATGAAAACATGTCAAATGTATGTATGACAGATTTAGATAATTCACCAAGATAATTCTAAAATGCCACTGGCTTCTGCATTCATTGTAGTCAATTCTGTAGCTTATGTTTCATTAATTTTTAGTCCTGATGTAATAATTTTTAACTGTAGGAATGACTTTAGTACTAAAACTACATCAAACTAACAGCAACCTACACATGAAATAATAAAACAAAGCAAATTTTGACCCAGAGTAGAGGGAAGTACTTTGTTGATCCAGCCTGGAGTAGCTACAGTTTATGGTGGGAGATGTTCTGTTGCTCATGTCACAAGTAGAAATATGGAATCATAAGGCAAAAATGAGTAGCACCTTCAACATGAAGGTTTCCTACATAATTGGAATTCAAGGGACTACCCAGCTGATGAGAAGGAATTGGTAGGTGTGGGATATTTTATGATAGCAGCCTTGAGTTGTGCCTGCAGCAAGAAATGCAAACACATTAAACTCTAAGGTAATGTTGCTTAAATAATTTGTGTGCTTCTGTATATATATGTTTGCACAGCAGCAGCAGCAGTTATTGAAACTGATGCTAGATATTTCTGGAATTTCCATTCAGTGCAGGGGTTAGTTGCATGTAATTTTGAGATGTGATGGCATTAGACATTTCTCAAACACGTGCCAAAACCAACAACCCAGTAATTGCTTTTTTGCTTTTCCATTGTTCTCTGCTATTGTAACTGCTTCCATGTGTTTGCACTGACTTATTCTTACCCATAGTGGTTTTGAATTATAAATCTACAAACAACTGATATAAACTTAGAAAATTATAAAAGCTGCAAACACTTGGGTCATCCAGCACAGTGATGCACCAGGATTCCTTGCACAACTTTCCTGAATTGACCATATTTATGTTGCTGTGATCATCTAAAGCAGGTTTTCTTTCTGTGCATTTTTGCTCAAAAGCATTCTAAAACAGTGAAGAAAAACAAACAACCTGGCTTTCCTGGGAATAAAATATTTACAGAGGAGAGGCAGGTGTGAAGCCCACTGGCAATTCTTCAGGCAGAGGATGGAACACAAAGCACAGAAGGGTTTCCCTTCCAGCCTGGGAGGCTGTTCAAGGATGTTGCAGGTGGCATCAGTGTTTGGAATGTCCACAGATGCACTCCCCAGGAAGGTGAGGGCACGGTGTGGATTCCCAGCTGTGCAGGGTGCTCAGACCTCTGCCCTTCTGCACAGCTGGGCTCTCCCTGCAGGGCCCCATGGCAGGCAGGGGTCTGGAGGTGCCCCATGGCACACAAGAAACTCAGGGAGCTGTGAGGGGCAGGCCTGGGATCTGCTTTCCATGCTCAATATTTGGTCTTTTGCCTCTTTAGCCAGGGATCAGGTAAAGGCAAATTTTGGCTTAAATTCACTGGTGTCACCAGAGGTTGCAAACCTGTCCTAGAAAGGATTCCTATACGTGAAGCATGTCAGCTTCAGATATCACAACGTGCTGCCCATCACAATGTACTCTAAAGTGAATTCCCATCTGATCATCCAGGAAATGTCAGATTTTGCAATGCCTGTGATGGATATAATAAGAGTTTATCATCAAACGTCTCTCAAATTCTGATGAAGGCAGAAGAAACAGTAAAGCAAAAACACATTGTCCAATTAATCCCTATAAAAAATCTGTTCAATTAACAAAACTGGCAAAGAATCTAGGAATGTGGAATGAATCCAGAAGAGTGACAGGTTTTTCAACCTCAGCTGCACCCATTCCTGATGGTAGAGAGAAAGTGGTTATTAAGTGAGATGGAATCTATGAGATCTTTCCCTGCCCTTTGTTCTGTGGAGAGCCCAGCATTAAAAGAGATTGCAATTAGACTGAAGGGAGGGAATGAAACTGGTGAAAACATCTCAGGCAGTCTGGGAATGTAGCAAACAGCAGATCTCCATCATTTCTGTCCCCTGATGACCAAAGCCAATACAGGGGAGGGAAGGGCAGCAGTGTCTGGGGTTCAGCTCCTGTTTTTCCCCAGGGAACAGGAGAGCACCCAGCAAGGCTCCAGCATCCATGAGGGACAACTGGAAGGACCCATCCCACCTGCAGGGAGCTGCAAAGGTGAGGGGGGCACATCAGCCCCTCTTGCACTGAGATTTTGCTACAGGCTTTGCATTCCCACAGGTGGTTTGTCGTTTTTCCCCAGAGATGAGGTGGATTTGAAAACTCCTTTTGAGAGTTTTTTCTGCCTTGCACAGAAATGTTCTGCTCTGCAGTCAATGCTCTGTACTCACACAGCTGAAGGCTGTAAAGGATGTGCCCATGGCTGCAGGATGCTGGTTGTTGTGTTTAATAGGCACTTAAGTGCTTAACATGATGTAATTGTTAACACAGGATTTCTACACAGTAATAAATCCACTTATTAATAAAGCTTCCCGAGATCTGACCAAAAAAATTTATATTTTTTAAGAGAAAAGTGAGAAATTTCCTGTTTATCAGATTTAAAATAGTAAATGCCCTCCCTGAATAGACAAAAAGAGTGCACTGGAAGTTATTGACTGAGCTAGTACCTGAGGGACATAAATTTGATGCACATTTCTTTCCTTGGCATTTAAGAGAGTCTTTTTCCATGTGAAATGGGATAGCTGATACAGAAAATTGCACTGATTCTGCTTTCTGGTTCTGTCACTTCAGCCAGGACAAGGAGCTCAGGCTGGCAGTGCTGGAAGGAAAGGAAATGCAAGATTTGGAGATCATAACCCTGTCACACTGCTGTTCATGGTGAGGTGGCCATTTATACAAATTCATTCAGAAGCTTCTTTCAAGCTTTATTTGTTGTATTCCACAAAACTGGGATATGTGTTTTTGCCTTGGAGCAAGATTATGTTTATTTTTCCCTGGTAAACAGAAGGCTGTTTTTCAGACTTAAAAAAAAAGCTACCTATAAAAAGAAAAGAAGCCTGTACTTGATGTAAAATTTGAAATAGTGTTAGGTAATTCAAATGAAAATATCACTACTGCTTGTTTCAGACTTGGGTTGGGTTGTAGGGGTGATGCAAAAAACTCTGCATGAAAATGGATTTTCAGCAAGGCCTAACAGAATATTCAGTGCTATGCTCTGTGGTTTGTCCATAAATAACAAAATAAAAAAGTAACAGCAACGAATTTAGCAGAGTACATGATGAAAAGTGATGATTTTGTATAAATTAGAATGTCTATTTTCCAGCTGCAGAAGAAATATCAATTAAATCGCTTCCTTTGAGACTAAGAGCAGATCTTTAATCCTAATTAATATTTTTACCTGTAAAATTTGTATGAAATGAGGAATTACATGGTACTGGAAGTGGTCACAATCAGCCATGAAAGGTGCCTGTTGAATGATTTAGTATCACATGGATGAAAGGCATGATGCTGTGGCTGCATCCAGGTATAAGTGACCTCCTGGAAAAATTCAGAATTATGTTTTAAATGTGGGTGAGATGTTGACTCAGTCAAGTCAGATGGATTTCAAAAGTGTCATGTCAATAATAAATGTTCTAGAAAATCCCATCCCAAAAATGTCATGGCAAGAAAGGGTTAGACATGGGCTTAGCAATTCCTGCTCAAATGCAGTGGTTCCTCTCTTACTGGATGGAAACTCCATTTCTTCTCCCTCTCTTCTGGCCTAACTGATTTGTTCTGAGAGTCAGCCTGTGCAGGATTTTATGTTATTTATGCAAACATTTGCACCCTGTTGATTAAGAGCAGAGTGCAGCAGAGCCTTTTATGAGCCTTAACAAAATTCTGGCTATTGTCATCACTTGGCAATTCATGAAAGGGTGTGCTAAGAACCCATAACCTTGTCTGCTCTGTCAAGTGTTCCCCTGTCACATTCATGTGGTTTCAGTCCAGCTTTTTCTTTGGTTTGTTTATATGCAGACATAACACTTAACAAGGGATAATGTGTAAACAAGAGCATGCATTATGCAGATAAATAGACTCCCACTGCTGAACAAATCCTTAGCAGTTTGCATTAAAAATAAATACAGATGCAAACCAGAATTCAATATTTATTTTAACAGCAGGACTTTATCATTGGTAGCATTTCCCTGATGTTTCCAGGATTAAATAAGTGGCTTTTAAAAGAGATTCACCAGTCCAGAAGTTTGAAGCAGTTTAAACCTTTCCTTAATAGCACCAAAGGGAGAGATAACAGCAATTAGCAGTTCTTCACAATATCAGGAAATTGCATCTGCATTAACTGACTGAGGACTGCTGGATCCATGCAGCCACAAGTCTCTTTACCCACTGATAAATGTGGCCATCAGAAGTGAGAGGAAGAAGGCACCAAGATTTCCACAGATTTCAGCATTTTGAATAATACTGAAGTTTTATTCAAGGCACAAAATGGGTTTGGCTTCCATGCTCCATCGAAAATCCAGAGGAAAGAAGCATAACTCTCACTGGGCTGTTAAATATTCCCAGAATGTCCTTTTCATTCATTTTAAAGGTGTTGCCCAAAAGTAAATTTGTCAGACATTCAAAAATAAAAAAATACATAATTTTTTTTTAATTAAAATTAAATTTTAAAAAATATTTTTTATGAGAGCATCACATTTCTAAGCTTGCCTGCAGCATTTATTCTTGAATGCTAGACTCAGTCTAGCTTTAGCCTAGTTTCCCTCATCACCCCACTCCAGTGTTTTTGATGTGATTGAGGTCAGAGGGGTAAATATGAGGTCCAAGGGATCAGTGCTGGAGAAGGAAACAGTGTTTAACTCCAAGTTCTGGATTCAAGATGAGATCACAAAAGGTGGCCTGGTGAGGAGCTATCAAATAATAATGAGCAGGGCAAAGGGAGCACAGTGAGAAATGTTCACTAACATTTCTTGGAATAAAATTATAGACACAATTTTGCATTTAAAGTATTATAGCAGGAAGGTAAGAAAAATAAAAGCACTGAAACACCTGGATAAGAGGTAGTTGGACTGTGTCTTCTGTTCACTGGGGATGCAATTGTGCTTTTTATCAGGCTGCCTGTTTAAAGATGCTTTCTCTTGCATAGACACCCACTTGAGTCATTCCATGATTTTAAATCTCTTGTTGTTTCTTGGTTCCTCTCCATCAAAAGGAAGGAAATGCCTTCACTGTATGAAAGCTGCATGGCTTGGTGTAATCAGTTAATCCTGTTCTTTATAGTCATAAATCTTTCTTCCACCAAAGGATCTTGGAGAGAAGTTTTATTCTTTTTGCTGGCACAGAGGTAAAGAAGGAATTTGAGAGCTATTCCACAACACCAAACTGAGTCCAGAACTCTCCTGGAGTTGAAATTTTTCAGGCAGCATTTGCCAGAGTGGGAAGGACTTGAGGTAAGTCAGAAGTGCTGGCTGAGATCTCTCCTGCTGCAAATTTGCTTATTGCAAAGTGAGCCTTGGAAATGATGACAGTGGGACTGGTGGGGCTTCCCACATCCTGCTTGTGTTTAATTCTCCACATTAAGAACTTGCAATGTGCATGTGCTACTAACAAATGTCAGCCTTGCAGGTTAACAGGATTTAAAAAGAGCAAGGATCCATGGTGTCTGCACCACCACAGTTGGGTGAGCTTAGACAGGAGGCCGGGACTTGGGTCGTGTCAAGTCCATGACCACATCTAAAAATCAGTAGATGTGTTTCCACTCACACGAGCAAGGGGAGGATTCTCACCCTGCAGAACTCAGCAGATGCTTGGGAGACTGTGTCAGGCTTTTTTTGTTTTGTTCTCTCCCTCAGCAAAGTGCAACATATGGTTAACTTTCCTGTTGCATCGTGGGCTGCTAATGAAGCAGACACTTAAGATAATTATGCTTCCCTCTTCAAGCTTCCTGATTTGGCAAGCTCATCTATTTGGAATTCTGGGGTATTGCAAGGGTGTGGGTTGTTTTTTTTGTTGTTTCTGTAGTTCTCATTATACATGAAAAGCTGCATATTTTGATTTGTTGAAAGTTCAATTAAACATTTCAGAATCCATAAGAACCTTTCAAGACATTCCCATCCTTTTTTTTTTTTTTTTTTTTTTTTTTTTTTTTTTTTTTTTATTGTTCCTAGAGTGGGTTTTTTGGTGTTTGGATTTTTTTCTTTTCCATTTATTTGCCAGCAAAAACAAATGTAATGTTTCATTTGGGTGATGCCAGCTGTCCATTGTGAATGCAGATGATGAGCCAGTGGAGCTGCACGGCTGCCTTGAAAGAATGTGTGAAATACAAGTTACACATCCTGCAGGTGCCTCTGCCAGGAGAATCTATTCACTCAGAGGACATTTAGCTGATACATTGTACAGCTGGTCAAACAATGCCTTCAGGCTCTCTGAAAGTCTCCACAGGAAATTAAATGCTTTGGAGTTTGCTGCAAAACATTATTTTCTAAAACCAGGGTAATTTTGATGGTGCTCTTTTTAGACTGCTAATTTCAGTTCTCTGCCTCTTCTATCCAATTTGCCTCTTTTATTCTTTGTTTTAATCAACTGTATACAGTAAATTTCTAAGTTGATTTGTTGTGGTTTATTTTTTTTCTTTTTTTTATCTTTTTTTTACCACTTTGTGATGCTCAACTATAGATATGGACATTTAGGTAATAAGGGATGTGGATTTTTTTGTCTTTGGCCTGTGGGGTCTTTACTGTGTTCTTCTTGGTGCCCTAATGTTCTGTAATCTGCAAAACATTTATTCCCATTCTAAAAGCCACGTCTAGATTTCTATTCCAAGGATATTTTATAAATCATGAGAGTTTAAAAGGCACCAGGATAGCAAATGGGCAAAAGGGCCCTGCAGTTTTTTGTGTGTCTCTCATGGAAAATGCACACACTTAGAGATAAGACAAAGTAGCATAATCTGTTCTTTCCAGCCCCAATTTCATCAGACTAATTAAAGATGCCTCCAAATCTTTTTGTATTCAGCAAAGAGCACAGGCTCTTAAAAACCACTGAGCTTCATGTGACTTAAATGCCTGTCTGAAGTTGAAAAACACCTTCTTAAAAGCTTGAAATAAAAGGGAACTTAAATATGGGCACTTAAAATAAGTGCCCATGTTGCTGACAGCCAAAGCTCTCATGCAGCTTAATTAAGAGCAAGTTTGTTAATTAGAGTAGCACAAATTACAAACTCTTGGAGACCATGCTGAAGAAAAGAATGACATAAACAACTAACCCATCAAAACTTTAAATACCAGAAAATGTCATCTCCTTCCTTAGTTTAATCCTAGGGGCAAAATTCCAGACATTCTTAGGGATTGGAAGAGGAGAAAGAGGCACTGACTGTGTCAGATTTGTTCACTTCTGATGTAAGGAGAGTGGACTGCACAGACAGGGAGATTTTTTAGCATCATCATCCAACGTGGGATGCAATGGCATAAGTTTTATGTTGGTATTTTTTGTCTGAAGCCTGAAGATTTGGGTCAAAAGAGAACAGTCCTCAAGAGCTCTGATGAAAAAAATCACATTAAATTTGAACACATTGATGAACCAGTTGGATGATGGAGGTGACTTCCCACATGATATCAAGTTTGGGATGCAGTATTTTTCTGGGAGTGATTTCAGTAAGTACAGCAAAAAGAAAATCCCTATATTTGCAAGGATTCTAAAGAACTCTGTGATGAGCTGGGGAGAGGGTTTTGGGGAGCTGCATTTAATTCCCAGGGGTGGAAGGGAAGGGAGGAAACATCAGCATCTTCTGAAATGGTCCCAGTTCAGTGGGACAGCCCAGCTTGACCTTGCCTAAACATGAGGTCAGAAGATGACATTAGGAAGATCCTCAGTGTCTTATTAGGCACTGAGATCCTTGTAGAAATGAAAGGTTATGCAAATGAGTGTATTTTCTATTTTTTTTTTCCTCCTAGACTGCTGACACAGAACACTGATGAGATTTGGGGGAGATGTTTTAAATTAGAAACTTGGGAAGAGTTGACAGTTGCAGAAGGGCTCTGAGGTCACCCAAAGACATCTGGTAGGACTGTCAGTCAGGAGCACAGTGCTACTCTGCCAAGTGTAGGGTAGGATAGAAAACTGAACTGCTTTGGAGAAGGAATAGATGAAGGTCAGGGTTGAATTCTCAAAAAGTTGCAAGGGTACAGATGAGAACTACATCAAATTAGGCACAGGGCCAAAAGTGCACATTAGAAATGCTGGTATGCACAATGTTTATGAAAGTTGGAGTCATTTCTGCATTTAAACATAAACCAAGTCAGCAAAAATTACAGGAGGAAAAAAGGCACCTCTTGAGGGCTGTTGATTACAGACAGAGAGTATAATCACCTCTGTTTATTTGGTGATTATTTATTTGGTGATATTTGCCTCTGTTTTTGGGCCCAATTTTTCTGATTTCATCCTTCCTGCCCTGTGTGTGTTCCCATTTCCTTCCCCCTCTCTCCCCACCTTGTCATTTTTGGTTCAGGAGTATTCAGGTAGGATTTCTTTTGCTTCCCACTATTTGTTGTCAGATCTTCCTCTGACTCCTAGCACAGGCTTTGCTGAGATCTTGCCAGTGATTTATGCTGGGAAAACCCCTGGAGGTTGCTTATGTATTAAAAAATACAGGGGTATCCTTACTTTGTCCATGGCTGTACTGGCTTCAGTGCCTGGCAGTGTTTTCTTACACCACCTGAAGCATGGCCTGTCCAGCCACAGCTGGTTTGCAAAATGGAGCAGGAAGTGTTTCAAGAACAGACATTTCTGGAACACTGAATGGACAAACCAACCTACCCCTGATGCAAGAGAGGCAGAAAATGAAATCTGAAGAGGTAAGAGAAAAACAAAGCTATGATCTAAATGCTGGGATATAAATTTTGATAGGTGTTCTTGTTATTTCTATTTCCTTCTTGAGAAAGCAAGGTGTATGGCACAGCTCCAAAATAGCAGTGACTTTCTTGTGAGCTCAGGTAAAGCTCAGATCCAAGTCTAAGGAGAATCTTGAGCATTGTTTGTCGTGGTTTAACCCTGACAAAAAAAGAGCTGTGCAGCTCCCTGCTCACTGTCCCCAGCAGGGTGGGGAGCCAGCACTGCTCAGCAGCAATGAAAGCAGTGTGGTATAAACACCATTCCCATCCTAAATCCAAAACACAGCTCTGCACCTGCTGCTAGGGAGAAGGTTAACCCTGTCCCATCCACAACCAGGACAGTGTCCCCTCAAAGGGTTATATGGCAAATGCTGAGCTATGGCAGCTGAGGATGGATTGGATAAGGAAACCAAGCTGACAACAGAGCACTTTGCTTTACTACAGAAAGAGCTGGGAAATCAATCTGGCTGAAACTTTAACCTGGCTGCAGTGACATTTCTACAAAAGGCTCCTTTGCTGGGAGATCATGCATTGTCACTTTCTAGGGAAGCAGAGTTCCTGGTTGCATTGCAAACCTTAATACTCACAAGGATAAAGCAAAACACACAGAGCACACTGTGAGTGTGGGGTAGCTGTAAGGACATGAATGAGCTTGTAGGAGAGATTTCAGTGGAATCTTCACATTCTGTCAGGACTAATTACTCACTGTCTGCAGGAATGGTTCTCCTCTTTGTTTTGGCAGCAATGTTTTGGGCAGCCCTGGCATGTCACCCTGAAGATGGTTGTGCTGGATTGGATGTTAGTCTGGGACCCCAACATGTCAATTCTAGAAATGATCCAAACCTCCATGAGCTGCAGGGGTGCTCAGATCTGTGAGACCACACTTCATTAATGCTTTTTTCAGATTTGTTCCTTTGGTCCAGTGATTCATGATCCCCCAACAAATGTGCTGACCCAGTGGCTCTATTTACCCTAAAAGGTCTATAAAAAGAGGAACTTGCACCTGAACTGCAAGGTTCTATAGTTTAGGGAGTAAAAGGTAGGGTAGGCTGGTCCTGTTCCTGTTGTGCCCAACACAAAGGTTCAGTTTCCCAGACAAATGATGGACAGTGCCTTCAAAATTGGAACTTTGATCCCAAAGGGGCCCTGTGTTATTATAACATAAAGAATGGTTATTAAACTGTCAGAGGGTTAATAGTTTCATCTTAATAATCTTGATAGATGGTGCACATTTCACCAGTGCTCCAAAAGCCCTCAAAGAGCTTTAAAATATTTTACTATTGGCTTGCCCTTCATTTCCCAAGGAAGTCTAAGGAGAACTCTTCTTGCTAATAAATTCTTTATCATAACATAGCTGGTTGTCCTCTTATAGAAGGGAAATATATCCTTTGCTGTGCTGTCTGATTAATTGGTCTAATTTTATCAGGAAAATTAAATTCTCTTCGTTATCTAGGCAGTTATTTAAAGAGGTCTGAGCAAAGCCCCAGCCCATGAGCCTGATGACTTTATTAACTTATTACTTTTTAAGTGAGTTCTTTTTGAAGCATTCCCTTCAACTTTGAGGACTATTTGTCTTCTGGTCTCAGCATTTCAGGATGACAAATGGGATGTCAGATATGACTTACTGTAAGACCTTATGGGATTCATGGAGGGTGGCTTTTACCCTTACCTCTAAATGCTCTCTAAGAGGCAGCCTGTAAAGCTGCCAATTTTGACCAAACCAGAGATCTCAGTGGCTTTACAACAGGCAAAGTAGCTGAACTCTTAACTGAAGCAGTTCTTAAAAATTATTGATCTTTGATTGGGAAAAAGTAATAAAACATATGTGTAGAAATATGCATGGGAGTTGATCCCAGTTGTGTGTGTGTGTAGTACAAAAACCAAAATAGATTCCTGGCAGTTTTAAAACATTGTAAACTAATGCTTTACTTCTCTTTTCTTAGACCTTTTCTTTGTTTCTGAAAAGAATCATTTCCCCAGATCTGCAAAGCTGATGAAGATCTTCATCTTTGCATTTTCCAGAGCTACTCCAAGATGAATGTAACAACCAGACTGAGAGACTCTGCTAATTCTCTTTATTCTGCCCTCATCCCTGATGGAAAGGGCAGCAGTTGGCAATGAGGTGAGACCATGAAGGATATGAACCCTCATGCCAATTTGCAATAACCTGTGTTTAGAAAGAGATTTTCCCACAGGTTTATAGGACTGGGAAATGGTCCTGATGCCCAGGACCATGTCCAGACACCTTCCATATATCTCCAAGGCCCATGAATGCCTCTGCAACCTCTCTGCTCAGCCTGTGCCAGGGCTTGGTCACCCCCACAGTGAAAAAGTGTTTCCTGATGTTCAGGCAGCACCTCCTGTGTTTCAGCTGGTGCCCATCTCCTCTTGATTTGTCACTGGGCACTGCTGAGGAGAGCCTGGCTCAGTCTTCTTTGCACCCTCTCTTCAGGGAGGTGGAAACAACAAGTATGACAGGACATGGCCTCAAGCTGCCCCAGAGAAGGTTCAGATTGGATATTAGGAAAAATTTCTTCACCAAAAGGGTCATCAAGCCCTGCAGCAGGCTGCCCAGGGAAGGGGTTGACTGGAAATGCTCAAAGGATATGGTTTAGCAGCGGACTCAGCAGTGTTGGGTTAAGGGTTGCACTCTAAGATATTAAAGACATTTTCTAACCCAAATGATTCTATGATTCAGGTATTTATCAGCTCTCCCCTGAGTGTTCTGCAGCCCAGGATCTTGTCAGCCTACCTTGCTGAAGGCTTGGCTCAAGTTCCCTGTGTTGTCCAGCAGGACCCCCAGGTTATTTTCTGCCAAAAGCTGCTTTTGCAGTAGGTTGGCTCCCAGCACAAGCTGCTTGTTCCTTCCCACTTGTAGGAAATTCCTGCCCATGCACAGGAGAGCAGCTCCTTGGTGGTTGATCAATTCTTTCAACTCTTCACAGAAGGCACTGAAGGATAATTTGCATCCACTAAAACAGAGTAAGTTATGACAGTAATGCAGACAGCAGCCCACTGTAATATATTGCACTCCATGAAGTTTGGAGGGAGACAACATAAAACATTAAAACATAAGTGAAAGCCTTTTATTGATTACCCAGAAAGGGGATCTAGATATTGAAAAATAGCAACAGGAAAGGAAAACAGAAAGCACAAATGCTGCAGAGTTCTGTTCTTGGGCACTCTTCATTTACAGTTCACTGCTTTAAGTTTTAATTCTTCCTGATAAATCATATGAAACACTCAATATTTGTATGTAACAATCTGAACTGTATATCTTTATAAGATTAAAAGTACATTAGAATTGTCCATTATTTTTATTAATAAGTTTAATGTAGATGCAGTGGTCAGGCATATATGATTTATATATATACTTATAGAAGATTTACATATGATATAAACCTGAGAGGAATATGGTGTGGAAATGGCTGTGGTGCCATCTTCCCTATCCATAAGAAAGGTGCACTGAAATACCCAAAACTTCACAAAGCACAAAGTCTGGACAAGTATTTTATGGTAAAAGATAAAACAAACCCAAATGCATTGTGCCCTTCGCTGTCAACATGATAACTTGTAAGTGTTCTTTTTCCTGCATCTTCCTTCTATTATTATCATCCTGTCTGAGCTAAATGACCTGTGACAGATGAGAAATATAGGATAGTTCATGGACAAATAGCACACTCAGAATTGGGTGTATTGTGAGCGTTTTGTAACCTGATATGCTGAGGCTTAACAGAAATGCAAAATATATATATATTTTTTTTATTCAGTCTGGACCAAGTTTCCAGGTAGTTGATTAAATGAAGTGCAGGATGAGGCTTCATTGTGTTAGACTTTTCTGATTGGAAGGTTGCCTTCTGTGACTTTATGTGAAAAGTAAGAGCAGTGGGAACTTCCAGGTTAAATATGTGATGGCAAATCAGACTCAGTGCTGCAATAAACAAAATATTCCTGGCATTCATGCTTCATTTCCTGAGGGTTTTGGAGATAGTTCTGGTTTTGGAGATATTTCCAGTTTTGATCTTCCATGTGGAAGTTGGATGCTTGCCTCTCTAAGGCCAATTTGCAACAGAATTATTATTTTGGACTGAACTTAAGCAGATATAATGGTCCTGGTGTTGGGACTGAGGCAGGATGAAGTCACCACTTTTTAAGGTCCCTTGTACCTCTGTAAACATGTCCCACCATCAGAGTTCTGTAAACATGTCCCACCATCAGAGCTGGACACAAATTAGCTGCCAGGTTTTTTTTTATCTCCAGGTAAGGTGCTCATTTTGCTCCTTCACAGAATAGAGACCAAGCTCTCCCACGTGAAGCCACCTTTACTCCTTCACAGGAATAAAAGATGTTCATCTGGTGGTAACCTGCAATTTTCCAGGAGCATTTCAAGAAATGAATGATGATCCCTGAGTTTTGTAGCCCTTTCTGACTCGTTGAAGTGTTATTTATAGTGAAACCCAGGCAAGGCATATTCCTGGTTAGTGAGTTCTTATTTTTATGTGCTACTTCCAAACTCAGCATGAGTTAGTCAGATTTTTTTCCTTGAACTGATGCTGTTCTCTCCATGTCAATCCAGCATGAATTTCATGGCTGATGGCTCAGCTGGCTCTGGGAGGGGTCTCTGTGTTTCTGTGACAGAGCCTCTTCCAGTAAAGGTGGCTGGAGCAGCGACGCCATCAGTTCAGTTCTGCCATCTTCTTATCAATCCATTTCAATAATGTTTCAATTTGGGGACAGGTGAGTGATTTGTTTGAAGTTAATGACAGCCAAATGAAAGGATAAGATAGTTCAAAGATAAAGGTGAGGCCATTTCACTCATCTTGACAAAGGAGCTTGTGACTCAAAGGTGTTTTGTTCTTCAGCTGCTCCTTGGAACATGATCTGGTTAATGTAATTCATATTTATTGGTTTGGCTGTTCATTTTTAATTCGGTGTCTAATAACTCAGTCATTGTTGCTTATTTAAATTTTTTTTCTATTTGATCTGCAGAATTAATTGTTATTATCCTGAAGTAGTTGAAGTACATTTCTTGAAAATAATTTAAGCCCTGCTCTTTCTGCCAAATTTTAGCAGCTTGTTAATGCTAATCCCAAGGACCATCTTGTTTCTGACAACAGCATCAAATTACAAATTGCTTTTACAAGAAATTCAAGAGTCAATATTTTGCAAAACAGCTTGGGTTGTCACTGAGCAGAAGTGGCTTTCCTAGCTCAACAGCTAAGCTGAGCTGTGGTGTGCATGGATCTTCATCAGGAGGATACAGTGCTTCAGTTCTGGAATTAATGTTCTCTGACTCACAGGTTTTTTTTGACCAAGCCTGTGTCTGGTGTCCAGTGCTGTTGGTCAGTAGTTTGTGTAAATTTTAATTTTTGTATGTGAGAAAAGCTTGTGTGCTAGGGGAGAGGAATTCTCTGCTATGTTGGTGTGGTCTTTATCTTCCAGTGATCGTACAACTCAAGATCCCCTCAGGTGGAAAAATCTTCACAGTCTAAATCTTTAGAGTCCATATAGTGACTAAAGATACAGACAAACACTGTGACATGCAGCCAGCAGTGAAATTGGGTTAGAACTTCTGAAATTCCAGAACTAATTTTCTTTTTTCTATCTCACATGTGTTGCACTCAGGACCCAGAAGATGCATTTTTCTCCTTCAGGAAAGCAGGTTAATACTAATAAATAATATCTTAATAATATTTAGCCCGTTAGATGGCAAATACATAGGAATTCCTAATTATTATGTTGAATAGTGTCTCTGAGAGATGAACACCCAGGCTAGCTGATGCAAGGTTCCTCTTATCAAGGATGAAAACAGTGACATGAAACTTTATTGTAAGGGGCTTGTCTGCCATTAAGCTCTATGAATAAATATTTAATCAAAGCCCAGCTCCCACATTTTGTGTAGTTCAACAGGCTGCTTGTATTTCATTTTGTTCTCTGGCTCAAGCCTTACTTTCAGCCTCCAATATTTATATGCAGGGATGGAGGAGAGGTGGCTCTGCAGTTGGGCATCCCTGAAACAGGGATTGATTTGTGTTTGTGGTTTTTGTTGGGGTTTGTGTTTGTGGTATTTGTTGGGGTTGGTGTTTGTGGTTGGTGTTTGTGGTTTGTGTTGGGGTTTGTGGTTGGTGCTTGTGATTGGTGTTTGTGGTTGGTGTTTATGTTAGTGGCTTGTGTTTGTGGGTTGTGTTTGTGGTTTGTGTTCATGATTTGTGTTTGTTTTTGTGGTTGGTGTTTGTGGTTTATGGTTGTGGTTTGTGGTTGTGGTTGGTCTTTGTGTTCATGGTTTATGTTCATGGTTTGTGGTTGTGGTTTGTGTTCACGGTTTGTGTTTGTGGTTTGTGGTTGTGTTTGTGGCCTGACCTGTGGGCACTCAGGGACGGATTGCCCTGTGCCCATCAGTTTTTTATAACACACACACCAGTCCCAGGTGTTTGGAGCATCAGCTCTTCCATCCTGGTTCCTCTCCCTAGCAGAAAACGCCTCTCAGCCACTCCGCGAGGCCGTGAAATCGTGTGAGTGCTGCTCGTGAAAACGACTGGATCTGCTGTTTCAGTCTAAGTGTCTGAATGTTTTTTGAAATTGTAATTTTCCTGTGCTGCTGCTGCTGTGTGTAGAGGTGACCCCGGTGTGCTGGGCCCCGGGCAGTTTGCTGCAGACAGCTCATCAGCGTGATTCATTTGGCGGGTGCGCAGTCAGCACCTCCTCGCCGGCAGGATGGAGCTCCTCTCTGATCCGCCAGGATGTAAAGGCACCTACTAGAGATGCAGAACTCTCTGGAGACGCATTAGGGTTTGATTTTTGTGGCAGCAATACATTTAGCAGGGGTACAAAGGTTACAACCCCTGGTTCTGCACAGGGAGAGGCAGGGCAGTGTCACCTGCAGAGCTCCTGCTGGAGAGGGAGGACCGAATGCTGCACTCCTGCAGTCGCTGCTCTTTCTGTCTTTCTGTCCCACTTTCACCTCGTTTAGAATTGTTTAAAATTGTTTCCTTGCTGCCTGTGGCCGCATGATGGCACAAATCAGTCAAGGGAGCATCACCGTGGTGGGAGCGTGGAGAGGAGCTGAGGCTCCTCCTCAGGGCTTGTCCCTGCTCGCTGCTCTTTGGATCCACAAGTGACACGATCACAGGGAGGGACAGGGTGCGGTTCCAGACACAAGCTTCAAAAATAAACACTGGAGAAGAAAAAAAATTAGAGGAACAAAGCAGGTCTGAAGCAGGAGCAAAAAGCATCTCTGTCAAAAAAAAATAAAAAAAGTTGGCCTTTAAAAAGGGATGGTCAGAGGAAAACTTTTGTTTCTCTGATTTGTTTTGGGTTTCTCTTCAAAGGATCAGGAATTTGCAGGAATCAGGAAACTCTTTTTATTTCTATTCTAAATCCTGAGAACATCATGTGCTGTGTTTTCTTTGTGAGATGTGTACAGAGGAGACTGATTTTTACAAATAGTGATGAACAAAAATAATTCTCAGCAGTTATTACAACATTTATACTTAGTTTCTTACATCGTCAATGGTAATAGACTAAATATATTGTACGTAAACTTCAGTGGTTCCTGTATCCTGCATTGTCCACCTCCCTTGCTCACCCAGTGCCCTAAATGTGTGCCTCAGCAGAAAGATTGAACTACTTCACTTAGATTTACCTGTCCTAATTTTATTTTTATAGCCCACTAGCATTATTAATTCTTAGTGATACCAATTCCAGTTCACTCCTTGCAATGGGAAGGAAGGATGAAATTCCCAGCATCACTCTCTGTCTTGTATTCTCTGTTGCCATCAGAACATGTAAAGGTTCTGTGTAGCTCTCAGGAGAAGTCTCTCAAGCTACTTTGAAAGATTATTGTGCCTTTATTAACAATATTTTTGTGAGTTCTAGACTTCTGGTTCTAAACACAAGTCAGCAAAATTAAAGGGGAAAAAAAAGCAAAAAGAAAAAAGGAAAATCTGCACCCTTAAGTCCTCAGGAAGCTCCTCAACCCTAAGACAGAGTGCAGCCAAATCCCTGAACAGAATATGAAAATTCCCAAGCATCAAGCAGGCATTTGACATCTCTGTTAGTAAACAAACACAGCACAGTTGCATTTCTCGTGACACAGCAACAGCACAGCCTGTTCTGCCTCCCTCTCCTTGCCCTTTTCTCTGTGCTCCTCCTGCTGCCCCCATCAGTGGCAAACATTGCTGAGGCCAGTGGCAGCATCCGTGTCTGTTCAAGCTGAGGGCATCAGTCAGGCGTTGGAGAGGTTGTTTTCCTGCCCTTGGGTACCCCAGCAGCCATGGGGGAGATGCAGGAGTTCAGGGACTGCTGAGTGCTCAGCTGCTGCTCTCTCCTAAGTGAAGGTAAGTGCTGAGCAAGTACAGCATTTAGAAATAAAAGAAAATATTTGGCTGTGGGGAATGGTTTTTTGACCTCACAGCTGTTAGGTAAAATAAAATTTAAAAAAATAAAAAGATGAAACTGTTGCTGCAGAGAGAGAAAAAAAATATTTTTTTTTTTTTTTGTAAAGAGGCAAAACTGGTTTAGTACATCAAAATCATTGCACTACACAGAGAAAACACTTCATTTTAGAATAATGCTTTTATATTTACCTATCCTAATTTTATTTTTTATAGCCCACTATCACTATTAATGCTTAGTGGTATCTTAAGCTGTATTTGTCATGCTTTTCCTCGTGAAAATTTTCATAAGCAATTCAGCAGCCTTTCACAGATTTTTTTTTTTTTTTTTTTTTGACCTGGAACACAGAATTTTCCAAATGAGAAGTACAGTGCAAGTCAAATACAAGCATAGAATTTCTTAGGTTGGAAAAGGCTTTTAAGACCAAGTCCACCAGTAAATCACACTCTTGAACTCCTCATCTACACATCTTTTAAAAACCTCCTGGGATGGTGACTCAGGCAGCTTCTTTGAGTGCCTAACAGCCCTTTCCATGAAGAAATTTTCCCTAATACCCAATCTAAGCCTCCCCTGGTGGAACATGATATTCAGAATTTAATCTCCTTTGGCATTTAAAGAAAGCACAGGCTGAATGCTCAAACTTGCAAGAATCCCTTGAGTTTTTCACTGAACATGGAGAGTCAGGACCTTGGTTTTGTATTTCATCCAATTAAATTGCCTTTGGTCCCTGACTGCCATGCTAAGATACTCCACTAATTTGTATCCAAAAAAAAAAAAAAAAAGAGAATTCCCAAATTGCTTATCTCTGGTACCCATTTTGAAGTCTTCTATCAAGGAAAGGAATTAAGCTTGTTTGGGTAATATATTCTGAGCTTTGCATGGTGTGGCTTGCATGCCATGATAAGTAAGAATAAGGCCTTCAGTGGAATTGGAGCCAGATAAAGCTCAATGTTCTTGCTTTCACATTATCTGTAAATTTTAATTCAGTTCTGGGCCTGGTGATTGTGTTGGAGCCCAATGCAGTTTGATTTTGATGCCAGGGATGCTGCTTCAGATGGAATGTGGTGACTGGGTAAAGCAGAAGGACTTCATGAAGGGTTATTTGGAAATGAGACCAAGCTGAAGAAAAGTTCAGGTCCACAGGTTCTTGCAGGGGAGAAAGTGGAGTGCTGAGGGCAGAAAGGCACTGAATCTTTAATGTGAGTGCAGAAAGAAGCATCCATACACCAAAAAAATGCTGTGCTCTGTAGGAAATGCTTGATGAACCCTTTCAGTCTGAATCTGCTGGCTGGCTGAGGGGACAAGGGAGCCCACTGGAGAACTCATTATTTTTGTTTCCCAGACAAATATGCTTGAATTAGATGTTGTTTCCTGATGTCCTCTCTGGCAAGGCAGTGCTGCTCTTGCTGGGTTGCCCTGCTGGCTGTCACTGAGTTCAAGTCAAGGAAAATCTCAGCACCAAGCTGGGAAGAACACAAAAATCCAACACCCAACATCCCCCAGTGCCAGCTGCCTATAAAATGTCACTGACTGCTCTGGCAGCAGGCACTGTATCGGAACAAATCATGTGAAATTCCATTTCCTTCATGCAGGAAAAAGCCTCTTCTTTATTCACATAACTCATTTCTATACAGTTTTACAGACCTCATGTGTGACTCCAATTGATTAGTAGCTTTCTTGCCAATTACTCTGTTGGTTAGTAAAAGGTATTTTACTTGCCCATCAAAACTCTCTATTCTTAAATTGTTTACATATTTTCTTCACTGATTCTCACAGGATAGATTTAATGTTTCTGTAGGTGCTAGTTGTTTTCCACCCAGGAATAGAATGTTATGTTAACAAACTGTTCATACCAGAATTGTTTTGACATGGGAACTTGCTAAGTGCTAACTTCTCTTAGAAGAAATGATCAGCCACTGATCTAACAGAGCAAGCCTGATTTTATGAGGCCTTTATTTTATAGGTTTTCTACCTTACTGCAACAGCACTGTGTCCCTTTGGGGAACAATTTTCACCTTGTTCAGCTGAAACCAGTCCACGGCACCAGGATTTTGGCAGTGGCAGAAGGTCCAGGGCAGCACAGGGCAGTCCTACCCCAGAGTTTCACTCCTACCCCAGCCTGAGGAGTGCCCTGCAGACAAGTCTTTGGGACAGTAATTTAGATTAAGCTGTAGAGCTCCAGTTTGACTGCAGCTTTTAAGTGAGCATCTTCCATCCTGAATTGTTCCCTAGACCCCTTTTCCTTTCACATCCTTAAAAAGTGATCACATTATTCTTGGGCTGTTGCATATGGGCTCGAATGGAATTTAAACTGCCTGCCTGACAATGATGAATGAATCAACTCCAAATCCCTTGATGTGGATCAGCTATATAGCATAACAATAATATTGTTGTTTAACATTTATATTGAAGTAATACCATGAGGAATCTCATCCATTCAGGGACTGATTTTGCTGGAAACTGAATAAAACACACAGTGAAATAACAAGCCTTGTTCCAGAGACAAGGCTGTCTAAAAGACAAGCTGTACCTGTGGAAGGAGACAAACAAAAAAGACAAGGAGCAGAATGATATAAATGACAGCTGCATCTTTACACAAAACCTGGCTGCTGCTGAATTTTCTTGCATGGTTGATCTGCCATGTTTGTTTCTAGGCTTTGCTCATCCCTTTCCACTTTCATCTTCTTTACCTGCGCTGTCAAATAAACTCTTAAACCTCAGGTTTTTCCTGGCAAAGTTTGGAAAATATTGGAAAAACGAAGCTGTCCAGGAAATTCCCTGTGACACTTTGTTATTACCTTTGGACCAAACGATTTTAGTTGGCTTTCTGTACCTTGGCATCCATATTCAAGCTTCCTTGGGTGAATTCTTCTCTGCAAGAATGTTTGTGAAGCTCTCTGTCAGATTTTCAGATTCTTTACTTAGATCCAACTGTGTTGAATCTGTTACATTCCCTCCCATTTCTCACTTTGCAATGTTTTCAAATTTGCAGTTTGGGTTCTCTGGAAATATATATATTTATATATTCCTTTATTTTTTAACAGATTCATTCTTGCTGCTGTTCATTGTTCCCTGTGTCCGGCAGGGGAGAGATTTTAAAATCACTCACCTACTTGGTCTAATTATTTTCTCTAGAGCCTAGTACCACAAATTTTTAGTAAAAGCAAACTTAGACCCTTGTTTCAAAAGGAATAGAACATTCCCTTGACTGTTTTTGAAAGTCGCACCCTGGTTTTACAGTGTTAGAGATCTGTTACAAAAAAAAAAAAAAAAAGAAAGAAAAAGGAAAAAGAGAAAGAGACAAAGGAACACATCTTAATAAAATATTTTAAATTAAAATATTTTTTATCTCATAGGTAAGTTCTATGCAGATATACCCATGTATATGAAGGTGCTAACATATATGTTAAAAGAAAATTTGGGCTCCTAGGCCACAGAATCCCACACACCAAGGTCCTGTTATAAATCTTGACAGTGCAAGCTAGACTTCATTTAGTCAAAGGATATAAATATATAATTACTTTTTGGAAAGGATTCTTCTACACTGGATGAATTGTGCCACATTATCTAACACAATTCCTGTTACTTTGTGAGCTTTTACTAAGCTGGAAGCATTGGGTGATTACTGTCTAATTAAAAAAAGTCCATGTGCTAAATTTAAATTTCCAAGGAAAAGTGAGACATATAATATGCTGTAAAGTACAAGCTGTGATAAGGCCATGGATAATTCCAAATGATAAATGATTTAATTTTATTTTCACAAGAAGAGGCTGAAACAAGGTTGTATCTTGCTCTGAAATGACACAATAATTGGAGCAAGTACAGGATTACTGCATTTGTCCTGACTTAACATTTCATCAGGATCAGATGGAATTAATTTAAATCTGTGTGGTTTTTGTCAGAGGCTTCACACTTGGACTGCTCAGCTGCAGAACAGGTACAGCCTCAGCCATTTTAGCATCTACCTGCAGTGAGGATGCTGCAATCCACATTTCACTCTGCTTTGGACCCTGATGGTTTTACAGAGTGAGAAATATTTCTGGATTAGTTAGGGAAGAGTGCTGTGTCTCTGCCGAGTGCCTGTAGGATTGCTGCACTGGATTCCTGGGCAGCTCAGACACAATTTGTATATGGATAGAAGGCTCTTATAGGGCTGGACTGCATTGAAGGGAAAAGCAAAACACCATGGGAAAAAACTGAGCAGAAGAACATTGAGAAAAATAAATATATATTTCACCAAATTGCTAAAACTGGTGGCTGTGATTACTTGATCAATATGTCAAAATATATTTTGAAAAATGATTATATGCCATTCTTGTGAAGGCTGTAGTGTGGAAGAAAAATGAAATAATAGCAGAGGGGGATAAACTCCAAGAATGATTTTGCCTTTTAAAGCACACACCATATCCCCCATGCCCAAGTTTGACAGCACAGTCTTCTCAGAGATGCCTTTTGGCCACCATAAACCTGAGTCAGGAGAACATGCAGTGCTGTTGGACAGAATGTGCAAAAAGGGGGAATTCTGATGGAGTTTATTGAATGATTGATGATAATTTAAATCCACTTCAGAAAAGCTGTTATGTTCTGGAATCATTTCTTGGCTAATGTGCTAATAAAAATGCATTGTATAATGCTACTGCTGGATTTCAAACAATTTAACAGCAAAAAGTTGCTCACTGAGGAATATTGGAGGTTACTGCAGGAGAAGGATAATATCTATAGATAATAGATAATTATCTAACAATAGTATCTATATACTATCTACATCTATAGATAATAGATATATATAGATACAGATAATATTTAGATATTATTGTCTATCAATAGGTTGTCAAACAACCCTCTCAAATGCCTGACTAATGCTCTCAGCTTGAAAGAGACACTGATGTCTACAGATAATAGATAATTATTGTCTATAATCTATCTAGATATCTACAATATCTATGGGTAATAAATAATTATTTTCTATAATCTATCTAGATAGCTACAATATCTATAGATAAAAGATAATTATCTATAATCTATACATAATAGATATTACTGTTACTATTAGATGATATTACTATATTATTATTAGATGACAGTAATTATGATGGCAATGAACTGGGCCTTGTTTACATTTGCAAACCACAGGGAAACCTTGCAAAAATCCTCCCTGATTTCAGGATGAGTTGAGCATTTAGGAGGGCATTATCTCTGCCCAGCTTCACTTCTGGCCCTGGGTAGGTCATGGAGCAAAACCTCCATCCCCATACACGTGAACAAGGTCAGTGGGAAGAGCCAGTGCAGATTTCTCCAGTGCAAAAAAGGCATTCCCTGGGTGCCTTTTAGGATCAGATGAGTTCTTTTTGTTTACCTGACTGGCTTTTGGTACAATCTCTGCTGCTGTGCTGGCTGCAGCTCAGCTGGTGAGATTTGGAGTGGGTGGAAACTGCCGGGACAGTTGAGCTCTTTTCAGAGGGACACAGTGACAGGATGAGACACAGCAAACACAGGTTGGAATGTGAAAAATTCAAACTTCTTATTAAAGGTTGAATGTGGTTTTTTCCCCATGGAAAGGGACAAACACTGGGAAAATATAGGTGGCCTTTGAGTCTCAGTAAAGATATGTATGGTATAGGTGTGCCACAGCTGCAGCCCATCAAGAGCAATCAGGACCTACCTGCCCAGTCAGGACCTACCTGCCCTGGTAGGTCCTGATTGCTCTTGATGGGCTGCAGCTGTGATGTCCTTCAGTGGCTGCAGGTGTGGCTAATGAAGATAATTGGGATAAAAGGGGGTGGGTTGGCCCAAGGGAGAGCCTTGGAGGAGCCCTGAAGAAGGAGAAGGAAGAAGAAAGAAAGAAGAAGGAAGAAGAAAGAAGAAGGGAGGAGGAGAAGAAGAAGGAGAAGGAGAAGTCAGTGCTGTGAAGAGCTGCCCCCAAGAAACCCCCAAGAAGGTATGGCACTCTAGAAATATGATAACAACAGGAAAAAATTGCCCAGAGTAGTTGCCTCCATATCGCAATTCAAGGGTTGTCCTATTGTACCTCCTGTGCTTGTAGGATACTTCAGCTTTATCCCTCTGAAGTTTCTACAGCAAACAGAGATTTCTGTTGTCATTAGCAGCACTCTGAGGGTGATAGGGCTCTGAGCAGGAGATCCAATGCAATGGACAGGCAGGGAATGAAGCTGAGCAGTTTAATAAAACGATTTTCAAATAAATTGCCTGAAATGCTTTGTGGCTCCAGAGCCCCCAAAGACACAAACTCCTGGGGATGCAGAATTCATCTGGAAAATAATTTTCAAATGTCTCTGTTGCACAGAAATCCCCCTGCTCTCCCAGCCCACAGTGGTTATTCTTCCATTTGGAATTAGCTATTTTATTGTAAAATCCATGCTTTTCCAGGGCTGCTTTTGATATCAGTGTGGTGAGAACTTCACTCTGGCCTTTGGAACCCTCTGAAATACTTGTAGAGACAAAAACATGTTCTAAAGGACAACCCTAAAAGACCAGAGACATGCTTTGGTGAACTCTCTAGTTAGAATGTATTCCTAAATAGGAAGAAGTACAAGGGAGCAAGCTGTAAACTCAAATAATATCATTTACTTGGTTTTGATGGATGTATTTTTCAGGTCACTGCTGTGCATAAGAGAAATTGTTTTGGTTTTTTTTCCCTCTAACAATGAATTTGGGGAACATGAATTCTCTCACCTCTGTCTTTCATCTGCCTAATTTTACATACACAAAATAAATAAAAGCAATCAGAGAACCACAGGAACTGCAAGATGAAGTGGAGGCTTATGTGTTTGGTCTGCCATCTGCTTTATTTTGGACCAAATACCTGTGTATTCAGTCCAAAACCACAGTGTGCCTTTCTTTTATTATCCATGCATGCTGCTTACCTCGCATTTAATTGTATTTTTCTTATTTTATTATAACTCTACAGATATGAATTAGGTGATTAAAACTCCTCCAGAAAAATTTTAACACCTGTTCTGTGCCTTAAATATTGTTTACACAATTCAGAAAGCTGTGAAACTTTATTTTGTTGAACAGATCCTTATTACTTTAAAGCGTTACACTATCCTTGTACTCCTGTTTTGTGAGGAAGCTGCTGAAATCAAGGAGAAATTTGGATCTAATTATTCCAAATTATGGGGCAGTTGTTGCACTGAGAGACAGGAGGACAAAATTATTTTTTTGTTTAAATTTTGTATTTAAGGAAAATCAAGTTTGCACGTTGCAAGGAAGAGTTGCTAGTGGCTAAAAAGTGATAATTTCAATTGGCTTTGCTCCATCAGCCACAAGGAAAACACCTGGCAAGCTGCTGCATCCCAGCCAAGCCTTGTTAACCTTTTGGCCTTCACAGTAACTATCAGCAGGCACCGAGTCAGTGCTGCTAATAAACTGGCATTAAAACTTCCACCTGCTAATAACATCTTATTGCTTTTCAGGATTAAATAAAAGGAAATGAGCTGTTTAATTACAGTCAGAGAAATTCTGCAATGCTGAGCTGCCTTGGATGGTGACAGCAATGCTGAAATGTGTTTAAGGATGTGGCTGCATGAACTGATGGCTTCAGAGGTAAGCCAGAATGGCAGCAGCTATTCTGTGTTAATTTTTGGCTTGTAGGAAGTGTAAAACATCTTATTTTTACATGGGAGTAAGATAAGCTGGGGACAGTCTTTTCAAAACCATGTGTAGGTGGTTGTAAGCAAGGTTGCATTCATGGAATTTTTTTTCCTCCTCATTAATGTTCTCCTTAATTATTCCACTTTATGGAGAATTCTTTGCTGGTTTTTAATTCTTTTTTGCTTGTCTCGCTGCTAGTAAAACCCCCAATTCTGGTTTTCTTTGTCCAGCAATAAAGCAGGAGAGAGATATTACACTGTAGCCAATATGTTTTATTCTATTAAGAAGGAGTTCTTCTATTCTGATTTTTCTGGAGCATGTGAAGCAAAACAAACCCTGGAGGAGCAAAAATCTTGCCTGGAAGTGCTATGTGTGGGATGTAGGCTGATTTAATATGTGTTTGTCTTTCTTTGCCTCATTTTCCACTCCTTACCCTGATACATTGATTATTTTGGGCCAAAGTCAGCTGGATTTTGAAGCACCAGCAATGCACCACAGCCCCTGTGGAGGTCTGGTTTGGATTTTGGCATGTTTTGGAAAAAGGAATGTGAATACTACTTCCTAAATGGAAAAATAAGGCCTTGCTGGTCTAGTTCCAGTGGGACCAATTTCCCAATGTGTTTTCAGCAGAAAGTGATTTTTATAGCAATGTTGCAAGCTGTCTGCATTCCAACAATTTTAATAGCTTGGAACATGAATATCTATCAAAATTAACATAATCCTTTTAGAAAGAGGTGTACTGCAGCAGTACTTTGCTCTTAAATAACAATTCCCACAACGTGTTCCAGCCTCTCACTTCCTCCTGGTGGAAAAATAAGGGCTTGGAGGGAGGGACTGCAAAGTCAAGGGAAACTCAATTCATGTTTCAGGAGCTCTCATTTATTTCTCCTGTGAGCCTTGGCTGGGCTGTCAGCTCGATGCAGCCTTGCTGTGAGAGCTGTAGAGAGGCAGCATCTTCAAAGACAATAAATCTTTAAGAGGACAAAGGGAAACAGTAATGCCATACATGCAGTTTGGGTGTTTATAGTTTGCACTTTTTCATTCCTTGTTTTCATTTTTCAGAGGAGCTGTTGTTGGGAATGCTTATCCTGCTTTAAAAGAAAGCCATTTCTTAGCATCTTTTTTGATCAAAGCATAGGCAGGATGTGTTTCTGATCACTTTAAAAGTGAGTTGTGGACTGTGTGGACAGAGGAATAAAAGGACACAATAAATTGCATTGTATTTTACATTAAATTGTTGTGTGGCAACAGTTTCTGGTGAGACAGATTCACAGCAAAATGATTGCAGGGTGCACATTTGCCTTTCTAAAGGTCATCAAGTTATGACAGATGAGATAAAGAGAGTTTTGTGAATCTCAGATTTGCAGGGGTAGCTGTGTGCCTGTAGCTTAATGAAGACTTAAATTGTTTTAGTCAATGAAATAAGACTTGCTGCTCAGAAAAGTGCTCTGTGTGGTCCCTTAGAATGGTGATTTTAGTACCAACAGTTACAGAGCCTCAAGTCTGCACGTTGTGACTGAATATTTCAGGACTTTACACATTTGAGGAAATCAATTATGCCACCTTCACTTGCACAGCCATGCCCTATCTCACATTAATGTTTGTATTTTGGGGATATTCCTAGTTTTTTTCCTCACAGTCAGGATTTCTGATTCTGGGAGCAGCCTATAGCACACAGATACATTCTCACAAAGACTGACTTCAGGTTTTGTATCTGTTGAGCTCAACTCCCTCTTTATCTTCCTGTTATAGGATTTTATTATTATTTTATTATTATTCCATTTTGTCTATTTATTTATAGTATTTTATTTAACTCTAACTCCTTACTCTGAGTCTTGTGTACCTCCATCCCAGCTGGGACACAACTCCTTTTCCAAAGATTCAACAAGAGACAACTTGTTTATTCTCCTTGTGTGTTTTTGCCCTGCTGCTGCTAAAAGTAGGGCAAGACTTTGGAGGAAATGCTAAGGTACAGATCCAAGTGGAGATTAAAGCAGACAAACTGACTGCCTGTCACAAAAATCCTGGAGGTGTAGCTTTGGAGCATGGAGAAAACAAAGGAATGAGATTTTATGTGCTGTTGGCATCTCCCATGTATTGTAGACTTCATTTCAGTGTTCTTTGTGGCACAACTCCTGCTTTGTTGAGGAGTTTCTGCTTTTCTTTTTTCTCTAGGAAAGACAGAAATATCTGGGGTTGTGTGGGATCTAGGGTATGAGTATGTTTTTTGTGGAAATTAAAATCTGGGTACCCCAGAACCTCCAACCAGACAGCTTCTTTTAGAAAAGCTTGAGTGGGAGCCTTTCCTTAAAAACTGGTTTTTCCTAACACTTATTTTCTTTCCTCTCAGTTATGAGAAACAAAAGCTGTTGATGAAAGAAACCAACTCTCTCCAAGATGCACAATTTTAACAGCACTTTGTCACTGAGGGGATGTACTGATGGTATTTTCAGGGTTTTGTTCCTCTCTTTGTGTGATGGGAGATGCCAGTGGCCTCTTGAGACATGGATTTGGTCTCCTTAGAAAATGATCTTGCTTCAAAACCTGGTGGGGAGACCAACCTTATTTTCAGAGGTCAGGGGGTACATTGAAAAGGAAACACGAATGAAGGAATGTTTCTGGGTTTTGTCAGCTAACCCAGCAATAATTGCTGTGCCACAGGGTGCTCTAGCTACCATTCACCCTGAATATTAAAATAGAAATGTTTTGAATGAGCAACAGTTCTCTGAAAAGCTCATTTTCAGGGCAGTCCTCTGTTCTGGTTGCTGTTACTAGTGGTCATTCTTGCTGGTAGATTTTTCAGTATTAGCAGCATTTTGCCAATCTGGTCTCGTGTTCTGGTGATTTATACCTTGCATTCAGGTCTGTAATTTTTCATTGCATATCTAAACCAGGCCTCTCAGTGCACATTTAGCACAGTGGGCCCTGAAGAGCAGGGGTTGTGGTACCAGGGATCAAATTTAAAAGTTTGCAGTGCCTGGGACAATCTTCTCTGGTGGTGTCTGAAAGGCAAATGCAGCTCCACTTTCTTATTTTATTTCCAGCTGTTTATTATTTCATTTCCAGCTGTGGCAAAGGGATAGGCATCAAGGCAGGAAGGCTCCCAAGAACCTGCAGTGAGCATGCAGAGGCATGCTGGTGCATTAATATGGATTACAGGCACATGATTTCCCTTGCAAACGGGAACATCTCTGCAAAGAGTGATAAGCCCTGGGTTCCTTTTCTGTGACACTGCCTGTAATTGCTAGGGAAAAAATGGGCTTAAATTTAAAGTTCCTGGAGCACTGCTCAGTATCCACAGAGTGGATTTGCAGCACTATTTTTAGCCTGTTGCTTGCTGGGTTAGAATGCAAATAGCTGTGTGTGCTCTGCAGCTGCAGAAGTCCACACAGACAGAAAACAGGAGGGAAGTTGTGCCTGTCCTCACTGAAGAGTTTTACCATTTTTCCCTCTTCATTACTGCCCAATATTCAATTTTGTATTTGCTGCTACAGAACTTTCAAGCACATGGGCTGTTGGCTACTGCTGATTGTCTGACTCTATCAATACAAAAATATCTTCTCACAAAGTCTGGTCCATCCAAAGTACAAGAATGGGGCCAGTGCTGCTCTTTGCCAGCAGAGAGGTTATCCCTCAAGCTAAGATCAGTCTTGGGCAGTGGGGTAAAAAAAAGATTCACTTTTTCATAATGGAATGATCAGTTAATGCCTGGGAAATAGCTCTGAAGTGCTCTCCTAAGTTATTTTTCCAAACCTGCTTCTTTTTTTTTTTAAATAATCTCGACAAGTGACATAATGAATTGGCAAAATGAAAAGGGCACTGTCATTTGCCACTCTGTCTAAACAGTAAGATTGGAGCAACTATCTGTATTATACTTGTCTGAAGAGATATATATGAAATATATATATAAAAGATATTAGTGGTACCCTTCTATTCCCATTGATCTTGCTCAGAACCCAGGTAGCAACATAAAAACCTCATTTCTCATATATTTCTTCTCAAAATAGGTTTTATTTTGGCTTGATTTTTTTTGTACAAGAACTCTTCAAAATCCTTCTGGACTGAAATAATGCTGGGGCAAACAACTGAGTCAGTGGAATTCAGAGGTGGCAGTGGGGGCCACATAAAGGCTCTGAGACCCTTAAAACAAGGGGAAGCCATCAGACAGCAAAAAAATTGGCAATCGTGCATGCTGTGTGCTGGATTGCACCTAAACATGCAGCTCCTTGATTTGAATTTCCTGCCATTGACCCAGTTCAGGATTTGGGGTGTATTTCCTGCTGCAGACAAAATGGGAAAAATCTCTCTGGTGAGCCCTGGTTTACCTCAGGGCAGACAGAGGGCAATATGTGGATAAAAGTTGCAAATCATTCAGGGTTTTTCAGTTTATTGGGTGTTGTGACTAAAGCCTATCAGCACTCTTCCACTTTGGTGCTGATACACAGAGCACTTGTCCTCGTTTTTGCAATAAATTGCATTTTCTTTGCAAACTGAATTTTTAGCATCATCTAACAGGACACAATACTTGTTTCAATGTTTCAGCTGTAAGAAAAAAGTCAGTTTAGATACAAACTTCCAACACCTGTGAATTTATCTACAGAGTGGATGATAGTTCAGTCTGGGGAAGGAAAATCCTTGGTGCTGTAAAATGTACAGCACTGGCTCGTTTTAGGACACAGCATCACAGACTTCATTGGCACAATTCACTGTTTCACAGTGTTTGCAATGTGCAGGTCATTTTCATATTTTCCAGGTGTCTAACACATGCAAATAAATTTCTTTATGCTTTAGGATTCTATGGGCTCTTTAGATAACTCTGCTCCACCACTTTGGCTCTGTTTTGGCCCCTGCACACATCTCTGGTTTTTTGCATAAGTTTCAAAGTCTCCTGAGTGCTCTGAGCAGCAAGAACCTCTGGGCTCAATGAGACAGGAAAGAAGAAATCTGTGACAAGTTACAATAGTCAAGGTTAATTTTGAGGCAGTGTGTGTTTACTGCCTCTTAAGGGAGCATCTCACTGCTTTGCATGCTGCTTACTTGTTTCTGGAGCTGGAGAAACACTGCTTAAAAGGATTAATTTGGCAGGCACTCCTGAGACTTTAGAAGGTAAACAACTGTTTCTTTTTTGTCAATATGGCAATTAAGGTCTGGGAGATTAAAGAAAAGAAAGTAAATGCAGTTTTGGCTCCTTCTGTAGACTGATGGCTTAGTGATCCTTTGAATATTTAATGAGGTGCTTTGATGGTTCTGGAGTAGCAAAATCCAGATCAGATGTGAAAAAATGGAAGAGCAGTGAACTACAAAGTGGGACTTATGTGATGCCCAGAATCAGGTGTGTGGGGTGCTTTATGTGATGCCCACAATCAGGTGTGCAGGGTTTCTTTATGTGATGCCCACAATCAGGTGTGCAGGGTTTCTTTATGTGATGCCCACAATCAGGTGTGTGGGGTTGCTTTATGTGATGCCCACAATCGGGTGTGTGGGGTTTCTTTATGTGATGTCCAGGATCAGGTGTGTGGGGTTGCTTTATGTGATGCCCACAATCAGGTGTGCAGGGTTTCTTGATGTGATGCCCAGAATCAGGTGTGCAGGGTTGCTTTATGTGATGCCCAGAATCAGGTGTGTGGGGTTGCTTTATGTGATGCCCAGGATCAGGTGTGTGGAGTTTCTTTATGTGATGCCCACAATCAGGTGTGTGGGGTTTCTTTATGTGATACCCAGGATCAGGTGTGTGGGGTTGCTTTATGTGATGCCCAGTATCAGGTGTGTGGGGTTTCTTTATGTGATGCCCACTATCAGGTGTGCAGGGTTTCTTTATGTGATGCCCACAATCAGGTGTGTGGGATTGCTTTATGTGATGCCCAGGATCAGGTGTGTGGGATTTCTTTATGTGATGCCCAGGATCAGGTGTGTGGGATTTCTTTATGTGATGCCCAGGATCAGGTGTGTGGGGTTTCTTTATGTGATGCCCAGGATCAGGTGTGTGGGATTGCTTTATGTGATGCCCACTATCAGGTGTGTGGGATTGCTTTATGTGATGCCCAGGATCAGGTGTGTGAGGTTTCTTTATGTGATGCCCAGGATCAGGTGTGTGGGATTGCTTTATGTGATGCCCAGGATCAGGTGTGTGGGATTGCTTTATGTGATGCCCAGGATCAGGTGTGTGGGGTTGCTTTATGTGATGCCCACAATCAGGTGTGTGGGGTTTCTTATGCTCCAGATTGATGTCCAGGCTGATTTGGTAAATGACATCTTCCATGTGCTGAAGGTGTTGAGATGCCTGGAGATTTCTGCAGTTGGCCTCTTTTAATACCATCTTTACCAAAACCCCTGTCTACATCTGAGTCGGGCTAAAGCAAGGAATCTTCCTCACAAAGCCAGCAAAATTGTTAAAAATATTACCACGGATAGAACTGTGAATTTCAGAGTCACTTGTAGGAGTCAGAAGTGATGCTCAAGGTGATCTTTTAGCAGCCTTTAAAGCTGCTGGCATAGTTTCATTCTTAGAATTTTTTTTTTTAACCTCAGATGACACAAGCCAGGCTTTAACATCCTCTGTGGGTATTTTTTCCTTGTCTCCCTTTTCGGGCAGAACACTTATTACCTATCCTTAAGGGGGTGGCTCTCATGTCTCTTCAAATATGTCTTCAGGGAATTAATTAAATTGTCTTTCTCAAAGTGGGTGGGCATTTAGAGGAAGTTTAATTTGAAATCAGAAATTAAAAAGGTCTGAAGTTAATTCAGAATGCTTTTTACATGACATGATAGCTGGAGAAGCTGTCTGAGTGTTACCTGTGTGTAGAGGGAGGACAGCTCTTATTTTAATCATTTTCTTCCCCATTTTCCCTCCTGGCTCAGTGCTGTTCCTCCTGTTTGCAATCCCAAATCTGCTTTTATTCAGAGTGGGAAAGAGATGAACATTTGAAGAAGCAGAGTAGCAGAAATCCAGGTTTTGAACAAGACCCTAATATATCCCTCAGGGAGCTCTTTGTGCCTTTATTTTGGCACACCAGTGCTTTTAGAGTGGCACTGCTGGCTTCAGGCCCTCTGGATCTTCCTCATGACAAATTCAGGGAGAAATAAATGTGATTGCTTTTCTGGCTAAGTGAAGAACTTTATCCATTCTGAGCTGCCTCCCTTGACCTCTCCTGCTTTATCAAATTGAAGAGCACAGTACAGACAGGCACACTTCACTCCCTGAGCAGCTGGGCTGTTTTCCAGGAGGGAAGAGGGGTGGGAGATGAGCCCTCTGCCTCTGGAGGAACTGTCTGCTGTCCCAAAGTGATCCCTGTGGGGGGAATTTGGGATGTGGACAAGTCCCTGGGATCAGTCTGGGGTTGCTGAGGGAGCTGCCCAATGCCACTGCAAAGGTGCTGCACGTTATTGTAGGAAAAGGCTGTGGTGGGAATTTCTCCCAGGAAAACTTCACACCTGATGTCAGGAAGGGAAATAAAGAAGATCTGGGGAGCTACACACTCTTCATGCCTTTCCAGGCTCTGGGAATTCTTTGGGGCAGCCTTGGAAGCCATCTCCAGGCACATGGAGAGTGAGAAGGGAACTGGGAACAGCCAGTGCAGGATTTTCCTGGTTAAGCATTTCCCCCAAGCACCTCTTGCAGTGAAATGAGAGGGTCTCCAATTGCAGCCAATTTGGTGAGCTGTGGGCTGGGAAAGTGGATGAAATGTGGCTTTGGTATGATCCAAAGGGTGGACATCAGTCACCTGAGGTTGAAATAGTTGCTGGGTATGAGTTGTCTCCCTAAGAGATAAATTCTGATACTATAAATATATATATTTATATAGATACTATAATATTATAGTATTTATAATACTATAAATATCATTATTTGCAAATATCTGTACAATAGTAAGCTGTTCTGTATCATTCCACTCTCTAAAACACAATGAGGTTCTATTTAAATGAATCTTTATGAGATTTGTTGTTGGTTTTTGTTTTTTTTTTTTTTTACTGGTTTTTTCTTTTTTAAACCCCAAATAATACCTAAATACTTTTTTTGAGCTTTTGAGTAAATCTCAAAGTAAGAATGAAATGGCCACCCACCATCTTCCTTATTCTGCTCCATAGGTTTGTGTGGGTTTTTTTTTTCAGATTTATTTTATTTTCAAGTAAAAGATTTGAAGCCAAGCATACAGCCATAATCTCACTGCTGGCTACATAAAAATGTCAACGTCCTGGATGAATGCTCTTGAGATTTTAGTGGCTGGAAGGTGACTTCATAAATCCCTGCTTTATTAAGATGTCTCTTGAATGTCCACACAGTTATGTGAAAAGTAAAAGATGAGCACTTACAGAGGTTACCCCAGGTGTGAAGTTTCTTTCTCTGACCAAAAGGCACTTGTGAAAATTGTTTGTAGGGCTTTGGGAGGAAATATGAAAGAATTCATAGTTATTGTAACGCTTGTGTGCATGAAATTGTTTATTTTTTTCCCCTCAGCTGAAGTTTCCTGGTTGACTTATTCCCAGTTCTTTCAATTTCCTTGCTCTTCCAAGAGCATCAAGTCATGGTTTGCAATTAGCACTTGTGACCCATGCAAAAAATACAAAGTTCCCCAGCTCCCAAGTGATCCCTGCACTGCAGCAGGGTAAGAGCAACTTTGGCAGTGCTCTGAAATAAAAATAAAGAGAGAAAAAGGCAATGACAGAGCAGCAAGGGGAAACATAAAGACTCATCCACCTCTGCCAAAGCATTCTGAGTGCTTCCTCCTGCCCTCCCAGCCTTGATGTGCTTTGCCTTTGTTTGGCTCTGATGTTTTCTGCATTACCTGTTGGGGAGCTGCAGCACACAGAGCCTTTCCCAGGCTGTGAGCAGCTCCAGAAACTCATCAGGGCAGCAGAGCTGGGAACCAAAGTGTGAAATTGCAGCTCCTGAGGGGCCCTGGGCACAGCCGTGAGCTACTGCAGCTTTCCTAGGACACAGCACAACAAATGGTGCCAAATCCCAGCAGCTGCCCTGTATTTATTCTGTCATTTATGCTCCAGGGGATGGAATCGCAGGAGAAAATTCCTTCAGGAAGTTTTTTTGGCAAAGCTCACAGAGCAACGGCCTTTGTTCCTGTGAGCAGAGGTGTAGAAAGGATTGTTTGCCTGGTTTTTAATTTATGGTTTCCTTGCCCCTGCTTTCCTTCCCTTAAGTCTTGAGTTTTTCAGACCAACAAAGAAAGTAGTTTTAAGAAGGGAAGGAAATTGTTACTTGACTACAATATGGACATTAATAGATTCTGCAAATAAATATAGGGGATTGAGGGGATTCCACTCCTACAGATAGTGGGGGAACCCAGGCAGGGCCATATAAAATATTGCAGGTATGTGAAGCTGAATCATGAGCAGAAGGTGTAGTGCACAAGTTTCAAATGAACTTTTATCCTAATTTTCAAAAATGTGGGGAAAACAAAAATAGAGTTCAGAAAATGCTGACTTTCAGTTCATCCCACAGAGACTTCATCTTAGTTATGGGTGGATCTGCTGCTTTCAGTGGTGCTGTTGAGCAATTCACAAAGTTACTGGAGAGTTTTCATAGTTTTGTATCCATCTTCTAGCAATAAAATGGCCAAATTACAAAAACATTCCATCTCAGGAGGCTTAAAGCAGCATCCCAGGAAAAATGCTGAAGAATGTACATAGAATGGAACAATGTTTATGGAATATCCATGCTTGAGTGACTGGTTTTGAGTAGCCATGCATTATTTTCATTAATTTGGGTATGTGACCCCAGTTGTGTCTTTCATATAGGCATGTGTCAAAAAATTTCCTTTTGTGAATAATTTCACTAAATTCTCTATAGTTATTTTCTAGGACAACAGATGCTGTATTTGGAATTGTGGGTGTGAAACAAGAAAAAACAGGGAGATTTTGATTGCATAATTCCTTCCAGGTTGCAACAGGAATTGCAAACCCTTTGTCCAAACACATTTTCAAATATAGGTAGGAAGGAGTCATGGTTAAGGAATCAATCTAATTTCTGTGTGTGTGTGTAATTGTGAATGTATTTGACAAAGAATTAATTATTGAATAATTGTTCTTCACATGAATCAAAATAATGGAAAGGGAACTAAAGCTTTCTGAGAAATTGCACCTTCAATTATGATGATACTTCAAAGAATTCTCATTCTAAACATTGTCATGAAACTATTTTTAGGGGAGGAAGAGGAAGCAAAGTTGTGGAGGCTGTAAAAAGAAGCTGCTGGTCTCTGGATGACAAAGACACGACAGGATTCAAGCAATGCCATTAAGACAATTCTAAAAATCAAAATAAAGAATAAACTTTTAATTGTAAATGTAATTAACTACTGGAGCTGACCAGTTCTAGGCATGAGGCAGAGCTGCTGTCATTCGTTGTCTTTACCCATTTTGTGCAGACAGCAAGATTAAAGGTTTTGATGCCCTCTTCTGCTCTTGCAATCCATAAGTCCTGGCTCAATAACATTGGGACACACTGTGAAGGTGACAGGAGATGCCTGGCAGGCTGTGGGCAAAGCAGGATTTGAAATGCTGAAACTTTAATAGAGAAAAAGCCTTTAAATAGAAGACCCATTAGAACATTTGTGGCAAAAAGGAAAACTGCAAAGTGTTTTAATTTAGCTTAAATGTTGCTGCCTCAGTGTATTTGAATTTATCTTGCAGATAGTTTTCACATGGAAATTGCAGTTATAAGTTTCAGTACCACAGGATGCAATTGAATGTACTCTATGTTTCACTGGTAATTGGTAAGTGGTATTTAGAATGTGCTGCTAGTGAATTATTTATGGGCTTTTGTGCCAAAACTGAGTTTTTAGGAATGGCATGATGCTGGCTGGTTGGGGAAGATGCTGTTTTGTGAATAAACCTGTGAGATGCAGGTATTTTGCTGCAGTTGTTTTTTATTTTTTTTGTTGTTGGTTTTTTTTTGTGGGTTTTTTTTTGTTTGTTTGTTTTTTTTGGGTTTTTTTTTTTTTTTTGAGCTGGAAATGAAGCAGCTGGAAGGATTAATTAGGATTGAAGCAGATAAGGGGTTCTCTGCAGGAAGCACCTAACAGCCTTTCTTTTGGACACTGGCTGCTTTTGAAGTTCTTCATCAGAGGTAGATTTAAGCCCATAATTGCTCAGCTTTTGAGGAGTTCCTAGGCTTGAGATTTGCTGCATCTGGAGTGTTGTGGTACAGAGATACTTTCCCTCAGTTATTAGCACAGTCAGACTCTGTGTTTAGCACTGATTGCCAGAGGTTTTCATCTTTATGAGTGTGAGTACTGAGAAGTTGGGTTGCCCGTGGTGCATCATATAATTTTGCTCATTATACCACTGATGACAGTTGAGAGAGCAGTAACAGTGGGGTATAATTAAAGCTTTGCTTCGTTATTGCAGTTTGATTTGTGTGAAGCTTCTCTTTCACCCCAAGAAAGGCGTCTCTCACCACGCTGGAGAAATCCTCCAGAGCTCTGATGTGTTTGTGTGAGCACTTGGGTGGAAGGCTCTGCTCAGCAGAAGGAATCACACACTTCAAAAGTGCTTTTTTTTTTAGTCTTTGACATCAATTTCCCTGCCACAACCCCAATTTTAAATGATAGAGTCCCAGCTACCCCAATTTCTGTTCCCTCTGTCATCTTCTCTGCTGGGGATGCATCCCATGGATACTTTCCATGCTGCTTTTTGGAGCTGCCCAAAAGGTTTTGAGCCCCCTTAGCCCACTGCTGTCCCCCTGGGGTAAAAGCAGGGCTTTTCCACTCTGCCTTTGGGAACATGCAGGCACTGTAGGGCAGACAGTGCTTTACCCTGGTAAATGCATGTGCCACGAGGTTGGCTCTTGTCTGTTTGATGTCCAGCACGTAGGGCAAGTTCTTATTTGGAAATGAGGATGTGTAAAGTCACCTGAGCTGTGGGTTCCATCCATAAAGAGGGACAGGGCATTGGAGAGCTTCCCCTGGCAGTGCAGAATGCCTGAAGGTGAACATCCCAGCTCCTAAATAAAATGAAAGGGCCTTCATGCCTCAAGGGATGGAGGAAAACCCACGAGTTGCCTGACAATCCTAAATGTGATGAAAACCATCCACTGCTGGGGATATTACTGTAAATCTTTGTCTGCCTGACAGATTTACATCTACTTGCTTCCATAAAATCCACTGTTAATGGCACAACACCTATTAAGCTGAGGTATTTCTAGGTATACTCTATCATCATATTTTACTGGGGAGTTTGCATGATTCCCAGCGTTTCAGTGCTTATATTAGGAGGCAATTCAGACTGAAAATACAGCAACTTTCTCTTGCTTCTCAAGGACAAGCTTTTGTTTCTGAGCAACCATTCAGAAATGGCAGGCAAAATATTGGAAATAATAAGGCTGAAAAATACTGTGCTCCAGGACAGATGAGATTTATTGAGACAACTGTTTGGGTACTTGAAGGAGGCATTAATAAGGTGCCAGCCAGATTCTTCTATTTTCTTAGTTGCTTTTCTGCCTTCTTTTCTGCTGTTTTGGGTGGTTTTTTGCATATTGGAGAATTGAGAAGGTTCTCTATGGAGCACATGGTGGACATTTACATCAAAGCAATGATAGCAGTGGAGAGGAATAAAAATCTCTGCTTCAACATAAAACAATCTAGGTGAAATAATTGAAAGTAACCTGGTAGAAGTCTTCTTCCTTTCCCTTAGGTTTAGGAAAAGTGCTTTAGGGCATTGTCATAGTGAAGAGAAGCTGTGGCTTCAGTTTTGCCTGGAATTAGTGAAGAGAAAAGCAGAATTGAAGGAATAAAGTCTGGAGGCTGCTTCCCTGGTACTTCCACGAGGAAATATCAGAGCTCCTGGGGGAGTGATGTGCCTCAGAAGTTTCCAAGCACCATGTGATATAGAAGAGGTTTGGAAAACCTTTTTTTGTTTCTTTGGTACCAGGCTTACAAAGCAGCATTTCTTTCTGAGGCTGCCAATGTGCTCCCAGGTTTTCTGGTTGTGCTAATCCTGCATCCTGTGCCACCCAGCCAGAAAGCTGCATTGCACAGACATGGATAAAAGACTCTCTAGTCTTTGAAGGGATAAAATATGCTATGTCCCCCCATCTGCCTCCAGCCAACTAAAAACAAAAAAACCCCCTGTGAGTTCTGTGGTTTTTCTTTTTCATTTTTGCAGGAACAGTTCAGTTATCCTTCCTGCACAACCTGGAAAGAAACCCCATAAGTAAAGGAGTGGATATTGGAGAGCAGCAACAGCAATTTGGGGCAAAAGCAATTTCATGTTTAAAGAGCATGCCAGCCCTTTCCCAGGACGTTTCTCCAATATAAAAAGTAAATGTTATGTTTTCTTTTCACAAAAACTGGAGTGCAGGGACAACCTCCACAATAAAGTTTCACCTCTAGATTGAAAAGGAAAGTTCAATGAGCATAAAAAGTGTGTGTCCTGCACCAAGAGAGGCTGAAAGGTCAGCACCAAGATGAATGCAATAACAACTGAGGGATTCTCACCTTGCCATAACCTGGCTGCTGCACAATTTAGGGCAAAACTCCCATCCCAGGGTGTAATGAGGCAGCAGGGTGGGATCCTGCTGGACTCTGCTGGCAGTGCAGGAGAATTGACACCAAAGATGCCACATCAGGGGAGAGATTTCCAAATCTGAATTGCTCACCTGCCACAAGTGCAGAAATCTGCAGTTCAGGGAGCATATGGAGAGAAGGGAGCACATTGCACAGTGCCAGCTAAGGGAAATATGTGGTATCAAATGAACTAACAGGGATGTCCTGTGCACTGGGGAGATTTATATTCTTCCCCTGGGGAATTTCGTAAGTCTTCAAAACTGCAAGTTGAATTTGTAGCCACTCCCTTGGTAAATATTTGTTTCAGTCTTCTAATAAAGCAAATCTAGACCCTGGGTGGAGGAGTGTGTGTGTGTGTTTTAAGGTTTCCTAATTTTAAAATCTGTTATTTATGGATTCCTCGATTCTGTGGGCGATTTCAAAGCCATTCACAAAAGGGACATAGCATAGGTTGGGTTTTTTTGTGGTTGGTTTGTTTGTTTTGGTTTTTTTGTTTGTTTGGTTGCTTTTTGTTCTGAGTTTTTGTTTATTTTGGTTTTGTTTGGTTTTTAAAGAGAATTTATAAATCTTGTTACTCAGATTCCATACCTCCAGTGGTAAACCTTTGGAAGTTTGAACATTAAAAAGCCACAGTCATTACTGACATTACCTCTGTTTCACCTGGTTTTACAAGGGCTAGTAGTGCACAGAAAATGTCAATGAAGTCACCCCTCCTAGTCCCTGTAATATTGCAGCATTTCTGGGCCCTACTTATGTGAGAGATCTGAAGAGCTGGAAGGGGAGGTTTGTACAATTGCACTGATCATGCAGCATTGAAGGGGAAATCACTGGGTTTTTTATTTTTCTACAGATTTTTCATTTTTTCTGTGCTGTTAGAGTGAAATGTGAGATGCCTAGAGATATTCCTTTATAGGTAGTAATATTTTGCTTTTTTGCTGGCAGAACTTGATGTGCTCCACAGCTGTGCCATCATTTTTTTGTCATGATTCCATTGCTAACAATTGTGCTGAATTTTACAAAGAGGGAGATTGAAGGATGGGAGGGAAGCAATATCTCCAGAACAGCTGAAGGGACAGTGGCAAAGTGGCATTTAGTCCCCATCTCCTCAGTTATTCACTAATCCACACCTCCCCTTTGCTCTCCATGCTCCCTTTGACATTTTTGTACCAGCTGCCTATTCTTTATGGTAGTTATAAAGCAAATTATTTGCATAGCAATGCACGTTTCTCCTGGTATCTGCTCTCCTCCTGCTTGCACAAGGAGAGCAAAAGACTGATTCTGCTCTGACCTTTCAGTAAATTAACTGAGCTCACCTCTGTATGTTTGCCTTCCCTGCCACACATACCTGGTTACCTTTTCAATTACCTTCTTTGCTATTCACATTATTTTCCCTTAAATTGTGTGGCTCCCCAGAATCCTCTGTTGAGCCCATGCTGCTTTGTGAAGAGAGCTCCTTCTGAAGACAGGTTAGCTCAGAGAAAAACTTGTCCCAGCAGCTGTAGAGCTGGGCTTGCCTGTTTGAACGTGAAATATTTGAAATATTCTCAGTCCAAGCTGCACCATCCTTGGGGAAATGGTAAAAATGCCTTTAGTAGCAATTAACTGGGAAACAGGTGTCAGTGACTTCACTGCCAGGACTTATCTTCCTTCATGAAAGGAAGGGGAGAAACAAGGAGAGGGAAGATGAAATATGTGTAAAGAAAAAAAGGAAAGAGAGGAGATCCTTTTTTCCCCAGTATGTAAGGCATGCCATGCTTTATCTCTTTGTGCTGCACTGCTGCACAAGAGTTTAAACTGCAAGAAGTTTATATTTTGAGAGAAAAAAACCACTGCCTCTATGAAGTAGAAAAGATTTCTCATTTTTGTTTGTATTTATAGTCTTGTGTGGAATACTTCAGGTTAGATTCTTTTTCCTAATATATTTTTGATTTGTGCAATTTGCCCAATTTCTTTTCAGCACAAAGGAAGAGTTTGTGGCAATTAAAAGGCAAATACTATTTATCCTTTCAGGAAGAGTTGCCAGCACCAGTAGCAGGTAGTTCTAGTGGATTGTGCTGTCAAAGGACTCAGCAAATCTGGGATTTAGTGCTTATGCTGCAACAGATTTCTCTGTGACCTTGAGCAGGTCATTCAGTTTCTGTGAGCTTCAGATCCCCACTTGTCAAACAGGGATAATGGTGTTTGCCTCTCCACAAGGTTGCTGTGAGGATAAATGCAATTAAATCATGCAGGATGCCTGCCTGCTATTGAAGTGATGCCACCAAAGGAAGGGAATGGAATTAAACTCAGGATTAATTCTTCTCACAGTTACAGATGTTTCAATGGAGAGTTGCCTTGCTGAATTTGTTAAGATTAATAGTGGATGGCAGAAAATCAACAAGATTTGCTTGCCCCAAAACTGGGGGGGAGGCAAACAGCCTTGTGTGTCCCTGCTGTGTGTAACCACAGATGTGATGCTGCTCTTCTTCCCTCAGGAGCTGGGATGGGTTTGCATGTGCAGAGGAGGAAAATAGGCAGAATGAGCTGCAGGGTTCCTCAGCTGAATCTCCATTTCCCCTTCTTTCCCCCTGCCCCAAGGCCATGGCAGCCAGGAAGCCACAATTTGCCACGGTTTGGTGGAACTTGCCCATTGCTGTCTGACAGGACAATGTTGTAACCATGTTGATAATTTTATGGAAAAGCATTCTGTAGTGGGACACACCATTTATTCCCCCTATGGAATTGTTTATTTGCATAGTGTGGAAAATTACAGGATTTATTTGCAGACTTGGAATCCCTCAGGTATACTATAAATATAATTACAAGAACATGTAAATATATTTATTCCACGCTATCAGCATCTTGGCACGACAAATCTTATTTCCTTGACTGTGAAAATAAATGCTGTAGAAGAAAAATAAATCATTAATTTCTGCTCATGACTCAAGAGTTAAAACACATAGGATATTGGCCTAAAAGACAATTGATCCCCTGTCCTTTGACACACCAATGCAATGGGAGTTTTCAAAAGATATTTCATAGAAATACCTGATTTTGCAGAATCAGTGTTTGCAGAAGGGTGGAGATAATAACGCTTTTATGACAGTTTGGGATTATAGGTTAAAAGGTACTTGCTGAAGCAATGTTTTATGTTTTCAATTGATCCCTTTGGTTAAAGTGTGGGTTTTCCAAACTGAAGCTCAGAAATGGTAAAACTCTGTTACCAGGTGTGGGGTTTTTTGTTTGGTTTGGTTTTCCTGTTTTGTATTTTAAATTGTCCAGGCAGTCAAGGGAAGGCATGTAGAAGGTTCTGTTGCCCTTGCACAGCATTGATTCCTCCAACCACAACCTAAGGTTGTTTAATCACTTCTGATGAAATAAAAGTGAATATGGCACCAGTGTTAACTCTGGATTGATTTGTATTTTGGGACAGACTTCTGCCTGTCTTTGGGAAAGCTGGGATTCACCTTGGTCAAAGCTGTGTCTCCTCTCTCTGCATCTTTCTACCTGCAACATGAAGTCTGATTTCTCTCTGGAGATTTTGTTTGGAGCAGGGGATTTTCTTTCCAAAGGTGCTGTGAATTCCCAGGTGTGGCTCTGATCTTGCTTGGGAATCTGTCACCACACAAAATATACACACAGTGGGTTGGTGGGTTTGTAAATTTTAAGTTTCCCTAAACCAACTTTTTGTATATTTACCAACTGAAGTCACAGAACTCTCACAGACTGGTTTGAGCTCGGGAACTGTAGCTAAATTAGATGATCTTTAAAGAGAAACAAACAAAAAAAAATAGTAAAAAAACCCCAACCAACAGTACAACAAAAGAGAACAGAACTTAAAACCTCAAAACTCCCCTGGTATTGATTCAAGGATTTGCAAAGAAAGAGAAGCTGCTTTAAACACTAATTTGTTGTGATTGATTGGGCTTGCAACTTGAGATTTGGGTGTTGTTTCTCATCTGCATTTATCTGGTTTGAGCTCAAAGCCTTGGACATGGTTCATCCTTTTGTGTTTTTGTCTGAAGAGGGCCCTGTGTGAGATCAGGTAACAGGAACACAAAATTTTCTGTGATCATCTCTGCCCTCAACTTCCTCTTTGGAAAGCAAAATCAATTCAATTAACCCATCCTCATCTTAAGGAATGCCTCTTTTGGTGGCTCTCTGAACTTCCTTCAGTTGTTCCTCATCCTCCTGGAATGCTCAGTGCCAGCTGACCAATATCTACAATTATCTAGGAAACAGAGCATCGAGTGTAGAATGCAAATATCAATGATAGTTTAGTGCAGGTAACTCTAAGAGGTCAGTTTAGTTGTAGGTAGGCTGAGCAGTGTGTCTGGGTGAAGTGAGAACTGATCTGTCTGTTCCCAGTGAGTTTTGTGGCACTCAGGAAGCATTTGATGGCAGTAATTCAGCTGCTAAATGCATATTAAATGGGTATTACAACCAGCAACAGGCCTGATACAAGAGCAGATGCTTGTTCAATTTTCAGCAGTATGATTTCTCATTGCCCAGCTCAGTTTTTACCTCTATTTGGATACAACAAGAGAAAATTAATTGCTGAATATCACTATTTCTTACTAGTGTAAAGCCAGTATATTACTATTATTGGTAGTTGTAATAGAATCCTGCTCAGCAAAACTTTGCAATCCATTTCTTGTTTTCAAAGGATCATTTGATTAAAGCAGCTGCTTAAATCTCACTGATTTCAGAAATTCCAGTGGAATCCCAACATTTGGTAAATGTGCTCAGCGGGAACGCTTCCAGAAATCAGTTTCTGAGTGTACATTTGTATTTTTAGTGCATGCCACAGCCCCAAATTACCTGCTGATGTAAATGAGGGAAAAATGTTAGGTTAAGCCCACTTATACCAGCAGGAAATCTGGTCTGGGATTTGCTGTGATGAGCAAAAATATGTGTATATACTGGAGTTCATTTTACAAAGCTGGCCCAGCATTGCTGCCCAGGGGTAGGAAAGCATAAATACCACAGCAGGAGTAGGGATGAAATGTTATTTAACCATGCTTGTTCTTTCAAAAATATCCTCCAGAGGAAAGAACATGAGCAAATCTATGTATTTTGATACAGCGTACTTATTTTAGTAAGGAGAATAATCACACAGTTAATTTTGAGTTTTGCATGTTAGGTGGCAAACACCACTGCTCAATACCTTCAGTCAACAGATAAAAGTGTTTGCTTCTAATTTTCCTCATGCATTTCCAAGACACGGTGCAAATAAAGAGGATGATCTGTGATTATGTCACAGCACCAAAGCACACCCAAATTTACCAGAATCAGTATTTGGGAGATACTTTTTGCTTTAGCTCTGAAAATCAATGTTACTATTTGAACAAAAGTATGTTTTTTAGAAAATATATAATATGTCATAAGGCAGGAACTTGGACTTTGTGATTTTTTTTTTGCACAATTAGATCTACTGTCTCATTTTCCAGATATGCAGCTTTGACTGGAATATTAATTTTTTATTGTTGGTTTGAGTTTATTCAAAATACATGCTAGCAAGTGGGGATTTTCTTTCTGGCTCATCTGCTGATAAGCACATGGAACTATTTCCAGTATAAAGAATCTGCATAAACAGCAGCTCCACGATAGCCAGGTGATTGTAACATCAGGTGCAAATGCTCACAAGCAAGACTTTTGCTGGATGCCTGTTCAGGAGATCCATTGTATCAGATTTTGGCCAGTTTCCTGGAAATTTGTGGTGCATCCATTTCAAGCCTCAGCCAAGGCAGGCTGTGCACAGAAGAGAAATGTTCCTGCCTGCAGCAGCATTTAATTTTTTCCTTATACATTGTAAAGTTTTATGGAGCAGAGCTGTAACACAGCAGTGCAGTGCACAGCCCCTCGGTGCTGCTGTAATTATTCAGTGGAATTTGGGCATGATTCAGGAGCTAATGGGCTGTGGCAGCTCAGCTCCTCTGCTGGGGTTTTGTTGCTGTTCCCACCTTGCTGATGCTGCCTGGTGGTGCGCAGGGCTTTGGGGAGCCAGGCTGGGGCACCCACTCTGCAATCTGCAGTGCTCTGGGCAACAGGGGAGGGCTTCACCCACCCTCCTTCACCCTCCCCACTCCATGAGGCTCCAATTCTCAGGTTTAGAGCAGGTTCTGTCTCCCGGAGCAGGGGTGTGAGGAAGCCCATCTTCTTCCTTTGATTAATGCTAATAGGATTTGCGGCCGTAAAGCACCACGCAGGGAGCTGAGAGTCTGTGCCAACACCGTTTTTTTAATCTTCTGTTGCTTTATAATATTACCTTTCATAAGCAGTCAACAGCATTCATTCTGCACAGTTGAAAGAGTCGACACCAGCAGGGGGTGAGGAGGTGTCTTGGTCAAATTGGAGTAATTTGGTGCCACATGTAACCAGCTCTGTGTGCCATGGAATGTGTTAATGATGCAGGGCCTGTCAGCCCTGGGCCATCAGCTGAAATCAGGCCCAAGCTGGCAAAGATCAACACTCTTTGCTCTCTCTTGGTTGTACAGGATGTGGTGTGGAAATAAATTTTCAAATCTGTCCCAGTGCCTGTTGGAGTGTGAGTTTTGTGGTAAGGGCATCAGGCTGGTTTGCTTCCTGCATGGGCTGTCTTAATTGAAATGAGAAGTTTCCAGTGAGATCCCAAAGCCAGTGAGACCCCTTGAAGGATGGTTTCTATCAGTGGGCTTTGTGTGCATTTCTTGCCAGTGCTTTAATCTAAGTGACCCTGTGAGTTGTGTCCAGAGGGTGACTCAGCCCTGGTATTAGAGGGAGCTGATGCTGGGATAGCCATTCATATTTTTCTTTAAAAAACACTGAGGCAATCGATGTGGAGATTTATACCATCCTCAAGTCCCTGTTCTACTGTTGACAAGTATAGAACTTTTGTTGACTTCTCTAGGGTTTTCTTGGTTTTGGGTTTTATTTTTCCTTTACTAACAAGATACCCTTAAAACAAAATATTAATTCAAGTTGAATCTGCTGTAGGCATATGCTCAGTTAAAAGTAACTTATTTCTGGCTAGAAAACTAGGAATTTCCAACCATTTTTTACATATTTCCTAAGTTCCTACCTACCTTGAACTATCCTTAAATTGTCTTTCAGTGGAGGAAAGTAAATTGAAGCTAACAAATATCCCAGAGCTTTGTCATTTCAAAGCCTGGTCTTCCATGTCCATTGTGATGTGCTGCCATTATTCAAGAGGCAGATTAGGCAATCATCTTAATAAAATGTGAGTAAGATAAATGCAGAAATATCAGGTGCTGCTGGAGCATACTTCACTAAGCAAAGTATTTGCAGTTACTATTAAGTAGCACATAAGTCAATAGAGTACCTGAACAGAAGGTGGTGTATGTTGTTGTTCCAAGAAAATTTGGAGTAATTGCCTTCATTATTAAAATGGATGGCTTTTTCTATATCTGAGTGCTCCCTTCTCCTCTGCCTTTCTCCCTCCCTGTAGTAAATTCCATCTAATTTATAGTGGTATACCAAATTATTTGGTCATCCAGGATATACTGGCTGTGAAGAGATGTAAGTGATAGTAAAGGAGGAGGAAATTTGCCCTGTGGGGCTTTTTTGTATGGTCCTTTTCCCTTCTTCTTTCTTTTCCCTTTCCTTTTGTTTTTCTTTGACATGTACTCCTTTCTAGATACAGCCCATCACTGAGTGGGAGATGCTGAGTGAATCTGTAAGATTTTATTCCTCTTTGGGAAGTAAGCACATTAAATAACATTTCCAGACCAAATTTATTGTTCCCTTACAACTGTTAGTGACTATTGCAGTGATGTGAGGTAGTCACAAATCCAGCAGCTGCCACCCTCAGAGGGATTGGGATTCCTGGATCCTGGCCTGAAACTTGGAGTTTTCCACCTAAAGGATGTCTAGAGTCTCATGGTTTCCTGTGTTCTGGTGGGATTTTAAAGCATGATGTGGTGTCTCATAGGTTGATGCCTTAAGGGTAGATGGAGTTAAGGGGAATAAAGTGGATTTTTATTGAAGTGCCTTCAAAGGCCACACCCTGGCAGTACCAGAGCCACAGTCATGGCTCTGCCCAGATGGCTCCAAGATAGAAGCAGAAGAGGGCTTGGCCACAAAATCTCACATTTTTATAAGTTTTTGTCAATTTTTATACAGGAGTCCAATAAATAGCTTCAAATGATGAAGTTTCCTCCTCCCTGCTTGTTTGCCCACCCTCCTCTTCTCGCACTGTTTATTTGAAGAGATTGTCCTCGAGCCCCCAGCTAGAGCAGGATTGTTCTGTCTCCACCACCCTGTGCAAACATCCTAGTGACAATTTAAAGCTAAAAGCTGCACACCAGAACAGAACACAAAAACTTAAAACCCAAGGAATCAGGGGCACAGAGCCCTGGAGTGAGGTGTTCTGCCCCCCTGGCTTGGCTAACAGGCACAGAAAGCAAAACAGCCCCCAGAACATCTCCCAGAGCAGAGTGTGCTCCCTGCGTGTCTGGCAGGGAGTGGAGCCTCCTTTTTTTTCCCCTCCTCCTTTTTTTCCCCTCCTCCTTTTTTTTCCTCCTCCTTTTTTTTTCCTCCTTTTTTTTTCCCCTCCTCCTTTTTTTTTTCCTCCTCCTTTCCCCCCCCCCCCCCTTTTTTTTTCTTTTTCTGTTAAATCTCCAAAGTGCTTCCAACCTCTCTAAACTCAAGGGTGTCTCTCAGTTGAAATACTTTATTCACACTTTGTGCAGCAGTGTAACTCAGTGCAGCTCAGCTCCTGGAATGGGCTCAGCAGGCAGACACTAATAGGGCTGGAGGAATTCTCCTTGTTAAGCAAAGGGGAAAGATGAATTTGGGGTACATTTATGGAGATTTTAGGGAAGATTGAACAACAATTCACAGTAGTTCATAGTGCAGAGATGGATTTAGATTGAAACCAGGGGTTCAAACAGGATATAAGGAGAAAATTTTTCCCCATGAGGGCAAAGAGCAGGTGCCCAGAGCAGTTCTGCAGTCTCGAGCACTGGAATATTTCAAGATGAAAATTAATAAAGCTCTGAACAACCTGATCTGACCATATGGCTGCCCTTGGCCTCAGTGGGAGATTGAACTAGAGATATCCACTCTGAATTATCCTATAAATCACTTTTTGCTAATGGAAAATAGAAGTAAATTTATGCAGTCAGCCTTGATTAAAAGAACGAGATCAATTATGGAAGGAATTAATTGATGGATGTCAAATGAGAGATAAAGCTTTATTGTTTAAATTGATTTTTCTGGCAATATTTGGACAGTTCACAACTGCAACAAGCAATTACAATGATGTTGAAACAGAATAAACTTTATGGGAAATGTTTGCTTGAATGGCTGGGTAAAATCCTTTTTGGTCTGTGGCGCCTGCAAATGTTCTGTGTCATTTATGACCTTTCCCTCAGTGCTTCTGCTCTCACCTCCTGCACTCCTCTGTGTGCCTGTGACACTTGAGGAATGGAATTTAATGCTGGTTTGAACTCAGTTCAGTCTCAGTGCAGTGCAAGTCAGGCAATGTTGCAGAAGGGCAGCAGTGCAGCAGCAGGTGGCACAACAGTTTGATAGACTTCCACCTCTCAGGACCTTCCTCCCCAAAGATTCTTATTTTTTTGTTTTTAATTGCTAACAAGACTTGTTCGAAATTGCATTAACCAAGAGCAGAGGAGAAATATGTTACTGTCATGTAATCCTCATTCTACTTTCTATGGCAGGGATGAGGGGAGGAGTGCTGGCTCAATAATAATCCTGGCTTTAGACCAGGATTCAGTTTGTAAAAAACTTTTGAAGCATTTCCCAGTTTCAAAAAGTTTTAAGTGTGTTCTCTTTGAAACCTGGCCTTCCTCTGCTTAACTGGTCAAGCTGCAGGAGAACAGTGCTTGTAACTCAGTATGACAATGTTATAACTTAATTTAAGTTTAATTATTAATCACTAGAGCTTTTACTGCTGCTTAGAAAATCTGCTGGATCTTGTGCCATTAAAAGTTACTAATGACTCTTAACTCTTCAAAGAGGAAATCAAAATGCTCTATGCACAAGTGTATTCATATTCAAAATAAAATAAGGAAGAAACCTTAGTGTTACAGACAGCTGTGTGTTATTTCCCATGAAAGCAATCCCTTGCTCAAATGTACCCAGATGTGTGGCTTGAAGGCAGACCAATGTAATCATTCTTGGGAGAATGGACCTTTGCATTTAGATACAAATTCTGATTTTGGTTGTTGATATAGAATGAGTTTTTGGTTAAACTCTGTAATAAAAAAAATTGAGAGAAAAGGAAGAGAGAGGAAATGCCAGAACAGTTCATTTGGTGCATGTATTTAATGCAGTCATTCAAAACATATTTAGCCTTTATAAGCACTTTAAAGAGAGTTTTTTGTTGTCTCTCAATCTGAATTTATTTAAAAAGATAATCTGAATTTATCTAAAAAGAGCGTTTGGGAGAAATGTCTTCATATCAATGTTTTCTGGAGTGTTTAACAACAGTTGTTGTGCTCAACAAGAGGGAGCAGCATATTTTACTGTCTTTGTTTAATGGTGATCTCATTCAGGCCTGAGGTTTTTAAGTGCCCCTACATTGAAAAAAAAAAGAAAAAAAAGTTAAATAACAGGAGCAAAGGCACTAATATTAGAAAGATCACAGGCTCCCTCTCCAAACACCTTTAAGAAGAGGCCTGGGTTAATCAGTTGTGCCTCACATAATGTGCATCATTAAATGATTTCATGGAATCAGCCTTGGAAGGGAAGGGTGAGAGAGATCAGTTTAATTTTGCTGAATTATCCTCTTACAAAAGTTACAGAAAAGGAGAGGTGGAGTGGATTGAGCTGTAAATCTGTGCTTACTTTGAAGTGGGTGGAGTTGCAGCACTGCAGTTATAACTCTCAAGCTAATTTTTGCCCAAAATTCCATTTCAGTATAGTGGCTGCTCTGTTTCCATGTGAAAATAGGATCATTTCAGTGCCCTGCACGTGTTTTCACAGAAACCATGTCAACTTCCTCTTCCCTCTCCCCTTTCCTCTTCCCTCTTCCCTTTCCTTCCCTTCTAGATTTTATTTTTTCCCCCCATTTCTGCCTGTGGATGCTTTCTGAGATGTGCACATGGAAGATCTGCCCCCTTAGATTGATGGATTTGTGTCTCATTTGTAAATAATGCCTTCCTTTCCAGAGGGTAACTCAGTAGTACAAAGATACCAAGTTTCTCTAGATAAAAGGAAATTAATTCAAACCCTATAAAATCAGTGCTAGATCTGATATGTGCAGGTGGGAAATGTTCAGGTACATTTCTCAGTTGTATAAAAACAATAAAAACTTACCAGGAGTGCTAAGAATTAATTAACACTGATGTTAAAAAGGAGGGCTTTTATGTGACTTGTGCAATGTGATTGCTGCACTTCAGATTGTGACCTTATTCTGAGTTTTACAGACCCCACTGGCATCTCATTTTCTCATTTTTAGGTTTTCAGACAACTGTTGCATTCTTGGGTCTATTTTTATTCTTTCTTCAGAGTGTGACGGGCACATTTTTTTCAGTGCCCTCCTCTTTTATTCCTAACATTGTAATTTTTTATTTTGCACACACACACGGAGTAGCTGCTAATTTCAATACCACCTCAGACGTTTGTCATCTTGTAGCAGTGATTTGTTTTGTAGGGGTGGAAGTGAGCTGGAGGAGGACACGACATGCTGACAGGGTTTGTTTGATCCCTGCAGGGCTGTGTGATGGAAGGAGCCTCAGCCTGCTCGGGCTGGAGCAGTGCCAGCAGCTGAGCATCCTTTCCTTACATCTCTTGGCAGAGGGAGCAGCCAGTCAGACAACAGCCCTGCTGCAGACACTTGGTTTATTTTTGTTTGAGATGGGATTTGTTGTGCATAATCACTGATGTTGTTTGAAATCTGCCAAAGACATCAAATTTTATCAGCTGTTAGCTTTAAGGTCAGTACTTGTGCATTGCTCACATGAACTTGGAAACAGCTTGGCTGGATTTTGGACTCCTGGCCCCTTGCTTTGCCTGGTGTTTACAGACACAGGTTAAGATCTTTGCTCTGCAAAGCTTTCCCAAGTGAAGTGAGCTAACTGCATCCTGTGAAACCTTAAAAACTCACCTGGCAGAGCATCTGCTGCCCAGGCCATTCAGAGGAGAGGCTGTTTAGGATGTGCTGCCAGCCAGGCTGGGATTTCCTTGGGATGCTGAGCATGCCTTGCAGAGCTTGCCTTTGAGCCACGGGTGTTTGGTACGGGGCAGGGCAGAGCCAGAGGGATTTGTGAGCTTGCTGCTGCTGGGAATTATTGGCCTAATCCCTGCTTTTTGAGCAGGAGGGAATTTACAACCTGGCTGAGGTAGGGGATGTAGAGGATGGCTCTGGAAGAGCTTGGGGTGCCAAGGGGGGATAAAAAGGAACTTGTGAGCGTGGCTGAGTGCTCCTCTTGCCAGTGATACCTGGGAGTCCTTCACTTCTGAGCAGCATCAGCCCTCACTGAAACAGGGAGTGCCATCTCCAGATGGATTCTCAAGATCTAATTCTCCGCTTCTCACTTAATTAAATGTTGTTAATAAATCAATTACCCCTTGGATCCTAGTGGGATTTCAGTCATGTGAGCTGAACAGGTTTTTTCCATGCAGCAGTCACTTTCATTTTGATCTGTGCATTTTTACAGTGATGGGATTCAAGCTGCTCAGTGCTTTTGATGGCTCTGTTTACAGGGAACATCCCCAAAAAAATCTAGTCAGATGATGCCAGATTTTGAAAGATAAACTAGACTATTGAGCTTTTAGTGATAGGAAAATATGCACAGAATAGGAACAGTAGGTGTCTGCAAACAAATCCACTTTTTCCCCCATTTTGCTTTCATCTTCCTTTCAATTCAATTTCCTAAAGTTATGGAATGTCCCAAATTGGAAGGGACCCACAAGGATCGTCAAAGTCCCACTCCTGGCCTTGCACTGACATATTTTCTTAACTTTAAACTGCATTTTAGAATGAATAAATTTATTCACAGAAGTGTCTCTCACCTCCCCTCTGGGGAATTTTGGAAAGCTGAGTTTGCTGTGAGGTTTTTTGCACACTGTTTTTAACTTTTTTACTCTAAATTTTGTGGCACTGCTATGTAAACTAAAATTATGGCCCCATTCAGTTAAAGGCTGTAAGTTTGTTTTAGGCTTGACTTAAATCACAAAGTCTCTTCAGGGCTGTGGGAGGAATGGTTCTCTTTTCTGTTTTCATAGGGATACTCCTTTGTGTATTCAAATCAATTCTTCTGTAAGTCAGAATTTGCCTAAAATTTGGAGAAGTGTTTAGGCATTCCCAGCAGGTATAAAATTAGCACAATAAATATATTCCCAAGGGAAGAATAGTGCAACTTCCTGTTGATCAAAATAACTTTTCTGATTTTTTTCCATCTGAGCTGAGTGACTGCCATAAATGTTATCCACTGAGAGTAATACATAGTTCTACTTCTATGAGTTCCTGTCTTTAGTAGATAAAATCTATGATTTGCTAAATTTTAGTGGTGTTTTTCTTAAAGATTTGAAAATCACAGTGCCAGTGGTGAGCCTCAGATTTGTTACTGACATGTCCTCTGATTTTCAAGCTTTAAGAAATCCCAGTGACTTGGGCTTTTGAGATCAACCTCCTTCCATGGAGCTCTTTCTCATTCTTGTGCAGAATTGAGCTGGGAGAGATGAGTTACTTGAGCCACTTAAAAAATTGAAAAGTATTTTTTGTTTGCTCATTGATTGTCTGGGGTTTTTTTATTCCAACAACAATGGGTAAACAGGAATTTTTAGATTCCAGTCAAAAGGGGATTGATTTTCCTTCTGAGAGTGGATTACAAGGGATCTTCTCTGAATGCACAAAGAATTATCCCTGCTCATAGGATGGGCAAAACTGAAGCACTCCCCTGAAGTTGGGAGGTTTGATGCAAGCTCCTGTGAAATGTCCCAGGGCAAGCAGTCCATGCTGGTGTGATGGTCCATAAATCTGTATTTGGGTATGCAAAGCATCAGTGATGGCAGGAATGATACAGTAAAGGAATTATTTTCTATATTAATCAGTCCTAATTCAGTCTAAGTAATGGTAAGGGAAAAGTTTTACCAGTGTAAAATTGTTTGTTCAGTTACACTTTAGCTGTGTGAGAAGATGTTTCCTTGTGGTATTTTTATTTCTTTCTATACCTTGAAAGGTTCCTTTAAAATCCTTCTAAAAATTATTTGGGTTTTTTTAGGGTTATTTTGGTTTGGGTGATATGGTTTGGGGTTTTTGTTTGTTTGTTTTGGGGGTTTTGTTTATTTGGTTTTTTTGTTTGTTTTTTGTGGGTTTTGGGTTTTTGGGGGGGGGGGTGTGTTGAGATAGTACAATAACTTAATTCTTGAGATTATAGAATAAAATGTCTTAATTATTGAGATAATAAGACATTTTAATTCTTGTGTTAGTTAAATCACTGGCCAGTGGTTTTGCATGGCAATGAAGCCAAACCCTTATGTCATGACTTTCAAATGTCAGTGCCCACTGCTGTGGCTTGTAGAGACAGACAATCTCTGGATACACAAAAATCCTTCTGGGATGCAGTGTAATTTGCTGTTGTAAGTTGAAAAGGGTTTAGATTTGCATGGAAAGATATTTATAAAATGTCCTATTCCAAAAGTGTTCAGAGACTAAAACTGCAAAAGGAATAAACTGGACCAAAGTCCTTCATTGGCCTGTCTGGTGATAAGAATGAATGTGCTCTTGGAGCTATACACAATATGCAGAAATATTTAATTTATGGAAAGAGAATGACTGGGTTCTATACTGGCATGTGGGTGGCATCAAAGCACACAACGTTGCATTTTTACATTTCATCTGTAAGTTAATTAAGGTGCTGAAAACATTGGGAAGGAAGCTTTAAGAATGTTGCTGATAATAAATAATTAGAATAAAAAACATAAATATAAGATGCCCAAGAGTTTTGATTGCCCAGACTGTACTTGGGCTGTCTGTGCAGTTTGCCAGGGATGCACATTCCCAGTGGTGCCACCTACACCTAAAATGTTCTTGCATTGTCCAGTGTCAGAGGAGGGCACTGCCCAAGCCTGCAGGGGTGTTTTAACTCCTGAGCCAAGCTGCTGCTTGGTTCTGGCTGTGGAGTTTCTTTTGGCTGTGCAGTGTGGGCTGTTTCAGTCATGGTTAACAAGGTTAACATTTTCCATCATTCCCTATTTCCCCACATTCTCATCTTTTTGCTCTGCCCTCCTCCAAGCATCCTGCTTGGAAGTATTTTTGTGATTTGTCCCAGCCCTTCCCTTTCCCCACACATGACTGCAGGCTGCCAACAAGCAGCCCTGCCAAATGAGCCTCTGCAAAGAAAGCATATGGAAAACCTCGTGCAAACAGGGGGAATCATCTGAAAACCACAGCTTTAACAACAGTATCAACATCTACTGCTAGGAATGAGCTGTTTTCACTGGGGAGTGAGCAGCTTTGCCTCTGGTGCTGGGAATAAATGCAATTTTCTGAGCAGTGACCAGGGTCTGAGCATGCAGGTGTCCTGTTTTGCTGCTTTGTTTAGCTGAACTCAGCAAAATGCCTGCCTGTGGTTCACAGATCTGCAAGCTTAGTGCACTGCACACTGAGGGAATTTGCAGAATTTCTAGATCCTTCTAAAACTGCAGCCCTCTCTAATTAACAAAAAATCGTGCTTGGAATAGTCAGCTTGAGATAGAAACCAGATCATGGTAAATGCAGGAGTTAGAAAACTTAAAAGACTTGCCCAAAGTACTTATTGCCACATTTACACTTTTTTTAGGTAGGAAATAAATGCCTGGCTCATAGCAATCCCAGTTTTAGAAAGTCATGCCTTCTGCAGGGTGCTTAAATTAAAATCAATCTCTTTGTCCTCAAATTTGGCAAGTTTCAGATTTATTTCTCCCTTCTCTTCTTCTTCAACTGACATGGTCATTTAAAGACACACAGAAAGTGATGAAAATGGGACTAATTACAGCTGAGTGTTAGCTGGGTTTTATTGATTTTTTTTTTCATTTTTGTCAGTCTGTTTTCCTTTTGTTTCACTTTTTGATGGGAACAAAGGTGCCCCTGATGTGACTTTTGCATGATAGCTTCAAACATGTCTTTTCCATGACTGCCTCAATATAAAGCCTTGCATACAGTTTTCTGTGCCTCTATTTTTTTAATTAAAAGTTGATAACCTTGGAAATCCTTTTCTGGTTTATCTCCAGCTATTAACCTTGTTTAAAAGTTAGGAAAATCTCTGGGAAACACTATTACAGGTACTCTGTCTGCAAGGTCGATTTACTGGAAAGGCTGAATGGTCATTGTTTTGCAAAGGCTGTAATTATATTTTCCTTTCTTCTTATGTTCATTAAGAGAGGGCAGAAATAGCCCAAATTTGCAATGTTTCTTTTTTTTTGGTTTTGATTTGTTTTGTTTTGGTTTTTTTTTTTTTTTTTTTGATACTGGTTTTTGTTTGTTTTATAATGGAGAGTGATGTAGCATTTGGAGTCTATAATTCATCAATTGGTGGGTAATCAATGAACATCTTTTAGCTAAGTTTATCTAGATTTGCTGCACAAGCTCCTAATTTTTTTCATAAAAAAACATTTTAGTGCCTTAGATTTTTTTTTTTTTTGAGATCCATCTTGAGCTAGAAGTTTGGGACCCCTCTTTGGGAGCATCTTTCCTGTAGTTTGTGTAACACCTCTATTTTACATTGGAACTTCAGTTTATAAAGGAATTTTCCCTGAATTCACCAACTTAAAAGTTACTAAGGAATCAATGCTTTAGCAAAGGATGTATTTGAAATAAACCCAAATAAATTTACAGCTTAGTGCTTCTTAAGCCATGATTTTAAATGGGAGGTAATGCACTAAACAGAAGTGGAAATAATGAGGCTGCTCCAAAACTTTGTACCTGCAGAAACTCAGTTGATTGGGGTGTGGGGAGTGGAAAAATGGTTTCAAAAGGAAACAGAAGAAAATGTCTAATGTGCTGGTGATGATGGGAACATGTAGCAGCTCAAAAAAGAGACAGCTTTAGTTGTAATTTCAGTGCAAATAGGGACTTTGATGACAGTTGAAAAAAAAATGAGTAATAGTTGTAATTTAGTTGTAATTTAGTTGTAATTTTAGTTGTAATTTTAGTTTAGTTGTAATTTTCAGTGCAAAGTAGGGACTTTGATGATAGTTGAAGAAAAACTATGAGTAAATCCCAGTTTTCCAAGAGAAAATGGAGAAGCCAAACTTGGCTGGCAGTGAGAGTTCCACGGAGCTCAGTGCTCTGGCCCTGTCTGTTCCCAGCCAGCATCAATGACCTGGATGTGGGAAACCAACTAATTGAAGTTGCCAATGCTACAAAATCAAAAATTGAGGTCAATTCTGAACAGCAGGCAAAATTCAGAACTGATTTAGATCTGTTGTTTAAGGGGCCTCAAAGAAAGCAAAAGAAGGAATTGCATGTCTGCAAGTGGAATGCAATACACGTTTGGCTTCAAAATAATTTCATGACTATGAATTAATGGGATTGAACTGGAGTGGGAGAAAATTGGAAATGACTTTGAGGCAATAGCTCATGCAAGGTGCTGTCAGGCCATGTGGCAGGGTGCTGGTGCACCTTGGAATGTCAAAGAGAAGATCCCTCAGAATTTTTAGCATTTATGTAAGAGCTTCAAGGGAATGAGCAAAGCTTCAGCAGTGCAATGGTGAGGGCAATGCCATGGATAACCTTTTCTTCTTTGTCTGCTGGAAAGGCTCTGTGTTTAAAAGACAGTGGGGTGTTAAAAAACCTAAAGAATGAACACTCCAGATATTACTGGGGGGAGAAAAAAATCTCATCGGGGCACCCTGAGACTGATTGGTTTGGGTTTTGGTTTTGTTTATTTTTTTTTTTTTCAGTAATGTGCCATATCTTATAAAATTCACAAAACTTCCTTGGGTGCCCGTCACTGTACTTTAATCTCATCAGCACAATCACCTTTTCCCCTGAATTAATTGATTGTCTCATTACAAGTATTTTGCCCCTACTGCTTCAATCAGAAATGCATATCAGAATATTGTTGTTCTAAGAAGTAGAAGTTGTCTTCAAGTGCTGGTGTAATCCTGATGGTTTGTTCTAGGGTGAGAAATGCCCCAAGATAATCTGTTAATTTAAAATTTATTTCTTATTTTCCTTTCTGTTTGCTTGTCCAGTGATATTTACCTTAATGCCTGCAAACATCTCTTTTCACTTGCCTGCTCTTAGGGTAAGTGAGAGGTTAAACCTCCTTTCAGTTCTGTTTCTTTGCACATTTCTTGTTCCTTTTGTGAACATGGGTGGCTGGAACTGCAGGCAGTGCTGCAGGTGAGGTTCACCAGTGAATTGTGAATTTCTTTTCCTGTCTCTGAGAGAACCATGAGACAGGCAAATGAAATTTTGCCAACTGCCATAACTGCCACAGTTAGAGCACTGCTGGAGAGCTGTGAAATGCTGTTTTGTGGCTCCTCTGCCTGAGTTTGTTCCATTTGATGAGCTCCTGCTGTTTTGCTGAAGCTTGTGGTAACATCATGACCTTTTGTTGTGATGGAAGAGAAAATAATTCTGTTCCAGTCCTTGTGATCAGCCTGCCTGCTCTGTGCAGTGCTCTCCCCACCCTCTGCTGATCACACCTGCAGCTTCATCTCACAGAACACTTCTTGTTGTGGTGTCCAGGTCAAATGGTAGTGAAAATACCAATAAATACTCTCTCTCCATCTCTCTGATGATCACCTCGCTTATATTCCTAGTGGCAATAGTGAATATTAGTCTGGTATTCCTGTTCAGCCTGCAGGGTTTCTGACCTTCCTGTTGTCCTGGGGCAGATTTAGGGTCAGAATTACTCAGGGTCACTGTCCCAAGGGCTCTGCATGGACTAAGACACAGTTACTGACTGTTCTTTGCTGTTGCATTGGAGAGAAGGAGGACACAGGTAAAATTCAAATGTCACAAATCTCTAAGAAAGAAGGGAATTGGTATCTATCATATCCTCCAATATCTGCCAGCAATGCACTTTGTAAGCTGTCAGGTGCTTTATCAAAGATTATATGGTGTTGTGAAAGTTGCTTTTACATTTTCAGCATTGTTTGGGTTTTTTTTTTCCCTTCAGAAGCAAATCTTTCAATTGGAGCTTTTAGCAGCAGGAACATCACAGGCTGCACAATATCTTCACACACCCAGATCCCTTTCATCTGAGCAGCTCAGGTTCTGATTTTGTATGCAATGTTCAGCTCTTATCACAGTGGATAGAATCAAGTGTTTGTGTTGCTGATGAACAGCTCAGGCATGTCTGTTTTGAAGTAAATCCTGCGAGATCAAAGACATCTAGAATGAGTAATATGCTCTTAAACTATGGTAATTAATTAACCCTTTGGGATGTGGCAGGGCTGTCAGTAATTACCTGTGGAAAGCACAAATAATTGGAGCTGTTGCTCTGAAGTCTCAGGGTTGAACCTTGGCTCCAGTCAGTGGCTCAGGGTCTCCTCTTTAATATGCATCAGGATAATATTTCAGGTTGCAGAAGCCTTTGCAGAATATCCTTTCCAGTTCTTAATTGCTTGTTTTATTTTAACCTCAGCTATGGAAAGGGCTTCATCCCTATTTCCTGAAACTATCTTATGCTTCATCACTGTTTCTATGCTGGTTTTAGCCTTTAATTGAATTTCAAATGCCAGTGGCTCCGTGTGACCTGATCTCCAGTTGTGTGTTGCAATCTTGAAAGTGCAACCCAGTCTCACAGAAATGAGGGAAATTTTTAATTTAAGGAAACATACAAATGTTCTTTTTTTCAGCTGGGAGCATGAAACTCAGTTATGTAGAGGAGGTAATTAAATATTGAGCATGTCAGAGAAAAGCTTGGAGTTGAATTTTTGTCTTGTCTTTGCCAAAGGTGTTTCTCTACATGATGATTATTTGCTGTTTCACCCTCATTTCCAGGAATTTCTGTTTAGATGGGCAAATCCAGAAGCTGAGTGGCTTTCCATGTCCACAGTGAACAGTGTGTAATTTAATCCAAGTTTGTGTGTGATACTTGGTAAGAACAGTTCATCAGCCATCTCTGGTGCATTATTTGTAAATTTTTAACTGTCCATTCACATTTTGCTGGTTTTTCCTTTGGATACATGTCATATTTGTTCATAATAAGGGAAAAATAAGAGGGAAGGCCTATCTTTGCAAGCCTGTCCCTGCTTCTCTCTATTTATTTGCAGTATTGGACTTGGGAGACCCTCCCTTGGAGAAATGAGAGAGAGTTCCAGCAGGGAATGGAAGTGTCATTTATCAAACCAGGAACATCACACTCCTTTAAAAGTAAAAAATTCCAATCCAGGAGGTGGAAAACGAGTGTGCAAGCTGCCACTGAGGGACTAAAGGCTTGACAGATTTTCCTGTTGAATCAGTCTTATGATGATAAAACAATCAAGCTGCTTTGGTCTGAAATGCTCTCTAATTGCAATTATTTTGCACATTCCTTTCACCTGCTGCACCCTCCATGATTTCAGGGAGTGCATTTTGTTGGCATGGCAAGAGTGAGGTGGGTTCTGCAGGCAGCCCCTCCCTGCACAGCCCCTGCCCTGCTCCAGGGCACAAGGAATAAGTGGATTTTCTGTTTATTTTCTTTGAGATAGGCTGTGGCTTTGAAATGGGCTGCAGGGGCAGCAAAGTGTGAGCATGCAATAACACTTCCACAGAGAAGAGTATTAACTTTTCCAGGAATCTAAGAGCAGGCCCTTTTTTTTTTCTCCTTGAAAAATACTAGTTTTACCCAGTTTTCTTTCTTTGATTGCTGGCACTGCTGCTTTTACTCTGTCCATTAAGCACAAGGGGAAGCTCAGCTGGTGTTTGTTGATATTCTAAAATATCCCCATCCATCACTCCTCTTCTGAGGCTGATCCACCAAGCAGGAGCCAATGATGGTTTCTATCTTGCAGATAATAATGATGCTCTGAAGTACCAGTTACATCTGAGTTTCTGTAGCTTTGTGTCTGTAGGTTGTTACTCTTTTTTCTTACACTAAAATGTGCCATGCCCAGAGGTGTGACATTTATATTTTGAAAGAACATTAACGCTTCAGCTAAGATTAATGTACTTCTTGCATTATAAACTGCTTTTTAATTCCTCTTGGAACAGCTGAAAATGCAGTTTTGCACAGATGCATTTGTTTTTGCTCTAGAGCCAGTAGGAGTAATGTCATCACAAATATTCTTGGGTTTCTGTTAAGGAATGCTGCTTGCAAAGAATCCTTTGAAGTACTCATAAAAAAATGTGAGAGATGTTAACTCAAAGGAGTAGATTGTGAGTGTGTGTGATGCCTCTGGTTTTAGCTTTTCTATTTCTCACATTCTGTGCTGCTTTAGTGTGTGGGTCTGGGCTTCATATCTCAGGGGATGGTGAGCTCTGTGCACAGAGCAGGGAGACAAAACAATTCCTGCTCCAGCTGGGCACCAAGGACAAATGATCCAAATCTCAGCCCAGGAGCACAAACCCCGTGGGCTGCAGAGAGAAAAACAAGCAGGGTGGGACTGCCTGGGCTAAAGCTGGGATGGGACAATGAACTGCAAGATGCAAATGGAGCAGAACTGATCAAAGTGAGACCTCATGACTGCTCGTGTATTTTGGGGCCATTTTGGTTCATCTTGGGTGCAGCCCTGGCTGGGCTCTTGTGCTGCCCAAGGTGGATTCACTGAGGAGATCCTTTTAATAAATCCCTGCTTTATTCTTTAACTCTGCCCAGTCTCTGTTCTAGCTCAGTCTTCACAAGGCATCATGTCTATGAGCATTAATTCAGATTCAGTGCTGGGTATAAATGTGTGCTAACCTTATGGGAAGTGCATAAATTCCTTTTAAAACACACCAGCACTGCCAGGTGTAAGATGCATGCTGCTCAATATTTCCCTCTGGGAGAAAGCTTTCCATTTAAGTGGGAATTCTCATTATTCCTATAAAGTGGGAATTTCCATTAAAGTGGGAAAGTCTCTATCCTATGCCTGCAGATAAGCAGGGAGCCCTGGAGGTGGAAAAAAATTGTGTATATGAAGTATAAAAAACTTGATTTTTTCTTTTGACCTGGAGCACTCTAAATTCTGAGGTTTTGTCCACAGGAAGGATCCAAACAAATCAAGGACTGATCTACACAAAGCTGCTTACACCATGTTAATGACCTGGAGAGAGGCTCTGCAGAGGCAGAAGCTGCTGTAAACCCTTGCTGTGTGTCTGCAAAAGCTGGGCAGGCACACATTTAAACGAGGGCTGCTGACCCAAAATCACCTGCTGGGCTTTGTTCTTCCCTGGCATTACAGGAAGCTGCAGTTTAATTAGGATGCAGGCTGCAGAGTGCATCATAAATTAAGCTCCCACATTCCAGCAGTGGTTTCACTCTCATGGAGTCTGAGGTTCTGCCAGACTGTTTTTTTCAGGTCATTAAAGCAGATTTTAGGCTCATGTTGTTTTCTTTCTGTTGGTTTGTTCATTTGTTGGTGGTTTTTTTTGTTTGTGTTGTTTTGTTTGGTTTTTTGGTTTTTACCTGTCATTTTTCCTTGGAATTACAGAACCAGGGTGAGGATGGGTTTATGTGCACAAAGTGAGAATGACCTGCCTGAGTGATCTTCTCTCCATAAGGGAGACACCATGCTGCCCCAAATGATCCCTGGAATAATTGTTGGGAGCTCCATTTCCTGGCTGAAAATCAATGTTCTGGTGTCACCTCTCCTCCAACCTCTCCACATCTTGTGCCTACCCTGATGTAACCTGTGAGAACACTTGGGAAAATCTCAATTTCTGCCTTGCCTTTTAATGCTTAGATAGGCTCCATTTCTTGCTTTGCTCCATGACAAGGAAGAAAACTTTTATTCATGAATGGATTTTTTTTCATAGTGAAGTCATACAAAAATATAAAATCATAAAAGTCACAAGACAGGGGTGGAGGTTTTGAGGTTAGGTATAAATTCACTTTTTCATGTATTCTACTCTTGTACTTAGGGTGTATTTAAATACAAAACCGTGTACTTCTGTCAGTATTCTTTGAGAGTGTGTTTTAATCTGTATTTTATCTTGGATATATTAGAAGTTAAGGTTTAGGGCATGTCATAATATCAGAACAGAAGGAATGTAATTCAGTGGGGTCAGAAAGGCAGCTTAAAATAACAGATATAAAAATCAAGTTATCCTAACAAAGATGTTCAGGTGTTAAAGTACAAATGCTGTTGTGAAAAAGTGACTAATGGAGCAAAGGCTTCACAATGAACTTTTTTAGCTCTGTCTTGTTGTCAGTGAGGGAAGGTGGCTAAAGGCAAGCAGAGATGGACACCAAATACTTCAGCTGTGGATTTGTGGGCAAATTTCTGAATGCTGTTGTGCAGCAAAATTATTTAATTTGTAGCCAGCTGCCCATTTGTTTTTCTAAATATTTTTTTTTCTATCTGATAGTATGTAATAAAAATGAAGGAACCTGGGAAACCATCTTCCATCTCATCATTAGGAGTCAAAGGAATATGTAAAGGAAATTATTTCTAGGTGTTAGTGGGGAAAAAAATACCCCAAAATTGGGAACTCTTCAACACTGAGGAATTGGAGAAAATATTTTTATTTCTTAAGTTAATAACTGCAGAAACTACTCATAAATATCAGAAATGTTGGTTCACAGCAGGTATTTTTTTTTCCACATTCTGTTTTCTTCTGGAGTCCACACAGAATAATTGTTGCCTGTTGTATTGTAAACCAAATCAAAATGGAGCAAGAGTGCAAGTGTCCTAAGAAATTGTTTTATTTAATCAGGCAAAGGATGTCCCAGCTCAAAAAAATCCAGACCATTCCCAAGGCCATTGTCAGCTTAGTAAGGAACCTCTGGACCTTAACCAGCAGTAAAATAACATTCACTATTAGAACTTCTAAATTTTCTTGTTCAGAGAAAACTAAAGGAAGCTACAAGCATGGAAAAATTTCTCTGTAGGTATTTTTTTGGAGATAGGGAATGGTAAAATTGTGTTTCCTAATTTTGTTTTTTTTCTAAAATAAATTAAAAATTTAAAAAATTATATTAGTAATACACTGCATACATGACATTTCTTTACCAGGTTGCTTTTGAGGACATAACAAATAATTGGACTAATCCTGCTCCACAATTGTAAATCTCATCTTCCAGTGCACCCACCTCCAGGTAAATTTAATCATTCCACTCTGAATAGCTGCAGCCTGTTTAATGGGAGCTGGTCTTCAAGGATGCATTTGCTATCAGCTTTCAATTTGAAGGGCTCTTGAATCTGAAAAAGCAAGCAGTTTGCAAATTGATTTGGATGAGCCAGGTCTAAGTCAGTAGTTAGGAAATACTTATTTGATAGTTTTGGCAGCTTAGCTTTACCTGCAATTTCATTTCCTGTTCCATCCTGGGCTGCTCCAATACTCTGCTTCACTGGTCCAGCTGGTACTGAAGCATTCAGAAACCTGCTTGAACCTGGAGATTGATTTTGGTATCCCTTGTTGTATTAATTTCAGGTTGTATTCCATGGCCTAAATACTTCAAATTTGGATTTTACTTTTTTTTTTTTCCCCTACCATAGTGTAAAATTGGTTCCCTCCCCATTGCTGCCTTCTGTGACATTATCACAGATACATTTAGGATTATGATTTAAAACATAACTATCTCCTTCAGACAGCTTGACTGTAGGATAAAACCAGTTTACTGAGCCCTATTTATTTCATTAGAGTCTGCTGTTTCTCAGCTGATGAAGTGAGCTAGCAAGAAATATTTTATATTTAAGGTGAGATGATTGCTAAGATCAGCATAGACATTGACATTGGCTCAAATTAGGTTCCAAACAGGGAAGTCATCATCTCTGGAAAGCTTCTGCCTGCAGCCTTCTCTCCTGCAGGAGCTCACCCAGAGACAAGTGGCTCATTTGTTAGAGGGTTGATAATATTATGATCACTGATAATGTTTCTTGTTAGCTGAGATAAAATCAGGTCTTTGGCTTTGGGATAACCTGAGTTTGAAATGCAGTCCTGATAAGCAGAAAGCTCTCCTGTGAGGCAGTGTGGGACTGACTGTGGGATGCTCAGAGGTGCAGTATTTTCCCCTGATGTTGTTGCTTGTATTTGATACTATAAATACAAGTTTCTAATATCACTTGTGTCTCTGACTTCAATCTGTGATATGAATTAATCATTGCTGACCTAGATATTTTACTCTAGCTTTATTCACTATTGTGGATATATCAGATAAAGTTTCAGGTGGATTATTCCAGTACAGTTTCCTCCTCTTTAGTGTTTTTGTTTGCTTGTTTTTTCTCTAATACCTTAGTTTTCTGTGGATACCAACAACCATTCCTCCAAATATTCTTCATTGCCAACAAACCTCCAAGTTTGTTGAGAAATGAAGTGTTGAAAGCAAGTGATGTGCCTTACAGAGTGAGACAGGGACCCTGATTTTTTAAACCAAATGATAACTGATTTTAATTAGCTAAACAGAAAAACAAATGAGATATTTTTTTTTTTTACTGTAAGGATGTCAGCATTTTAGTTGGGATGAAAATGACACTTCAAAGTACCTGTGGGAACTTGAGGGGGAAGAGGAGGAAGCAGAGGTTTGGACTAACTCGGAAATCCACCAAATAATTTTCATTATTTGGTTTCTCCACAGTTCGTGGCTATTTCTGATAAGGTTTTGACTAAGAATTCTACATTGAAACCATTCAGAAACTTTCCAAAAAATATGGTCTCATTATTTTAAAAGTTCTCATTTCAAAGATCCAGCATTCTGAACTTTTTCCCTTGATGAATTTTGCCAACAAAAGTCAAAATTGCATTCCTCTCAGGTTCAGGAAAACATTCACACTTTCTCTCTCCACCACCCACTCATGTGGTGACAGAACTACATCAACAAATTGCATCAAATCATGACAAGTCTATATTTGAATACAGATATGGAGGAAATGATTTCAGGTGTGTAGTTTAATGATGCATTTGGGCCTCTCAGAGTGATTATTGCCAATGTGATTGACAGTTTCTGCCTTGGGGTTTGTTGATTAGCTGTGATGGTTGAAAGGTGATTTGAGGAGTTTTGTTTGTTCCTCCATCTCGAGTACTTCTGACTTAAAACTTAACTTTGAAATTAGCCTCCACAGATTGGCACAGCAGACACAGATTTGTCACAGGGGCCAAAGGAGCTGATTTTTATATTGTTGCTTCAGGGGGGGAAGGAATTCTCATGGCTTTGTGATTCTTCTTCTGCTTGTGGTCAGAAAAGCAGCATTGCTCACATGCTGTAGTGAAGGAAACAGAAATTGGTGTTGGGATAGGATGACACAGTGAAAATGATGGTGAAAACAGTGACATTTCAATTAGCAGCAGTGAGTGATAAGTATAAATGTGAGGCACATTTCTGGTGGCTGCAACACGTGGGCTTCCCCTGAATTTTCAGGTGTGATTGAACAGGTTGCCTTTGATAGGCAATGCATCACAACTGTAATTTCTTACTGCCTGGTGTAGGCTGATCCTTTAATGCCCTAATCAATGTGGGCATTGTCCTAGCAATCCTGAAACCAGAACAGCTGACAGGACAGCCAGAGCTGCCAAGTTTTCCACCTATTTCTTGTCTTATCGTCCTAAAATATTTTTGAGAAGGTGCCTGTATTCTTTGAAAGCAAGGCTTAGTGTAGAGGATATACTTTTTAATTATTTTTTTTAAATATAAGATCTGTTCTCTATTAATTCAAGCAGTTAACCACTGTCTCTTGCTGGTCCTTTTCTCATGCTGAGAAACTGATTCACCTGAAGAAGCTGAAAAACACCAGGGCAGAATGGAAAATAATCACTGAAGGTGTTTATTTGATCTGTGGAACATTTTGCATCAAGGTGCTTTTGGTGCTAAGATTTCAGGTGAATTTAAGGACAGGCTGAGCATATTCACAACAAAGAAATCCAGTGTCAGTGGAAAGTGCCTGACCACAAATTGGTGGAGGAATATTTTAATGAACTCCCAATGCATACTTTGCCTTTCTCTTAAGTTTTTTTGCCTTTTTGGCTACTGTCAAAGCAAGCTGTTGGGAATAGGTGGTCTTTGTTTGACATACTATTGCTGCCCTGGAGTACATCAAGACTTCATCCTGCTTGTTTTGTAGGTTTTATTAAAAACTATGGTCTTGTAACCAGAATTTTTACATTGGGGGAAAAAAACAACCCTACTCTCTAATCGTGTCTATATTGATTTTGTTTGTGTGCTCTTTTTTGTTTCAGCTCATTCCCTACTAATCATACTTTAATTTATTCCTAGTTACAGGCACATTGGTCATTTCCCAAAATGCCCATTTTCAGTTGTTTTCAAATGCCTGTAGATCAAACACATGCTTTGCTACTGTCTTTAAGTTTCCCCCAGCCTAATAAATAAAACACAGTCTTTGTAATCATGTTTTCTTTCACTGGTAAAGCACAAAAAGTCTGAAAGATTTGGGATTTCTTATTTTTAATGGGGTGAGCTGCTTTGTGGGGATTTTTTCTCAAAAAATGAAAAAAAATTAGATAAATTTCCACTCAGTTTGACATCTCTTGATGTGGATTCAATGTTGGGCCATGCAGGGAAATCAGAATTAATTATTCATAGATGTTAAAAATGCCTATGAGGTTGTCATGACCTATGCATATGTTTAGCCAGGCCCTTTTGCTTTTTTAAGGCTTTCTGGTGGGCATTATCCAGCAATCTAAACATAAAAACAAATTTAAAAGGTTGCTCACTTCCCCTAGAAACCCAGTTTGCTGAACAGAAGCATTCCTTCTATCAAGGAAGCCAGCACATAATGTTTAAATGGCAGCTTAATGATGATAAAAATGGACTTTTATCATTAAGCAGGGGATTTTCAGCTAAACCACAGCATTTCCACTCAGTTTTATTGCATTTAGTCCTTTCTAGGGATGCCCTTCCCCTGCCCTCTCTCTGTCTTTGTGTCTGGAAGGGGCTGCAGGGAGCTTTGCTCCCTCTCTCCCCAAGCCTGGCCTAAGCATCAATCTCCTCTGGGGCAGGTGTCTGCATTTAGCTCTGGTAAAATTAAAAATAGGCCTCTTGGATGAAGATTTTGCAAGTTTTGCTAAGTTAAGGAATCTCTGAAAGTTTCCAGCCAGATTGATGTGTGAGAAAATGTGCTGTGGTTTGGCTCTCTGGAGCTAAAATGCTGAATTTTCCTGGAGTTTGCTGCAGTGGTGGAAAGCTTTATCACATAAATAATGCATCTATTTAGCTCAATTATTTGCTGTATCGTTGCCTGTGTGCTTAAGGAGTTCTAATTTATATATATATATAAATATATATTTATATATATAATATATATTTATATTTTTTTAAAAGTCTTTGAAAGCAGCCATTAAGCTTTAGCATGAACACTGGTTTATGTCAGAAACTACAATTTATGTCTTATAAAGTCTGACTTAATAACCTTAAATGGTCTTTCTCTTCCCTGGGAAGTGCACTCCATAACTTCAATGCAGAGAATGGCAGAATCTGCTTTAACTTAAGCTTATGCTGAAAATTTAATCCAAAATTATAAAAAAATTTCTGCTTTAATTATAAGCAAAGCAATGACCATTAGAAAGTGTTGCACTGAACACTGTATATGAAATAATTTGGTTTTTTCCTCACATTCAAAACTCAGCTTTGAATAAGAAGCAACGTATGGCCCAGAACAAAATTAAATTATTTTAAATTTAAAGACAAGGAAGCCTTTATCTTCATATTACTATCTGTAATATTATGTATGTATTATAGTATAGTCACACTACAGTGTAGTATGTACTATATACATATAGTATATTACATATGCAAGAGCAATATTACTACATTTAAATATTTTAATTGCTATATTATTATAATTTATAATTGTGATAAGTTTTGAAAAATTTTTCACCTTCTTTGAAAAGCCTGGAACTTTTAATGGAACTTAGGTTAGACTTCTCTTTTATAGTTACTCAAGCAAAGTAAAGGTGAATTGAAAATCAAGCCTGACATTCTAAAACTAAATTTTGGCATCAAAAGAAATAGTTTTATTTATTGCATGCAATAGAACAACATAAATTAGTTTCTGAAAAATCTATCTATTTTTCTTCAGATGTCAAAAAGCAAAGTGACAGAACATCACCAAACTTCAAAAATTTGTGTTTTTCTTCAGTAGAGTCCCCTACACAAAGACAAACCAGAAAGGTAATAAAAAGTAATTTACTGATTGTCCAAGCTGCCTTTCTCTGAGGAATTAAAATATTCTCCAACTTTCCCCATCTATTTATATGATGCTGTTTTAATTGCATGTCAGAGCCTTGGAAAAGGGTGGGTGAGGAATTGCACCCTCAGGAATGCTTGGCACATCATTTTTTTTGGACTTTCAATTTGATGCAGCTCACTTGAGGCAATAAAGATGACATCTCTAGAAAAGGAGTGTATTACAGTCAACCTGATGTCACAAATATTAATCCCCAATCAATCCTAGGATTTTCTGTGACAAAGTAAAATAAAAAATAAATAAAATTATTAAAAAAAAAAGCACCAAGCATTTGGTCTTCCCACTCTTTTCCCACACAAGCCAAATATTTAAAGAGCACAGTGAACTTTCAGGTGCTAAATAATCTGGTCAAAGATATTCCAGGTGAAATTGCAATTCCTGGGTCTTTTATGAGAATTAAACACAAAAGAGAATATTTGTTTGAGATTTTTCTTTTAAGCAAGAGAGAGTGAAATATTATGACTGAATTTATAGGAATGATTGTGTTGAAAACAGAACAGTTGAATAGTTACAGTAAAGGATAAAGAATCCAGAATTTGTTTTTTGGTTTGTCCTCATGATTCATTATACTTTCAAGTACACAAGATTTAGCTACTGTTGTCCTCTCATAGATATGGGGTTTGGGTTTTTGTTGATTTCTTGTTTTTTGGTTTTTTATATGAATATCTATCTGATAAGTGAGCTCTAGACAGATTTTTTAAAAACTATTATTATTATTATTATTATTAATATTATTATTATTATACAGAAATGTGCTGAAAAGAAAATATTTCTGTTGGAACACAAGGGTGCTGTACTGATCCATGACTTCACTCTTGCTTGCCCAAAAAATCCTACAAAAATATAAAGCCTGATATGGGAGTTTGAAACTATTGCAGGTGTATTCACCTGCTGAGGGAGCCCTGGGTTTGCACATTGATTGGGTTGTAGTGGATTTTTTTTTTCCATATTTATACAACTTTGTGCTTTGGGTGAAGAAGAGTAGCCAGGTTGGGATTGAAAAATAGTAAGAAATAATTCTCATTTCTTGTCTGTAACAGGAATCCTCTTTGGTAGAGCTCTGCTGTTTCTTCAGGGCTCTGTTTAATGTTGTTGACTTGCAGCCACGTTATTGACAATAAACGAATTACATTCCAAAGCCAGGATTTACTAGGAGATATTTTATAGGTATTAACAGCAGCACTGTCAGGAAGGATGATCTGGAAAAGAAAATTGTCTTTCTCCAGCTTCATTGGTGGCAGTTTGTGAGGACAGGGCTGCTTAGTGCAGGGAGACAAAGCAGGATGCAGAAATTGAGCTGTCATTTCCCATTACTGCAATGGGACAGATGACCTGAGTCCCTGTACAAAAATAATTTTGTTTCACTCTTACCCTTGGCAAGGTTGATGACTGAAAGCCAAGCTTGATTTTTGGGTGAGGAGTCAATACAATGCAGGGACATGTGCTCTGGAATTAAATGCAGGAGACAAATGAGGCTGAGGGGGAGGGAAGGAAGGAGAAAACCAGAAAGCTGTCACTAACTTTTGTCTCCCACTTTTATTGCTGCTTTCTTCTCTCTCTGAACTTTAAGTAGGTATTGCTGTAAATACAAAAATAACAACAATAGTAAGAAAAAAAATTCCATCCAAGACTCAAACCAACTCCAAACCCTCCCAAAACAAACAAAAAATGATCCCTTCCCTCCCCAGCATGTGCAAAGACTTTGGTGCCAGGTTCTCAGGTGAAGGAAAACAAATCCAGTGATTCACAACAGTGTGGATGGCCCTTGCTTTTGGAAAAGAAAAATATGGCCTGAATTTTCTCCAGCTGCTGCTGGATATTGAGCTGTCAGCCTCCCAGGGTTCATTCAGCACAGGTTTTCAGTGAGACACAGAATGTCACAGCTCAGTGATGATCAATCCTCAATGCCACGAGTGCTTGGACCAAGTAACACCAAGTAACACAGCAAATGAGGAGGTGTCTCAGTCTGACCTTCCTTACATTGATTTTATATATATATATATATTAAAAAAAAAAAATATATACACAGATATATACATATATATGTATATATATATACATCTATATACACATATATATGTATATATCTGTGTGTATGTATGTGTATATATAAGTATATAGATATGTGTGTGTATATATATGTATATTTTTTTTAATTGCCTCATGTGGGGGCACTTGTTAATATAGTGAGCTCAGAATCTGATCAGACATTTCCATTTAGAGGATAATGATAGCATTTTGGCACTTTTTTTTTTTTTGGTCTTTTTTTCAGTTTTATCAGTTTTTTAATAAAAACAGGAAATTAACACTTCTATGTTCCTTAATCCTCTATAGGTCTGATTCAGTCTTCACAGGTAAATCTACTTAATTGGAGGTGATTATGACACAAATCCCGCAGGTCAGGGTTTGTCCTTTCTTGCTCATGCCTTGTGGAACATTTAGGGCAAAGATTCACACAGCAGCTCTCTCTGAAACAAATTTTACTGATTAAATCCATGTGCTTTCTCTGAGAGTTAAATATATGCTAGAATGACCTTCTGGTTATACAAAATATCAGTCCCAGATACCCTGGAAGGAAAGCAACTTTTTAGAGGCTCCTGTTTTAAAGAGTTGAGGTCCTGATTCTGATTTGTGCATGGCTATTGATGCCTATAAATCTAGGGGAAAAGTGATCCAGCAGTGAATTCTGTGAGCACAGAGCCTGGGAAGAGTCTGATTTTCATCATTTGAATTTGGAAGCAAAAGGTGGAGAAAAACACAGCAGCTCCTCACTAGGGAGGAAGCTGTGGGAGTCAAAACTTACCTGTTCACATTTTCTGTGGAAAAACACTTCAGAGATAAACAGGGCCAATTTTTATGGCTGCTTGTATGGAATTTTATCTTGATATTTCCAGCCCTCTGCATGCCCTGGATTGGGAGTTCCACACAATCCTCAATTTTCTTTCACCATGCCAATGCTGCCAGGGAATAGCAGAGGTATTGCTCCTGCCCTGTGCAGGTCTGAAAACAATTCTCCCCTCCCTGTATGAATCCTCTCTTGTCTTGTTTCATTCCATAAAGGCTTTTACTTAACAGCAGAAAAGGGCTGTGTAATCTCTCCTCTCTCTAGCATAAATATATATATATATATATATATATATATATATATATATATATATATATGTATTGAGGGTTTTTTTCCTGTTAATTTTTATAACAAATCTGTTCTTTGCATATCAGCTTGTAAATTGATGACATCCATGTCTTTGAAAACAAAATCAAAGAGATATTAATTTATACTAAATATTCTACCTAATCCTGCAGACAGGGTGGGTTTTTTTCTGTCATTAGAAAGCATCTGTCTAATCTTCAGAATGAGCCAAACAATTATCATTTAAATACTTTCCTAATTTAATCATATTCCTTGTAAATGAGGTAGGATTTTTGTTGTTTTTTTTTTTTTTAATGTTTTCTGGTTCTTTTTTTTCCCCAATTTTATTCTACTGAACAATTTCTTTAACTTCTGTGAGAAATAAATTGAGTTATGAGCACTGTAGCCTTCAGCTAGGATGTGAATGATGCTATCAGATTGGACTGAACTGCTGATTTCATTGTCTAGATAAATGTTTAGCTGGCATTGGGACATAATAGGACATAATAAAATGCTGTCTGCTTAGTCCCTGTAAATGCATTTGCTTCTGCTAAGACAAAAAGGGCACAAAATTGCTGCAACTTTATTGCTTAAATAGAAGCTAACCACTACTTTTGTAATTGAGGCCATAAAAAGCAGATGTGTTTAAAACCCAGGGGATTTTGAGATTGGTGACTGAAATACCTGTGATTATCAATAAGTGATAATATATTGATGGTGAAGTGGTTTAATGAATTTAACAAGAATATATAAAATACAGCCTCTGGATTACTTTTATTTCTTGCTGGTGGGTTTTTGGTGGCTTTTTTTTAGGTTTTTCGAAAATGATTGATTGCTAGGTATTTATAGCAGTAACTTCTGTAAAGTCAGGGGGGAAAAGTTTGATGGTCTGCTGATGCACATCCACAGCTTTTGTTAAACTCCACAGTAACTTCAAGGGAAGAGTGCACAACTTAGCATTGATTCAGCATTAGTGGAAGTTTTCCACAGACTGTGAAGGAGCCAGGATTTCACACACAAAGTTTAAAAAAAGTTATAAAACACTCAAACTTTGTCCTAAGGCAGAGAGATCTCTCTTCAATGACAAAAATCTTCATTAACACAGAATGAAGGCAGCGACTTTGTTCTTCAGGTCCTTCCAGAACTTCAGCTTGAGGAAATTCAATGACCTGACAAGTCTGCAGCAATAATAATAATAATAATAATAATAATAATAATAATAATAATAATAATAATAATAATAATAATAATAATAAACCTTAGTCTCCAGCTGAATACAGTTTATTAAATGGTTTGTGTGAGGTACATCTGCATTGCATGAATGAGAGATTAGGTGGGTCCAAGGGTTAATTGTGTAAATGTTGTTTTTTTGAGGTGACCACACTGTCAGGTGATGGAGACTGCTTGGGGTAGGATCAAAAGTTTTGTGAGTACTCAGAGCACATTTTACTGCAGCATTCTGTTGGGAGGTAATTATCAGCTTACATTAAAAATGTTTATATTTTTATCAGTTTACATTTAAAAAGCTGTGCTTATGGGGAATTAGGGATACTGACAAAATGGGTGTGGAAAAGGCTGTGCCTTCCACAGCAACAAACTTACAGTGGCTCAAGGCCTTGTGCCATTATTTTGGTTGAGGAAAAACTACACAGAACGTTTTTATAGCCAATGTCTTTGACAGTGATTATATATCCTCAGTTTGTGTGTGGAACTGGATGAGTGAGAGGCAGAGTTGTGCTTCTAGAATGACTGAAAAGCCTGGCTGAGAGAGCAGTTATGGATTCAGAGTGCAAGATTTGTGTCAGACTGTGGTTTGTGTGCCTTTGAAATTCAGTATTAGGTACCTTGTAATAGCACCACGACTACTAACCTGCACAGGGAAGGTCAGTTAACTTCTGAATTTTTTATTTCTTCCTGCTTGCTTTCCTGGAACTTTTAGCTGAGTCTGCCATCAGACTGAATATGTGAGCCCGACTCTTGCATCAGATCACAGTTGGTGTTGTAGTTTTTTAAAAATATATTTATATGTATCTATATATATGAGAGGCAGCTTGGAAATTGGACAGTTTCTCTTAATAGAGCTGTTCCTCCCAAAATCATTTGGATTAAATCTAGAAAGTTGATAGTTGCTGAAAGCTTAAGAAAAGGTTATAGCAAGGAAATCCTTTTATGTGAACAATCTCTAGATTTTCTCCTGTCTTAAGGGGGAATGTAAAGAAAAAAATCAACTTTCCACAGCCAATATATTCTTGTTTGTGTTGAGATATTGAGAAAGATACTTTCTCAGCTTTGAAGTGAGCAGGATAATTTGTCTGTTTCTTTCTATAACAGTTCCTATTTATTCATTTCCTGCCTCTGTCTAACCAAAAAGGCTCTCTGTGATTGTGTGACCCTTCAGTGTAAGAAAACCAGATTATCAAAAGACTCCAAATAGCAAAAATAAACAATCCCTAAGCCCCAGAATTAGGGTTTTTCTCTTCAAGTAGAATTCTAACACTGGCTATTGCTCACAACACCTTACCTGGAGCCCTGCAAGCCCCACACCTGCAGGCTGTGCCTGGAGCCCCAGTGGAAGGGGAAGCAATTCCAGCTGCTCCTGCAGGGAAGGAAATCACCCTGCAGCCTCTGACACCTCAGTGGTGTTGGCCAACAGCCCCCAAAAATGTGGTACAAGCAAATTTTTATGTAGCAAAAGTATGCTGTTAGCAGCCTCTTGTTTAGAAGATATTCTCTCTTTTGGTTAACCCAGAGTTCATCTCTGTAATTTTAAGCATCATTTACAAACTCTGGTATCCATATAAAACTCTCACTTCCCTTTAAAGCTGGCAAATCACATCAGCTTTCTGAAATGGTTTTTGAAGCCATCCCAAACTCTACTGTGCATTATGAAATCCATTTTAATTAAAGCTCAGTTTCAGTTGATAGCCTCAAGCCTTAAGCTCCATAACTCAATTCTTCTCTCAACCATGTTGAACAGACTCGTGCTGAATTTTGAGCTTAATATAAATCTGTACAGACATTTTTCTGCAGCTGATCAGAGGGTGTTTCTTTGCAGTACTACTCACCTGGTACAATTTAAAAGTGGAAGGAATCTCATGTTCTCATATGGCTGAAACAACTTTGCTAAAACAAGTAATTTACTCTGATATCCATAATGATTTGTGGCCCCATCAATATTGTAGTTTGTCACAGAGGAAAACTACATCATCCTCTGCCAGGGAAGAGTTGAGGCTGAGTTACTCTTTGTTGTCAGTAAGTAGTGGGATAACCTTTTCCAGAAACACAAAGGAAAAGGCATTTGGGACATTTACCAAGGACTTGTCTTGCCTGAGCAGCCTCATTTCCTCTCTAATGAGATGAGAGTTGTGCTGACAGGGGAGAACCATGTGTGTTGTTTCTCTTGCCTTTGGGAGGGTTTTTGGCAGGGTTTCCCTCATTTGGTGAGAGGTGGACTTGGCAAGAGGATGAGAAAGTGGATGGAAACTGACTGGACAAGTCAGAGGTTGTGATCAGGGGCACAGAGGGGTGACTGACCACTGGGGTCAGCTCCCAGAGGTGGATTCTGATGCCAATTCCATGTGAAGTCTCCATCACAGAAAATCCACTGTGTGGATTCATGGTGGGACATAAATTCAGAGTGCTGGAGAGGACAGGCTGATACTCAGAGGAGATAAAGGGATGGACTGCAGGCATCAGCACAGGGAAGTGCCAGGTCCAGTCCCTGGGCTGGGGTCACCCTGCAGGGCAGCATCATCTGGGCAGAGATTGGAGAGCAGGACACAGGATACTGTTATTTGTACCTTCAGCATTCTGACTCTCAAAGTCAAGCATAATAATAATAATAATAAATCCTCAAACTTCTCTAAATAAGCACATGGTCAGGATGGCAGCAGGTGAAATAACTGTGCATCAGTTCTGCAGCTTGTGGGATGGAGGAAGTTATGTGCTGGAAATGAATGTACCTGCACAGCCTGTGTCTGCTGGGATTGCTCACACACCAGTTCCTGTGCTCATTCATTCTGTGGGATTATTTTCAGAATGCCAGAACTGAGAGTGAAAAAAATGGGTTTCTTTCTGCAAGTAGAAGAAATTATAAACTGATGGGAAACTCTTTTTTAAGTTGTTTTTTATAGAATACATTTAGGGACTAATTCTGCTCAGCAACTAAAGAGTCTCTCAAAAATGCACTTCTGTCTTTTAGCAGTTTAAGAATGGTAAAATTCAATATGTGCTGGCTAATTATTTTTAAATTCTCTTGGTGGTTGTGAGCTGTTATGTCATTAGGTAAAAAAATACCTTAAACTTGAATTTATGTAAGGTACTTTCTCCTGTCATAAGCATGTTCATTCTATCAATATTTTAAATATTTGTGTTGTCTATTGTTAAGCTACTCTTTTTCAACTAAGAGTTATTTTACTTAGAATGTGTGGAAATAGTTTTAAGGAAAACAGGTGAAATTTTGGCATATCACATTCACATTTAGAAATTTTTTGCCAATCCAGCTGATTACCAAGGTTTGAAAGAGGCTCATCCTGGTCAGATTATTCCCTTGTAGTGCTTTGCTAATATCAGTGGAGGTGCAGGAGGAAGGGGTAATATATACAAATTTTATATTGCTGTTAATCAAAGGCCTGGCACAGACAGGCTTTCAGCATTAGTGAATAAAAATTCTCAGTAAATTCAGAGATCAACCCACAAATCTGCAGCCTTGTTGTCCAGTCTGTAATGACAACCCAGTCACCTGTAGCTTCTCCCTTTGGCTTTGGCTAAAAAAAAAAAGCATCCTGGCTTTCTCCTTTCACTGAGTTGTGCCAGGATGTGCTTAATTCCAAGCAGAATTCTCAATTCTGATAGCTGGGTGGAGACATGGCACATGGCACTGTGAATCTGCAGGGGTGTTTGTGAAAGTTTCTTTACTTTTCCCTGTAAGTCGAAAACAGATTTGCTGTTTTCACTTTGTGCTTTGGATTCTGAGGGACAGGTACAGGGAGCTTGGGCACTGGAACTAATCCTTTCTGACAAGTCTCTCTTTTCTGTTGTGTGTGGAAAGAGTTCCACAATAAAACCTCTAGATACAGCTTGAGATCTCCATTTGATATTATTATTTTTATTGATAAATTACCCTTGGCAATATTCATCAATAAAGGCTGCCTTTCCAGAACAGCATCACGTGCCTCAAGCAAGCAGCACAAGCAAGCTGGTATCTTTACACAGTGATTTTGTGCTGTGTTGATCTCTGGAAATCTGATCAACAAGGCTTGAATTGTTTGGCAGAAGTGTTTTTATTTGTTCTTTCTTCCAAAATATTTTTTTTTTAATTATTCATCTCAGTAAAAGTAAAGGTACTGGATGGAAAGGCATTGTAGGTGTGTGAGCAGGAAGGAAACCACACAGGCTGCTGCATCATCCCCAGCTGCACTCAGTGACCAAGATAATTTTCTTTTTTTTCCTCCAGTTAAAATATCTCTCCCTCAGCAGTTGTTAAAATTCAGGTAGCCTGAATAGCACCTGTGCTTCCCACGTGAATTTATCCAACACTTGCTGAAGGCTGAGATGCATCTCTGAGTACAGCCCCAGTATTTATCAGCTCTATTTTGTACATAAATATGCCATTTTTAAACTACACATTCCTATATTTCCTCCATGTCCCTTCTATTCAAGTCCTTATAAACATGATTTTTAACTTGCTTCTGACAGCAAGTAAGGACAATTTGCAAACTATTTCAGTTTATTTTTCTTGCACTAGGACACCTTGGTTTAAAGTGTTGCTGAAAGCAGAATTCTAAACAGAAAGACCAAAGGGGCCTTCTCATCTCACAAAAGCTTCTGCAAATATAAATTAGTTTCATAAACATGAATGTATTTTCTAGTCTGTTACAGCTGATGGCTGTTCCTCAGCAATGGAAACATAAATAGTTCAAACAGTGGACAGCAGCAGGTGTCTTAGTTATTTAGGATTAAATGCCTCTTCCACTATCAGATTAAGGTTCCTCCCACATTTTCATATTCATTTTTCTGTTGCTCTTGTCAGATGCTCTTAAAAAATTACCCAAGTCACTCCAAGTCATGAGATTTATTAGAGTTGTGCATTGCTAATCACCACTTCTGCCACACTAATTCCACTCAGAACTCCTGTAATGAACTAAAAATTAAGGTTAATCATGTCCAAAGTGATATTTCAGATCCTGGCTTAGTGCCTGCTGCCTGTAAGAGGAAAATTGAAATCCAGAACTTTTGGTAGGAGGGTTTTTTCTGATTTTAACTCAAAGACACCACTCTGGCAGGATGAAAATTAATGGGAGAGTTACATAATTAAAACCCCAGTTTGCAATGTATTCTTATCAGATTATCACAGTCTTCCTAAGCAATTGCCATTTTGATATTTGTGGAGATAAATGAACTAATTCATACAAGTGGGACCATGTTTTTTTTGTATTATTGAGAATCTTCTATGTCTGAATTTTCTCTAGCTCAATGATAGCATTTAATCATTTGGGTACATCTAGAGCCTTTCAAGATGTTTTTGTCCCAAGCTTCTTTCAACATCCTTCATCCCTACAGAGACTTATTTATTTTTCAGTAAAACCTGTGGAATATTGAGTGGCAGCATGTGCTGCATCAGGGAGGTCTCTCTTGAGCACTGATCAGCTAAGCCCAACTAGAACTGTCTCCATTTCCTTTAAATTAATTGTTTTAAGGCCAAAAGTTTGAATAATTTTCACAGAGTCATCTGAATTATAGAAGAAGCAAATAAGTCCATAGGTTTGCCAAGTATGATTTATTTTCATATTTGTGGAGCTTAATGGTTTTTGTAAATTTCAATTTGTGTTAGATAATTTATATCAGCTTCAATTTACATCAAATTTGCAAGTACATGGGTGTCTCTTTATGGTTAAGGGAATTAATAATCTGAAATTACCAGCCACCCATATTAATCAAATGCCTTATTACAAGTAGAATGACTCTTATTATCATACATAGGAGATAAAAGAAATGCTAATTGCCTCGGTTTGGAGCAATTATTCAGGAGTTATCTAGACAATGACAGTGGAGGCACTATTATGGCTTTTTTATCTTTCAAGTAATGATGTTCCCAGAAGCTGCCCTGCTTGTCTAAGGTGGGGTAACTCCAGGTAGTTGTGTGGTATAAATATTTTGCTAATTTTGGAAACATCTATCTCTAACTGGGTGTGTTTGCATGCACACAAATTATGCATGTAATATAGGGAACTATGAGTTTCTATAACCTACAACCTCACATTTTTCTCTGATATCTTGAACCATTAATACAAAATGTTTATAGTTAGATTGTATATCAAAACATAATTAATGGGGTTTTTTCTGTCTTGACCTGTATTTTTGTGTTTCTAATACAGGAGCACTTTTCTCCTATATTTCTTTTTTTCCACTAGCAATGGTATACTACTAAAAAATAACAAATTATAGCTCAAATTAGCCTATTGCATGTTTACTTCTCTACTTTAATGTTGTCTATCCCCCACACCCTGTGATTACTTCTTGCTTGATTTAGTTGCTTTCAAACTACAAGACCTGGTTCTTGCATAGTTCTAAAACCAGAATAACCCAATTTTCTAGAAAGGATTCTGGGGATGCATTAAGGAGACATTTTCTATGTTAAAACCAGCTAATAATGGAGCAATTTGCTGTGGTTTGCTGCCTCAGGTGGATAAGTCAGAGTGGAAGTTGTTTCAGTGTTTGTAGTTACAAAATGTGTGTATGGCTGAATTATGTGTGCAGAGCACTGGCACAGCATGTTTTGAGGAATCCAAAATGCAATAAAGTTGTTCTCTTAGTTAACCCTTTTTTTATAAAAAAAATGAAACTTTCCTTTGTTTTCTCTCTTTCTTTTTTTTTAAGGTAAGGGTAAAAAAAATAAAGGCAACAAATGGATCACTCAAATTATGCAATTTATTTCTTCCAACAAAAAGTGAACACTCTTTTTTTCAAAATACAGCTAACAATTTTGATTAGTCCAGACAATAAATGTGATTGTAAGGGGCTGTATGAAGAACAACTGTGTTTTATTCTGCAATTTCATGTCTTCAAAAAGGCATTTTATTATTTTTCTGATATTTTCATCCAATTTTTCCTAACATACTTCCTTAAAAAAAAGTTTTGACATAGACTAATGAATCTGTGTCTTGAGTAGTTAACTCAAATACCCAGTAGTTTGAAAGCTTCTGATTTTTCAGTATGGACTTTTATCTTTACTACTGACTCATCCATGGAAGAGTGAACCAATTGGGAAATCCTGAAGCAGTAGCATCACTCTTTTTTCTAACATTTACCAGAACTCTCAGGTCAAGATGGCAAAAGAAAATATTGATGTTTGTTCTATTCACTTGTTTTAGAAATACTTTGGTTTAATAATTTTTTCAGCCCAAAATTCAAAGTTTCTAAATGTCTGAATTACAGGTTTTGATAAGGCAATCATGTAAGAAATCCAGATTTTGGAACATTTCTCTCTCATCTTCCACCTCTTTCCAGCCTTTGATGTAAGTCTCTTGTATTTTGGAGCTCAGTCCAAGGTTCATTCTGTCCCTCATTCTGTGTCTAGCACTCCATCAAAGCTCCTGTCTCGTTTCAGCCAAATTTTTTCTTGCTCAGATCACTTGCTACGAGTGATCTTGTAAAGTTTTCATGTCTTTTAAAACACACCTTTCATTTTCAGCCTGGAAGGGATGAATTATTTCTCCTGTGTCCCTGTGAAATTGCTGTTGCTATTGCTGAGAGACCTGAGGACTCTCTGCTGCCAGCAGAGCTGGGGAAGGTTTGGAGCCCAATATGGCCCCAAACCCTTTGGGGCATCCCAGATTAGGGCTAACCCAGAAAATCCAGTGAAACCCATGGATAAGATATTTTTGCTTTCCTGTAGTTAATGTAACTTGGTAAAGGCTTAAGATTTACAAAAGCATGATCACAAACTGAGCTGGGGCAGTTTTTAATGCATGCACTCTTAATCTGTAGAAAGAAAATCCTCATTTAGGAGCAGGTTAGGAGAGCAGGTATATGCTCATGGACAATTGAAGTTGAAATGATGTATTTCCACTTGCTGAATTTTGTAAGAGCGTGGAAATTGATGGATTCAAATCACAGAATAGTCCCCAAACCCCTCAGCTGTCTCTGATGCCCTTCAATTTCCTGCATTTGAAGGGGATAGATTGCAAATGATTTCCATGCTTTGAATTTCCTTGCACCTGTGTATATCAAATATCCAGAGCTGGTTTTTGTTTCCTCACAGGTCAGAGAGAATATCTTCCCCAGACTCCACGAACGATTTTTTTAAACTCAGAAACAAACCTTAAAATCTTTGATTTTCTGTTCCTAGCCTACTAAAACAGCTGTTGATTGGATTTAGAAAGGAATTTTTATTAGTGGAACCAATATCAATAAAAGCCTTGATGGGAAGAGGGAGGGAGGGAGAAAGCTTGAAGTGGTTGGTGCACAGGAGCTGTGCCCTCCCAGCAGGGATGGATTAGCCAGGGATGGCTGCTGATAGACCCAGAGTGCCAAACCCCTGCCTGAGGGGTGGCTGCTCTGGCCATGCCCCACCTGACAAAAGGGATTTGGTGTTTAATTTAAAGCTCTGCCCCAGCAACAGAAAAAGGATGCTTAGTGCTGTGTTAGTGAGAGAGCACCGAGCTTCCAGCTCAATAAAATAGATTTTTTTCCCCCCACGTTACAAGTAAGATGAGAAAGCAGATAATGCATCATTTGCAGCTTTTGAGATGTGAATAGAAAAATCTGACCCAGCAAATGTTGGCTCTATATTTTCCTTGTTTCCTTGAAATGGAAGAGACTGAGAACTTTTGATTATTTCAATAATTCCTCCAAAAGTGTTGATGGTGAAAATGATTCCAAGTTGTTCTGAAGTTTTAAAGCTCTTTTCCTCTGACAAGCAGAGGTATTTGCAGCCAGTCATTCTTCTGATGCAAGAGGAAGGAATGATTTCATGGTGCAGGATAATGAGGAAAGAATGAAGGATTTCAGAGGGGAAATCTTCACTTTGTTGTGAGAAGAAAGCTGATGAAAACTGAGCTGTCCCTTAAGTGAGTCTGATTTTTGCAGTTATATTTTGACTACTATTGTACCAGTGCAGGTTGCACCTCCAGTACTATCAAAGTTAGTAAAGATTATTTTCTACAGACACTGATGTGATTTGATGCAGTTCATCAGGCAAAGTGCTCTAAATCAAGAGCAAAGCACACAGAAATTTATTTTGGTGTCACATTCACACAAATATAATATATATGGAAAGGCAGTCTTAGAAAATGTCTATCCCATCATGCAAGAACTTGTGAAAATTCCAACCCTACCAAAGATTTAGCACTATTATTTAAAACTGCTTGTGGACAATTGGATCATGGATTATAACTTCTTTTCAAATACAGCATACATTACATGCAGCCCTTAATTTTATGGTATTTTTGTAAGTTTAGGAGAGGGTAAGCATTTAAGAAATGGTAGTAAATATGGGTATAACCTCATAGGATGATTTGTTTATAAGCAAAAGGGCTATCCCACTTTGGAAAACATTCACATTTATGTGCTCCATGGTGACTAACTTGGATCAAAGACCTTTTCTGTGAAGAGTTTCTCCCTCCCCAGCCAGGGTTTGTAATCACAGAAAATTAATGTCAGATTCTACGAAGCCCTCTTGGAGATGAAAAGTAAAAGACTTCTCACCTTCAGGGAAACACAAAATATTCAAGTTTTCACACCTTTTATAAACTCCTTTGTGTCAGGAGCCACAGAAATGTGTTTGTCTGTTTGTTCAGAAAGCCTTTCTTTCTCCAGGCAGTGTCTTGTGGATTTGAGCAGGTTTTGTGATGTGATAACAGAAGTTGCAGCAGCACAAGATAAAAATTATGACTGAATATAGGGGCAGATATTTTATACAGGCCTTGTTTTCTTATTTTTTAATTCTTTTGTCTACCAGCCTTATTTTTCAGCAGGGCATATTTTTGGGAGCATGAGTGGGATTTAGATTTCTAATCCTATATATGAGTCTGTCCTAATTATATTTACCTTTTCATTGCCTTCTGTAATTTTTTCCCTTCTTTTGTGCAGACACACACATGCATATGTATCTTTTTTTGCATCTCGTTGTTTGCTTGACATAAATTTTAGTGTTATAAGAAGCTTGGAAAATATCTTTTGCTAAAATGTTGCTACTTTAACATTTCAAATACTTAGAGAGATGAAGATTTGCAGAAGTCAGATGTAGGTAGAGATGGGGACCTGACCATTTTCTGCAGGGCATAATTCTGTGGTCAGTGTGGCCTGAGCCCAGCTCCCACTGGGCACCATGATTTGGACACCAGGAGTAAAAGCTTTAATTGATCTTTATAACCATTGTTCTTTCATTTCATGGCAACTGCAGCCATTGATTAGGACAACAATGCAACTGAGATTCAACAAAGGAAGCAAAGAGGAGGTGTTAAAATGAAATATTTTGAACATTAGAAAAGGCACATTTGCACCTTTTCAGATAATCACTTGCTTTATTAGATTTTTTTCTTCCTGGAGTCCCAAGTTCCTGATAGCTGTGGGGAACTCATTGTGCTCATGGAACTCCTTACAACATTTTTCTCTCATTTCTTAGAAATTGTGCTCTTATCCACCAAATGTTACATGTTTTCTCTCTTACACTCCATTATCTGTGTTTACAAGCAGATGCTGCAGTTGAGAATAGCCTGAGGTGTAATTTCTTTGCAAAAAACCCACCTGTGTCGTCTGTGTTGTCCTTTAAAGTTTGGTAAATGGTGCTGCACAAAGCCATTGCCAGTTTTCCTGCCTGAATTAACATCTTGGAATCGTAAAGCAAAAACATAAATATCACACCAATGGGGCACATAATTCATAAAATTATTGCTGTCATACTGAGATTCCTCACAGGCTCATCCTCTGAGTGCTCTCTTGCTTGTTATTTGGGGTGAAGTTGATGTATTGCTGGATCACTAAGTTGTGCTTTCCAAAACAAGTTGCCAGGCACATCAATGTTCCTATACCTGGTTTCAATTTTTTTTTTTTCTCACTGTATATTCATTGCAAGCTTTTAAAATTTATGTATAGCAGATTTTTGACAAAACCTCTTTACATCTTCTTTCATGTGCTCATTTCTATTTTTATTTTCCTGTAATGCTGAAGAAATTGTATCTGGAGGAGGTGCCTGGGGTGTATTCATGTATTCTTTTCTTTTTATTTCTTACTATTCTTCCACTTTTTGAATCTTTCTACTTTTTGAAGAGCCATTAAAAACCCCACCCCAATCTCAAGAAGAAAATGCTACATAAATATTTAAAATATTCTTGTATTGAGCAGTAAAAAGGAAATCAAAGTTGAATGGAAAGGAAGGAAAGCAGAGCTTAGGCTGTTTTAATCTTTTGGGGTGGAAGTGTCACTTTCAAAATGAAATATTCTCAGGTTTCAGCACTAGAGATTATTTAAAGAAAACAAAAGACCTAGGTATTTTTAAAAAACACTTTTAGTGAGCAGTAAAGGAAAGATTAGAAATATCACTGCCTGGACTAGGAAAATGGGGTGGTTGTATTCCATGCTGACAAATATTTTTGGAGAAGGGAGCTCTCCAGGGTTCTGATTTCTTGATAAAAAATGGGGAGGGAGGCTGTTTTGGGAGACCTTTGAGTGTGCTTGCCCACAGTGGAGAACCCCAAATTCATGGTAGAAATGGAACTTATCTCTCTAAGGGAGAATGTGGGACCTGCTCAGCTCAACACCTCCTTGTGCCTCACAGCTGGCCCCAAGTGCAGTGATGCCTTGTGAAGGCTGCCCTAGAACAGGGTTAAAGAATAAAGTAGGGATTTATTAGGAGGCCTCGATGGATCCACCTTGGGCAGCACAAGAGCCCAGCCAGGGCTGCACCCAAGATGAACCAAAATGCTCCCAAAATGCACGAGCAGTCATGAGGCTCTCACTTTGATCAGCTCTGCTCCATTTGCATCTTGCAGTTCATTGTCCCATCCCAGCTTTAGCCCAGGCAGTCCCACCCTGCTTGTTTTTCTCTCTCCAGCCCACGGGGTTTGTGCTCCTGGGCTGAGATTTGGATCATTTGTCCTTGGTGCCCAGCTGGAGCAGGAATTGTTTTGTCTCCCTGCTCTGTGCACAGAGCTCACCATCCCCTCATATGAAGCCCAGACCCACACACTAAAGCAGTATAGAATCTGAAAAATAGAAAAGCTAAAACCTGAGGCATCATTTTGCCCCTTTAGAGGCTCAACAAGGCCTTTACCTTGTCGAGACTCTATTCTAAATATTTACTAATAATAAGCTGCCTTTGTGCCTTGTGGCTTGACCAAAATCCCTCCCCGTTCCCTTTCTGCATCTTTGTGAATCAGTGTCCCCTGGGACCTTGGAGAGCATCTGTCCCCTGTTGTGAGGAGATGAACAGAAATTTGGGATTTGTTTTAGAGTTCACCATCACCCTCATGATCTGCCCTGCCACTGTGACCTCTGTACAAAGGAATCAAGGGACTGGCTGGCCTTGGGCAGCATTCAAACACATCCAAAAGCTCTCAGGGAGAAGATGCTTGGCCACAGTCTGGGGACAGACTGAGCCCCTCTGTTGGCTGCAGACACCATGAATTCCTCACAGCATTGTGTCCTCTGCAGGTTCACCCCCTAAGGCCTCTTGGCTCAGACAGATGGCACGAAAAGAAAGGATTTTCTGGCTGATTGCTTCTTAATTTCCTCCCCATTATTTCCTCTCCCATTGTGCAGCTGCCTGTAGATCCAAGCATGCAGAGCCTATTCCAATCTTCAGGGCACACTCTGCTTTCCTCCTTGAGGGGATCATCAGAGATCATCCAACCCAAGCCATCTTTGAAAACAAGCACTGAGACATCACCCACCTCATGTTTCCCTCTCCTTGTTCAAGGGGGAGATGGAGCTTAAATCATAAAATGTCTCTCTTTAACCCTTTGCTGTTATTTCTAAGTATCACTGAAGGTGGTGTTGGTGGGCCTGCTCAGTCCTGTGAGATGTTTTTGTGGAGGAGTCAGTTTCACATCTTACACCACCTGGAAAGAGAACTTCAGGTGGGTTTAGATGCAGTGGAGTCTGAAAATGATCCAGGGGATCTAAATGTAGAGTCAGGATTAACAGACTTCACTTCTGGCATTGATGGCATCTAGAATGAAGGTTCATTACTCAGATCCTGGTTTGCAGTTTGGTCTACAGACTCAACACTTACATGCTCCAATGACCCCCAAAGTCATAAAGTGTTCACAGCCAAAACAGTCTTTGTGAAATGATTCCTTCTGTGGTTGGGATGATTCCAGGCAAGCAAGCAGTATAGCCATTTAAAAGTTGTTCTGATTCATGATTTGTGCATTCTTGAGCTATTTCAAATGTCTCTTTTTAAATCTTTTTAATTATGTGAGTGAAACTGTGCACAGCATACTAATTGTGTGGTGCATGACATGGTGTGAGGGAAGCCAGGGCTCTGTTCCCACTGGTGCTCTTGTCACCTTGAACAAGGAACCTCTCCTGGTGTCCCTCCACACAATTTTCCCTTGAAAATTGGACCTGAAAGTTGTCTGGAGCTTTGCTGCTGCTGTAATTAGGAATAATTTTCAAGGTTCTGGTGTACCAGCTCAGCAAATAATGCTTTACTCTATGGGGCTTCTTTGTTCTCCCTTCTATGATCTGAAAGAAATTTATTTGTTGGCCAATTTGTTCAGGGCACGCAGCACCAGCTTTGGTTTTGGCAATGCTGTAACAGACAGGATATGGTGTGCTTCCAACTCTAGAGTTAACTAGGGTTATAAAAATTGATTTTTTTCCATAGCTGGAAGATTTTTTTTCCTATGGTCAGGCACAAATTTTTCCCACTTACAGGATAAATTACTATTGTAAATATGTTGTAATTGGATTAAATCACATTAATGCTTTCCAATGCACTTTTGGATAGGGCAGTAGAGTAGGAAAACATAAATTGAAACATTTATTCTAAAAATACAGAAATGCTTTCTTCCTCCTTGAAATCTTACATATTTAAGGCAAAATATTGAAACCATCCTCTTGCACAAAACATTTATACCAAGACTGTCAAAATATATATAATAAAGAAATCTGTTCCACCAAAACCAGTCCATCCTTAGAAAAATTTGGGGTTGAGGAGATGCTTTTTCAGAGAAATAAATACCTGAGGTAGGGTTTTCTATTGGGGTTTATGCTCAAGTTACCCAGAGCCTACCATGGAACGTGTGAACTTCAATTTTCCTTTTGAGCAATAAGAACATGTGGGCAGGTCCAGTCAAAATGAGATTCCATGAAAGGAGGATTACATTTCCAGCAGCGAGACTTGCACCAGAAATTGTCTCCAAAGATCATGGTTTTCTCACACTTTGCAAAACTTAAATTCTTCAAGAAGCAGTCTGAAGACAAATAAAGAGCCAGAAATGTAAATACCAGGATAGAAGGGCACAACCACCACTGATCCAGATCTATTTAAACTTTATTGATTTTTTTTCCCAAGCTGAGGATGTGGACCACTATCTTTAACATCCATTAGTGGTGTATTTAAACAAAACTAAATAAAAGCTTGTAAACATGATTATAGCTCCTACAATTTCAGACCCCTCAGCATTTTCTTATTTTTATGCCTTTGATGCACCTCTGTTTTATTAATGCCCTTCCTGTGGTATTTTAATCCACTTCAGGGTACTGCTGAAGGGGAAGGCAGCTGCCCTTTGAAAGCATTACAAAAAACCTGAACAGATTTAAGGTTCCACGATGCTACCTAAAACTACAAACAGCATTTCTCCTGCAAAGCTCCAAGTCTCAGATTTCTCAGCTGTATTATGATATTTTTAAACACTTAAAATTTTAAACTTAACACTTAAAATTTTAACACTTTAATTTGCTGACAGCAAAGGTTAAAAAGACTTTTCTCTTCAGATTAGCCTAAGAGTTGAAGGACATTTTTTGTGCTGTTCCCCAGAACATCTGGCACTGCCACAGTCCACAAGTTGGATTTGCCCTGCACTGTCTGAAGCTTTTTATTCAAAATAAAGCAGAGCCTGGCTGAAGCACTGCTGGGGTGATCTCCCAGTAAATGATTTCCCAGAGTTCAGGGCATGTGACAATCAGGCCTGTGCTTTATAATTGTTTCTCACTAATTAGCTGGCTCACACACTGCTGTTTTCAGCTCTCAATTTGTCTCTCCCCTTTGTGATAATTTGTCTAATTTGCCATTTTTCTTCCTGTTCTCCCTCAACACAAAGGAAAGCAGGCTGCTCACAACCAAAGTGTTGTGTGAGGCAGGGGCTGCCTGGGATGGCTCCTGGATCTTTATCTGCACAGCACATCCTGGACTGAGGGTGCTGCTGCCACCTTATTAATGCTGCTCTAATTAGGCCGATCAGTTTTAATTAGCACGCTGTCATGTAACAGTCTCATAAAATACTTTGTGTAAGAAAATTGATCTGGCTGTAATGCTAATTAGTTTGCTGGGCTCCCTACCTTATAAATGGGAATTGATTGCTTCCTTTCATCCCCTCCTTCTTTCCTACTCAATAATTCTCCCATAAACTCTGTATTCTCTTTTTTTTTCCCCCCTCATGTGACTTTTTTTTGTTGTCCCTGTGTCTCTCTCAGTTAATTCTGACCATAACCCCATCTCTAGTGTAACCTTTAAAGAAGAGGGCTTTATCACTTGTCAGAGAGAGCCTTCCTCAGTTAAATTTTTTCTTTCCTCTCAGGAATTTGCCAGATCAGAGGCCTGAAATCCTCAGGACTGTTTCAGAACCAAAGCTGACAGGGTTAGGCCCAGGTCAACCCACTCGTAAATCAAAGCCAGTGCAGAGCTAAGGCTGCACCTCGAATGGAAGATTTTTAAAGACAGCAGCATTAACATTACAAAAGAAGTATTTTATTGGGTCTCACATGGGATTTGTTTACTGCTAGTAAACTGCAGAAGAGTGAAACAACAAGGTTAATAAATAGCAGAGTGAGCAACAAGATAAATCAGCTACTCCTCGGTGCTCTTAAAAGCTCCTTGAAATTGGGATTCATTTGGTTAATTGTGAACATAGCAGTGATGCCTAGAAAAGTCTGAAAATTCTGGCTATGTAAATTTAAAATATTCTTCTGGTTCAACTCTGCTTTCAGGTTTTTAAGAGAAAGGAAATTAAGAGGCAGAGACAAAAGCAACTGCTGAAATTTTGTTCGCTTTTGTTCTTCCTTCTAAACCAGTCTTCTATGAATATAAATTATTTGAGATATTTATAAAGAAAAAAACCCCAAAATTAAACCACAAAGAAATAAGAAAAACTAACACAAAACTCTGAAGGATTAAATGAAAATTTTATTTTTCATTTGCTTTTATATTTTTGTTGACATATTGGCTGAATTATATTCTTGGCATGTTGGCTAAAACCAGTATGGGATTAGGTTCATATGTAGCTATTATAATTACCAGTGGATCTGGAATTGATGTAAGCAATCTGCTGTGCCACGTTGGTTTTTCTGAATGGTTGTTAATGCTTTGGTGTCTCCAGGCACTGTGGGAATGGTCTTTGGGACTCAACGTTGATATTTGACAATTACACAGCAGGTACATGCACAGGAGTGCAGGGAAAATGTCTTTGCAGTGTCCCAGGCTTGTCCTCATCATCCCTTCCTTGTGTTTAATAAAAGTGGGGCTGTCTTGCAGTCAGTGTTTGCAAAACCAAATCCCTTAAGCCTGGCTGTACCTGAATTTCTCTGAATCTGTCTCCAAACCACCTTTTTAGTGCATTACACATGCACACATCACAATCCATCTCTTTTCCTGGCCAGCTCAGTATTTGCTTCTGCTGCTGCAGCACAGCTGATGGGAAGGAGGCAGGAGAAGGATCTCTGGTTATTGAGTGATCAGTCATTGTCCATTTTTGTTCATGGTGACATTTGTCATGGTCAAAGGTGATGTTTTCCTCCTACTTCTTGATGAAATAAAAATCTAAAGGCTGCTATAATTTGATGAATGTATCTGTGTCAAAGAAATACTCAGAGACATTATGTAGGATGTCAAATTATATTTTTATGCAATTTATTAATTTTGGGAATAGATGCTATCTTAGTCTTGAGCTAATTCTCTTTTCATTAGAATATCTTTTTTTTCCTTTTTAACTTGTGGCTGCTACCTGTTAAGAAATGTTGCTTATGCTTTAAGCTTTATGAAAGTAATGTCAAATGTCAGTATGTGTGCAGAAATGTTTCCTAACTTCCTGGAACATTTTAATTTATTTAAAAAGAAGAAATTCTAGTTTATTTTTCTGGAGCTATCTACAAAATGTGGTCTAAGAAATGCTGCTTATGCTTTAAGCTCTATGAAAGTAATGTCAAATGTCAGTATGTATGCAGAAATGTTTCCTAACTTCCTGGAACATTTTAATTTATTTAAAAAGAAGAAATTCTAGTTTATTTTACTGGAGCTATCTACAAAATGTGGTCTAAGAAATGCTGCTTATGCTTTAAGCTCTATGAAAGTAATGTCAAATGTCAGTATGTATGAAGAAATGTTTCCTAACTTACTGGAAAATTTTCATTTATTTAAAAAGAAGGAATTTAGTTTATTTTACTGGAGATATTATAAAATTTGGTCTCACTGACAGCTGAAAAGAAAGGAACCATTTGAACTTGGTGAAAATAAATTTTTATAATTTGCAGTAAATTGGGCTCTGACATTATTTGTTAATTCCCATCTGATCAGCCTCATGCTTCTTTCCTTTTTCCAGCAACATTGTTGAAACAGCAATTAGGATTATATCTTGCTAATGTGGTATGTCCAAACCAGTTTTTTGCTTTGGTTACATCAAAATCTTGATTTCCCTTCCATCAGGACACATCTTAGTTTCCTGCAAGATCTGAGGAGTTGGTGATCAATTCCCAGCACACTCTTCCAATCCCCCTAAGGGAGCTGCTGAAAATACTCTGGGTGACATCAATCTGCAAATGAAGCAATGACTCTGAGGATGAGAAATGGTTGTAAAAGGGAAAGGCCAGGATGAAAATCTCCTGATTCAGTTCAATTTACAACTAAAGTCTCCCACACTGGTTTATCCTTCAGGAAAAGCTTAATTTCTCTAACCACAGGCTGGCTGAAATCTCTGAGGAATGGAAAATTGGCCAGAACAGACACATAAATGAAACTTTTCAGCAATTACCTTCAGCTTCTAATATTAAACTTATGTGTATTTTGACATTGTTGAAGTCTTGGTGCATTTAATAGACCTTTTAATATAGGTGAAATATTAACCCTTAAAAAATATTGAAACTTTTGAATATAGGTAAAATTAAAGTAATCTCACTGCTTCTTGTAGATCTCAGACCATGACTTCAGAAAATTAGAGATGCCAATGGTCTTTTATCTAGAGGAGATAAATTCATGATTTTCCCACCCTGAACCCTTTTGCTCAGGGTGTTGCTGTCTCCTCTCCAGCACCTGCCACATTTCATCCCAAAGCTGTCCCAGCATTGTGAGGAATAACTAAGAGAGGTCAGGCTTTGCCAAGTGCTGCTAAGCACAACCCTTCTATCTGTGTGAAAAATTCAGGCACCACTCCGAGGGAACTGACAGGAAATTTTGATTTTGACCACAGGATATCATTAAAAATATTTTCCCTGCTGTGCCATATGAGGCTTAATTAAATATTTGTTCAAACAGCCTGGGTTTCCCCAAATGAAAGGATGTAGTATGAATATATTAATATAATTTGGATACCTGAGCCTCTGAAATCTTCCAGCAATCAGGAGGAAAAGAGGAGTTTGCCTTGTAAGGCATTTTTGTGGGGTCTGTCCTGAGGTCACAGGTGTCACTAGAACATGCCAGGATTACACAGGAATTGCCATAAATTTGTGGTCTCTGCTGCTGTCCCTTATTTCTCTACTGAGGTGAAGCCAGAATGTAGAATTTCAGAATTTTGGTGTGGAAATCTGTGTCATGGGGGCATCTCCCTCCACAGAAGGGAGGAATTCTCTTCTCCCAATGTCTTTGTGCTCCACATGATTTTCCAGAAGGATTTTTTTAATGTGATCCTGGGCTGTCACTAATAAAGGAGTTTCCCCAGATACTCTGGGGTACCCATGAGTGCTGTGTAGTGTAGGATAGAAGTCATGGATTTCTGTCACCTCTCACTCAAAAAGAGCAGAGACAGAAAATATTGGAAGAAGAAAAGGGTAGCCTACAGATATATTAAAATATACATGCATTCACACACTTCTAAAACATAAATGTGGATCAGGAGGAGGCAGGAGTTTCATATATATTTTTTAAATAGAAAACTTTTAAAGTTTTAAATAGAAAAATTCTGTCCTGCTATTCTGAATTTTCAAGTGTTCAGAGTTTATCAGGCTTTTGGTTAGTGAGTCAGCACCTTAATTTGTTTAAGAGTGTGATTTTTCACAATTATTTTATTTGAAAACATGTCATAGCAAAACAAGTTATTATCTCCATTGAATTAATGTACCCTTTTGGCTGTTTGTTTTTTGGGTTTTTTTTCTAAAATATTTTATTCACCCTTTTAATGCAAGGAATGAGATCATGGTGAAGTGCAATGTAGATTTTATTGATCCTAAAGCATGTTTGCTTATGACAGGGCAGAAGAATGAAAAGAGAAGAAGAAAAACATCTTGGGCTGATGTTCAACAACAATGCTGATGTTGCTACCAAGATGTGGTGAGTGACTCTTTGAATATTTCTCTCAGATTGAGGAGGATGCCAAATTTTCCTAGCTTGAAAATAACCTGTGGGTGTCTGAGGGTCCCTTTAGCTTCAGAGTGACTGCTTACAGTGTTTTTTGTGGGCTCACCAAAATTTATCTGATCTTTACATCTAATGTACACAGCAAAAATTCCACTGCCAGCTGCCAAAAAAATGAGTGCAATGTCATGAAGGGGTCACTTTTAGAGTTATGGTAGAGTTGGGGACTGTGGCTTCATCAAAGCGTGGAGGGGTTTGTACAGAACATTCAACAGCTGAGAAAGTTCATTTTCTGCCTTTGTGATGTCTGGCTGGGCCATTGCTGATGTCATAATTCTATCAGTCAATTCAATAAGATATTCATCATTTTTGAGCTCAAACAGGGAGTGGAGCAGAACAGTCCCACATTTGGGGATTCAGATTGGACCTTGGATACACAAATGCTGGAGGGAAAGGGAGAGAGGCTCTAATAGGCTTAAAACTCATGCCCTGCCCAGGTCTGAATCCACCAGCAGGGACACTGAATGTGCCCAGGAAAGGCATACAAATGTCAGTTTTACAAAAGTAAGAGGAGACAAAAGCAAATTGGTTCAAAACCAGCATCTGAACAAATGGGAGCAAACTGACTATTTCATTTTGGAGAAAAGTCTGTGGCTGTTCCCCCAGCTGCAGGAGGGAGCTGAGTGCCTCAAAACAGAGGAGAGCAGCTTAAAAAATGTACAGAAGAAGGGGGAAAATGGGTTTGAATTGCTGCTTTGGAAAGAGCCAAACATTTCTGTTGTTACTGCAGTGGGGAGGCCAGGGAGCAGCCACATTGCTCTGCCCTGCTGCTGCATTTATTTCAGCTCTTTTCTCAAGAGCAGTATCAGTAGTTGCTGTAGCTGACACATAAAATGTTTGGGGTTTTAAAATTTATTTCGTTTTGTTTTGTTTGATGTCAGTTTTTTGGTTTTTGTTTTTGGTTTTTTTTTTCAGTTCTGATTCATCATGAGCTGGGTTAGAGGTAGTGTTGGGAAAGGGCTTGAGAAAAGGAAAGGGGAAACTTTGGAGGCCAAATTTCTTGCTAGAAAGTGACCTGCAGGCTTTGGGGAGGCTGTTGTGTACAGATGGCCTTTTCCATCTGAAATCACCTGCTGTGGAGGCAAGGACCTGGAGACACTCTGCAGCTTCCAGCTCATGCCTGAAATCAGCTAATCTCTTCCCATGGTTTCCCAGAGCATGGAAATTTATTTTCAGTAAGCTTAGAAAGACACTGATTTAATGAGAGGAAGAAATCTTAGGTTGTAACTCCACATTGCAGATTTTTTTTTCTTGTGGTTTTAGTGTAAGCTGTTTTCTGCCCTGGCAGCATATTCTGGTCTGTAGGAAGCAGAGTGCCCTCTGTCAACTGAGTTAACTTCTGTCCTGTTGAATATGTTAAAAAAATTATCTTTGATCAGAACAAAAAAAAATTTGCCTAAAAAGTTTTTCAGCCTGTTTTTTATTTTTTTTAAGTGAGCCTCTGTTGTTACAGAGAAACTCAGAAGGTGAAAAAGTGCTGAACAGAGACAGCAATGGATAGCCAGGACAAATTAGTCTTAATTGAACCTAATTAAGGCTTAAAACTAGTCTTTTTACAATAGCTCCTATGTAATGAAACATCAGTCTCAAAGGTCCCATTTTTGAGCAGCTGGAATTGTTCTAGTGCAGCAATGGGGGTTAGTAAAGGCAATTACATCGCTCCATAAAGGTGAAAAATTGTCTTTTGAAGAGGGAATTCAGATATTCTTGAGTGACAGCTGCCATCAAAGAGCTTTTTGCACTGCAGCATGAGATCCACCACACCAAGGTGCTGGAAGTGGCCCTGGTGCATGGCAAACAGGCCCCTGGCAGTTTCTGCAATTTTGGCCATGAACTGACCAAAGGCCTTTCCACCTGCAGTGCTGCATGTCCAGCATCCTCCATGAACATTAAACTCAGCCAGTGAACAACTGTGATTTTTGTACAGCTCACTGGACCTCAGACCAGCAGCCTTCTCTTAGCATCTTCAAAATTCTTCCCAGGTCTCTAATGAGACAAAGAAAGTGAGCAGAGTGGCATCTTTTTCTTCATGCTTGCATAATTTACTCTTATTCAGCGTGCTCTCTGAGCATTCATATCCCTTTCCTTCTTTCCATTTTGGGTTTATTCAATTCAAACTTTTATTTAATCCTTGGAGGCTTTTCTTTTTACATCAAGGTAGTCTCACACTAAAACCAACTTTCACTGAATTTTGTATTTGTTGAATGTTAAAAGTAAAGATTAATAAGATCTTAATATAATTATTTATTATTTCAGCTAAAAAGTCAGTATTCACTTTTGCCATTATAGTTAAAGCATGGATGTGTAACCAGTAGTTAACTGGATTCCTGTACATTTGTATTTCACAATAGGGTAAAACCACAAAAGTTCCATGTAGAGTTCTTCCCAACAAATATCACACAGGTAAATTTAAATGTTTATATGCAGGCCTTCTGACTGCCATTAGTCCAAACAATAATAAATGCCCAGAGGTACTAGCAACAATATGCCAAAGTTATAAAAGACATTATTCTCATGAGAGCGTGTTTGGAAGAACAGATTAAATTGTTTCCTCATGTGTATAATTGGAAAAAGGGTCTGCATCTATTATTACTTTCAAATAACATCTTTATCTTCATATTTGCTGGGTGATCTCCTAGTTTTGCTGCCTAGGAAGATGGAGCATGAAAAGCAGTTCTGGAATCAATGAGGGAAGGTAATTCTGAGTGTACATTTTGCATAGGTCAGTGCCAGGATGTGAGATGTGCACCAAACCCCACCTGTGCACTGGAATTTACCTGGATAAAGAGAAATACAGGAGAAGTGAGAGCACCTGAACTAAAATGTGTATGACTGAGGTTCACATTCCTTTCAGCTGCTTTACTTTATTTCTGCCTCTGTTTCTTCCCCCCCAGCTTTAGATTTATGAGCCAGTGTGAGCTTTTCTGACTGCTTCTGAAAAGGATTCATGGCTGCTTGTGCTCGCAGCATCCAGCAAATCACTCATTTCACAACGTTCCTTTCTTTCATTAGATGGGGATTCCTCATTTTTTGTACACCCCTCACATTTCATTACAGTAATTTGAAGGGTTTTGCATACCAGTCTCAAGAGAAAATATTCTGTTTGTTGTTGGTTTGAAATGTGGATTGCATCAGCTCTGGTCCTCTTTTTATTTTTTTGGCACCACAGAATGAAAAATAGTGAAAGGCAACTGCACATTAAGCTGAAGGCTAATTTACAGGTTCTGTTCTTTGGAATAGTTGATTTTACCTTGCAGAAGAATAGACTAACTGACCTGATGATTTCCCTTGTGGCTCTGTTTCCTCTGCTTCTGTGATTGAATGAATATTTGTGGGGGGAAAATGCATTTTGATACTTTTGTGTCAGGTATTTTACATTCAGCAATTTTATTTATTTATTGATATTCTTTGCACTTTACCCAAATGACATTTTTTTCATGGTAAACATCTTTGACTGTAAGCTGTGGATGTTTCTGGATGTGAGACACTGGGGTTTCCACAGTGCCAGATGACAAATGGATGCATTTATAATACTGTATATTTAAAATACTGTATATTATGTATAGAAAATGGTGTTTTTCTTTGAGAAAACAGGGCAGTTATTTAATTTGTCCCTTGGGCTCCTCTCTGGCTAGATTTGGGAAGATCAGAGCCTTTTCTGGGGTGATGGGAGGCCCCCAAAGAGATACACATCTTGTAATACTCCTCACTATTTAATACTATTTAATACTTTATTACATACTATTTAGTACTACTTAATACTCCTGCTCTCTAGGTTAAAATCAGATAACATTAACTTGGATTTTTATTTGAAGTAGACAGATGAATTTTTTTCTCTTCAGTCTCTTGGGTGTAACTCAGCTGCTCAGCCTGGGTATTCCTTTGGGACAATGACATCTCCAGCAGTGGGTGAAAGCCCAGTCTAGAGGAATTTTTAATATCCACCAATGGATATTAAAAATTAATTTTTAATATCCACCAATGGGGAGAGGATGTGAGAAATGAATCATCTCTCTCCCCTGAAAACTCCACTTCCCCCAGCCAACAGAAATAATTGTCACCCCTTTGTTTTCTTCCAAGCACCACTGGTAAAAGTTTGACCAGGTGTCTGTTGTGTCTCTGGTTGTGACTTTGTGTTTCAAACTGTCCCTGAAGGTGCCTGAGTTTTGCCTTCAGCTGCAATCCTTGTGGTTGCCAGTTTGGGAGCACAGCACAACCTGAGAGGTCATTGGTCATTCATCTCAGCCCCCCACAGCACCAGGTTGTTTTCTGTCGTGCACCCTTTGGACACAGGGGCTTTGTGGAGCTCTTCTTATAAAAATCATTTCTTGAGGGGATCTTCTCCATTTCTCCTGACAGGTTTCTGTGTCTCAAATGCTGATCTTGTGGAGTTTTTCCTTGTTTTTTGTTTTATATCATTGATCTGAATTCATTGCAACCCTTTGCTTTTTCAGTGCTTTGCTGCTAAACAGGTTTCTTATGACCTAAATTGTTACAAGCCAGTTCTTCTTATTTGCAACTTTCCCCTGAATTGTCTTTTCAAGCCCTTTTTAATTGAACTCTGGGCTTATACTTTACTTTTTTTTTCACCTACTTCAGGTGTCCTGTCCAGAAGGACACAGAACTCAAGGTAGTGTCTCACACCTGCTACTCCAGAGCCTCTCAACCAGCAGCACTGGGGTGCTCAGGGCTTGCCCAAAGTTCTTCCTGAGCATCTGAGTTGTGTGGGGCAGGAAGCTCCTAATTCTATTTATTTGCATTAATGGCTGCTTAATTCCAAGATCAAATCAAGTTTGTTCTCTGCTACTGCCCTAGATCATATTTATTTTAGCAAATCAATCTTACTAGTGTTCTGTAATTTTGTTGGTTTTTTTTTAACTGTTTTTTAATTGGGCATATTCAATATATTATTCAAGTAATACCTTTTTCAGGATCTGTATATTTTATATATATATATACAGTATATATATACACACATATATATAGTATGTATATATATATATTATATGTGTATTTATGTATACATCTATATGTACTTTTATATATTATATGCATGTATGTTCACATATATAAATATAAAATATATAAATACATTTTTAAAAAATGTATATCTAGTTGTCCCCTGCAAGGCAAAAGAAATACAGGAAGAAAAGGACTACCTGTCTAATATGTGATACTGCTAATTTCATTCGTAGTATGTGATACTGCTAATTTCATTCATATATGTACTTTTATATATTATATGCATATATATTCACATATATAAATATAAAATATATAAATATATTTTTAAAAAATGTATATCTAGTTGTCCCCTGCAAGGCAAAAGAAATACAGGAAGAAAAGGACTACCTGTCTAATATGTGGTACTGCTAATTTCATTCATAGTATGTGATACTGCTAATTTCATTCATAGTATGTAATACTGCTAATTTCATTCATATATGTACTTTTATATATTATATGCATATATATTCACATATATAAATATAAAATATATAAATATATTTTTTAAAAAAGTATATCTAGTTGTCCCCTGCAAGGCAAAAGAAATACAGGAAGAAAAGGACTACCTGTCTAATATGTGATACTGCTAATTTCATTCATATCCATGAGAAAAATGACCTTGGGAAGGTTGTGAAGGTTTTGATTTGGGGCTGGGTGGTGGTTTGACACTAAATGAGCCAGTAAGGAATCTTTCTTTCAATGACTCTCTAAAAGCCCCATTAATTCTACTTTTAGAGAGAGAAATTTCTAAATCTTCCAGCCCATATGTTTAGCTTACAACCTCATTTGTTATCAGACACAACAGGTCTATTTAATATTCTTCCCCTGTGTGGTACACATGTGCAAACTGCTATTGCTGGAGAGGTGAGGTGGTGGTATATGACAACAGAGCTTCACTTCATGTTTATAGGAATTCTCTAAGTGCTCTGCAGTGACCAGTGCACAAGGAAGTTTGGACTTAAAATCATGTATATAACAAAAAGCTTTTCCTCCACATGCTGATCCAGCAGGAGGAAATTTATTTTCTTTTGTGGACACAGTTATATTATATTGCCATTAAGAAGAAGCTGCTGAATCAGACATTTTTTGACATTTTTGCAACTTGATTAAGCTTATGGCATAATTAAAGAAATCTGCCACTATTTTTGCAGATATTACACTAATGTTTCTGAGACATGTGTCCCAAATCTGTTACTGAATCACATATTTGCACAAATACAACACCCAGGTGTGTTGCTACACTGGTGTTTTTAATTACATTTTATTTACTGTACTCCAGAATTATCATTTTGCTGTCATCAACACTCATGGTTAATTGAATACACAAAAACTAAATTTATTAAGATCAAAGCACGAAGTGTGGTGCTTGTTCCATGCCTTCATTTCTATGCCACTTAAACCCCTTGGGTTAAACCTGTTTCTACATGAATTCTGAGTGTATCATCTGGAGCAAACTGTTTCTCTTTTACCTTGAAAGCTGTTTCATTTCTCACAAGATCTCTGTGCCTGACAAGCAGCAAATTAAGACAATGGTATTTACAATTAGAGTGTGAAGTTCATAGCAGGAGACATAGGAGGGAGCTGTGGAAAAGGATCCTTCCCTTGGCTTGTTTGAAGGGTATCATGTGTAGTTTGCCACCTGTGAGGGGCCCCCTTGAATCCAGTGATGCTGCTTAAGGTAGGAAGCACCAGAACAAGCAGAAAATCATGCAAGATTTGTTTGCTGAAACTCTGATAAAAGTAAGATGGGATACACAAAAATTAGTGTTCGTGGGCCAGCGTTATAATACTAAATATTTAAAATTAGTCAGATTTGTCCCCTTGCCTATAATGTTGATTTATGAGTGGACTGAGTTAAACTCTGTTACATACAAGAGGTTCCAATTCCCCAGTTATTCGTGTGATGCTTGATGACAGCTGTCCTTGCTGAACTAGTGGATGCTTAAAGATGTTGGATTTCTGTGCTGATTGCAGTCTAGGTGTTTGAAAGTCAGCAGTTTGTGGGTTATGCACAGCAATGGAGTCTGTGACCATTTATGCTTTTGGATGTCCTGGAAAATAATTTAGTGAGTGACAGGTCTGGAGCGATGGCAGTGTGTGTGAGCAGTCAGCTGGGAAAAAAGAGAGCCTGGTTACAGGAATTATAAATGAGAACAACTGTTTGACTTGAGGAGAACAAAATGAGTTAAAAATACAGCCCAGGAATAAATGGTCAGAAATAGAGGCAGCCAGTTTGGACTTGATAATAGTTTTGTCTTCGGTAAACGCTCTTAAGCTCGTGCTCCCAAAGGAGAGAAGAAAATAGAGAAGTGAAATCTAAACCCAGAGAGTCACTCATCCATCCTGGATGGATCCCAGAGTGCTGTGGCTGCCTGGGAAGGGGAGAAGAAAAAAGGAGCCATGGGGGAGGTTTGGTATCCTGGCTGCTGAGGGCAGAACAGAACTCTCAGCTCTCTGGGTACAAGAGATGAGATTCCTGCTGCACACAGAGAAAAGGAACCTAACAAAGCCACAGGCCTGCAGATAAGAGGGAGAGCAGCCAGGGTGAAAGCAGGTGGCTATTTGGCTGTGGTATGGATTTTCTTTTGGTTGCCACTGAAAGCCATCCCCTGGCTGGTGTGGGACATAAATCCTCTCTGTGACAGCATTGCCACACCTTCTGCTGGGAGTCTTGGAGGGCTGAGTGCTATCCACACCTCCCAGCTGTGTGCACAGGGACCAGTGCCATGGCCTTGATCTAAGGCTGCCCAGTGCCCAGTTTGGCTTTCAGAGGGAAACCACTTTGTCTTTGGCTGGTACTGATGGAGATTTCACAGCCTTGGACAAATTGAACGTTATTTGAAACATTATCTGCTGGCTGCTGTTCCTTGTGGTTTTTTCTCTTGTGTTTATTGAAGTCCTTCTCATACACTTCTTCCTATTGGTCACTTTGGCTAATGAAAGCTACTTTATTTTCCTCTGTGAACTTCCTTATTTTGTTTTTTTAACTCCAAATATCTGTGGTTTGTTACTGGACCAGACTGGAGCACTTAAGTACCTGTAGTTATGTTTTACAAAAGCTGCAGCTCAGCTACAAGAGCTGTAAGTGATGAAGTCCCTCACAGTGAATTTCTTGGACAATATTTTAATCCAATTTCACTGGATTAGCAGTATGCATACAAAGCAGCAGGTGATCTACTGCCAGTAACGGAGTGTTTATTTCCCGTTGCTCAGGATCACAGGGACATTCTGAGGTTCCTTTCAACTTGATTTATCCTTTAGTCCTGAGTTTTCTAGTCATTTTTCCATGTAGGGCATCCTGTTCAGCTGGGTATGGAGGCGCAGGCAGGAGAAGAGAGAAGCAGGAACGTTTTTTAAAATTCTGATGGCTTAAAATCAGCCTTCCAGTAAAAGCAGCACTGCTTGTACTGAATTAAAAACTCATTAACACCTCAGTCACATTAAAAACCAAACTTAAACAGGAACAGATTATGCTCAGCAACAGGTTATTCTTTGGGGCATCTCCCAGCAAGTCAAGGAACTCCCCTAACTCATCCTGGTGACAGGCACTGTTGACCTTGTTGAGCAAATATAAACTGCTTTCACCCAAGCACTTTGCCAAAGAACTCACCAAATAACCTGCAATGACATCTCTCTGGATTTAAATATGTGGGTAAAGAGGGAAAAAATTGTACAATTACTACAAAGGCTGACATCAAAACCAATAGAAAGCCTTTGAATAATTGCTTCTGTGCTAGGTCTTTGTTCTCTTAAAAAGTGTTGAGCACATGTGCACAAACACCCACAGTCTTATCCAGGAGGACAAAAAGCTGAGCACAAACCAAGCCCCTACAGGAGTGCAGAGCAGGGTAAGATCATGAGAACAGCTTGAGCCATTTGTGCTGCCTTCCTTTATGAGGAACAAAGGCAGCTCATTCATCTGGGCTGCTGCTGCCCACCAGCAGAGAGAAGGGGTAAGAGCAGACTCTGTCAGGGGGCTGGTTTGGCAGGCAGTGCTTGTGCTCCCACCTGGAGCCTGCCAAGTCCTGCCTCAGCCCAGATTTCAGACTCAGGCTCTGCCACTGGCAGCAAAACAAAGGGTCCTGTGCAGGGATGTTTGCAAAGGGCCAAGTGCTGTGCCCAGGGCATCTCTTAGGCATCCATCATTATGGCTCCTGGGTGCCATGGGACAAATGTTGTATGGGAAATGTTGAAAGGAATAGAGACACTTCTATAACTTAACATAACATATAACCCAGAACATAACACAACCATTTCTGTAAATAAATTCTTGGTTTTTAAAACTGTTTCTCCCTCCGTAAAAAAACATCCAGCCACACAAAAAAAAAAAAAAACAACCCAAAAAAACCCAACCAAAATAAGCAAAACAAAAAAAAACCCCACCCCCAAAATCCCAAAAAGCAAACCAAACCAAACAAGAAAGCAAAACAGAACAAACAAGCAAACAAAAACCTGGGGAAGTTCCTGAAGAGATGCAGTTGCCTGAGGCAAGAATTTAGGAGGTCATGCTTGCTTGGACTGGAGGATGAGCAAGGGAAGGAAAAGAGGTAATTTCACAAGTTACACCTCTGTTTGAGCAGGGGATTTGCATGTGGATGAAATTTTAAGGTCTTTGTTGCTGTAATTCCTTGATAAGTTGCTCTAGGAGTTGGATGCTGGTTTTGGTGGTTGATATTTGTGCATTGACCATAGCTGCTGTGCCATCTTTTGTCTTTGGGAGAACCAGAGTCATGAGACAGCACAGCCAGAGGAGTCTTGGCTTTAACAGAATTATCCAGAATTTGCTTTGGGGTTGTCTGTCCTGACAGTTTTGATTTCTCTAAAGTAGATCCAATGCAGGAGGACCCTGTTGTTGTGAGACCAGACAGCTGAGCTTGGGTATTGATATTACATTAATATGACACCCAATATAAAACTATTTCATATTTGTTTTGTTTTTCCTGGCACAGCAAGCATCACTGTTAAAATTTAATTTCAGTGAGTAGTCTCTTGTTGGCTTTTCCTGTCTCAGTGGCTGTGAAAAGCTGGATCCAGTCCATCACCATTTTATCAAAATCTTCCCCCCAAAAAAATTCAAATGTGAAGTTGTTACTGGATACAAACATGTTCACACACTCCACCCCTGGCCCTTGGTGTTAACTGCAAGAACACATCAGCAGTGATTCATTCCCCCTTCAGCCAAGGTGAAAAGCCTGCCTGAATTCTAAATAACAGTGACTCCCCTGAAGAAGTCAGACACCTCATTCCAGACTGTTCAGGACAAAGGGCATTAAACATTCCTGTTTCATTCATCTTGATTTAATTACTTCATTTATTTAGCATTCACTTGGCTGTTTTTGTTGTTCAGGAGAATTGGATCTGTGGCAACAGGGAGGGGAGGGCAGGTTGAGGTTTCAGGCACTGACTGGATTTAAATGGAAAAAGTAGGAGTGGTTATGGAGATCACCTGGGATGTGGAGGGAATTTGAGAGAGGACAGCTCTGTTTCTGATTTCAGGAGAGTGACCCAGGCACTGGGCTGGTGGATTGATGAGGAGCAGAGATGTGGAGGGATTTGAGAGCAAACAACAAAAAATTAACCATCTAAATACCTTATAAAAATCTGTCCTTCAGTCTCCTGCGTGCAGCATGAAGGTGACAGGGCCTGTGTGGAAGTTCTGTGAGGAAACATCTCTGTGCCCAGGTAAAATGTTGGATTCTGTCACAGTAGGAAGCAGTGCTGGAGTTAAACCTTCCCAGGGATGTCACCTCCTGTTTTCCTTCCAGACAGTCAATGCTCATTGATCCACTTCTTCTGGCACCCTGGTTTAGTGATCCCTGCAGCAGGAGAAGAGCAGCCATATGGCTTGCAGTAACTTGAATTTCAGCATGGAATTGAAAATGAGATTAATTTTTTAATTTTTTTTTTTTTTTTTTATTTTTTGCCTAGATAATGCTTTGAAGTTTATTTTATAGTCCAAGAAAAACTATGGAAGCTACCAGGCAGTTTAAAACCAATGACAGAGCAGCTTGAGAGAGGCCAGCACAGGAGGTGTGCCTGCAGGACAGCCCCTTCCAGCTGCCCCTGGAGAAGCCTCAGTGGGTAGGAAGCAGATGGCTCAGCTCTGTCAACATCCCAAAGTCTCCTAAAACACCAAATGATTGAGGCAGTGAGGTTCTGGCTAGCTAACTACATCTGAGATGCTCATGGGCATGGCTCTCTTTCAGCCCTACAAGACAAAGTAGAATTTTAATCCTTGAAAGGAAATTCTGTAGTGGAAGGATGTGAAAATGGGGACTGCAATGTAGATGAATGTTTGCTAATAGCAGTGGAATATTGGATTTGGGAATGTAGGAGGGTTTTTCTAACTTTACAGGCCCAAAGTATTTGTAAAATTACTTTATTAAAAAAATCAGTGGGTGTTATGCAGGGACTCTGCTAAATATGAATAATTTAAACCAGTGAATAATTAAAACCTGTCTGGGAAGAGTTATATAGGTAATTTAAATTTCAGGTATGCACAGAAGGAAATGTGAACACAGAACAATTTGGGATGGCATATTAGATTTGCATTGTTCAAGTGAGTCCTGATCTGAACCATGGGCACTGCCCTGTGTGGGATTTGCTGTGCAAATCCCAAAGCAATATGAAAATGTGCATTACTCCTGGACTTAAAGGACTTTCTCTTCAAAGATGACAAAGTGACTTTGAAATGGGAACTGCAAGTACACTCCAGCTCCTGGGAAAACCACTCTGCCTTTCTTTTGATGTAAAGGTCATTGCAAATTGGGAAGTTTAATTCATGTCCTGCATGTTTTGTGCCACCAGTCACAGTCCCTTGCTGGTAAATAAGAAAAGTGTATTTGTTCTTGAAGTGAGGGAGTGAAGAGTGTAAAATTGGCCAGGTGCTTCTCTTGGGGAGGGTTTGACCACACCTTTGGTTGCAGTGAGATTTTATCTATTTTTTATCTATTTTTATCTAATTTTTTATCTATATTATCTATCAGCAGATGTACTTAAGCAGATGTATGTAAGCTACTCATTATTTAGTACAAAGAATGACAAATAACATATTCAGTGAGGGATCAAAGGGATGACACAGGAAAAGATATGCAAGGAGATCCTGGATGCAGGATTGCCATTTCTGGGTTGATGGATCACCTAAAAGAATAGGCTGCTAAATTTGGGTGTAGTAACTCAAGAAATGAAATTATTCTTGCCCAAATGAAGTGAATGGTCTTGATTTGTTTCTACACCTCAAGCACAAAAGTACCTGCTTTTGCATTTAAAAGTCAGAAACAAATGAAATTCCTGTAAAAGATTCATGTTTGCAAGCCATCAACTCAAGGAAAAGTTGGAAGAGAGAGACAGTGACATGGTAAAGAAAATAATTTTCATAAATTTCCATTGCACATGAACAACAGATTTGCTTTCAGAAGCTCTAGTCCTGCATACAGTATTTTTTTGGTAAGGAGAGTATCAGGAAATTGCTACAATATCCACAATATCTATATGGCAGACATGAGTAAATGAAGTTTTAATGTTTTCTGGTACTGCTGTTTGCTTTTCCATGTGGTGCATGCATTATCTCTGACAATTTTTTCTTCCAATTGTGTGAAATTCATACCTTTAATACAGAGAAACATGCATGAGTGAGAGGAACAGTAAGAATTTACTTGTGTAATGATGAGGTATAAAAGCTACTTTTACTGAAAAATTGGTTAAGAGGAGGTTGGTTTGTTGGTGGAATTTTTTTTTTTTTTTTAATTTATTCTTATTTTTTTTTATTTTAGTGGTAGCAATTTTCCTTTCTCCCAACAACAAAATCCTCCAGTTTAGGGCAGAACACTCCTTTCTGAACTTAGAAATTCATCAGCTCCATCATGTCTGTTACAAGTACTGTTGCTTTGGGATTTATTTTTGGGCTATCACACAGTTATATCTACAGGAGCACTTTCACTGAGGTGTGCCCCTTTATGTTTCAGTTGTGGAAATCAAAAGATTTACAGGAGTTTTTGTGCCACTGCCATGGCTTTCTTCTTCTTGTCTCAAAACCAAGGAAGGAATGTGAGGAATTTCTCTGTGTCCTATAGAGAAGCATGGATGGCTGAGGGAGCAGCTGAGTTAATGCTGAGAGATGCACTAAGATCAATTAAAACACGAAAAGAAAGAATAATTCATCTTCTAGACCCTACTTTCTAATTTGCTTATTAAATATATGTCCTTCCTGGTGAATTTCCCTTTTCTAACAACTCAGAATTGTAGGAGGACTCACCCAGTGCCGAGGTTTCTGGAACTTACCTGTCCAAAATAACCAGTCAGGGTTGTAAAACAATAGGATTTTGAATAAAACTGAAGAGAATGTTCTGAAGAAATATGATTCACACTTAGGTCTTCTGTTTCTTTGCTTTATATTGAATTAAAAAGCAGGTTTCAGAATGTGTTTACATTAGATTGAAAAAGAAATTCACAACAGCTGCATTTGTAGTGATGCTGCCTATTTTAAACATAAAAAGGTTTAGAAAACATTCACTTTTTATCCTTTACATGAGGTAATGCAGCCCCCTGGACTGCATTCAGTATACAGCACAAATCAAATTTCTAGACAACCAGGTCTGTGTTCCCACTTCTCTTGTTATAATTGTGTGATTCATTTCTCATTAATTTTCACACAGATTATACTTCCTTGATTATTAACAAGAACAGAGTTAGAATCAAAACCTAATCCAGCAAATAAAAACAACAGCTTTTTGTCTTAGTGCCATTGATCTTTTGAGTCAATAACTATCTGGCAGAATAAATTTCACATAAGTTCAGGCATCTACAGTAGGTGCAGCTCTACCCTTGGTTTTCTCCCCTCTTCCCACATTGGCAGTGACAGGAAATGAGCAGTATTGAATGACTCACCTGAACTTCTTTGGGCAGAGCAATTAGGCAGTAATTTAAGGTGACACAATAGCCATAGAAAAGCCAATTTCTTCCTGGTGCCAATCCTGGCAACCCAAGCTGAAACCCTCAGGGCAGGGGAGTCATTCAGGAGGCTCTCCCAGACAGATGCTGTGCCAGGTGAGTGCACAGCCCTGCTGGCACCACAGCTGGCGAGTTTTGTGTGGGTCTTCAAAGAGACAAGAGCAGTTGTTTAAGCTGTAAAGTTGTTTATTGCATGAACACATCAGCCTGCAAGGTGAAGAGTTCAGAGTATTAAAGACTGTGCTAAAAGCTGTCTGGCACAGAGTCCCAATGTTCCCAGCAGCAGCAGCTCCCACACCTTCTTCTTCCCCTTCTTCTTCCCCTTCTTCTTCCCCTTCTTCTTCCCCTTCTTCTTCCCCTTCTTCTTCCCCTTCTTCTTCCCCTTCTTCTTCCCCTTCTTCTTCCCCTTCTTCTTCCCCTTCTTCTTCCCCTTCTTCTTCCCCTTCTTCTTCCCCTTCTTCTTCCCCTTCTTCACCACCTTCTTCACCACCTTCTTCACCACCTTCTTCACCACCTTCTTCACCACCTTCTTCACCACCTTCTTCTTCACCTTCTTCACCACCTTGTTCACCACCTTGTTCACCTTCCTCACCTCCTTCTTCCTTCTTCATCATCTTCTTCTTGCCCAGGGGGATTTTATTAATGAATAATCTAATTAGCTAAAACCACAATTCTAAAACATTTTTTAAAACCTATTTGAGCTTGATTCTAATATGTGAAAGTAGTGTCAGTTCTTGCTCAAAATCTATGTAAAGTTCTGTCTATTCATGCAAATGGTTCTATCTGTTCTATCTAGAAATGTAAGCAATGTTCTGCTCTGTTCTCAATATATCTGGAACTAAGTTAATTTTGTGATAGGTAACACTAATGAACTTTAAACTAGGCTTTAGGGCTTTTACTAGCTAACACAGTCTCTTAAGGCATTTAAAATATATTTCTACTTCCTTAAAAGTAAAACTTCGTGTTTGTGTGACTTAAATATATTTGAGTTTCTCTGAAAGTTCTAATTCAATTTCTGCATTCCTTTCTTTCTCTGAGAGAGGCTTCTGTTTCATGCATTTCAATAACAGCAGCCCTGAGAGGCTGTGTCTGCTCAGGAGAGGGACCTGAATGTCTGCCTGGACCATCTGCTGACTGAATTCAGTGGTTTAGCCTTCTGAGCAGGTAAAGATGACACAAAAAGCCCCACCAAACACACAAAAAATAAGTTTACTTTCTTTGCATGTTATTGCTTTAACAAGAATAGGAGAAAACATATTACACATGACAGTAAAACAGACATATTATAGTAAAATTCCCCAAATGGTAAATGTGCTTTTTGTTTCCTTAGGGTTCAAAAAATCTTCCAGATAAGACATTTTTCCTCAGGAAATGAAAATATTTTTATTTTAAGCCAAACTTTGAATCATTTCCCTTGGGAAGTCAAACTTCTTTCCAGTTGTAGGATTCCTGTTGAGCCCTGTTATGCCAGGACACATTAGAATATCACTTCCCCATATGTGAACATTATAAATTTCTGCTCACACCCCTGCTTACTCAATTCCTTATATGTGAGTAACTAGATATTTTATTTTGATAGTGATCAATAACCCTTCATTGCTTTAATGTAACTTTAATGTAATTTTAAAGCAACCATGAGAGGCAAAAATGCACTGCCTAAATTCCAAGCATATCTGTCAAGCTCCTTCCCACAAGAAAACTGAGCTCCTGCAGTCAGCAGAGCAGGTGCTCCTTTGCTGTGTTCCTGCAGGGTTTGCAGGCAGGAGAGGGATGTGTATTAAATAGAAATATATTTATTGCATGGCAAATTGAAGCTGCTGCTGTGATCTGTTTGTAGTGGCAAAGGTGTGTGATTTATTATGGTGCTCAGTGTTGTTTCAAGCATCGTGGCTGGTGTTGTGTATCAGAAGAGCCTGAATGATTGAATTTGCTGTGCCACTTTTTTATAAGGGAACATAATTAATTAAACCAGAGAGAATTGGAATTTTCTGTTGTTTGTGGCTGGAAAGGACAGCACTAAAATCAGGGCAGGTGTAACAGGTTAGTTCCATTCTGTGTCCTGGCAGAAGGGTAGGTTCAGGCTCTCCCAGAAAAAGAGAGGAACTGAACTGATCTCTCTGCTGTTCTAAACCATGGTATTAATGATCTAAGGACAAGAATGGCACTAGAAATTGGGATTGCAGGAATAGAAGGATAAATTCAAAACTCTGGTATCCAAAGCAAGAAACTCCTGCAGCTGACATGCATAGTGCTGGTGCACTTTAAAAGATTTGATCAGGGGATGTGGAAGTGTAAATGGCACAAACAGATCAAAGAGAATTTCCCCATGTTTTGGGAGCTGCTATGTAAAAATGAACTAATAAAAACTGACATGAACATACCTACCAGCAGAAGTTTAATTTAAAAAGGGCTGAGCAAGACCAAGAAAATGTATTTAGGCATCAAGGTCACTTTAATTTGAGAAGTTTGCCACGTTTGCCTGGGCACTGGGGAAATAAGAACAGCCAGTGGAAAGGGAAAACAAAGAAATTCTTGCAAGCCCAGATGGGCAGGCACCCAATGGCAGAGAGCAGCAAGGTGTTTGCCAATAATGCAATGCAAGGCTTGTAGCACACTGAACAAAGGCTGAGATTATTGGCATTTGGAATGCATTCATCACCAGTGTCCATCTGGGGGAAGCAGCATCAATAGTACTTGTCCTTGCTTGATTTAGAGTCTTCTCTGGTGACTGGAGCTTGGCTGCTGAGTTACTGCTCTCTCTTCTGGCTGAATTCTAGCCTGTGTGCAGCTCAGTTAAAAGATTCTGAGCAGTCTCCCCAGCTTCATGAGTATCCTGCCTCAATATTGACAGGAAAAGAAAAGTCTCTTTGGAATGTGCTGTGTTGTAAAACTCCACAGCTGAAGGCTCCTCTTGTTTTTTTTGAATGCGACTCTGCTCATCAAAATGTAGCTGGTTTGTTTTGTTTTGTTTTGTTTTTCTTAGATTTGATCACAAGTTGTTCTGAATTTTTTATTTTCATTTATTGAGAGATGACAGTACAGGAAAAGTTTCATACTCTTTTTTTCACACAGACCTGGAGGAATTAATTTCTTTTCTCATATAGCAAAGCTCTCTGCTACCCTGTATCTTCTCTGTGCAGTGGAATTCACTCCCAGTTTCTAGCCCAGAGGACAAGCCAAGTTGAAAGTCTGGACCTGTTCATTATGCATGCTGCCATTGTGCTTTTTAAAATTAAGTTGAAGTCTTGAAAGCAGGTGGAAGTAACAAGCACATTGATTTAATTTGTATCTCTAAGTTGCTCAGGCTATGTTGAAAATCCTCAGGAATTCCCTTTGTGTTATTGCAGGTCTGGGAGGGGCACTCTGAGGGTGATTTTCAGTGCCTTCTCCAGGTCCCCAGCACCTGCTGCTCTCCAGATTTTAACAAAAACTTCTGTTTGCAGGTCCCCTCCTGTCAGGCATCATGAGCTGTGCTCACCAAGCTGAGCCCCACACCAAACACGCTGAGATGTATCTGCTGTTGATATCACAAGATAAAAAGAGTGTTAAAGTGGTAAGATAAAAAACCAGTTCTTTGTTGGGAGCTCCCAGGTGAATCCACTATTATGGGCTCTGGGCACACTTGGTGTTGGATTTCTACAATTTTTGTAAGTTTACCAATTATCATATCTAACAAATATTGTCCAATTAGAAGAGCAGCTGATTAGGTAATTTTTCCTCCAAATACTGTCGGAGTTGGGCCAGGGCTTCTTTGCCCCATTTCTTGTTGTTTCTCCTCAGATTGGAAAACAAAATGTTCTCCCTGTAGGAGGTCTTCTTAAAAATAAGACTAAATGGTATTTCAGGAATATATTGGAAGGTTAGCTGATTACTCTAAGAGAAAAATACCAGGAGCTGTATAACCACATATTAATTATCTACAGAGCGATGAAAAACTTATAAAAGCTGAAACCTTTATGCATCACATCCAATTGTTATGCACAAGATGGGAGGTGGAGGCCAGGCTTGCTGTGTCCAGGGTCTGTGCAGCTTCTGTGCTCACTGAAATCCCACAGCAGCTCCTGGAAAGTGCAGGAATCCTTAAAATTAGAGGGTCTTGAGAAAGTTAGAAAAAGACAGGCCTCAGTGACAGCAAAGACAGTGAGATGCTAAAGCAGCAGAAAAATTAGTAATGTAGACGTGAGAAATAGAACAATAGGCCTATGTAATGTGCTGCCTTAGGTGGTAACAAGTTTACTTACTGTATATCTTTAGAAGGTTAAAAATGAATAGAGCTCTGTGCCTTGTTTCTTATGAACGAGCTGTTGTGTTTGAATGTAGGCCGCGATTGTTTTAACCAAAGCTCCGCGATTGTAGGCCGCGATTGTTTGAATGTAGGCCGCGATTGTTTTAACCAAAGCTCCGTGTGCTTTAAGTGACTGGATAGAAGTATTGTCAATGTGCTTGTGCTCTATTTGTGATTGGCTGAAACGCAGATGGAAATGGCTTTATGATATGCTGTAACACCACGTCTCTTTGGCATTCTGCTTGATTCAGTGAGTTGGTTGCATCTCTTGTCTCCATTGTTGTAACAATGTGCTGAGACTGATGTGTGACTAAACCACTCTGATGCTGGTGTGGAGTGTCCCATCCCGTTCATGATGTATTTATTCTTGCCAGGGCAGAAAGCCTCTCCTTACCCTGGGAGGTGCCTGTGCTGTGCCCACGCTGAGCAAAGCCACAGGTGTGCCCCTCCTGGCTGCACCTGCCCACCCACTGCAATACCAGGAGATGTAATAACAGCGATCGTGTGCTTCCCTGTGCTCCCCCTGAACATCTGCTCCAGCCTTTCTAGCACAGCACGGGAGAGCATTTTCCTGGTTTTAGGACTTGTCTGGCTCATACAGCATCAGGAGTCCCAGGCATCAGTGTGCTCCCTCTGCAGGTGTGGCATCCACACCGCTGGGCTCCTCTCACACCATCACAGCTGCACATCTGGGCACTTCTACAGTTATTTATTGCCCTGTGGAGGAGCCAGCTGACCTAATCACTCTGGGCTTTGTGATTCATGTGAAGAATAGTAGCTGGTGTCAGCCAGAAAAGAAACATCCCAAGCTTTGAGCAAATTTCCATTAAAATAAGTCTTTTTGTATTATGACATTTATTTCATGAAACATTAACTTCATTTTCTGCAGACTGTTTTAACATTTTGAGTTAAAGGTTTTCTCTCACTTTTGCATTACTAGATAACTATAATAATGCAGGGCATATCATAAAGTTTGCAGAGAGCTGTATGTCTGAAGCTGCTACAGTTCAAAAATAGAAATGAAACAAAGTCCAAAGAGAAAACTGTCAGTGAAAATTGGTAGCAATTGGATATGTATGTAAATTACAAAAACTAATCTACCAAGATTCATAGGGCAAATAACTCCAGCTACTATTACTTGGCACCAAATAAAAACATTTCATTGAAAGTGCAGCTGCTAGAGAAATGAACTGATAAACATAAATTGAACATAAATGGCTGCAGGCAAACTGGAGTAGCAAGCAGAAAAGGGACAGGGAAAAAAAATGTTGTTTGCATACATGTGTGAGACTGTGTACAGAGTGTTGTACTCATGTAAACATCTGAGAGGCTCAGACATGGAGGGGATTGTCAAGGATCCCAGGTGGAAAACCCTCAGTCACTCTCCCCAAGAATGGAGCCACACCTGGCTGCAGGTGAGGAAGTGTGTCCAGAACAGGACCCTGCTGCTGGTCTGGAGATGCTGACCATGGTCAGGGATAAAAAGGATGGAAGGATAAAATCAGGCTCTGAATTTCATGCCTTGCTGGTCAATAAATTTAATACTTTAGGCTGTTGTATAAAAACTTATGTAGTCTTAGGCTAAAACCTGATGTAATTTTTAGGAATTTAAACATGAAATTACTCCATTATTCCCAATAGTAAGGGTGAAAACTGAGGTTATACTTTATCCCTCGTTCCATTCTAGTCTCAGAGTCCCAGCTAGGCATATCTCTCAATTAATTCCCTTCCTTGGGGACACCCAGTAATAAACACCAAACCCACATATCAATTAGTGAACACCAAAACCCCATAAAAAGCCATGTAGATGCATATGCACAGATAAACTCCCCTCCTCCTTCCAGGCACATAAATGCCTTAAATCATTCTCTGCAGTTCCCCAGGAACCACACTCCAGATGTGGTATTTAAGAGTGAATGTGGCTAACGTTTATTAGACTTGAACTGTATTGTGGGTAATTGTCCAGTAATAACCTTTGGTAAATTATATGAAGCCTTTACTTTACTTAACAGGGAAGGCAGGCTCCCCAAACTCTAATATTATCATCATTCAAGATAATGAGCAACACAAACCATTCTATTACCAATCTAAAAGCAATAAATGTCAAAGTAAAGAACTATGCAATATTCTGGCCTGGAAGAACAAAGGACAAAAGTAATGATAATGCCTTTTTATATTTGCAGTCTATTATATCATGCATAACAAATGACCCTGTAATTGTAGACATTGTTATTTCAACAGGTTGTAAAGGGAAAATGCTGGGGGTGCAAAGAGAGTGTTTTGAACGCTGCCCTGAAAAATGCTGTAGGGCTGGTAAATTGGATTGCCCGATGATTTATTTGAATTTTATCCTGCTGGATTATTCTGAAGCTGTTTTGTTTACCACCACAGTCATCTGGTGCAGTGTGACACCAAATCCTTGCAGCACTGTTGGCTTTTCCAGTGGCTTGGTGACAGCCCCAGCCCTCCTCTGACATGAGCAATAGCAGGAGCAAGAATGCAATTTAAACACAACTGATTGATTTATGGAGATTTCTAATTTGGGCATTTGCAGACCATTCACAGGTCACACAGTGTCTGGGCATCCATTCATTATGAGCTGCTACAAATAAAGGGGCTCTGTGCCTACTGCTCAGCATGTGGAGCTATAGTTCAGGTGCTCCTGGGTTTCTGTAGTGACTTCACTTTGGGCTATCCTGGTTTAATTTTCTTTTTAAACAAAACCAGAAGCTTTTTGATGAGCATTCAGAACAATTTTTTAAAAGTTGGGGGAACAAAATTGCCAGAAACTCGGGAAGCCAATGGCTCAGCTACCTCTGTGTGAAAGCAGGATAGTTCTGAATTTCTTGCACCTTATATTCATTGCCTCTTTTGAGAAAAGCATTTTAATAAAAAAATGGTGTCACTTGGCTCGCACACACTTCATGCCAGCATGTCTACAAAGAAAACCATCCACTAAAAGAAATATTTAAATGGCTCTACTCTCTGTGGTTGAAAGAACTGATTCATACAGCTTTGATGAAGCCAATTAGCACATGTGGCAATTATCCTTTAGATCTCATTCACCAACACGCACAACCAAATTTTGATACCAGGTACCCAGGTCTGAAGTAAATTCATCCTTCCTGCTTTCTACATGTGTGGGCATGATGAGTAGGATTTAGCTGAAAGGGGAAAATTTGAGAGCTCTTGGTCCAGAAATGAAGCTTTGCTGCTTTATATGGGGCTTCTATGACTTCTTTGGGAAAGGGGTAAAATATGATATTAAACTGAACTAACCTTGCTTGTATTTCCCTTATTAAACTGGTTTAACAAGATGCCTTTGTTGTATGATTGTTGTTCATAAGGTCACATAACCACCTCAAAATTGCATCTGCAGTGTTTGTCAGAGGGGAAACAGGGCCCCCAGAACAAAGCTGTAAATTTTAGGTTATTTGTGCTGCTGCTTAAGAGAAGTGACAGGAAAAAATCAACCTGCAAGCAGATATTTTACATAACTTCTTTTTCTCAAGGAAAACAAATGATGAAACTTTTCAATATTTGCATTTTCCCCATCAGCATACATCCCAAACCTGCCAACGAGTGGCAGGGGGTGGCAGTGCCTGTCACATCTCTGCTTTTGGAAAAGATCAGAACCCTGATGGCACAGCCACATTGCAGCTTCCATAGCAGATCTCAGACAAGATGTTCCCCAGGAGAGTTTTTTGATATCACCATTTTTCAGGTGAGTTCCATGGTGATGATCACAGCTTGTGTTGTGTTTTATTTTTGCTCCTTCTTCCCCGTATCTAAATGTGTGTTATCCATTTATCTACACGTTCATCTGTTTCTGTTTGTCTGCAATTTTATCTGGTAGCATCTGTGAGTGGTAGTTCTGTATAATAACATGAATATAAGTGAAATCAACAGTTGGGTTTAAGGGCTGTGTTCAGCAAGAAGAAGAGTTTTGGATGACTCCAACTTGGATTGACTGCTGGTGTGTGAAGAGGGATTTGGTTAAACAATTCTAGATACCAAGATTATCATACTCTTTTCCTGGGATAATGCAGAAAAGAAACTTATCTCCTTTTAGTCTGAAAAAAAGGTCATCATATTTCCAACAGAATTGTATTTTGGCTCACTGTGCTCCATCCCAAATGGCATTTGGTTGCTTATCAGAAACAGTTCAGGAAAGAACATATGTGAACCCACCCTCAGAGAAAAGTGTCAATGTTAATGCTGCCACTGAGCTGGGAGCAAGAAAGTGACAATGTCCAAGATAGTCAGGAGAAAATAATTAGATAAATTGCTATGAAATTAATTCTATATTGAGTTTTAATTCCCAAACTGAGCGGGATGCCACAGGAATGTCCCAAGTATCAGCCTGGAGGCAGAAGTATAACCACAAAGATTTATTACAAATGGATGGAGTACCTTGGAGAGATTTAGATCTACCTAGAAAAGTTGGGTACCTTGGAGAGATTTAGATCTACCTAGAAAAGTTGGGTACCTTGGAGAGATTTAGATCTACCTAGAAATGTTGGGATGCAGGCTGGCACACACCTACCAAATCCAGCACCTGGGAGCCCAGCATGTGCTGAGATCTATTCAGTGCTCCCCCAGCACCAATTAAACAGGGGAAATTGCAGAAGACTTGAAATGAATTGAAGAAAGCCCAGACAAACTGCCCAATGAGCTGCTCTGCCTATCTCATCCTCAGAAAAATGGCAATGGAGAGTATTTTTATGGCATTTTGCACAATAATGGTGGATTCTGAGGTATTTTCTGCACCTTGGAGATGGAGAGCACGTGTTAGAAGGGATTTGCATGGAATAATAGTGCAGGGTCTTGTGGGACTTCCACAATTTCAAATAATCTCGTCACATAAATTCTGGAAGGAAGTGCTAATTAAAAGTGTAAAAAAACATATGTGGTATTTGTGAAGCTGCTATCCAAAGCTGTATTGCTGCATCTGTTCTGCATTGCAATTAGTCACAGTTAAATCAGAAAATAAGATGTCTGAGCTCTGCAATTCTAAAACTGCAAATCCCTCCCCCACAAAAAAGCAGGCACAGTGCACCTGTAATGCAGAAGTGGGAAAAGTAAAATATCAGCCCATAAGCAGAATGTAGGGGTTCTTTGTGTTCCAGTGTTACTAAAATTTATTACAAGAAGTTTTTAAAAAAAGACAATCTTATTAGTTGAAAAGCATTATCAATATTAGGAAAGAAGTAGTATGAAATAAAGGGAATTTTTCTGCGTTGGTTTTCTAACTTGTGGCCCATCTTACATCTTAACCTAGAACTTATGGTGGCACAATGATTTTCTACAGAATCCAAAATCAGCACTCTCCACTGATCTACCCAGAAAAGCCACAGGAGTAGAAATGAGGATAAAATCCCCTTTGGTGCAGCATTTTCTTAATACCTGCTCACAGTTTTGAAATATGAAAGGACAGTAATGCTGATTTTTTTTTTTTTTCATTTTAGACCTTTAGTTGCTCTATATTTACTGTGGGTGTGACAACAATTCTTGGTGCTTAATTTTGTTTGTAGGATTCCCTTTTTCTGACTCTTCTGTTTTATTTATGAGAAAATTTATTTCTACATCAGGAAGACAGAGAATTCTCCCACAGATGGGGCCTAGGCCTCAGGGAAAACAGGTGACCTTCCCAGAAAGTTCCTGAATTTCCCATTTCCAGTACATTTTATCACTAGGCAGTGTTCCAGTTCCATGTGCATAAAATACACTGTAGAACTCCCAAACAAATAGATGGGAAAGTACCTATCTGATAGTGTTTTCTTATTAATGTGTAATTAGCACTAAATATGCCTGATATTATCTTCTTTTCAGCTGTTATTAGAGGCTTATGGGATGCTCCTCATCAATAATGTTCCAGAGCTCCATACTTATAATTAGAGCTGGGTAAATTATTCATCCCAAACAATATTTATCATAAATTTATGCTCTCCATTTCCTGGAAGAGCACCACTTGTTTTAATGCTTACTGGGTAGAACAGCCTGCTGCTTTCCAAGGGCTCCCAATTTTGGGGTTCCAAGGTCCACCTATGAATTTTTTACCCCAAGTCTTTTGTTTTCCCTCAGAGGTGATGGAGGATGTTACTCCTCATTATTTGCCTGGTAACTGCTGAAGCAAAGGAGAGGTTTCTGAAGGTGTGACCTTTCTCTGGAGGGAAATATCTTATTTCAGAGAAGCTCCAAACAAATTGATTTGTCATTCATACACAGTTGTGGTTCACTGATGCTGTTCTGTTCTGGGCCAACCAAGCCTCATGAATATTATTCACTGTGGTCTGAGCACCTCCTTTTGAGGTCAGCCAAGCTTTTTTTTGGCTCTGGCTTGCAGAGTGTGTGTAAACTCATCTGAGCTCATCTGAGCTGAGCTGTTAGGAGGTGTTAATATGGTCTGGCAGCTTTCCTGCTGAATCCCCTGGGGTGGGAAGCTGTGGCTTTCTCTGGATCCACTCGTGCACTCAGTTGAGTTCTGGGCTGCAGAACGTGCTGTGAGTTATCCCTGGAGCTCAGCTCAGCTCCCCTCAGTCACCTGTTCCTCCCCACTGGGATGGGGTGGAGAACTCCAAGGGTAAAAGGGAGAGAATTTGTGAGGTGGGATCAGGGCAGCCTAATAGGTAAAGCAAAGCAAAGGAATTCCTTCATCTCCCCATGGTTCAGCAGGGCTCCCTCACATGGGATGGTGCCTTGGGACCAAAATTACCAAGCTCTGAACATCATCTTTTGATGAGGTAGATGGGAGACATTGCTCATCCGCTGATGACCGACAGTTCTCAAATTTATTGATTAATAGGCACACTTTTATAATCACAGTCATAAGGCTCATACATATTGCAAAACTAGAGCTCACTATTGCTCAGCTATAAAAAGTCAGTCCCACCTTTTTTAAGGTGTTTGTGGCTTCTTTTTTACCTCTTGTAATCACATAATTTATTAAACAACTTCTTGCTCAAAGAAACCATGTCTTTGAATTGGGCAGCTGTTGCTTTCTCAGATGTACTTTCTCACATCAGTTTTTCCCATTGACTATGTCTCAGTAAAAAACTGTCCACAATCTCTTCTTTCTTCCTCCAGCTTTTCTTGCTTAGAAAGGTCTGGGGTATCCCTGTGGCCATTTGGGGTCAGCTGTGCTGGCAGGATGGTGTGAGGAACAGAAAAAGCCTCACAATAACAAATGTGAGCAATAACTAAAACACCACAAACCCAAACTGCAGCCCCAAGTTACCAGGAAGAGAAAACATCCTGCTCTCCTTCTTGTTCTGCTCAGCAATGCTCATCTCTGGAAATGTGGGGCAGTTTTAGTTGTTGGTCATTGTATTTCTTCCTTTTTTTTGGTATGGCAGGGGTTTCAAATGAGAGGAATTCCTGGGGGCTGATTCCGTGGTGCCTGCAGGGAAGTTGCTCTTGTGCTCAAGCCGTGAATCTTGAGCGTTCTCTCCAATAAAAGGAAAATGAGATTTTCTTTAGAAAGGAGATAAGAAAGTCCCAGCTTTAGTGTTTGTACACATAAATTGACAGGAAGAGTGTAGTGTAGTTTAAACTGTTAAAATACACAGAGTATTGTAAAGAAAATAGAAAGAACCAAGTCTTTAAGAAAATTGCTCTGTGGTGGGGGCTGATTGTATTCCCCTGATTTGTGAATAGATTTTTCTTGCAGCTATCTTTGCAGAATGTCACAAAGTGGGTCTGAAATGGTTTTTGGTACTGATAAAAGGATAGGGATTTTTTTGGTTGTTTGTTTTTTGCTTTTTTAAAGTTATCTTATGTAAAATCCATGCAAATTTTTCAGCTTATACATCTTTCTTAATCATCCATTTCTTGCATCAAAACTCTCAATTGCCAAAAAAGCAAAGCAAGCTAATCTGACATTTTAATTTATGTATAAATTTTGTTTTATTCAAAAATTTATATAAATTATTTGGTGTAAATATAAACTTGTCTGGGATTTGTTTGGCTGGTTTGCTTTTGTTTTGTTTCCCCCTTATCTAGCAAAGACCAAGATACTAAGTGAAGGGTAAATAGATTCTTAACATAAATCAATTAATAAAAAGGAAAATTTATCTGATTATTTACAGGACTGCTTTACTCCAGGTAATTCGAGTAAAATGGATAAAATGAATTCTGATTGCAGTAAGTCCCTCATCTGTCAGAATGTAAGTTAAGTCATCTGTCTTCAAAACTTTATTTCTCTTCTTCAGATATCCTTTCTCTCCTTCATCCTAACTCCTTCCATTGCCTTAAGAAAAAAATCCTCTCAAGTGCTTGGGAAACTGTATTTCCTCAGAAATAACAGGTTCTCCTTGGTTCTTCTCTCTGTTTTCTTTATTAAACTCTTTAAAATAAATATTTTATCTGAAATCTAAGGAATAAGAAATGCAGAAGATATGACCTAGTTTCCTTCTTCTTCTTCTTCCGAGGTATTTTCAGTAATTCTTGAGAGGATTTCCTCAAATGTCCTTTCCAATATTCTGCTTTCCTTCCCACGACCCCTTTTGTTTTAATATTCATGAAGGACCTGGAGCTGGGGAGATGTGGCTCTGTCACTTGCTGGGATGAGAGGAGCTCAGTGTAAGGAAGAGCAGAAATAGAGTCAGTGGGAGGATTAAGGGAGTCTTTCAGAGACACTAAAATCTTGCTTTTCTGCAAACACAAAAAATTAGATATCATGAAGTAGAATAATTTAAGTTCAGAAGGCAGTTTTTCTGATCTTCTCACATGCCCTCCTACATTTTTCAGATTTTACTGAAATTGTTCCAATTTTTTTTTTAAGTGGAAATTGAAGTTGGGAAAAAAGTTAGCAAAGACACATTTACATTTAACAAGGTCCAGTGATTTCAACCACCTCTCAGTTAAATACAGGCATCCACCTGACTAAATGGACCTTTGTTCACAGGACATTTCTATTGGTCCATGGACAGATATTTCATTTGCTTCTCACATGAATTTTAAATATTTTCAAGTATTGAAGTTATCATCAAAATATTCAATTTTTCATTTGTTGTTGTGGCACCATTTACAGTCATTTTGATCATCACTACCTAAACAGCTTTTTATTTCTTTCAAGTTTGTTAAAATCTTAATAATATAATCAGTTACCTTATCTTAATTTAAATCATAAAAGGAATTGGAGTTCTAATTATCTTAAAGCAGTTTGTCTTTCACTGTAATAAGTGCAATAATTGACATTTTCAGGTTTGACTGATGACTTGAGGACCCCTCTTTGCAGGGAGTGGTTTGCCTGGGGAATTTTGTTTGGGAAGACCCCAGGAATTCTGTAGGCCCACAAATATCCAGCTGCTCTGCCAAGGGAGTTCTGGTAGCTGCTGGTAAATTACAGAGGATTGTTTTTGACAAAATGGGAATGCTTGGAAGGTGAATCATAAGTCTAAGTCTCTCCTCTGGAGAAGAAATAATTTTTTCATAATAGCAGAGACAAGATAAGAAATTTAAAGGCAGAATTTTTCTAAGTATTTCTTATTTTTTTACAAAATACTTAGTTTTTACAAAACTAAGTATTTCTTATTTTTTTTTCTTTAGTGCATATTACAGGGAAAAAATCCTAATGGCACTATAGAGCATGGATCTGAGGAAAGACAGATTTCACCTTAGCAGAAGGCAGTCAGTATTTCTGATAAAATGTAGAACTTATATTTAATTTAATTTGCCTTTTTAAATGGAGCATTAATAAAAAGAACATATATTTATTTGTTAACTTAGGCCCTCACCTTGAAAATAATTTGCCTTGGCAAGTTTGCTTTAAAATGTAAGAAAAATGGATGTGATGCAAGGTTTGTGCTCCCCTCCTGAAGCTTCCCCACCGTTCAGTGTTTCAACCACAGAAATTCATTTCTTGCAGGCTCAGTAGTGGCATCAAAAATCAGAAGTGCTGACAAACAGAGCATCCCTACAGACAATGACAAGCTATGTTTGAAGCCAGCAGCATTTGGAGATTATTTTTTTCTTTTTTTCTCCTTTTAAATGCAAGTGCTGAAGTTTACTGTAGTGCTGAGTGGAATCTGAGACGTGACATCCGTAATGGAATTTCTGCTGTATGAAGAATTTACCCTTAGTCCATGGTCTTTGCCAGACTATCACACTGAGGAGAAGAGGGTTTAATAATTAGCAAGGCTTAATTTCTCAATGAGATTTTTTGGCTGTTTGAACTTAATGAGTCCAATTTTTTTTCTGTTGTTGTTAAAAAGGAAATTTCTGAGCCTTCCATAAATAGAGTGTCAGCTTCTGATCACTGGTGCACAGTGAAACCAGTTTATTTTTCAGCTTCAGTATTCTCTGGAGCCTGACTGATTTCTATATTGCTTTTCTGCCTGAACATGGGTTCCATCTTCCCAGATGAAAACCTGATCCCCTTTCTTCATGGAGCTCTGGGCACATGCGAAGAGAAAATGTCATTTTGTGCCTGCTGGAGGTGAGATGGGATCAGAGACAGCAGTGCTAAACTGCAGTGCAGGAATTGATAAATTCAGTAATCTCATGGATACTTTTGGCTGCAAATGCCTTCGGGATTGGGTTTTGCTGTGGAGCAGGAGAATTTGTGCCTTGAGGGGTTGTGTTGTTTTACAGGGAAGTGTCTAAAGGGAACTGGGAGTGCTCGTGGCTTTTAGATGCTTCTCTCTAGAAATTAAATGCTTGTTCCAGCATATTTCATCCTTAAAAATGGCAATTTATAATTAATTTTTTGGGGGTGAATTATTTTCACCCGCTGGAAGATAGAGTAACCTCTGTCCCTGTGTAAATTTAGTTCCAGGAGCCATAAACCCAGGGCTGGTTTGAGTTGCAGAAACACAAGCTGAGAAGCACTGACTTCAGTCTGAGGAAGTTAAATGGAAAAAGTTCAGCTCCATCTCACATAAAGTTTGTACTGTCTGCATTACCCCAAATAACCTTGCCAGCATTATGATTTTTTTTAACCTTCTCTTTCTAAAGGCCTTAAAAATATCTATAAAATAAACACCAGCGATAGCCTTCACTGCATTTTCCAAAGGGAATTTGTTAAAAATTTTTGTCTGTGTTTTCTTGATCTCTTGAGTATTTTTAAGCTGTTTTGGGATGTATTTTGGACTCTGCCTAGTCTCCTCCAAATGACAGTGGCTGTTGCCACCCTTCTCCCCATGTCCTGCACAGAGGAGGCAGCAGGGTGTCTCTGCAGCCTGGGCAGGCTGGCAGTCACTTGGGAAAAATCCTCCTGGCTCAGCTCCAGCCTGCTGAGAGCCAAGGAGGCTGATGGCACTCACCCTGAGACAGGAATCACTGCCTTCTGAGGGGAGATTCCAGGAAATTCCTGTGTGTATAGTACAGGGGGTAGAGATGCATGTATTCAGCTACAAACCTATATATATATTAAAAAAAATTATATATATTTAGATATATATAATATATAAATATAATAAATATATTGTATATATAACAATGCATCTGTAATACATTATATATTATCATTAAATATCATAATAAGATATATTAATAGATAATATAATACATAATAATAATATATAATATTATTTAATAGTACATAATAGTATATCTTATGTGACACATTTAATATATAATATATTATAATATATTATATATAATATATAATATATTATAATATATTATTATATGTAATATATTATATATATTATATATAATATATTAAATATACTATATTATAATATATTTTAAATATATTATGGTAAATATATATAAATATATATAATAAATGTATATAATATATTATATATTATATTATATTATATTATATTATATTATATTATATTATATTATATTATATTACAATATATATTATAATGTATTATATTATAATTATTATATTAAAATATATAGTATATTAATATATTAATTATAATAATACAATTAATATAGTATTATATTGCATTATATTATATTGCATTATATTATATTATATTAATTTTGAATATGAATATATATCACATATAAATATATATCTAAATTTAGATACATAAATAAATAAATAAATATATTTAAAATGACAGCTGAAAAGAACTTAAAGATTAAATTCAGACAAGCTCTGACCGTGCAGCAGGCTCAGGAGCCCTGTGCCATCCCCTCATCATCCCCTCCTGGCCAGCCTGGGAGCAGCAGCTCAGCCTGTGGCCCTGGGTGAGGCCATTGGTGTCCCCTGCTCATGTCCTGGCCCGTGGGGGTTCCTGCTGGCCCTGGCACTTTGCACCCCTCAGGAAACCTGCAGAGCTGGACTTTGTGGAGCTGCTTTTGTGTGTGCAGTTGGTTTGTTGCTGAGATCTTGGGGTATCAAAAGCCAGAATGATTCTGTACCTTGGTCTATTCTCAGCAACTGAGCATAATGTGTGTTTTAGAATGTTCTGCTGCTTGGAGTGCTCAGCCAGCTCTTCCAAATTCAGTCTGTGCCTTGCCAGTCAACATTCTCACAGAAATATAGTGCTCTAGATGAGCCAGGCTGAGCAGAATAATATATATATTTATTTATTATTACATAATCATCTGCTAGGTATTTAGTGTTTATAGGCGTTTGTTGATGTCTGATTTTTTCCCTGAGGTCTGAGTGCTATTTTATAAAAATCATATCATGTTCCTGGACCTTATAGAATATAAACATGTAAAAAGTTGGCTGATGCTAAAATTGTATTAACCAAATAATGCAGAATTAAAATCTGTGTTTCCATGAAACTCTCTTTTCACAGTGGCAACACCAGGTCTGGTCTGCTTGGCAGAAAGAGGAAAATTTAATAGGAGATGATCAGGAACAGATAACAGCTGGGTAAATATTTTGCTTATCTTGAACTTGGATTTATATTTAAAAACAATATTCATAACAGAGATGATAACCAAATAATTTCAATTATTAAAAAGCAATTAAAGTTTTAAAAGTCTGAAAATGTTTGCTACTTTTGTTTGATTCAGTTCCAATAGCATTACATAGCTTTTAGTTTAATCCTGGTTTTTTTAGCTTTTATTTTTTTCTTGTATCCAAAAGATACCAATATTTTACCTCAGTTTTTCATCAACAGAAAAGAGAACAGAGAGGAAAAGGAGGGAATGTTTCTTTCAGAAACTCACAACTCTGAATTCCTCAAAATAGGACTCTGAGAAGTTGGGAAGGCTCTTGTTGTTAAAACAAACAGGTAATTTTAACCTTAGCCATTGTAATAACTTTATTCTCATGAGAACTGAATTGAGGAGATTAATTAAAAACCGTTGTGAATTGAAAGAAATGGGAGAGGAAACATCTCCTACCCAAAGCAGCCACAGTGACTATAAGGGATATTTTGAGTAGTTGTGTGGCTCACTGGGGAAGGGAGGGCTGTGAAGGTACCTTGGAATGTATTTGCTCTTTTAAGGCACAGCTGACAAAAGGAAATAGAAGTAGAGATAGACAGGCTGGGTCTAGTTATACTCATTTTTAGCTCAGTCATTTGCATCAAAATGCAGTGCAGAACATTCAAACTGAGTGGAAACAAAAGCCACCGAATTTTCTGCATCACAGCCGAACAGAAGGGAGCCAGAGAGCCTCATTTGTGCCCTACTGGTAGATCTGAAATCTTTTTCTCATTCAGATGAGTAGCTCTTGCTGCTGTTCCAGAAGATTTTTTGTGAGGGGATGCTGGAGGTGGTGAGGCAGAAAGGTGCTTCCATGCACAGTCAGGCTAATAAAGGAAATTTCTCATTACAAACTTCACACTGGGGCTGCTCTGTGCACCTGCAACTTTCATGGTGGGCAGGTGACAGACTGGGCTGGGCCTTATCAGCCCTGAGGAAATTGGAATTAGGGTTTCCGATGGAATTTGAGCAGTTCTCAGCTGTTTTCTCAAATTCCAGAGGGTTTATTGCTTGGCTTGGAGAAATTGCTACAAGGGGGAGTGCACAGTGAATTCAGCTCCCCAGGGAGAGTCACAAGCAGCAATACAACTTGCAGAAGATCTAAATTGCATCTTCAGCATTCCCAGTGATGCACTGAATTTTGGAGTCCAACTTGCACTAGGACCTGTTCTAAAGGAGAATGTGCACGTGGGCATACATACATCCATACACTTAATCTATCCCTGTTTATTAAAAATATTTCCATGTTAAAATAAACAAATTCTCCTTAAACCTCTTCCACAATTATACTTTGAGATCACATAGTATTTGCTGAATCACTTAAAGGATTCATTTATTCCTAATATCTATTTAAACCTGTTTATGAATCAAATTGCCTCTGGATTAATTAAACAATGATTACCACCAGCAGTGCACCCAGCATGAGGTTTGTTGTTTCCCCTTTAACCACTTGCTTTTAGGTTTTTGGTGAAGGGTGTAGAAAGGAAATATTGCAAATGGAGTTAATTGGATGTTTCTAGAAGAGCAGCCTTTTGTAAGATGCTTTGATTGCATGGCAGAGCAGCTTCTATAAAGACCTATTTGGCTAAGTAGGGCTTCTTAACTCCAAACAGGGAGAAAAAAATTACAAAATGACCACTCAAGTGAATATAACAAGAGCAAGGAAGATAATTTTAACAAGCCCTGGGAGGCAGATCAGTAGCTGGAATTCCTACATCAGTAAATGTGTCTGCCACACAACTTCAGCATCTCTGAGGTTCTGTGCAAGCCCCATGCTCAAAATGTGATTGTGGGACTTTTTTTTCTCTTGTGTACAGTGATTTTCCTTTGTTTCCAAGTCACTAAAAGGAAAGAAGAAAAGCTGCACCTTTTAGTCACGTTATTCTTTCTGTTTCTTGCAAATGATGTCTTAATTCTGGCTCCTTGCACTACTGCAATATTTTTCTGGTTCTCTGTTTTCTATCTTTCAAAATATTCAGAGCAGAAAGCAGGAAGAAGAAGCTGAGAGTTGGTGAGGTGATGGAGGAACCTTCAGAAAATTAAATTCATTTTCCATTTAGTCTTTTATCCTGTGTGAAGAATGTCAGTGTTGCAGAGTAAAACAATATTTGTGTCACAGATTGCTTCATATTTTGTGGAGTCTTGCAGTAAGAAAATTCTCACTGCCAGTATCTCATGCAAGATGACTGCTCTAAAATTTGACTGTGCAAGCATTGTAGGCACTAAAAAAAAGTTTTTAAGGAATTTTTTTGTTTGTTTGTTGTTTTTAATTTAAGGTGGATTGCAATTTAAGCAAATTTGATCTCAGGCTGCCCCTTGGAAATATTAGTTCAGGTTTTTATTTAATTTCATAGCTTTTCTGTTGTCTTTCTCTTTTCCCATCAGGAAAACCAGTACTCTCAAGATAAAAGCAGAATGTAAACAAACTCCAGTGCATATTCCAAATGTTATTTCCCCTTATAATTTAGATTAGTTTTGTGTGTGTGTGTGTGTAATTGGAAAAAGTGATAAAACATTGGCACAAAGAATTAAATAGAAGAGGAAAAGCCACACAGAAGATTCATATGTGGAAAGTCTTACACAGCACTCTGAGGTGCACAGCTGTGGATCTGTGATCAATAACAATCTCTTTTCAAACAACTTGAAGTTAACATCAGATCTTATTCCTCAATGGAACACCAAGAGGATGAAACAAAATGAGAAAATTGCCTCCCTGGTGCTGTTTTGATACCCCACTTGTGAACATCTCCTTGGTAAGGCCGTCCAAATTAGGCAGGAACAACACAAATCTATATGAACTTGATAAATGCCCCAGTTATGGATTGATTTTTGCAGCAGGCCTTTTACACGTTGTTAATGGCTGTGGTTGAAAGAGGCTTAACTCACAATTTCTGGCCAGCTGTAATTCATGTCCCAGCATTTCTTCAAAGCTGATTGACTCTTGCCTGTAATTATGGTTTACATCCTTCTTTTACACCCTGGGTTTAGTAGGTGTCTGCATGATCTGGTTACGCGATGCAGAGAAGCTTAGAACTGCAAATTCCTTCTTTCCAGAACTGTAAATTCCTTCTTTCCAGAACTGCAAATTGCTTCTTTCCAGAACTGCAAATTCCTTCTTTCCAGAACTGCAAATTCCTTCTTTCCATAACTGCAAATTCCTTCTTTCCATAACTGCAAATTGCTTCTTTCCAGAACTGCAAATTCCACCTTTCCAGAGCTGCAAATTCCACCTTTCCAGAGCTGTAAATTCCTCCTTTCCACAACTGTAAATTCCTCCTTTCCACAACTGTAAATTCCTCCTTTCCACAACTGCAAATTCCTCCTTTCCACAACTGTAAATTCCTTCTTTCCACAACTGCAAATTGCTTCTTTCCAGAAGTGCAAATTCCACCTTTCCAGAGCTGTAAATTCCTCCTTTCCAGGCCTGCAGCCCTGTGCACCTCACCTGCACTTCCACATTTTGCTCAAAGTCTCATCAGGAGGGACTTGCCTCACTCTGCAGCATTTTGTAAAAGATGAATTCTGACCTCTGAATTTGCTTGTTGTAGCTCGGATGTAGAAGGAGGAATATGAGCAAGGTAGGAATATTACATTATTTTTCGAATTATTATCTCTGGCTTTGGCATCCTTGAAAATGTTCTGACCCAAGCTGATCTTCTGGGCTCTTTCTACAGCAATGGGAGGTGGCAGGGAAGACATTTCTCATTCTTTTCCAGTGGTGGAGGGGTTTGAAATGAACAGCTCTCACCAGACCTTTCCTCAGACACTCAGGATAAATCTTTTGCAGGAAAACATTGCTGGGGAGGAAGTGGATGTAGAGCAATAGGAGAAAGAGGAGCAAATGTTGATGGTACAGTGTCCTTTCAATTATTCTCTTTGCACATCATCATGCTCAAGAGGGGCTTTCCATCAGCATCCTGTAAATATCTCAGGTCTCTTGAAGTGACAGGATGAGTGCCAGCCAGAGGAGGATTTTGGTTTTCTGTGTGTGTAGAACAGGCAGATTTTGCCTCCCTAGTAGAAATTAGGAAGCATTGAGCTCCCTAACATCAGCCCTAACACACCTCTGCCAAAAGTGAGGCTTGCAGAATGACTCTAGAACACAACCCAGAACAGGAATTCATTACCCAAGAGGGACTCACACAAGAATAATGCAGAGAGCAACCTGGATCTTCTCACCTTGCAGATGAAGCTAGGAGATTTCCAAATTTCCTTGGAAATTTTTGGCTCCCAGGTCATGCAGAGCTGACTTCTTAGGAGCACAGGACACGTAGATTTTCAGTGTTTTAAGAGTTCTCAGCAGATTCTTATCATTTTGAGGAACTGCATGAGATTATGCTGATTTTACATTTCCTAAGAGAATTACACAACACGAAGCCCAGCATATATGTGCCTTTTAAAAAAGGGTCACTTCCTTGAAACAAGACTGCAGATATATAACATGTGAGTCATAATAAGTATCTTTCAAAAGATTGAATAAAGAAAATATTGAGGACAGAAACATTTAGAAGCTTAGCTTCAGGATAAGTGGAGAATAAAGGAACACAGTGAAACTGTAGGAACTTCAGAATTCATTCATCATTCTTTTTTTTTTTTTTTACTTGAGAGGATTTTTACTAAGGAAATATGTGCAAAGTGTGCAAGTACAGCAGTGAGTGTTCTGTTTGCAGAACCATCACAGCTGTAGTTTTCATGACAGAAATTAATCAAAGGACTTTGTGGGAACTGCAAAGAGCAGGGAAAAATCCATTCAGTACAGAGAAATTAGATGAAATTATAACACACTTTATAACCTTAATTGTTGAGGTACTCATAAATACTTTACCTGTTCTGCTGGAAAAACATTACAAGGAACAGCATCAATTTTGTAACTGTTTGGTAGAGATTTCACCTACTTGGACGTGGTCATATAAATGGGAATTTCTTTAGGATGCTTGCAGGATCCTTTCACCAAACAAAAGAACAAGAATACAGTCAAACTTTGACAAAATTAATTAATAAGTTGGATAAAGTTTGTTTTATTGCTTCATGTTTTCAATTATAGTTTGATCATCTGTAGGCATGAAAATGTTAAGTGAGAGCAAGATACTCACCAATTCAAATATTTGCACTTTAATTTGTCAAACCAGACAAGAAAAACATTCACAATCTTCTTATTTTGAAAGGGTTTTTCCAAATAAATGCTATGGTGCCATGTAAAATTTGGAAGGACTTTGTTATGTATTGTCTTAAGACTGAAACTTCTTTGGGATGCATTTGCAAAAAAAAAAAACAAAAAAACATTTCACTTCTAGTATATTTACCCTATAAAGTTGAAAAGTCTTTTAGGTATGATATTCTATTTGTTGGGACATATTTGCACCTGCTGGGTCTGTTTCAACTTTGTGAATGACAGAAAAAGTGTAACAATCCATCTTTTCAATTGAAGGTGAGAATCTAACAGGATACCACAGAAAAGGAAAATGAGATCAGGGAACGTATGGGTTGCATATCACAGAACAGTAAGTACTATATAGATATATATATATACACATAAATAACTTTTTAAATTTTGTGTGCTGTCCATGTATGTGCATTTTTCTCTTAGTGGGTCCAACAGCAACATTCCTTCAGCTGAGTATTCAGCACCTAATTAACAAAAGACTGAATTGCAGCTCTGTGAAAATCATCATCTACCTTGGATGTCCCTACAATGAATAAGTGGTAACAAAAAACACCTTTTGATTTCCATGGAGGGAACATGCAAGTGTCTGAAATGATAATTTTTTAGGAGGAAGCTGTTGGAGCTGCCTGGTTGCCTCTCTGGGGTGTGGGTTCAGCACCATCAATCTCTGAGCAGGGCTTGGGGCTGCCAGGACACGCCACCGTAATGCATTGACCCTTCATCCCCCAGAGATTGCTGCAGGAAAAATTGCAGGAGCTTTGATAGGTTTTGCTTGTTGCAGGTTAAAGATCAATGTTCAATGGACACACAAGGCAGGGAGACAAGCTCCTCTTTTATTCCCATTAATTTTTGTCTGCAAGTGAATTATTTGGCTCACTCGAGGATCTGCGACACTGCAGCAGAACTCCAGAACTCCATAAGGAGTAAGTAGAGAACTCATTTGATAGATTGCCTTCTGGGGCTTTTTGGTTTTTTTTTTTTGTTTTTTGTTTTTTTAATGTGATCAAAACCCACCTGAATTTGTTTCCTTCAGTTCTGCCAGCAAGTATGACTTGTGCAGTGTGCCCCTTTCCCTGCTCTCAGCATTCCCCACAGACCCCACGGGTGCAGAGCTCTCAGGTTTCCATCAGCTGCTCTGTCCTGCAGCTCTTGTTTGCCAAGGTGGGGGAAAATCACCCCACAATACAGAAAAAGGTTCCACACTTCACCTACAAAAACACTAATAAAGATCACAGCTCTAAGTGAGGAGAGAAATTTTTCCTTGCATCTGAAGTATGTGAATTGAACTGAATTTTCCCTGCTAACTGCAGCTGTGGTTCACCTTTCTATCTTCATAAATTTTCTCTTTTTTCCTGTCATACACAATAACTACTTTGCTCATTTTCAACCCTTTGGAAAGTTAAAAGCTTATTTCTTCACTTTTCTTTTAAAACAATAGCTCCAGTTCCTGCATGCATTCTGCTTTTTGTCTCTGCTGTAATTTTTCTTACATTACTATTTCACAGACTCTTTCAGATATATCTTAATCAGTTTTTGTTACTAGCTCAGTTTTGAAACTAATTCAACATTTGTAGTTATCGTGAAGCAAAGCACAAATTTCTCCTTAAACACTCTGAAAATATGTTCCACTATTGCTCACAAAGCAGGAGATCAAGTTTTATATTTCTGCTTTTTTTTTTCTTTCATGATTTATATTGAACAGAATTTGACTTTTCCAAGGGTAAGTTACATGCCTGTGTTTTGTGAGATTTTACTTTACGAAATAGTCTCTCATTTCCAGCTATGTGTAAGATGTATTTGCAAAGTTAGAGAGGTTGATTTTTTTGGTGGTTTTTTAGTTGGTTGGTTTTTTACAGTTGCTTTTAATGACAGGTAAGACAAAAAGCACCAGCCTTATGGTCAGTCTGGGAAAGAGAAGAGCTAAATTTTCTGTCACAGATGGTGTGAATTTGGTGATACACAGCACAGCTAGCCAGGAGCAAGGGTATGGCTACCAGCAGAAACTGAGAGAAAAATACAAATGAAAGAGAGAAGCTGGGATCTCGAGTAAATTATTTATCTTTTCCTGCAGGCCCCTGAAACAAAGCCTGGTGCCAGTTCACAGACACTGCCCTGAAGTCAGTGAAACAAGTTTTGATCTACAATCACCTCAACCACTTGAGAAATAGAGAGCAGCAATGCTATTTCATCTGCCTTGAAGTCTGCCAGGCTCTTTCTAGCCTGCAGATTTCCACCAAACAGAATTTCATCCTCCAAGGACAGCTCAGAGCCCCACAGAACAGGTGGGTTTAGCTTCTCATTATTTATTTGCTCCCAGATATCTTCTGTGATACCTGTGATGTACAATTGTGTGTCTGGCTGCATGGAGGATTCCACACATCTCAACGCACTCATGGTGCATCACCTGCCTGCATAAACATCTCCCAAGTCAGCTATCACCTTCACTTTTCCTAGGTTTAGCTGTTCTGGAATAAAGTTTGTGATAATTAGGTAACATTGCCCATCAAACCCCGTGTTTTTCAAAAAGTTGAAGTGCTACTCACATGAGGTGATAGCAATGGGAAAAGTGCTTTGATGGAAGCAACATGTTTCATTAATTTTCATTTAATGTGTCAATCCAGCAGGGAGCACAGCTGGAAGATGGGTTTTGTGCTCCATCCCAACACCTTTCTCACTCTCCATCTCTCCCTTCTTCTGTGAAATCACAGAATCACACAGAATGAGAAAATACCCTGATGAGGGCCAGTTTTGTTCTTGGTCTCCTCTTCAGTCTCTTCATTAAAATGAATCTGTTCTGGAAGGAGAGTTTTTAAAACAACTTCCCTCAAGAGATTTCTCTTTGGTGAGCTCATAAACCCAAATCAAATTGTGTTAATCAACTTAAAGGGCAGTCTTTATGGGCTGAGCACAAAACTTTGAGATCACTTTTTTGGAGACAGAACAACTCTTTTGTTGTTCTGCTGACAAATACTTATGCACTAGGCATATAAATAGGTTATTCTGCATTCATTATGATGAATATATATATTTATTGTGTCATTGTCACAGATCTGCCTCTCAGGAGAACAGTTTAACTCAGTACCACAGGAGTCAGTGTTATTTTATTGTATTTCCCACCCAGCACAAAATTATCTGGGCAGAGATGTCTCCCAGATACCTTTTCTTACTTTTTAGCAAACAAACAAACAAAAAAAAAATTCTGATCATAAAATACCTCTTTTACTGGCAGATCCTGCCTTATTTCTTGAGGAAGTTTCAGAACAAGGTCAGTATTTTCACATCCATGCAACATTACAATTTCTTCCCAGTTTTTTCCTCTGGGCAGGGAGATTTTTTTGCACACCATTCTGGCCAGCAGCAGCCAGGGTTATCAAAGTGAAGCTTTCCATGAAAAAGCACTAAAATATTTGTGCTGCAGCATGAAACTAATGGAAGCCTGGATTATTTTCAGGAGATGTTCTCAGAACTAAGCATTTCACCTCAGTTAGGTGCCATTTTTCTCCTGTGGACCTCTGTGGAATGAAAATTACAGAGTCTGACAAAGCCAAAGATTTGCTGGCTGACAGATGCTAACTTTAGTTTGGCTTCTACTTCTAATTTCATATTTTTTTCCCTCATGTCCCTAGTTTGTTCCTCTATGACTTCAGCTCAAGTTATTTTTCCATTCCTTGATCATTCCAAGGAATTCCAAGGTCAGAATGAGAGAGGATCTCCAATTGTCCATTTTATTGATTATTATTTTCTTTAACTTATTGCTTGTATGAAAAAATTAAGAACCCCTTTTTCAAAACAAGAATGAAAATGATTTGATGGAGCTGTAAGACCTGAAACCCACAAACTTGGTTTTGACATGTTCCAGGATTTTTCTCAAAGCTCCCACCTCAGCCTTATTGTGCCCTCAGCTGATGGAGAACTGATCTCCAGTGAACATAAGAATGCAATTTTAACTGCTCCAGAGAAAACTTCACTTCCTTTCTCCTAGCTGGATTTCAGCATTGCTTTTTCCTTTTGCATATGTCTCAATTTAGACATCTAGACATGTTTAGAAATGTCCTTTTATACTCTGAATCCCCCTCCCCTTTTTGACCTTCGCACATCTCTCTTCATTCCTTTATCCAGAATTTTCCCTCTTTTATTTTCCCTCCAGTCTACACCACAACCCTTCTTTCCTCCCTTCAGTTTCCTCCTCTGCCCATTTTTGTCCCAAACAGGTCTCGTTGTGAGCATTTTCTCCTCCTCCTTCCCAGCACACCCTGTTCCATGCCACATTTAGAGGATTTTTGTAGGATGAGGCTCTGTGTACTTCCCTGCATGCTGGCCTTCTTTACAAGAGGCAGCTTTGCTTCAATTTTCATCATTGACAAAGGAACTTCAATGACTTTGAGGCTTCCAATTCTATCAGAGATGTCTGGTTCTTCAACCTTTCCACTTGAAGTGCTGATTCACTTCACTTTTTGATTTTTTTTCCCTTTCATCTTTGTAGCATTTCACTCTTGTTATTTTTGTTAACTCTTTTCCTGATTCTTCTCTTCATTTTTCACTGAAGCATTGGGTAATCCTAGTGGATAAAATATCCAAAATCATGGTCAGCAGAGGGCACAGGTCAGTGCCTGTCCCTCCTCTTCCTCTCACTGTGATGAGATCTCCCCTCAGTCTCCTCCTCTCCAGGCTGAACAGACCAAGTGACCTCAGCAAAAGTGTAGATATTAATGTAAAAAAGAAATTTACCATCAAGAGAAACATCTCCTGGTTTAATATATTCTGCTCCTCTGCTTTGTTATTTTCCTAATCATCTGGGAACTCTTATTATTATGAAAACTGGGGAAAAAAAATAGAAAGCAAATATTTTGCTTGAAAATGAGTTTCTTTGTATGCACACAAATCTAATTGATAAGCTGTGGGATTAATTTCTGTAATTGCAAAAGTGTGTTTTACAGAAGAAAAATTTTTGCCTGCTATCTTGATAGTATGTTCCTGTAGCCATACAAAGCTCAAGAGAGAAAATTGTAATCTAATTTATTTTTTTGTTGTTAAAACATAAGGCATTAAACTGCTTTTTTGGTTTGTTTGGGTTTTTTTAGCAGGCTAATGTAGATTAGAGAGAAAACAAAATGGAGTAGGAAATCCTCTCTAAGTACTAAAAGACAGGGGTACATTGCATAATATCAGATCTTATTTTGTGATTACAGAAAATAATTTTTTATTAGCGTGGTTTCTGCTGTTTTTCTCCCCTAAGTGTGTTTATTTGGATCAGTTATTTGGATCTGATCCCATCTGCTGTTTTTATCACTATTGTCACACACAGGCAGTTAAAACAGAAATATGACAAATTGCATGTAAGCTTTTGAATCTGGCAGTCTGTAACTGGCTGCTGGCCAAAAATATGCTTTAAATCTCATCAGTAGCTGGAACACCTGGATAATACACCTGGATGATGTCATTTCTTGCTCTGCTTTATTTCTTCAAATATTTCACATACAATTCAGCTCAATGCATCTTTGAAGAAAGATTTATTTTTTTTTTTTTAATAGACCTCCTTTTGGAAATGCAGAGTTTCTAAATCTTTAGCCCTTAAGCTCAGCACATATTTCACTTTCACACTAAGTGGAGCAAGTGTCCATGAGGAACTTCCCTGAGTTAAAAACAGAGTTAGCAGAATGTGCATTTTCACAGGGCTAATTAATCCTTACACCTCCTTGCACTGAAGAGCCAGCAAGCAAAATTTCCACTAAGTAGCAAAATGATACAATTTGATATAAATATTATCACATGGAACGTATGCATTGATGTTGATGATTGTAATAAGTAAATTCAATTTCTGTCAATCTTACAAAGTCAAATTCTCATTCTAGCAGAGAATATTAAAGCTATTTTGTACTGCTTTTTCTCAGTTTAGCACAGACTTTCTTTTTCAGCCTGGTCCAGTGGGAGCTGTCCCTGCCCATGGCAGAGGGGCTGGAACTGGATGTTTTTTAAGGTCTCTTCCAACCCAGGACATTTTTAGATGATTCCATGAAGTTTTGTAATATTTCTGCTTTTTAAAGTTTTAAAGTTCTTTCAAATATCTTGTTGGCCATTTTTTCACATGCAGGCTGTCTGTTCAACTCATCAAGAAAGAGGAAAGAATTTTCCCTTTAGGTGTCTTCCCCAGGGTTTACAGAGTGTCCAAAGGTAGGAATGTCTTTGTTTTAAGGGTTAAAAAAAATCATAAGGAAATTTTGCTGTTTGGAAAATTCCATTCCCACAAGCTGAGTGTTGGTAGTTTTCAGTTCTGTACTTCCTGACAACCTTACAATTTTTCCTGAAGTAGAATTTTGCAAGTCTGTCTACACTTCCCAGGTGTATTTTGGAATCTTCAAATTTATGCTATACATAAGAGAAAAATCACCAATATTTAGGCAGTCCTAAAATGTAATATTAAATAGAAAACACATGAATAATGAATGCACCCTTTAGATTAAAGGTTCTTTTGGATGTATTACCAGTTAACAACAGATAACCTGTTCAATATGAGGCACAACTCTTATGCTTTCCCTGAAGATTAATTAGTTTTGTAGCATATTAATCAAACAATTTAGGTAGAAAAATCTGAACATATATTCCTGTGTGGTTCTCAGACATCTCATTTGTTTAATGGAGCCATTTGGATAATTAAGATCAGTAACAGTAATTTAGCTAAAGTGAAATCTTTAAAGATTAGCTGGCACTTTACTTGTGTTTGTCTGGGGTTTTTTTCTTTTTTTGTCTTGTTTTTCTCCCTGGTTATTTATACACATAGCTTGGTAGTTTAAAAAACTCCTCTTCTGCAGCAAAGGAAATACCCATTTATATTGATAAAAATATTCTAGATTGTTTGTATTCCAGAAGGCCCCACAGAACAAGTAGTTACGAGGAGGTCCTATTTGATATTTTGGAAAAACTGCCTTGTTTGTCTTCATTTTCATCCCCAAAAATCCAGAATGTGACTGTGCTTAGGTGAAAATCTATCCTCCTTTATATTTTTTTGCTGTGAGAGGAGAGGAGTGCTGTGCATTTTTTTGCATCTAAAAATTAAATGAAAATAATTCTGCAGTGATTTAATTGAAGCAAAGTTACTTCCATTACTTGTGGGAATGAAGTTTTGTAAGCTTGCTCTTTCCAGCCAGAAGATTATGCCTGACTAATATTAGTAGATTTGAAAACTATCTGAAAATATTCTGCATGAATTGAACACTAAAATTAAATTGAAATGCGTGATTTCACTATTTGCTAAAATAAAATGCAGGAACAGTCTAATAACTAACATCTTAGAAATGTTTGTACTAAGCATCTTTGACACTTCAATGAGATGATTGAAAAAGCCCCTGCTGTTTGAAGTGTGGCACATTAATAAATTAGAGAGAATAAAAAGTATTACAGTTCATATAATGCACTATTCAGGCACTCTCTGGTATTACATTGCTGCCTTCATCATTCAAAATTAGGAACCAGACCTTGCAAGGTGCAAATTCGAGGCAATATATGCAAATCTGTTATTCTCGTTCAAAAATTCAGCAGCTATTCAAGCTAATGGATCCATAAAAACTCCATAAAAGTCCATATTATCTCGAGGTTTGCTGCTGCAATTCTGTTTATTTGAACAGAAGTGCTTTTAGTGGCCTGTTGGTAAATATGTTGTACCCAGCTGTTTGTTTGCCTTTCCAAGGTGGAGGAGTTGTTTGTAGTGTTACAGAGAAGAAAAGGAAATTGTGGAATACTTCAGGAAAATTGTCATGTTCTGTCAGAAGATTTTGCACCTGTTAAATATCTGAATGTGCAATCTTTACAGCAATACTGCTTAATAATTTAATTAAGTGCTGGGAGTGGTGACACTCTGGGTGGATTTCTCTGGGGCTTTTATTCATGGTAGTCACTTTTTCCCAAGCACAATAAGTGCTGGCAGGATCAGAGCTTTGTATCTTAAGCTCAGTGTGGCTCAGGTGGGACATTGGGCAGCTCTGGGTGTTTGCAGTGATGTTCTCATGTTTTTTCAGAGAAGGAGGGCAGTTGCTCAGACACAGCTCACACATCCAGCACTGCAAGCATAAGGCAATAATCCCCAAATCCAAGGGACTGGGGATGTGCATTTGGGCTGTTAAATGGGAAAAAAGAGAGATGAAGCTTGGCCCTGGAAGTGGATGTTTGGGCTGCAAAGCATCAGTCACTGCAGAAGTGGTTAAAGATGTAAGCGACAGCAATTCAACTGATTTTAGGAAAAACTATCATTACTTTCATTTAAAACCACTGTATTCACGAGTTTTTAGCTCAGCAAGATAAAATAGGATCTCTGGAGTAATTTTTTTCTATTCTTTAATAAAACTCAACCAAGGTGCAACATGAGAGGCACAATTCACTTGTTTCACCTCCCAATTGCTTTGTCTGTCAGTGTGTATTGATTTGCATGCCTTGACATATAAAATTCAAGTTTTGAAACATTTTATTTGAGTGTCTTATGCTTTTAAGGGATCTCACTGATGTTCTTTAGGCAAAAGTAAAAATGCAAACTCTAGAATATTGTTTCACTTCATTTTATCCATTTGCAAATGTCATGCCCAGCATTGAAAGTAATTGTTTAATGAAGTTGTGATCCCTTCTTAATAGGCTGAAAGAGAAAATTTAAAATGATGGGCTTTGGTGAGAAAATTTAAAATGATGGGCTTTTGGTGTCTCTGGGTTTTCTATTTGAATTACAGAGAGAGCCTTGGCTCTTCAGAGAGAAAATTCAAAGAAGTTGAAGCACCACTGTGCTGAGATGCCTGAGAGGAGGAGGAGGGATTGTTTGACTCTTCCACTGCACAGAAAAGGAGCCTGTGAACTGATTATTTGTGAGCATCCTCGAGTGTTTCACTGGCCCCTGCTGATGTTTAAATATCTGAGTGTCTTTGAGAATATCTGGAACTTGGGTGCCATCCTGATAGCTCTCAGATGAGAGAGAAATTGCAACTATAGCAATTCCACTTTGATCAGAGTGGGAAACCTGGTTTATTTGTTAACCAAAGACAAGGATTTTTTTTTCAGATTTCCCTAGAATGAAAGTCAATATCCTTCCCCAGTATTTAATCCATTTCATATTGGAAGCATTATATGAGGTTAGTTTTGCACAAATCACATTGTGGGTTAGGTAGGAAAGGTTTCATATGATTACAGTGAGGAAAATAAATGCAAATATGAGTCTGTGATTTGCTGATGGTTTTTAATTCCCCTGCCTTTCAGTGGCATAGCTGGAGAATTGGGTTAAGCTTCTGGGCATGAGCACAGCAGGTTTCTGTATTTATTCTGTATAATCTATTTTTTCCCTTTCTTTTTAATCTTTGTTTACTTGCCAGGCTTTCCTTCGTGGCCTCCTTTCTACTACTGCACGCTGAGTTCTGCTCTCTCATGTTGTTTACTGTAGCTTAGACATGAAAGGACAATGAAATGGACATTTTAATCAATTAACTGCAGCCTGATCAAAGATCCTTTTCTTCCTTATTGTTGTTGTTGTTTAAAGTGTTTTTATTTACAACATCCAGTGGGGTTTTGATAAGTGCAGTGTGACAAAGCCACTGCCTTGCGCAGAGCAGTGAGCTGGGAGCCTAAAATCTGCTTTTGATCAAGGCCTTGCTTTAATCACAGGTGGTGTCAGAGCTCTGAGCAGCTCAGCTCTGCTCTGGGCTGATGCTGGAGGCAGAAGGGGAAAGTTCTGGCACAGCAAAACTTTAATTCCTGAGCAGGGAGCACAGGGAGAGAGGCAGGATCTGACACACCAGCCCTTCACCCAGCTCCTTCTCCTTCTGTGCTTTGCTGAATGTTTTCCTCTTAGAAGAGAAAAACAAACACCTTCAATCTCAGTTCTTGCCAGGGGTGTAAAGGAGGGTGTTATTCACATGAATTCACTGTCACCTGTTTGGGAATATTCTGAGCTGGAAAGGACCCCACCAACATTATCAAACCTCTTACGTGGGTTTTGCCCTCTTATGCCCTTACAGAGATTGAACCCACAATTAAAAGACACTATTTAAAAACAGGCTCTAACCAACCCTGTTTCAGAATTGGAATTTTTAAGTGCTTTACAACCAAAACGAATACTTTATATCACATATGAAAGCACATTCTTCACTTCCAAGATTGTTTGTAAAAAGCAATACAAAAGCAAATAAATGAACAATAACCATTAAAAGCACTTCATGAAACATCTTTTAACAAACAAAACTGTCATGCATTTGTAAATCAAAATACACAAGCACTCACAAAAATGTTTCATATGTCCAAAGATCAAGCAAAAGCAATCATAAATGCTTGCCCAACCCTCTGTATCTATAGGAGCTGTCAATGCATGAAAATTACAGAACCTACAATTATAGAAAACAGATATAAAAAAAATCCATCTTTTAAGAAATTCAAAGACATCCATATATTAGTATGTGCTTTTCAAGTACAGTTTTAACCTCCTTACATACAAAAAAGCCAACCAGACATCACGTTTACAAGCATTTATTTCATTAGATATGCCTCAAGAAATAAAAACAGACAGCAGTCCAATATACACATGAAAAAAAGTAACCACATTTTAAATAAATGTGGTTATTTAATTTCGTTTTTTCCTTTAAGGGTGCTGCTTCCCTCAGCTGCCTTTTCTACCTCTGTGTATTATCCACAACAAAGCAAAGAAAAAAGTGTATCCTATAGCATACCCAAACATTTGTGTGGGCAAATTTGGTGGCTTTTTAAAAGAAAACATGATCTGAACAGTGTCATTAATAACCACTATTCCTTCTGATGCTATTGTTCTGAAAACAAACAAAATTCATTTTCAGATTTCTACATATATGTAAATGCTCACAAGCAGGAAATGGGTCTGTTGTGTTTCCTGCAAGTTTTTTTCCAATCTGACGTTCCCAGTGGCAATGGTTAATGAAAAAGATTATTTTATTAATTAAACATTCAAAACAATGCAGTTTGTTGCTGGCAGCCACTTGTTTGTAATAATCTTCTATGCATCATAACCTTCTATCTTTGGATTTAATTGCTTTTCCCTTTCCCTTCCTCTGGAGCATTCTTTGAAAATCTCTCCTGACCTTTCATGCTGCTTTTGCATTTAATGTAATTTCAGTTAAGAAATGTTTAATTACTAAAAATAATCACTTCTGCTTTAAATCTGTTTATGTGTTTCTCTCTTGCTCTTGTTCTTCTGCTGTAATTCCTCATGATCCCAGTGATGCCTGTGCCAAGGGGAGAAATGATCTCTCCCAGTTATAGGTCAGCCTTTAGTCTAACAGGAGCTTCAATCAAGCCACCACCAAGGAAAATTCATCTTAAAGTAGGAGAGAGTGTCAGGTTTGGGGTCACAGAGGTTTACACACAGCTCAGAAACAAGAGAATGACCCCACTTGAAATATCAGTGAAGGCTTCACCTTGCTATCATCAGGTGCACTGCACATGGAAGGGGTGAACCTGTAGGGAAAAAGTAAAATAAAATAAAATCCATAATAGTAAAATAAAATAAAAAAATAAAATAATAATAAAATAAAATCCATAATGATTATGATGATGCTCACAGCCTTTAGCAGAGAAGATCCATTTGTAGTTATATGTAGATATAAAACTCACGACAAAGCTGACAGTGCTAAGAGAAACATCATTCAAGGGCAGTTTGTTTATACATTGAAAAACTTCATTTACAGATTTGGTATCTCTGCTAGTTTTTCCTTATTTTTTTTATTTATTTTTTATTTTGTATTTTCCTTGTGAATTTATTAAGAACCTAATATATTATAATCAGCCAAGCAGAGATTTTTAGCCCTAAGATAACCACATGATACAAAAGTTAAAAAAGAAAATTTTACAGATGTGGCCTTGAAGAGTTATCAAAACCTTCAAATTCCCAAGCAGTAAACAGCTGTTTGCTGACCCAATGGGTTTTCTGCAGATGTATAGATGCCATCTTCCCTTTTCTTTCTTTTTTCTTTCTTTTTTTTCTTTTTTTCTTTACTGAGTAAGCAAGGGGGATTGTGTGAGTGACAGTCTGAGAGGACCCATCCAGGATAAACTTAGAAAGAAATGAGGGAAAGTTGCTGGCACTCACTGTTTTGTTTTCTTTATTTTTTACATATCTTCCATTCTGAGCTGCCTCTGCTTTTCAAGAAGGCAGACTTCATGTATAATTCTACAAAGTTTGTTTAACATCCTGCAATATCAATCCCTGACTCATCAGACTGAAGACATGGAAGAGAACTGCAAGGCTGCTGAGCCCTCCCCTTTATTGCAATTTCTGGTCTAACCTGGTGTAGAGACCCTGTGGAGAATATTTAAATGAGCTTTAGCTAATTGATCACTCCTTGAGCACAACCACAGAGCAATGGAGCAGGGAATTTTGGGTCCTTCAGGGAAAATGGTTCTTTACACCTCTTGTCAAGGCCAAATGGGACATATTAGTTTTCAGTTTTGCAGTCCATTTACATTGCCTGACCACAGACAGAATATTTGAGAGAATTTTATTTAGGAACACCTGGGTTAAAATATCAGTAGGCAGAATTGCTTGTAGTGTATTGTGCTTACCGAGGTTATTCCCTCACACACAAAAAAAAAAAGGGTTTGGGAAAAAAGTTTATTACAAAGCAAGCTAAACTAGTTATCCTTAGCAAATAAAAAAAGGGAAAAAAAAGTCATGATTCCCTTGTGAATTTCTTAACTTCCTGTAATGTAGCATTGTAGAAATTCATTTTCAGAACGTGCAGTGCTACTGAGCCTTTATTGCACCTTTGTTTCCCACAGAGAATGGAGTCCATTCTGCTGGAGATCCCATCCCAGGCAGCCCAACAGTGACTGTGGGGCAGCAGTGCAGCAGCAGCCTGGTGAGCAGCAGCATTATTGCTGTGGGGAGTGCTGAGGATCCTGGCTGCACTCATTTCCCCATGGGAGGACTTGCCTGCTTCTGAGCACAGCCTTAATTACAAAGGTGAGTGTTGAAAATTACTGTCAGCAGGTAAAGCAGAGAAAAAGTGCCAGGGAAGGGAAATCCTCCAGCTCTGTGAAGCTGCAGCCTCTTCAGGGGTAAATATTTGGCAGGCACCTGCCAGGTGGACACACAAGAGATTACTTAAGGACTCAAATCTGTCTTTTGTGTATCCAAGGATTTTCTAAACTATTGAATTATATTCTACACAAGATAGGTAAACATTTGCACCAGGGGTGAGTTGTTCTACTGCCTGATTTTCACACAGGATTGTTAAGTAGTGAAGATATTAAATTAAATGTGTACTTCACACTTTGCATGTTCAGTTGACTATTTAGTTAAAAAATGAGGCCATAAACTCCCTGGTATGTTTAAATAATCTTGTGCTCTGTCCAGTGTTGTCAAAAAGGAGAACAGTTCCACAGGGAAAAAAAAGGTCACTATATGATTTAGCAGGAATTCCCAAGCTTCTCCAAATCCAGGACACCCAATTTGTTGGCTAAGCACTCGTATTCTTTTAAAGATTTAGAGTGATTTATTTTCAGTGTCACTAACAGCATCATCATTACTGGAAGATCCAACTGTACCAAATGTTACTTTAATAAATCATCAACCCTGAAAATCGATACTCCAATGAATTGAATCAAGTGAAACCATTTCTGCTGCACAGTTTCACCCACAAAGTCAAAACTCTGCTGTCCAAGTTCATAAAATTTCCATCATCTGGTTAGGCCAGAGCCATCAGACACAGCTCCCCAGACTCAATGTCAAACAAACCTTATCTGTTGATGGATTTATTTTTTTTATGTCAGCCCATCAATTGTGTCTGTGCTATATTATGGCATTTGCTTCCTCTGAAGTGACATGGACTGCTGCTTTATTTCATATCCTGTAAAGACACCACAAGTGAGGTCTGACCTGCCTTTTTCTCCTTGTTGAGTCCTGGATTTCTGTTCTGGAGGAGCAATGTCCTCCTTTACCTCCTTTTAAACCTGTTCTTGCAGAAATAATAATAGCTCTATTTGTTTCTATCAAGTTTGCTCCCTGGCCAAGTACTTGGTATAATAAGTGTGTATATTTGTAAAGACATATTTGTAATCTGTGCCGGAATGTTGGAGTTTCTGGTAGGACATTTTTGTGTGTGTTCCCTACATTTTTTGCCTGGAAGTCTCATGGAATTTCTGGTAATTAATTTCTAGCTGTCATTACTCCCTGCTAGTGATGAAAAAAAAATTCTTGTGGCTGAGAAATTCTACATTGGTAGACCTTCTGTCACAACTGTCAAACACAAGGAGAGAAAATGAGTTATTCACAGAATCACAGAATGAGTGATGCAATGATGCCATTATTTTAGGGATCAAGGATGTTCTACCTGATGAAGAAAATCCAGACAGAGTTTCTTTTATAAATTCAATGTCTTTCTCTTTTAAATGTTCCATTTTTATCTACTATGAGGAGACAAGAGCATTTATCCAACCCTGAAGATGAAGCCACAGGCAGAACAACCAATTTTCTCTTCTCATGTGGTCAGTTTTTCATCTTCAGTTTTAGTTTGTTGGGAAATACCAAAAACATTTTGGAGCAGTTTGCACTAATTCAGCTGTAATCAGAAATGCTGATTTTTGACTGATTTCAATGTTTGTGTGCTTGCTTGTGGTTCCCTCAAAGAGCTGAAAAATAGATATAAATCTATTTCAGCAGCTGATAAATAGATCTTAGCAGCTTTTCTTCCTTGTATTCAGCTGTCATCTCTTCCAACACCCTTAAATATAAATGTTTGAAAGCTCTGGTGTTCTATAGTGGCCGTGGGATTATAGTATTATTGTATAGCTGATTTTAGAGCCATGAGTAAATATATGCATTGCATAAGTGGCCCATGAGTCCCAGTAAAAGATCTTTGTATTGTGTAAGTGACCCTGCCCAGATTCTAGTTGTTGTAAATGGGCTGCAGCTGGGATGTCCTTAACTGGGCTGCAGCTGTGGCTGGTGAAAATAACTGGGATAAAAAGTGAGTGGGGCAGTCAGGGAGAGCCTTGAAGGAGCCCTGACTGAAAAGGAACAACGTGCAGGAGAAGGAGTCTGTGCTGGGAAGATCTGCAGCCATAAGAAACCACCGAGGAGGTATGGGGCTTTAGAAATATGATAACAACAGTGTGGGACTCTAGAAATGTGATAACAACAGTGTGGGACTCTAGAAATGCAATAACAACAGTGTGGGACTCCAGAAATGCAATAACAACAGTGTGGGACTCTAGAAATGCAATAACACCACTACATGATAACTGCAGTGTTCTGTGAGTGAGCTGCTGCCACTGGGGAGAGGCAGGAGAAGCCCTTCCCTCCCTGTGCTCTGAAGGTGTTGATCACACAGGATGTTTGGGATTTTCTCCTCTTCTGTGTGTTTTGCTTCCTCACTAACTGCAGCAGCATCACGTTTTGCAGTCCATCCCCATTTTCCTGATTGTTGTGACGTTTTGGGTTGAATTCCATCCTTTCACCTTACGGTCATTTTCCCGGTTGTAACGAAAAGGGTGGGTGAGCCCATCTTGCAGAGATGTAGGAAAAACCACCCCAAGTTTGTGCCAGGATTAGAATCAGAGAATCTGTTTTGTGTCCTTGTCACAGGTTGTGCCTCTCCTTGTCAGCACAGGGATGCTTGGAGCACCTGCAAACCCCAGGACTCTTTTGTGCCTGCTCCCCTCTCCCTGTTCTGTGCCCTGGAGTTTTCCTGGGTCCGTTTTCCACCTGCTCCTGCTTGTCTGGATGCCTTCTGGCCATGCTGTGATGGGAAGGGCTGCCTCAGGGCTCTGGGAACTTTAAAGGAGGTAGTGGGAGGTGTTGGAGCCTTGCAGATTTATAGAGTTGTTGCTGGACATCAGAAGTCTGTGAACTTAATAAAGTTTGCCTCGGGGATGTGTGGGTTTAAGGGCTCTGAAGGATTTAGGGATATAAAAATGCTTTTAATAAGTAGGTAATTCACCTTTAGATCTTCCAAACGAAAAAAAAAAAAAACTATTAAAAATCATCACGCTGGACAACCATGATAGATAAGACAAAATTAGACCTGTCTTTCCAAAGTTTTATTTGAAATGTGGGATGTCACTCTGCACCACCACAGTTCCCAGTGAGATGCAGATTTATCCCAGGTAGTTCTTGGGGCAGTGACAGAATTACAGTTGAGAGTATGAAATTAGGTGTAGCTCCAATAGGACAAGGTTGATTTACATTAGGAATTATTTTTGGAAAAAGATTTTGAGGCTCTTGCACCTTAAAAAAAAAAAATTACCTACTGTGTTTATTTTTTTAATTTTATTTTTTTTAACCAATACTGGAGTACTTTGGCCCTGATATTCCCCAGGGTGGCAACTCATCTCAGCTACTGTCCAGTGACTAGTCAGGGAAGAAATCACTGAGCTATCCTAGGTGTTAATTGAGTTTACAGGTTAGTTGAGCTCAGAGAATGAAGGACATCAATTGCTCAGGTGTCTGAGGACTGCAGGATGTTTGCAAATCCAGGCTTGACAGAGGAGCTGTGTTGGGTTAAGGCAGTGGCTCAGTGTGTCCTGCACAGTCACAGCAGCTTGTGCTTGTATCCCTGCTTCCACTTTGTGATCTGTGCTCATGCTGCTGAAATCTTCTCATGAGGAAAGGTTTGATTGAGAGGGTCATTATTCCAAAATGTGATAAAGTCAGGGGTGTGAAGGAGCAGAGGTCATTTAGGTGTCATTAGTTACATGCTATTAAATGGAGATGAGCTTGTGCTCATTACAGACTGACCAAAGCAGTCCTGGCTCTCTCTTCTGGGTGTGTTGGGCAAAAAAACCCAAATATAATCAAAGGAAATGAATTGTTAGTGATTGATTATAAGAATTGGGTTAAGACTGCGTTGTTGAGCATGGTGCCTGAAACTCAGGGAAGAGAGGTTTGTCACCTCTCTGCAGAGACTTTTGTCATTTATTTGGAGAAATAAATGGACTTTCAGGTGTTGACAGCAATGCTTTTATAGGCTCCAAGGTAAAAGGGATCCTGTTTCTAAGCCACAGAAGAAAAACAAAAATTCCATATGATAATATGGAATTCTAATACCAACCTGAATAAATTTGTTACCTCAGCAATTCCATAGAAAAATACTCCAGCAAATCACACAGCACAACAAATGATGTAAAAAAAAAACCCTCTAACTTCAAAATCCAAACCACCACATTCACAGCCTTCAAAAAAATCACTGCTTTGTGATATTTTCACACACTGAAAAGGAAACCCTGTAGTCAATTATGATCAAAGGCATCTCAGATCTTCTTTAGCCCTCTTCAAAAGTAGCTGATTTCATTTCCCTATTTCAATTCCAGCACAGGCCACAGTGATAAAATAATGCCAAAGCTGCACTTGAGGGGTTGTATCACCCATGGCTTTCCTTTCCTTTTTCTTGAGCACTTATTAATGTATAAGCAGGTTTTCCTTATTATCCCAAGGCAGATTGGTTTCTGAAAGAGCCAATGTGGTGAGAGACCTTCAGAAAGCCTGCTGAGATTCACATTCAGCTTTACCTAATATATTTGAATTTCAGTGGTTTAAAAAAGAAAAAGAGTTGTGAGACAAACATTCTGTGTATTAATTTAAAATTCAGGTTTTCTTTGTGGGGAAAGAAACAGGGAGGAAAGCAGGATGAAAGGTGACCTTAAAGAAGATGGTTAAGAAACCAGGTGTACTATGAAAACTTTATATCTTGAAATTCAAATTAAAGATGTATTTCTTTGTATGGGGTGGGGTTAATGGCTCTCTGAAAAAGTGCTGCCAGGGGCTCTCTACTTTTAACCAACAGTTCTTAAAGTGACAAAATACTAAAGCTTTTCACACAATTAAAACTTGAAAATACCATAAACTTAATTCTTTTTTTTTTACCCGTTCTTGAAAAATAAATTAATTCTTGTTATTTTATTCTGTTTTTCTCCTCCCCCTCCCCATTTTAAATACATGGTTTTGTACAGCATGGCCTGTAGTCAAGGTCCCAAATAAATGACAAAAAGGATGTAGATATTAAAAAGTATAGTTGTGCCTTCTTATTTCCTTACCCTGTGCTTTTAATTTCAGAAATTAGCAGCAGTGCCTACAAAACCCCACACAGTTTTTCCCTATCTGATAAAAAATTATGTGTATGGCCCAGGATATTTTGGATTCTCTCTAAAAGGAGGGGGTTAAACTGGGATCTTGAGATGATATTTTTTTAAGTTTTGTAGCCTGGAGAAAATGAATTTATGATTTTTGCCATAGATGTCTCACCTCTTCAAAATGTAATATTTTTTCAGTGACATTTATTCACCAAACCGTGTTTTGTAAACCAGTTAGGAGTAATTTGTAAAACTTTTCTCTGCACTTTAATGATGAGTTCACCTGCTGTCAGCACTTGTCATCATCTGGGGTGCACTTATTAAATCATGGAGTCTCAGGAATAAATGTAGTAACAAACTGGTTTTATTAGAAAACCAGGCTGGTGACAATGAACAAGGAGAAGAATTACAGTGAGGAGCAGAAGTGTTTTCTCTCTTTCCCGTGGAGGCAGAAAAATCAGGACCTTCTCTCCATCATTTCATTGTGCAAGATCAGCATCAGATCTCCTGCACTTCACCAAGCCTGCCCCTCCCATTTCTGATGTCCTCAATATTTCTGGGAGGTTCTTGGGTTTTCAGAGCCTCTAGGAGTCATTTTTAATTACTTGTGCATATGCAGAAACAGCAATTTAGGTCTTGTGGAACCCAATTTTTGCAGCAGATTTAGTTAGTTCTCTGCAATACTGAGAGAAACTGTTATAACTAATTTATACGTGGCTGAGCTCTGAAACAATTTGTTCTGTAGGAAGGGAGATTTTGCAAATAGGAATAAATGTAGTTAACAATAGTAATATTTCATGATAATTTGGAAAATAATGGGTTTGGGGTTTGATATGTGCATTAATTTACAATTGCTCAGAAGACACTACTCACTGGTAGCAATTAATTTTTAACTTTTTCATGGCAAAGATTTACACACAGCAAGCAAAAAAATGAATGAGTCAGGCCTATAAGCACTAAGAGTCACAGTATGCACATGTCTAATGCAAGTCTTGTTTAACAAAGCTTTAATTACAGGTTAATTATTGATTCATTAAATTGTTTATCCTCCTATTTTATCAACATCCTCAGGTGTCCCTGCCTAGGAGCTGCAGTTCTTTCAGGCAGTGAAGTTTGCAGTGCAGGATTGCATTTAAGCCTAAATTGTCCAGATGACACTTTCAGGTGGAAGAGGTCTTTGACACTTCACAGGACCCAAATTTGTGAATTTTAAAGCTTCTCTGGCACCCTAAAAGTAAAGCCAGTACATTACCAAGGAGCAAGTACTGAAGTGCAATTTTTTAAAAATTTTTTCTTGATGGCACCACAGTTCATTTTGAAATATTCAAAAAATAAAGAATATCTCTCAGAGATGCCTTCCCCTCATCCATGGAGGAGTCCTCCTGCTAAATGAGTCTTTTAAATAAATTTTTCCTTAATGTGCACAGAGAACGCCCATCCCCAAAATTCTCTGGAGTGTTCTAAACAGCAGCACAGTGTAATCAGAATGTTTTGTTCTCAGACCTGCTCAATCACAAGATGTGGTGATTTAGGCCTTGCAAACTGTGCACTGAACACCTGGAATGAGAGAGTGGATTTTATATCATTGGCCAAATCAAGCTCTGTTCATTCAGCTGGCTTTTCTCTCCTTCTCTCCTGCACTGCTTTTTCTTTAAAAATTATAATATGCAAAAGAGGATGTTGCACTATCATTGTGGTTTACCCTGTTTTTTCTGTACAGTCAGCACTTAAACCTGTATATTTTGTAACATTAGTAATCCTCAAAGTTAATTGTCAGAGTCTAATACTGTACAATGATTGCACCTTCAGTGCAGTCTCCCAGCTACCTTATTTTTATGCAGGTTATTAAAAAGGAAAAGCAAAATAATATGTGGAAGCTTGATTTAAAATCTACCCTTCCGAGTTTTCCTCTGTTATTTTTTATATGTCTTTTCTGCCATGTCAGGTTCATACAGAAGTGTGACAAAATCTTACACTGCATAAAATAATTGCAATGCACTTTAGATTATAGATAGAAATTTAAATCCCTGAAAAGAGTTTCTTGATTCCAGATTTTGGATGGGGCAGGAGGGCCGAGGTGGGAAAACCCTGGCAGTCAAACCTATTTATTCAGTTGATTAATTAGCAAACAAGCTTTTTCATGAATATGGTGGGTTAATTCCCAGGCAAGCATAAAACAGAGAGATCTTTCCACAGCCTGTAAAAAAGCACCTGGCTCTGGCAGAGACCCAGTGGTTCCACAGTAAACTGTTCATTTATCCTCCACTGGGTTTTCTCACAGATTTAATATTTCTTCTGCTTTCCTATGCCACAGATACCATTTGCTGCTATTTCCTGTGAGAATTTCCTTTTTCTGGAAGAGGCCTGGCAGTGATCATTTCCATGATATTAAACAGACAAATCTTTAGGGTGGAGAGATTGGTGCACATGCAGCTCTGCCCGTGGATGTGTGACTTGTGCTCTGATCCACAGTGCTGCTGCAGGGACAATTCTGAAATAAACTGACAATTCCAAATAAACTGAGCCATTTATTCCCCTGCATCTCTCCCTCTGCATCCTTCCTGGCCAAGATTTGTTCTCAGGGAGCCAGATGGATGTTTATGGAATGTTTCAGATCTGCACTGCTCCTTCTACCTTCAGTTTTATGAACCTCCTCTGGCTTTTAATTCCTTGACAAGCAGGCTGCTGTAAACAACTCCTATTTTATGTATCTATGAAATGTAATCATGACTTCTATGATGTTATGGATTGATGGCCTTCACCACTTGAGCAGGGAGGGTTGGAAGATTCGAGATTTGGCAGGAATGGGTGGCTGCTGGTTGATATTTGGTATCTGTGCAAGATGCTTGATGTCTCCAAAGGGATTTCTGAAAATAAATCAGGTCTGCTCCTCAATAATCCTTAAGTTCCCAGTGAACATAGCAGACTGAGCTTCCCAAAGAGGCCTTCTAGCACAGGTGTCAAACAGAGCAAGTTTTCAGACCCCTTTACCACATTTTTATCACAAGAATATTTTTCTCTGTGGTTTTCTTTAGCTATCTACCAAATTTTGGCTGACTGCCACAGACATGACCTGTCTAGGAAAGTCCACAAGTATTCTAAAACCTTTGTCCACACCTTTGCTAAAAATTCAGTCCCAAACATCAGAATTCCACAAAGGCTCAGATGAAGGCTACCCTCTGCAGTGACCTGCACTATTTTTAAAGCATAGGATGGAACTTCACTTTTTATACAGATAATTCACAGGCTGTGTATCTAAAAAACCTGTTAATTGAGGGTGCTTGTATAGACAACTTCATGGCTGCCTAGAATGAGAGCTAGTTGGAAATAACTGAAAATCCAAATTTTTTTAACTTTGGAAAAAACATAGTTAAAAAAATCATTGACTGCTTTTATATTATGATCAGTTTTGGCACATATAGATGGAAGTTTGGCACATACAGATGGAAGAGGGTGTAAACAGTGTATTTTTATCTGCTGTTGAGCAAAACACGTGCTCACAGCACCCTCCTCTCTCCCTTTCCTCATCTCCCTCCCTCCTCTCTGCCCTCTCTTCCCTCCACCTCTCTCTCTCTCCTAATTAAACCTTTCCAGTACCTGAAGGGAGCCTTCCAAAAATATGGAGAGGAATTGTTTAGCATGGTCTGGAGTGACAGGACAAGGGACAATGGCTTCAAGTTGAGAGAAGGTTTAGATGAGATATCAGGGGGATGTTTTTTGCTGGGAGGGTGGGCAGGCCCTGGCACAGGGTGCCCAGAGCAGCTGTGGCTGCCCCTGGATCCCTGGCAGTGCCCAAGGCCAGGCTGGACAGGGCTGGGAGCAGCCTGGGACAGTGGGAGGTGTCCCTGCCATGGCAGGAGGTGGCACTGGATGGGCTTTAAGGTCCCTCCCAACCAAGCATCCCGTTTCTTTTTTTAATTTCCAAAGGCAGGCAAATTTCTGCATTGTGCAACCTGACAGCCAAGCCCATGCCAGCCCACCAGGGCTCCTGGTTGCTTCAAAAAAGTCTCAAATTCCCAAGTGAGCTTTCTGAGGCTGTGCCATCACTTGAATCACTGAAATGCAAGAATGACAATGATTAAATCCTGTTGACCTCTATGACATTTGGGTGGGGGGAGTGTGTTAAATACCACAGGTGTGTGTGGTTTTGTTTTTTGGATCTGGAGGCTTTATTGATTTTTTAACTTTGTAGAACTAGTTGTGCTGTATTTAATATGTATACATATGTAATATGCATTGTATTTTATGTTATTGGATATGTAGAAGTATTTAGTGCCAAATGCAGTTTGTTTTGTGCACTCAGTCTATTTTTTAAACGTTGGGGAAGGTGCCTCCAGGCACTGGTTATGTGCCTCTCATGTAAATAAAGGGCTCGAGTGACTCTTCATACATGGATTCATGTATTTCAACAGAGAGGGAGGAAATGCTGAATTCACTTCCCTCAGGGTAAAAAGGAGAGGTATTTAGGATGGCAGAGTGGATACAAATAATGCAGTAGTTGGGTATCAACACCACATTCTCCTCTCAGCTGAAGTGTAACAAGCTGACATTTTTTTTTCTCCCTAATTACTTTCCTACATTCCTTCAACACATAAACCCAGCAATCATTCCTTTTCAGACATTCTAGTTTTGCTGTGCAGGGCCCTTTTAAAGTGATTTTACTGAGGATAGAAAAAGAAGTTTCAAGCTGGCCTATGAGTACAACTGATTCCTCAAAAAGCTCCTTTATTCTGTGGCAGAGTCTATTGTTCTGTCAGAGAACTTCACTCACTTCAAAAAGACTTATTCTGAACTGCAGGTGTCCTTTTCTTTTTGTTTGTCATGGTATAGATGCATTCTCTTAGCAAAGGAGGTTCAGTTACTATTGAGTTACTATAATATTTTTGTTTCCATTTCTATTTTTCTACTGCATTCAGCCCTTCCTTTTTTTTTCCTTTTTTTTTTTTTTTTCCATTTTTTTTTCCATTCCTATCTTGAAAATAGACAGGAGTACAAGTGTAGCTTCAAGATTAGACCAACAAAAGCAGTGCTCACCATTCCACTGAAAAACTCTCTTTAGCTGAGCACCATTTTGGCAACTTTGGGGTGTAAATGACAGTAGATGAAAACCACTGGGTCCCTGTGCCCTTTTCATTCCATTAAGAGCTAACATGTGCATAATTACCAAAGCAAATGTGCAGCAGGCAATCATGCAAATACCAATAAAGGTTTCTTAGTGGCAAAGCTGATTTCATGTAAATAGCTCCCCTTAATTTGTTTTAATTAAAAAAAAAAAGCCTAATTACAGAGAGCAGCTTACGTTGATCAGATGAATGCTGGTATAGGTCAGCTGTAAATAAATAAATAAATGAGGAAATAATCTATGTAAAGAAATTTATAAAAAAATAGTGCCAGATAAAAAAAGTTGATTTAGAATACTGGCACAGAATGAATGTTGCTGGATTCATCCCAGTTAGAAAGTGAAGGATAGATGAAAATAGTTCAACTGGAAAAAAAAGAGAAAAACCCAACAAATCAACACACTCCCTCCCTTCTTGCCTTCTCTTCCTCCCTCCTTCCATTCCCTCCCCAAAAATATTCATCATGTCTTCCTTCAACCTGGGGACATGAAGCAAAGGCTTAGTCTGAGTAAAACAGATTTTTAGATATTTAAAACAAATAACAGCAGCCTAGTGGTAAATTTTACCTAGTGGTGATTTGATTATTGTCTAGAAAAATATGAAAAAACTGAATTTTCCTGTTACTCAGGCAAGGAAAAGATTTTTTTCAATGTAGTCCATTCACAATTGAATGGAATAAAGACCAATTATGTGAATTTTATAATTTCTACTCTTTTTATAATAATTCAAGTACTTAAAAAAATATCGAAAATCAAAGATTATCAGAACTGTCACTAGTAAGGAAAATAATACAGAATGAATAGATCAGGGTAGGGTTTTTTCCCCATAAGAACAGATAAGAATTTTCTTCTTATTTTTAAATTTGATGATTTTCCTTCTGTTCTTTGAAGGTAAGATTTGTGTGATCACATTGTTTGTCTCCTGCTCCAATAAACTTTTGACCTTGCCAGTGATTTTAAGCCAAATTTCACAAAGGATTAGAAATCTCAAAGCTTTGATTATAAACAAAATTGTCAAATAAGAGTGGCAAGGAAGAAGGGAGAAGGTAATGGTGAGCTCTGAATTTGATGCCATTGCTAAACATGAGAAAATCCACCAATCTATGTGAATATTGCTTTTTTTTTTACCTACTGTAAAGGGAAGATGAAAGAAAGCAACCTGCTCCAAAAATTATTAAAGCTTGTATATACCTAATTGTTAAATAGATCCATGTGATTTTGGTGCAGCAATTTCTGATGAGAGTTAATTTCTACAAAGAAGTGGAATAACTTCAACAGCTCCTAGAAGCTGAAATCTTCTCAGTCCACCTCTAAGACTCACAGAGGTGAAAAGGAATAGAAATTTCATGGTCAAATTCTTGCTTTATCTTGCCTCAAGCCAGGCATTTTCCCATCATGACTTGAATTCCCCAAATGCCACTTGCACCAAGGAGAATTTAATTGTTCACTGGGGATAGAAAAGTTTGAACTGTACACAAATTATCTCTGCAGCTCCATGAGAAAGACATGTAAATGAAATAGTCTGAAACTGCTGGCAGGATATCAGAACAAACTAAGGCTTTATTCTAGTGCTAAAAAGAGGAGGTTTAGCACTTCATGGGAGGAGATAATTTCCTAAAAATCTGACAATTCATAATTCAGCAGTAGGTCAAGACCCACTATCTCTACCAAACCTCAGAAAAGACAAACAGCTGTGCATTTGCCCAGCCCAGGAAAAAGTTGTATTAATGCATTAACGAGTTTTATTTCTCATTAACCAATTCTGATGTGATTTTTAATTTAATTTTTAATTAAATTTATCTCCCCAAGCTGAGTTTTCAATTTCAGTAAATGGTGAGTGATCTCTCCCTGCCCCTTCCTGGATAGATGACCATATATTATTAGAATAGAATAGAATAGAATAGAATAGAATAGAATATAGTATAATATAGTATAATATAGTATAATATAATATTATATTGTATTATATTGTATTTATTATATTTATTTTATTATATTTATTAGATTATATAATTATATATATTATATATAATTATATAATATAATATAATATATATTATATATATAAATATATATAATATATATAATATATATTCTATTTTATAATATATAATATATATTATATTATATTATATTATATTATATTATATTACTTCATTATATTTATTATATTACTTCATTATATTTATTGTTACTTTCATTATATTATATTTATTTTATTCTCTTATATTATTTACATCTCACCTGTCCAGCTGAGGATGGGAGGGATAGGGCAGCTTTTGTGAGCACCTGGTGTCCAGTCAGGCTGTAGCTGAAGCTGTGTTGTTTAAATTATTATAAGAGAAAAAAAGGCTTTCAATCAAGGCCACTCTTTCAGCAGCAGAAAATGAAACATTTTACTGGTTTGTATCTTTCCCCCAGATATTGTTATCCTCAGCCATACATCATTCTGCTGCATTTTCACCAAAAGCCATTGATTTAAGCATGGCTTGGGAGGCAGAGGGATGTTGAGCAGAGGGATTGCTCTGGTGGAATCAGGAGCTGTGCTCAGGAGCTGTGGGGAAACACACAACTTGTTAAACACATTATAGATTTACTGTCCTCTGTGGATTTGTCACTGCCAGTGGATTCTCAGCTCAGACAGCATCTCTTTTTAAGTGCAGCCCCTGTTCTCCCACCCAGAAAGGTTCTGGAGCACTGAGATTTGTGTCTGTGGTCAGGTGCACATACCCAGAACATTTTTGCATTCCCTCATCCACATGAAAAAAAAGAAAGGAAGTTTTCTTTTGTCAATCTGAGGCAGTTCAGTGGGAGAGACTGAGAGTTCCACTCCTCTGCCTCCCACAATCAATTGGTTTTCTCTTTGAAATGAAGTCACACAAAAGCTCAGCAGGGCAGATCTTCTGTGCTTCACAGCTCTGCTCTACCTGTAGCAGAATCCTATTTACAGCCAGCAATGGATTGAAAAGAATATCAGGCTGAGATCAGCACCTTCAGTGCTTACACACAGCCTGGCCTCCTGCTTGATTGATAGAATACAAGTTTTCCTTGGAGGTTCAATAAGGAGGGCTGAAATTGATGTCTCTACCCCTGTGGTACCTGCTGGTATGTTCAGCTGAATAAATAAAATATGGTTCCCTATCCTAGAAAGCAAAAGAGTAGATCCAGCTGCCCCAGATTTCAATAGCAGCATTTTATTTATGCAGCTGTAAAATATATTCATGTCTTTAAATGTGTCCTCTGGAAGGGAAATACAAATATTTGGAGAATTCTGGGAGTGTGCTGAGGAGTTGGAGGTAAAATGGTTGCGAGCTGTGCTACCCTGAAATTCAGAGTTTGTCAGGTTTTCATCTTTGGGGAGAGGCATTGCTCAAGGGGGGAGTGGGTGATAGGACAAGGTTTTGTCTTTGCTGGCAGAATTTCCCCATCAACCTTGCCCCCAATCCTTTTCAATAAATATTCTGTCTTTCCAAAAGCCTGGAGTTAGCAAGTCAGTGTGCTGAGAGCAGGAATGTATTGTGGGCCTCACTGAAATGAATCTTTTCACTACCAGGATCAGCTTTTGCTTAAAATAGCATCATTGTCATTCCATAGGAGGGGGGAAATAACAGCTGAGTCTCAAGAAAAATAAACAGCCATCAGCATGTTCTGCAAACAGAGATGAGAAATGTCCATTATAATCACTGTAAACATCCCCTGCATGTATAGGGTTGCAATACAAGCAAAGCAGTGTAAATGCTAAACCCCTGGTCCAGATGAAAAAAATCAATCTCAGCTTTTCCCCATGGGTGTATTGCTGTTCTGAGTGCTTCTCCAGGTGCCTCTCACCTTTCAGAGCTGGTTTGAGTGGGGAAAGGCAGTTGAGGCCCATCATGGGCATTAAAAAACACCAGAGATGGGATTTGTCTCATCCATCTGAGCCAGCTGTGGGTAAAAAGGCAGCTCTGGTTTAATGTTTCACAAATCAGGTATTGTAAAGGCTGATAACCACTCACCTGCCTAAAGCAGTCGTTGGAATTTAGCTTGTTCTCAAGAGTACAGAAAAAGCAAAGTGTGAATAAAACACAGAGAAAAATGAGTTTGAGAGGGATGCCAGCTTGGAGACCAAGGGCACCTCTGAAAACATCACTGTGCTCCAGTCACTGGCATTTTTTTGTACCATGCACACCTCTAAATACATGAGATACGTCTGATGATGCAGGATTTTACTGGTTGTGCAATATTTCAGCAACTGGCAGACACAAACTGAGCAAAAAATATCAATACACCCCTGAGGCAAGCACACCTGCCCACAGTGGTTTCTATCTGCCCTGCTCATTGGAATATGGGCAAGCATAAGGGCCTGTGAGTCCAGTCCCAGCACCTCAGGCTTTTACCCATTGTGAACAGGCTTTTTAAAAAAGCAAATTTAGTTTTCTATTCAGTTTAAAAGTCTTTTTCCTGTGCAGCTGATGACAGGCTGTAAGTGTCTCCCCCTTGGTGCACTGAAGTTGTCTCTTTGCTGCTGTTTGTCCTGTGGCACCATCAGAGAAATCCATTTTTCCCCCAAATCCTGGTCCTTATTTATGTCCTCTTGTGTGTCCATGTTTAGGTTCTGTTTAGCAATGGTCTCCAATATAGGAACAAAAAGAATGGAAAATATTTTTCAGAAAATACAATTATGTTGTCATTGAATGTACAGGACAGATATAATTCTGGTTTTTGTTTTCTTCAACAAGATAAAAAAGCCCTAACCCTAAGCCCATATTCTAAGTGCTGAAATTTAGAGAAAAAATGTTTCTAGATTAATGCCTTATTTATGCCTCTAAATGTAACAGAATCAGTTTAAAATGAGATGTGTCAAATAGAGGGAAGAAGTCATGAAATCACTTTTTAAATCACTTTATTAAAGTGATTTAATCACTTCAGAAAACACTGAAGATGAGTTCAGCTATAGTGTATGAGTTTATATATATATACATACATACATACATATATATATATATATAAACATGAGTTTATATATATATACACATATATATACATACATACATATGCATATATATTTATATATATATATGAATATATATAAAATACCATGGTCTTTTTCCTCTAGATTTCCTCTATAATAAATAGGGAGAAACAAACATTTTAAGAAGGTGATTTTCCTCATCATTTTCTGCTTCAAGTTGAGATAAATCATGTGTTATAAGCACTGATTTCTCCCCACTGAGAAAGGGGTATTTATATTCTCCATATAGCAAAATAAGGATGAAATATTCAAATACAGATGTCTTCATTTGGACCATGTACAGCTAAATAGAATCCTATTCCCACGTGCTGTAAAACTTGGAAAAAAATAATATTCCTGTAACCATAATTGCAAATTTTTATAAATCCACTAGTGTCGCAAGACTTGCAAATCTTTTTGCACGAGCTAAAAGCTCAATTTGAGAGTCAAGTCACTTATTTTATAGTCTGAATGGGAATGACATGCTCCTGGAAACCTGTCCCTCTCTGCAGCTGCTGAGCCCACCAGAAAACTTAATTGAGCTGCTGCCTGTGACACATCAGAGAGAAATGTGCTTTGCAAAGAGCAGCCTGAGCAGGAGCAGCTGCCTGTGAGGGGCTGGGTTTGCCCTGCACTGAGATGAGAGTGGATGTCTTGGCTGGGTTCAACCAGAAAACATCCTCGTGTTAATTTGGACAGGCAGCTTCTGCCAAGGTTCACTGTCTCAATTTTCAGCACTTTGGGAGGGTTTCAGCCTCGTCCTCAGTTGATCATTTTTACTCTGTTGAAGTCAGTGATTTGTCACCACTTGCTCTCTGGTGGTACTTTACTTTTTCTCCATCTCTGTAAAAACCTATGACTTCCTCTTGTTCAAAATCACTTCAGAAAGGCTTTGTAATTTATCTGGTTTTATTACTCAAGAATTTTGCCTCCTTTCTTCATGGGAAAGCCATACTGGAAAAATTCTACCCAAGTGCTCCTTCAAATCCCTCTGTGAATGTGCTCCACTCTTAAGAGAGGTTTCATACATTGGCCCTTTTTTAACTGAAGCATCAACCACCAGAATAAAATCAAAGAGCACACACACAGAATTAACAAAACTGTGAAGATTTCATAGCCAAACCACCACAGGGAGGTGGGAATATCAAGATGATTGTGGCCTGGATTTGAAAGTCAATGACTGCTTGAGATTGCTCATTCCTAACCTTTGACATCTATATCTGCTTTTCTTCTTGTTCTTGAGAAACTTCTGCTGCATAACAGATCAAAAAGGCATTTTGTGTTACAAATTTAGTCCAAATTCTCTTCAGGTTGTCTGCATTTCATAAAGGGAAACAAAAGAGACAAACCCCAGAACCCATCAAATTCTGTTTTGATCTTCAGGCACAGGCTCAATTATTATTAAAATGAGGTTGGTTATTAAAGAACAGCACACAATATTTACACTTTTCTTTCTGCTTTGACAGACTTGTCCAATTTCTATTGAAGATTAAGGACATATATATATCTGTCCCATCAGAAATGCTTTCCATCAAATTTATTTATATGGCACTGGTAAACTAATGCTGAAAGTCATTTGAACATTCATTAATGTTGTTTTCTGGGAGGGTTTTTTTATTTACTTAGTAAAAGAATTGTGATGCCAGATTTGTAATTTTAAAGATAATGGTTTTGTCTAGCTGCATTTACATTACAAGCTATAGAATTTGATTTCTCTGTGACAACACCTTAGGTATAAGATTTTTTTGGTCTGACAGTCACTTTTTTCTCTAATTTCACTCAGAACTTCTCTTATTTCACTCAGAACAGTTGTTTTAAAGAGTCAGTTCATGAGAATCTGAATAAAAACATTTTAACAACTGTACCTAGATCAACCTGTCACTGGGGTTTTTTTAGCTATTTTAGCTCTTAAACTCAGTAATATTTTCTCTCTGAGTTGCTGTGTTTCTCTCAGGCAAGCTGGGTTTCACACCCTCATTCTTGCTACCCTTTAATAGCAACTGAAATATTCTCCTACAACCCTCAAGAAAACACACTCCCCGAGGAAACCTGTAATTTTATTCTAATCTACAACAATTTAATACTGAAAATCCATAATCTTCATCAAAAGAATCACAAGGTCCTAATAAGACTCCAAGGAGCCAGAGTCCTCTCTTGAAATAAGTGTGGAAATCCTTCCTGTAAAAGGTCCCTCCTCCTAATATTTCACTTACTCTTACAAAACTTTTCACTTCACTGAAATTACAAATACATAAATGAGGTAGAAATAGTGGGACTGAAACCACATTCCTATTTGCTGTAGAAATCAGAAATATTGTCCCCAATATTTATACTTAATGAATAAAACCTTTGCAGCTTTCTTTATTAGGAAAGGAACTTCACCTTTATTTCACCATTTTAATGAACAGCTCCAGAATAAAAATTTAGGCTTTTGGTTTATTTAAGAGTGCTACCTGCTCTGTGAATGAGATCAGTGAGACTCCCTAGACTTTTCTGGGATTAAATTCAAGACAGATTTGCAGAATATGCCAGTGAACAATTCTGCATTCCCTGCAACTCCTTATCTGAAAGCCCAAGGAGGGCAGACTGTGTGAACACTTTTGAATAGGACAAAGTCCATCATATATTTTATCAAAATTCTTTCAACTTCTAATGGCTTAAACCAGTATTATACCTGAATTTTGCAATAGATTTTTTCCCCCTTCCAAGAGAAAGTCAGGAGTATGTTCCTTCTGCTCTGTTTTCATTAAAATGTTTTACAGATGCTTTTTAGAGAAGAGTCACTACCTTAATCTGTATTTGGCTAATTAAGGACACCTCAAAGCATGTGAGAGCATTAACCACAATCTTACCAAATATAAATGTAATATATATATATATATATATACCAAATATAAAATATTTAAAATCATTACCCTGCATTAGGAGCTTTGTGAGATTTCTGAATATGTTCCACAGTCCTGCCATAGTTCTGTAAATATTTCTCTGATTTTCATCTCAGACAGAATTGCTGTTGTATCAAGTTAGAGGCTGTATTCCCACTCACTGGTTTCTTGGGTATTTGTTCCTAACAGTAATTTTTGTTTTTTTCTCTTTTACTCATATTTATTTTGAGCTTGTGGAGTGATCCACACTCTGACTTTGCTGTCAGCAGATTGCATTTGTGTGTGAATTCCTCACTCTCCTTTCATAAACTTGATTTATGGCTTGCCTTTGAACCTGTTCATTTTATCTTGTGTTCATTTTATCGTGTACTAAATGTGAATTTGAGACAGAGCTGTAATAATTTCTCATCTTTTGCTACATAAAGTTTTCTCCTCTGTGCTTCCCCCTTTTCATTCTTTGTTAAATGTACAGCTTGGGCTAAGAGTGACTAACAACTGACTGTAGATTTCCTCTTAATATTTTAATATTTAAAATTTACTTGGACTCTGAAAAGCTAAAAATTTGACCACCCTAAGGCTTTTTCCTGTCATACACTTGGGAGTTGGACTTGATGAACCTTTTGGGTCCCTTCCAGCTTGGAATACTCTGTGATAATCTGTGATAATTGGGAAAACCAATTGCTAAAACATAATGAATACAGAGCCACCTGTTTGGCAAACCCCTGCTTATTATATGGGAATATAAATGTAGTCAAACGGAGGTGATTGGTAATTAATTCCATTAAAAAGAAATCTGAGTCTCTAGGCTGTGATATAAAATACTCTTTATATCCTTGTGAGGGGCTGTAGAGGCATTTCTCTTTCTGAACTGAATTTCTTTCAAGGGTGTATTCATTGAGTTAACCTCTGCCTTCAGCAGTCCTGAGCAAATTTTGGGCACAATTTACTCTTTAAATACTTATTTGGATGGGTTTTCTGTGAGGCTTCTTATTTGGCTAATAGTTAGATATGAAGTTAAGTCTTAGCCACACAAGAGATTTGAACTGCAAGACAAAGCAGCCCAGGGGTTCATACTACCTTCAATACCTTTAATTTAGTGAGGTTTTACAGAAATGGTTTTGGAGCAATGTAGGTTTTGTCATTCAAGAAATAATAATATTTTTTTAAAAGGCTCATTGATATGCCCTTACCTTGTACCACAAAAGATGTTTGCTCAGGTGTTGCCTTCAGAAGCTGTTTTACAATTTGGCTTGTGGACCTAAATAATCATTAGATATACCCTGGAGAGTGGAGGATTGCCAAGAAATAAATGAGCAATGAAAAGTAAAAGCAGAGAGAGAAGGATATGAAGTGAAGGCCAAAGTGAGAAATTTTCCAGGACAGAATGCAAGAGGAAAAAAGATTAAAAGAATGAAAATTAGTCATTATATCTTTGAAAGCTTTTGTGGGATAAGAAAGTACATGCATTAGGAAGATATTGAAATTGTTAGAGCTTCTTTTATTAGGACACTCTCCTGATTTTATGTGGGACAGTGTTAATTTTCTTGTTGGTATCTGGTATATGGGCAATTCCATGACCCTGGAAATAAATATTTCTGAATGGACTCTGCATAGGGAAGAAATATTGTTTCATTGATCTAAAAATTAGATATAATTACCAATATTGTAAAACTTACTCTGCTACAAAACATTTTATAGAAATGGAAGTCCTTGAGAAAGGTCTGCATTGTAAGCAGATAAGCAATTAAGGAAAAAGAGTTTGTTACCACAACAGCTTCTTATTGACCCTTTTGTTGAACATAAGAATCTCAGAAGTACCTTATATTTTAATGGTATTTTACAGAGTTATGAAGTAGGCAGAGGAAGTGACACATAAACCTGCTTTTCATATGTAGTTGAAAAACAATATACATTCAGCTTCTGAAAAGCAATTTTCTTTTTGCTGTATTTAATTTCTTTTTTGTCCCTTTTGAAAGCCAGCAAATATAGAGAAAAAAAATTTTAAAAGTATTTATTTGGAACTTCCTGGCTCTGTTCCAGGTTCTTCTGTGTATGAGGACAAAAAGAAGATGGTCCTGCTACTGGTCAAAAAGATATTGTGAAGGTTGTAAGGGCTTCTTGGTCAATCCTTGTGTCCTAATAGTTACAGCCTTGGCAGGAAGAGGTAGCAAAGCTAAAACCAGGCTCAAAGCAGTGATGGAAAGAGAAACTTTCAGCAACTCACAGCAGCTTGTCCTTAAAGCCACAGGGAGAATGTTCTGGAGCAGCCTTGCCAGGGCAGGGCTGTGCGTGTCCTTTAACAGGGAGAATGTTCTGGAGCAGCCTTGCCAGGACAGGGCTGTGCGTGTCCTTCAGCGTGCCCTGCTTGCTCATCCCCAGAGCGATGCCCAGGGCTGCTCCTGGAGAGCATGAAGCTCTCTGCTCCTGTCTGCAGTAACCATGGGCTGTTGTCCCACCATTGCTGAAGGACATGGAAAAAACCCCAAAAAGTGGCCTTGCACTGACTATTTCCTTTTTAGAGCTCAGAACTTTGAGGCAGCCTTCTCTGAAGCCTGACAAGTGTGTGCTTTTCATGCTTTTGGCGCTGTGTGCCCTGAGTTGGGAGGAACATTCTGACTGTTTAATTTTGGGGTTTGCCCTGCTCTAGCACAGCAATATTTGCCCTTTCTTGAGCTGGAATAAATGTGTTGGTTTATTCAGCTACACCAGGGGAGCCTCTGGGGAGCAAAAACCCATTTGTGTGTTTGGACAGAAATTTCTGCGAGTTATGGAAACAAAGCTGATGGGATCTGACAGTGCCCAGTGGGGACACACTAAACTCGTGGACAGCAGTAGGATCTGCAGTTTGGTCACAGCATAAGCAAAGAGTGTCTAAAACCATCCATCCACCACTGTGACATTTCCCTGGAGCTGCTTCCCTTCACCTTTGTTAATCACATGCAAAGGATCAGGCTGAGACGAGCGCAGAGCTGATCTCTGCTGGCCACAAACTGATGTCTTCAAGGTTTACACTGCAGTAGCTTCAGCAGAAAATCTGTTAAGCTCCTTCTCAGATCCCCTTTATTGGCATGTAGTTCATTGCTGCTATCTGTTGGATTAGCCTTTTTTTTTTTTCTTTTTCTTTTTGCAGTTAAATCAATCATTAATATCCTATGTTGGGTTTGAAGGGCATTAGGATATTCTTGCAGCCTGCACATCTTAGACATCTGGACAACACTGATTGTGAATTTTTCAGGTGAAGATGGGGATTTCTTTTTTCCTGAGTCAGCTTATTTATCCTGTTAAAAATTTTTTAAATTAGGATCATGTATCTTATGTATGTGTTGTGAATGTGTCCTGTCTGTGCCAGTCCTGCTGCAACAGGACCAGACTAAAGGGGAGTTTAATGGTGATAGCAACTAGGAAAAGAGATTCTGACCCTTCTGAGTGTTTTGCTTTCATTACTGAGGGTGAATAAAAAGCGGGGATAGGTGGGATAAGATCAGATTTGGAGAGGGGAAAGGTTACAACAAAAGTAGTGCAGGAAAAATGTAAGAAAGGCTTTTTTACTGAAGTCCTCCATCTTGTGAATGGTGATGCTTGCCTTTTTATACATAAAACTTCATTTTGCTGAAGAGTCATGTATCTCTGCACTGGTTTATCTCCCATGAACCATGTTAGGATGGTGGAGGCACATATGTACATGCATGCGACATGGATATTAGGTTAATATATGAAAGAATCTGAATTCTGACAACACAGATCACAAACTTCATGCTGAATCTTTATTTTTTTCTCTGTTGAACAAATTCCCTTTTCCTGCATTCTCAGCTCTTGATGGCAGTGCTCAAAGATGTTCTGGGCTTCTGCTTCCTCTAATTGACTAAGAGGTGACAAATAGCATATTTCCAAGGAAGATCCAATATTAAAGGCCACATCAGTGCAGGGTCTTCAGCTCAGTACAGTATTGTAATAAACTTTACTCCTTGTCTCTACTGAGAATACCCACAAGCCTTTTCAAGTTTTTTTTCACCCTCCCAAAGTACAAAATTGATAAGGCACAGGCAAGGCTTAGGGCTGTTCTGGCTTGGGTTTAGCAGTTCCATGGATTCTGCTGCTCTCTCCCTCCTATCCTGGCTGACAAATCTTTAGTGGTAACAGCAGCTCTCTCTCCTTGACTATTATTTCAGAAGATGATTTAAGAAAGCACTTAATAGCCTTAATGAGGACAGTAAATGATCCCAGTGGAACTGATATGCAAATATTTTTTTAGTGCCCTGCTGAATCAGGTTTGCAAGTCTTATTTCTAACCTCAGTGGTAGAACCACAATTTTCCTGCTGCTAACCACTTTTCCTTACCAAAGAGGGTTCATTTGGGAGCAACTAATGCTTTCCCAACAACCTACTCCAGCTGAACATTTCTGTGCTTAGTAAATATTCAGTTGCTAAGAAGAGTAATGAATCCTTAAGTGTACATAAGAATGATTTATTGCATAATGTGAATTTACAGCCCATTACGGGAAATAATTACATTCCACTAATTACAAAACTTAATAGTCACTCCAGCCTTGGAAACAGCAGCGTGAGCAAGCAGATTTGCAGCCATGCATTCAAAAAAATGAACTGCATGAGAAGCATTTAGCTGAAAATCAGTTTACCATTTAACCCCAGCTCAATTCAGAGATCTAATTCATGGCAAAGTTGTTTTGAATTAACTTTTTTTTTTTCCCATGGTCAACTTTTCTAAAAACTTGGAGGAAATGGGATCATTAAAGAGAATAAGTAGAAGCATATTAAGAAAGTCCATCAGCCTTCAGATTCACCATATTTCTGACAGAATCCCTGAGGATGAAATAAAAGACTTTTTGCCCATGATGTGGGTGGGTTTTGTAATGAGTTTGCAATAATTTGCTTTCCTCTGTACAGTGCAAACACTCTCCTGTGTGAGGTACTGCTGCTCACACTGGGCAGGCAGTGCAAGGCTTGGTTCTCTCCTTTGAGCTGAGGAAATGATGGGAACTGCCAGAATCAATTCTGTAAATGTGCACAACAAAGGGCAGCAAGTCTTCCTGCAGATTTCCAGCTGAAATTTAGGCAGTATTTCTTTTGTTCTTTGAAACCTGGTTCACCTGTCAGCATCCTGACAAGGCTGCACAGGGTGGTGTGGGCTGCAGGCTCCACAAGTGAGATATGGAATTTAGGAGACAGATTTTTAGAGCAGGATCTGTTAAATTAAACAGGAAAATTGCCAAGGACAATTTCAGTTTGATAGAATGGCATCTGATAGGAAGTGGAGCATGTTAATTGACAAAAAGGTTTTGATGCTAAGTAAAATGAATGTGATGCAAAAAGAAAAGCCACCCACTATGTGGAGTGGTCTGTTTAACCTTTGGAGTGACTCTTGTGAGTTTTAAGAATAATTTCTTGGCAGATTATTGTTTTTTCCTGGACTTGGGAAATTAAAACCATCTTCCAGTGACCAAAAAATTTCTAATTTAGTAAGATCCAGCCAGGAGCAGCAGATTGCCAGCAAATTGTCAATCAGTGTGCAAATAATGGAGAGTGTATGGCAAAACTTGTTTTTGGATGCATGCACATTGCAGAAGAGGTTAAATAATAATACTGTCCAAAGCTGATGAATTTTCTGGGAGAATGAGATAACTTCAAGAGCACAATCAGTTGCCCAAGGGCTTATTTAAACACAACTGCAACTTTTGCTTCCATAAATTAACAAACTCTCATCAGTGTGAAACTGGAAAAGCAATGTTTGGGCTACTAATGGATACCAGATGCATTCACAGGTTTAAAAACTCTGGTTTTTATCTTATCAAGACATAGGAGAAATGTGGTCTTTTTGTAAGTATTGAACACATAAAATATTGTTATGTATTTGTAGCCAAAGGCATTGTTTCAAAACATAAGTCCCTTGACAAGTTTCAGTGGGTTTGCAAACAGCTGATTGGGGATTAAGATTTTTTTTCCTCATAAAAATACTGTAAAAAGTGGGTTTTTTTTCCTTCCCTATGTCAAACCAATATTATTTCAGAATGAAAATATATGTCATTAAATGTCATTTGGCTTTAGCTCTAGCTAAGCTAGTTGATGTAAATGACTTTCATCTCTCTCTCTCATCTGGTGCTTTCCTAACTTGCTTGCCATAAAATTATCAGTGAAGTAGGAATGCCAAAAAATACCTAGCTTTAATTCTTTGTTAATTAGTGCAGTTCCATCAGGTTCCAGGATTTACAGCTCTTGTATGGAAAATGGATTTGTTTTCTTTTCTACCTGCTAATCCACATGCAGATGGAGATAGCTGCAGTTTTCTTTCTGTGCAATTTTGGTGTTGGATAATCTTTTAAATGAGCTTTTAAAAAATGGGAGAAGCAAAAACCATGCATAGAAACCAGGAGGGAATTCAGTTATATGATGGTATTTGCACGTCTGTTCAGGAAGTTCAAGCCTAAGGTTATCTTTTCCAGTCCATACATTTCCCAGGATTCAAACACAAGGCTGAAGTTGTTCATTTTTTACCTCTGTTTACAAACTGGCTGCAGCAAATTGCAATACACTTGAATAAATATGTTCATTGCTGCTGATTTAAATAAATACCAGCAAAACAAGGAGGTCAAATACTGAGTTTTTCTAAGCAGGTAGAGTACAGTTCAAGACTGTTCAGCACTGATATTCACAATTCCTGCAGTGACAAGCAGCCTAAATGTTGTTTCTGTGTCCTAAATGGGTGACCATCACTTACATCAAGGTGTTTTGGCATCAAAGGTTAAATAGAAAGATTGTGACTACATTAGGTAACCTTGCCACTGACTTTCTTTTCAAACTGAAAAATAGATTTTACTCCAGCTGCAGCAAAAGCTGCTCACCTCACTGATGGATGCATCCAGTCAACAGCTGGAGGATGATGCAGTGAAGGACCATTCAAATGATTTAGCTGATATATGAGCACTGGCCTGAAATTCATGGCTGGCAGAGAAAGGACTGGCCAGGCTGTGAGACAGCCAGGATTTAAATCCATGGTTTGGCTGCTGTTACCACTGCAGGATGCTGCTAATGCCAGCCTGCCACTCATGTTCTGCAGCCTTGCTGCTCGTGTGTTTTGGAATATTTTGGCTTGGTTACATCCTGTGCCTTTGGAACTGCAGAGGCCACATGCCTTAAATACAGGCTTTATTTATCATGTGGACTCTGTTTCTCCTCATCAAGGGCTTCTCTTCAGAGTCTTTAACTTAATATCCACTCAGATTATTAGCAAATGTGGAAAAAGTTTCTTACATAGCATGTATCCAAGATAAGTAGCCAAGGTTAAAATGGAATATTGCTGTGGTAAAGATGGATGTGTAACTTACCAATGGAAGAACTGGAAAGGGGCTTGAAGTTAAGCTACCCATAAATATCTTTGCCCCAAGAAAGTCTACATCTTGTAGACTCCTTATTAATTAAACAATCAGTATATATTTCAAACTATGCCACTTGCACAACTCAGCAGATTTTCTTCTACCTTTTCCTAAGGTCACAAACTCAACCTTCACCAGACCTGAGAAAAATCATTATTGATTTTCATTCAACCTTAATTTAAGGATGGATGTGAAATGATGAGCTGTTTTCATGTCTGCTGCCAGGCAGGTGGCATCGTGTGTGTGTGTGCAGGGAACCAACTCCCCTCACTGTGCCTCAGTAATTCCAGCAGCTTATACAGTAAAACAGTTTCTGCAGGCAGTGTGTGCACAAATGAGGAGTGCAAAGCTCTTTTAAACTTGCTAATGCACCCAGCAGCTAACTATGAATAATGATTTGCCAGAGTAAACATTAATATGCTCCTCACCTCCTGATGAAATGCCTGATGGGGCTTTGCCAGGTGCCAATCAGAGGGGATGTGTCAGTCCCCTCTGCTTCTCAGAACAGGCTGCTGAACTAACATCTCTGCTGGCTTTCTCCTAAAGTTCTCTATGTTTTCACAGAAAATTTAAAATTTTCCTCTTGAATTTTGTTTAGCTGCCCTTTCTCACAGGCACTTTGCTCCTGCATCCTGAAGTGTTTGTATCCAAGCTATTGATTGTCTCAAAAATCCATTATTGCCAGGGAGATCTCAACAGCATTCCAGCTGAAGCTGACAAGCAGATGATGGATTGTTATCATTAAACACTGATACTCATATTTTAAACAGTGCCCCAAACTTTCAAGGATTCAAAGTAGGATTCAAAGTTAGGAGAGTGGAAGACTGGAAAGATTAAAGCTTTCCATGGCTCAGAAATATGGCCAGGTAATGACTAAGTCATGAATTCTTCACCAATGTTTATGAAGGCTTTGGGGCTCCTTGCCTTGGATTATTCTAGAAAGGAAAAGTCCCAGATCCTTTTACTGTTGTGAAAAGTGTAGTTTTTATATGTAACAACAGAGAAGCAATTTTTAATCAGGTTTAAACTTGCAAATTTCCTCCTGTTGTGTATTAAATTCTCTTGTTAGCTGGCTGTTTTAATGTTATATTGAAGTTCAAGTGTAATTATGTTTTAAATAATTAACAGTTATTTCTTTAGCATGGATCAGGAAACTTAAAATATTATTTTTATAGATGAGGAAAAAGTGGTTCCTTTTTACCTGAACTACATTCAGGTAAAACCCAGAATTAGTTTTACAAGATGCACTTAAACTAGAACTGTGACTATGCATGACAGTGCCAGGAATTGGATCATGCTCTTATCAAATATCCTGGTTGCTACTGAAAAAAAGCCATGTTTTTTCAGCATTACATGTGGCATCGGATTTTTCATTTTCTTTTTTAACAACTGATAACCTGAGGTCTTTGAAAAGGCTTAATAATTTTCAGGTTTTATTCTGCCACAGTGATATGATTCTTTGCACTTTGTTGCACTGTTCCTGAGGCATGCTGCTAAACCACTGTAGCTGGATTTTGGACAGAGTAAGTTTTAATGAATGTTTATTTTAGACACAATGCCAAAAGAGAAAAAAAAAAAAAGGCAATTTTCTCTCAGTCTTTGAAAGGAAATTCACTAACTGGATTTCTCCTTCCTGGTTTACTGCTGAATTTAGGTCTGTATAACCTAAATTCATTATAGAACAGTTCTATTTCAAAAAGCAGACACTTGGTGCCACTTGCTTGCTGTCTTGGTTTGAAAAGAGCAGGTGTCTGCTAAGGAAGGCAGGAGCCTTCCTTGAAATGGAAAATGCAAACCCCCTCCCTCCAAATTATTATAATTTTTAAATTAAGGGGCTCTCAGGCAAAGATATGGGAATAGGAATAACACTAGGAAAATTAAAAATACAAATGCAATAGTACAAAAAAGAAAACAAACCACAGGCAGAGTGAGAGCAGTCCCTGCCCCCTGTGTGTCAGGGGGGTGTCCCAGCCCCATGCCAGGGGGGCTCAGCCCTCCTGCAGTGCCAGCTGTGGTTCTGCTGCAGCAGGGATCCTGCACAAGGGGGGAGTTTTCCTCTGCAGCTCCAGGGCTGCTGCAGATGGGCCTGGGCTCCCTCTGGCCATGCAGGGCAGCCGGAAGCTGCTCCTCTGGCAGTGCAGGGGGCAAAGGCTGCTGTGCTGTGCCAGGCTCAGCTTGGATCCAGGTAGGAATGCTTGGCTCCTGCCCTGGGCACAGCATCTCCCCATGGGATGGGGGAATGGGATCAGCCCTGCAGGGACACTCAGTGGCCGTGGACAGAAGATAATTAATAATGAATGGCCCATGAACAGAAGAGATCTCCAGAGGGGGGATTGGTTGTGGAAGAGATAAAGAAAACTGCCCAGTGAGCAGCAGAGAACTGCCCCACCTCTGACAGATGGTGATAGAATATTCAATCCAAGCCCATCTTTCAACCTCAGACACTTGCCAGAGGAGCAGACGAGGCTGCTGCTGAGGAGCAGGACAGCCTGTGTGCTCTGTGTGGCAGCAGCTCAGCATTTGCCACGGTCCTGAAGAGAAAAACCCCCTGCAAACCTGCCAAGGTGTGTGGTGTGGCAGTGGGTGGTTCAGCACCAGCACACAGCCAGCCCCCTGTGCCCTGAGAGCACCTATGTCACTGTCATATTTTCTGGAAAAATCCCCTCACCAGGGTTTCTTCTCTTGGGAAGCTGAGAAGCCTCAGAGAAAAATGAAAACAATAATTATCTGATTGCTTCTCCTGTGTTCTGCTGCTTTGGAATGTGGTTTGGAGATTGTTTATCTAACATGTGAATTGTTTTAACTTAATGACCAATCCAGTGATTGTCAGACTGGAAGGAGGAATGAGTTTTTCATTAGTATCTCATTAAGCCTTCTGTAAGTATGCTTTCTATATTCTTTAGTATAGTTTTAGTATAGCATTCTATGATAATATAATATACAATATAATATACAATATAATATATAATCTAATATAGTATAATAATATAATATAGTATTATAATATAATATAATATAGTATAATATAGCATAGTATAATAATATAATATAATTAATATATATAATATAGTTAATATAATATAATTAATATAATATATAATTTGCCTTCTAAGAACATGGAGTCAGATTCTCAATCCCTCCTTTGTCCTGGGGACCCAGCAAATGCCACACACCCGGCTCAGGGTGGAGCACCCAGTGCCTGAAATTGTTCAAGGATTTTCACATGCAGTCCCAGGCTGGAGTTTCCTCAGTGTGGGTATAAACACGTCCTGATAGCTCTGACTAATGGGGGCACTGACAGCTCTGTGTTTAGAACCCAGCACAGTCTCTGACTTCATCCTCCTGAACCCACCCTGAGAAAGATTTCTCACCTGTGCTCCATTACCTGCCAGGAAAGGCTCTGTGCCATCCCTCTGTTCCCCTGAGCTCTGCTTTCCTCTCGAAAGGACACGGGGAGGGAAGGGGTTTTGGGGACGTGCTTTAAATGCCACCCTTCACAAAGGCTTCCTGCTTTGATCATCCTTCTCCCAGCACCTTCTTCAGGTGAGGGTGGTCAGGCTGCTGTCAGAGCCCCTGTTCATCACCAGGTGTCCCTCAGCAGGCAGCCCAGCCGTGACACTGAGGAAACAATAACAGCTTGCACCTCTTCACAGGCAGAGTCACCTTGGAGGATCTCTGCTACCTTGATTTTTCTCCCTCAAAAATGCTGTTTAGTGTATATATATTATACTATATATATAGTTATATATATAGTATAATATATATATATAACTATATATATAATATAATATATAAACTATGTTATACTATATATATAGAGTATAATATATAGTATATATATATTATACTTATAACTATAAATAGTTATATATATAGTATATATATAGAGTATATATGTATACTATATATATAGTATATATATAGTGTATATATATACTATATATAATATATATACTATATATATAGTATATATATAGTATATATATACTCTCTATATATATACTCTCTATATATATACTATATATAGAACTATTTATAGTTATAAGTATAATATATATATACTATATATTATACTATATATGTAGTATAATATAGTATATATTATATTAATATATATACTATATAATATATATTAATATAATATATATACTATATTATACTATATATAGTATATAGTATAATATACTATTATATTATACTATTATAATATATATATATTATATATAGAGTATATATATACGATATATATAGTATATATATAGTATATATGTATACTCTATATATAATATATATACTATATATACAGTATATATAGTATATATATACTCTATATATATATAACTATTTATAGTTATAAGTATAATATATATATACTATATATTATACTATATATATAGTATAATATAGTATATATATTATATATATAGTTATATATATTATACTATATATATACTATATATAGAGAGTATATATACTATATATACTCTATATATATAGTTATATATTTATATATATATATATATACATATTATATATATAGTTATGTATTTCCTTTATATAAGCCTGTTATATATTTCCTGTTATATATTTCCTGGTTTTTTTTTTTTTGGTTCCCCCCGAGTGACTAGCAAGATGCAATTTGGTTTTGCTTACACTGCTGTCAAAAATGGAAATGAATTGGATGCAAATTTTAACCTTAAATGGACTTGAAACAAGATGAAACTGTACAAAAGAGGATCAGCAAACACACAAAAAGAAAAAAAGTCTCTATTTTTTTATAGTTGACTGCCCTATTATTATATGTGATATAATATGTCATTTATTCAGATAATATATAGTAAAGTACAATTTATTCAAAGTAGCCATATATTAGTAAATGCTAACTTCCATTTATTTACTAAATTATTCCTTTCCACTTGTGATTTGCATCAAACTTTATCTGAGATTTTGACTTTAATCAGGAAAGCCTAAAAATAGAAATCTAAATTTGCAATTAAAGCTTACAGTTTAACAAGTGTCTGACATTTTTTGCAGGCATGATATTGCTGGGAAAAAAAAAAAAAAGAAAAACCAGCAGCTTATTTTAAAAGTGCTATTTTTAATTAATGAGTTATCTTTCCAGGGTCCAAATTATCCTGGATTATGGGACTGCTAGCTCTCAGTCCTCATTTGGAGCCATACTTTTTGAGGAAAACAGTTCTGCCAATTTCTCAATACCTCAGAAAATTCTCTGCTTTAAATTACTGTCAGAACTGGTTTACTTTAATGAACTGACATAGGGGAAAAAAAATCTACCTTCAAAGCAAATCTGTGTGCCAAGAGGATTTGGCTGGAAAAAGCTGGTTTTAACTCTTCAAACAGTTTAACCCACTCACATTAGAATCCTCTGCTTTCCTGGTTCAAAAATCTGGCCAGCCAATACTACCTCAACTATTTTAATTCTGGAAAATGTAATGAGTAACAGATAGAGAAGCAAAGGATTTATTAGTTTTAAAATTATGCTGATACGTTTCTCTGATGTCAAAGAAATTATTATGTTAAAATTAAGTTCAATTGAAATATTAACCAAACATTATATTAATGTTAAATGCTTCCTTAGCAAAGCTTTCTTCAGAAATAGATCCCACATTGCAATTTCCACATCAATATTACACCTTTGCATGTGCAGTGTCTCCCAGAAACTTCATTATTTTCAGCCCAGAGGCTTCCTCTAGAATTTTGATTCTGAAGAATGCTTGATCTTCCCCATGAGAAGAAATCAGTTCATTGAAAACAAAAGCAAATAAACAAACATGAAAACAAACAAAACACCCCAAACAGCAGCCTGCTACTCTGTTCCTCTGTCTAAATTTAGTCCATGTGGAGATCAAAGTACATAAACACCATCTGAGAGGTGCTGAAGCTTTTATTAAAAATTCAGATGAACATTAACACAGCAATAAATAGGATAATGATGATGATAATAATATTAATAATAATAGTAGCTACTGGGAATGGTTTGTGCTGTATTCACTCTGCAGAGATTGTGGCAATAAAACAAGGAGTTACAGGAATAAGAGAGCTCTTCATTATTATCATTCCAATGGCTCCCCAATGTGCGCTTGGGAAAAAACCTCAAACACTGTGGGAAGTTCATGTGAGCACTCTGCTGCCTTTCCCCAAAGGTGAATAATCCATCTCTGCATGTGTGAAGTACCAGAAGGCCCTAATCTGTGCTAAACTACGGAATTTCATTTTAAATCTTCTTTTCTTCCCAAAAAAGATAAAAGCACACTGGCTAAACTGCAGGCTGCATTATTTTCCCAGCTGAGTCACTGTGGTGAGACAAGGCAGAAGGAAAAATCCTGGAGGAATTCCTCGAAGGGGAAAAATATTCAAAGGGAAAATGACAGAGAAGCAAAGTTTACAAAAAAAGAACCAACTTTCTTTGCCAGCACTGACCACACAACTTTGGCTGTTTGCAAGATCAGTTTATGACCTTTCTGAGTTTTTCTGCAAGCTTAATTTAGCAGCTTCTTTTGTAGCTAAGGTGAAGTCAGAAGAGGTCACATGTAAGCTGAGGAAGCTCGCTTGCATAAATTCTGCAGCTTTTATGCAGTGACACCCTTTTGGCATTTTAGCCTCATTGTCCCTCAGGCCTGCAGGACACAGGGCCATGAGTAAGCTCAAAATAAATGGAATAATTCAATACCCTCAACCTTAAACATTCAAAGATCAGGACTTGCCTCTGTCTCCCTATGCTCTCTGCATAGCATGAATTAAGTTTATTTCTTTTTTTTAAACATGGGGATATTTTTTTCCCCAGTTAAATATGTGAAGCCCTCCATTTGCTTTCACAGAAATGTGTTTCAAAAATGTTCACAGCTCATTAAATTGGAAGCATTTTTTTTTAATTAAAAAATGTCAGCAGAGATGCTCACAAGCATCTGAGAATTTTAGAAGACAGAATAATCTGAACTATGAGACGTTGTCACATCATTCCTGGAATGACTTCTACATATCCTCCACAACATCCTGAAATACACCAAAGGATTTGCCTGGCTTTTATTTTCCCTTTGAAGCTGTAAACATCAGGTTAAATGAATTTTATGCTGAATTCCATGTGCCTTTCCCCATTCACAGGAACAGGGAGGGGCATCCATGCCTGGAGATGAGCAGGATTTTGAGGCACAATCCCTTGGCTGTTTCCTGTTCAGCCCTAGGATGGACTTTGCAAGACAAAAAAGCTGCTTTTACCAAGAAGTTTTAAGGCAGGAGGGAGATTTAACCAGCTAACCTCAGAAGGGTGTAACAACAGAGCAGCTGGTGGTTATTAAAGGATTTATGTCAAGGTTAAGTAGCATAGGAAAGGTGTTCAGCACAAATTTCTGTTTCTTCCTCATCTCTTAGGTTTCCCCCAGCCCCAGCAGCAAGCAGGCAATAGGTAGAGTATTATATCCTTGCAAAGAAATCCCACAAATCATAAAAAATGTTCAGGATGAACCAGGAAAAGAACAATCTAATTTTGTGTAAAAAAAAAATTCCTTCTCCTATAATGAACATTGCACAAAATTTTATCAGGCTCTTACTTGGTATACTTTGTTAGTAGTAATTTCAAGTATATCAGAAATTGACCTTTTTTTTTTTTTTTAAGAATCTGCAAGACTTAAAATGACCCAAAATTGTAAAGCTGGTACACTCAGGATATGGGAATGACTTAAATCTGCAATCCTCCTTTTGGAGTTGCTGAAGTCTGAAGTGCAGTCCCTTTTCTAATGAGGTGCTGTCACTTCGTGTCACCCCTCAGAGCTGCACTCATCCTGCAGTATAACCAGAAATACACAAAAAAACCTGGGGAATCAGGGTCAATGAAATCTGTTCAGGTTCTGTTATAAATTCAAAACTAAAGAGAATTTTCAATCTGCTGGGCAGAACTCAGCAGAGCTGAAACTGAGAAATCCATAACCTCACTTAATTTCTAAAGAAATTTGATGGCTTGAAGGCTTCTGCTCCTTCCTCTGTGCAAATCTTTTCTGAAGAATCAACTTATCCTTTTCTCCTCTCAGGGACTTTTCTGTTGCTAGCAATTCCTATTCAAACCTATTCCTATTCCTATTTTTGCTTTCCAAAGCTCATTTCTTTTCCCATCCCTAATTTTTGACTGAAGGTACAGAGTTGTGATCCTTTAATTTCTGGATTTTATAACAATGAGATGCTGGTTTGTGCATCCCAAAAAGCATCAAACTCAATGCTCTGAGATGCTGGAAATAAGAGAAGAGGCAGCTCTGTAACCTCCTGATGGAACTTGCTGATGTCCATGCTGAAATGTGTCTGCAGTAACTGGGTTAATTACCTCTTCTATACAAAACTGTCCCATTTTAGCACCATTTGAAGCCCAGTGAACAAAAGCAGATTCATTGCATGGAAAATCCTGGCTCTGGCAGGAAGATCAAGAGGATGGACTGATGGATCCTCAGAACTTCACAAATCCCTGATTCCCTGACTCACAGGTCCCTCCTGATTTATCAGATCCATTCATTTCAGGTGAGTTGTTGTGATGTGGCAGTTTTGGTGCAAAATCAAATCAGCAGATGTGGCTGTACTGCACAGCTCACAGTGTGCAGGAGGGATCCACCAGCAATATAAAATTATCATTTGAAAAATAAAATTAAAACAGGGAAAGCTGCTACATTTTGCCAAATTAGCAAAATATCTGCTGTCCAGCAGGTTAATACTGGAGAACATAAAATTTTGCTGTTCTGCTGTCTCAGTCCTGGCATTACTCTTTGGAGAGAACTTAGAGTTGCAAAAATGGATGTGGTAAACAGGAAACTAATTGCTGACCACCCGTTTTCAGGAAGGAAAATTAGGCAAGTGGATAAACAACTTTTATTTTAATGATTTTAATGCAGAATAAACTGCTATTTAATGTTTCTAATTTACATATATAAAAATGAATATATAGTGGTTGAGCAAGGTTATTAGTATGGCAATTGTAAAACAGTAATGTAATGTACAATGGCTCTGTCCAGCCCCTGTTTTAACTTCCAGTGGAGAACTTTACTGGGAAAAAATATCCTGGTATTTTCTTTAAGAAATACACTATTTAATCCTTTGGATTTGGAGATTTCTTCAACATTCTTGGCTACCTTTTTTCATTGCATAAAAAATTGTTCTGTTCTTTATGAGTGTTGATGGAACAGCTGCATTTTGCTCTTTCCACAGAAAGGGAAAGATAAAAAAATCAGTTTTGTCTCTGGTTTTGGTTTCTAGTTTTTTTTCATGGAACTCTTGTTCAAACTGTGTCTGTACAAGTGAGTTTAGTGGCTGCTGCAGGGAGTTTCTGGGATTTTTGCTTGAAAAACACCTAGAATACTTGCATTAAAAAAAAAAAATCAGATTTCTCTGCTACAGTGATCACTATCAGGTTTGCTCACATCACTTAGACCTAATGGTATTGTCTGAGTGAATTGCAGGTCCTAAATTCTTACTGTGCCATATAACTTGTGTATTGATGCCTGTGTTTAAAAAAGTGATGGGGATAAACAACATGAAAAACAAGAAAGAACTCTTTCCTCAGATTACCAATTTTGCTATTCTTTCTCTTAGGAAACATTAATTTCATTTGTGTTTTTAAAAAAATACTTAGAAAAATAACCCAGTATATGTAATGATGTCCAATAATAATACGTGAATATATACATTAATAATGCATGAATATATACAATTATATCCAATAATAATACATGTATGTATAATAACATCCAATACTTCATTAAAAACAAGGAAGCTTTCCTCAGATTACCAACTCTGCTAATCTTTTCCTTATGAAACATTTATTTAGTTTGCCCAATTTTAAATCAGGATAATGACTGAGATGTGCTTTCAATTTTTTTAGTGTTAAAAACATGAAAGTTCACCCTTGCATTCCTGTCACATTTAACTTGACACAAGAATTCAAAATATTAAAGGATACATTTCTGTTGGGAGTGTAAGTTATTTGGATGTTACAAACTACCTAAAAACTTTTACAGTGCTTGTAAGGTGAGACTGGCATCCAATTTGAGCAGTTGTTTGAAGAAAGGTGGCAAATTTTCTCTCAGTGACATAAAATACTTCAGCAAGAATGAAAAACAGCACTAATGCTGCAAGAGAAAGAGATAAATTGAGACCTATAACAGAAAAAAAAGTGAATTTTCTCTCTATTTACTGCAGGTGCTGTGCTTGACAAGGCAGCCACTGGAAGATGTTCTTTCTGAGGTAATCCTTTCCCAACCCTGATTAGGGAAGTGGCATATCCTGCTCTGAATAAATACATTTAATTCCATCCCTGTGTCCAGCACAGGCCAGATGCTTTTAATAGGAGACAACAGAGAAATACAAAATGAACCCACAGCTTTACACTCTCAAATCTGCTTCTATCAGGCTGCCCTGAAAAAGGAAGGTGCCCTAGATTGAAGAATTTTCAGGATCAGTGGAGGCTTTTTGTCCCAGTTCCATCTGGCTGAGGTCATGGCCATGCATCCTGCCCCAGTGGCTGCTGACAAAGCAGCCCCAGCCCTCTCTTAATGAGGAGTTTTGCCCAATTTCTTCCCTTTTGGTCCCACCCCAGCTGATCCAGCAGATCATGAGTGCTCTCTTAATGTGACCTGCATTGGTTTAAATGTTGGACTGGAAAAGTCTTGCTAATATTGGCTAATTTTGGCTAACTGGGTAATTTTCACTGATCAGCCTAAAGGGGAAAGGGAAGAAAGGAAGGAAATTCTCCTTTATTGCAGAACAGCCCAGCAAGGGGCACTCCCAGAGCCCCATTTTACATGAAAATTGTTCTAAATGACAATATTAAAGTACTGCTTGCCTGCAGCAGTCATCACCAGGTTTTCCTGGACTCTTCCCTTCCTTTCTGCTTTTAGCAATGGCTGGAAAGCTTTGAAGATGGCAAATCCCACCCCACCTATTTTGGAGCTAAATTGTAGGAGAAAATAAAGACCAGAGAGGTGAAATTACCAAAGTGGCCTAAAGAGATAAATATAGGGTTAAAAATGAAATTCCCAGAGTCACAGCTCAATATCTTAACCATTCCTTGTTGCAGCATTTTTAAATTTTCCTGGATGTGCAGATCCCTTTACCAGGCAACATCTGTGGAGTAGACAAATGTCATTTCCACTGGCATAAAAAACAATTGTCTAGCCCAAGGAAACATGAATGACTTGACAAAAACTATTCCCTGTGTCAGGGGCACAGTTACAGTAGGAAAGTGGAAATTTCACCTCATAATTTTTAGCATTACTTTTGTTCACTCCAAATTTACTTAGATTCCTGTAAATTATGATTTCTCATGCACACTTTAGAAGAACAAAGAACAGTAATTATTTTGAACTATTTATTTTACTCTTGTAGCTGAAAAAATCAGTTTACATCCACTTTCAATATTTCCAGCTTCTGTTTTATGGAGTTCTGACCATGTTTTTCACCATGACAGAATGCCAGTACCATTCATGGAATTAATCTGGAGACATATTTGTGTTTATTTTGTTTCAATATTACTTTGTGTTCTGTTAGTTTGTCAATATTACCTCATTTCTGAAAGTGTGGGGAAATATTTTTAAGGTACTATAGATAGAAATTATTCTTTCAGTGTGTACTGTGCATTAATATTTAATAGTGGGCACTAATTTTTATGATGAGAAACATTTTCCAAAAGGTGCCTTTTCTACTTATCTTTCTTACTTCTTGCAAAAGCAAACTGAAATGAAAATGAAATGCATATGTGAGACACAGATTTCAGTGGAATTTTTTTTTCTGATCTTTTCTGGTCCATGGTTAGTGGTTGAAATAATTTACTTTCCCAGCATAATTTTGAACAACACTTTGGTATGAACAAAATTATTGTGTCCAAACCTGTGTGCTACCATGTTCAAAATGCTTTCAATGTACATCTTTATTTTACACTGCAATTTAAAAGATATTATCTTTTCTTGTACATCTTTATTTTACACTGCAATTTAAAAGATAGATCATCCTTCTGCCTCACCCAAACAGGGAATGTTTATTATCCAGAACTTTGCAAGTTCCAGTTGTTTTTTGGAGACATTTCAGTGACATTACTATAAAGAAAAAAGGGAATAAAGGATGTGCACTCATTAACCAATAGTCAGGTTACAAATGAAATTTCTGCCTTTCAGAGTTATGTGAAGAAATAAAATTCAAGACTGCAGAGTAAATGAAGAACTTCATCTTGTTTTGGCAAACATATTTCTGCATGCTCATATAAATGTTTTCATTACTCTGCAGTGTAACAGAGGAACCACTGGAGAAGCTTCCTGTGCTCACAGTTTCAGTCTCTTTTCTAACTTTAGAAGTTTCACAAAGCTTGAGCTATAAATTATACAGAGCTGGTAAATGATTCAAAGCAGTTAAGGTAATTATTGCTCTTGTATCATAGAATAATTAGTAACACCCAACATTAGTTTATCACCACGTATCATAAGTGGATAATCCCTTACACTTTTCCCTTTCCTCCTTATAAACTGCTGACATGTATTTCCTTATAAACTCTATCAGCTGATAAGTTACACAAAATATTGGCCAAATTTTGTGTTCAAGTTTCATTTCCATGAAATTTGACTTCTTATTTATCACGAGGAAAGCATAATTGTCCACATAGTGGACAGTTACATATGCAATATATATTTTTATTCCAGCAAGCATGACATGTTTTGTTACAGGAAGTGAGACACACAGACTTTGTACTTTTGAAGGGTCCAGAAATTAATGGACCCTTCTGTTTTGTTTTCTCAGGAAGTTATTTTACCTTCAAGTGCACGGGAATTTGGCATATTTGTACAAAGTGTAGGGAAGGAAGCAAAGAGAAAAAAAAAAAAATCTCATTGCAAGAGGGCAAAATTTCTTTCCTGCAGCAGAGCTGCTGGGATTCCTCTGCAGCCTTTTACCTTGCAGGGGAGGAGATTGGAAATGCTGAAGTGAGCAGATGGTGACAATAATGACTGACAGCCCTGGAGCTGCACAGACACAGCATCCTCAGCATCCTCAGCATCCTCAGCATCCTCAGCTCCTGCAGGCAGCTCACACTGGCAGCCACTGACACAAGGTACAGAGTGGGGAAGGACCAAGCTGGGTTACAGGTGGGGAGCCTAAAACTTGTCCCTGCCTTTCAATCCCTTTATTGTGCCTTGTTTCACAGGGGTGAGGAGGAGAAGCTGGCAGGGAGTGCTGCCAATGCTTTCAGTGATGATGTGACACAAAGGTAAATGCTCTAACTGGCCACTTTCTCTGGTTCTTTGTAAATTTTTGAAGACTGCCACTCCCAAACCAGTTGTGTGCAAGCTGATAAGCAGAAATTATAAATTAGCATCACTTCTTCATGCTTCTAATCAGTGTCATGCTTCCAATAAACAGGAGAGTACTTAAAACCCACTGATGTTACTTGACCCATCCTCTTTACAGCTCATTTGCCTCAGACTCTAAATGTCAGATTTCCATACAGAAATCAAGCAGCCTCTTTTCATGGAAACCTTTCAAGACCATGCAAAGAGTGAATCCATAGAAAGCTGTTCCAGAGGATGCTAATGAGGAGTTTAGTTCATGCATGTCACTGCAAAAAGTGCTATTTAGTAGTTATTGAAATTGAACTTAAGCAATGCAGTCATTTGAAAATAGTTTAAGAAGGGCATCTGCTGAGTGGAACTAACCTAAAAATGGATCCACACTAAGGATGTTTTTAAATATAAAAACTGAGTGTGTTTTAAAATATATTTTCTCATATCCCTCTGCTATCCTGACTGACAAACAAATTCTGACTTCTAAATAAAATATCCTTCCCTGCCACAAGTTCATAGAAAAGCTGCATTCTATTTAGATAAAATTAAGTTGATGATGACATAAAATCCTATAAAAAAATAGAGTAGGTGCACTATTTTCCATTATTAAGACACTTCTCTAGAAGTATCATATGCCTGGTTTCCCAGCCCCACAAAGTGAGTTTCAGAAAACTCCCCTGTGTCAGCAGCAGGCTCACAGCTCAGCACAAGATGAGGAGATCCTGAGGCAGGATTTAGGACAGTCCCTGTGTGTCTGTGCATCTCCTGCAGCTCTGCTGCAGTCAGGGATGCAGCTGAGTGCAGATTTCTGTGCAGCAGTAACAGAATAGGACATCCCTTGACAGGACAGTTGGAAATGGAGACAGGAATTTCTTGGCTGATACCTGTTTTTGTAATGTTTAATGCATTTTATTTAATAAGCACTATGGATTATATCCTCCAGTTTTCTTGGTTTTGTGGAAGTCTGAGAAACAGTGTAAAATTAAATGCTCCCAAATGGAATACAATGCTTAAGTCCTGATTCTCATTTTTAAAAGCCATGAATGACTTCATAACAGACCAGTGGGATATTTCAGACATTCAGATTAATTTACTTCCATGGTGATCAACAGAAGGAGAGCTGAATTTGACACTGAGGGTTTGTGCTCATACACTTAAATAACTATTGTCCCTATTTTGAGTAGGCACAGTGATGGTGTCTTCTGATTGCCAAAATAAATTGATTTATATCAGAAAAAAAGCATTGCCTGCAGCAGTGCTTATTGCCAAATACATTTCTATAAAAACCTTCAAAACTGCTCTCTTGTCTTTCCTTTCCTTTAGCAATGGTATTATTACACTTCAGAATTACAATCTTTTACACATACTAGGTTATAAACTCTTTGTGCTACATGAATTATTTCATGTTATTTATTTTTGTTTGACAGAACACAGAACAATTCTCAAATTATAAAAGCTTTCAAGCTACTTGAGTGATATGATACTCTGAAAATAATAAAATCATTATTTAATAACCCAACTAACAAAAAATGGAATTTGAGAATGATCAGTCCCTTCCCTGTTTCCTTCTCTATCTACTGGTAGCATGAATTAGGTTTTATGTAGAAATAAATCTCCTTTATTTTTATAGTAATTGAAGAATTAAATAGGGGAAATTATGACAATGAAATCTCAAAAAAAGAAAAAGTCTTAGGTGAGTTCTCAATCTCTTTTAAAGATTTTGCAAAATATAAATTTGGGATTAGTAAACATCAGCAAATGTAAGGTATATTATGCAGATCTCATCAGCAATTAAACAGTCTTTGAGGAATGAGTAGAATTATCATTTTCCAGTTAAAATAACAGAGTAGGCCAATGCAGTAATGACATAAAGTACCAAGGCAAAGAAAAAAATTTAAGGAGTTCCTAAGTATATATATAATATAATAGTATATACACAAGCTGCAGGTATAATACAGTGATCCACTGTGCTCTGGGGAAAAACAAGGAATTTGGGTAACAAGGCCCTGCTGTAGATTAGATTAGATTAGATTAGATTAGATTAGATTAGATTAGATTAGATTAGATTAGATATGGTGTAAAATGGTGCTTCAGCACTCTGGATCATCTCAGTCCTCTGCACAAAATGGTTTTGGATCAGTGAAACCAATGAGGAATCAAAGAACTTCCCCACTGAGATGCTCGTTTGTACCTGCAGCAAGTGGTGCTTAGGTAAATGAAAATGATAAACTCTAGCTCCATAATCCCTTGAAGCTAATTAAATATTCATCCTAGAAAAGATTCATTACATGTGACAGCCTCTGGCTGGGATGGCCCCATCCAGAGTGCTTCTCCTCTTCCCTTTGCTGTCAGGCAAAAAGCTGGCATGGAAGGAATTTCTCCCTGTGGCTAAGATCTTCCCACCCACTGCTTTTCTCTCCTTTTCTTGTCTGAGGTTGCCAAAAGCTGCCCCAGCAGGGATTCTGGGGTAGCAGGTATTAAATCTGCCTCACTTTTCTCCTGGCTTTTGAGGTTTTTCTGTTCCCTGTCTGTCACCTTCAGCACTGGCAGTGGTGACATAACCCAGAGCTGTCCTCATGCTCTGCCATCTCCCTCCTCCCACCCCTCTCCTGATTAACATTTGGGTTTATATATGCCACTGGAAATGAGTTCACTGTGATCATTAGACTGCAGTTGATCTGATGCATAGTAAATATTTCTTAGAGCTTTCTTTGTTTTAACACAGGGGTTTGATTTATTTTATTTATTTCCCTTCAAACTTTTCACTGTGCACACATTGTGCTCTCCTCAGTCCAGAATTTTGAAGCATAGAGCTTTCATGTTTCATAAGAGCTCCTCGAGTTTTATTTTGAACCTTGTTGTTTTGATAGTTCTTTATTCTGTCAGCAATGACTGTAATAGGGTGGTACTCAGGGGAGAGGGAGGTTTGTGCTACAAAAAGTATTTTTTTCTGAGATCCCTTATGCTGGGGTTATGTCTGACTCCAGAAAGACTTGTCTAACCACATATTCTGTCAATCATCCAAAAGAGGAGATCTATATTCAGTCTTCATTCAGTCCCTAGGAGAAACCAGACAAGACATCCCAACAAAATAAATGTAGGAACTGGCCTGAAAAAGATGGGAAATCCACAGATTGCAATTGTTTTTCCTCTTCTGTAGAGCTGGGCCTTCTGTATGCAGTAAGATAGATACAGGTTTTCTACTGATGTATGGAGACAAACATGGAATTTCTATGTCCCAGCATCCCTTAAAAAGGTAGAAGCATCCCAAAATGAGATTATACTGAGGAATTTGGAGTGGATGATGCACATAATATTGCAAAGATTAACTTCCATCACAAAATAGAAAAGGAATCATTGGTGCCCCAGGGGATGGACAGCAAGGGTGGTTTCACCACAAGCTGTGCTGAAGTCACTTTTGTTTGTGTTTTCACTCTACACTGAGCAGAGCAGGCACAGGGATTTTATGGCATCCAGTTCTACACAGTAAATGACTTCTGCTGCCAGAATGCCAAGGTGCTCCATAGCTTGGCACTCCAGAAAATCCAACAAATCCACTCAGTTCTTTGTGTTTTATCCCCTGAAAAGTTAGTGCTTTATTGGGTTGCCTCTGCACACCTGCAGAGCACCTCTTTCTTCCTAAAATACAGGTCGCTCGGCAAATATTAATTATTAATTAATGCATTATCAAAATAAAATTTAATCATGGCATAAAAAGAGTAACATTCCTTAGATGGCCAAGGCTGACCCAAATCTATCCAGGATCTGAGTGACTTCAAATTAGGTGAATGAATCAGCTCCAGCTCCCCAAATGCCTGAGCTGAGAAGGGCTGAAATCAGGTGAGAGAAGACACTGGAGAAAGGAAGTGCCTGGAGGCTGCAAACTGAGGGGAAAGGATTTCACTTGGTAAACTCTTGAAAATCTGCCTCAAAGTGGAATAACCATTACAGGAACCAGCAAAAAGCACAGCAGATCATATCCCCATCATCATTTTCTGTGCACTGAGCAGGTAATACCTTTTTAAAGTGGTCTCTGAATGGGCTTGTACTTGCCAGAGGACACAGAAGTTATTGCTTTGCTCATGTTTGACTGGGGCTGCTTTTTCCTTTATTCTTTCTGGAGGGTCTCACAGGTTCATTCTATAAAAGTTCTTTCCTTTAAGACTTTCCAGGGGAGGACTGGGATCTTCTGCTCATTGTCTTTCTGTCTGAACCTCTCTTCTTGAAGATATCTCTCTATGAAAAGCATATCAATAGCTGTCATATCATTTCTACATCTAATTAATTTTGGTTCTGTAGTTATGGATCTGTGCTTTCTCACTAGAAGATAAATGGCAAAATCACTGAGCTAGCAAAACAGTCAGGAGTTGGAAGGGAGTGGAAAACAAACAAACAAACACAAACCAAATTTCAATTGAGATAGCAGTGATCTGTGGGTTAAAAAGAACCAAAGTGCACACTTTCAAATAGAATGTTGGAATCAAAACCTCTGGACTGTCTTTTATGGAGATTGTGTTGCTCAGCAATGGGCTCAGCAAATCATCTTAGTTTCTCTTCAGTCTGTAAACTGAATAGAATAAAATTTCATTGTCTTTAAAAGAGATGGTGGCTTCCAACCATTTCAAACCACAAGCACAGGGTTAAGAGACTAACCTTTTAAAATTCAGAGGTGCTAAATATGTTCTGTAGGGAGTGATGGATGTTTACGTGTTGATTTTCTGGTTTTTTTTTTTTTTCAGTTTACATATTGACAAGTTTCAGAACACAAAATAAAGACATGTTATATATTTAGCCAGACTTGTTTTAGCCCCTGGCTGTCTGTGTACATGATCCCCATTTAAGGCAATCTCATTTTTCTTAGCTGCTCCCTCCTCCAGAACTTCAGGCCTGCTTTAACAGTGCTGCTAATCCCTGCCTCCTGTAAAAACAGCATCTCCCAGGGGAATTGGAATTACAGGAAGAAGCAAATGCTGCTGCTTGGCAAACTGTGCAGAGACACAGAGTGATTTTTAAAATGATTACTGGTGATATCAAGGGTTGAATAACTGAGCTGCTTATCACCTAAAGTATTTTTAGCTCATACAGCAGGTCATTCACAAAGTTTAAATCTAATACTGCTTTGACTTTTGTGTCTCAAACCTGCAGCTTCAAGAACGTGGTGCTTTGATTGCTCTCATCTGTTCTGTCTAGTGGAAGAAACAACTTTATCACAGGAGGTGAGCTTCTTAAAAAACAAATTACTGTTTTGTTCCTTAGACATTCATGCCACCTTCAAGCCCAAATGCCATGATGCCATGAGCTTGCAATTAGACATGCTCAAACTGTCTAAACTCTGTGATTGTCACAGTTTCCAGTTCCCAGACATGACCTTGATCAAGGTGAATGTGGATGGAGCAGAGTTTGTTCTCTCTGTGGATTGCTCATATCAAACAGGCACAAGTTTTCTGCTTGTTAGAGATATAATACCCCACCTACCTTTCTGTTCCAGTGCAGGTCACTCAATCAGCTCTGCTTGGTCACACTTTGAACTGAAGGAAATCACATTTTTTCAGACAAAGGCTTTCTCCAACATTTTTACGTTTTGAAGTGGTGAGTTCTTCTGAGTTTATTATCTTTTCACTATTTATGGTTGTTTACTTCTCCTTACCTTTTAAGAACAACCAGAATAGAAATGTTCTACTTTTGATTGCAGTTGGTGCCTCAAACAACTGCACTATCAGGTTCTCACAGGAGGTACCAACCAGGCATTTTTTCTGTGTTAAAGTCAGTTGCTAGCACAAGTTTTTATCCTTTATTTAGTGGTTTTAAACAGCAGAGAGTGATGGAGACAGACAGAAACACTGCAAAACAGCAAAATGCCATCTTGCCCTCCAAAGTGACCTTCACATGTAGACTGGATGGGTAATTTCACTGCACAGTAGTGGGAAATTCCCCATTTCCAAGTTCCCTAAGCAAGACTGCTCTGCAGATCTGCAGTGTTTTATTGGTAAAAAAAGATTGATAATCAGATTTGATCTCAGAACGTGACATGATTTTTTGTAGGAACCTCACAATGCTGCAGTACCCTGCAAATAAAAGCTGGCAAAGAAGAGGAGAATCTGGGCCTGGCTGTGGGACCTCACACTCTGCAGGATGTTTCAGGTCTGATGCCTTCCTTCTTCCACTACACTGAGAAAATTCTGTGGGGACAGGGAAAAAAAAAGAAAAAAAAAAAGAAAGAAATAAAGGTGAAAGGAACATCTCAGGCAAGAGGAGTGGGTGTGACTGCAAAGGTCTGTGGGTTATTCAGACCTGCCAGGGTGAATTAATCTGCTTTCCCTGTGGCCTGGTGTGTGGATCCTTCTTGCCCTTCAGCTAAAGATGCAGGACAGGGTGTCCAGTGCTGCTGAGACCATCAGCATCAGCCATAATGTGTAGAGAACACAGATTGGCTCAATTATACACAAGTTTTGGCACCAATTCAGTGGCTTCTGTACCATGTGCAACCCCTGAAAATGTTCAAATGTCCACTGTGAGATGATTGTGCCACCTCCATGGCTGCACATAAAGTACAGACTTTATGTAAGGGTCACGGTTATTAAAGGTGGATGATCAATAATTTTGTCTAATTAGAGGGTGAAGTGACCACTGGGCCCAGTGATTAAAAGTTCTTTTTCTGTAAATTAAGAATTACTGTCACCAATTTGTATGACAGCCATTCATGTTTTTCTCTGTCATTTACCCAAATATATTTTAAAATAATCACCCTTTTTATAAGCATGTAAGGGTACACAAATTTTAACTCAAATTACTGTAATTACATCTAATCAAGACAAATTCATTTTTATTAAAGTTCACACTGTGAGACTAATGAACCTAAAGCACTGAAATCATTCTCATTACACACAGTTAGATCTATTTACTGAATCTGCATTGTTTCATGCCCAGAAGGTGAAAGTAAAAACCCACACCACCAAGATGCAGAACACATCTTCTCAATCATTTCCCCTACGTGGAACAGCTCAAACCAGCTGTGTTCCAGCAGACAGGGCCATGTGAGCAATGCTTCCCTGACTGGGTTTTAATGTGAAAAAAGGGTTGACTGATGAAGGGTGCTTTAAAGGACAATGAAACTGGAAGGAGAAACCCCAGCTGCTGGTGATGGGCAGGGAGATGATGCAGATGGCTGAGACACTTCTGGAATTGCAGTTTCCAGAAGCTGCAGACAAGATACAGTCATTCTAGCTGACACACAACTGTCCTTTCATATTATTTCCCCAAACCCTGTAGGCAGGGAATAATCTTCTTAAAAACCACTCCCAAGGTCACTTTTTCCCTGTTGATCCAACTCCCCCCTCAGACATGAGCTCCCACTGGCCAACAAGCAATGAAAGGCTGAGGGAGCTGCACTGGTGAGGCACATGCAGCAAGGAAAAAGGGTGAATTTCCATCTGCACTGGCCTTCAGAACAGAGTAAATCTATTCTTTGAAGGACTTACAGATATATTAATAAGCAAAGCAAAATGAAATCACAGTTTTTTGTGTTTTTTTCCCCAACACATGAGTTTCATCACAATCCCTTTGCTCAAAAGCCCAAGTAAATAGATCTTCCTGTGTGATTGTGAAGAAATGTTTTGAGGTTCAGAAAATGGCTTTGCTTTTCCCTCCAAAGAAAACAAAGGCAGACAGGACTGCAGAAATTAAAATCTCTGTCAAATCTCCTAAATTTCACCAGCCAGCTCCCCAAGCAGGGATTACCTATTTACCTCACTTCACTTCCAGAGCTCTGTCTTGAGAAAGGAGCACAAATAGGGTGCAAAGGGCCAAAATTTCCAAATAAAAGCTCCTCCACAGGTAACAAAACCTGGTTTTGCCACATAATCAATGAGAAGTGTCCTGTGCTAATGATATTTCTGCACCTGGCAAAGAAAGACCACTTCTCATTCTTGGTGCCTCCAATGCAATATCCAATTTTTCCATGGCTTTACATTCATGAGAAGAGCTATCAAAATAGATTATCTCCTCACCTGCCTGAAGGGAATGGCTTTTATATATCATATTTTGTGTTGGGCAAAATACAGAATTACTTTTTTTCTCCCATCAACATTTTCATTGACTTTTTTGTGGTAGTTTTTCAGTCATTTTTAGCCACTGATAATTATGGATTATCTAACATAAATCCATCAATAAAGCATTGCAGATAACTCCTCAGTAATGAGAATACATAAATTCCTCACTCAATAGGTTATGCAATCAGTTCACTGCTTAATAAGAAAACCAAACCTAAGATACTGCAATCTCTACAACAATTCATTTAAAATGGAATTTATTAATGTTGGATGAGATCCTTGACTGCAGTAAATCAACAAAGCCTCCATGAATCAATGGGCTGACACTGAATTGAGCTTGGTGATAGTCAGTCTGCAGGCTTTGTCAATAAAGGTTCCTTTGCTATCAGGACAATAATTCCAAACTTATTCCAATACTTTGTTTTGCTAAAGAAAAGCTTACTTTATATGTTTATTTAGAATGGCAAAATATTACATCTCTATTTGCAGACTAAAAAGAAATATAACAGAAATGCGATAAGAAAATGTTATATAAACTATATATTAATGTATATAAAAAAGAAATAAAATAAGAAATAGTTTTTGCTTACATTATTCAGTTTCTCTCTCCCATTAGGTTGGCAATGGACAAGACAATCATGTCCCTGCTAAACTGGAGTTGTGGCCCTGAGATATTCCAGACAGGGGACTCTGTCACCTGGGACTTGCTTCCAAAATTCCTGCTGGATTCCCTCCCCATGGAAATTGTGTAGAGGGTCCTCTAGAAAGTCAGAAGACTGATTCCAGCTGTAGAGCTGTGGTTTTACAGCTTATTTTTGACCTTTATGCTGTGCTGTGCCTTTTCCCCCTCTGCCAGTTATTGTCCTCAGTGTCACTTGACTTTATTGCATCCTTAATGGTTTCATTTTGGGGAGTTATGTGGCAATTTTGTAGCAAACTGCACATTTTATGTCTTACACACATTCCAGAACTGCAAAGATATAATTTCACAAAGTCCCAAAACATGTTAAAACCGTTAATCTAGGATTAATGGGGAAAGGGTGAGGAAAAAAAAAAAAGGAATAATTTAGTAAAGACTAATTTCTTATGTTCTGTGATTAAACCTTAGAGAGATGTTCTGCAAAAGAAAGAGCCTGGACTGATGTCTGTCAGTTTTTGCCTCTAGAATGAGCAGCCTGGAACAAGAACCTGGCCAGGTAAGAAAAAAAAAAGGTGAATGTTTGATTTGGGCATTTTTTGCAAACATCCTTGTTTCAGGATAATAATATACACATCCCCAAATATATCCCAGCATACATGGCATAAAAAATTAACAACATCCTGCTCTCTTTTCAGCCCTCTATATTCAGAAGGCTACAAAATTGTCTCATGTATGTGTGCTTTCAATTAAAATTTCCAATTTCCAGCTCCAGTGGTTTTTCTCCACAAGAACAGGGAGAGAGGCCTGCATGGAGCTGGGCCTCTGTACTCATTATGGGCTGCTTAGCAAGCACCTGCTATTCTCCAGCTTAGGAAACAATTGGAAATTCAAGTAAGTCTCAGCAAGAACCTACAAGAGAACATCAGGCAGCCAGCCAGTTTCATATGCTTCATCTTTCAAAGATTTTTGCTCTGATGCTCTCCCTCAGCACTACACACCAATGTTTTCCCCTGCTTTTCTTTCTGTATTTGAAGTGGAAATATGTTGCTGTTTTAAATGCCTCCTTACTGGAGATTTAATGCCCTGTAATGATAAAAATTATTTATCAAGATATGACTTAGGGAAAAAAGAACATGTTAATATGGAAAGCCAAGCTAAATTTCCTCTTCCAAAGAGCAAAGTGAAAAATCTTTCTGGGCCAGATTTGGTTGAAGACCCAGCACATGATATACAAGAACTCTGAGCACATAATTCCCAGTTTTTCTCAGGTATTTGTTGTACTAACAATGTGAAATTAACTTCAATTGTGTAGCAATTTGAGAGGTGCTTTATAAAGAGAGTGATCCATTCAACACTTCTGATTTAGGCTGTTTTAAAAGCAGTGTTGAGGCCCCATGACATCCCCAGACACATAAAACCAAATCTTTTCAGGCTCAGCTGGGCCTTTCCTCGTTCCTAGGGGTGAAATGCACACAGTTTCCAACCTTTGAACCTCTCATCCTAAACAAAGTGATCTGATGTGAACCTGGAAGCAGGAAAAAAAGATTCTGTAGTTGGTGTTAGGTTTTCACACCTTTAGGTTTGGCTTAGATATCCTCTGGTTAGGGATGGCTTGAAATTTTTAATTTTTAACTCAGAGCTTAGCTGCTACAGGGCTTTGTCAGTTCTAGGGTCATAAAGAATAGAAATCCATTCAGTTTTTCAACTTATTTACCTAAATGTTGCAACTCCTTAATGCTTTTGGGCAGCCTCCACTTTTTGGCTTTGACCTTCTACCACTTAAGAATTGAGTGTATGATTCTATTCTGGTGAAATGCAGAGATCAAATTAAAAGAGATCAGAATCACTACCATATGAATATCTATTAAATAGCAAGTCTAAAGAAATATAATGAAAACACACACAAGAAGGAAAAAAAACCCCTGATACTCTTGAGTTTTATGTGTAGATAGAAAGGCAGTGGCAAGTTTGGACTTCATATGTGTAGTGATGTGGTAAATTAAATTGGTCAGGGTAGCTCCAGGGAGCTAACAATTTTTTTCCTTAAGGGTATATAAAATGTCATATTTTCATTCAGAAATGCTAATACTCTGCTACTCTTCCAGCATTTTGTATGTAGTATTAACTGAAATTCATTGCAGGCAGGAAAAAAATGTTTGTTTTACTCAAAAAAATATAATGCACTCCTTAATATGTGCAGAAAATTAAATCCTGTGTCTGTATCTGAAGAGACACAGGACTGAACCTCCTCATTGACTGAACTACTGGAGCTACTCCAAATAATCCGAATTTTTCTGGCTTTGCACCCCCTTGCTATAAGGACAGCAGACAACAATTATAATAAAACACAAAACACAGGACTGCACTTGACATGTGTGTGGTGCACGGTTTCAGGGCGGGGCAAATGTAGATACAAACCAGAAACTAATTATTTTTAATCCTCTAAATTACAGTTTGTGGTCTCAGGGTGCAGGGTTTACTTTAGCCTGACAGGTCTGTGCTATGTTCAGCCACACAAGACAAAAACAACTTCCACATTTGAGGATGGCAGAGAATTCCAACTCCTGCTCAGTTTGCAGCAATCACTGACCCCACTGGGTAGGTATGGTCCTTTTCTGCTTTTTAGGGGAATTCAGGGTGGTTTTATTAATGTGTTCTGCCAGGAGCACAGAGGAATCAGCATTCTTCCTCTTTTCCTGAGGCACATGGCATCTGAAACTTTGCTCTTTCACTACACATGGAATGGATGTTTGGGAGGTGCTCTGTGACTTGCAGCGTGCTTTTGTGTGTGATGATGCTCCTGAATTATGAATTATATAAATATATCCATGTCTCCTGGTGTGTGCAGGAGACAGGAGTCAATGATACTGATCAAGGAATAGTTTCCAATCCCAGTATCTCATATTCTCCAGTATCCAGAACCATAAAACAGCTGTCAAATGAAAGATGGTATTTATCTGAACAAAAGCAGTCCTGCACGCTGCAGGTGATTACCTTTATTTTAACCACTCTATGATCCTTCAGCCAACATGAACAGGCACTTCTGAAGTAAAGTTCCACCCACTAATTAACAGTTTAGAGGTAAAAACCTCAGATGGGTCACACCCCAAAGTCAGGACATTCACTTTAAAGGAATTTTAAGACTCTCCAGGTCAGGTGTCGACAGCTACAGCTTAAAGTTGGATGACATTATTTCAATCAGTCATATTTGGAATATTAATAAGAAATATCAAATAATTCCTTTGCTGTTCACTGTCTGGACACCAATTGGAAGGTTTCATCCAGTTTTTTTGACATTACACTTCAGGGAAGGTGTGGACTGATTTTAAAAAGTCTACAGGTGAGTGAGAAATATCAAAGTTCTTGTAAGACAGGAACTACACTGAAGAGCTAATGAAGGCTAAGTACAGGTTAAATTCTAAAAGGTCAGGGAAGGAGAAGTTGGAGAAAATAAATATTAATACTTCTCAAGTGTATGGAAAGTTCTTAAAGAGGCTGTGGATACAACAAGAAATATGGATTTACCTTGCTGCAAGAAAGAATGAAGAAAGATGAAGGCTTGACCAGGGCTTTGCCCACAGAGCAGCAAAAGGAAGCAGCTGCAGAAGATCACTTCTCCCCAAGGGCTTCTTGGTGCTGAAAGCAGGGAGTTCAACTCTGCAAATCTCTGCTTATTTCAGTATCTGCTGGCAGAGGACAGGGAGCAGCTGAAGTGTGCCCATCCTTCCCTGTTCTCCCACCTCCCCCAGTCCCATCTCACACCCGGGGCCCTCTCCATGCTGTTGAGACATTTTCCCTCCTCCTTCTGCAACGACAAAATTTTGGCCCCCAAATGTGGACAGTTTTTTACTGAGACATAGTCGATGGGAAAAAGAAACATGAGAAAGCAACAGCTGCCTAATTCAAGGACACGGTTTCTTTGAGCAAGAAGTTGTTTAATAAAATCTGTGATAACAGGAGGTAAAAAAGAAGCCACAAACATCTTGAGAAAGGTGGGTCTGACTTTATATAGCTGGCCAATAGTGAGCTCTAGTTTTGCAATATGTATGAGCCTTATTACTGTGATTATAAAAGTGTGCCTGTTAATCAATAAATCCGAGATTTGTCATCATCAGAGGGTGAAAAAGTCTCCCGTCCACCTCGTCACCCAAATGCAAACAGAAACCAGGCTCAGGACTCTGTGAGAGCCCAGCAGAGGCTCTGCCACACCAGGGAAACTGAAGAACCTATGGGCCCATGAGTTAATAGGAGAATAGAAGTGCTCTGCATTCTAATAAATCAGAGATCTATGATGTTTTTCACAGTTCCCACAGCAATCTCAAGGAATGATGGAATTACTCACTTCCTCTGCTGTTTCTCAAGCTTTTCTGGTGCCACAGCAACTGCTTATGTTGAATATTTAACCACCCTACTTCTACAGATCCCAATTTACTGATGTTCTGACAACTTTCCTTTATCTCTCACCCTTTCATCACTCAAGGTGTGGGGAAAAAAGTCAGTCAGTGTGCATTATGAGCCCACAGAAGTGCAGAATGAAAGAGGAGGAAAAACATGCAAATAACTAGCTTTGACTCCTTGCTGCTAACTCACAAGCCAGAGTGAAAACAGCCAGAAGCTCCCTGAACTGGATAAAAGAATATGTGTGAGGAGCATGGCTGATTAATTGAAAGGAAAGCATTTGGTGAAGCCCTTAACTAGTTAATCTTATTTTGTGAAAACTCCTGCATGTTTTTAAGGCCTATTTTCTGTCCTGAATTCTGGACATATAATTGTTTGTATTTTGAACAGTTGGCTGAAGTTTTGTAATGAGTTGCAGCAGACATTAGTTCTTTACTTGATGCTTTCCTGTTCTTTTCACCTAAAAATTTCTTTGCAGACAGATTAACAAACCACACATTGGATTAAAAAAAGAAAATGTTGCCTTCTTAAGATTCAAGAAAAAATACTTTCAATTTTTCTCTTCTCACATGTACCTGTGGAAGATGGAAGCCTTAGGAAGGTGCAGTTTCCTTTTACCTAGAGAATAACTGTAAGACAAAGAACTTTGACCCCAGGTTTCATTGAAGTCAGCAATTAAATATCTCAGTTTTGCTTTCTCTGGCTGCAGTACTGACACAAATTTCCAGTTTCTGAATTCTTCTACCCATCTGGTTCAGAAATATCTTCTATAGCTCTTCTTCATTGTCCTGAGATTAAAAAGGAAAGTAGCACTTCTTAAATTCATATAGAATAATGAATGAGAAAAGCGCCTTGTCATTCATTTTAAAGAAGATTGAAGTGGTTATAACACATAATTAATAAATTGAATGAAGTAATTACTTTTCAAATTGATTTCTAATTTCCTACCAAAAGCCAAAAGTTCCCATGGTTATTAATGGAACAGGAATAATTAACAGTACCTACAAATTAAAATTACCCATGCTGTATTGCATACTTGGAGGAGCTGGATAATAAATTTGTTGTGCTCTTTGCATGGAAATGGATCCTAGTTTGAATAAACCTCAACCCACTCATTCCTTCCTGTTGATTCTGTCAGTTTACAACAGCACTTTATGCTCTCTCTTGCCCTGAGTTTCAGTATTCTCCCTGCTGCCACTCTGGAAAAAAGACCTGTGGGCAGCACAACACATCTGGTGACATGGACAGTGATGAGGAAAGCAAGGAAAAACATCAGCTCTCAGTAAGGTCAGGAAAGACAGCTGGAAATATTCGGGGATCACAATCATTTCAGTGATGTATTGTCAAAGCTGTCTTAATTCTCCCTGTCAAAGCACAGCTGCCACACTGAGGATTGTTTTGTTGGAGAGATGTCAGATACCTCAGGATATGGCCTGACTTTATAAATATAAAATTTACAGTTTGGGGAAGCAGAAATATCTTCATTTAATGGCAGTGACAGAATTAGGAAAATGGATAACTTTGTGGGCCCCTGCAGTGGCAAGCAGAAAAATTTATAGGATTATGACTTTAGCTAACTGTACAAAGATTTTTTTTTCCTTTAATGTTTGTGTTTAAAGAAAAAGAACAGAATATAAAAATTAATGAGAACATTTTAGGCAGCATTTCTTATCTTGCTGTAAATAGTTTTTAGACTAGGAGAGCACAGGTGCATTTCAAAAGACTGAAAGGAGCCAGCCTTGTTCAAAAAGGTCCAGGACAACTGACAGGAGTATTTTAAATCATTGCAATGCTTTCCCCAGTTTTAGCTGCCATAAACACTGCAGACATTTTTGAAATTCCAGAAGTCATAGGCATTTATAGAGCTAAAAGGCATCCATTTTTATACTGTCATTGTGAAATGAACATGGCAGGGCAAATATTTACATGTAAAACCATTCCTATCCTTATTCAGGGTAGACTTCCTATTTATTCTTTAAATTGCTTGCAGCCAAAACCTCTGTGCTTTTCTCTGGTGCTGCTGACTGACCTGGGGAGACTGAGGTGTGATAGAAAATCCTCTGAAGTTTGTTTCACCGTTCTGGTTTGATTGGGCAAGCACAGATGCAGCAGGTTGACAGGACAGCAGCCTGCATTTCCATCTGAGCTGCATTTCCATCTGAGCTGCATTTCCACCTGAGCTGCATTTCCATCTGAGCTGCATTTCCATCTGAGCTGCATTTCCATCCGGGTGCCTTCTTCTTCCCCATCAAGCAGAGATCTTTTTGCGTGTTTCCATTAGAGTATTCCACAGCACAGGAAAGTGCCTCAGGGGCAGTTATTTGTCTGATTATGTTGCTTTGTAATGGTACTAGCTTGATACTGAAAGCACATTTATTGGAATTAGAACCTGAAGTCTGGACAAAAAGTGGTTTGGGTTTTTTATTTAGTTTTGATTTTTTTTGCTGTTTTTTTTTTTTTTCCTCTCAGGCAGAATCCTGTGCCAATGGGAAACTGGGTGCTCTGCAGGACACAACTGTTCCTGTTCCTTCAGGAGGCACCACATTTTATTTCAGCATCCTTACAATTCCACAGCTTTGTTTTACCTCTCCAACTTCTGTCTGTGTGAAGACTCAACTTTTCCCACTGGCTGGCTTTACCTAACTTATCTTATTTGTGTCCTGGTGTTATTTCCTGCCAGCTGAATTACAGCTTTGAGCCTTCTTGTCAAACCATAATATCCAACTCATGTAGGCTCCCCACAATCCCATTTCTCTTCCCACAGTTAGGCATGTTCCTCAATGATAGAAAAATCACCTCAATACCCAGAATGACATGTTATGATCTTAACGTGAAAATTGACTTTTCTTTCAATTTTCGATGAAGAATTCTTTCTTCATTGTCAAAACTTAAATTTAAAGCCAAGGGTGTCCTAAGGGTTTCGCTATTAAATAGTATCTCAATAAAAATTACTGTTTTCATATGTCAAGAAGTTTCAAAATGATGTAAAAATGCTTCTATTTGGCTGCACTGCAAAAAAAAGTGGAATTTTTGTGCACATCTTGATTAGAAAGCAACCCATTTGAAATCTCCTTTAATTTTTTTTTTTTCCTGGCAATAGAGTTACTGGGCCAGTTTCTTTCATTGGTATATTATATAATAACAAGTCAATTAGAACTAAATGTGTTCTAATTAATCACTGCAAGTTTACTTGATTGACCACACAGTCCATTCCTTGAACAAATCAATGCAGGGGTTAGGAAGTATTTTAAGTTAAAGTAGGAATTCAGAGAAAAGAGAAAAGGAGACAGTAGTCTTTTAAATTATTTTAATATTTAAAATTAAAACAGTATTTTTTTAAATTATTTTCCCAGTGAGAGTTATAAGATCTAGAGGGCAGTTTGGACTGAATTTAGGGATGACTTGGAAATGAAATCAAAATTTAGCAATTTCTAAGCAAGGTTGTTGCAGTGTGTTGCAATCTCCGGTGTTAGACTTCCCTCTAAAAAAAAAAAATTTTCCCAAAAATATTTTGGATTCTCTTGACCCATAATTTCAGAGGGGTAATTTTATTGAGGTTCAGACTCAGGTTTTGTATTGTAGGAAGTCTGTGTCTACTAAGGAAGAGCCTTCATCTACCACATACTGTTTACTGTTCAGAGGCAAATTTCAAGTGTGGAAGGGTGAGGCCATGTGCCACTGGGAGGGTTCTCTCAAAATTGGGTTGCCAGACCAGAGGGCAGCATGATCAGATGAGCCAGAACGTGCAGGGGGGTGTTCTTGGTGAAAGACAGAGGACTGCCTGGCTGCTCACAAAGCCTGCTGGGCGAACACACTGAGCCAGTAAGAACAGACTTTCTTCCCCCAGGTTCCCTGTCCCCCAGGTGTGCCAGCCTCCCCTCTCCCTTGTCCCCTTGCTAAAACACTGTCAGTCAATCTTAACATTCCATCAAGGCTGGCCTGTGGTTGGCAGAAGGTCAAAAGATGTCCCTCACCCTGGGTGGCATTGGGTTAGCCCAGTGTCATTGTCCCCTGGTGTCGGGATCATTCGTTTGTCAGAGTGATCCCAAGAAAAGTTCCCAAGTCTGTTTTCCCAGCCCGGCGCTTAAAGAAGGAGTCAGAGCTCTTCATCTCTCGGTCTCAAGGTTGTTTATTTTATCTTATCTATAAAAAATTTTCTCCTGCCCTGCCGAGGTCAGCTCAGCAGGACAGTCCAGGCACTCTGCCTGCCCCCGGGGTGGTGTTATGTCTTTATACTACAAACCACGTGTGCAATGTTTACAATTGCTTCCCAATGCCCATCACCTGTGATAGACAGTGAGCTTCTACTCTAAACCAATCCCAAAGTGCCAACATCACCACAGAAGATGGAGGCCAAGAAGAAGAAGGAGAAAGGCTGGACACACCCAGTTCCCTCCATCTTCTCTCCATAACCCCCCTGTACCAAAATCCCAAAATGTACATTTCACCCTGTGATAACTTCACTAATATTCTACTTAAACTCTTGTGGCTTACTGATCTTCATAGAAGGTTGGTAATTTGCTCCATGGGTCATAATCAAACCCACAGAGGCATTTTGGGCTCTGTGCCAGGGTCTCTGAGACCCCTGGCAAGGGTCTGGGCTGCTCAAGACAGCCAGAGGGATGTCCTGGGTCCCGACACCCTGAGACCCACCTCCTCCCACCTGGATGGTGCTCACCTGTCCTTCCCTCCCCCTGTCCCTGGGCTTAAAGGACCTTGAGAGCAGGTGGTTGATCCTGTTGGAGCTGCTACCACAATTCAGATCTCCGTGCCCTTGGAATAAGCTCTGGATTTTAACCCTCCATCAGAAACCATCTCCTTTCTCTTCACCTCACCTAAGGACCTTCACCAGAGGTAAAACTGAGCTTCCCACAAGCCTGGACTTGGTTTTTAGTGCCCAGCTGCCATTCCCAGCTGGCCAGAGGTGTCCCTGGGGTGGATGCCACAGCTGCTGCCTCCAGCCAAGAAGCCGAGGCCCAGAACGGCCCAGGCACGTCCCACCTGAAAATACTGGGATCAGATTCCAATACAAGGTGAGTGGCTTTTCTCTCCTAATTGAAGATCAAAGTCAAACCCCTAATTCTTAAGCCTGAACTTTGGCAATTGTCTAAACTGAAGCATTAAGGCATTTCATTTTCTCAGCCGGCCAGAGGTATCCCTGTGGTGGATGCCAAGAAGCTGAGGCCCAGAACAGCCCAGGCACGTTCCACCTGGAAATATTGGGATCAGATTCCAATAGCAGGTGAGTGGCTTTTCTCTCCTAATTGAAGATCAAAGTCAAACCCCTGATTCTTAAGCCTGAACTTTTGCAATTGTCTAAACTGAGGCATTAAGGCATTTCATTTTCTCTGCAGGCTGTTTTTCCCCCTCAGAAGCAACTCCCTAAGTCTTTTAGATCAGAATTAAAACAAGCACTTCAAGCATCTCCCAGTGAGTTAAAAGGCATTGATTTCAGTTGTTTTTTTTTTCCAAGAGCCTTAATTTCTGAGAGCTGCTTTCAAAGCACTGGGAGTGGGAGTCTGGTCCAGGCTGGCTGCACTCTCAGCTGCATTTGGTACACGAGGGGCTTTAGTTCCACCTACCAATAATTCCACTGAGCCCACTCCAAAAGTCTCTTGCATTATGACAGTGAGCAAAATTAATCTTTGTAATGCTGAAAGGTGTGCAGTGGTGTTTTCAGATTTGTTTATGTATCTAAAAGCTGTGTTTTTCACATGGTCAACATGAAAGTCAGCTCAGTAGCTGTGAACCCACACTGACTATAACATTTAAAGCCATGGTGGTATTAATAAAATATGTGTGTGTGATCATTAGCTCCTTCCTGATCATGACCCCATGCAGAAGCAGGATTTTCACACTGAATAGACAGCAATAATCTGCACCACATCGTGCCAGTCACAGTTTCCAGTTATTTTCCTGAGATGTTTTACTGTGGAGAACAGTAAAATACAAAATAAAAAATCAGGGAATGGCATTATCAGTTCTCCTCCCAGCTGCACTCCAGGTTTGGAGGAGCCATCTCAGAGTCTGCAGAGACTCCACACCAAAAAAACCCAACCAAATAAAGGGAAAAACAACTAAATAAAAATATAAAAATTAAAAATTATAAAACAGCAATCCAAACACTGGGTGAGAGGAGAAGAGGGTAAAATTCTGAGCTGGACACAGCTGGGTGGAGCTAATGCCAGGTGGAGGTTTGGGCTTCAGACCTGCATGAAAGAGAGACCAAGCAAAGCAAGACCTGCAACATCCTTAAAAATATTTGTGTGGAAATGTCACTATTCCACTCACTAGCAATGCTTTAAAAACTTCTGGCCCTCTGCTGTGTGGTACTGCTGCCAGCACAGGCTCACTGCCTCTGTTTTTCATTCTTAATTGGGAAACTCCCTTGGGTGTCAAGTTTGCAAAACCTTTCCTCCCTATAAACACAGCTAAAAAATGCTTCATAATTCTCCTCTCCTGTATCAACAAAACCAGAGCTGGACATTCTGCTAAGCTTTATTTTCCATTGCTCTGCACACAGTGAATATGCCAAATTTTTGGTTTGTGACTTGCTGCATGGGCACAAGTCTTCCTGCTGCCTCTTGGAACCTTTCACTTTTTGTTTTCTTTTCAAAGCTTTCCTACCAAGAGGCTGCCTGATTGGTGCTGAGATATTTCAGGCAGCTGACAATCTGAACTGCTGTGAGCACAGGCTTCTGGCCAGCTCACAGCACAGGCAGCTGCTCCTCTATTGCTCTTTACTTTGTGGTTTTTTGCTTATTCAAAATGAAACCATGAACAGGCTCTGGTGGCCACAAGGGATGACAAAAAGGTGCACTGATATCATGGGGCAGTGGCATGGCAGAGGAACAAGAAGAATTTCTCTGTCTCACTGATTTTTAGTAGACTCACATACAATAAGTACAGGACACTCAAGGGCAAAAGGGAGATATTGCAATATGTGGGGATCAATAGCTGGAGCATTGAAAATAGAGTGGCAAAGAGTTATTTTGAACTCTTTTTAACAGGGGAAATGAATAGGGAATCAGATCTGACACTGCCAGGCTGACTGAGCATTGCCATTTTCCCATTATGATGTATTTCATTTGGGAACACCCCCAAAAAAGAGTCATTTGCACAGCCTGATGCTACATGCTGTCTCTGGATTAAAGTTTTTCTTTTCCCCCACATGTTTGGGATTTTATTAGAGTGTCCTCCCACCAAGTAATGTTTTCTTCCTTTCAGAAAGTGACATTTGTGATTCTTCAAAGATGCAGTGCTCATTCATATTAAAGTCACTTCAACACTGTTACCCAGCTTTGGTAATAAATGTGATTTGGACCATCATATTTTTCTGCCTAGTGGAAAATTACAGGCAAGGTTGCAAAGATGACAGCATCCAATTTATGGAGTTCCCTTTGCAGGGTCCTTGAACCACTCCATTAATACTTATGTAAATACAAATAACTTCCAGTGTCATTGTCAGCACATCATGTTCCTATTAGCTCAGGGTAAATATTTGAACCCAAAAAGGTTGTTTGGTAAGGTTAGGCCCTTTGATGTGCTTAATGATGCATCCATGAGCTCAACATTTGCTTAGATGCATATTCAATTGTGGGTATAAAATATTTGCTGGATTGGCACTGAAAGGATTTGTAAACTCAAGGTAAATATCATGCATCTTGTACAAGTAAATGCATGCAAATACATGCAAACATAACACACAAATCACATCTAAACACATATTAATTTTCATAGTTAATATGTTAAATAATAGGAATGTTAATGTTCAGACAGTCTTCAATAATTAATATATGTATGAGATATATATTCCTTACCTACAGAAGGCTGATTTCAGTGGGCCAAATTTTATTCCAGAAATGTTTATTCCAAGTATATTGTGCCAAAAAAGCCTCTATGGGAGAAAAAAAGAATTGAAAAGTTTTCAGGGTTGTGATGGCTGGGGAGATGGAAGTGAAACAGTGCTGGTTAAAAAAATACCTTTTTTTTCAAAAATCAGGTTATTTCATAACTGATTCTCCAGTGCCCATTTGTAAATGGAAAACCACCTGCAATATTTGCATTTGCAAGATTTGCACCTCATGACTGCAGCCAAGATGTGACAGGTTGTAAACAGCTGAGCTGTGCCTTGGATTTCTGTTCTTTCAGGGTGACTCCTGCACCCAGGGGAAGGGCCAACATCACCCCCAGGGAATATCACCTGTTGTCAGTGGTCACAGGGGTTTTGTTGAGGATGGAAGAGACAGGATCTTGATTCCATGATCAGAAGGCTTGATTTATTATATTATGATATATATATATATATATATAACATTATAACTATACTACATAGAGATAGAAAGGAAAGAGGCTTCTTCAGAAGCTGGCTATGCTAAGAAAGAGAGATAGAAAGAATGAACAACAAGGGTCTGTCTGTCTCAGCACAGAGGACAGCAGCCCTGCCTGTGAGTGCTCAGTAGGTCCAAACATCTACAGGGGACCAACCACAGGTGGACCTGTTGCATTCCACAGCAGCAGATAATAATTGTTTACATTTGCTGCTGAAACCTCTCAGCTCCAGCAAGGAAAAATCCCAAGAAAGGATTTTCACAAAGAATGTCTGCGACCATCACCCTCAGTCCTGCTCAGAACCCTTTGTGGCAGAGTCAGACACTCCCACTGGAAACGATCCAACACATGAAGTCACAACTGAACTGCACAAATTTTCTTAACTTTACTCCCAAATTCTCTCACCTGGCTACCACTGGAGGCTGTGGTGGAGCTCTGAGGTGACTCTCAAATGCCATCTCAAATGCTGGCAGAATATTTTGTTTGCAGCACAAAGTCTCTTGGAAGAAGCTCTTCTGGCACTTCACAGAGCAAATTAGACTACTTATCTCTAAAAGCATTCCATTTAGCATGAAATACAAATAAATCTTACCAACAATAATCAACAATATCTTTCAAGATAAAGTAAGTGGTGAAGGCTTAGGAGGACACATAAAGATACTTCAGCAAGTCCTATTAGAAGAAAACTCATTCTTGCATTAGGAACATGATTTATTAATTTTTTTTTCGAAAATTCAAACTGTGGCACTTACAGGATGTTCCCAAAGGATGTGTGTAATGCTAAGACCAGTTTCCAAAGCTGATGATTTTCACTCACTCTGAAAAATAATTCCACTTTTCTTTCTCCTTTTTTTTTTTCTTTTTGTATTGCCAGTAATAGCTCTCAATATAAATTCTCCAGAATCCATCTGAAACAAGATGATTGTATCCTATGAGCCATGAAAAGTTGATATGGGAAAAAAGAGACACAGGAGAAGGTATTTTATTTTTTATATTGGCTTGGGATTTTTTTTTAATAAAGAGGATCACTTATTTCCTAGTATATCAAAGATGAAAATGTGCTTACTGAAAGATGACTCTATAAGTAGAAACTTTTACTTTAGGTTTCAACAGTGCCATTTCATTTTAATCTAAAAATTTTTCTTACATTAGGCTGGGAGCCAGGAATAAAAGTCTGATTTTTATTTTGCCCACGCTTTTGTCACAGGCTGTAGATTAATAAAAATTATAGCAATGGCAGAATTGCACAGCACCACTAACAAGAGATATCACTCAGTCATGGTTCCACTATGGAGGATACCAATATTGTGTATAAAATAATATAACTATATTTTTATATATATATATATATAATTATACTATAATTATATTATATAAAATAATATAATTATATTATTAATATTAATATTAATTAATGATATAATTATAATTTTAAATGATTTAAATGAAAAGGTTAATTATTGAATTCCAGACCTCTTTCAAATACATAATATTTATAATATTGTACAAGTATTTATAATTCTTCACCCTAAAATAAAACACCAATAAGAGTGGTGAAACTGCTCTTTTGCCAGGCCTGCCTCTGTAATTCTGGTTTTATTTCCAAACTGCTCATTTGCAAGGCAGAGAGGACAGGAATGCAGTCATGTCCAAATGTCAGCACAGCAATATGCTGGTGACCCAGCAGAGGGTAGGACTAAATTTCATGCTTCCCTGAATTGCAAATAATGTACAGAGCTATCACATCACTGCTTTAATTCCTATTAAATTGGCAGGCGTTTGACCCAGAAATTTGCCATTTAGCACTGAAAAAAAAAAAAAAAGAAATTCCTTCATTACAGGATCTCATAGGGGATTAATTTTAATTTTCCCAAACAATCAAATGATGCAGGAAGTTGTAAGTTTTAAATGGAGAGTTTGGTTGTAGTTGTTGTATCTGAGACTTTCTCATTGCAGGACTCACATTGCACATTGTAGATGCTTTATAAAAATGTAGAAATATTGCAGTGATCTGATTTGGAGTGGGTTTAAAAACTCCTCATGGGTCTGTTTGTCCCAATATTTTGGGGCAAGTGATCATTTTAATTAAGTTGTGCCTCCCTTTTGTACTCTCTGACTTCTCACACATCTGCCAAGCATCAAGAAAGCTCCAACTTGCTTTGAGCACTCTTTAAATCAAAGATGAGGAGTAGGTGAGATGTTTTTATTTTTATGTTATTTTTGCTTCATGTCAGGCTTGGAAGCAAATTCACCCTCCCAAGGATGCCTCAGAAGGACTTAGAGGAAGAAAACAAAATTCCTACAGGGTTTTAGTGGCAAAATCCAGGACAAACAGAGTAAAACATGTCACAAATATGTGTTAAAGGAGTGGCCACTGCAGGAAATGCCACGAGGGTCAATATCTGAGCCACTTTCACCATTGTCACCAGTGCCACTCTGAGAGCAACCTTGGAAGTCACTGGGAGCTGAAAATTCAATTAGAGTGATGTTTTACAACAAGATCACATTTTTTGTAGGCTAGAGTATTGTAAAATTTTTACTCCACCATAAAACATTTTAAAATTAAGTAATCAAGGCTCAAAACTCTAAAATACATGCCTTCTGCATGTATTTAATTACATGTGGTGGAACAGTGATTAAAATTTAGGAGGCAGAAGGGAAAGGTGCCTGCCTGCAGCAATTACATGTGGGATAAAAGCAGTTTAATATCAGTCAAATTTCACATCAATGACTTTGTAAAAATTCATGGAAAACTGCTGGAGCAAGTAGTTATTACTGCTATTACAGTGCAACATTAAACAGTGGTCAAGGAAAAGAAGTTTTGACATAAAAATGATCTGTATAATATGGGCCAACAGGGTTTCATTCAACTGCCTGTTTTTTCCTGTAGGGTGATAGAATGAAAGCTATCAGAATTGGCTATTACTTATTAGGAGGTAAGTGTCTCAAAAATATGGAAATAAATAGTAGACTAAATCTAATAATACAGATTTTCTTAGTGCTTCTATTGGTTTGTCATGCTGAACTGCTGGTGGTTTGTGTTCTCTGCAGAAAGCAGATTAATGTGTTAGAGGATACAGAGGAAAACAGAATTAACTCCAAATTTGTGGGCTGAATTTTACCTGCATGAAGGACAATTGATCACAGCACATTTGCCAGGCAGAGACTGCAAGAAGACTCCTCCAACAAGCAGGAGTTCATAGCAGGAAGGACAGAAGCTGCTTGGAAGCTCTGATCAACACTGAAAAAATCACAAAATTGCTACAAGAACAGTTCAGTTCTGTTCAGTTGCCAAAAAAAAAAAAAACCAGCCTTCAGTTCTGACCTAACAAAGAAAGCTCCTCATGGCAGATTGTTCTGCTGATGGGGCCAAAGTGTAAATCTGCAATGAAGGTAAGGACTGGCAGAGTGATGGGGAAGCTCCTCAGCTTCATGCCACCCCTATTTGATGGATATAAAATAGATACTTCCATTATTCAGCAGAGAATAAAATAAAAAAAAAGAAAATAAAAGTTTGCTGCTCCCAGAGCACAGACACCCCATCAGTGCTCCTGTTTCCTGGAAGCACCAGCCTCACTGAGCCCAGTGTAATTGCACATTATGAAACCACAGCTGGGCCTCCAGGGGAGTGATCTGAGAAGAATTTACCAGTAACATGAGAATAATTCTTCCAGCTCTGTCCTGTGTTAATGGCTGTAGGTCAGAGTGGTGTGGGGGCTCAGCTATGGCCAGCATAGTTCAACAACAGCACCAGGCTGGTCAGAGATTTCCAGGAAAAAGAAAATCCATAATTTGCACTGTTTTCCTTTCTTTCCTCCCTTTTGCCTGCTTTTGCAAGTGCTTTGAAAAAGACCAAGAGGGTGTAATTGCTGTCAAGGCATTTTGATGTTTCAGCTTTCCATTTTTCTCTGTTGTATAGAACACATTTTTTGGGTGGGACTGTTCAGCAGGGCTCCAACAGTCACAGCACATTTTGCACACTTTTTCTCCCTTTTCTTGAAGCATGTGGATGCAAGCTCTGCAAAGCCCAAAACTGTTCTGAAAATGGTATTTTTTGGCCTCTTAAGCTACAGCTCTTTCCAAAATGAAAAAAAAAAAAAGGTCAAAGAGCATCTGATCTGCAGTTATCAATATCCTAAGGTCAGCTTGAACTGGAAAACTCCAAGTTTTAATCCCATGTATTCCCCAAATCGCTCTTAAGTCACGAGGCAAAAACCCTTTGCTTGTAATAAGGACAGGATTAGATTTTAACTCACCTGTCCTAGATCCTCATTGCCTCCTGCAGGTTAGAAGCCAGATTTTCCACAAAATGCCAGCCTAATATTCTCTTTTATATCCAGCAATTTTTTCAGCACTCCTGCTGCTGTTTGGTGCAGGTAGTTTAATATTCGACACCCAGAGCAATAAAAGAATAAATTTCCTTAAAGAGCAAAGCTCCTCTGGTCAGGCTCTTCCTGAGATGTGTGGTACTAAGGTTCCAAATTCTAATTTGGCTCCCCAGGGTGCCTAAATATGGTTTTATTGAAAGATACAGCAGCACCTCACTTCAGGCTCCCTCCAAACTCCACCTTTGCTTCATCATGCAGCATGAACAGCAGTTCTCACACCTTTAGGTATGAAATTATCACCTGGAAAACATTTAGGCTTAACCTGAGAATCTGGGGTGAAATTCTATCCCCTGTTGTGTTCTCAAGAGCACATGAACATTGGCTGGCTCTGGTGTGGCGTGGTCAGAAAATAGAAATTCAGATAGTTGCTACCAAAGATTTTATTCTGCCTTCAGCACACAAAGCAGAGTCCCAGGAAAGAATAACAGAGTGTAAGAATGGCAGCACTTGTAGCAGATCTGGGCTGAAACAAATGTGAGGTTAACAGGTGAAAGAACTGATGGAAATGGGATATGACCACATTAGCTCCCCTATATGTTTTATTTCCCTACAGTAGAATGTGCATTCAAACTATGTTAGATGTCTCCCTGGAAAGATTACAGTGTGGAGAGAAAAGAATTAATTTAAGATAAATGAATCACACTGTGAGGTATGTCTTTTGAAATCTCACTCTAACAAATAAATGTGCTACAATCAGCTTTCTACTTAATTCTTAATAGACAGTGGGAATTCCATATTGGAATCAAGTATTTGACTCAATTTTACTGCTGTCAGAAAACATAAAACACCTTTCCATGGGCTCTTTTGAAATAAAAATCAACAGTAAAAGGAAGTTCACTGTATTTTTCAGTGGCATGAAGAAATAGCACCACGTTTCTTCATGGGAATTGTGAAATGCAAATGTGTGAGCAATATTATTTGTGCTGGCAGCTCAAGCCCTCTATGCCAGATCCCCTTACTTTTCAGTATGCTTTCATTATTTTCTCTTTGTCACTGAAACCTTGTCTTCAGGAACTGAAAGCAGAGAAAATACATTTCCTATTTTACCTCTTGAAGACTTCTCAGTTGGTCAATTTTCACCAGGACACACTAAACAGGAGTAGACAGGATGGACCAAGCATCTCTCAATAGCATTTCTTCAAAGCAGGATGCTTGCACAGTGGTAGGGAAGTCCTTTCTTCTCTTGAATGTTAAGTATTGGCTTTTGTCACATTGAAAGATACTTTTCTCATTGTACAGTGTAGAGGAAAATGTTCTGGTTTTTTCTCCTGCAAAGGCAACACAATTTAAAATCACAGGATGTATAAATATCATGCAAATCCTCCCTCCCCTTTAAATATATGGTGATTCTGGTTGTCCAAAAATATGGATTTTGAAAGTGGCAGAAATTGATAAACTTTATTACAAAGCAGGAATAATGAGGATTATCCAGCATCCCGTAGCACATTATTCAGGCATTTCTTCAAAACCATAAAATCCTGGAAAAAATCTCAGGAAAAGGCAGGCTTGGGAAACCTCAATAAAGCTCACCACGTAGGAGAAGTGGATCATACTGGGTAAAATGCATCTGTGGGCAAATTTGCCTTCATAATAGCAGGGAGCACCTCTGGAAGGATAATTGGGACCTGAGAGCTGCAATAAACCTTGCACTGCTGCATGCAGGGACCAGCTCCACTCATCACACACAGCTTGATCACAGGGGCATGGAGAGGAGTTTCCTTGTGCCTTCCTATGAATCTCCCAGCAAATCTGCTGCAGCAAAATGCTATTTTCTCTTTAAGGGAAGGCAGTTCAAAGAAATGGCTCAGAAAACAGCCAAAGCAGCCCAAGTGGAGAAAGGCATTTGCTGGCCTTGCTGCAGCACGAGATCACAGGCAAGCAAAACTGCAGGGACTTTCTGCATCTCTCACTGATCTCTAAAATGCACCCTGAGACATAAAAATAGATCCCAACAGAAAGAGGGATTTGTGCTGTTTTTTCCACCTTAGAAGGCACAGTTGGACTAAAGGCTCTGGAATATTCCTTGGTGTGCTAATTGAATTGAAATGTACTCAGAGAAGGGAACAGGATCACACAGAAATCTGCACTCCTGTGCTTTTATGGGTGATTTTTTTTTTGTTTATCTTCTTTATCTTCCACATTCCATTATTCAGCATGTATTATAAGGGTTTCCATTATACATAAATTATATGTATAGTCCTATGAGTGATCTTAGTACAAAGGCTATTTGATCATTCCTTCTCTGTGCATTTGTTCACAAAATGATGGTGTGGAAAAAAATGAGAAAAAAAAAAAACTTTCCTGAATCCACTAGAGTCCAGAAGCTAAATTTATTATATCTTTAACAAACTTAGAAATTTGGGGCATGAGAAGGAGGGAAATATATGAGAAAGAGAAAGAAATATCCTGTACATTGGAGCAGAAGTTAGCAAAGTCCAGAACATCCCACTGAAATACACAATGGTTACAGGGAAAATCTCCTCATTTTGGGAGGTTTAAATCAAATCTAGATCAGAAATTTTATTGATTTATTAACAGCTCATAAATAACTGCCAACCTGTGACCTGGATATTCAGGGTGTATACCAGCAGTAGAAGAGATTCAGCACAACCCTGGACACCTGTAAAGTGTTAAGAAGAATGTGCAGGACACTGTGAAGTGTTAATAAGAACAAGCAGGACACTGTAAAGTGTTAATGAGAACACCTTCCCAAAGTCCAAAACCCTCCCCAGATACCTGGCCCCAAAAATGCCCCGTGCTGCTTTGTGGCTCCTTCTCAAGTTGCCTCCAGATTTTTTCCAAAGTTTCTTTTTAATCCACAGTTACTGTTTATTCATGCTGATGGTCATATTCCTCAGTTTCTCCTCAGTTTTGAGGAGCTTTTGGGTTAAGCCCCTGGGTTTATGATCATGTGTTATCATATCTTATGTTTATGATTTTCTAGGTTTGCAGCTCATTTTATCCAGGCCATCCAATCAAAAGGAGAGGCAGTGCAGGGTGGGCACTGCAGCTCTCCCCTCATGTGTCCCAAAGAGAGGAAATGACAAATTTTTGGGAGCAGTGTGTCACCCTTTAGCCCCTGGAAGATAATTTTGACATTACAGTCCAGCTCACCTCAGCAGGAGCACCTGAGCTTTCCATTTGTGTAAATCAAACTCGTGTTTGTACCAGGCAAACTCTTTACAATTAGGCTCAAGCAACCATCTCAAAAGACAGAGCATTCCACACTGTGTAATTTGTTCCAAAGACCATTTCCTGTGCACCACAATGAGCAGCAAACCTGAGAGTTTTATATATATAACCTGCTATAAAGGCAGCTACAAACATGTTCATCATTTACATTGTGGTAACAAAAATGTGAGTTAAATTGGAGCTGTGAAAAAAATAAATGAGTGCATGACACAAATTATTACTTTTACAATTAGAGTTTGAATCTTCTATTATGTCTATCCCTTAAAAATAGTGCATTTTTTAAATTGCTTTGGTGGGGAAGGAAATACATGCAGTTTAGTTATTAAAAGATTTTTTTACACTACTCATTTCATATTGTAGTAGTCAAAACATCTTACCTAAATGCATTTCTCCCTGAGTATTGTATTTTTGTTAAAAATTTGCATTGTACTGAGATTTAATGTGAAATCTCTCACAACATCCAAAATGTTTACATCTCAAAATAACAACTGTCTTTCTAATGGTTCAAAGTCAAGTTCATTAAGCCAGATTGTGAGCTGGGGGTATTTTAAGATTTAGTTGATTCTATAATTTTTATAAATTTCAGGGGTTTTCTTAAGAAAAAATATAGAAATCATTTTAAATTTTATTGTAACCAAATGATGGATTTCACAAAATTTGCATTAGAGATGCTGGGGATTTTGGCCCTCATTCTCTTGAAGTTGCATGCTCAGGTTCAGCCAGACATTCACCATAATTAAAGAATAAAGCAGAATAGCTGAGATTGGGCACTTTTTTCATCACTGTCAATCAGATAACAAAACCAAGGTACTGCCTTTTCTACCCACCTGGAGTGGTTATAGCATCCTAACCTAAATATTCTAAAAGCTCCATTATTATTTACTTCTACTTCATCCTGACTCTTCTCAAGGTGTCATGGGCTCATACCCTTTTACTTCAAAACCAACAGAATAAAATGGATAAGTGATAGGTAATTAATTATTGGGGAAGCAGAGCTTCATGCTGTTTATCTTTGCTCTCCCTGGTTTTTATTGAAGTGTTATTTTCCCCCTGTAAAACAGCCAGAGAGACTTGGTCATCCCTGGAATTCAGACTTATACATTTGGTAAAAGGAGAAAAGCTACACATAGGATAGTGCTTCTGCCCACATTAATATTTATGCATGTACTTAATTCTCCTCACCTGAGTGCAATTAAGGACTTGCATACACCTTTGCAGAACTGGGGCCAAAATAATTACAGTTTACACAAGACTGTGACAGGGAAATATTTCATTACCACAATTAATCCTTTAGAGCATTACGAAATGGCCAGTTTCTCAGAATAAAGCAGAATATTTGTTGCTAATCAAATGTAAAGTTTATGTAATGGTAATGGATGACATTTATAGCACAGGAATATATAATATTTAACAGCTCCATAATCCATGGTAATTTTAATTTCACTAATATTTATTGCAAATGGGAGAGAATGAGAAAGCCTTCCCTTATAGTATCAGAGACACTTGGGTTACATTTTTACATTAGGTGGCACTAATTCCCTATTAACTGGAATTAATGTAATATGCAAAAACCACTTCAATTTCATGGTGTTAATGTATCACTTTAGAGCTGTTACACTTACAAACCGTATAGTACAGCACTAAATGCAGGCTTGATTGTACCCTGCACAGGTTATAATAACCTTCAGATGCTCTTCAGCACCAAACAAGTCAGATCACGTTTTGAGGTGCTGGACAATTTCAGAACCCTGGACCAGATATCCAGCACATGTTCCCATCAGCTGCCATCCTAAGGAATTGGTCTTAAATCAGATAATTAACCAGTCTTCAGGGGGATAAGCAGTAGAAAACCATTGCCAAGAGAACTGAACATTTGCATTCGATTAGAAAGGAACTCTTTTTTGTTGGTGCCAAAATTTCCTATTAATTAAAAGATACAAAATGATGTGAAGTGGCACGCAAAGATGTAAAACCTCAGCATGCTTTACTACAGACTTCACTGGTTGAGGGTCCAGTTGCCTTTTCCAGTGGCAAGCCCAGTCACGGAGCCTGAGGAGCCACAGCTTTGGGACAAAGCTGCTGATTCCAAAGAGGTTGCACTGGGGTGGGAGGAAGGGGGAAGCAAGAGATAATTGTTTAAAAGGATTCAGGAAGACATGCACACATGTAATGCAACATGGGCAAAATGAACACGTCTAGGACAAGCTTCTGGCCCTGAGGACATAAAATGTCACCTTCGTGAGGCCTGCAGCAGCTCAGGCCCATCGTGTTCCTGCCGAGCTCCCAGAGAAAAGCCCAGGCTGGGCACAGTGCTGAGGACTGGGCATAAAACCATTTGTGTGAAAAGGGGCACTGGGCTCCAAGCAGTGCAGCAATGTGCTTTTTCCTTGCAAGGATTTCTGGAAAACAGTTGTCATTGGAAAGGCTTCTAGTCGTGTCTGGTGATCCACGCTGTTTTAAGGACCTCAGCCGTGTCACAGACTCTGCTCTTCCCTCTTTAAATACACACACAGAGAACACAGCAGGACAGGAGATGGAGCTTTCTAACCCCACTCTGGGTTACCTGGCCAGGGTTCAGAGAAGCCAGCTGGGCTCACCTTTTCCCAGTTCCATGTCCATTATCCACCATTTCCATCCGCGGCCTCGCCACTCGTGGCTCCAGCGTGTTTTATTCCAGGGCACGGTGTTTGCTATTGATAAGTGCCAGGTTAATTGCTCAGGAGAGCCACAAATCCTCCCTGCCTGCATCAATAATTGACCCAGCAGTGTCAATTCTCCTTTTCAAAGGAAAGCCTTTTAATGGCTTCGTGAATCGGGAGCAAGAAGTCTCCAGGAGTGGCAAATTAAGAGGTGATACAGATGAGGGGAAAAGGCTTCTCTGGAAGGCTGGAAGTACATCTCAGAGAATGGGCAAAATTAATTAGAAGTTAGAAAAATCATGAACGAAAAAGAATGCTGATTTTTTAAAATCAAGATCTGTGCAAATATAATCCTAAGAAAAATAGAGGAAAAAAAAAAAGGTAAATGTCTTAATTTCATTTCAACAGTTAAAAGCATGTGTGATTAATTTATTGTTAGATTAACTACAATTTTACTCAATTTTACAGAGCAAAGAACATCCTTCAGCCAAGCCTAGCTCTCTGCTGGAAGTAATAGTTGGACCACATGGATATGTTCTACAGGATTCTTCTTTTCTCTTAGTATTTTAATAATTTTCTTTTCAATTGCCGATATGAATTCAAAGAGTATTTAATTTGCTGATGGGTTGACAGATCTTTTTACAGTATATTAGAAACTCTGTAGGTGACAACTACATTTATAGAGTTAGATTTGCTTTTAGATCTGCAGTGATTTCCACCTAAAACTTCCTGACCAGAAAGAAAATTGCCTAGCATTATTTCCAAACAACTTATACAAAATAAGTATTTTCATCTGTTTTTCAAGAATTTCCTGGGTGATTTCTGAGAATTTTCTGGTAAAATTAATTGTAAGATATTATGTGACCACAACAGTATTAGCAGGATTCCCTCCGAAGGACAAACTCCTGCAGATTTAAACAAGGTTACTCTACAAAATTAAGGAAGTGCAATGCAGAGTGAGGAATAAAACCAAAATTATTTTTGAAGTGCTTGGAGACTGAAAATATTTAATGTAAGAAAAAATATGGTATCACCAGCTCTACCAGAATATTGGTATTGATTTTTGCTTTTATAGACTTTGTCAATCTAAACCTTGCACTCTTTATGTGAAACTCAGTTATGTTAGGGTCTAGTGGGAGCAACACCCCCAAAGCAAAGCACTTTGCTTCTTGTTTTGTGCTTTACTACCATTTGAAAATTAATTTAATTACTATACTGAAATGCCAGAACAATAAAGGGGTGTTTTATTTTCACAGTTGGTATTTTTAAGTGAGCTGTTTACTGTCGTGGAAATGATTTCATGTGGCTGGCCTAAGGAAAGGAAAATTTGGGGCAGGTTGGGAGGGGGCTATGACAAGATATTCTATTCACAGCTCTTTTCAAATTAAGGTTAAACCTAAAAACCTAGATCTGAAATTTAGGTCCTTTTTAAATTCCAGAGCTTTGAAGAATAGCTAAAAATTCCCATGTAAATCATCTTAAACTCTCCTTAGGGTGTTATAGAACTCTGCCTATCCACCCAGGTGAGATCTTACCTAGAGCGTGAGAAAGGCAGCTGGACTCAGCTGAACTCTGAGCTGCCTGTGGCTGCTGAGCCAAGCAAGAATTTCAGCAGTGGAACATTCCCAGCCCCACAGCTGTGGGAACACCACTTTGGAAACTGCAGAGTGCACTTTCTGCAGCTTTTGTGGTGTTTAATTTGCAATAAAAAGGAAGAGGAACGGGGATTCAGCGCAGCTTTTCTGCAGCCGTGACATTAACAAATGTTTAGAATAAAGTCTACAGTGTTAAAAAGTAGAAAATGTTTCAGAATCAATGAAAAAGCCACGGTGTCCCTTTCAATTTTCTTGCTCTTCATTTTTGCTGGAAAGCAGAAAAGTAGATTATTGTAATGATTAAGACACTGGCCCTCGACTCACACTCAATTCCCTGCTCCTGCATGCTTTTCTCACCATTTCAGCAGCAGAAAGGGCACAGAAGTGGATGATAATGTACTGGCAGAGTGACATTAAGGAAAATTAGATTTTTGTATAGTGGGAAAAGCGAGTATGAGAAGCACTTGTAGTGACTGGCCATTTTGCACTCACAGCTGGGGTGATGCCTGGTGATCTTTCAGAGTGGAACAAAGCCCTGTATAGAGAAATATTCAACTTTTCTGCATCCACACTTCATGATTCCTGTCCTCAGGAATGAGGATCATGGAATAGCTCCTACATGATGCACTTATGCCCTAAAACACAAATTCTTAGGTTGCCTTGTCCTAATAGCCTCACTGCTGAGCCTTCAGGGTGCCTGGAAGAGCTGCCCTCAGCAAGTGGGGATTGGCTCTGACCCAAAGCCTTTTCCTACATAACTCTGCTAGGAGAAGGGAGGATGGGACAGAGGAAAACCCAGCATTGCACACACAAAACACAATATTGCATTTGAATCACTGCTGCTGACCTAAAAACACAGACCCTCAAGGACTCAAACTGGACCCAAATTTTGTGTTGTAACTGTGCTGAAAACAAGCTGGAATTTGAATGCCATTCCAGATATCAAAATTAATTTTGCTGGAGAACTGCCAATACATTATAATTTTTATTATGAAAATGCTTAGTTTTATATATTGCTCTAGAAGTCAGGAATTTCAAGCCATTTTCAGATCCCAAGGCAAACACAGTATTTGCTTCTCTTCTGTTATCTGATCTCTTTCCCACCCCTTCCATGTATCATCTCTCCTTTTCCTACTTCTGGCCTGTCTCCTCCTGGCAGTGACCAAGTGATGGAAGTTAATGAGATAAGGGAAGGTCTCTGGCTGCCCTTAATGTTGTCAGGCCACTGCAGACCTGCCCCAGTGCCCTCCTGTGCTGGCAGCTCCAATGCTTTGTCAGGGAGGTGCTGTGTTAAAAAGCTCTGTACTGCTGCATTAAAATTCAGTGTCCAGCTCACCTTTGGATTCCCAGCAGTGCTGATGTCAGAGCAGCACCTGAACCAGCCTCATGAGCCAAACCACATCAAACCCAGGAGCTCCCTCAGGGCAAAAAGCACAGAACCAACACAGTGCCACGGTGTTGTGTTAAAATCCACGTGGGCAGAGCAATTCATCCCTCATCTTCTCCTGCTGGGGACTTCTCCTGTAGGGAAGAGCAGATCTGAATATTGATGAAGTGTTTGTGTTTGGAGAGGAGCACCATTGAGGAGTGCAGCTTCACTTCATTACTGCTCCAGCAAATGCAGGAACCCCTGCCTTTCCTGCAGGTTAACAGTGCCAAATCAATATCCCCCTGGCACATTTCTCACTGATAGGCTTAGTAACAAGATTTTTTTTATTATTTCTTCCTTTTAATCTCTCTGAGGGATGGGAATTATATGTGTGCAACAACCTGGACAGTATCAGCCTTGAATCAAAAATTTCTGCTCTCTGTCCTTTTTTAATGCATGAAGTTTTATTTGGTATTTATGTATGGGGGCTGTGGAATTACAGTATGTATTGTATAGCTGGCTTATGAGTCTCAGTAAAAGATCTCTGTATTGTACAAGTGACCCTGCCCCGATTCTAGTTATTGTAAATGGGCTGCAGCTGTGATGTCCTTAATTGGGTGGCAGCTGTAGCCTGTGGAGGTGGCTGGGATAAAAGGGGTGGGGCAGCTAGAGAGAAACCCTGGCTGAGAAGCAACAACGACGCTGCTGTGGGACTCTGGAAATATGATAACAACAAGTGGTGACCCCAATGTGATGGTGAACATGCAGCCTGAGAGCTGGAACAGAGGTGTAGAAGAAAGAAGCAGGAGCTTTGAATCAAGGAGCTGTGACAGCCGAGAGCTGTGAGAAGCCTGGCCTTTGAGGAAAGGAACCTGAGAAGATCTAGGGAAATGTATGCACTCAAGACAGCCGAGAGCTGTGGCAGCCTGAGAGCTGTGGCAGGTATGTAGTAGTTGTATTGTAACTGAAAAACCTGTTAAAAGAAAAGTGGGAAATATAGGGGCTGTGGAAAAGTATGTGTTGTGTAGCTGGCCCATGAATTCCAGTAAAGATCTGTGTATTGTGTATAAGTGACTCTGCCCTGATGCTCGTTATTGTAAATGGGCTGCACCTGTGATGTCCTTAATTGGGCTGCAGCTGTAGCCCGTGGAGGTGGCTGGGATAAAAGGGGTGGGGCAGCTAGAGAGGAGCCCTGGCTGAGAAGCAACAACAACACTGCTGTGAAGGCTGTGGAAATATGATAACAACAAGTGGTGACCCCAATGTGATGGTGAATATGCAGCCTGAGAGATGGAACAGAGGTGTAGAAGAAAGAAGCAGGAGCTTTGAATCAAGGAGCTGTGACAGCAGAGAGCTGTGAGAAGCATGGCTGTCGTAGACATTCCTTTCTTGGGATTTTTCCTTGCTGGAGCTGAGAGGTTTCAGCAAGGAAAAATCCCAAGAAAGGGTTTTTCATGAAGAATGTCTACAACACATGGCCTTTGAGGACAGGACCCTGAGAAGATCTAGGGAAATGTATGTATTCAAGACAGCTGAGAGCTGTGGCAGCCTGAGAGCTGGGACAGGTATGTGTATTATAATAGTGTAATTGAAAAACCTGTAAAAAGCAAAGGGGGAAATATAGGGGCTGTGGAATTATAGTATGTATTGTATAGCTGGCCCCTGAGTCCCAGTAGAGATCTGTGTATTGTATTATTTGACCCTGCCCCGATGCTAATTATTGTAAATGGGCTGCAGCTGTGATGCCCTTAATTGGGCAGCAACTGTAGCCTGTGGAGGTGGCTGGGATAAAAGGGTGTGGGGCAGCCAGGGAGAGCTGGAGAGGAGCCCTGGCTGAGAAGCAACAACAACACCACTGCTGTGAAGGATCTAGAAATATGATAACATAACATTTATGTCTGTGTTTTAGGATAGCTCTGGTGAGCTAAATTACAGGTAAATTTATTTTTAATCAATATGGCTAAGAGCTGTGGCAGCTAAGAGACAGTGTTGTGCCCCAGAAAAAAACAAAATACTTGGGGCCTGTGCCCTTGTTTATAACAGAGTGCTCTCTACTTACTGATTTAGGTGGGGACATGAAGGATTTTCTCCAGGTCTCTGGATCTCATATGCTGAGATGGACCCATACAAGGTGCTGCACTTACGCATTTCAAGTGGAAAAACAATGCAGGTATGTTTATTTTAAAGTATGGAGAAGGATTATATATCTTGAATTGTTATGATATCACCAAGAAAACAGATATATTCATCATTTCCTAGAGTGTCTGCAAAGGCTATACAGATGTTGGGAGGGGCACCATTTCTCTGGTTCTAATACAGATATATATGAGGTGGATTCATGTATGAGAGCAATTACATACTGCACACCATATCAGAAAAATGTGTTTTAACAGAAAAAAAAGAAAGAAAAAAGCTGTAGAGTAATTGAAACTACAAAGGTAATGCTGGCAGGGAAAAATTAATTACGCAGTTTAGAACCTGAGCAGGGCAGCTCTGATTAATAGGACTCTCTGGTGAAACCTGCTGTGGGAAAGTTAATCAGTGTTAGGGGCAGGATCTGGACACTCTGGCAGCCCAAAATATCCAAACTGAATTTCAGGGCTAAGTTGCAGCTCTGATTTGAGCTGTGAAGGTGGAGGGAGTGAAACCACCAATTAGAGATCCATAAATTCCACTCCCTACAGATGTGATGGGTGTCCCTCATCAGTTCTGCTAACAAAGTAAGGCTGACTTGGCTTGGAAATCATGATGAGATCATAGCTCAAAGAAATATGATGGCAAATTGTCATTTTATGTATTTTTCATATGCTTTTGGCTCCTTCTTCAGCCTGTGCTCATCACTGCCAATACAACTACACCAGTTGCTGAAAGAATGAGTGTCTCTTTATAAGGTTGGCTACATTTCCCTTATACTGCTGTGTTGACTCTGGAACATTGAGATTAAAGATTATGTCCCCAATTAAAATGCAACTATTTATTGCATTTTAATTGGGGACATAATCTTTAAACCATTTCTCAGACAAACAGTCTTGAAATACTACCCCAAAACTGCAACTTTCCCTGAAGACACTGATAAGAGTTTGTGTGTTTGCATGTCTGTGTGCTCCTTTCTGTTTTCTGCATTTCTACTTCCTACCCCAGTAGAAATGGCATTGCCATTGAGTGACTTTCTGTTTTGATGGGATTTGTCCCCTCCAAACAAGCAGGTGAAAAAAGGCAGCTCAAATTAAGTGGCAACTTGTTGCCTCTTTCTGCTTAGAATGGCTCTGCTGGGGTGCCATGCTCTCTTGTCTGAGAGGGAGGACCTTGTAGGAAGAGCAGGGATGAACCCTCTTTGCCCTTCAGGGCATGAGCACTCACACCAGACCCTGGGCCAGGTAATTGCTGCCACAATTCCTGCAGACAAGGGTCTGGAGAAGGATCTGCCTTGAAGGAAAAGAAATCTCTTCATGGCTGGATCTGAGATGGAAGGGCTGTGTCCTCCTACTGCAACAATTTGGGCAGCAAGTGTGCCTAAAAAATAAACCACAAAACCCAAAACATTCATAAAAAGCCTCAGCTGATTTTCCATGAAGGGCATGGGAATGTACCCAGTGATGTCATCATAGAAATTTGCTAAAATGTGACTGTAAATTGAAATTCTGGTGAGGAGGGAGAGGCAGGATGAAACACAAGGATATGAAGGGGTTGCTATGGGGGCCCAGGCAACAGAGAATGTTGGTTGTAATATATTATCTATCCCATGGAAAATACAGCTAGATGATAGCCACAAAAACTTTTCAGAGGAAAGTCTTTCCCAGACCAAAATTTTGACTTTTTTCTGGCTTAATTTAATCTCAGAGAAAGTACAGGTGGAGTTCCTTAGGAAACACAGGGCATCAGCTCTCTGGGTGAGATATTTGTAGAAAACAGACCAAAGCAGTGGGAAGAGCTGCATGAGATGGAAAATGGAAGGGAAAAAATAGCAATAAAATAGGTTTTGTGACCATCAAGATGAATAACTCACCCCTCCACCCACAAGTGAGGGCCAATGACTTCAGGGCCATCCATTCCAAGGGGAACAATTATTTCCCAGGAGTAAAAACATTAATGAAAACATAAAATAAAATAAAAAGTACAGCCCTGTCAAATTTTGTATTAAAACATAAGTGCCATGTGCTTCACCAGGCTTGGAGCTTAAGTCAATAATCTTTTATCCAGTCTGCCTCAATAATGTCAATATAATGGGAAATACTATTTTTTCCTTCCCTATGTTATGGTTCACACACATCTACAATCCTGTGGTAAATTATAGCTGGAGGAAATGGAGTAAGAAATCACCTCTCAGTCTCTCTGACATTATAAAGTACATTCAGCAGGGAGACCTACACACACACACAAAAAATCCTATACCCAAAAAGCACCTGAAAGCTATCCACATTTTTTTAATAAAAAATATTTTGTTAGAAGAAAAATATAGCAAGATAGTGTAAGCTAAGCAAGATAGTGTAAGCTAAGAAAATAATTAATTAATTGCCTATTCTGTTATGAAGAATAAAAAAAATAACAACCAAAAAATCAGAAGTTTAGTATATGAGGTTTTTTTAGTTTTTAGGCAACCTTTATTTCATCCTCCTCCCCAGACTTCGGATATTGCTGTTTTTCTGTGCAAACACTTTGCAACCTTACCTTGGGGATGCTGTGCTGGTATGAGAGATTTAGAGGAAAGCAAAGACAGTCAAAAAAAACCAAAAAAAAGATTAATTAAAAAAAAGGCATAAGGACAGTAATACCAGACCAGGTGAGAGGGTCAGGGGAGGATAAGAGCAATGTACATTAATGTGCATTAATGCCATGTTTTAATCTGTACTGTGAACATGTCAGTGAGGCACATTTGCATACAAAGAAGGTTTCACTTGCAAAATCACTTTAATTTTAGCTCTTAACTGACAGCCTGTGGAACAGCCTTGGGACCAATACCAACCTCACTTGCCAATGACCTTTTATCCTCACACAGAGCAGAAAGAGCTGCTTAACCAGCAGCTGTTGGGATGCAGCTTCACCAAATGCACACAGAAATTTGCCTTGCCCGGTTTGTCTGTGAGTGTGGAAGAATTCCCTGCCTTGTTCACTCCAGTAAGGATGCACTGGGTTTTACATCAGTGGGCTGGAAAACATTTGCTGTGGGAGCAGTGTCCCCTTTTCCCCTTTCCTTGCAGCTGGAGCCTTACCTCTTTACACATCTTTTCATGACAAAGACTCTTGGTGTAGCTCCCTGGAAATCACAGATTCCTCTTTGATTTCATGAATGAAAGTCTAGGAGTGGGTAGCATGTGTGGCCTTTCCCCTCATGGGTGTAATCCAAGGGTGTGGCCCAGAGAATGCTCCCATATAAAATATCAAATTTCAATGTCCCCTCTTAGTTCCTGAAGGAAATTCTCTCTCCACCAAGCTCTTGTTTCTCCCCTGCCTCGATCTTTGGAAAGGTGTCCTGCCAAGTCCCTTCCCTGGGATGAGATCTCTTACATAATTACAGCTGGCACCACTGGGAGTTCAAAAAACAAATATAAATATAAGAATCACAGAGGAACCTGACACTTTAATGGACATTAAAATTATTAAAAATAGTAGTGGCAGACTGGGTAAATTCCCTGTTAGTCAGTGGGCACCCACTGGCAAATTTTGAAGTCAGCAGGAATTTTGCATGCCTTAACATTTCCCCAAGAAGTTAGGATTTCTTTACTTCTGAAGGAAATGTCATATTTTTTGCCATTTAATAAAAATGTTTTGTTGGAAAAGCAATTTCAGTTGGTACCTTATTGAACTGTAATTAAAGATTTACAATCCTATTAAAAGGTAATGCTGTAGTTAATCCTTAATAATAACACATTTCATAAAAGTTGAGTGTTACACACAAAGCTGAGTAGTTGATGCCTCCTGGAAAATACTTGCTAGATTTTCTAAGAGTCAGCAAAGTGCACTGCTGCAGCTCTCCTTCAAATAATCTATACAATGTATACCACTGTGGAAGTGGTCCAGAAAACTCTAAATATTCCTTGTTTTTTATGACCTATACATTTATGCCAATGCCTATTTTTCCACCTTGATTTTGAAGGATTAGCATACAGATAATCCCACTTTGTTTCATACAGCTTTTTTGAGGTGAGAGAATTATCACATTACCATACAGTGACTCGTTTAATTTTGGAATGAATGGGATTATAGCATTCAAAATAAAAAGATTAAATCAATTCTAATATGGTGCATGAACTAGGGAAAAAACCCTCCAACATATACTGTAAAAATACTACAGTTGTAACTTCAGTAAATTTAAATGACAGAATTAAATCTATCATAAGCCTTAGACTGAACAATAAGTGTTTGCTTGCCTTTCTGTTATCATATTTCACATACCAATGAGTTTGTTATAAATTCTGTTATGCAAGACAAATTATGGATGTGACTGAAATTTGCTGAATTATCTTTTTACACACATTTTTAGGGAAAAACAAAACAACTCTGTAGGCCATATATGAATCCAAAATGACACTTTGATTTTTTGCTATGCAAAGCTCCTTTTTAGCTGCAGATGATATAATGTTGGTTAAATTCTGCTTTAAAAACTTTTTTTGAAATTCAGCCTAAACCTCAAGCAATGTAAGTGGCTGATGCAAATATTGCAGATTATTTTTAATAAAAATATATGGTTATGCGAAGTTGTTTTGACCATTATTCTACAAACAGCAAACCCTTAGAGTGCAGAAAGGGAAGGAGCTGTTGCATTTTGTTCAGCTCCAGAAAAGGTGGTGACCAAAGCCAATGCTAAATTGTGGTGGTAACAAAATTCTTGAGCTTGCTTTTGTGTAACATCTTTCTTAACCTTTTTCTGTGCTTCACGGCCCCTCATGCACATCAAGTAATTCATAAAAACTTCTCTCTCTTTGTCTTTTTGCTGTAAATGCAGTGGTCAGTGTGACTTTTCTGTCTGCAGCTGGGTTTAGGGAGGTGAGGGGGTTTCTATTCCAAATGTAGCAAAGCAGCCACACGACCACAAGGAGCCTTTGGTTAATTTGGGTTTCTCTCTAAAAAAAGCTCCCATTTTCTGCACCATCCCCTGAAGACCTTCTGCTCCCTGCTTTAGTGTGAGAAAACAGAATTGCTCCCACAGCTGGTACACCTTGGGAAGCCATGCTGGAAGGGAGATGAGATTTTCCAGGATTACCTATAGGGAATTTTAGACTGTGCCCTTAGTGTCCATCCTATTTTCCTATTTTATCCCCACAGGCACAGCAGAATGTGCTGCTTGCTTCATTTCCCTCCTGAGCCTCAGTCCAGCCATTTTTGCCCTGAGGTAGGAGAGAGGAGAGATTGCTCCCTGGCTGTGTTTCATCTCACACAGTGGGACACAGGAGCTGAGTGTCACTTAAAAACAAATGGATGGTCCTGTAGGGGCCATACAAATAAGGTGTCTGCCTAGGAACTTGAATGGTTGGGATTTTTTCCAGGTTACACTCATTATTTGCTGTCTCTTTTGAGCAAAAGTGATGCTAAAGCAGTATTTTGACAGAGGTGAGGAATGCTGACAGCCCCAGCGTGGTATTTCCTCCATCCTCTGGACTATGATTTCCAGAGAGGTGAAATGCTGCTCTGACTCAAGAGGGGGCTCAGCAGGTTTGGTTTTTTGTGAGACAGACTCTGCTCTGCTCCTGCTGCACCCAGCTGAGGCTCTCCTGTCCCAGCTGAGCTCCCACATTGTCCCCTGAAGGCACTTCAGGCATAGCTGGCACCTGAGGTGACAACAGGCTTAGTGCAGGTGAGCCCATGCCCATTTCATGCTAAAATCAGTATATTTTATAGGAAAAAAAATTGCAAATGCTTCAGTCTCTCTGTTTTCCTCAGAAGCTGGGTTTGTTTCCTTATCTGCAGTAATTTTTCAGCCATTATGAGTTTGTTTCCTCCTTAGCTGTGGAAAGCAAGGTTTTCTTCTGAGGGCTTCAAGCATTGCTTGATGATACTTCCAAGAAACATTTGGAAAAGCAAAGCAGGTCTAATTAGCATTTTAGCTTAAGATAATTGGTCCAGAGCAAAAGCCTGCCCTGGTATTTGTCAGTTTAAAGATCATTATTCCTTCTCAAGCTCCTTAAAAATTGTCCTCCCCAAAAAATGCTGCACCAGTCGTGTCAAAATTGTCTCAGAATTCAGGTGGATAAAACTGTATTTAAAATATGACATCTTCTGGCTCATGACAATGAACACAAGATTGGTATTTACCCCTTAACTTGCTGTAAATAGGAATCTTCTCATAAAGCCTTGACTCCATCTCAGACCATCTCTAATATAAAGGCATGAGATGTGTCTTCACAGGGAAACACAAGAAAAAAAAGACTTTTTCAAGCATTTTTTTCATTTTGGGTAATTCTTCTGTCTTCATTTCCACAGTGCACAAATGCCCACCTAATTCACCTGTGAATTGTTAAAATCTTAGTCCACAGGAACTAGGTTACTGTCTGAAATTCCATCACAGCCTCTGACACATTATTGCAAGCTAATTGTTGTTCACGTGAAGGAAAAATTGCTTTTGACAAATTTAAATTATTACTTTCAATTTAATTATGTATGCTTATCTATTATTATTATAAAACAAAAGTAAAATTACATTTCCTGTAAGTCCTTTGTTTCTTTTCCTCTTTTCTTAGTGGCTTGATTATATGTCCTTTTATTGTTTTTAATGAAAAATTAATATCAGCATGACCAGAACTGCATTCTGTATCATAGTGCTATTAGCATATAATAGAGATAGATATAAAAATATAGTATAGATAGATAAGGATATCTCATATATTGATTATTAAATAATCCTGTTTGGAGGTTTTGGAAATCCTCCTCAGTCTTCTCTTTTATGTAATTTTCAGATGTTGCCAACACATCACTCCATTTTCCACAGCCTTTAAATATTATGACAACAGTGGGAATCACTTTCTGAATAGCAAATATTTGCAATAATGAACTGTTGGCAGTTGATTCCCATTTAGATAGCTTTTTATTCATTTTTTTAATGTCAAAATCTCTTTAAGCTTGAGATGAAAAGAATGTTTCAAAATTCCAATCTGTTAATCATCTTGCTTTTACAATGCAGAAACCATCAGACCACTCCCTTGATACTAAATACATTTAATTTAGCTGTGGACATATTTTTATTTCAGTGTATCTGTAGCAAACACAAAAGAAAAAAAAATATCCATAGTTGCAATACTAGTTTTCTAAGCTCACAAAATGAAGTGACTTTATAAATCACCCAGAACTACTGAACAAGTAATGTTGGCAATGCCCTCTCAAAATTTATCAGTCCATGTTCCCTAATAAATCAGAGATTTCCTACTTTAATAGAAACTTCAGGTTTGCTTGTTCTGGTTGAGGTCAGGAAATGGCTGACCCCAGTTTCTCATTAGCAGCAAGTTCAGAGTTCAGGTAAAAGAATCAGCCAAAAGTTGAAATCCTCACCTCAGAAGCTGGAGTAATTATTTTTCTGAAAATATCATTTTCTTGAAGGAGTTTCATTTTCTGCTTTTCTGGCGTTTTTTTCCTCTGTTTTTTTAACTCTTCCTGTCTCTAATCTGAGGTAGCAACTAAAACCCTTTGAAGTAAAATAAAAACAGGAAAGAAATAGGACATTTCAACAGATATTGAACTGGAAACACTTTTGATAACTATACTTGAAGGAAAAATTCGTTATACCTTAATTATATTAAAATATTAGTGAAATCTCACTAAGGATAAAAAATAAAGTAAATCAGTGACCTATTTAATTATAGGATTTTCAATAGTAGGGGTGGTATTAGCTTGTGGTCCCAGATGTCTCCCAGGTTGAATATTAGGTGAATAACTCAATTTCCCAGAGCACACAGACACATCCACACCTCTGTACCTGCAGCTGAGCACCATGGATTGGATTTGAACCAATTACCTTGAAAGAAAATGATCAATCCTCTATTCCATCAGTAATTATAAACTTGGTTAAACATTTGAAAGTTTCAACAAATTTCCTCCTTGAATTCTTTCACATTCTGGCCTCTTCTTGTCCATTAGCGCCTTGAGAACCATTGTAGATTAAAAAAAAAAAAAAGAAAAAAAAGATAAATTTTACATAGGTGGGGTTCATGTAAATAAAACTCACTGAAGTCTTTTAAATCCTTTCTGAAACAGGTGATTCATTTATTAACACACAGCACTGGGAATCTGTGTGTTAATCTGGAATCTGTGGGAATGTGTGTGTTCCCAGTGCTGTGTGTTAATAAATGAATCACCTGTTTCAGAAAGGCATGGCTGTCTAGGTGTGTATGAAATAGGGAAGAATCCTCATCTGCATGTTGTCAATCATTTTTTTAAAGACAAGTCAGATGGTGGAAAAGTATTTAATTTTTAGCAAAAAGTATTTTCCTTGTGTGGTCATGACGCAACATTACATTCTCCAGGTATAAGTACAAGGCTTCCATTTGAATAAAGCATTTTTTAATTAAAAGGGAAAATATTGAAATATATTAATCAAAGAACATGGAAGGGTCTATTTTCTTATTTGTTTTTAATTTGCAAATCAGAGTGAGGTCCAAGGGAATTGTGTTTTAGTACACTGCACGCATTAAAAAGCCTCATGGTCTCAGTGAGGGATATCTCACAAAGGATAAAGATTCTCAGTTCTTGGGGCAGCTTAGAAAAATCTTATTATCGATCATTTTTAGGAAAAAGAAGACAAGAATAAATCTGCAGCAACTTCTATCTAAAATGAATAATCACTTTACAGCTTGTCCTGGAACAAGATATTTTCAAGTTGATTCAGACTGACATGTTCTGATGTTTAATGTCCCTCCTCATCCTATTGATAAGGTGACAATATCCCTGACTGCCCACATCCATCTCAGCTGAGGATGTGCTGAGCAGCTGTGGCTCTGAAATCAGCAGTGAGAGGCAAAGTCAGTGTGAAATGTCTCTTTTATCATCAAGCTGGGGCTGGATATTTGCTATTTTCTTGCTCAATAAGCAGATAAAAGGCCTTAAAAACACCCCATGCTCCACCCTAAAGTCCTGAAGCAGAGCAGTGACCCTCCTGCTGTTTCCATCCTCTGTAAACTGTGGCTCAGCTGCCCTGAGAGCTTCCTGTAGCACTTTTCCTGCTGGAAGGAATAAGATGAATGTGTCTTTACAAAAAGACCATGAGGATCTGCTTGCAGACAGGGCCAGGGACTTAGAGAGAGAGGAGTAACAGCAGAAACCATCAGTTCTAGAAAATGTTACTGATTAACCTGGACAGGTGCTCAGCCAAGGCCTTGTCCAATTCCTGAACTTGGAGAAAAAGAACAGAGGCTTCACAGAATTATGAATAGTGTTTGGTATAAAGGAGAGAGAAAAAAAAAGGGGTATATATTAGAGGGACATAGAGGAGGAAATTTGGGAAGTCTGTGCCTTCTGAGTACCTCAGCCAGTGGGGGAAGGAAGAGGGTGGTGCAGCAGGCAAATTAGGATAAAAAGGGAGCTGCATCCCCCATGGCCTCTCCCTTTATTTGATAAAGTTCCAGGACTCCTCTGTCTCCTTTTAGGACACAAACCTCTGGGGTTGTGAATTTCTCCACACACTGCCACAAAAGGGATTTTGAATGGCAAAAAATTGGTTTTGAGATCCCTGATTTGCAGAAATAACAGGCAGAGCTTGCCTGTGGTCTGAACCCCTGCCTGGTGCTCATTCTCTGCCACAGCAGCCTCAGAAAAACCCCAGGGAGGGAGACACAGTTCCAAAATCCATTTGCTGTGTCTGAGCAGATCTTTCTGCTTTCTCTCATTCCCAGCTCAGCCCTCCTGGATGAACAGCACATGGAGGATGATTGGTGGATCTGGTTCTGCAAAAGAGTTGTTAAAAGAATTTAGGACATATAAGGCTTTATTTAAACTCATTTGAGGCCTCTATCTCCCCTCTTTCATCCCTTCTGACACCTCCATAAGATAAGAGTGGCAGGACAATCCTTGTGCTGTCAGCCCAGGCCTGATACCCCCTGAGATGGATGCACTCCCACTTGGAGTCCTCCAGCACTGCTCAGAAATCTTGTCCCTGGGGAAAGACAAGAGCCATGGCAGCGTTCCTCTGTTTCCAAATTACAGGGTGAATTAAAAAGATGGTTATTAATATTTAATTGAGAGTAACTGGGCACCCAAAAGAGATAAAAGAGAACGAAATAGGATGCAAGGTAGAATTAATGATGTACTGGAAATAAGGAGTGAAATGAATTGCCTGTAAGGAGATAGAAGCTTGAAAATAAGGTCTATAATTCTTGTTCAATAACGTTAATGAAAATTATTAACACTGATGAAAATGGCCATCATGTCAAGCAGTTACTCCTGGATATTTTTTTTTTTTTCTTCAGCCACCCTCTTTCCCATTTTATCTTTAAGCTTTCAAGCCTCCTGGCAGGATTGAGCCACACAGTTCAATTTCTGCCCAGCCTGTGAACTCCATGTGAGTGTCACCACGCTGCTGGGGTTATGGCACTTCATTTGGAAGCTGTTGAGACTTCATTCTGGCAGCTTTACTTAAAAATGGGTTAAACTGCAGGTGAGGAAAGTCCTTAGGGTGTTTTTTTTTTTTTTTAGCTGAAGACTAGATAAAGTTCATAACACTGAGTAATGTTAAAAAGTGTATTTTCAAGGAGAAGAACCCAGCTTTGTCATAAAACAGAAAGGGGCAAGAAGAGTTTTGACCTGCATGGGCTTTGTAGAGGAAGGGGAAAACTCAATATTAACTCCTGCCATGTTACCTCAGTGGTTTTTGTAGCAGCCCCATAAAATAAAAATGAATACAAAATGCCTTAAATATCTCAACATCCTCTGTTGGTTTCCTGTTAATAAATATATGATAAATTTAAACCTTTTGGAATACATAATGCAATTCTCCACGTGCTGACTTGATAAAATGGTATTCTCCATTTTCAGAAAAGGAAGAGACAATTTGCCAACACTGAGGGCAAGATATTATTATTACATAATAGTAATAAAAAGTGCTTTGTTCTCTAAGGCTTGAAATACCTGGCTGAACTGAGATAATCAGATTATCTTTAGCTGCCCCAAGAACTGAGAATCTTTATCCTTTGTGAGGTGCCTCTCATCAAGTCCGTGAAGCTTTTTAATGTGTTGTTTGTTTCTCCCTTTTCTAGGGCTTGCTACAGGTGTTTCTTCTTTCTTTTGCTTTCCCTCTCCTGTTCACTCCAGAGCTCTTGGATGTCTGATAGTTTTATTTTGTACATATGACACTTGTGCCTAATTTCCAGGCCTGGATTTCAGAAAAGTGCAGCACCAGCTTGTACTTTCAAAATAAATACAGTGGCAGCCAGCCACTGTAATCAGATGAATATTTTTACTAGCAGGGTACATTACAATTCAGCTCTAGAGCATTTCTCTCATTGAACTTGAGAATTGGTTGGAGCTGAATATATGAAACTGTTAAAAGCCCATTTCAATAAAACATTGGCAGGGGTCCCAAGCCAAAGCCCAGGGATGTCAATGAGGGACGTTTTCTTGGCTTTAGTGCACTGCATGGTTGGCTTTAGAGAAACAGAGGGGTTTTTTCCCAATTATATTAAAGCAATTCTGGGATGGTCATTTACTTTTTGATAAAATCAGTCTTCCACGGCTGGTAACAAAGCTCACAGGTGAGTGCATGACCACCCACAGGCTGCAAGAGAAAACAAAGGCCACATGTCAGGCTAATAATGAGCAAAGTTAAGTACATGTCACAATTAATTAAAGATCCATTACTTAGAAAGTAAAAAAAGAAGTTAAAAAAACAAAATAAAACAAAAAAACCCAACCAAACAAAAAAACCCAAAAAACAGTAAGAAGATTGCATGTCAGAAAGTATTTCCAGAGTACACATTAATTATGGCAATTACAGGAGATGCTTAAATGGAAATGGTGGAGAAATTATGTATTTGCAATCTTCTCTCTTGCATTTGGGCAACAGCACACGAGAAGAATTCCAGAACAGATCAGCCTTGAGCATTCTTCTCCTATCCCCAGTGACCTCTGTGCTGCAAACTGATATCACAGAATGGCTTGGGTTGGAAGGGACCTTAAAAAACTTTTCATTCCAACACCCCTGCCTCAGACAGAGACAAATTCCACTATCCCAGGGTGCCCCAAGCACCACCCAGGCTGGCCTTGAACATTTCCAGGGATGGAGCATCACAGCTTCTCTGGGCAACCTGTTGCATATGAAGTTTTAGGCATTTACGTGCAGTGACTCTTGGCTTTAATGTACCTGGGCACTGTAACCACCCCAAACACACCACACAAACATTTTTGCAGTGTGATACAAACTGGATGTGCACTATTTACACACACACACCATTGAGTTCTTCACCCCCAAAGTTTACTCAGCTCAGGGGAGAGAACATGGCAGCTGTGTCATATCACACATAATGAAACTGCTCGTGCAGATTTGAACACAGATCTCATTTTCAATAGAAAGAAATTTCAGTTTGCTCCTTTAGTGCCTCTTGATGAGCTCTAAAGCAACAGAAGACCTCTTCTCCTTTCCCTTGGCTTCTTGCCCAACAGTTCTTGCTCACTCACAGCCCTGAAAACAGCTCTTGATTGTGTTTTGATGTTTCTGCTGACCTATTACTGTATTGACCGTGTGGCAGCCAAAACAGGGATTTGTGTTCTCATTTTTCCCCTGCACTCCTTCCACTCAATCAAACAGGCACACAGACTTCCACCCAACAGGAGAATGCTTTTAAGCCATGCTGGTGCTCCTGGGACCAGTGTCATAGGAAATCTCTTTTCTCAGTACAAAACAGAATTAGCTGACTGCTGAGACTCGCCCTCTTTTGCCTCTTGTATTGTTTTGCTTCTTCCCACCCTCAGAATACAACAGCCATATTGAGCCTTCTCATGGAAATTACAAAATATTATTTAAAAAAATATTTCCTCTGTGGCAGCTCTTTCCATCCTATGAATTATTTAGTGAGAGTGATGTAAAATACTGGATTTTAGATTTGGAGTAAGTTGCTGGTGATGATTTTTTTCATAGGGTGCAAATGTCCACCTGAGTTATCATCAGGTGACCTTTTTTGCTGCAGAAACTACAGATCCAAAGATGTCTTCAAAGCAATTCTCATCCAATTTTTTTGTATGTGGGGGACACACAAAATTAGATTGAATTTTGCCCTCGGTCTCTTACACAGCATCACAATCCCACACTGCCTTTCATTTTTAGCACCAGTTGTGAAACTTAAATTCCCAAGAGTGTACCAACAGAATTACTTCCACTCCATAAAATAAAATACTTCATTGTTCTGCCCTTGCTTTAGCTCATTTTTCTCTCCATGTTTGAAATCATTTGTAATATACACCAGCCTGTACCAAAACCCTCTCAGCACCTGCCTTACCTTCTGGGGTCATATTAGCAGAAAGTGCCTGTGGTGGCAGCTCCATTTGGGTGGAGGGACTGCTGGCAGGGGCTGCAGCTGAGCTCTCTGTGTCAAGCCAATTTTCACCTCTGCTACTGATTTCCAGAGTGACCTTGACCAAAAGCACTCAATCTTTTGGCTCCTCAGTTCTCTATCTGGACAGCACAAATTATTCCTGTTTTCTGTTCCTGTGCTTTGATATCAATATGGTCTAGATTTGGTACATCTGATTTAGGGGATCTTTTTGCCTTTGTTTTATATATATATTCAAAATATACACACAAATATCAATGCCCTCACATTATATATCTTCTTTGGATGCTTTTTTTTTTGGAAGTACCTCAAACAACTGCACCATAAGCAGAACCCCTGCACTGCATATTTCACCCCCAAGTGCTGAGATAAGTGAAAAATAAAAACAAGTAAAATTGTACTTTGTGATACCATTAGATACCAAATTAAACTATCACAGTTTCTTTTCTACAAGAGCAAGAACATCAGTTTGTTTGGAATATGACAGCAGGTGCGGTTGGTCAAAGGAGAGACAGAATACCTTGTATTTCTACATTCTGGTATTAATTACCAAATATAGAAATAAGGGGTCAAATATAGAAATAAGGGGCTTAAATAATTATGATTATCAAATTTCTTTCAGGCTGATTTTTGTCAGAATTCAACAAACTCAAAACACAACAATTGTTTACTTTTTTGGGGTCTTTTTTTTCAATCCAACTCACTGTAACAGTAGCAACCATTATTGTTAAGTAACAACTGCATTCCTAAAACCCAAATGAGGAATGCCCAAAAACCCAAAAACCAAATGCCTGAGCTATTTGGTTTGGTATTAAATAAGAGCTATTTTCCAATCTTTTGAGTCATGGAATAAAAGAATCCAAACCAAAGCAAACAATAAAATACTGTGTCCCTTTTTCCAGCTGCTTTGACACCAATATTAGGAAGTCCATTTCCACTTGGCAACAGCAAAGATCCTTCAGCACAGGCTGAGAGCCTGATTTGACAGAAAGCTCCATAATTGTGAGCCTGAAATGCCACAAAAAAAGGGACTCCAGGAAAATCTGTGTGCTCTGACAAGGTCCCTGTGCTAAAGCAGACTGGTGTGAAATGCTGTAAATATAAATACCCAGCTAATAGGTTCCATGGCAAGCATGAGGCTCAGGAAGCTGAGAAAATATTAACCCAGAATTATGTAGTTGATAACTTTATATTTTAGCTTGGATTTGCCTCACAGAGCTACAAAATTCTCCCTTTTGCAGCACAGCTAGACAAACTGGTGCTATTGCAATACCCAGGTGACAAATAAAAACCAAAGCTCAATAACTTTCAAGCAATTAGGAGAGAATACAAAATTCAGGACAGGGATATTGTATGTTTACACCAAAAAAAGATTGTAGATATCATTCTTTCTTGTGTCTCAAAGTTTTCAAGGAACAATCCTGAGGCACATGGCTCTAAAATATTGTATCAATCAAAAAACAGAAAAAAAAAACCCGAACTAAACTTTAAAAAATGTTTTTAATTTCAGCTAAAAACCCTTCACAAAAAATAGCTTGAAATTTAAAAAAAACATAATTAAAGAAATTTGCTTTTTTAAATTACAGATTGCCCTATTCTGGTACTAACTACAGCAATTATCACCATTAAAAAAATTATACTATAAATAAATTGGTGTTGCTATCATAAAGATTTATGACACCTTTATATGACTCCTGTGATATACTCTGAATCTATTTTCCAAGGAAACTTTTCTGTGCAATGTTCTTTATGATACTATTTTAATATTATAAAAAGTAGGTTTAGTGTGAGATAATGAAGTTCATGATACCCAGAATAATTTGTAGCACTCATTATGGCTTGGACTGGTTCTTAATTGTGAGCCCGCTGCAGAAATCCTAGAGACAGAGTTTGATCAGCAGCCAGCAATAAAGTCAGGTCTTCTCCAAATGAGGCACAGCATGCAGAAGGACTTGTCTGAATGCCAAATAATATTTTATTATAAGAAAATGTATTTGTGAAACATAAATTTTCTGGGATGAGTCCAAGCTGAAGGCTTTCCTCTGTGGGCTCAGAGATGGTACCAGAACCCACACCAGACCAAGTTAGACTTGCTCTGCCCTCCCTTTTGAAGAGACAACCAAAGTTTGAACATTTTAATGGGTTTTTCTGTAGGACTGTGTTCTGTGATACCCAGCCAGAAACCTTTCATGCTCTCAGTGAAGTTTGGCTCCCTCCTGTTCCCCTTCAGTAGTGAGCCCTGCCTGATCCTCAGAGCTGTACCAAGTCACCTCAGCTTTACCTGCCCCCTGCTCCCTTTGGGGGTGACATGCCACAGGTACCAGGTGACAGCCAGGGAGCCAGCCACCTCACAGAGGAACTCTGCATTTCAGCAGCAATTATTTTAGAAAATGTTTTAGAAAATCAGAAAATGTTTTAGAGAAGGACTCCCACCCCGTGCACAGCACAAGCACACTCAGGGTCTGCACTCATTAGTGGTGCTCCTCCTTTACACAGAGCTTTTGCACCTTGTGTCACCTTCTGTGTTCCTTCTCACTGCCCATTTGCAGTAATTACTTGTGCTCATTAGTGTTCCTTCTGGTATTTCACCTGTTTAAAGTGGCTCATGCACTGGGTTATGCAAGGAGTTTAATCTCTGCTTTTCTTTTTGTGCATAAGAGGGAGGCAATATTCCCAACTCTCACATTAAGGCAGCCCCAGCTGGTGAATATCTCCTGCTAAAACACACTGCAGTGAAAGCATTCTTGGAAAGATAACAGTTATGAAAAAAAACCCTATGCTATTATAAAAATTTGGGATAGTTTACCAGGAGTTATGAATTTATTCTTTTTCTGTGCAGACCCACTTCTTAAATCTTTTCCAGAAACACAGTGACATTGCAGCAAAGCTTGAACAACAAAACCCTTCCCTTTGGAAAGAGATTCCTCCATTTTGCCATCTGTCTTCATCAGCCTTCTCCTGGCCAGAAGCACTTAAAATAATTTCTCTAATAAAGCCCCTTGGGGAAGCCCTGTCTTGGTGCATGTTTGCCTTTGGAGCCAGTTTGTTGGTGGTTTATAGAGAGCCAAATGAGCAGATGACACCTGGAGGGAAATTCTGCTTGTTCCCTCAAAGGTCAGCTCAGAAAAGAGAGCAACATCTTTGTCTGGGCACATGACCTGGGGACTCAGGGACCCCACAGTGACAACTTCACTGCTGCCTTATGCTCCAGCCATCTGGGGTGACCCAGGGTGATGTGATGGGTGTGGCACTCCCCTTCACTGAGGAGTTCTAGCTTGGCCCACGCACCTTTTGGAAAGGAGTTTTCATTCCTGGAAAAGAGTATTTGCAATATTTGCAATATTCTTCAGCCCTGTCACTTGTATCATCAGAGGTGTGAAAGGTTTGTGGTTGTTCACTGGGCTTTCAGCTGCTTGGGCACTGCTGGTACATGCCCAGAGCAGAAGGTGGAAAGTGTCTCCTAAAGTTCACTCCTTTATAGGCTATGATTCTAAAAGAGAGTTTGAATATCTAATGCTTGACACAGGGGACAAGGTCAAATGATGTTCTTTATATATTCACTCAGCTGTGGATTATGGTTTTTAAAAAGCTGGTTATTTTTAAAAGATTATGCCATCCACAGTTTTTCAGAGTCACAAAATGCTTCCTACAAATGAGAGATTTCAGGTTCAATGAAGTAACTAGAAGTTCTTTTAAATACAACTTTGTCATATATAGTTTCAGGTTTTGTTTGTTTTTTTTTTAATAAACATTTGCAAACTTGACAGGTGATTGGTTTATCAATCCAATTTTGATCCTACAGATATTGGATTCTATGAATCTCTGGTGAGCATTTTTGACTGTGCTAGGATTGACAGGGAAACAAAGGGGTGTCCAAAGGGTAAAGATAAGACAAAACAGACTGCAAAGGATAGAAATCTGATGATCTAACTGCAAAGACTGGAAATATGAAATTCATAAGATCCATTTTCTCTATCCCCATCATTTATGTAATCATTCATCAGTGACATTTTAGAACATTTTCTGATGGACAGTTTTAATATTTTGAATTTCAAAATGACATATTTCAATAACTCTTTTTTCTTCATGTTTTTTCAGAGATTTTCTCTATACCTTTAAGAGAATGTTTTGGTAATCCAGCTGGAAAATACTAGAAGAACATGGATGAACAGTAAAGCCAGGATTTAGATCTTGGCTTCATTAGTTTATCATTAATAAAGCATGCATATGTCAAGGACAAAATGGAATGTGATGATCTGGATGAATCATCACCACCAACAAAAATGCTGTAAGCATTATCAATTGATCTAGTTTTTGTTTGAAAATATTTTATATTGAATGCAGACCTATTATTTTCAGAGTGTCTGCAGCTGGCCTTTATAGGTTTATAGTAAGTCACCCAAACCAGAAAATGAATCAAAAGAGTTCGTGATCAAGCTCCACCACAACTATCTCACAGATAATTTGCTTTTTCAGACAGTTGCCTGAGATCATGCACTTGAGGTTCTGATGAGTGAGGAATAACTATTTGCTGGCATTTACAATCAAAGGAACATCAGGGGTGATGTCAGGTTTAAAACAAACAAACAAACAAACAAACAAGTCTCTTTTCCACCCTGTGGATAATGAATCTCCTTGGGACAAGGGACACGCAGGTCTCCAGCAGCTCAGCTGGCCTCAGAGCTCCAGCAGTGACCCATTCCTCCCAGGACAGGGCAGTTTGAGGAACCCTTCCCATCTTCTGAAATATGAAATCATCTCCCCCACCTGCTCCCCAAGCCTTTAGTGAAGAACTGAAAAAAGAAATAAATGGATGACTCCAGGAAAACAGAAAGTATGAGCTCTCAATGCACAGATAACAAAGCATAAATTACTTTTCCATTTTCAGATCATCAGAAGCTACTGTTAATTAATTGTAGGCTGCTCTGAAGCACTGCTAGCAGTTGGTATAATATATGTGAAAATCCCTGCTTTTTCCACATTGGCATCTCTGTAGAAGAGCACTGATACCACAAGCTGCAATGACTCTTTCCTGAAATAATATAGTTTGGCTTAATAAAGAGTAATAAAATATTTAAATTAATCTTTTCATGTCAAATGCACAATTAACCCCATGGGAAACAAAAAGGGAAGCATTATACATTTGTTTAATAAGTTCTTTCTTATTAAAAGAACTAAATGTATATTATAGGTTTTCAAAAAAAGGGAAAAAAATTCTAAATTAAATCATCCCCTGTAACTGTGCAATATTTGATCTTTTATGATTTTTTTAAAATGTGTCAGAGATGGTGTTGTGTAACATAATCCTGGGAGATAATGTCCATGTATGTGTTCAGCTCTTCTATTTTTGAAAATAAAGTTCTTCTTGGGGTTTATGACATGCTGCAGCATTCAGAGGCTCTGTGGAGTTCTCCCACATCAGGTTGCACATTGCAATTCCTCAGGCTAAAATGCCATATCAGGTATTCAAGGCGTGTTGGGAGGGAGTTGTACTTTGTTGCTGCTGCCATCAGAAATGTGTCCTGGAACTTTCCACTGCCTGTACAGACACAGAACTCCACAGATTCCACTGGAATTGACACTGTTACAGGCAACTGCCTATGCACCCAGGTATGATATTTATTAATTGTGAAGGCAGCTCTGCCAGCCACAGATTTAAAAAGTCTTCCAGTGAAAGGCAGGATCAGCTTTTTGACAGAAATCGTGCTCAGTCTTCATAAGAAGAGCCTTTAATGGGATGCCCATCAATTTGCTCATCTTTGGATTTCACTTGAAATATGAAAATATCAATCAAATAAGAGAGATCTCCAGGGCTGCTTTGCATTTTGGAGCCTGAGGGAAGCCTCTCCTGATGTAGCTTTCTCACCTCAGCAGTGCAGTGACTGATTTGTCATAAAAATTTTCATGGACTAAAATAACCACTTTATATAGATTGAGCAGCACCAGGGAAGAGAAAAAACCTGAGAAATAAATCAGATGTGAACATAAAGGCATCTCAATGGGTTCTGTAAAGGACTCATTTTAACCTGGTGGTTTAACAGAGTGGTAGGAAATAGGTGGGGAAAGGGAAAGGCATGAAAGAAAATAAGGGGAATAAAGTGCTTGAGTGACTAAATGGTAACAGGGAAGAAATAAAAGAAGCTTTTGAGAGATCCTGGGGAGCACAGGCTGACTGCACCCAGGACACCAATGGGCAGATCTTCCCTCAAGGATGCTTTAAAGCTCTCTGGTGGAACAAACTCTCCTGCAATCCTGCTTTTCAGGAACCTTCCTCATGACTTCATTCACAATCCTTGCAGTTAAAAAAATTTACAAGTTTACTAAAAAAAAAAATTTACAAGTTTACTAAAAAAATTTACAGGTTTGACCTTGGTAATTTTCCTTTTTTCCCTGATTTGAAATGCAGCAACATAATTGCCTGGTTGCTGAAATATAAGGTAAGGAACATAAAGAAAAACATAAGGTGCAAGGTAAGGAACATAAGGAAAAGATACAAAGAATTAAAACCCAAAATTTCTTTTTGGTCTGGAAAGTATTCCAAGGATCTGTATTTTATAGCAGCTGACATAGGTGCCACAGCATGATGAAATCTGCTGGACCCTGAGCCCTAATTGCTTCATGATAAAACCAACATTTTCCTACCACATTTGTTCTGAACAAATGTCCTTTTTTTGTCTCTCAAAACTGAAGATTGCTGGCACCACTCATCTGTGTTTAATTCCTTAGATCCACCACCAGAAACACCTGGAGTCACAACAGCTGCCTCCCTTCTCCTCCACTGCTGGCTTATTCAGAAGGAAGCACCTGAACCCTCAAATCCAGAGAAGCTGCTTTTAATAAGGAGCTGGAGAGTGGCAAATTCACTTCAAATGTCTTCATGGATGGTTGTTATGTAATAGAAAAGAAATCCTTTTCCATTTTACTTCTTCAAACAAAAGTAAGTATATCTTGATTTTTAACAAAAATCACTTTTTTTTAATTTAGAGGCCTATTTTAGGTTTATTCCTTTCCCCTCTTCTCCTCTCCCCTCCCTTCTCCCTATATTTAATCTTAACTTTGCTTTTACCACATGTACATTTTTGGACATGTCAGCAAAGGCATGCACTTAATTACTTAAAATTAAAGCATTCAATAGAAGAGGAGAACAATGCCTTTGGCATCAAAATAAATGAAAAATGAGATGGGAAAGGCGTCCATAATGATCTAGTCAGCAAAAAATTTCTTTGGTTTACTTTTATAGTCCTGATGAAAAATGAGACAAAACTATTTACATGATTTAAGCAAGCCCTTCAGCAGGCAGTAGACTTCCAGGTCACACTTATCTCTTTTTAGTTGTTACATCTTTTAATAGGATGTTACTTGGTGCTAAACAAATAACTGGATCACTCCCAGAAAAATGAAATCAGCAGCAGGTGGAAGGATTATTGATTTCATGGAGAAGAAAGTGAGCTGAAAGAGGAGCAACACTGAGGGTTTCAGAGCATCAATGTGGTCAGCTCATGAGGCTGAACCCTGCAAATTGTCATTTAAAGCTGATCATTTAAATGTGATACATGTTCAGTTTTCCTTTTTCTCTGCCTTCCTTGGTTCTGTAGTTCTATTTGCAAAGATAAATCTTCATACTTCATTTTTTTATGGTTGTGACTAAGGGTGTGTGGTTTTGTACATGTGGGGGACAATTATATATATATACAATTTAAAATGGATAAATTGTATATATATAATTTTTTGTATATATATAATTTTTTAAAAATTGTATATATATATAAAATTTTGTAAATTGCATATATATATTAATTTTGGGGTTTCATGTTAAAAATACTTAGATTCTCTCTGTGATCATTGAAGCAGGCCAAGAATTATTAATATGAACAAGAGTATATAATTTAACAAAAAAGACACATAAGAGGAGAAGCAAAAATATATCATGCATTTCACAGAAGACTACAATCAGAGTTTTTACCATGTTGTCAAAGTCACAGATACTCCAGTTTTACAAGCACAGCCCTGCTTTTCCTGAACTCTATTCTCCTTGAGGAAAAAAATATCATTATTAAAAACAAATCTAAAGAAAAAACTGAAAGGGCTTGAATGACTTTTGCAAGGCCACAGGGGAAGTCTAGGTCAGAATACACCAATATCTGCTTGGTGCCAAAACCCTAGTGACAAGGTAGATGGGAGACTTGTTCATCTTTTGATGCACGACAAATCTCAACTTTATTGATTAACAGAAATACTTTTATAATCACAGTAATAAGGCTCATGCATATTGCAAAACTAAAGTTCACTATTGGTCAGCTATAAAAAGTTAATCTCGCTTTTCTCGAGATGTTTGTGGCTTCTTTTTTACCTCCTGTTATTACATAATTTACTAAACAACTTCTTGCTCAAAGAAACCATGTCCTTGAATTGACAGCTGTTGCTTTCTTAGATGTACTTTCTCAGGTTTCTTTTCCCATGGATTATGTCTCAGTAAAAAACTGTCCACACCCTAGGAAGGTACTGCTAGTTTAAACTTCTCTCCTGCAGAGAATGCCAAGGATTATGATCCATTGGAGAACTCATCCAGCTCCCAGGCTTGCCTTTTGTGCCAGTTTAAAGTTTGAGCTGCTGTAATATGATATCTCGTATTATAAAAACACTGCTGTGCAGGAGGAATCCCAGAAATGACATTTGATCAAAGCTGAGTGGCACAATGAGGCTCTCTTCATTTCTGCACAGCTGAAAGGCATTTGAAACAAGAGTTTTTGATGGCCACCCAGAGGTTTAACCAAATGATTGCTTTGGAGTCTTCTGTCATGGTTTTCACCCTCAGTACCTCAAATCACTTGAGCCAGAGGAAATGTGTAAACTAAATGAGTAGAATGTCAGAGGATAAATGGAAAGAGAAGGTTACTGGAGAAACTTAGGTGCTCTAGTCTGCAAGAAGAGTCTGCTGATAAAAAAATGGAGTTATAAAAGTATAAGTCTGTTTACAGATATTCAGAGAACAGGTGCAGCAGACAATGAACAATGTTGTCTTTTGAAGGAAATGATGATTTATACCAAAGGAATTAATTAAATATTTGCCATGCCTGCTGTAATTAACCTCACCCCCTAAACTACCACCAACAAAAGAATTCAGGGTGGTGGAGACACCATCCCTGGAGGTGTCCAAGAAACACCTGGATGTGGCACTTAGTGCTCCAGGCTGGCTGACAAGGTGGTGATCAGCCAAATGCTGGACTCAGTGACCTTAGAGGTCTTTCCTAACCTAAGTGGTTCTGTGATTCTGCAATTAAAATGTTTATTACTGCACGAGGATACTTCCTGCTCTTTCAGAACAGCCTAAAGCTGTCAGAACATTTTTTATCATAATTGTTCATCACAGTTTTTAAGACTCCTCCCTCAACAGCCTGGGCTAGTAACACAACACCTCTCACCATGTGCACACAGTGGCCATGCTGCAAGAACTCTCTTCAGCACTCACCTCTCCTCTTCTCCTCTGTTGAAAAAATGACAACAAATACATTTGAACTGGGCTGTGCCACAGCAGAAAGTCTCAGCCAGCATTTAGGGTAACTGGAGGACGCACAAAATCAGGTCCCCATTATGGAACATGATTTTATACAGCAATATTTATGTCATATATATATATATATATATGTATATATGTGTTTAATAATATCAGCTGATTGATTTTTACCCAGAAACCTGGACCTAAGGATTAACTTTCTACTTTCACCAGCTTGAAAGAGCAGCCCAAGAGCCATTCTGCTGCATCCCATGACCTGAAAGGGACAAAGATTTGGTCAAAAAAAAAAAAATTAATTTCAGGTAGGAAAAGGAAGAGCCAAAGTCTAACAGTAGTAAGTGAAAGGACATGTTCCAGTTTTCTTGAGGCAGCATAGGGCAAGCCAATTTTTTCAGGTCTACTTCTTCAAAAGCTGCAGTAAGAGTCGAATGCTGTAAAAAACTGTTCTATAAAAGGAAGGCTTCCCACATCTAAGTGCAAATTAAATTTTTGTCTGCAGCAGCACTTTTTAGAAAGGTGTAAGGAATGCCCAGCGAAGTGGGCAAGGGACTGAACATCACCAAGGGCTTTAAAAACCTTTCACAAGTCCCATATGGTGAGAAAAGCTCTCCTGACAACACAAGTAAGAGGCAGGCACTGAAAGAAACAAGTACAGATAGGATGTCTGATCCTGCATTTCTCAAAGGGAAAAACTCCCTTTGAAGTCCATAGGAATACGAGCAAGGATTGCAGCTCCTATCACTTTTCTGTCATCCTCTATCATGCATCTAATTTAAAAGCACAAGTTCCATTTGAGAGGCTAATTCTCATCTTTCTTCCCCTCCTTATTCCATTTTCTCCTTTAGCAGTTATTTCCAGCCTAATTCAGCCACCTGTGAGATGTAACCGGATCTTTCAGCAACCGCCACTCAATTATCAAAGGGAAATTCATGCAGGGGAAAATGGCACAATTTGAAGGCAGCATTTATCCTTCAAAAGTTAAAAGGCCACGGGTGACACTCATCTGAAGCAGCCCACACCCCAAAAGATGTGGCAGCAAAGTGAATTAAGACATCAGGCAGCTCCTGGAGCCCTGGTGCAGGGAGCAGAGGAGCTGAGCTCAGGGGAGGCAGGTACAGCAGGGCACCTGAACCAGGAGACCAGATTTTTGTGCAAAGTGATTTTTGTGCAAAGACTGGTCCAGTGGATGGCTCTGAGGGTTTCTGTGCAAAGACTGGTCCAGTGGATGGTTGTGAGGGTTTTTGTGCAAAGACTGGTCCAGTGGATGGCTCTGAGGGTTTCTGTGCAAGGACTGGTCCAGTGGATGGCTCTGAGGGTTTCTGTGCAAAGACTGGTCCAGTGGATGGCTCTGAGGGTTTCTGTGCAAAGACTGGTCCAGTGGATGGTTGTGAAGGTTTTTGTGCAAAGACTGGTCCAGTGGATGGCTCTGAGGGTTTCTGTGCAAGGACTGGTCCAGTGGATGGTTGTGAGGGTTTCTGTGCAAGGACTGGTCCAGTGGATGGTTGTGAGGGTTTTTGTGCAAAGACTGGTCCAGTGGATGGTTGTGAAGGTTTTTGTGCAAAGACTGGTCCAGTGGATGGTTGTGAGGGTTTTTGTGCAAAGACTGGTCCAGTGGATGGTTGTGAAGGTTTCTGTGCAAAGACTGGTCCAGTGGATGGTTGTGAAGGTTTTTGTGCAAAGACTGGTCCAGTGCATGGTTGTGAGGGTTTCTGTGCAAGGACTGGTCCAGTGGATGGCTCTGAGGGTTTCTGTGCAAAGACCAGTCCAGATCAGATCCCCAGCTGATCATCTCTGATAAAATGGAGCTCATCAAGCTCATGGATCTGGGTGGATTCAGGGACTAACTGGGTATTGAGTTTCTCAGCCTCACGGGGATTTGTGAGAGCACAGACTTTCTTTTCTGCCACTATTTTTAGCTTCTATCTGTTCAGAAGCAGATTTTCTGCTGTCTTGGAAACTGCAGCATTGTTGTGCAGAATCTAGGAGTAGAACTTTTGAACATTACAACGTGAAATTTGGGCTCCCAATTTATTTTTTGGATCTGCTCTGTCATAATGAGAGGGCCTCAGGAAACATTATGTTCATCCTGCTCTTATTAGCTGATGGAATAAAGGCCAAGGTGCTCAAGCTTGATTATTTCTATGTGTTAGGGTAGAGTTCATAGGATATTTTTAATCCAAATGCTGACACTGTTTTGATTGCATTTAATCAAAGAACAAATAACAGCATGCTTTTTATTGTATAAAAAAAGGCATGTAGAAATGTTTACTCCTATGTGAAAAGCCATTCCTTCTGTACTGTCAATATTAAAAACAATATGGAAAGGCAATGCATGCTCCTTAAGATTAAAATTTGAAAGGAAACCCCCAGAACTAGCAGATCAGGATTTCTACATTGATTCTTCTACAAAACTAGAGAGCAAACTTGTGGAGTTTTGCTTTTTTTTAGTTATTGTTGTTGGTTTTGTTGTTAGTGTTGTTAATGTTGTGTTTGTCAGAAGGGACATAAAATGCTGAAGGTGGTGCTCAGCTTCTCTTAGATCAAGACATATTGGAAATATCACTCCAAAGGACTAGGTTGCCTTTTGTAGCAAAAAAAAAACCAAAGCCATAAAAAAAATTACAGGTAAATGTAGCAACTTTGTTAAAATGCCAATCAAACTACTTTTACCAAGTTATTGACGTATCATAGAAAATAAATATGAATCAGAATCAGGCTGATTCCTGCTGTAAAAAACAAAAATTATAGGATATCCTTACTCTTTGACTAACAGTGGGAATTGACTTCCTAAGGTTCATAATGTGGTGGAAAATAAATATGCTAATATTTAATACAAATGAAATGGCCTTCCAGTACAAAATAGAAACAGCATGAGGTCTCAAAAAATCAGCAACCTCATATTCCAAACCAATATAATTTTCTTTTCCAGTAAAAGCTGGTGATTTTTGAAGGTGTCATAGAATAAAAAAAGAATGCTGAGATGCATTTTAAAACCTGCAATCTTCTTATTGAAGGTTTTATGTTCAACTTGCAAGGCAGACATGTTAAAGACTTGGAGAAAAATACTGAATTGTTACGAACACATTAAATGTTGTGCCAATTATTCCAAATCTGAAAATTATTTCACTGCTTAACATTTGACAAGAACCAGAAGCCTCCAGGTCCTGAAAGCTTATCCTATTTGAGCCTAGAATTCTCTACACTGTAATTTCAATGACCTCTTAGAAAAATACCTTCATGTGACCCAATCATGTGATAAAAATTTTACCAGACCCTTGTTAAGTGTTTCCTGCAAGACAAACGAGGCAGGCAGGTTCAACATCTGCTGTAAATAGATGATCCAGCCTGATTTGTTTCTCCAATAATATTAAAGTATCTTGTGCTTCACCACACTTTTGGTTTAGGATACTCTGTGTATGGTAGATATTTTTCAGCAACCACAAACAAAAAGTACAACCAAGGAGAAGCTTTCAACCTTCAGGGCTCCCACACAACTTTTAGTAAAACTAGAGAAAGTTCATCCTTACAGGGGACACAGTATGCACTTTGTTCCAGAAAACTGGTGGCATTTGCAGCTCACTGCCACAGTCAGGGAAGGATTCCATCTTGGAGTAGTTCCTCTTAAGAGATGTTACAGTGATATCTGTTTAGAAAAAGATTCCCTTTCAGAAGCAGTGGCTCTGTTTTCCTTCATCAGGTAGACTCAGTGTGCATTGGATCAGAAAGGACCCAGAGCACAGCTGCACAGCTCTGCTATATGAATAACACAGTGGAATCTGCTAACTAGTTAATACTGTTAGAAATTAATCTCCCCAGCTGGCAGAGGAAAAGTTACCCATGTTCTGGTTCCACTTCAAAATTTGGAGGTGATTGAGTGGGAAAGGAATGGATTGAAGTTTGCTTAATATAGACAGTTATGGAATAAGGACCCCAAAAACAAACTATAGAGTTGTCATTAAGTCCAGATGACATTTAAGTTCAAAAATACAAAAACCAGTTCCATTCAGAGCAGACAGCTTATCCTCTCTAGAGCACAATTCAGGTAATTTGTCTTTGTTTCTCCAACTCCACCCTTGGAATGTTCTTAAGTTATCCTACTCACCCAAAGCCAGGGAAATGAAAGGCCCCCCAGCCTGAACTGACTGAACATTCTTGGCTTTAAAAAGTTAGAAACTACTTCAAGGTTGTTAAATCAGAATATCTTGGAGTGGTTTGTGTTGGAGGAGACCTTAAAGATCACTTGGTTCCTACACCCTGCCATGGGCAGGGACACCTTCCACTGTCCCAGGCTGCTCCAAGCCCCATCCAACCTGGCCCTGGGCATTTCCAGGGATCCAGGGGCACCCACAGCTGCTCTGGGCACCTGTGCCAGGGCCTCAGCACCCTCACAAAAAGTATTTACTCCTAATATCTATTATCTATCTAAACATAATCTCTTTCTGTTTAATGCCGTGTACCCTTTTCAACATGCCCCCAGTAAATAACTTTATGCCAAAATAAAACACTTGCAAGGAGATGACACAAATTTGGCCATCAGATTTACAATGTCAGTGACAGGGTTTGTAACTTGAACCTTGTTCTATAAACATGTGGTTCCTATCAAGCATAAATGTGATTTTAACATAATTAATCTGAAGCTTGATGGGATAAAAATGCAACATCAACATTTTCTGGAATGGGTTTTTAAGAAGAGTGATTTTCCTGCTTCTGGTTTTCACTGAATGACTGAGAACCTGAAAAATAACTCTCTTTCTTTCATAAAATTTTATCTGTGAGCTCTGTCAGTTCTAGTGCTCCTATCTTGATCTCTGGCAGCCAAGAGCACTGCATATAAAGTTATTCTTTTGTTATCATTGCTTTTCTAGCTGAGAAAGAAACCCCAGGTATTTTTCTATTACTCTCAGAAGTAGATCTTCATTTTTTTATAGCCAAGATTATAATTCACTTTTCATTTCTTCAAGTTTGAGAAAGCATAAGATTTGATTCAGACATTGGCTTTGGAGCAGCCAATTACAGGTGTCATTTTTACAGTCTGAATTCTCTCTTCCACTGTGAGTTTATTTTTATACATCATAAACTCTTTTCCTATAGCACTGAATTTTTCTAAAGGAACTTCAGGGAAAGCACATACCCAGGTGCAGTTGTCAGCTCAGATACTGTGCACTGATATGTTACTTTTGATTTACAGACAGTTAACAGTGCAATAGTGTGAAGTCAAAACCCTCCTTTCCTTCTGTTGCCTTTTTTTTAGGCAAAATGGGTAATATTGACAGCATATTTAATCTAAAACATTTCTGAGCAGCCTTTAGCTAAAAATAGTTTGAAAAATTTTTAGTAGATACATAGGAGCAATGAAAAAAACCCGAAGGATATATTTGTTACCTCACTAAAACAAAAATTTTTGTTAGTGCTTTCCCATTAATGAAAGATTACACAAGGCAGGTGGAGAGGGAGGGGGTGACACAAACTCATCTCTGATAGAAACACTTTGAAATGGGAGTGCCACCAGAAAATGTGGGTTTGTTCTTTCCACAGTCATTCAACAAATAATCTTAAAGATGCATGATGTGAATAATGTAAACACGATCTTAACTGTTCCTGGGACTATGAAATGAGTTTAAAGTACTGCTGTGCTTGTTTAATGGGTGGATTTTAACTGTTGTAGGGATTAGGAATGAGAAACAGGACTGAGATTTTGTGGCTCTCTGTTACACGTGGTGCCACTAGAGGGACATGTACAGCCAAGAGTCACTTGTATTGGCTTCAGAAAGAATTGGAGATAATTTATTAACAAAAATGGAAATATTAATAAACAGTAGTTATATCTATATTTTTTTAATCATGCCTAAAAACTCAGCCTTTTCATCTGTCTTTTCTTATGAGTATCTTAACTTATTTTGTTTGTAATATTGTCATCCTAAAAAGCCTCAGGAACACAGCTTTATGATTATATCACATGGCTGAAAGTCGACTGTTTTGATTTCTGAATCTGATTTAAGTGCCATTAAAGTAATCCTCACTCCCCTTGATTAAAATTCAATTTGTGCAGTTCCAAGAGTTCGTTTGTTTCTGTGGGCAGGGTGATGTAATAAAACAGGATGCAAAATAAACAGAGAAACTGATATATAGAGAAACCATGAATATTCCATGATGCAAAAGGATTGAAGGATTCTCCAGTTAATTTTGAGAGGAGGTCTTTGCAGTGGTCTGGCTGCACCACATAAGTGAGCTGCTAAAATGGGACAATTAATTTTCGACCCTGCATTTATAAAATGAACACTAGAATGCACTAAAAAGGTATTTCTGTGCTTTTAAGCTTTTCAACACATGTGTTCCAGGTAGTAAAATATGCAGCATTAGCCCAAGAGGAGAAATATTGTATTACTATAAAAAAGGAATAAATTGTGAAGTATGTAGCCAAGCTATCAGAAAAAAGATATTTTTGTAAGTGCTGCTGTAAAGCTCAAAGTGTGGTTAAAGTGCATTGATAGTTGGCTTCATGTTTATTCCAGACAATTTATATTAGCTAATAGAGAATTAAGTGGGACTGTTGCTTTTTATCATTGAAAGGCTATAGACAATTGAATTTTAGCTGTAGTTTTAGACCATATGAAATTTAAAACTTCAAATCACTGCTCTGAAATTCCAGACACAAACGAGTTGAGTCATTTAAGGTAATGATAATTTTGCCCTACTGAATGGTTGGATCTAATTCAAAGCAGAAAGTGTTGTTATCTGTTCTATTACCTCTCTAGTTCATGCAAACTGTGTTTACTTTATCTAGAAAAATACCATTGGCAGAAAAAGAAACACCTTTAAATATTTCCAACTTGAATTTGAAAGTATTGCACAAAAAAATTCTGCTTTCTAGTGCCTTTAAAGAGCATGTTTCTATTTCTGAATCCAATGGAAAACTTGATAAATCTTTATGCATCAGTGGGAGAGTAAATTATAGTAGATAAAATATTAGAATTGGTCCCCATAATAGTATTAGTTTAAGAGTGCAGAAAACTTTACTATGTGCTTCTTAAAATGGATCAAGAGTAGTGAGAAAATATATTCCTAGTTTGACCAACAGTTTGATTTTATGGTAATATCTCCTCTTCATATTTTTACAACATTTTATTTAAATTATTTTTTGCCCTTGAAATACCTAAGAACAGATCCAATATATTCATGTGAGTGTGTGGCTTTTCTGTTAATTAATTTAAGGAGAACTACAAATTTGACAGCAGACCATTAAATTAAGAAGATTACTCACCTTACCTCCATGAAAACAAAAACAATGAAAAGGAAACCCCACTGCAGAATATTTTGATTAAATCAGCAGCATAGGTAAAACTTTCCTGCAAGGAGTTTTTTCCAGCCACCTCTGTTAAAATTCAAGAAGAATAAAACATGGCAAATTCTGGACTGTGGTGATTTATTGGCTACTGGGCACCCAAGTGGTTTCTTCTCTCTTTTTTCCATGAAAAGTTGTCACTCACCCTTAATTTACATCTCATGTATTTCCTGAGTGTGTAACAGAGGCTTGGCCTGGAAGGATAAATTGACTTTTATGCCTCCAAAAGCTGCTCAAAAGTACTGAATTATTACTCTGCCTCTGATGGTTATCAAATATTCTGCTGTGTATTCTCTTATTCTGGCCCAAGTAGCTGGACTTACTAAAAGAGGATTAATGGACAGGGTCTACACTCTGAGAAAATCAGATTTTTTTTCAAAGTTATGAGGTGTGGTGGTTACTTGTGTCTGTTCAAAGGTTACTTCAACCAACAATGTCTTGGAATATTTCCACTTCTCTTACAGATTTTGGATTTGGACCTAATGATATGAAACAAACAAAGAGTATAAACCAATCATTTGTGAGTGACCAGGTGAGGGAGAAACAAATATTTCTCTGGTTATTTTGAGGCTTCACTGACACCTTTGTGAAAGGCAATATTGGAGATGGGATTTTTTTTTTGCAGAGCTGAGCTCTCCAGACAGGAGCAGTGGAAAAACTGTTCAGGATGCACAAAATGCTGAGAGGCTGCACCATGCAGCAGCTGGGCACTGGAAATTCAGAATCCAGGCTGGCCAAGCTTGCAGCCAAGGTCTAAAAGCATCAGGAATATGCAGTGCTGCACTGCAGCTTTTCCAAGCAACTTAAAGAGCTTTTTTATTGCCATTCAGTACAACTGCACTTGACACAACAGCTGATTCCTAGAATGACACACAAAAATACAGAAAACAACCAAACCCAAACCAAAAAAATGAGCAAAAACCCATAGGAAAGTTATTTGGACTTCCAAAGTAAAATTTACCCCACTAGGCAACAAGGAAAATCAAAAGATAGAATTTGACACTTTAACTTTTAAGGAGTTGTTGAAGCTTTTATTTCAGATACATTCATCCAAATATAATTTTGTGGTGTTACAAATACCTGAGGTTAGGAAGAGAGGACTTGCATAATTAAAGGTTTTGATGGAAATCTATAATTTAAAAATTGTTTACATTAAGTGGATTAAATGGAATAGTCATGTTTTTTGGGTTTTTTTACATTATCTGACACTATCTAAAGAGGCACTGTTACCAAAGGAGTGTGAAGTGGGAAAAATGAAAAATGTAAGAGAGGTGGTTCAATTTCTCCCCCATGCATTCTGTTTTAAATCTCTAAAAAGGTTAAAATTCACACATCACAAAATACCAAAACAAAACAAAATAAGCAGCAACATTTAACAGTAATTGGAATATCAGAAAATCTTTTGCCATTAGGAATTTAGGAGCACATATTAAGGCAAACCACTTAATCCCATTTCCTTCTCCCTTCATAGAGAAATATGTTGGAGATGAAATTTCAGAACCAGAACTGAACATTTGGTCTTCTTAAAAAAATAAAAAGAAAAAAGAAAATTAGTTTTACACTGTTTTCATTGAGTTATTCATCATTTCAATACTGATATTTCTGACACCAGAATTTGTATTCTGGATTACTGTTGCATCCATAAGGTTTTGGCAGTAGATTTTAACTTCAGTCTTGCCAAAGGCAGTATATAGATGGGACAGGCTTCTGAAAATGATTTCAGCTGAGAAAACATAAAAATTTATTTGATTTTAAGGGGATTCTTACTCTTACTGATAATTTACTATCGGAATCAAAATTCTCGTTTGTGAAGTCTTTTGTGGTGTGGTCATTCCATGGCTAGTAAACTTTTATTTAATTTGCTAATTCCTCACATCAAAAAGGTCCTTCTCTCTCCAAATATTTTTATTATTAGTATATTCTTAGAGTTTTGCTTAAGGTTTTTGAGCACTTCTCTGATTCTAACTAGTTGATACAAATGCTGGAAAGCACTTAAACATCCTTTGGGGAAATCATTTTTTTAAATTAAAACAGCTATTTCTAAGCATATTTGGAGCTGAATCCTTCTTATAAAAAAACTTGAAATATGGAGGAGGTATTTGTGGGAAAGGTTCTCTCCTTTAACAATATATTGCATATCAAAAGGTTTATATGGAGTTGTACTTTGAAGTTGTACTAACTTCACCTTTCAGGTGTTCACAAGATTCTTCCAATATTCTGTTTATCAGTGTTTTCCAGTGTCTTCTGATCTTTGGACCCAAGTCACAAGTTTCCCAGACTAAATAGGAAATTTATTAATCTGCATGAAAAATGTAATTGTGACAGAAAACTTCTTCTTTTATGTTTATCCCTTTTGGAAACTGCCACCCTCAGGAGCACCCTGTGCCTTGAGCAAAGGCATTCCCCATCAGATCAGGGTCTGGCAGAGCCTGGTGCAAGGTGAGCCCTCTCTGGGGTGACAGTGACACCAAACCCCTCTTCAAAAGCCACCAGGGCCCCTTGCCTGGCTCGTGATCAGTTGCTGCTTTTTGAGCAAACAAAATAATCCCAATTCCTGGGCATGGCAGCATTCCAGCTTTGCCCTCCGGAGTCTCTGGGTCACATCTCACTGCTGAGACCAGAGATGATCTGTTGTTAACACAAGGTCCAACAGCCAGTTTTTATTTTTATTTTTAGTTTATATTTTTATTCTGGATACAGATCATAAAATACATTTAGAAGCTTGAGCACTGAGTTATGAGTGCAATGTTTGAGCATAAAACTTTCAGAGGCTGGACCCTGTAATGGAGTTTAGTCTCAATTTACACGTTTAAATTTTCTCCAGTGCACGTGGGAATGATGACAGTCTTTGGAATGGAATTCACACAAGTGACACACCAGGGGACGTCTGAGCTAGCAATAGGAAATGATCAGAATTTTTTGTTGTTCATTGACTTCTAGAATTCAATTTTTTCAGCTAGAGTTTTAGGTTCTTAATGCCATAGATTTGTGGAGCAGGGTGGAAGAGGGGGCAAGGTTTGTGTTTCACACTACACATGAACAGAGAGAGAGAAATGCTTCCTACATCTGTAATTAGGATTTTTTCAGCTAGAGTTTTAGGTTCTTAATGCCACAGATTTATGGAGCAGGGTGGAAGAGAGGGCGAGGTTTGTGTTTTGCACTACAGATGGGACAACTGCTTCCTACATCTGTAATTAGGGTTGTTTGTCCCTTGAATAATTTGCATTGTTTCTTTATTATATAATGAGGAATGTACAGGTTTTTCTTGATATTATTTTTGTTGAGTTTGTTTTGGGGTAGGTATTTTGTTTATCTGGTGATATTTTTGTTGTTTTGGGGTTTTTTTGCAGATGATGTAAATAAGGAATTTCCATACCTGTATATTTATGTTGTGGACTGGTTTCTATGGAAGGAGTCTAAGAGTGGGTGAGGTATTTGGGAGAATATTTTGTCTCCTCTTTTAGCTGTTCCCATCATTAGGATTTATGTCTTTAGCAGGTTGGATGTAAAATTCAAAGAGAAAAAAATATAAGTGTTTATCATAACTGATACACTGGGAAATAACTTTTGAGCTGTAGGCAGCTTGAAAGAACAATGTCAAATACTGAGATTTTTCTGAAATTCCCCAAGTTTACAGATGTAAACCACAACATCTCCTGTGTGGCAATGGTTAAAGCCTGTGTTACTGGAGGGAACAGAGTTATCAGCAGTAGGAAACTCCTTGAACTTCTGTTCCAGTTAAGAAGCCTTGAAAGAGCCCTTGGGGAAAAAAATCTACATTTCCATATCTTAAAAATGGACCATGTTAAGCTTAATTTCTTTGATCACAGGTTGCTTAACTCCTGCAATGAGGATGTACAACTTTAATTACATCTTCTCACAGTGGAACCCAATGCACTTTTCCACCAGCACATGAGCTACAATTTTGATATTGGTCAAAATTATTCCTTCTTAAAATTCCATTCAATTCATTTCCTGCTAACATTATCATTTGCCACACATATAGACAATTTTTTTCCCTTAACACATCTGTTTTAAACACTTTTGTTCTAAATTTGCATAGTGTACATTCTGTTGTTGGACAATTACATTTATGCATTGTATTCTTAGAAATACCAACTTACATTAAATTTATATAAAATCTCTTCAGAATTTCAGAAAAACTGCTGTGAGGTTCAAAGGTCATGAAAATATCCAGCCATATATTCTCAGTGCTGTATTTCTCACTTTGTTATATTTCTCTTTTTTGTGACTTAAATAGAACTTACTAACTTATAAATTTCTTTCTGTAATAGGTAATATATTTCCTAATTTCTAAACACCAGAATTCTCTCAAGATCCACAGAAGTAATTTGTTTTATTAGATTTACTATCTTTTGAAAAACAAAACAAATTGCTGTAAGAATAACATTTATGGGCATAGTTTAATAACAGGCTTTGATTTCTTAAGTACACCATGATTAAGTATTGAAGATATACTGCAATGTTTTATTTTTTTTCCATTAGAGATTGCCTATTACACCATTTTCAAGCTGTAAATTATTTACGTCTGTTGAGCATTCTGCCTTGAATAATTTATTTACTATGGAATTGTAAATTGCAATATTCTGTCACATTTCAGGCTACCCAATAAAAACAATCCAATTTATTAAGCACTGATATTATTGGTTACATGGGATTCCCCAGTAACTCTTAGACAGCACTAAAGGATCTTTACTATAGAATGAGAAAGGAAAAGAATAAACTGGGCAAAAAGTCAGGAAATTAATGAGTCTGAGAGGCTTCTAATTGAGGCAGTGAGATCACATTCCAAACCCAAAAAACTTTGCATATTTACCATTTGATTGGCTATAACGTGTCAGAGATTTTGATTACAGTCTAAAGCAATTGTCATTTAATTGACTGTTTTATTTACATAGCAGCAGCTGACAGCAGTGGTTAGCTCCCTTCTGAAAGTCAGTGTACAATTTGCATGAGCTAATCAAAAAAATTGTATTCCAAAAGGAGAATGTATGTGATTGCTTTTTCAAGTAAGAGATATGTTGGAAAAATAACTGTAATCTTTCTTTCTTGTTTCAGTCTTTGTGAAACCTGGAAAAATAAAGCTTGGGTGCTTTCCAATCCAATATGGAAAGTATTGCTTTATTAAGGTTAGTTCCATTAAACTTTATGGAAGCAAATTTTCTGAGTAAAGGCAAATAAGATTTGGCCAATGAAAGAAGAATTATGCATTCTTTGTAAAAATAAACTGACAGACTGTCTCTCATGACAGCCCAGAGCTGGATTCCTGCTGACCCATATGGGCTGTTCAGTTACATCCAGGACACTGTTCTGGGATAATCCATTCCACAGTGAATAAAAAAGTGAAAATCTTGTTCTCACAAGAGATAAATCCCCTGTTTGACACAGCATTGAACAGCTGTGAAGACAGCATAGTACTGGATATTTATTTGAATAAGTAGACACATTACAGGCCAGATTCTTCATTCTGTGCTTTCTAGAATATCTTCAGCCATGATCCTTCCCAATCCTGTGCTTGGTTCTGATTCTTCTGTTTGAGAGGTGTCTGTCGTGCCCTATTTGTCCTTTTGAAGTGGGCCAGTGCAGAGTAACCATCCCAAATCCCATGGATTGCAGCAGTGCAGAGAGCAGAAACGAGCAGCTCCCAATTCCTGCCCTGATACACACAGATTGCACACCCAGAGGATGAATTACTTCTGTCAGAGCTGGACCAGCCTCCTCTAAATGGCTCTCTATTAATGATGCTTTATTTTATTTATTAAACAATTTAGTTTCAAATGGAAGACAATAGATTTACATCAGACAGAGTCAGATATTCCTGATTGCAAAGTGGGTTATGCTGTCTATGGAATTGTGTCTGTCTTCTGCCTTTCCAGAAGAAAAGATTGGAAAAGTAAAACTGCTGCACATTACAGCAAGATATTCCTGTTATTCTGATGGCTACAGGTGTAACCAGCTTCAGCTTGTTCCAAAACCTAATTACCATTTAATTTCAAGTACTCTATCCACACTTTTTCTTTTCCTTCCAAGGAAAAATGAGTTCCAATACCAAGTGACCTCGTGGTTCCCTTTCTTCTTTCAGATCTGCAAGCAAGGAAGATTTCAGTTATTCAAACCAGCTAAATGATTCAAGATACAAGCAAAACTGACCTGGATGGATAGTAATTAGTGAAAATTAGATTTATGGCAGTTTCCCAGTTTTCCAGCCACTAGAGGGCAAGGCTTTTCTGTGTCTTTTCCTGTGTGAGGAAGAATTTCACTCCTAACAGGGAGATGTTATTTCCTTTTAATCATATATGGCCTTGAACGTGCCAATCAACGAGTTAAGTTTGGACTGGAAGCCTTTCACCACCATGGAACAACATGAAAGGAACAAATAAAATTTGAGATACCTACAAGAGGATTTTCTTAAGTTGGCAGTTGTAATAAACATCAGCCTACATTAATTCAATTGGTCACTAACTTAGAGTATGCAACCTGCACATTTTTGTCAGTTGTGTTATTGAGTTCATAAATGTACCAATGTCATTTGGAATAAGGAGGGCCAGTCCTTCAGACCTCTGGAATTTGAAAGGCAATATTTATTCTCAGGTCAAAACAGGTCAACTTCCATTTTTTTATAGAGAGAAGTGTGGAACCTTCTCTTTGCTTTTCTTCTGCTTGTAGTTTTTCCTTTATTTTTCTCTGGGTATGTATTTCCTCTTCCAAAGATACCAAACCTTCAGTTTTTCCAAAAGAAGTTTAATCCCTTTATTTTTTTTTTATATTCTACCACTGTGATTTTTAACACATTCTGATTTTTTTTTTGTGTGTGTGTTATTTTTGTGAAAAAAAACCCCAAAACTTTAAAATTGTATCTACTTCTAACCCCCAGAGATTTTAATTGATCTTCCTCCTTGGTGCTTTTAGACAGGGGGAATATTACAAAGTTCAGTTCTGAATCAATGCATTAAAATTATTTGAAGGGAACATTTTCATTTGCATAGATGCTCAAAATCACTGTGTGGTCCTCAAGAAAGTCCATCAAACAGATACAAGAAACAAAAATACAGCACGAATTTATGTAAGAAAGAATCCAGAAGCAGATTGAGTTGCACTGCAGGAAAAGCTGTGTCTGTAAGGACTGCAAAATAAAAGCCACAAGAATGTCTTAGTTTCTCTTACCTAAGTATATTATCTTTCCTGACACATCTTCTTTAACAGATGAGATAGGAAAAAGAACTGAAACCCTTCTGTACAGCTGAAATTCCACCCTGGAGAGGTGTTCCAGCTGTGAGTGCAGTGATGGATCTGCAGTCAGAGATTCTGACTCTCAGCAGCCCCGTCAGGTCAGCAGAGCTTCACAGTGCAGGGAGGAAAGCACTGCAAGTGGGAACAGAGATAAAACATTTACAGCTGCCTCTCCATTTGGAATGTATTGCCTGCTCCTATCCCGGGTAGTCTCTACTGTCAGAAGTGTAGTTTCCCAACTGAAAAGAAATTTTAAATTTGAAATATACAGAATTTTAAGTGTTTCCAAGTCGAAATGTAATAATGCTTGCTGAGTAAAATCTCATTGTTCTATATAAAAATATGAACAATGGGGGACCAAATTACAGGACAAGTCTATCATTGCTTTATTTTGTGTTCCACTCTAACATTTTAAATTGTATAAAGACTCAGGAGAGAAACTGTAAACTCTCCATTGAATGCATTGCTAATACCAGTCTAAGAATGCAGAATTCTGTAACAGTCAATACAATAAAATATGTTATAATATGGTGATTATAATACCATATAGGAATATATATAAGCCACCAATAAAGCACAGACAGTTTGTTTTCCCTCAGCTGAGGCAGCTGAAGCCCCTGGTGCCTTGCAATGAAGGCACCCTGTCCCCTGCCCCATCAGGTCACCACAAAGCTCAGGAATGATCATGACAATATCAAATGGCACCAGGCTGTTTGGGATGTCTTTAGAAGGTGGATGGATGGATGAGGTGAGAAGTTTTCACCGTAGTCCCTCCAGCTCTGTGATTTACAAAATACATAAAACCCTTGGCAATTAAGAACTTCCATGAATTTTATATAAATATAGGGATTTCATTGTTGCACTTGTTAGGAGGCAGTGTGAAATGGAGGAGGGAATATCTGCACAGCTGTGCTCTGACATTTTTAAGTGGAACTTCTGTTCACCAGTCTCAGCTGCTTTCAGGGCATCATTATGTTTATTCCTCCCCATGTTAGCCACAGACATGAATTGTTTGTAAGAAAAACTACTTTCCCCCCCATCCATTAGTCTGGTCATCTCATTGCAGCAGAAAAAAATCATTTTTGCTAATATAATGGGGGTTTAGTAATTAATTGTTTTAAATCTGCAGGAACTTAGATGGCATTTCAGATACTTTTGTATAATAAATAATGTATAGGGAATAACATTTATTACAACTATTTGCTTTCTGGTGTACAAAGCAGAGTCAAAATGCACCATCTTTCAGTGTGTAGTTAGTAGATTCTACATGACCAAGCAGATTAATTGTGTGTCTAGTAAAAGTAACAAGTGTAATTGCCTGGGTTTGCTCATAGCATTTTGATTTACAGCTTGAGTCACTCAAGGACAAAATTATGACTGTTTTCTTTATAAATAAAAAGGAAGTGATATGATGGCTTGTTTAATTAATATCTTCTAATTATTGCATTTTTTTCTTCTGTGTTTATCAGAACCTAATGTATTTGTGGATTTTTCTTCCTAAAAGTCTTTTAAAAGATGCTTCTGCTTCTCCCAGGGACAGAGTCAAAAAATTAAAGATTCAAAATTCAGCATAATGAAAAAAGAAGGCCTTGCCTAAAACCTTTAATTTCTTTCAAAGATCTTTGATTTTTTAAGACATAGGGAATGTGATTCAGCCAATTTCTCCCTATTTGTGAGCTTGCTCTCAGTGGTTTGTGTGGTTTTTTGTGTGTGTTTTGGTGAGCTTTTCACATGTTCACACACCAGCCTGAGGTGGGGTGAACTGAAAAACAGAGTTTGCATATTAAATTAACTTTCTCTAAGGACACATTTCTAAGAATTACTTTAAATCCCTGGCTGTAAGTTATGGGTAAAAATTATGGGTATGTGGTTGCTTTATCTCACCAGAAATTCCAAAACCCTGCTCATTTCTTAGGCCAACTGTGTGAACCCAAATTCTCATGGGGGACTGCAAAGTCATGCCTTGCTCTGAACAGGGTAAAAGAGAAGCAAGGGACTCCAGGTACTTTCAGCAAATCTATAACTCTTCATGATCCTTTTTAAAGCAAACTTCAAGTCCAAAATTTTAGAAGTGTGCTGTTCAAAACAGTGTCCAACAAATTTTTTGAATAAAATATGCAAAGCAAACAGCAACAAAATTCCAGCAGCAGGTCAGCATTTGGTGTTGTTATAACATACAACATCATGGACACATTTTGCAAACCTTGTATTACCTGGCTTTGATCTCATTTACAATTTCTGATGTCAGTCCAGTCAATGCTGATCCCAGCCTGCATGGTAACTGTGTCACTGGTGCAGCTGCCTGATCACTCTTGACTCTCCTAATGAGCCAGGATGAAATCCTTGAGCAGTAACTGTGTGCAGGTTTTACAGATTCCATCTGGGTGGATGTTTCAGACTTGCAGACTGCCAAATGAGTTTCAAAGAAGCAGCTTCCTTCTGCCTGCTTCCTACAGATGTAGATGTATCCCCATGGAATTTAAATTATAGCTGGAATTCTGGTGTTCCCAGAAGGGTATTAACAGGCATTAGACCAATAGAGGAGAGGAGAAAAATAGAATCAGCATTAAATGGAGTATAGAGAAACAAAACAAGTAACATTTATTACACAAAATGCTTCTGAAGAGCTGTGGCTCTTCATCTGGGCCATACAGGAAAGGCAATTATTGGCAAAAGAATTGAGTGGGAAAAATCTGTTTCATAATGAAAGTTTTTTTGGTTTTGTTTTTTTTTCTGCGATCAAGGATTTTTTTTGGTTACAAAAGAAATGATGCTCTTTGCTTTTTCAATCTAGCAGAATCCTGAATAACAGAGATATAAGTATTGTTTAAGAGTTTTAACTGGTGCTAAGAAATTACATTTTATTCCTCATTTAAAACTCATTTAAAATAAATCTCTTTGTTCCACAGCCCATCTTCCATATTTTTAAAATGAAATTATGTTGGAAGTCATTTTATTAAAACTGTCTGGTGTGCATTCAGTTTTGTCTCCATTGTAGAGCAGAAAAACTCGACTGAAGTGAAATTGGGGCAAATTTGGAAGTCAGAAGAGCTGTGTGAGAGAACTGCTCCAAGGACTTCAGGATCCATTGACTGGATATTAACTCAGAATATCAAAAAGCTGATATGTTTTCCCTGAAAATTTCTGAAGGATTGAGGTGGAACATCATCCTCTACCCATGAGCAGAGTTTGGACCCAGATAAAATGTAGTCAACCACCACTGATTCTTTGGTGTTGCAGTTGTGACAATTCATAATTTATTTTTATTTTATCCAAGTCAAAAAACTAGTTCATTTCAGCATTTGGTTACATAAATACTTTTTTTTAACAACTTCATTTGAAATTATGTTTCTTGCTCCACTTGAGTGGGAGATGGAACTAAAACCTTTGCCATTTTGTTACTTTCACAAACTGACATTTTTATTTTTTTTTTGCTGCTCCATGTTGCCAGTTCGTTTCTTTCTTTTTTTGCCAAGCAAAGTGTCCTAACTTTTCATGACAGCCAAGACAGCCAGACCTGGTGAATCAACAAAAAGGTTAAAGCAAAAGGCAATGCCTGATAGCACCTGCATTCACCAAATAAATCACACAAAATGTTCCCAGACTGAGCCCCTGGCTGGGAGCTGTGAAAGCAGAGAAGGTTCCACACGTGCCTGCCGATCATAAACCCACACTCCTTTCCCCAGCCTTTGATCCTCCTCCTACTGCAGCAATGGTGGAAGAGTGGATGATATTACAATTCCATGTAGTTTATATCAATTAAAACAGACATTTATATTTTCAGGGCTTTATGGCTATCACAGCATTAAAAAACGCCAATTTTTTCTATTTCATAGATGTTTTTACTGCAGCAGAACTTGTGCATAGGTTTCTTTTTGTCTTTCTGCAATCAGAATTGGTTTTTCAAGTGTCAGCAGCAACCGAGATGTGCCACAAGGAGCCCAGTGGCTGCAATATCAAGAATGTGGCACCTCCACCACCAGCAGTGACCCTCCAAATCAGGGACCACTTCACTAAAGTTTAGCTGAGCACAAAGATAAGCAAGAACCATGATTTGAAGAACTGAAATATAATTATATTCTTATATATAAGTATAATTGTGTATATATATATATATAAATAATTATATATATAATATATTATATATATATAGTTATATATTATATATAATGTATTTTATATATATTATATAATTATATATAGATAATATATTATATATATAATTATTTATATATATATATAAATAATTATATATTATATATATATATAATTTTATATATATATATATATATTTATATATATATATATAATTCATTATCCTCTCAGCAAGAATGTTGTTTTGCAACGCATGGGAAAAATAAGTCTTTCTGAGGAGGTCACAATAAATCTCTTGGGAAATTTTAAAAAATTAAAATAAATCAAGGTGGATGGTACATTATAGTATAGATGGCCTTTGAGTCCTAGTAAAATATCTGTATTGTACTTGAATCTCTGTATATGGGTCTTGCCCCAGTAGGTCCCAGTTCTTCTTGATGGGCTGCAGCTGTGATGCCCTTCACTGGGCTGCAGCTGTGGCTAATGAAGAGAACTGGGATAAAAGGGGTGGGTTGGGCCAAGGGAGAGCCTTGAAGGAGCCCTGGCTGAGAAGGAACAACGTGCAGAAGAAGGAGTCAGTGCTGTGAAGATCTGCAGCCATAAGAAAACACCGAGGAGGTATGGGACTTTAGAAATATGATAACAAGTGGTGACCCCTGATGTGATTAGGATAAGACAACCAAGATCTGTGGCAGCCTGAGAGCTGTGGAGGAACATGGCCTTTGAGTTCAGGAGCTGTGGAAGAACATGGCCTTTGAATCAAGGAGCTGTGGGGAGGAACATGGCCTTTGAGCCATGGGAAAATGTAAGTATTGTACTTGAATATCTGTATAACTGTCAACTCTAAGCAGGATATTTAAATATCTCTATGTAAAACCTGGTTCTGTGAGTAAAAGAAAAGGGGGGAAATATAGTATAGGTGGCCTCTGAGTCCTAGGAAAATATCTGTATTGTACTTGAATCTCTGTATATGGGTCTTGCCCCAGTAGGTCCCAGTTCTTCTTGATGGGCTGCAGCTGTGATGCCCTTCACTGGGCTGCAGCTGTGGCTAATGAAGAGAACTGGGATAAAAGAGGTGGGTTGGCCCAAGGGAGAGCCTTGGAGGAGCCCTGGCTGAGAAGGAACCACATGCAGAAGAAGGAGTCAGTGCTGTGAAGATCTGCAGCCATAAGAAGACACCGAGGAGGTATGGGGCTTTAGAAATATGATAACAACAGTGTGGTATTCTAGAAATACAATAACAGTACATCAAATCTGACAGGGTTCAAAAAGTGCTAGGACAGTGCTCTCAGGCACCAGGTGTGATTCTTGGGGTGTTCTGTGCAGGGCCAGGAGTTGGACTCACTGATCCTGATGGGTCCCTTCCAACTCAGCATGCTCTGTGATGCTGTGATAGATTTTTTTTTTGCTTGATTCCAAGTGGAAATGAATGCCTTTCTCCAGGGAGCAGAAAATGTATTGCTCCCAACAACCTTCCTATTGAACCAAAAGCAGATCTTATCACTGGGGTGATGCTGCAGCAGGAAGATGGAGGAATAATTACTGTAATTTGTCCAGGTGCTAAGACACTGTGGCTGGAAGTTTCTTGCTGTAGAGTGCAGAGCAATAAATTACTGGCAGTGTATGGGTGTTGAAATATCCAATCCATTGGTGCATTTGGAGAAACTTTTTAGATAGTCTACAATCATTTAATGCATTATTTGCCCACAATATAGAAATGCTGATCTTTATTATGGGCCTACAGGAAATTCCTGGTCCTTAAGATGTAGGAAATTTGTCATTCCTCACGTGTGTTCTGGATCCATTGTCAAATACAGTTAAGAAAGCTTAAATGTAATTAGGAACTAGCTACAGCAAGGCATTATTTTCTCACTCCTGTTAACTCTTAGGATGGTTTCAATGCTAGTTGATCCCAACAAGTACATTTTTAGTTCACTGGAGCTGGGTTCTGTAACTGATCTGTTTGCATTCAGTCTATGCCCACGTGTGATCAGCGTGGAGGGCTGAATGTTAAATAATGAGATTATAAACTAACATGAATTTGAAGACTGGGATCAATTCTGGAGCCCTGGGAGAGACATCCCTGAGTGTTCAGGGATAGAATGCAAGAGAATAGTGCAGAAGGCAATCTCAGCCCTGAGGAGTTGCAGCTGTACCAATCACCCAAGATTAGGAACAGCCCTGCCCTTAACAAGCCACAGCTGTGTCCCATGAGAAGAGTGCTACAAAGAGTGGGTGAGGTGAGAGTTGGAGTTTGTTGGTTGTGCTGTGAAGAAGAAGATGGAGTCAGTGCTGTGAGGAGCTGCCCATCAGAAATCACCACAAAGGTATGGGGGCTTCCACAATAAGATGACAACACCTGAGTGCCTCAGTAGGGTCCACAGGCCCCAGGGTACCTCTGGCTATCACAAGGAAGGAGCAAGGAAGAGAAAAAAGGGTAAATAAACATCCAAGTGTCTTGTTGATTTGAATTCTGTTATTATTAGCAGGATGAAAATTTACAAATTATTAAATTAATACTCTGGTTGTTTTCATCTCTATAAATTACAAATCATAGCTGAATGCTGAAGAATTAATTACTCTTTTTCTCTTGGCATTTGTAGGTGAAGGCGACAGACAAGGCCAAGATCCTTCAGCAAACAATCTCCTCCCTGCATCACACTGGGGTCTCCTTTGGTGACCATTGGAAATAAGCAGCCTTGTGTGAGTACAGACAGCACAATCTGCTGGCTACTTCTATTTTAAACTGACTTGCAGTTCTTCTACTTGCAATGGTTTGTAGCTTTCAAAATCAGAGGTTTAGCCCATCATTTCTGTCTTCACATGTTTATATAATCTGCTGGCTATTTCTATTTCATACTGACTTGCAGTTCTTCTACTTGCAATAGTTTGTAGCTTTCAAAATCAGAGGTTTAGCCCATCATTTCTGTGTTCATTTGTTTATTCCTTCTTCTAAACTCCAGTCTCATGCAAAGCATTTAAAAGAAACTGGTTTGGTTTGCTACAATATCACCAAAATCCCAAAATGTGTTTATTTAAGAGGAACTATATTGTTGTGTTATGAGTGAACATATTGGATGTCTGTCTCATTAGGCTTTGGGATATTCAGTGATAAAGTAGTTTCCTGAACTTGATCCAGAAAGTCTACACAAAATAATACTTCAAGATCATCTTTCCCCTATCACCCCTCCCAGAGATTTCTCTGCATTTCTTCCCTTTTCTGTGGCTCTCAGGAGTGATAGCCTTATTTGCTGGATCTTGAGCTGACAAGTGTGATTTATTCACTGGCAGCCATCTGACTTATGCACACATCTGGGCCAAACGCCATCAAAAATGTGTTTAACAACAGAGAATAAGATTAGCACAGTAACAGCCAGGCCTGAGATCACTTTTTAAGTTGTTACCCTTTATAATTCCATCATTACTGCTTGGTTTGTTGCCTTCACTGTTTACAGCAGCTCTCAGGTTAGTCTGTGACGTGCATGAACACAATTTCTATGCTGCAAGACTTCTCAGGTGTAGGAAGAGAATATTCTCAGGAATTCAGGGCACCAGGTTATCTTCTGTGACAGACCTAGTTAAGATGTCCCACTGGCCTTTATTTTAAAACCTCCATTTTATTTCCAGGCTCTTTTGTCCCTCTCCTTTTGTTTGGTGTCCTTGTCAGCCTTGCTGTCGTCTCCTGGATTAAATCCCTACAAGCATTCATTACTGTAGTGTGGGAATATAAACAACTCCTTGAACAGCTTCATGCCCATGGAAAATGAATGGTGCAATATCACCCCTCAGTGAAATGGAATATACATCTTAAGCCCCTGACACTTACTCTATTTAGTTTAAAAGCTTCTTTATTCAAAATGTGTTTTCCCTCTGTGTTTAAGAAAACAACTGCTTGGCTACTTAGTGTCTCACAATAAGTGTCACATCCTTTGCTGAGGAAACGATTACATCCTTGCAAAGACAAATGACAGAGGTCTGAGGCAAATCCAGGGCAAAATGCCAAAATACAGCTGAAATTAGAGAAGCTGTGAATCAGCAATGCACTGACATACATAAATAATCTGAGGAATTTATTTTGTTTAGCACAAGCAAACAAGGCTGCAGTGATGTATGATGAATTACATTCTTTCCAGAAGCTGCTGCCTCACAGGCACCAAACTGCAAAAATTAATCCAAATATTGCCACCTTTGGCCTTGGCATTTTTAAGGAAAGTCACAGATCTACATCTAACATGTCCCATGGCTTGGGAGCCTGGCTTTGGATTGTTTTTGCTAAATCCTCCAGTGTTTTTTTAAAAGATGAGCCAAGCTGATTCTTTTTTGTAACCTTAGGATAGCAATCAAAATAACAGTCTGTAAGTAATAATTATTGTTCATTGCTTCACCAGTCAGATAAACTGTCACTGTCAGTATCTGGCAATATGTAAATTTGTTAAGTTTATCTTGTATTTTATATGTAATTTTTCATTATCTGTCTGGATGAGGTTAGGCTTCATACCTGCATTATTTGTGTATTTCAAAGATTTTTATTGAACTCTGCATTAATTCTTTACCATCTTAATAAATTGTTTAAAATCTCTATGCTTTATTCTGTAGAGGCGTCTTGGTTAGCAGTTGATGAGGAACTGTTAAATACAGAATTTAACATGAATTTCAAGTAAAATTCCATCTCTTTCATCCCATCTCAAGGTATATAGAATTGTCTTTTAACTAGGAGTATTAACACAGCTGTATCTAAACACATAATCTTTTCTTTTTAGCTGTCAATTGAAACAAATAACTTTTAATTTGTATAAAATATATTTTTTCCTATAATATTTGATTGTTTTCTCACTGCAGAATGAACATTGTTTCTCAGTAGCCAATGGCATCTCTAGGACTATGTTAAGAGAAGAGTTTTGAGGCTGAGATATTTGACTGCATGACAAGAAAGGATTCAAAGGTCAGAGGAAATTTAGAAAAGATTTAGCTTCAGCTGTATTTCCCAGGCTGTTGCTGTGCTAATGAAATCTGTGTGGTGAAAACTGCAGATGTTTGCAATACAATTTAACTAACACATGTAATTTTAATTAGGCCACACTTTGCCAAACCCACCTGCAGCACAAACAGCACAATAAAGGAAATCTCTCAAAGCTGGTAGAAGGATGGGTCTAAGCAACAAACCTCAAGTGTCTCTGTTTGTTATTCAGCGTTTCAGAGGATTAGTAGTTGTAATACTTTAGCTTATTTTACTCTGAGTTGCCTCAAGTGCTGTAGAACTTGAACACAATTCTTCTGTTTTCTGGCTTTGAGCGTTTGTATTTTGGAAATGAAAGGTAAAAGAAAACAGCCTGGATGGCCATTATATATAGTGCAGTCTGAAAGTTATTCCACTGAGCAATTAAAAGTAATTAATGTAGCAGGTGATCACTGGTATGTTCTGTGAAATTTGTCAGAAACTTGCAGCTAAACAGGGAGGCTGTTTACAAGCAGGTTTGCTACTTGAAAACATTAATTAGAGCTTCTACATAAAGTCTTTAGGATTAACAATATGAGGTGTCCAGTTGTTCCATAGCACGTTCAAGAACATTAATCATAGTAGTAAATAACAATAGGAACAACAGTGTTTTTAAATTGCTTTTAAGAATATTAAAAGCAGTTCCATATATGGCATTTTGTCTGTCATTTGGTATGCTGGTCATGTAAGATTTGTTGTTAGAAACATGTGGTGGTATAAGCATGTATGATTTTTTCCGTTATGTGTTTTTAAAGGGTTTTTTATCCTTATGAAAATCAGCTTAAGCAAAAGCATGGCTGATTCATTTTCCCCATGTGACTATTAAGAGATGTAGCAACAATATTAAGAGATATAGCAGCAATTTTTTTTCTCTACAGCAGTTTCAAGTACCAAATCTTCTAGAGCTAACTGTGGAATTAGCAATACTGAGGGACAGCAATACACTGGACTTTGTCAGAATCAGTGTGTAGTGACAAGTAAAAAAAAAAAAATTGACCTTAAATGTATGGTCAAGGTTAGTGTTATACAGTAGTTTGACAGGCAGCAAATACTACTGGGGCATTAGTTGGCATTCCAAGTTTTTTTTGGAATTAATAATGGAATTTAGGCCATGTGTGTGATCTGTGCAGGTGTGAGGTGCAGCTGAAGGGGGTTTGTTTGGTAGTGTTACTTGGTCTGTGTGGACACCAAAGAAATGAACCCTGTCTGGTGCAGAAATTGGACAATTGCACGAGTTTTCCTGACTGCACAATAGTGAAGCAAAGCTTGCATTGTCTTTCCATCCTCAAATAAGGAATATTTCATGCTGAAGTCTCCCATTCTTTTTAAAGGTACAACCTTGTGTGCCTTTAAAGAGCTAAGCTAGAGCTCTTGTCTTAGTAGGAAATCAGCTACTACAGGTTTGCATCCCAGCCTGGTATCTTGGATTCCATCAAGCACACACAGGTGCCGGGGCATTTTCCAGCTAACAATCCCATTCTTCTGTCCTTTCTATCTAAATAGCTGCTAAGTCTTTTTATTGGGCTTGCCAAATGCTTTCAAAAGTATAAGAGGCTATAATTTTGAGAATTACTTTAAAATAACCCTCTTTCAAAAGAAGAGAGTATTCTGAAGCACTGTTCAAAACAGCTCTTCACTTGGTGTGAAATGAAACTCTCTGAAAGTGCCACCACTCTGCCTCAGGTGCAGACTGGGCAAAGTGGAAATGAAAATTACTGTTTTGAGGAACCAGAAGGTCACTGCATGAGTTGTAGGATTGATTTTTCACGTGGAAGAGCATGGTCTAAAGGCTCCCTGGCTCAGGATGTGGGACCTGGGTGTTTTTACAGTTGCATGGTATGACAGCCCAGAGGATGTTAATTTCTGTGCACTGAGATTAAATTTCATGTGAATTAAGGACCTTCATTTATGGGCATTTTGAAGCACCTATTTGGGATTTGGAGCAAATCAAGCTGTTTGTACAGATACAGCTGTAATGTCACTTATTATTCCCAGCAAATAGTGTGACAGAATTTGCCCTGAAAGTCCTGAAGCAAGCAATTCTAGGGTATTAACCCAGTTTGTTTAACTCACAGTGCAGTTTAATAAAGTGATCATGTTCATGGAAAATGGCTTATTTAAACACAGGTTTTGGTTATATATCATTTGCAATATTTCCTGCAAATGATATGGAGGGTAGGGAACATTTGTGTTTTCTACATTAATGCCTCAAACCTCTCATATTTGCAGAGCTCAGAGGTTTGGCAGCAGGCCTGCAATATGATAAGGCTTTCTCATAGGGTTTTTTTGGTTTCTCTATTTTTTTTTTCTAGATAAGCATAATTCTGAACTGTCCTCTGCAATTTACCTGCTAGAGTGCAATTTTGCCAATAGAAATAATAGAAATTGTGTTAGGCAGGAGTCAAAGGGCACCTCCCAGCTGGCACAAAGGGGAGTTGTGTTAGAACTGCTCTATGCAACAGAAACAGGAATTTAATTTTTGTGTGTTCTGCTTACTTGAGAATTAAAGACCTGGGGTTTGACTTTTTAAATTTTTTTTAACCTGTTAAATAGCTTCTAGCCAGGATATGGAACTAGGTTTCATAATCTGTTCTCTATAATAATTAGGAAGCTGCTTTTCTGTATGCCTAGGACTAGATTTTTTCTTTATTGTTAGAGTTGTTTCTTCAGACAAGAGTGGTTAAAAAAAGATCCTTTTCTTGGAGTTCTCTTAAAGCAGCTCTCTGAGAATTCACTCAGGTGAATAAGCAAGTTATATTAATACATGATCATTGTAGTGCATGAGATGACTTTGTCTTTTCCAGATTTAATTCACAAAAGGGGCCAGTTTAGTTAAAAATTGACTTAAAGGAAACCTTCTCTATAAATTGCTGAAATTCTTACAATTTAAAAACTGGAAAGTGTCTCCTCTGTGTTAAAAGTAAATTTTCTCCCTTCAGTCCATATAATATAAAATAAATTGTCAAAGTTCACAAAATAAAGGAGGGAAGATATTTCTCTGCACTGGAGAAGCTGCATGACAAACTGCAAAAACAGCAATTTTGGTTTTCTAATGTCTGTGATTCTGTAATTGAGACAACTTCTCTAGTTTCTTGAGATTTTCTGTCTTTTTTTACCTTCATCTCCTACTGCTCTAATTGTCCCTGAGTCTGATAACTAATATTTTCAGAAAAAGATTATCAACTGGCTTTTTTTAATGATGAAAATAATACAGCATTCCTATGGATATTGTAAACTTAAAGAGGAAAATAAACCCAGCAATTTTTATTGTGCACAGTTTTATTAGCCTATGGTCAAACAAGATTCTTTTTTGCATGCTTTTAAAGATTACATGCAAACATATTTAATCAAGTGTGATTGCTTTCATTGAATCTGAACCAGTGCTGAGGAATGAATAGTCTTATCTGAACCACAAATCTACTGCTAAATAAAATCAATGACAAGTGCACGAGTCAGTTGAATTATGAGCTGACCCTGCTAAACAGGACTCGGGTGACCAGCAGCAGGTTTCAATTATTGGATCACCTCTAGGAGTGGATGTATACTTTACAATTAGCTATTGATTTAGGCAACTTCCATGCATCATTCTTTTGTCTTGAAACAATGGTTTTGTCATTCTTTTAACTCCCCAGTTGTTGTACAGCTTATTCCCAAGTCTAAATGTGGGGGTTTATTTCCCCCTGGATGTATCTTCTGAGTCACTTGTCTTGTAATCACTCAATAAAGAAAAACTAGATTAAAAAACACCTAATCAGGGCTGTTGGAACAGAGTTTATGAAGGTAGATAGCAGAGCATATTGAAGAGATTAAGTTCTCTTTGATTAGAACCGAAGTTTTTACTTTTTCAAAGTTATCTTTTCAATGGACAAAAGTGCTTAATCTTGTGAATACCATTCCGTGGTGGTGTCCAGGAGCAGTACTTTCAAATGTAAATGGAAAAGAAGAATGGATACATGGTGAATAAGATTATAGTGGTGAATAAGATTATAGTGGTGAATTGCATCTTTGAGGCCTTTTTGAAGGGTGCAGACCATGATGTTTCACACAATAATAAAGAAAGTTGCTGCAGAACAATCTCACTCGAATTGTTACACAAAGTGCATTATGCTTGTCCTGAGAGGTGCTTTGCAAAAGAAAGGCAGAGCCATCCTTGCTGCTCTCCCCAGCTGAAGGTCTTGGAGGAATTTTTCACCCACAGTTCCTGAAAGTCTCAGCTTTGGAATAAGTGAATAATAGTAAGCAGCAAGCTAAAAATACTGCAGGGAAATGGGTGAATGCTGAAAACTAGCAGAGGGGTTTACTGTTTCTTTTTTCCATTTGTTATCCCCACAATTGTGACTGCAGTACGTGCTTAGAAAATAACAAGTGTGTTCTTGATTATGCTGATTATTGGCCCTGATGGAGCAGTCCTCTGAGCAACAAGAAATCGAGCTGGAGCAAGCATGCACTGTGTCTCAAGTGATCAGTGTTTGTGAGCAAGAAAAGAGGGGAAGATTAGGGGGGAAAAAAAGACTTTATCTTCCTGTGGGTGTGCAGTGAGAGCCAGCAGTGCCAGGGTGCCAGTCATGCCTAAAGATTTTTTACAGCTTTTTATCTATTTTTCATATTTTTATAGCCTTGTGTGTCGCAGGCATCTTTTTATGAAAAATCCTTTCCTTAGGATTTTTCCTCCTGAGAAGCTGAGAGGCCTCAGGAACAAAATGTAAACAATGGTTATCTGCTGCTGTGGAATGCAACAGGTGGATCTTTGATTAGCCCATCTTTGATGTTTGTAATTAATGGCCAATCACAGCCCATCTGGCTTGGACAGAGTCTGAGACAGGAGCCTTTGTTATCATTCTTTTCTTAGCTTAGCTAGGGTAATATATATAATAAAATAAATCAAACCTTCTGAAATACAGAGTCAAATGCTCATCTCTTCCCTCATCCTAAGACCCCTGTGAACACCATCACACCTTGTGGATTTTCAATATATAAATTTGTGTAGTTTCTAGTATGTTTTGTGCCCTCTCTCACAGTTTAGCAGGTTCTTACTTACATGTTCTTGAAATTGTTTAGTTTTATTCTTAAGAACAAGAAAATTTGACTTTTTTTCTACTAGAACTTGAGCCCTAACAGGAACTGGGGCAAAGAAACTCCTGGATCAACTCCAAGGAGCTGAACCAAGGGTGGGATGCTGGGGTAACTGGTCTCCTATTGGATGTACCTGCAAGGTGTAATAATTAACTTCATAGAAATTGTAGTAATTCTTTAGCACGTGAGTGCAGAGCCATATTTGTGCACCTGAAAGCTTTCATTAAATAGATGCTTTTATCCTACCACTGCAAGGTTTTGTCCTTTTGCTCTTAAGCAACACAGGAGCAGTAGTGGGGGTATGTGGCGCTCACATTCTCTGAAAAAATTCTTTTGCCCAGGATTTTTCTCCTGGGAAGCTGAGAAGCCTCAGAGAAAAAGAAAAACCAATTTTTATCTCATTTGCTTCTCTGTTTTGCTCACGTGTGGAATGTGTTTGGAGATTGTTTACCCACAGGTGATTGTTCCATTGGATTCTGTGTGAGTTGTTTTTACTCATTGGCCAATCAGTGCCAAGCTGTGTCAGGACTCTGGAAAGAGTCACAAGTTTGCATTATTATCTTTTTAGCATTCTGTGTTCTTTAGTATAGTTTATCCTTTCTGTGTTCTTTAGTATAGTTTAGTACAGTATTCTTTAATATAATATAGTACAATAAATTAGCGTTCTGAGAACATGGAGTCAGATTCCTTGTTCATTCTTTCATCTGGGGGCAAAGCAAATACAATAGTTCAGGCTAATTGTAAAGTATTATTTGGCATAATAATTCTCTGGCCTACCCTTTTTCAAGACTGGAAGCTTGCTTTTGTAAGTCTTTAGTAGCTCTCAGAACCTGCTGAGGGTTTCACCAATGTTTATAGCCAGTTATGGCTCTGAGATGCCGTAGCAGAATTCCACATACCTGTGCTAAGAACAGTGAAATGTCACTGAACTAACTTCACTGGGCCAGCATTGTTACAGAATGGAGTTTTTTGGACCCATAGGTATCATTTGTAGGTAGGCCACTAACAGATTCTTCTGGTTTTCTTGGGCTGGCTTCCTTTCCAGGGCATTTAGAAACCAGAGTGTGCATCCCCTGTCGTGGTGGATGGGACATCTGTGTGGCACTAAAGAAAATGCTGCAGAATCATTGCTGGAATGAGAAAGCTCTGGTGAAGCAGCTGCAGTCACTTGTTAATGCTTTTGAAAAAGCTGTTCCTTTGCATGGTACATTAATGGAACTTTGTAGTAAATACTGCAAACTCTGGCCTTTGCACATATTCAACTGCTCCAAATGAAATGGTGGCGCAAAAGGTTGGTGGGAGTTGTTGGTTTATTTAATTGGGAATTTTCAGTAATTGTCCTCTCAAAGGAGGTTTAACAAGCTTTCTCAAGTCATTGCTATTGCTTTCTGAGCTTGGTTTGTAACCAGGCATCAGCATTTAGCCGTGTGCTTTTTTTTCTAGGTAAAGTGTGATGCCTTGCAGGGAGTTTGAGTGTAACCAATAACTGAACAGGGATTTGGACTGGGCTTTCTCCTTTGTGAAGAGTAGTCTCTATACAGCTCCAGCAGGAAATCTGCAGAATATTTCACTTAATGTAGGAATGGCTTATAAAACATGGTAATGGAGGAAATGAGTTTTGTTTAAAAATTGGGTATATCCAGGCTTGTTCTAAGTACCTGTTGGGTGTTCCTATGATTTTCCACTGCACAGTTGTGACTGCACCACCTTGTCCTAGTGAGATTAAACATATTCCCAAGTGTCTAATCTCATTTTGATCAAGAAGAAATCTGTATTCCACATTTCCATTAATTCTGGGGGAGCAGCTGGTGACTGCTTAATTTTATGTATTACTACCTGATTGCATGAGCTCTGGCTTTGTCACTGCTTCATCTGAAGTGAAAGGTCCAAGTGATTCACAAGCTAAATGAACCCCAGTAGTTCATCATAACAAAGTTTAATGACATGGTGTGATTTTAAATGATGATGCTGGTTTTGCTACCAATTAGTGTTAAATTTCTCTGCTCCTCTTACTTTGTTTTCACTTTTGGGAGGGTAAACAGAAGATGAAAGTTGCAGAATGAGGCAGACTGACATGGGAAACAAACAAGTAATATTTTTTTATGCTTGACACATGTTACCATAATAGAAAAATATTGTAAACACTCAGTAGTTTTAATAGATACCCAACCAAAGTGTTTACCAAGATTCTTGAGAGAGAGTTCTGCCAACAAGATTATTTGTTTGTTAATTTAATCCAACATTATGCTCAGTTTGGCACTGCAGCACAGAACTCAAATGCCTGACTTTTGTAGAAGCAAACTTCATGCTTATTTTGTAAAGAGTTCAAGAGAAAAAGATTTCTCAATTAATGTTTATATTCATTAGATCTTTAAATATATGGCATTGATTTAATAACAAAGTCAACTTGATAAAGGCCAACAGCTACTGCAGGAATAAACCCAAATGTTTATAACCTGAAGCTGTGAGCATAAACCTTGTTTAGGGTGCAGCTGGCTGCTCCAACAAAAGGCACAAAGATGTTCCTGTCTCAGATGTGAATGAGAACATGATTATGAGCCTAAGGCTCTTCAAAAGAGAGTGAGAATATCTTCCAATTGTTTCCTTTCATACAATTGAGTGATATTTTTTTTGTCCCGAGTGCAATGCTTTCATCTGGTTTTTATCATATCTTCTGTAACATTAGTGACACTTTGGAACACCTTTCAAAAAGTACTGTGGGTACACAGATTTGATGTGATTTCTGCCAGAAACTTGAATCTAAACACTCACAGCTTGCATGCAAGCAAACTTCATCTCTTAAATAATTTCAGGAGTTGCAAGGACAAGCAACTGCCTTTAATATTTTAAAAAGGAAAGGGAAACCAAAATCTGCCTTTGAAATTCAAAATTTTATCTAAATTAGAGAAGACACCAGCAGAGAAAATATTTTTTTAGGTATTTTTTGTTGGATTACCATTTTTCTTGGACTGTAAAGGTTTTTAGATCTTGAGATGTCCTTTTCTTAAGTGTTTAGCCCTGAATATTGCCAGCACAACAAACGTCCTAATGTAACTAAGAGATGCATTACAATCTGTAATTCAGGACATCAGTATCTGCAAATGTCATTTATCTAAAATAAGATTTCCAGGTTTTGAATGTCTAACAGAAATTTCGTGCCCTGAAATTGGTACCAATGAATCTAAGCTAACTCAGATTTACCAAAAGTCAAAATGTTTGCTGATGGTAACTCTTTTTCTCTCAAAACCCCTCTCTACTTTTCTCTATTCACTTGTCTAAGAGCTTCCTTATTCCTCTTCTTTGAGGCGCAGGTTTAACAACCATTATCTGTGTTGTACTCTCCCGTGCCTTTCAGAGCATTTTGCTCTGCATTGTGATGGTTTTTTTCTTTCTAGTAGTTCATTTTCTTTCTGCTGTGACCTTTATTTCTTTCCCTTTTCAGCCTGCTGCACAAATCTATATTTCACATTCATAACTTCCTTTTTGCCCATTGCCTGTTTCTTTCTCATTGCTTTCTCTAATTTTTGTGTCTTTGTCATGGCCAGAATTTTCCCTCTGCCCTGCTGCAGGTGGAGCACATATCTCTAAAATGGTGATTATTATTGGCACTTTATTCACATCTGCCACCAACTGCTGCCTCTCTACAGGCAACTGAAATAAAAGCACCTAAACACAGGAACTCTTTATGCTGTCTGCCACTAATTTATCACTGACATTTTATTCTCATTGCTTCTCATACTTGTCTTCTGTAATTTTTTCCCCACAGATGGACTTTTGAAAACAGGTCTGCACTGTCATTGAATCTCCACCTCTGTCTTGATATGATTATTTCATTTTACATCATGAAAATTATATATTGGGCTTTAAAAAAGCATGACTACTGCTGTCTGTCATATTAATCAGGATATTGTCCCTCAGCCCCTTCAAGTCGCCTGTCTCTTGTCCTCTGTTTAGACCAACAGTCTAATTTAACATGTGACTTATAATGAAAATAAACCACAAATACGATAAAAAATGACAGAACATTAGAATTATTTAATTACCATTTTAAACTATGCATAAGGTTTTGTCTGTCACCAAAAAGTGGTTTAAGTTTTGTAATGCTAATGTGTCACATCTTCTGAATCTCTCATCTGTTGTGGTAGGAAAGTAAATCTAAAGCCAAAGAACAAAACCTAAAGTCTGGGATTCTGATGACATGGGTGTGAGGAGATGTTTTTCTGCTTCTGTTATGACTTGCTTGCACTTTTCCATGTCTGACTGATATACAAATTAAAGCTGGGTGTGCTTGTGTGAGTAGCAAAGTTGAAACCCATTGCTAATCCTACTTACAAATTCCATAAACTGCTCAGCTGCTGCAGCTGCACTTTGACAGTTACTGCTGCATTTTGCATCTGATGTGAAAAATATGGACCACAAGGGTGGTTTTATCTCCCTCCCCACAATTCCTTTAAACCCCCCTTTCAAGGCACCCCGCTGGTTTATGTAAATTATATAGGTGCTGGCTGGATTTTATTGGCATAGAAATTGTTTATTAATATTTAAGAAACCTCTTTCAGAACAGATCCTAAGTAAGAATAGTTCAGTTCCATTTCTTTATTTGTTACTTAAAAGGGGAAAACTGGTATGTCTATGGGTCAGTCACTGTAGGGGAACAATTATGTTGTAATTAACCTTTAGAGTTTAAAGGAACTTAATGATGGCCGGTGATGAACAGGGGGAGATGGGGTGATAACAAGGTGGAAGTTAATGAATGCTTTAAAAAGTGATGCTTTAAAGTGCCCTAGGCAAACCGCAGAGCTTTTCCCGTCTGCTGGAAAAAGAGATGCTTTGTTTTCAGATAGATTTTCTTCGATACCATTCAATTTGGGAGCTCATCATTCCTAAGGAAAGAACACCTTTTTGTTGGGTGACGTGATAATTTCTCTTCTTTAGGGATTTTTGAGATGAAAATGGAGATGTATCATGTCAGAGCATCTGCTGCCGTGTGTGTGTGCTGGAAGAACCTTTTCCTTACTCTGTGGCAATGTAATCTGCATAGTCAGTCCAGGCTCCCTTTGGGACAGAATTTGTAAAGCTCTGACCCTTTCAAGTTGTGTTTGATCTACTACAGTGTCTGGCAGAGGTTTTTCAGATCCCTCGTTGAGTTGCTGCTGTGGATACCAAGAAGAATTAGGGTGGTCAGCACAGTGGTCCTGAAGAGTTACCAAGAACCAGACCCCTGGCCACAGGGCTTCTTGCAAGTTTGGAGAAGTCAGCTTTTTGCAAAAGGGGATATTTGTAAAACCAAGCTGAAGTTTTGGGATTCATGTAGCAAGGCAAAGCACAGTAAACTTTCTACAAAAAGTCACCCCATTTTCTGTTTTCCCTAGCCAGCTCTAGGGGGTGGTGGTGTGAAAATGGAGTGAGACATTGTAGGGTAAAAGGGAAAATGTGAGGGCTGAGGAAAAATATAAGAAGAGGTGCAAGGAGGGAGTAAATCCACTGTGAATGATAAACAGGAAGGGAGGAGGTTTGATTGAAAGGGCAGTTAGCATAAGGTTGAAATAATATAATCAAGACATCCTCTCACTTTACAGAGATTATAGTTTAACAAGCTATTTTTACAACAATATCTGTGTGCTCAAATTCTATTCTATGTTTTCCCAATATTTTTCCTGTGGAGCTGGATTGACTTGGTTTCATCTGGGTTTCTTAGCAGCTGGTGCAGTGCTGTTAGTGTGGGAATAACAAAGGTAACACAGAGATGTTTGGGCTGTTGCCCACCCTAAGTCCAGGACTTTTCAGTGCCTCATGCTGTGCCAGTGCACAAAAAGCTGGGAGGGGGCATGGCCAGGACAAGTGATCCAGTTCAAAGGGATATTCTATACCCCAGAAAGTTTGTTATAAACTTGGAGAGGTTTTCTGTGAGGAGCTGATTGTTACTCAGGGCTGGGCTGGGCCCTGCTCAGTGCATGGTGATCAATGTTGTTGTGCATCACCTGTTTCCCTCAGGTTTTGTTTTTCTCTCTTTCATTACAATCATTGTTACAATTTTATTAGTATACCTTAATTTGTTTCAATTCATGGATTGTTTTTACCTCAATCCATGAGTTTTACTTGTTTTCCTTGATTCTCTACGCCATCCCACCAAGGCAGGGGGAAAGGAACAAGATTTCTGTGGTCCTCACTCTCTGGCTGGGGTGAAACCATGAAGTGCACATTAAAGAAGGAAAAAAGTGACATCTCCAGCATCAGAGTGAAAGATTAAAACTTTTTCCTCTCACTTCTCCCACCTCAGCCCGTGAAAAATCAGCATGAGGTCTTTATCTGTTATTTTTCAGCACAATATTGGAAAACAATTGCCTCACCAATTGTGGCATATCAGCATGAATGTGGAGCACTGAGAATTAGCCAGACCTCTTTGATACAGCAATTACTGTTTGTCATAGAACTCCTGCACTGGAACATAGAAAATTAAGCAGATCTGTTTCGTGGGGTTTTTTTCCAAAGTTGCTGTAATGAAACATTGTAGTAGTGGCAACAAATCACAAATGGTAATTTGCACTCACTAGGCAGCCAATTAAAATTCTGTGTAAAAGCATTGGCAAGCTAATATTTTCTGTCTAATATCATGGATTTTGCCTTAACTTCTCTGGTTCTGGGTGCTTTAAAGTGCTAATGGATGTATCTTTCCAGCATTTATTTGCCTGGTTGCCAATAGCCTAACTTGGAGAATGGCAATGTTTTACATTCTCTTACCAAGTTTCTGCAGTCTGTTGGAAAACACTGATTTTTATACTCTCTAATAGATAGAAAAAGCACTCTTTGGGCTGATAAATACTCCACAGAAATGATTGCACAATGCTTTAAAAGCTATTAATTCTTCATCTCAACATTTTCACATTTTTTTAATTTGAGTTAAAAATGCATACTAGAACTAGCCTGGTTTTGCAGACCAAAGATAAATAGACAAACATGGAAAAGAGAAGGAAGTATTATTACCTTTCTACAACTCATTTGGGATCAGCCTGGCCTTCACATTTATTAATGCTGCTTCAAAATTCATCAGTGGGGAGATAGCTTTGTTCTTTACTTTTTCAAAATGCCACTCTCCTCAAGTCCATTTAGTTTGAAGCCCTCTATAGAGGAAAATAGGCTGATTTCTTTTAAATTACACCTCCTGAGAAAGTAATTGTGTTTTCTTATAAATGGAGAATTCTGTCTTGTGCCAAAAAATATCTGAACGTGTGTCAAGTTTTGTTACATGTTTCTTTTGAGACAAAGATGCTGATGAGAGAGCTGTCACTGATGCTCCAAGAGATGCTCACTAGAGGAAAAAAATAAACCACAAATGCTGCACTGGGCTTTGTCAAGCAGCAGCTCCACGTGTGGAATTCTCCAAGGAGCAAAAATCATTCCTACTTGAGCAATTTCTACATACAAAGTGTGGTGGGGCTGTGCTGGCACCAAAGTTGTTTCCTGAAAAGTCTTTGGGAAGAGTTCTCTCCATGTGGTGCTGCTCAGGAGTGAAATGCTGTGGGGTAGCTGGTGCTTGAAATAATGAAATCAATTCATGTTTTGTGCAGAAGCACAGAATATAAATGTCAAGTTCTGGGGTGGGGGAAAACTGCATGGAGTGATCTCCCTACAGGTGTGTGACAGGCCAAAATAACTTGGGAAACCCTTGCCAAAGATGCCTCTGCTCTGATTGTCAGAGCTGGTTCTCCCAGCTTAGAGAACAAGAGACTGACAGAGCCATGGGAGATCATTTATGAGTGCTTGGCTCAGGGAGGGGAAGGTCGTGTCTGCTGCCAGGCTTCATGTGCCTGTGAGCAAACACAGCTTTTCCAGGGGTCCTGACAAGTTTTGAAACCACTGGGAAAAAAAAAAAAATCCCACTGAATTGCTGAGTTTAGCCAACACTTGCTCATTTTGGAGACAGGCCCAGAAGAATTCCTGTCCCTTTGCACTGTGTCCATGCTGGTTTTTCACAGCAGTTTCTGTGTTTTCTTCAGCTACAGACTTTTAAGTCCAGCCAGAACTCTACAGAATGGGAGTCCAGAGTTTGAAAATAGCAGTTTTGGAAAATAATGAGGCTTTGACTTTGCTAGGCATGTCTGACAGATGTTTGAATCCACCTTTCTTTTTTTTGTTCAGTAGGTTTCCGAGCTGGGAATCTTTGGTCTTGAAAAATAAATCAGTAAGGGGCAGCAAATTGTTCTTTGCTCCCTGCCTGTTCTGTGCGTGCCTTCTCTGCTGTTGTGTCTGTTTTATCATATAACCATAATAGTTAGGCTGTTTTATCATATAACTATAATAAAAACTTGTGCCTTGATACTTGAATTAACCATTAAAAATTATAGGAATGAACTTTTTTTTCCTTAAAAGAAGACTGAAACTCTCAAAGAATCTTTAAATGCTCAAGTGAAAAAATGTAGCAACTTGAGGAACTGTAAACTGCATGTGGCTAAAGCTTAGACTGAAATAAATGCCTTAAATGTGGCTTATTGGACCTGGGAGGGAAGGGAAGATTTAGGATTCCCTCAGAACCACTGCAAGGAAATAATCTGCTGGAAGTGCAAGGGCCAGGGGCTGTGGGTCTCACCCACTGCAGGAGCTGATGGAATACAAAATTTTAACCTGTAGTTTATCAGGGATGTTTGTGTAGGAGTTTTTCAAATCCTCTTTTTTTTCCTTAGACTATCTCTGTGTGTCCTTGATCCCTCTTTTGAGCAGCATGTTGACATTTTATGAAACACATTTGTTTCCACTGGGCTAGAAAATACCCTTTCCTCACCTCTGCTTACCTGTGCTTCCATCTCTTAATTCTCTGAATGTCACTTCTGTCTGTGCCTCTGTTTGCTCTCTCCACCTTCATTATTCCTGACCTCCCTGGCTTAATCTTGTCCTCTGAGTGCCCACAATCCCCTGGGGATGCTTCTCCTGGTCAGGGGAGCAGGACAGAGCTGTTTCATGGCAGGGCTTTTTTAGAATTCCTCTGGAACGAGCTGTGAAGAGCAGGTGAATGTCTGCAGGTCACCAAGATCTGATTGCTTCCCCAAGTCCTGGGGGCTGGCAGGGCAGTGTCACTGTCAGCTCTTGCACTTCCTTTTGAGCCATGTGATGATGTTTTGCTGTTCTTTTCCTCCTGTGGTAGTGATGACATGATTATTTAATCGTTTGTTGTTGTGCATTTCAAGAAAGCCACTGCTACCCTTTCCATGTATAATTAGAAGAATGAAAATATAATCCTGAAGTTTTTAATACCAAACTCCAAATATAAACCAAATTGTTATGTTTTTTTTTTACTGTGAGTTGTGATATAGGGTAAACTTTTTTAAAAAATAATGTCTTAAAGGATAGGGAGTATGGAGGGAAAAGAAATGTCTGCTTTACTTTTCTGAGAAACTGCTATTGAACCCCTGAAATTATGGTTGTGGTGATGTTCTGTCACCTTTGCTAACCCTGATTGCTGCTTCACCTTATTGATCTGGAAGCATCATGCTAAACCAGAATATCTGTGACTTTAGCCCTTGAATTCCTTAGAACAGGAATCTGACAGGCATGTAAGGACACCTGAGTATTTCCTTACTCATTTTCCACTTTATCTGCCAGTCTGGGCTTAGGGCAGTAATTTTGGAAGTTGTGCAGGCACAATGCTGCCCACAGAATCTATTTCCTCTGTGTGATCTCAGCAGATGAGGCACTGTCTGAAGAAGAATTGTGTTGCAGGAGCTTCAAGGTGCTCAGTCTCTGGCTTACCCAGTGTGATTTAAGGGATGGCACAGGGGGCACTTCACTGATCAGGAACAAACACCAGCAGGTCCCTCCTGGTGCCCTTCAAGTAAAAGGAAGCAAAGAAAAGGTCATACAAAAAGAAGTTTAAAAATGGGGGAAAAATGTGCATCAGACAGGAGCTGTAATGGACAGAAGGACCAAGCAGTGAATAGCAATGCATCATTAAAATAATTTAATAAACAGACCATAAGTACAGCAACTAGCTAAACTGAGATCAACAGTGTGTTCCAATTGTTTATCAAGCTGTAGTTTGCCTTGTGCTAATTTTAAAAGTGAAATGATTGCTCAAAACAATGATTGATACTTGAGAGAAAAATGAAAGATTTGGGATAACTTCCACAGGTAATGACATCTGGTGACAAATGAAGACAAAATGTCAGGGAGAAAAAATGGGTCAAAGGAAGCTTGCCAATGTTTAAAGCTCCATTTTTAGTTTGCCACTGTCAGGTGTAATAAAAACTGCTAAACACCTGCATGAACCTTTCAATACCTGGCAGACTCAGGGAATGGCTACTAAATCTGTGACAGGGGCTGTTCCACCTTAAAGCTGGGTAAATTTTGACTCCTATTCCATGATTATTCTATTAAACAGACATCCAGAGAGCTGCTTTAGCTGATAGTTCAGAATGCTTTCTCCTTGCAGTGAGAAATGCAGCTCCTGCAGGTTTAATGTATTTTCTGGCTGTAGTATGGGAGTGTTCAGGCAGGCCTGGAGTGATTGTGGTGCTTGTCAAATCCTTTGCAGGTTCCCACACATGGCACGTTCAGCAGCTCTGTCCTCTGCCAGGTGGGACAAATCCCAGATTTTCATCCTCCTTTCCCACTCCTGAGTGCAGCTGCTGTGGGGAGGAGGTACCCACGAGTTCATCTGGCCAGGCTCACAGTTTTGGCAGCAGGGAGGTCAGGCAAGGAAGGGACAATGCCAGGCACTGTCCCTGCCAGACCCTCCCAGTGTGACCTTTATGGGTAATGGAGGTCAATTCCAGCTTGGGTCAAAGTTTGAAAACTCTGGCTGCCTAAAAGAATTTTTTTTTTCTTCCAAGTAATGCCAACCTTTGTTTCCATGGCAATAGGAATGAAAATTTATTGGCAGCTTGTAGGCAGGCAGCAGATGACAGCTCTCAGTAGCAGATTTCAGCAGCTGACTCTCAAATAACAGTCCCAAGAACCCACTGCAGTAACAAGTATGAAGATTTTACTACAATATTGGCTCCTCATGTATGCCTTACTTTAAAACAGAGAGAAAATGGATAAAATTATTACTTAGAGAAGTGTTTGTGTCTCTCTATTGCCGGCTGCTTGCTTGTGCTTTTTGTCTTCAGCCCTGCAGTGTGGGTAGGTGTAATTGTATACTTCCCATGCAATGCATACATGATAGAGCAATTTTTGATAATCAAAGAAGTTATTTGGTACCTCTAAAAGGGGGGAAGTTTAGGTAAAGAAACTTGAAGAGGTTAAAACTTTCTGGGATGTATCTCACAGAACTTTGGTGAGGAATTTAGGTTTTTGCCAGCAAATGTAGACAGAGATTTCAAGAAAGAAAACTAGGAAAAGAGAAAAGGTGACTTGGGGATTCTCTGAAGAGCTTCCCAGGAAGCAACAGAGCAGTAAAGCACTACTAAAAAACAGGTTTTCACTCTGTCTGTAAGAGTGTTGCAGGAGAACTGAGTCAACACCTCTTTGCATATTCAATCACTTTGCTTTTATGTGTAGCTTGCATGTTTTGCATATAATTTTGCTGGTGGCATTCACCTTTTGAAGAGTGAAAACAAGTTAAATTTCAGTATTTAAGTCAATTTCAGTGATGCCAGTATTTCACAAGCCTTGTGGAAGCCCCATGCTCACTCAGAGTGAAATTTCTAAGCTGTTTTCTTTCTTGTCATGAATGTCTCCAGAAAGGTCAGTCCATTAAATCACTTCTCATGAGAGGCCTTAAAAGCTCTGAATTGTTAATCCTTAACTCTTCTCCTCATCTCCAGGACTAAAAAAATTAAAGGTGATGCAGTTCCTGATAAATACAGACCAAAGGGCAGTGACTTGAGTTGGGGTGTTCAAGTTCACTGACTTCTCTGTCTTATTGAATAACTATAAATTAATTAGGCTATGAATGATTATAAATGTTTTGGCAAAAATAACAGAATGAAAGATTTCTCAATAGGAGTAACAAAAAAAAGTGACTGTCACTGGTTAGGTGGTGCATTAAGATATTTCATTTTCTCTGGGTGACACTATTTTCTGTGGAATCCAAATTGTCTTGGTTAGTATGAGGGTTTCATATGTAATTACATGATGTCATGCTGTTTCTCTTGCAAAAAAAGAGGTTTCTGTGAGATTCTATTACTTTTATTCTATTACATACTATATACTTTTTATTCTATTACTTTATCTGTTTCTGTATGCTGCATCTAATACCTTAGCCCCAAAACACCCAAGATTAACAGAGATAGTAAATTTTCATGAGTTCTTCAGCAGAGGGAAGATTAAGATCCCATTTCTGGGGGAAAAGTGCACGTTCTGAAGGCCAGAATAAAAGCAATTAAAGAATTGTTTACTAATGAGACCCTTCTCTTCCTTTCCAGTTCTCCTGTTGTGCCAGTCTTTGCTAGAAGATTCCAAATCCTAACCTAAATATTGGCCATTATGGGGCTAAAATAGGGAACCAGCACAATTCTCAGGAGTTTGGGTTTCAGACAAGAGACTTTAAGTGTTGTTCCACTGGTTTATATCCTAACAAATTTGTTTGCTGGCATCTTTCAAGGCAGATGAAATATCTTTTTGTCTGCATCTTTAGGAACTTAGCACAGTAACACATAATGGTTCTTTGAGTTCATTAATTCCTGACACTTTGAGAAAAGTGCACAAAAACCTGTTCTTTGAAGAATTCAACAATTGAAACCCCTCTCAATTCATGGTAATGACAAGTGAAAATCTGAAATAGTTCTAATTGAGTATTGAAAGGTAGCATTAAACAAACCAGACACAGCACTGCTGTAAGGATGTGTTGGGAGGCTGTTTTTAAAGCTGGAATATGTAGTAAAAATATCAATTCTGAGCTCTGTGTTAAAGGGAAATTGATAGATGTTCTGATCTGCCCCCAGTAATGTGAGGGGGAGTATAGATAGTGAAGTGAATAATTGTGATGTGCTAAAGGTATGCTAATTTTTTAATGTCCAATATGCCTGATTAGAGCATCAGTGGGGTTTCTGTGAAAAGGAAATGAAGAGAAGGGAAAAAACCTCACTTTTGAGTTATGAAGCTTGTTGTAAGCACACAAATATTTACTCATCAGCCATCAGTCATTTGTGCTGAAGTTGTGGTTGCAACTAATAAATAGTAAATAATAGAAATTCCTATACCCTCAACTCTTTTTCTTGTTGTATCCAGATTCAACCTTTTACCCTGAATCATGATTCCTTATCTACAAATGTCATTGTTTTCTTTTCTGCTGTTGTCTAATGAGGCACTGAAGGGATTTGTAAATGTGAGAGGCCCAATCTCAAAATATTTGTGTAAAAAGGGATCTGAAATCCTCATGTCTTTGGGCATGGAGAAGTTTCTCAGAGTGACTGAAGTGCTGTGCTTTAAATCCCCTGTCTCCCTGTAATGTAAAAAAGCAGGAGAGAAAACACTTCATGCACTCAGAGGTGAACATAGAAAGAAATATTTTCCTAAGAATTCGAATTATGTTCCTCAGAGCTGAAATACTTTGTCTCCAACAAATCTGCCAAAGCAGAAAAACTCTCACCATGACTTTCCTCTCTTTATATTGAGTGTTTCTAAAATAGAAGATGGTTCTTTGTCAGGGAGTGGCTAAAATCTTTAATATGCTGAAGGTCTTTATGGACAAGATTGTGATATATGCAGCAAGGCAATGTATGAATAAACTATCTAATTTTATACTAATATTAAACTCTGTTTAACTGATATATCACATTTAGAGCGTTTAGGGTCCTTCATTCTCTATTTTTTGTTATTGGTTTGGCTTTGCTTTCTTTGGGTGTTTTTTTTTTTTTTTTATTTTTTAATGAGAGTTAATCTATTAATATTTTGAGGGAAAAATGGAACATATTGAGAGAATGCTGAAAGGCTGCAGTGTAAATAGAATTAAAACCTTCTTAAGAGCAAAAATAAAAACTGGAAGATAAAGTAATGTGAGAAAACCAAAGGCACAAGTCTGGGCCTGTTGGCATTAATTTCCACAGGCCAGCCAGTGAGTTCACATGGGAGAGTTTATATCAGTGAAGAACAGCCCCAGAGTTCAGCTATTTTATTGCTTCTATAATAATCTGAATTGTCATTTTCTGCTGAGATTCGGTTAAATTTCAGCATTTAATGGCCCTTAGAATTAAATCACAATATAGGAAAGTGCTTGCCCACCTAGGCATCTCTCCTTATGTATTTGAATATTTATTCTGTTTTTCCTTCTTAGTATGTTCTAACATCTAAAGAAAGAAAAAATTGAAATCTCCATGAAATTATGTGAAATAATGTTGCACATCAAAGCTTTTAGGAAACTAAATATATATACATATTTAAAGCATAAATCTGACTTCATTTCTCTGGTGCTTTTGGAACAGAGAAAAAAAATCTGGAGCCTATTGAAACTCAGATGTGAGGACACAATTCAGTAGCAGGCATCAAGAAACTAATTTTTTTTTGTTTTCTTGTTACACAAAATTTATAGAATTGGAACAGACTATACCATTGAGATATTCAGAGATATTCCAGTGAGGTGGTGCAGGGATGCAGAATATACCAATTTCAGGTGAATAAAGGGATCCTTGAATAAAGGATTCAAGTCCTGTTTATTACTTCAATCCCAATTTTCCCTAAAAAACCATCGATTCCTACAAAAATCCACTGATTTTTTTTTCTGGTAACCTTCAGAGTGATGGTATAGCAGGGTTTCTATGAATGCATGAAAGGAATTATTTCCAGCTATGAGGGAAATATTTTTGACACAAAAATACAAATTTCTGATAAAGCAGCCTCTTGAATAGTGGAGTTTCATGAAATAATGCAAACAGATATTAAATTGTAATTCAATTAAATGTATTCTAACTTCTGTATCTCATGGAAGACATAAGGATTAAAAAGCACAATTCTGTGGCAAATTCCTGACACTTGCAGGAGTTCTGCATCATTTCAGTGAGAGCATTTTCATGACTCTGCTCACAAGGTGTTATTCTGAAACAAAGAAGTGGAGATGTTCCAGGGGGTTGGTGTAAGCAAGATCCTGAAAATTATAACTAGGGAAAAAAGCTGAAAATTATAATTAAAAATTATAAATAAATTAATTATTTCAGGAAAATCATGAAAATTTTAAAAAGGGAATTTACTTCTGTGACCTCCAGTATGATTCCAGTCTGTGCATGGGCTCAGAAATATTTACCTACTAATAAGTTTATTTTGGTATCTCTTTTCCAATGAAGCTTTCTTCTAAAATGCTTCAAAATGAAGCAGATGTCAATTTCTATTGAGCAAATTCTTTAGTTCCTTTATTTTTATTACTTCTGGGCTTTTATTCAGTAGGTCTAAAATGAAAATCTTAACATTTGACGATTAAAAAAATCCTTTTTTTCCCCCCTTTGTGATAAAGGATTTCACTCACTGCTGGCTCTTGAGGCTGTTAGGAGCCACAGGCTCAGTCTCTAAGGAAATTTTTTAGTAATTATTTAACAGAGAACATTGACTAGCTGTAAAAATGTAAGAACGCCAACAGATTTAGGACCTCGAGGTTATTATGAAGCCCTTGTATGTGTAACTGCATAAAGAAAATAAAATAGATAGAAAGGTGAATTTGGGCAAAAACAAGACTTCAAATAAATTTTAATGTGGAATTTAGTGACTGTAAATACAGTGTTTGTGTATTTTCTCTTTTTTTTTTTTTTTTTGTTACTTACAAAAATGTGGATTTTTTAAAGAACTGTGTATCTGCACTATGGGGAGAATGCCACTTCTTGCTTTTCTAATATTGTTTCTTTGCAATGATGCTTAGTAGCACTTTGAAGATTACCAACTGTCTTAGAATTGAGTTTGAAACAGCCCCTCAGTGATGGCACGGGTCAGAAGTGTAATATGACTTTGTACCAATGCTTCAGAGGCTTTGGATTATGATAAATTATATTATTTATTATATAAATCACAATGTATGAAAGATTTTCACAGTCTCCAGGAAGAACCCATTTGTTCATTTTTAATTAAGCTACAAGAAAAGCAGTGTGAATCTGTGCTGCACTGAACAAGGATCATATGCAGGCACTGAAATCTCTTTATCTAACTTTGAAAGGTGAATTCAGGATTGTGTTCTTGTATTTGCAATTAGAGGGTTGAACAGATGTGGAAGGCTCAGTCTAACATGAAATGTTAAAGAATCTTTATTTTTAAGGTATTGCCTGCCTAGAGAAAAGCAGAGTTTATCTGCTGATTCAGATATTTGCTCTGTTTAAATATATTAAAGGTGGGAAGGATATAATTTTGGGGCATGGGAATATTCTACTGAAAATTCCACTTGAAATTACTCTCATAGTAGATTTAATTTCTACTGGTTAATTCTGACATAACAATTGAGAGACAATGGTAAAAGATTTTTATAGTTCTTATAGTTAGATCACATAGGTATCCAATAAAAATCATGCCCATTTTCTTAATAAAATGCTCTTTTTTCCCCCCAAGATACACTGTAAAATTGCTTTTTCTGTAATTGCACTGCTACAACCCAAGTTCTGTGCCTAAGACTGCTGAACATTCATGGTGAATCACTCAAACACAATAGGGAAAAGAGAGCAGAAGTGACATTTTTCCAGGGAGTTGTTTTCAGACCTGTGAGGTAATTCTGAGAGCAGTTATTTCAGCTGTGAAGTGAGGAGAACATATTGCTGAAGCCTAAAAGGAAAGAGGTTGTGCCCAATGAGTAAGTTTGGATTTTTTATCAACTTATTTGCTGACAGAATGTAAATATAGGTTTTTTCTTAGATTATTACTAAAGGCTGCCCACACATTGGCCATTGCTTTCCCAGTATTGTTTTCCATTGGTTCTTCATTATTTTTCTTTCAAAAGATGCTGTACTTGAACTTTTGCTGAAGTACTGTGTACAGATTGAATTGCAGGGAGGAATCATGTATTCCACATATGTTGTGGTAATGTGACATTTTCCTGAAAATAGACAAGTCTTACACTTTATAAGTCATTAACATTGTCCACAAAATAAAGTCTGTAAGAACCAGAAATGCCAGAAACAGAAAGCTGTAGTCTTTCCATGCAATATAAATGTAAATTTTTTTCTTGAAGTGTTATGAATGTACAATCATGTACGTTTAAACACCTTCTCTTTAAGGTCAACACCAAATAACTGTCATGTAATAAATAACAGAAGGTCACTAACCTTAATTTAAGTACTAGAGGAAAACAAGCACCGTGGTTTTTTTGGAAAATATTGAGCCAGAATCAACTCTTAGTGCTAATTGATGAGTCTGGCTGCTGAGGAAAGGCTGTTGTGGTTAATAGAACCCCAGGCAGAGGTTTCCAATTGTGAAAGCATCTTGCCACTGACAAAAACTACCTTTTAAACACCCTCATGGCTATTTATAGATATTCTCCTGAATGTCTCCTCAGTCAAGCAATGCTAAACTTGGATTTTAAATGCCCTGACATAAGGAGCAAGGAGGAAACTTTCCTGACAGAAAATTATTCTGAGTTCCACCTCTATAATCATGCCTGCCAGGACTCTTGGATACGTTCACCAAGCAGTCTCTCTTTGCTTGTTTTGTAACAATCTCTTCTCCTGGTTCAGCAATATTCCCAGAGCCTCTCACTGCTTCAGTTTGGTGTGCCTGCTGCCCTAACAGGGACTGGATTCTGTTATTTATTCATGCCCAGCAATTCCTTCAAATAAAATCCAATTGAGGTAATGAACACTTCTAAGGTCTTATCCTGAAGCTAAGGAATGGAGGCTGACTGGCACAGCAGCTTGAAACGTTTTTAAGGAGTCTCTTAAGTCTGCCCAGTAATTTTAGGGGTGTGTAAAATCCTTTTAAGCCAGGAGAAGCATTTTTCTGGCTCATGGTTGGAAATTCTAGATGGACACTAAAATGGCATCATTGAAACTCCTGTTTCCAGGGCAGAAGTCTGCATGGATAATTTTCTCTTTATAATAAATATAATCACAAATGCATAAAGCCAGATAGAGGTCAAAATGCACTAGAGGAGAGGATGCAGGGGTCAGATAGAGAGACAAGGAAAAGAAGGAAATCCATGCCAGAAAGAATTAGCTAAGAGGCAATGGGGTCCTTCCCAATCAGTGATGTTTAGCAGCAGAAGAATGAATGAGAAGTTTCTGCAGCACTAATTGTGCCTTTTCCTCTCAAGGGAGCTCCTCATTCAAGGATTGACCCCTTGTCTGTGAAATGTGATTTTGTTAATTAAATACCAGCTTCCTGAATGCACTGAGCTCCTCAGATTAGTCTATTAGCAGTTTAACACAATTAGATGAATTAAAACAGAATTCCTGCTTCAGTTAAGACAGCATTTGATCCTCCTTCATAACCTTTTTGTTTTTTTTTTTTAAATACCCATTTCCCAGCTGTTTTAAGATGATGTGCTGGTATTGCAAAGACTGCTCTGGCTTCTCTGGCCAAATTCTGCCATTCTAAGTCATGGTGAGTAATCCTTCCCTGCCTGAACAAATCCCTCCATCTAAAATGAGCTGCTCATCTTGAGCCAAGTGCTGCTCTGTGGAGCTGAGGTGGCAGAATGGAATCCTTGCTGGAATTTTGCTGTACAAATATTCACAACATGGAGTTCTGGTGGGTGAGATTGTTATTTCTTACATTTTTTCTTAACAAGACTTCCTGCAGAAATCATTACCTAAGGGCCCCCTAGCAGCCAGCACTCATTGCTTGTGGGAACAGCCTCCAGAAGAGAATTTAGGTATTAGGAAACCTAATATTGAAATAGGCAGGGGGGTTTCTGTTCTATTTTTATCTTTAAAAAAACTTCAAATCAAAGTCAAACCCTGCATAACCCTTCAGATGTGATGGGTTAATGCAGCTCTGTCACCCTGCTCCCTGAATTGTTGGGAGGTGTGGGCCAGGTGTGGGTGGCTGCATGTGATGTAACTCAAGGAAATATTCTTTGAAGAGGCTTTGAATATGCAGTAAGTAGCACTGTAAAAACTGACAGATTTTTGCACAGCCATACGTGGCAGCTTGGGTGTGATAAATAAGATTTAAAATGAGGCTTTTTCTCTTTTTTTTTTTTTTCTGACTGAATTTGTCAATAGAGACGCTGCCATTTTAGCCATCCCCATTGAAAATGCTCTTTAAAAATTGGCAATTTTATGAAATTCAAGTCTTCTAAAATCCTGCAGTGGCTTGCTTGGGAATTGGTGAGAATGGCTTGTAGCTGGTAACTAAACCTAGAAATAAACCATGAGTAATGAGGAGAGGTTATGAGACAGGGAACATCCTCGTGCCTCCCCTCAGTACCCTCTGAGGCAGTGCAAGCCCTGCAAACCATTCCAGGCTGTGTTTGGGTGAGGGAAGTTACAAAAACAAATCCAGTTTTTGGTGTGCATGGTAAAAATGTTCTTTTAGAAGTTTAGAACCTCTAAAAGTTCTTTTAGAAGTGTCCCCACTCTTCATTGTGCATTTGTCCCTCTGAACAAAAAATGCTAAAATTGCCATTTACTCTGACATGTTGTCTCATCTTTAAAGAACTGGTGGCTATAAACCAGAGTATGAGGTCAAAGTGAGGTATAAAAATGCAGTTCAAAGAGGTTTTTTCCCTTAGATACTCCCTAAAATTTTCTTTTAGTGTGTGATGGATGCTGAGACTCCCTGGCAGGGCTACCCAAAGCCCTGAGGAATTCTGCACTGCAGTTTGCTGCATTGTTATTGTCTCTGCTGTGTCTGAGGTGCCACTGTCCAAGGAAGGTCTTGCAGTGATCCTTTGTGAGAAATGATGTGACAGAAAACTCTGGGGTTCTTGTGGATTGCTGAAATCAAATTAAAATCTTACCACGTTTTATCTTCCATTTTATCCTCGTGACTGAGCTAAGTTTCAATCCTGTCTCCAATGTTATCTTTTAGGAACTTACACCACAGGAAAATAGGTTGTATAATCATCTTTTTGTTTCATATTGTACATTCTGTGGGCTAACTCATTGCAAAAATATATATTCCCTGAAGCTCAAAACATGGAAAACACAGGGTCTGTTTCCCTCCACCTCCCTCCCCTCCATATATAGACACATTTATATGGAAAAAACCCCAAATTTTTGTTGTTTTTATAGTAGGAAAACATTACATTTCAGAGCTTTCTTCAATTTTTAGATGCTCTATAAACAAAAAATAGGGGTGTGGTCAACAGTAATGATCTTATAATAATCCAGCAGATAATGTGAAAGGAGTAACTGTTCCTACCTGGATTGGTGTTCTCTCAGCAAATGCTGGTTTAAGCATAATAGACACAATATTTAATAGTCTTAGAATGGTTGAGAAGCAGTGTAGTGGATTATTTTGATCTTATTTTGATTTTTTTTTCTTTTAATTTTACAGGATGCAGCTTCAAGTCCTCCTTGTCCTTCAGCTTGTGTATCTTTATTTTCATCTCATGAATTAGAAAAACCATTTTAATATTCCAAAAATCAAGGCCAGAGGTACTTCTCATCACAGAATGAGTGCATAAGAAACTCAAACTCTGATCCTATTTGTATTCCAGGTATATTTCAGAAACTGAGGTTCCAAATTTTGTCTGAAAACTGCTTCTCAGCTATTTTCAAATGGAAAAGCAGGAAGATTTTGGTTGACAATTCTAGTTTCATCAACCCTTGTAAAATGGCATCTTTGTATTAAATCTTCTATTCCTCTGATTAATTAAATGTTACTTCATAATGAGTAAAATTTTGTTATTATAGTGTATAAATCTATATCACAGATAATAATAAGCCAGTACTTTTAAGCTGGATTTGAACCACAGTGCAGATTTTGCTGATGTCTTGTGGGTAAAGGTTGAAGGCTTTTTCTTATTCCCAGGTTTATACATGGATTTTTTTCTTTTTTTTTTGCCAGAGAAGACTTTCAGAGCACTGTCTGAAATTTTACCTCCTTTTTAGGCCCCTTTTTTACTCCCTTTCAAGCCATCTGCACTTTGTTTTTCCTGCAGCAGCCCCTACACAACGTGCACCCTCCTTGAGGTGCAGCTGATCCCAGAGTACCTGGTTCAGTCATGCTGACAGCTCTTTATTGGAAAATATCTTCTGTAATCAGCTCTAGAAACATCTCAATGGAAAGTGCCACACCAAACTGTGACAGTGACAGGTGAGGAACACAGACAAATCTAAAATAAACAGAGTTTCCTGGACAGCAAGCATTAAAATAATTTCTTCGATCAGAAATGAATGGGAAATATCCATCCCCTGTTGATATATGATGAGTTGTACAGTAAGAAAAAATGATCATCTTTGCTTCCAGTGAGTAGGAAAGACATCCTTAAAATTGGACAAATATGCTGATGTGTGTTTCAGGAAGTCCCACAACCTCTGGTGATTTACTAATCTAAAAATGTCCTGTACAGCACTAGTTAAGGTAAATAAATGATGACATTAGTGTCATCTTTTTTGAAGTCAGCTCTGAAGAAATTAATAATATTGAGAATTTTATTATTTTGTGAATATTCCATGAACAGAAATAAATAAAAGCAGATATAATGCATAGAACAAGTACAGTAAATAGAAAATATGAATTATGCATTTGTCTCAAGGGTTTTCTGATGCCTTGATTTGAATTTTAAGTATGCAGTGAGACTAATAAACATCAAAGGCTATACATATCTAGAAATCTTTTTAGAAATGCTCCTGCTGTATTTTGAGGCAGGTATATTTTCTTCTGTGAATTATCTCTGATACACCACCAGGAGAGCATCACCAAGAGGTAAAATAATTTGCATGAGACAACAGAACAGGAAAGATCAAAGTGGAGAAGAAAATCTGTGTCTATTTTTTTTCCTTCTCCTTTTCTAAACACTTGATACATTTCTGCTTGTTCAAGGCTGGCCACAAAGAGGGAGCACTTTTAATATTATAATGAGCAGCTGTGATCAAATGCTAAAAAGTGGTGGGAGCTGTCATTGAACCTCAGAGTTTTATTAAGAGTTTAGAATTCTGCTAAAATATAAAACCAAAACAACAAGGTTGTAGTAGCTAAGATAAGAATTTCCCACAAATGCTGACAGAGTCAGGAAATTACATATACAGAATAAAAAGTATTAGAGGAATATGCTGCAGGATAATCTAAATTCATGGTTGTTACCTGTTGCATTTGGGTGTCAGCAATGGAAAGCTGCATCAGCTGAGTGATGCTCTCCTTTGCAATGCCTTGGGAAAGCATTTGTGTAATCATTGTCATGGCAGCATGAATGAAATAACAGTGAATTATTGTGCTGCCTTCTTCTGGGTTTAGTGAAACTAAAATTTACATACAGAAACACAGCCTTACGTTGGTTACATTTAAAAAAAAAATTAAAAATGAGAGAAAATGCTCCGAAGAATATCTAGGTGCTCAAAGTGTAGCTCTCTCAAAACAAAACAAACATCAGATGTTATTTACATTTTTCATGTATGAGTATTTTAAAAGTAATTCTGGGAAGCCAAATTTCTCTATCTGAAGTGTTCAGGGCTAACAGTCAATCCCAGCAATTTTATTACTGAATCATCTTGCTGGATCATTCCATCTGTGGCAGCTACTTATGTGTATCTCCAGGAAGATTGGGGATTTTGCACTTAATTTGATGCTATTCTCTTCAATTTTTAAAAATATATTTTTTAATAAATTTTAACCACAATTTTTATCCAGGCATACAAGAATGCTCCTCTGTTTGTACTGGAACAATCAAAATATTCAGGAATTTTTGAAGTAAGTGGCTGATTTTTTTTTCCCCCCTCACAATTCCTGTGCAAATATGAAAAATAGCTTTCACAGAATGATCTTTATTTTTTTTATTTTAATCACATGATTTTAAAAGCTAAAAAACAGACCAAACCCAATGATTAAGCTCATATATTGCAGCCATCAGAACCCATTGTTATTCAGCCATTCTGTTAATCAAATCTCTTGTTATGAACCCAGGTAAATACCTACAGTGCATCTGGCTTTGTTTCTCTTCCTTTCTTTCTAAAAATGTCTTTTATTTTTATGGCCACCACCTGTTTTTCCTCCCTCTCTTTCTCTTTTTTTGGGAACATGGTTATGTTCTTTTACCTGCTTTATGATTCTTTGTCTGATTTTCTCAGAACCTCCTTTGTTTTTTTTTTTTTTCCTGTCCCTTTAGCAGATGTTTCTCTCCCATGCCCAAATTCTGGTTGCTTCTCCTTTCCCTTTTTCATTTGTTTTCTCCCTCTCCTGCTGGCAGACAGATGGGGGCTTGCTGCTTGGCACTGAAAATGTTGTGGAGAGGGTTAGTTCCCATCCCACCATGAGAACAGGCTGTTCCTGTGATATTTCTTTGCAAAGAGAAGGAGAATGCTTTGGAGGAGCAAATGGCACCTTCCTGAGACTGCTCTATTTTCATGACATTCTAAAAAGTCCTCCAAGAAGTCTATGGAAAAATTTGGTATAGGGCTGGTAGGCTGGATGTGAGCCCTTTTGTTTTCCACACAATTGCTGCTGTCATGTACTTGATCTCTTCAGGTTTTTTTGGGTGATGCATTGAAAGACAAATGTGGAAGAAGAGCTGGCTTGTGCTCTTCCAGTATCAGCCTGGAGTTCTCAAAACACAAAATGTTCTTTCTCCCAAGAAATAATACCTGTACATTCTGTATGTGTTGAGCTGGAACTCAGAGCACACATCAGAGGTTTGTCTCATATCTGGTTTTTATCTGAGCAGCCTGGCAAGGCAGCCATGCCATTAACAAGCAGCATTCCACCCAGGCACATCCTGTGGAAAACTTCTGCCACTTTTTAAATAGTGGGTGAAACAAAAGGAGGATTTTTGTGTGTGCATGTGTGTTATAGTTCATATGAGCTTGGTTTGAAAACTAAAAACTGTTGCCAAGAGTTGTTGCAATTGATATCTACAACTGAAGAGGCCTTCAGTGAGGAGGAATGCTTTACCTGCAGCTGCTTGCTCCTGAGTGCTTACCCACTGCCAGCCTTCTTGAAATAAGGTCAGTATCTGAAACAGGTTAAGAATTGTTGCAAAAACCACACTCAGAAGGAGCCTACAAATAGCATCACATTGGTTTTCATATGCAGCTTTAGTTTCTGAGAATGAAGCACTGTCTTCATCCGACCTCTAAGAAGTTGAAATTCAATATATGAAAAACCTCATTGTTCCAGCTGACTAAAGTATTCCATAGGCAAGGATCACCTCTTTATTTGTATAGTTGCTTATTACCCATGATCAAGTTAATAATTACCCATGAGCTAGTTAATTACTAGAAGAAGCATCTTATTTTTTTCCTTTACTCATTCAGTGGTACTTCAGTGTCTGGGATGTGAACCTTGCATGTGTTCACCACTCTGACCCAGCTGAGTTAGAGCAGCAAAACCTCCTTTGTAGTCCAGGAAACTGGAGACCAAAGCTGCTTTTGCTGTCCCCCTTGTTAAGCACTTGGCAGTTTTGAACACAGACTTAGGAAAGGTAATTTAAGGAGTTTTTATTCATCAACCGTCTTACAGCAAAAAATGAGTTGTGTAAGAAATAGGACATGATTTATATGATTTACACTAATTATTAAATGGTCTCTTTTTAGATGCTCTTCAGTCTGGTGTTTCAGTGACACCCATGAAAGCAAAAGTATTCTTTTTGCTTCCAATTCATTATTAGAAGCTGTTCCTATTATTTTCTGAAGACACACCAACAAAAGCAGTTACACAATCCAAGCCTCAGTGCACGTTTCCTGGAGTCACTCAAAACCCCTCAAAAGGGAATTATCCTAAACAATTCAGCTTACATTTCTAAAGTTTTGATCATTAACTATTACTGAAGTATCAAAGGAAAAGGATCTCATGCCTATTCTGGCAGCAGTTCTGTCTTACATTAAGAGCTGAATAAAAGCTTCCTTTTTTCCCCAACTAACTGTGCTCCCACTTGACAAATCATTAGAGGTAATAGATCAGCTTCCTCTATTTGCTGCAGTAGTCCTGAAAAGTGGAAACTATTTCCTGTTCTTTTGCAGGGATGTTCAAGTAAAAATTGATGCCTAAGTTTAAAGTGGCAATTAGGAATCGAAAAAACAACCCCACGAACACACATAAAAAGGTTTCTGGAAGTTATTTACTGTTTCTTGAGATAATGGTACATGAAATGATGCAACTCAAAGAGAATAATACCTTTTAAAGGAATAAGAGAAAGATTTTTAGTTTTGTGTTATTTTTTTCATTAACCTAGACTCATTTTTAAAAAAATCACTTTAGTGCCCAGGTGTCGCATTCACAAAATCTTTTGAGACCTGAGACACTCAGATGAATTTGCCTCAAACATTTCTTAAATTTCTTCAATTTTCAGATATAAAATTAAAAGTTACTTATTATCCTTGATAGAGTTTCTTATTACCCATGAGCTAGTTGATTACTAGAGGAAGCATCTAAATGTTCTGATGGATAATAGGAATATTTCTTTATTCCTAAAAAAAAAAAAAAATTAAAAAAAAAAAAATTAGAGTAGTCTCCTTGTCTTTCTACAATAGGAAATTTTGATGTGGAGCAGCCCAAATCCTGAATTTCCCTATAAATGTTTCTATTGATTAAGAATTGAAGAAAACACAGAAATGGGAACTAGTCATAAACTTACTCCTGTCAGATGGGTACAATGGAGGGCTGATCTCCCCAACTTTAGAGCAATAAACCCCCTCACCATGATGGATCCTCCAACAAAACCTTCCTAGGAAAGGCAATAAAACTGGATATCACTGGGCAGTAGAAAGCACTGGAAAGGGAAAACTTGCTTGCAATAAGAATTCACTCCATTCAAAGTTTTCTGCACATTGCAAATCACAATCAACTCTTCTCTCCTCCTTCTGCACAGACATTTTAGCCTGAGATGGATGTGGGACAATCAGGATCACTGCTGGAACAAAATAATTAACTAAGATTGGTGACACATGGGCTCATACTGCCAAAACAAATGAAAAAAAAAAAAAAAAAACCCAAACCAGGTGATGGCTATCTCTAGGTGATGGCTATCTGAAGTTTTTTATATTCTCAGGTGTATTTGGTCTCTGTGATGGATCTGAGCCTGTCTTCAAGCAAGCTGCAGAAAGAACTCTGAGCATGAAAGTGTCTATAAGCAGTTGTTTTAAATGAAGAGTTATCAAAAAACATAAAAAAGGAAGTTAAGAGTGAATGTGAGGGCATAAGAAGAAAGATGAATTTTTCTGTGGCCTGGTAAGTATTCAAAAACCATGCACTGAGTTTTTTTCTGTTTCTCATAGAATTGAAAATGATATCCTTCTAAAAGTGAACCAAGGGGATGGAGGCCTCTCTGCATGGAGCTGAGAGTGTAAGGAGTGAAAAGAGATTGTTGGAGATCCCTTATTGTTTGAGAATTATTATAGTAATGCCAGAAGAGATTCCAAGAGATCTGTTTGTATGTGTGATATCTACAAAACTAAATATGCTGGTACTTGGGACTGTAAGGGTGTGTATTACAAATAATTAAAATGGCATTTAAAAATGTTATTAAGTTCTACTGGTTATGTAGGATTGGGCTAGAAAAGGGTGAATAGTGATAACCAATTTGGCAACAAGAGCAGTACTCTCTTCTCTGAATTTTCAAATATTTTGCCATCAGAATACAGCAAAGGTAGTTTTGTTAAGATCTTGATATAAAAAGGCTTAAATGTTTGAGCAAATGTTTTTGGGTTGTTTTTTTTTGATGGTGGGAGGTTTTCCTCGTTCTTCAGACAGAGGGTGACAAGTAAAGGAATACATAAAATGAAAAGCAGGGAGAGGAAATTGCAGCCTTTGATTCTCTCACTTTCCTTTTGATTTTGAAAAGATCACAAAAGCAGTAAATGGGCCACTCAAGAATTCCTTTCCTCGTTCAGCTCTGGGCTGCTTGGAGAGCTTTTACTTTCTTCTGACCCCTCTGTGGCATCCAAGACTTGCAGCTGTGCAAATTCCACTTTTTAGATTGGTAAATTGCATCAAACAAAGTGTAAGGATGCTACTGAGGAGAGAAACAGAAAAGCATCAATTGATAGGAAAAGTGAGTGCACCCTGGCACCCTAGGAAATGTACTGGAAAGCTGATCCATATTTTGATGTTTTTTACACTTTTCATGTTTTTTCACTAATGGAAGAACAGAAATAGTGATGCTATTTCTTTTTGCTTTTCTAGGCTGTGGATTTGGAAGAGAAGTGATGAAATGTGGTGAGTAGGCTGAGGTGGAGCAGCACTGTAATATGCAAATGATTGCCTTGGTTATATCATCTTGCTTTCCTTCAATCACTTGTGGCAAAATAAGATTTCTTGCAATGCTGACTTTATTTTCATGGAAAAAGGAGTTACTCTGTGGGTGGTAAGGGTTGAAGAGCAATTTACACCTCCCTGGGCAGTCTGTGTCATTTAACTTGATATGATCTTGTTATGTATGCAGCACCTTTCTAAAATTTGTGGGACTTATTAATGTAATCTATTCCTGCTCTGTATTAATTTTTTTATGGGATTGGAAAAAAAATTCAAAATTTTATGTTTCCTAACTTATCCCAAATCATTCTTGGTCTCTTTCAATGGTTTAAGCATATGAAATGTTCTCAATTCACATTTTAGTGAGATTCTGGGGGATTACAGGAAGAAAAATTTATTCATCCCTCTGCCTAGTTTCTATTATTTGCTGAGGTATCTTATATTAAATGTAAACCAGAATTTTATCCAATAATGGCCTGAATATGTTCTGGGAGTTCTGCTTTATTTTTCCCAAATATTTTTTTGAACTATTGTCAGTAGCCGTGACCTTGTGGTATGGTAGGTAGCTCTGAAATCAGTTGGCTTGTTTAAAAACCCCAAATGTTTTCCATGTACCAATATTACCTCATAGCTGGTGTTTCCAGGGTCCCTGTCAGGAATTGTCAGGCAGAGAATTGGCAAGAAGCTCTGGTGAGTTGAGGGGAGGCCCCTGTGGCTGTGGGTTCATTCTCACCCCTCCTGTTGGGGTGCCCTGTGAGCAGCTGTGAGGTTTGGAGGGGTGCCATGGAACAGCTGGGTTTAATTCTTTCTGCAGATGGGGAAAAGGCTCAATGGGAGTGTGTGATAGTGACAGGATGGCTTGGGAGGAAATGATTGTAGCAGCAGTTTCTGATAGAGTTTTCAAGTCAAAAGGATGTTTTGATGTTTCTGTTCCACTTTTCTTCCTCTTCCCCCCCCGCCCCTTTTTTTCCCTTTTTTCCATGGTGTTCAGACTATGTGTGAGACAGATGCTCAGCCCCCAGCCACATCCTCCTGTGGCTTTCAAGCCTCCAGTTTGATTGAATATGAGCACAGCAATGCTTTTTCTCCTCAAGACAGTCTGACAAACTCTCTTTGTGTGAATGGTGCACTCGGTTGCTCTGGTAAACAGAGTTGTCTTTTTATCCAGATGTCAGGAGAAGTGATGACTTCCTCACAGTGCACCTGAATTGTACCATATCTCATTCCTCCAGGGAAGCAGAGGCTACAGATGTCATCTGATAGTTCTTTCAGCTGATTCAGAAATATTTGCCATCAGGCTAAGGCCAAATGTTTCCTTGTTGTGGAAAAGCTGTAGATAACAGCTCTTACTCAAACAGCTTCTGTAATATTCACGTGGTGGGGCTCTTAGGAAATGTTCCCACCTGAAGTGAGGCATTTTCAGCCTCACAGCTGTGCAGCAGGGCAGAGGGGATTACAAGAGCTCAAGCTCCTTTGCCACATCCTTCCCAGCCTGAACTTTGCTGGGTGGGAGGGAGCTGATAGTTCTTACAAACTGTGAGGAAGAATAGATTTTTATTATTGTCTCAGTGGTGAATGTGAGGACTTTTGGTTTGGGGATTTTTGGTTGTCATTTTTAAATATTTTTTTCTGTTGAAACCAAAGGTGAAATCTCTTGTATTCAGAGTGCTCCTTTCAATGAAAGGCAAAGATTTCAGTGTTATTGTTAAGGCATGAGCATATTGCTCAGAAATGCATTGCTGAGAACAGAAGTCTGGCAAGCCACACAATTGAGATGACAAGCACAACAAAATCAGGGGTGCTGAAAGGACTTTGACAGTTTTCATTAGCAGAGTTGTCTGAGGGAAATGCCTCCTTTGCCTCCCTTTGGCAGTGAGTCAGGAGAGCAGTGTGAGGAATGTTACCCTGGGCACTGAACCAACTCACTTTGTGGCAGCATTTTAATGCAAAACACGTTAAAGATTTGACATAAATTAGAGAATATCAGTGTACCTCCTATTTTAAATGTCATCTTCTTGACTTTAAACTCTTAGAACTAACTGGGAGGGTGACCTGTGGAAACTTCTTAAAGTAGGCAGTCTTCCCATCCAAAGTCTGTTGGACAGTGATATTTGTCTTTAAATTGGAGCTCGGTTTTCCAAGTGTGGATTTTTCCTGTAAAATCATCTTAAGCACTTGCTGGCTGTTCTGACTGTGCAATAATACAGTTAAAAGCTACAATTACCAGAGAGTCTCACTCAATGAAGGGCAGCACTAAATCTACTGATAATTTCAGGACAGCCTACAGAGGTTTCCTTTATCTCCCTCAGTCATTGCCCTGAACTTGTAAGCAAATGATGCAACTTCATGAAATGACTGAAGACACTTTTTGGTGTATTAATGCTTCAAATCACTATAAATAGAACAGATTTGTGCCATAATGCCAGCCCCTCTGAGATACAATTCTTGTCCAACAGAACCTCAGAACTGTGGAAATCCATGGTCACTTATTGTGTGCATTCTGGAATATCCCTGTGGTGATTCAGGGGTGACATTTTCCTCACCTAAGAGTGTGGAGAAATGCATTTCACCTCAGCATGACTTTCATTTTCAGATAGCTGCCTTGGAAGGCAAGGCATGAACTTCATGGAACTGATTTGGTTGCTAAACTCTGTTAAGATGTCACTGATTTTTCACAGGAATTGGGTGCTTTACTTCTTTTCCACCCCTGGCATTCTGATTGCACTCCATGCTTATGTAACGTGCATATGTCTTGCTATGCATAAATGTTTTTCCCATTGGCTGATACCTGACAGGCTTCATAAACTTGTACACATTTTAGAGCTTTCACTGCAAGGCAATTTAGTTTGCACTACAAGTGCCTGACTTATTTTCAGTTGTTTGGATCTCAGGTTTAAATTTGGGTGTGGTATTAAAATATAAATCTGTTGGGTAGACACTTGCAAATTCTGTCGTATGCTGTGAATCTATGAATGTGAAGCACAAAATATTAAACTTGAGCTATTTCCCCTCTCTCCTTTCCCTCCCTGTACACCACACACATGCATGCCAGAGTTTTTTGTCCACTTTTACAGGAGGAATAGAATGGGCATAGTTCTGCCACCAGCTTGAGTTTTCAATTGGACTGTCAGCTCTTGCCTTTCAAAATCAAGGGTCAGAGCATGAAATCTGCATCTCTTCAGGAAAATACAATTCCAGTTAATCTAAAGAGAAAGAAAAAGATTAGCCACTTAAATTTCTGCTTGCTTTTTTGTTGACCACAATTGACTGTGACAGAGCAAGATTTGCTCAAGATGGATTCTGTATTGCAGAATCCTGAGCTTCCTGAAAACTTTGAATTTTAAATTTGCTTTCCTTTTTTCTCAGTGTTAACAGGCAGGATGTCTTCTGAAATGTGACTGTGCTCAGGGTAACCTTTCTGCTTCGGGTGAGGTACAGACAAGGTTCTAAATTGCTGCTGCCCATATGTCACTATTTTTTTGTGCCATGACAGCAAGAAAATGGCTGAAGACATCCCAGTGATTTGTGCTGCACTTTTCAGCCTGGCTTTGGTAATGCACACAAAGCTGGCAGTGTTTTTCACAGGCTTGCTTAGGTTTGCAGTGTCTGTGAGCAAAAACCACCTCAATATCTGGTGTCTGACTGAGCTTCAAGCACTTTGCACAGCAGATTCTCCCTGGGGTAAACAAACAGGCTGAGGTTTCCTTCACAGCTCCCTGGAACCTGAGGATGCTGCTTGGGTCTAGATATCCCCACATACAAACTGTGTTTCACAGGACATTTGGCCAAACTCTCTGTTGTGGCATTGCTGTGCTGCTATTTTATGGGGTTGGTGCAGGCCTGATGGGAATCAGGTGAAAATGTCACAGACAGATTTTATGAAAAATCCTTTCCTTAGGATTTTTTTTCTCCTGAGAAGCTGAGAGACCTCAGGAACGAAATGTAAACAATGATTATCTGCTGCTGTGGAATGCAACAGGTCCATCTTTGATTGGTCTCATGTGGCTGTTTCTAATTAATGGCCAATCACAGTCCAGCTGTCTCAGAGTGTGTGGTCAGTCACAAGATTTTATTATCTTTCCAATTCCTTTTCTTTCCTTGCTAGCCTTCTGATGCAATCCTTTCTTCTATTCTTTTAGTATAGTTTTAGTATAATACATGTCATAAAATAATAAATCAGCCTTCTGAGACATGGAGTCAGATCCTTGTCTCCTCCCTCTTCCTGGGACCCCTGTTGAAACCACCACAGGCAGAGTCTGCTTTTGCCACTTTTTCCAGCCATACTGGGGAATGTGAAAGTGCAGAGATTACATGGGACCCCACTAATGGAAAGTCTGTAGTGTCACTCTTGGGCATCTTCCCAGGTTTCTCACCTTCACTGTCGCTCTCATTGATTCAAAAAGCTGGTTTTGGTAGACCAGTGTTTCTAGCAGAGAATATGTGCTTTTTTTCCCCCCATCCTGTTGGTTTGGTAGTGTCAAATGAATCTCCTTCTCAGATGAAAAACAAAAAAGTTAAGTAGCAGTTCAGCCACTCAGAAAAGTGTTTTGTTGCAAATGTTGTATGAGCCTGTCCTTGCAACCTTCTGTATTTACAGATGCCCCTGTGAATTTCCCTGTTCAGTGAGAGCACCCATTGTAACAGCATTTTCTACAAAGAGTGGAGCAAATGCAACAGAAACTTTGCATTTGTGTCTTTATGACTTAATGCCTTTAAAGCAGCCATTTTTTTAGTCAATTACTTGTTTTCTTCTTTTTATGCCCAAGTACTCTTTTGTTGTTTTTCTGCTGTGGAATCTTTTATACTGGAAGTCTATTCCTTCTTTTTCCTTGTTCTGTGAAAATGTATCCCAATTTAACTTCTTAAAAGCTTATTTTAGAGGGTTTGTTTCATTCCCTGCTGTGAGGAAGTGCTGCAATAAGAGATTATTTTTCTGAGGATGATGGTGCTTTTTGCTTGAAACTGCAAGACAGGTAAAGGTGCTTGATATTAAATGTACCTGACAACTCCAGGTGGTGATGGGAGGGTCTGTGCTCCTGTGGTGGCTCAGAAAACCTCTTCAAGCCTCATGATCAGGTTGTGATTGCTAATCAAACAATAGAGGCCTGAATAGGTCGTGTGCTAATCCTCTCCTGTGGAATAATGAGGAATAATTCCAAGAGAAGGGGCTTAGAGGGTTGTTTGGGGTTGTGTTTAGTTTACAGTGACTACAAGGGAGGTGCCCTCTTGGGTATACCCAGGAGATCTGGGATCAGGCTAGAAGCTCTGCTAGAGATTTTCTTTTTGAAGTCTGTTGTTTCAGTTTTTCCATGGTCTCAGCACTTTTACATATTTATTGCCAGGTACAAACTGGTCTTTCTGGAGCTCTTCTTTAAAAACAGGAGAAAACCCCTTGCAGTACTCAGGGACAAACCCAAATCCCCAAAGCTGGAATGCAAGCCATGCTGCATAATGCCAGGGGCTGATCTCCTACAGCCCCTTGTGCAAACTCTTTTTTTATTTCTAGGAAGGGGCTTGACTGAATATCCAATCTTCTTCACATATTGTTCTACCTGACTGAACAATTTATTTTGAAAAACCTGGTGATAAAAAGTGTGGTTTTCTTTACTGGCTGCCTTCCTTCTGTGTTGCCAGTCTTGCTGCATAAAATAATCAGAATTGTTCCAGAACTTGACCCTTGAAAGAACTTCTTGGGGTCTTTTTGGTGTGTGTGTTAATATTTCATCTTCCCCTCCCCTTCCTTGTTTGAATGTCATAATCCACATTCTGCATTGAAGGAGTAAAACACAGAAACAACACAAGAGCATCTCAATTTTCATTTTTCAGTGGGTGCATGGCAGCTTGGGGACTATTTTATCTTTTTATTTCCCTCACAATTTGCCTTTTTGTTATAAATATTAAATGACTGAGCATAATGGCTCCTTCCCCCAATATTCTAAACAGTAGTAAGGCAAGGGAGGTGTTGAGTGGTGCCTGCCTTGCTTACTCTTACTGACTTATAGGTATTTAGCACACATTTGTAAGCCTATACAGATGTTATGCTAATATTTCTTGGTTTAAAATATTATGAAAGGAAATAGCCTCAAAAAAGTACAATACCCTGATTTTTCTCTGAAATGTCAGTGTGCCAGGTAATTCTTCATGATCAAATACAGTAAGAACAGAGAGCCTGAGGTATTTTAATCTGAGTGGAATTCATTTGTTCTGTAAATTAAGTGAGAAAATTGTACAGATGTGAGAGAATAGGAAGTTTCTCATTCTAAGTCCAGCTTCTAATGTCACTGCAGGAGTTCATCTTTTATTGAAAATTTTAGTAATATTCTGTTAAACTTAATAACAGATATGTAGCAGAACTTTGTAATGTAATGACTAAAGGTTTTGCAGTGTAAAACAACATATATAGAATTTGTATATAGATAATCTTATATTTTTTGCCTGTTCCTTTGAGTTAATTATTTGAAGTAATGAAACTCTACAAGACTTTAGTGTCTCAATCCCCTCATAATTTCCAACTAGGTTTTTATATAGTGAGTTTCATCTCCTTCTATTTATTTAGAACACTGTTCCATCACAGCTCCCAAGCCAGGAAATCTTTGTAAACTTAACTGTCAAAGCACTGCAATTTCAGGAATTTGGTTAAATGTGTGTTCCCCCAATGATTTCTGTATTTCTGACTCTGCATTTTGCAGGCTATAGAATAGACTCTATTTAAAATAGAATAGATAGGATTTATAATAGTGTCACCTGACCTCCTCCTGTGACTCTACAGGGCTGGAAAGTCTGAAGTGATCACTCACTAAATGTTTGTTACTAAAGCAATGACAATCCTTAAATAGAAATAAAGTGGAAGCTGTGTGTTCTAGAACTTACCAATGGTTATTTCAACTGGTTTAGTTGTTCAATTAGGCCACAAATTGATTAACCACAGCAGATTAATCAGTGTTTCAGGCTCACTATCCTCCCTCTCCTTTCCTTATGATTTTCTCTTCTTTCTCTCTTTATTTTATTATATTATGGAAAGTATTTATCCATGTTTGAATACAGATGATAAACCTCTAGAGGTGGATTTTTGGAGATGAAGCTTCAGGGGATGGAAAGATAGACATTTACATTTAAAGTGCAAATTATTTGGGCTAGTGGGTTGTTATGTCTTCAGGGCCATTTCTGCCAGTGTTCCTCTAAATGTGACACATGGGACTGACTTCTTCAGCCTCAATAAAGATGAAGGTTACCAGAGCATGAAACTTTACAAACAAGTTCTATTGATATATGTTGAAGATTTCACTCATTTCCATTTTAAGTGGAAGCCAGTTTATAGCCTTGTAAAATGGAGGATCCTAATAATTGTTTTTAGCACTGAAAAGAACTGATGTGGCTGCAGAGTTACACAGCACTGCAGTAATGCAAAGCAGGAATTAACTGCAAAACACAGACATGGTCTTGGAATAGAAAGCAATACAGTGAAGGAGAACAGGAGATGGTGAAGAAAAAGAAAGTAAAAAAGGTTTTGGGCTTTTTTTCCTTGAAGTGAGAAAGCAGTTATGGAGAAGCAATAACTACCAAGAGCAGAATATGTAAAATTCAAGATGCAGCGATCAGTGGATCCTCCAGAACACAGCCAGGGGTTTCTATCCATAGTTTAGGAAAGTAAAATTTGAGGTAAAAACTCTTGAGGATGATGAGACTAAACCTAAACTTACATAAAACCATAAATGGAGCATATGGAAGAAAGGGGGAGAGGAAGGTAAGAAATGAGGATGCATTTTTCCCTAGTCTTAGGGGAAGGGAAGCAAAGACATTTGGTTAAGGCAGACATGTCTGCCAAAGTGAGAAGGAAAACTGAGTGGTATTGAAGCTATCAGCTTGAACAGTTTGAGCAGTCAGTCTGCAGACTTCCATTTGCATATTTGATGCCTTTTGCTTTCTTCTGCTGTATCAGTGGTATTTTCCCCTTTCTTGTTCAAGGTAGATGTGGAGTTAGACTCAGGGTATTGATATCTGCTTTAACAGTTCACATTTGGCATGATTGGCCCTTTAATGGAATGAGAGAAAAGTGAAGAAAGGCTGAAGGGATGCATTTATGCTCAAAGAACTTGGAATAATCCCTAAAATCCCATTAGTGTGTATTCAAAACAACAAACAGAGAGAGACAGAGACTGAAAACCACATTTGACCCTATGCCTTCAAATATTAAGTGTATCTTGTTGTGCTGTGCATGAGAGTTCTGGGATACAGGTAACAGCAACCCACAACCTTCCATCAGTGAAATCATGTCCAGAAGGATCAAAGGCACAGAATTGACCTAAGGTCTTCCAGTGCAGACTGGTTACCAGTCTAGCCATGGTGTCTGTGAAATTTTATAGGTATTTGACAGGCTTATGTGAGTCTTACAAGCTCCTTTACATTATGCTGCCCTCCTGAAGGTCCTTTTGGGTACAGGCACACACATGGCCATTTGTAACTGTCACCTTGTGAGGCAGAAATGAAATGTGAAAGCCTTGAGGCAGGAAGCCTTGGATGTTTGATGCAGGTTTGGTCACTGAAGGGAAGAAAGTTGAGCAAAACCTCCTTCCTTTTGTAGCAACACAAGGAGGAGATTCCCTTGCTAATATAAAACTCCAAAGACTGGTAAAAATGTCTCTGATATTGATAAGAAATTTGAAAGAATGTAAATTCTTTCCCTGGCACTCTCAGGTGGAACTAAGTCTCAAGAAGTCTAAATCCTCATAACAATCACAAATGCCTATGATTAATATTCTGGATAGGATGGTGGGCTGGTCTTTAGGTATTGGATTTAAGTATTTTTTTGGTGTGGAGTGTTGGTGTTTTATTTTCTGGGTCTTATGGGATTTTTTTTGTTTGTTTGTTTGTTTTTCTGGTGGTATTTGTCTACTTAAGTCACTTGTCTCAGTGATTTCTGAAAAGCAGTAGGAAGTGTGGAGCTGCTACAGATGGTTCTGCACATGCCTTCCTCTGCTGTGTAGGCTTTCTGCTCCTGTCCAAACTTTCTCCTGAGCTTTTTTGAGGGAAAAAAAAGAAAAAACCCTCTCCTGATGAGATTTCTGTATTTCTCACATCAATAATTCATAATGTTCATTCCCTTGCTGCTCTGAAGAAAGGCAAAGAAAGAAGGAAGATTGAGGTAGAGGGAGGTGGAGAAGCAGGTTATTTCAGGAGAAAAGGACTGAGAGGTAATATAATCTAAAAGTGGATTGTTACTGCTCTCAAACTGGTCTTTATTGCCCTGAAGCCTCTAAATTATCTTTTCATAAAAGCCTGCTTCTGTAAGATGTGTGTTCTATTCCCTTTCTGGTCAAGAGGTCTCAGATTTCTGTGCTGCAGAATGATTATCTTGACAATTGATTAGCTTACACTAATCCACCTGTGATTTCCCATCTGAAATTATTTACTTACTGGAAGTGTCATGTAGATGACAAAATTGAGCTGAAGCTGGAAGAGTTCAGCTAAAAATGCATTTATTTCCATTAGTTCTTGCTGAGAATTTCTTAGCCCTGAGCTGTTAAGAGTTGTGGTGCTCCAAGGAGCTGCTGCAGGTGGGAAGGCGCACTGGAAGCTGACGAGTGGGAGGGAAACTTTTCCCTCACTTCAGGGAGAGCTGTGTGAGTGCTGATGCACCAAGTGATCCTTGCTCCCTGCAGGCTCTGATCAGCAGATGCTTCCTTCCCCCTCCCTCAAACACGTTTTCCTGGGAGAGAGGGGTGTGTGATCCCATTTCCATCAGGCAGTGTCACTCATGTGCCTTCTCCAAATCCTGGCTCTCTTCCCTTTGGCTGCCCCTGCTGCAGGCAGCTCTCTCCACAAAAAACCCAGGCCAGTGTTTCTTCTTGGAGCTTAAAACTCCAGTGATGTAGAGTGGGCTTAGATTTGCTAAGTTTAGATCCAGGAATTGAATGCCAGGTTGGAGAAGTGTAGCCTGACCAATATTTGTTTCTTGAGAAAGCACTGTTGGATTTTCCACTATAATACTTCAGCGTGAAGCCCTGAATGGAGGAGAGCCCTTAGCAAGTCCTGCGTCCTAAATATTTGCAGCAAGTGATTTTTGTGAATTTCTATTTCTGTCCCAAATGCCATAATTGCCCTTGGTTAAGGACTTGATTTCCACTAAAACGTTTGGAGTCAGGAATTGGACTGATACCAAACACTGGTCTCAGTTAGATACCAATGTTCTTCTCTGGACTTTCTGAGAATCACCCTGTGGATAAACTGAGTGTTTTCACACAGTTTAGCAAGCCATTTTTCACAGAAAACCTAAGACTACAGGACTTAGCTGGTCAGAGCATGGTGCTACTAATGCTGATGTTATGGGTTCAGTCCCTGCATGGACCCTTCACTTAAGATTTGGACTTGATGCTCCTTGTTGGTTCACTCCAACTCAGGTTTTCACAGAATCACAGAATATGCTGACTTTCTCTAGTTTCTGAGGGTTTAAAAATAGTCTCTGTCAAATATTAAGGTTTCAAACAAGAGAACAGCATTTCTTTCCTACCTTTCCCCTTTCATATTCTTGCTTTAAACTCTTTTCTTGTTTTTAAAGATTTTCTGCCCCTATCCCCCTTTCATCACAATATTTTCACGGGAGAGCTATAATGACAAACAGGAGAGTGCTTAGGAGACTTGGGTGAGGTGTCATTTTTCACTCTCCCTGGTTTATTCTGCTTGCCTTGAGCAGTGGTAAAATTATTAATCTATGAGATCTGAGAGATGTCTGGCTAACAAGTTTATCCTAAATAAAAGAGCATTTCCTTTAACTACAAAGTAAGTGTTTGGGATTGCTTGCAGTGTTACTGAAGTAACACTGTGTGTGCCACTCCTACAGGCTCAAACAAGAGCCATCTCAAGGTGTCACACTAGCTGCTGTTTGCCTTTTTAGAAGTGCTGTTTTCCTTTTGTTTGTGGGGTTTTTTTGTTCGTTTGGGTCTTTGAAATCCCTTGGCAGAGAAAAGAGGAACGGAGGGGGAAATGCCATTCATGTGTTCTCTCACTATGGTCATAGCTAAGGAGGCTTTTGTCTGACCTGTCCTGAATTATGTTTTCATTTGGAGTGCTCAGATCCCCAGCACCTGAAAGGTCAGTTTCTCCATTGTTGAAGAGTAATTAACAGTCTGATGTTCTAGAAAATATTTTGAGAAGTTGGTTGAAAGATGTTATCAAAATGGTAGTAAGACACTCTTTCCCTGATTTACAGAAAAATAGGGGGAAGACCACATATTTCCATCAGTATTTGGGTGTGAAGGATAAAGAATGGAGAATAACTGGTAGGGTTTTGTATACATAACTTTCTGAATCTGCTATTTCGGACTTGCATTACCATGACTTATTTTTAAATCAAGACTTATTGACCAAATCTCCTTCTTTCTGTGTGTAAGACAAATCCTGGATCATAAGAATTTTGCACAGCACTGAAACAAGCAGGGAAAAGTCCTTCTGTTGCCTGTGAGCAGTGCTGGGTCCATAAACAGGTTTCACTTGTCTATAACTTGATGAATGATAATGTTGCTCTGAGCTGGGATCGATTGAGGATAAAGCAAGGCTTGCTCTGGGCATGTCAATACAGTTTAAAATATGACTTGTTTCTGCCAGAGAAATGCCAGGCAAGATACTGCTGACATCTAAAATGTGAATAGCTTTGCTTTTGTACACAGTGTGCCCACTCCACACTCCCTTCTGTGCTATTTTTATGTCCCTGACCCCTCCCTGGACTCCTGCATTCTCTGGAGATGAGGTTCATTAACGTTACCATGGATCACCCAGTAATCCACCCATCCTTGTTATTTAATTGCAGGAACATCTGCCTGCTTGGAGGACAGCTCCAACACTGTTGCTGCCAGTTCAGCTTGAATATAACTTTTTGCCATTCCAGTCAAAACCAATATGAATAATTTTGCACATAAGTCCATTTCAAATTTATTTAGCATCTGTCCCAGCACTCCTAGACCTAAATGTTGAGCTTTAATGTAGTCAGGCTTTAAAACTGGGATCTTTATCTATAACTGGTTGTATGAGTTTGGGGGTTTTTATACATAGTTTTATTAAAAATATGAAGGAAAATCCTGTGTTAGTTGTACTCCTGCACCCCAAACCTATACAGGTACATATTTTTTTGTCTTTGCAGAATTTCATTAATTTCAGGTCAGTTTGCAATCTGCCCACCTGGATAACAATGGAGAACGAGAGATTTGTTCCATTGTACCTTGGATTTGAGGGAAATGCTTTTAAAAAAACCCCAAATGAGAAAACAAGTTTTAAAAATCAGTTTTAAAACAGAATCTTATTGAATATAAGTCATTCAGTGGTTCAGAAAGAGAAACAGAGAACAGAAAATTAGATTTGTTGAATATTTGCATGTCTTTGGGCTTCTCTAGGACTTGTATTGTGGGAGTAACATACAACAATAAGGATGCCTCTCTTATATACTTCTAGTATATTATGAACTGGATTTTTTTCTCTACCACTATTAGCATGAAATAAACCACCTCAGTATTAGGGGGTGAGTGTCAAAGCTGTGCATGTGAAATTACAGGCTAGAAATGAAAAGGGGACAAGCAAGCTTTAAGAATATGTTCCTGTGGGAAAAGAACTTGAGGACAGAACAAAATCTAAAGGTTTTTCTCCCCTTCTGTATTTTTATGCTTTGTGCTGAGAGGTGTTTTGGGGAAAGCCACAGGAAGAGTTAATATAAATATGCCAATACTCATTGAAAAATCCCCATTTCATCATTTCACTGATGGTGTGCTGGAGAGAACAAAAACAGTTCTATGGCTATGCCTGGTTCTTAAAAAAACTGCTGTGTGTGCTGAAAAGAGCCCTAATTTATAGACTCAAAGCAGAACATTCCAGTTCTGGGCATATTTTGTAATCACTTACAATTTTGACAGGGTTAGCCCGGAGCAGAAAGAAAATAAGTGTTGAATTCACTTCTTGTGTAATTTCTCTGAAATAATCAGGTGTTTTCCATGCAAAGTCAATGGGAGAGAGGGGAAAAAATGCCCCAACATCTCCTTAGATGGATTTTTTGGTTTTGTATTTCTTGTGTTTTTCCTTACCATAATGTGGATGAGTAATCACTAGAAGGACTTTTTGTAATCCATTCAATGGCTGGGGGAAAATACTGGGCAGTGTAAAAATACAAGCCACAAAAATAATCTACATTAACAGAATCTAAAAGAATTTGAGCTTTTCATAATGGATCTTCAGAAATGTCTTCTCTTCAACTCATTAAAGAGCACCAGAACTTTAAAAGAAATGTAATTATATTGTTAGATTTGGGAATTTCAGAATTGCAAGAAAGCTCAATGGCCAGTGAATTTCCATGAAAAAACCTTGAAATGAAAATGAAGAATCCTGAAACTGAGCTTAATGAAGCTCAAATACACCTATTGCATGCGTAGGTTGTCAGAATAAGATCTCTGTTGGAATTTTAAAACACAAATCATCTTTAAGTGAAACCTATTTATCTTTCTTTAAATTAGATCATGGGGCAAAAGCCAAATGACCAGATTAGATGATCCGAGTGTTTTTTATGGCTATCAAACCTAGGCCCTATTAAATGGATCACAGTGACCAGCAGATCTCTAGAAACTTTTCAGGTTGCTCGTTTTATTTTATGTAACAGCATCCTTAAATCCAGTCTTCCATATCTCTGGGAAATGTCACACTTATAAATGCATTTTTTGGGGAAGTGTTCCTTTGTATCCAGTCAGTTTTTCTGTAATTTCTTCAGGACTTCTTTTGTAAATATTTTAGCAAAAATTTCTTGCTATGTTAGGTGTCTTATCAGAGAGCTCTCTGCAGAACTCAGCCACGTATTCTAAATTTGCTGCAGGCAATAAAATATTTAAAAGCAGGGTGGAAGGAGAAGTAAGTTACCTTAAATACAATTCTAAAAAGAAGCAGCTTTTATTTTTTTCAGCCTACCCATAAGGCTGAAAGTACCAAGAGTGTAAAGTTCTGCTGAAAATATGTGAAGTTGTGGTTATATGCATTATGAGATGCATATGCTGCTCCTTCACCATTATCTTTTTCTTTCCTCTCCACCTTTATGTGAACTCTTGACTATAATTCTGCAGGACTTGTGAATTAATAAAGCTTTTTGGCAAAATACCTAAAAGCTAAGATTTTTTTTTTTTGAGCTCTCAAGCTCTGAAAAGCAGTGCTTATAAAAACTTCTGCTGTTCAGAATTGACTTTTTCCCCCCTTTGGATTTTTATTGCCTCTGGACAGGTTAAAGCAGTAAGGCCTAGAAATGAACCTCCTTTTGAAGCAAGCAAGTATTATTGAGTGCTTCTAGGGCATAAGATCATGTTATTCTCTAGATCATGTTAATTGAGACATCCTTATGCCAAAAAAGAAAAGTGTATGTGCTCCTCAGACTGCATTACAGACTGAGCAAAAATATCTGTACATATTATAACATGAGGCAGCAAGATGTAAAGGAAGGAAAACCAGAGAAATAAGAATGAATGGGTTTTTTTTTTATTTTATTATTTTTAAAATTTGTTGTTGCAGTTGGTGACTTATTTAAAACATGTTTAATAGAATGAGTTAACTTAATTTGCAGTGTGTAACACTTGTTGGAGAATGGGAACCTTTACACTGGATAATAATGAGGACTGGCTGCCTAAGCTTTAAACTTGCTTCATCCACACTAGCTTGATTTTCTTGGCATGCTCTCAATGAAAAGTATTTTCAAAGCTGTTTCCTCAACAGCAAAATGTTGCTATAATGAAGTTCTTGTAAAATAGTGCAGCATGAACTGAAGATCACAGTGCTCTGAAAATATATAGATGGGGGCAAAAACCCTGCAATTTCATTATTCTTCTTGGTGGCAGTATGTAGGACTGGGTTATTTGATTGCCTCCTCTTCCACACCCAATATTCATTATTTTCATTATTAAAATAAACCTGTGTGTCTATTCAGATGTCATTTAATAAGATTTTGCTGTAGCGTATATCTTGATGATTTCAATTTTTGTTTCGTACTAAAAATGACTTTTTATTTCTTTTAGCAATATGGTTCCTCATTTATTACTTTTTTTATCTTCAGTTCAGTGGGTGGGATTGTTAACTCTGCAGTTAATTTAGCTGTGTGAGCACGTACCACATTGTTCTCCTGGAGTGTGGGTCAGAGATTGTTAGCTGCAAAAGGACTGCAAGCCCTAAATTGTGTGTGTATGTCAGCAAAAAATTCTTAGATGTATCAACCTATAAGTGTGGTATTTTCTGGGGTCCCCCAAGGCAGGAAAGAATGAATCTGACTCCATGTTCTTGAAGGCTAATTTATTATTATGCTATGCTATATTATGCTAAAGAATAGAGAAAGGATACTTAAGAGGGTTTAACAAGACACTAATGAAAAACTTGACTCTTTCCAGAGTCTCAACACAGCTGGATTGTGATTGGTCATTAAGTTAAAACAATTCCCATGAAACCAATGAAACAACCATCTGTTGGGAAACAACCTCCACACCACATTCCAAAGCAGCAAAACATAGGAGAAGCAAATGAGATATATTGTTTTCCTTTTTCTCTGAGGCTTCTCAGCTTCCCAGGAGAAGAATCCTGGGCAAAAAGGATTTTTCAGAAAATGTGATGGTAACAAACAAGCTCTTATTGAGTAAGTATTTTGTAAAACAGTTTGGGTTGGAAGGCACCTTAGAGATCATCTCATTCCAACATAGACATGGAATCATTCCACTGTCCCAGGCTGCTCAAAGCCCCATCCAACCTGGCCTTCAACACTGCCAGGGATGGGGCATCCACAGCTTCTCTTGGTCAACCTGCTCCAGAGCATCTCCCGCCTCACAAGAAAGAATCTCTTCCTAAATTATGATCTAAACCTGTCCTCCTCCAGCTGAAGCCATTTCCCCTTATCCTATCACTCACAACATGCCCCTGGGAATGGACACATGCAGGTGGCCAGGGTGACCATCAAACCACAGCTGAAATGCAAAAGAGGAGATTTTTTCTTTGCCTTTCTAACAATGCTGGGCAGCAGGGACTCACAGGAACTCTGTTAGTCTCAGTTCATCCACGGGCTGCTGCCTGCCTCAAATTTCAAAGAGTTTTGTGCGCATTTTGGTTCATCACAAGATTTGCCTTTATGATTTCTCTCTCCCAGCAGGAGACTCAAGCTTGTGTTTCAGAATGTGTTACCTCCACACAGGAATTCCTCCTCTCAGAGCAGGCAGAGGATGAACAACAATAGGTATAATGAAGGGAAGGTTTCCCACAGCAGACTCGTCAGCATTCTCAGCTGCAGAGAAACTTCAAGCAAAGCTACTCCCTCTTCACCAAATCTTCTTCTTTTAACCCATTCCTCCCAATGGCACCCTGCTAAAAACTCCCCTCTTTCTTGTAGCCTCCTTTGGGTACTGGAAGCCTGCAATAAGGTGTCCTCAGAGCCTTCTCTACTCCAGGATGAATGTCCCCAACTCTCTCAGCATGTTTTCATGGAAGAGGTGTTCCAGCTCTCTGATCAATGCTTCCAGTCAGTGGGAACTTCATTGGCATTCTGTGGATTTTCAAATGTGCATAATGCCTTAGCCACTTCCTCAGGCTGTTCCCTCAAGAACTGTGGGTGTATCTCATCAGGACCCATGGGTTTATGGATTTGTGCACCTTTAGCTCCTCAGATGTTCATGAGCCTGGTCTTCTCCTGCCACGGGCCTGTCCAAGGGAGATGTTGCTGTCCTACAGTGAGATGTCCAAGTCCTGTTCTCCTTCACTCTGGAGCCACATCAGGCATCTGAGAGTAGTGAAATGGCTCTGTCCTGATCAGCCTGGGAGGTCAAGGATCCTCCCCATGCCTGGCAGGCCAGCAGTGGGTGCTCCAAAGCACTGAGACCCTTGTAACATCTGTGCATCCTGTTCTTATGGCTGCTGCCCTGGAGATGAGGATTTCAAGCTCTGCAGTGCTCCTGAGAAAGCATTCCCTTGGTCTTGTCACTGTCATCCACCAACAAATGACTGATAGCCCTGGGCACCTCGGGTGATTGATGCTTCTGTTCCTCTCCAGCAGCTCCTCATTCCTCTGCTCCTGCTAAATAACTCCAGCAGCTTCTCAAGGACTTCCTCTCAGATGCCTTTTGCCTGCCTCCAGGCCATCCCTGGCAGGGGGGGCACTGCCTTTTACCCTGCCCTGGGGCACTCTGCTGCCCTGCAGGGTTCCAGAGGAGCTGATGGGGCCCTCCCCTGCAGAGCCCTGACACCAAGGGTTGAACTGTGCTGATCCCACTCATCATTCTCTTCCAGCCAGCTCCCCTAACATCAGCTTTCTGCTCCTTGCATAAGATCAATGAATATTGCTGCTGCAAAGAGGAGTGCCACTGAAATGTCTGAATTGACAACGAGTCTGAATGCAGCAGTGGGAACTGCAGGGCAGGGTGAAGAGAGATGTTCATGCTCCTTGTAGACACGAGCAAAGTGGCAAAGAATTGTTGGGAAAATATTTTCTTCTATATGGTGAGGGCCTGAAGTGATAATTTTTAAATCACTGACATTAAGTCAGTAAATAGAATTAGAAATGACTCTTTCATCTCTACTGCATATTTGCCTCACATTTGCTTATCATGAACAATCAAGCATTAAAGACAGCATTGCCTTTATTTAAGAGTATACCAGAAATCATATGACTACAGAAAATGACATGGGGGTAATCTTTAAATGCTTCTTTTTGCTCTGAACTGATCCTTTCGTTTTCTCCCTTATCTTTATTAGACAAGAATTTCACAAAGTTTATGGGTAAAAACAGAAGATTAGGAAAATAAACCCATACTGAACTTGATTATGTCTAGTTATATCTTGCTGCTGCTTTGAAAATGCTGCAGAGATGATCTGTGCCTCCAGATCCTCTGGCACCCTGAATAATGCTGGCCTAGGTAGGAGGAGAATGCTGTTTTGTAGGATGCCTTTCAATCTTCTTATGTGACATCTTTTGTAGTAATTGGTGTTGCTTTCACCATTTACCTCTGATTTTAGCATGGTCTTCTTTTGCCAGGTTCCCTGAGCTTTCTGCTAAAATCCAGATGAATTCACACTGTCTTCCTTTGTCTGCCCAATCTTCCACTGAGCTGTAAAAACCTTTCAGGGTAGATTGTGCCAATATCTGTTTCTCAGATTTGTTAGAAAATTCTTTCCTATGTCTCAGTAAGTTCTATAGGGAATGCTTAAACACACAGACTTTTAATTCTTTATTTAGTTTTTGTGCTTACTTAGTGTTATGCCCATACTGCAAAGTAAGTTCAGAGGTTGAAATGCATTTCTGAGTCATCAACATGAGCATTAATACAAAGAGTTTTGGAGCTGCCTAGGGGATCCAAATGATGAGGTGCCACTAAACTGAGAAGAAACAAAATATCCTGATTCCTTAGCATCATTGGTGTGTGCAAAACGTAGTAATTAGCCTAATGGCAAAACCATTTTTTACTTCTCATTAAATTACATTTGTGTCAGCAGAAAAGCCTTTGTGTTTTTTGCACATTAAAAGGCCATATGCTAAAAAATACAAAGTTCATCCTAAAGGTCTTGTTTCCATTTTGCCTTCATATCAACTGGAACTCTGTTTTGCAAATTTTAGCACATTACAAGTCATTCCCCTGTTTATTTTTTTCCCTTCTTTGTTCCTGAGATTCTTGTTCCAAACTAGCAGGCATCACCTTAGAGTAGCAGCAGCTGCTGTGGTGGGGACAGCATCTGTGGGGAGAAGATAAAAAGCACCAAGGTGTGTGTTCAGCAACTTCTGTAAATGTCAGATTCAAATTTGTGTCTGCATGCAAGTCAAAATCTTCAAACCTAAAAGACATCTCTTGCTCCAGGGGGACTGGGACTCTGCCTGGGGATATGATGGAGAACTGAAAAAATCTGAAAAAATCTGGTCTTTGGTGCAGAACTTTGTGCAACCTCAGCCTAGGGAAGGAGCTGTTCAAGGTGACAAACTGACAAACCTGTAGAAAACACCACCTTGATTAACAGCTCTTTTAAAAATTATCTTTTAAGAAAAAACAAACCAGTCTTGTAAGCTGGTGATCAAAGTTTTCTGAAAGGTATTTTCCAAAGTGTTTGTGTGGGTTATGTTTCCTTTTTGCCACAGGTCAGGATGAAGATAGGACAGGAAGCACACAAAGGACTCAGTGCATCCTCTGTTTTTACTAGAGGACAGAATTTATTTTGGAATGAAATTAATACAAAGCATTCTAAGCAAAATTAGAAGCTTTTAAACAATGGTGAGTGAAAAAAATTCAAATATGCAGTAAATATGCAAATTTTTTTGCATGGAATAAAGAAAAAATAATTGTTTCATCTTAGAGTGTTTCAGTACTTCATCCACACATGGTTTCTTATAGCACTTTGCCAATGAAATATCCTCTCTAGTTTTAAGAGAGGTCCCTGGGTTTTTCTTCTCTGTGAACAGGCATGGATTGTGTATTATAATTTATTTATTTTTACAAATACTCGTAAATTTTAATGAATGTTTATATTTACAGAAAACTTTCAGTATGCCAGCTATATCCCTTTAAAATGCTCTGTAAACTAGGTGAGGCTTAATGGATCAAACCTGAGTCTTCTGAGTCCTGATGTGTCATCAAAAGTTGATAAACATTCTTAATCCTTAGGAGTGTTCTCCCACACTTCCAAACATTTTTGTGGGTTGAGATTTATTCATGTGGGTCTCATGCAGATCTTGGGACTCCATAACAAGTCCAAAGCATCCTTGGTAAAATATAGTGAGTTTTTAATGAGTAATAACAACTTTCTGTTCCCCTTTGGTGTTTATCACTTACAGCAACAAGAAGAGTAAAATATATTTATTCTGCCTCTTGGTGCACAATAATTTTTAACAAGTGCTGTTTTAAAAAGAATATGCATCTCTAGTGCTAACAAATCTTTTATTTCATTGTTTTTTTTCTGAAACAGTACATTCAAAATATCTCAGTCTTGTCTGTTACAAAGTTTTGGCAAGGTCTGGATTAAAATATTGTTTTAGGTGATAAAAGCAGAAGACAATTATGGAGATGAATGGGTTTCTGCAGCTTCTCAAGCTACCAGTCTTCCAGGTGACTTTTATGAGGGAAATATGTATTTAGTCCAGTATTTATTTGAGCTGCAGTGCATGAAAACTTGGTCAGCTCTCCAATGAAGGACACATGACAAGGTGTACCTTTCACACTTTGGGTTGTTTATTAATGACATCAGTAAACAGAGTGATCTGTGATTAAAATCTATTTGTGGTAGGCACTGATTATTAGAAGCATTTCTTCAGACTTCAAACAGATTTAGATTCTGAGTATTTTCTACCTTCAGAATTTGTATTGAAAGAAGACAGGGTACAGCAAATAGAACCCATAGCTGCTACAATAGATAATTTAATGTATTTTTCATTTAATTCTATTCACTAAACCAATTAGAGTACAGAAAAAAGGGCATTTCAAATAGAACTTGTTTTACTATTCCAACCTTGCTCTTGTGGAATTTGGAAACAAGACAGCCTGCAAAGACCAGTGGTTCATTTACAATTCTATTAAATTAGTCTTTGCATGTTTGTATGCACACAACACAGTAGCTGTGTGTTATTAATGAATACAGTGAAGCTGCTTTTTAAGATGTACTTAATTTTCTTTTTTCCCCCTCACCTTTTTTTTTTAAGTCCAATAAAAACTTCATTTTCATGGGGGTAAGAAAAATGAAAAGGCTCAAATTCCCTCTAATTTGTACTTTTCCAAATGTTTGCTGTAGTCCTTCCCCTGTCACTGGGCAAATATTCTTGAGATAATGTATTGTTCATATCTAAATATATCCAGATGTCTTTTGTTTAAGAGCATATGAAAACATTGACAGTACTTTTAACTTCAGAAATAACTTATTTGTTATTTCAGAAAACAAATCACATGGAACTAAATATTGAACAAACCTTTTAAGGGCACAAGGCATCTATTTCTTCCTGAAATTGTAACCACCTAAACCTAAATCTGACAACAGGTTTTGCTTGTAATTTGTTTGGTAAAAAGAAAAAAAATTGCAGTGGGCTTTTAGTTTCTTTGGACTGGTGTTTAAATCGTTTGGTTCTCTCATTTCCCTTTTCTTGTGTTTAAGTGCTGCATAAAAAAATTAGATTAGGCAAAATTAAAGGGTAGATTTTAATTTTCCTGCACGTCATGGACATTTTCAATTATTTAATTCCCGCTTTAGGTTGGTTTTCCTGATGTGCAGAACATAGAAAACAGAGGCAGGTCTGTTTTGAAGAAGGTCTTTGCAGCCACCACAAGAGGTTCCAAACCCATTCAAAGGGGTTTTGTGTTGTTGGTACTTGCTGCAGAATTAATCTAATTAGAATTAGACCTGCTTATTAAACAGCCATGATTCAAGGCCTCCAGGCTCTCTGGGAGCTGCAAGAGCTATTTTGATACAATAAAAAAACATTCTTTTCTTACAGCTGCTGATTTCATGGACTAGTAGGTTTTGCTATAAATGGTGTAACTCAGTGTCTGCTTTTGAATTCCTCTCCTAGAGGAAGGATAATGCTGACAGTAACTACCATATCCAGATTTCTTTTCTTCTTTTCAAAAGGCCATGCTCAATGTCAGCATTTCTACAGCAATTTATTTCCAGCATTTCCCTGTGTTTGTTTTTACACTGCAAGCTGCACACAATGGTCTGAGAAACTTATTTCAAACAAAAAACTTGTGCTTTCAGAAAGCTAACAAGAAATCTTAGGCCCTTCAAAATAGAGTGGCACAACAATATGTGACTGGCAGCTAGGCCTCTAATGACAGGATGGTGATTCAAAGCTGTAATAGTTTTAAACAGTTGGAAAATAGAAAGCTTGGATTTGGAGGATTTGTTGTGTGTGTGAAGAAAAAAAGAATATAGAAAAACCTATGGTAATCTATTTCAATTAAAAGCTCAGGCTGGGGTGATGGTTGTGATCTGGTCATGGAAGGTTTACTGCAGATAAATAACTTGCTAAAAGGATTGTATCTTCCTTTTTTAAGGAAAGGGTGTGTGGGGGATAAAGACAACTCCAGGCAAGTGTATTAAACATCCAGCTAAAGGAACCTGGTAAATTCAGCCTCACAAACAGCCTCCTTTGCTGTTGTAGCAATGCCCAGTCTCTCTAAATTTGGGCTGTAAGTAGATATTGTAAAGAAATTATGGGCTGTGTATTGCTGGCACCTCATAAATGCTGTGAATGGCATTCACAACTGGTGTGATGTCCTTTAACTGCAGTAAATCATCCTAACCATGGTGTCAGGATTTTTATCCTAAATGTACCGGCCATACTTGCATGAAATGTCTGGCTTGTTAAATTTTAAAATCTTTTGAATCCTAAAAATACTATATAAGCAATGTATATTTTCTTCAGTGCTTTGTAGGCTTGAGCAACTGGTCTGGCTTGGGTAAAGAGCAGATTTACTGAAATCCAGCAGTGAATTGGCAGAGCTTTCATTCATGTGTCATCTGTCTCATATGTGGAAAGAAGATGGAATGAATGACTGAATGATATCTGTTTGAGCTCTGCTATCAAAAGATAATATTCCTCAGGTAAGTTCTTCTTCTGTTTTCAAGAGTTCAGCTGCTACAATATTCCTTGCCTGGACTGTAGCATCAGAATATTTAGATTTCATATTTCCTCATGGAAAAAACTCTTTGGGGGTGTTGTTTTTTCACAGGCTTCTCCCTGACAGATTGTATTTCTTTCAATTGCTGCTAGGCTCCCACATCTGATTTTATAGCACCAAGGTCACATGCTTCACCAGTTCTTTCCTTATTTGTTTCCAAATTTCTGGCTTGCTTCGAAATTAGGGATTTTCAGTGGGCTGCACCTATATCACAGCCCCTTGTCTTCATTCACCTTTTCATGAGGAGATTTGCTCCAGTAATTTCTCCAATCTACTGGTTCAGTTTCTTTCTGAATCAGTGTGCAAATAAACAATCGTGCCACACTTGGAAAAAGGGGCAAAATTAGACAAATGAGTCTATGCAAAGGAACTGGCTCAGCTGCATTTCATCTGTTACTGAGCCAAAGAAAACAATTGCTATGACATGAATGAAAGGAATAAAATCTGAAGGGATTTTACCTGGCCTCTGCAAGACACAATTTAAACTTGTTTTTCAGTACAAGCAAAGACATTTTCTGTGGGATGGACTGTCAGTACAGCTTGAACACCCTGGAAGCAGTGCAAAACTGGTCAAAAAATCCAGCATGCAGCTATATGATGTTAATAATTCTGGTTTTACCTCTGTGCAGCTGAAGGCAAACTTTAAAGGTATTCAAATCTTGTGCAGAAATCATTTCACGCTCTGCTGAAAAGCTGTGAAACAAAGGAACTACTCAGCTGCACAGAAACCCACTTGGATCTGCATGGGAGGTTTAGGTTGGCAAACTGTAATTACCTGAGGTCGAATCTGGCCACGACACTGAGATTAACAGTTTTGCACTTAACAGGAGAGCCAAGGGAACATTACCAGCATCCCTAAGTGGCTGGGATCTTGGTTTTTCACCTTGTGTTTTCTCTTCAGAGGGAGATCATGTTCTATCCCCACTGACACAATAGAAGTTGAGCCCCCAGGCCCCTCTGTCCCCTGTGCTTGGCTCACTGTCACAGGACACAGGAGGAGTGCAGGTATTTTGCACCCTGGGAATCAGACTGTGCAGGCTGAACGTGAATTTTGACTCCCACAGCTGTGCTGAAAGCAGAGTGGAAGTGGTGGAGTCTCCATCCCTGGAGGTTTTTCAAAAACTTGTGGACATGGCCCTGAGGGACATGGCTCAGAGGTGGACTTGATGCTCTTAAGGGTCTTCTTACAACCTCAGCAATTCCATGGTTCTAATGTTCAGAGATCCTAATTCAGCTGCTAATCAGCTGGGTCAGTGATGATTCAAAACAAACACAGTGTGAAAACAAAGTGGGTTTAGGTTATTGAACCTTAACTGTCTGTAGAGTTTTACATGCTTTGCTAAATTGAAATTTCATACGCAGAGAATACCTGCAATACCACAGTGGCTTCTCAATCCCTTGCCTTTGTGATAACTTCCTTTCAAGAGGAGAAAATAAAATGTAAACTTAATTGCTTAAACTTGAAAAATGCTTTTCTTTGAACTCAATGAAGCACGAAGATGAATAGTTTATTACTAAAGGGAATTTAGCTCTATTTACAACTGCTTGTACTGTGAAATTGCTTATTTGTGATCTCTAAAGACTTGCTTTCTTTTCAGGGATATTTCTCTGTAGCTCAGACTACAGTGGAAAGCCAGACTGTAAGAAAATTACAGACTCCAGGACAGCCTGTTTCGATTTTTATGGAAAATAAATATGGAGCTTTACCAGCTTTGGGATTCAAAGCAGGGAACTTGTTAAAAATCACTGAAATGTAAACTAACCAACTCTGATGGTTTTAAAAGCAATTACTCTGAAATTCTGGATAAATGTTGTTCTATTTGTGCCTGCTACTTCATTTACATCTCCAACACTGCCAGACCAGCTTTGACAAACAGTCCTGAGCACAGACATAGCACTGTCAGTTCAGTGGGATGGACAAATGCCTCCCACACCGAGTTCTCAATGTGTTTGTGAAACTTGTGATTGCTGTCTGGTGACCTCCTGCACAGCAGAAATGTGGGCCAGTGATTTAGCACATGCTCGTGGATTTCTCAGCTGTTCTGGAAGCTCCCAGCTGAGCTGGCCAATTGAAATTAGAGTTCTTCCTTGTGCAGCAGGATAAACCAGGATTTTTAGGTTTATCAGCATTTTCTGGGTCATCTTGACACACAGAAGGATTCTGTTCACCTCTGACCAGCTTTGCTCCAGAACAGGTTTCAAACTGACCCAGACTGAGGGAAGATGAGTGGAACAGTGAGAGTCTCTTACCCAAAGAGACCAGAAGGGTCTTCAGCACTGGCAAGAACTGAAAGGATCATCTTTGCAAGGTTTTTTCCAATAGAGTGGTGTGGATGTGGGGATATTGGAGGAGGTAAGAAAGCTGGCACTTCCCAAATAGCTTTTGATAGCTTGATAAGTGGGATGATAAAAGAGGGTAAAGCCACTAAAATAGCAGAGCAGGGAGACTGCTGAGGCAGGAGGCACATCCCAGGTCTCTGTTCCTGAGAACAGGTTGTCTTCAGCAAATAACTCAACTCTGCTAGGAAAAATATGGAAGGGCTACTTAAAAAAGTAGCCTTTTGAGATCAGACATTCCTGTTCTCAAATGCAGCTCTGAAGGCACAGAATGGGTGATGAGGATTTCTGGTTAAATTTTTAAAACATAGGTAGAACTAACTGTGGCCTGGATTGCAAAGAAAATGAATTGGCTTTACCTGTGAATAGGAGGTCAAACTAAATGCATGGTCTCTAGCATACCCACACAGTTATTAGCCTCAAAAATCCTATTAAGACTAATAGTTTCAATAATACTTGCTAAATTAACTGAAAACATTCATCCTCTAGATGTACAGATATTTTTGTGTGTCACACACACATTCAAAGGACCTGAAGGTCTTGGTATTTCTGTGAAACAAGATGTGATGTTTAGCCACATTTTCTTGAAAGACTGGTACAGCAGGATTCGTTAAAGATGTGCAGCTACTTAGATCATGCCAATAGCATAATTTTGTACAAAAAAAAGTTAAAAATGCATTAAACCATCCATATAATGTAAGAGGCATCACTTGTCAATACGTTGTCAGTTTATTGCATTGAAATTACAGAAATGCACCAAAGTGGTGGTGTCTGAAATCTGCTTTTGAAGACCCAGAGAAGCACTATTGCTTGGGGTTTTATGAGTGTATTTTCATCCTGCATCTCAGTTTTGGCAAGCACCTCCCTTGTTTCAGTCCTGAGAGGATGGATCTTGTTGCCAGCTCTGTTTGGTCTTAGCCCTGTGCTGTTGTGAGCACCTTCTTGGTGTTTTGGCTCAGAAATTGTGCAAATCTGTCAGAGAGGTGTCACACCTGTCTGTGGCTGAGTGCTTTGGGCATCCTCATTATCAGCACATCTGTATTGCCTGCTGCTTATGATGCTCCTGCTGGCAGCCATGGACTTGGAATTTGAAGGCATTTAAACCAAAAATTTTAGTGAAGTCATATGCAACATTTACAGGGAAGGGTGAAGCACCTGGAATTACCTTGGCATCTGAGGCACTGCTTGGTGAAGGGGTTAAATGCCATGGAATACCATATTTAGTTTGCTTGAACCTCTCATAAGGAATTTTTTTGACAACTTGTCTCTCTTGCATTAGAGTTATGCCTTAGAAAAATGGTTCTCTTGTCCAATAGAAATGAAAGTATTTAGAAGGAAATATGAGGCCATTTGCCAAATGAAAACACTGAAGAAATTATAAGTTTGCAACTGGTATTTAAACAATTACATTTCTGTATGCTCAAAATTTAAGCTTCACTTTGATATTTCAGCTGGGGAACTGCAAAAAAAAAAAAAAAGTAAAAGAAAATCAACTGTAATCATAGAAATTACATGGACATTCCCATCATGATATTGGAGCTCCATTTCTTATAAAGAATACTTTATGGCAGGATATCAGTTTTGTATGATATAAAATACAACTAAAGAAAAAAAGAAAATGGAGTACAGGTGACTTCTCATTCATGTCTGTGAAAATGAGAGTGTGTTGAATACAGCTGAAGGTTTCTCTTGGGCCTATGAGTATCCAATTTTTGTTACTTTTAGGTGATAATCTGCTGACTAAAATTTGCTTATACCTTCATGTGGATGAGACTGTAAGAAAGTTTGCAGATGGGATCAGAAGTTCAGGTGATCTTGACATATAGGAGATGTGGACTTTGAAAGGGAGGTTTTGCTGAGGTATAAATGCTGACAAGCACAAATACAGGCTGAGGAACAGACTTTGTACCAATTCCCTATGCTATATTATAAAATTAATGTAAATCATCACCACTAATGTGGCAAGGGAAACAAGCTGGCAAACCCAGAAAACCTGGAAAGCAATGGCTGCAAGGAAAGTTTGAGTCAACTTCAATCCTGGAAAAAGAAATTCAATATTGAAATGAGCTCCTCCCTGAAGAGCAAGAGAACAACCTGTTCTGCCTATACACAGCAGAAAGGACAAGAGCAGGTTTGAACAAAAGTTTTCCTAAAATTTTTCAATGCTATAATCACCCTTGATCTCTTGTTCCCAAGCTATTCTCAAGTCACAAATTATTTCCAGTGATCAGTTGGATTTGTCTTGTCAGAGCTTTTTTTTTTTTATTCCAAGGAGTTTATAAAACTGTAGAAATGAAGGACAGAACTTGGATTTTGGTGAATCTAATAGTCTATGTGAAAAGAAATCAAATCAATGAGTGGATTAAAAAAAATTCCTAATCTTGCTAAGCAGAAAACTATTTGGGTAATTTATTTGCTGTAAATTATTCACTGTAGCTTGATTTCTAAGTTTTGCTTATTATTGATGTTTAAGTAGAATAATGGTGCAGTATGCAAATTTAATTGTTTTTCTTATTACTCTGAACACAGATATTCTCTCATTGCTTTCAAAATGTGCATCTTTAGATGTACTTCTGAACAGTCAGTTTACATATTGATAGCTGATGATTTTGTGCTAAAATCCATGCTTTCTCATTCTGTGAATATTGGAAAAGTAAGGGCAAGTAAACATGATTAACTGCAGGCTGTGATGCTAAGCATATTCCATTATTCAAATAAATGTTTCTCTCTCTTTCAGCTAATGAGAAATTTATGGATTAGATTTTTCCTCCTTCCCTGGTGGTTATTCCCTCCTATTGTTAAGAATCTAGGGGATAATATAATGAGATGCTCACTTGGTTATTATCAATAAGACTTCAAATGGTTTTTTTTAGGAAGAAGCAGCCAAATTTATCCCAAGTGTACCTCCAACAAAATCAATAATACAACAGTAATGAATGAAAGAAAACTGCCAACATCACTGAAAGATGTCTGTCTGATCATTTTGATTGAAAACATAATTTAATTTTCAAGCATGTTTCTCAATTACATGAACTCTTGCAATATGTATCCAACAGCTCAGCCTGGAGAAAAGCCAATCTATTGAAAATCTGTGTCAGAATTTTCATGTCTCACACACCTTGCTGACCTCAGGAAGGGGCAGGGCTCAGTTCATGGGTGGAGATTGTTAAGGGCTGAAATGGGAAATTCCCAGAGATATCCAAAAAGCAGCTGAACCTCTCAAAACCAAGCACCTCCTTGGAAACCAAGCATTTTCACAGGCAGCCTGATTTCACAAGAAAGGTTTTATTTTAAAGTCTTTTCATCATCATCTTTCTTGGAATTTCATTGTAACACATCTTTAAACAATACCTTTTAAAAATACCAGAATTGTGTGTTCTTGCTATTGATATGAGACAAATCTTTCATGAACTTGTTGCTCATTTTTAATTAAAACTTTCTATTCTGTAAAGCATGAGTCTTAGGCTGGCTGGCAATCATTCAGGCTCTTGGAACAGAAGATCTTAGCAGAGCTTCATAGAAAATTCAGTGAGAACCTCCTGCAGGAGTTCCTTTTCCCACAATGAGATTTCAGTAAATTACTCCATCCCTTTCAAGAGTAATTGCAATAAATCTGGCATAACCAGCAAACATGAAAAATGTCAGTGCATCACAGTTCATTACAAGAGGGTCTCCATTGTGGACCAATAATAAATAGTAATGCTCAGATAATGGCCAAAAAGAATGTAACATCTGGGCATTGAAAGAACATAAATAAGGATCCAAACTCATCAAATCATGTTGGGAAGAGAATAAATGGATATCCTGTGGACTTTCATCAAAGTGATGGATGAGGGACTTCTTTCTTGACTACTGGAAATGCAAAGAAATAAAAAATGTATCCAATGCCCAGAGTTCCAATGGTCTCCCTGCATTTTCTGCAGCTCTCCCCTTGGATGGATGATTGAGGACTGTGAGCCCAGAATGTGCAGGACACCTGCTCCAGTAGGAACGGCTGAGATCATAATCCAAGCTGTACAGGTACCTTGGGCTTTTAAAGGGAAATGGTCAAGAATTCTGCTGTGGGTTTTGTTTTGCTTTTCTTCTCAGTGTTTTTTTAAAAACCATGATTTCTGGCATGCATAAGCCTATTTCATTTTGCTCTGGGTTTGTCCTTGTTTGGAAAGTGTTGGTTCCTTCCCTTCGTTTCTTTTTGGAGCATGATCCAATTCTGGATGTTTTTTCTGCAGTGCTGATCCTGTCAATCAATAGCAAGCAGTTATATTCATTTTTTATACTATTTTTTGCTCTTTCAAGCCACTCTGTTGAAGCACACTGCAGCACATTTCAGCTGCAGCACAACACAGTTTATTTTAATCTTTCACTGATACCAGCGGATGCACCGAAAACGAGACTTTCTTGCAAATTATAACTGAATAATTTAAAACATGGCCAGATTATTATTGTGAGCTCATGAAGGAGAAAATTAAAGGTTTAAGGGACAAACTCAATTCTGATCTAAAACTGCCATAACATGTGGAGATAATAAAACGTACATCAGTAGTGAAAATTGGTCCAAATATAATTTCTGAATTGAAAGTGTGTGTGGATAATCTTGTGATGACTTTTTATTATTTTTCAGGCTGAAACAGAAGTAATCAAATCTCATTTGTCAAGGCTGGTTTCCTATTTTGAGCAGCTGAGGGGAATATTTTTTTTCTGCAGCTTAGCAGGTGCATTGAAGGACTTGCATTTTGTGAGTTGTATGGTAGAGGACAGAGACAGGACACCAGACTTGACTAATGAAAATTCTGAACCATTTTGGAAATCTCATTTGGAAATCTTTATTCTTCTTTATTTATTATTTCCAGCAATTTATAGCTGCTTACGGCCTCAGAAGCCTTTAATTGTTTGTGATGGTGTTTCCTTTGTAGAAATATTACTTATGCAGTTCTTGTGTAGATAATAAATATTATTTACAATATTTAGCATGTATTATACCCAAAATAGATCAAGCATACACATCTATTTTAAACTTTTGTTAAAGTGACTCCACTTCCATGGCTCAACAGAATTTTGAGAGATGCAATGTCTTGGTGTTCAGATAAAATGGTTCCACCTGAATCCAGGAGGATTTCTTTGCTTCTGCAGGAGTTTTAAAACTCAATTATCTTGTCTCCTTCTCTCTTGTTTGAAATAATAACAGCTTTGTTACTTTTAGAAAATCAGAAGTGATTGCAGAGTGGGGCTGAATGAAAAGCCCTCTTGTCAGGGCTCCCAGTGCTGCAGCTGATTGTTGGACAGCAGCCTGGCTGATTTCAGAGCTGACATGCATCATGCCTCAGCACACTCCTGCTCCAGGCTTGCCCAGGTGTTATGATGATTTTCCTGTCCTGTGTGGGTAATGATTTTAAAATCCAAACTGGGTTACTGAGGTTGTCTATCTGATCTACTGGATGGCACAATCTTTAAAAATAGAAGATTCTGATTTCAATAGCAACAACATGATTTTGTTTGGAACTTAAACATGCTTTTTTCAATTTTATTTTTGGGGTTTTTTCAGAGTGAAAGTAGTCCCTGGAAAATGCACCTTTTCTTTTCCAAGCCTGTCTCCCTCCTGCCATTTTCATTCCAATGCTTATGGTCTTAGCACTGGGTAAAATTGCTCCCAATTTTTTGTCAAATTTTGCCTAGATCAAGCTCTGACCATGTTGTTGCATCTGATTTTTTCACTCATGACAATTTTCTGGTTTTAGAAAATTACTTCTTGAATAAGCAGTTGTGGGCAGTGAGGACTTGGTCATCTATCTCTTGGATAAAATACAAAATGTGAAGTAGGGCCTCCAGGCTTGCCATTGCTCATACAGGGTATTTCTGGTTTTAGAAAATACTTCTTGAATAAGCAGTTGTGGGCAGTGAGGACTTTGTCATCTATCTCTTGGATAAAATACAAAATGTGAAGCAGGGCTTCCAGGCTTGCCATGGCTCATACAGGGTGTATGGCACTAAAACCCTCCTCCCCAGCTTTTGGTTGCTTCATGCCAGAGTTTTCACAATCACAACATGTATTTAGGGCTCTGACCTGATGCTTTGTTCTTTAATCTTAACCATAAGACAGAATTGTGAGTAACATGTTGTTGTGTTGACTTTGGAAGTCCTTGTGCCCATGCCAGAATTTGGGCAGGAGATTGTAGGAGCCTGAAGTCACTGCTGTGCTTGGGCTGGGGGACAGATGCAAACCCAGGCCAGTTCTGCCTCTTTGTCCTTTTTCCAGCTTTTATTCCTCAAGTATATTAATATCAAACCCAAATGCAGTCCTTCAGGTTCCAACATTCTTACCACACAGAGGCACTTTTCATGGTTTTTTTCTCCTCTTTGCTCTCTAAAGGAAGGGCAGCCACATCTACAGCTTCAAATCTTTATAAAATTTAATTTTTAAACAATGTCATAGTTCTCAGCAGAGAGATCAAACCAGAGTTGCATCAAATTGCATTCTGACCTCAAGGTATTATCCTCACACTGCAGTCCATGGTGCTTCCCCTCATTAGTTTAATGAATGCTACAGCAGTTTGTCTCGGTTGACTTTTTTCATAAATAATTGGAAGTCCTTTGTTGCCGTGGCTTAATATCATTTCATGCCCTATCCCTTAATGATTCACAGCCAATTTGTTAATCCAGAACTCTATTTTCCCTGAAACACTCCTGTCCACAGTGATTAGTCCCATAACTGCACCAGGCTGATTGAGAGCTCCAGCTCCTGCCTGTGAACCTTTACTGCATCTCCATCACAACAGATGCTAAGGAAATTTACTGCTTTACTCTGTGACTCTTTTTTGACTAGAAAATTTTGATCAGTTGCTTATTATGTGAACAGAGGGCTTGATAGTAACTAATTTGCATTACTTGTGTGTTATCTTCCTGATCTAGGGAAGTTGCAGGCTCCGTGTGCTGCCTGCTGGCTCAAGCTGAGCAGCTGCCAGTGTGACTGTGGAAAATGTTCATGCTGGATTTGCTGATCCCCCTGCAAGGTACAAGTTGTTGGGTGAGCAGCAGAAGAGGGAAACACAGGCCCTGCTTCTCACAGACAAAGCTGCCTTTGCTTTCCACAGGTGTTTTTTCACTGATGAACTTCCAGAAACTGCCAGAGTTGTGTTCCTGTTGCTGTTGTGGATAGAGATGTTCAGAAGCTGACTTTTTGTTTGGTTTTTAGTAGCATTTTCAAACATTGTATTTCAGATCAGAAGTGGGTTTTGGGAAGAAATCTCCCAGTGGCCACCACTCCCCACACTTAGCCCCATGAAGTGCCCACATTGGATATTATTTGGACCAGAACAGAGTGAGGCACTTGACTATACCCAGGGATTGTGAAAATCAAAAATGTGAACTCTTCTTTGTTTCTCCCTTTTAAAGTGTTTCTGCTGAGTGCTTAGATGATGTAGCTAATAGCACCAGTCCTGGAATAATCTGAAAATGTGTAAGATTTTTGTGAATATTCATTTTTATTCCCTTAGGGTAGCAATGTGGAGAAGGGCAGTGAAGATCTCTGAAGTGTTCAGTGCTTTTCTTTTGTACCTAAACCCATTGGTGGTGCATTTTGCAGTATATTGGGTTTGAAGTGGCCTGCAAGAAAGGAAGTGTTGTTGGGAGACAAAGCAACACCTCAAAATGCCTATTTACAGGTAAGCAAGTAACAATATATCCCTGAACAAGGAAATGGCAAATAATAATCAGTTTTATCTCTGCACAAGTGTGCAGACTCAATGACCAAGGATGTAGCTGAAGACAGATTTAGTGCTAACAGCACAGCACAAATTGAAGGAAAATAGAGATGCACACTTGCACTCTGTTTGCAGAAATAAACTCCTGACCTGAAACACTTGTGTGGCCTTGCGCCCACAACTATTTCAGTTTTTTCTCTGTGACTGTGGTGGAGGAGTGGGGAGGGAAATCATGATGTGGATTGGCCTATTTATGGAATGTACTGATTCACAAGCAAGGCTTGCAGGTGCCCTGTTCTTGCACACAGCCAGAAAAACAGATTGGTTTGGTGCTGGGGAGCACATGGGTTGTGTGCTGGCAGCAGATTTAGCATGAACTCGAGGGGTTTAATATTTAGGAGGGCATTTTTCCATATGTTTGCAACTTTTAAATATGTTTTGTTAATATAAATCATGCCACTGATTTTTTTTGTGACCTCACACATATTAAATTCCCAGTACTCTGGGCAGTGGTCTGGATTTTTGTTGAAAAGAGAAAAAGGAATCCCCCAAAAAACTCCACAACAAAAATGATCAAAACAAAAAAATTTTTGTTCACCTATTTTGGTTACATTCTTTTCCAACATATCCTCATTTTTCTGTCTGCAATGGATTGTCCCCAGTAGTGCAGCTGGCACGGTTGATCTTAGCATTGAGTGAAGAACTGCTTCTCTTTTAGGTGATCTTAAACATACTGTTTACTGCAATTTCTTTTTATTATTTGTTTGGGGTTTTTATTTGTTGTTGTTGTTTAATTGTTATTGATGGTAACTTGAAGAATTATATCGGTAAAATGGCCAGCACTTAAAAAAATTAAGTTATTACAGATCTAAGCATTAATTAAAACAAAGCAATTTAAAAGATGTGTACACCCATCCATTCTGCACTCAAGCAAAATAAAAAGCAACGTTTTATGCAGAAAAGCCCACATATTTCACAGATCAGCGCATTGCTATTCCTATGCAAAATATTTATAGACAACTCCATGAGTTTTAAATTCAGCTCAATATGGATTAGAGAAAAACTAAAGAAGTTTGAATGAATCAATAAGTTTCTCATTAATACTAGCCTTAGAGTGAGAATGTTTTTTATTAATACAAAACACCATGCTTTCTCTACAAATGAACCTGTCATATCATTTTGCTTTTTGTACTTCTTTCTGCTCAGTAATTATTGATCTATCAACATGGAAATTCTATGGATTTCCTATATAACACCAGCCATTTTTCTCCTGTAGGAGTGGCTGGTTATTTTAAATCAAGCTAATATAGTAAAACACAATACAACATATGTCAAAATTGTGCAAATGGGAATAGGTTTTGCTTGTCTAGGGCTTTGACAGACCTCACCTTCTGTGATTGAAGGTGGGATTTTGTGTAGGAAGTGTGATTTTATTGAAATTGCACTCATGGAAGTGAGTGTTACTTTGGGTTTCTAAGCTCAGAGAGGTAACTCCACAAGCATTGCTGATTTCAGGGATAAAGAACAAACATTGTTGAGCTGCAATCTGTCTGAGTTACAAGGAAAGCTGCTCCAATGTGCAGCTCCACTGTTCTGCTGGGCCCAAGCTGAGTGTAAAATCAGGAGAGAGAAAAAGAAAATCCCTGGTCTTGTCCTGCAAGGATCTTTGTCTCATGGGCCCACCTGAAATCACTTTTACATCCATAGGGCTGAGCAGTTTGGCATCCAGTTCACAACCCTACATTTGATATTCTCCTACAGCACTTCTGCTTCAGTATTTGTCCTTGGTGAATGCCAAGGATGGAATTCCTTGGAATTGATGTCCATTCCTTGGACATTGCAAGGCAGTGTTTGGCACTGGGGATCTTGCATGCTGGCCTGTGCTGATCTACTGTGAGCACTTGTGGGGTCCAGGGGTTCAAGGAGTCAGCAAAAATCCTTGACAGGTCACAGAAATAAGTCATGTGCATGTCATTCTGAGAGACACTGTAAATAAATTGTACAAGAGATCAACAGCAGCCAAATCACATTTGAATCTGACACATAACATCTGACATTCAGCTCCTGATACATAAAATCAGAGGAGCTGGATCTCAGCCTGTGTCCTAGTCAAGAATATGAATTCTCCTGTAAGACCTAAAGCCTAAGAGGTTTTTAGTGCTCATGTTTAGGGGCTTGCTTATATCTTCAAAAATATGTTCTAGAGAGCCCCAAGAGCTATGTGCACTCATCCATGTGCCTTGCATCTGCCCACAGTGTGGTGGGAAATGGGCAACAAAAACCAGGGAGTGCTTGAATGTCCCTTAGAGAAGTTTTCCAGAGGATGAGTTTATGACAAATTACTCCTGAGGAAAACAATCAGGAGGGAAAATAAGGCGCATTTTGTTGTGGTATCTCTGGGCAAATGAGTGTTGGGAACCTTTCCACGCCTGTTAATGAGATCTGGGTTTGGAGCATGCTTTTGAAAGCCACAAATTGTTGTGTAACCCTGCTCCTGTCACACTCTGCAGCTTGCTGCCAGCCAGGCAGGGTGGGCTGGGGCTGCATGAACGATGCTTTAGGCACAGGAGGAACCTGTGCCCCTTGTTCCTCCCCATTTGAGGGCTGGGAGGGGGAAACTGAGGCAGGGTGGGGGCAGAGCTGAGAGCTCTGGGCTGTCACTGTCTGGAACAAGCTGAGTCTTTTTGTTTGCAGGCTCACACATCTGCCATATGCTCATCTGTGCTGCACCAGAGGTTCCAGAAGTATTTGTGGAAGATGTGAACTTAAAAGCCCCTGCTTCTACATATCATTTAGGCAGTGAATTTAGATGCCTCATTGAAAAGGTAAAATCACACATAATGGGGGAAAAATGTGTGCTCTGTACACAGCTGGATGTATGTTGTCTAAATAATTCAGGTGAATATTAGAAAATCTGACAGATTTATAAGTGACTTAACTATTATTTCCATATAGTATTGAAGAAGATATAAATGGAAATATCTCCTTAAACAGTTTTGAACATAACAATCATTATCTAGAGAAGAAATCCCTTAATTAATGCGTCCATTTGTCATTATGTTATCAGTGATAATAACCTAATGAATGAATGTAGTGATCCACAGTTCTGTAAGGAGCTGCTTTTGATGCCCAGGCCACCCTAATTGCTACGTGTGCAAATGTGCAGCTCTGGCAAATTGCTAAAGACAGGTTGATGTAAACACAGTGTTTGAATTTAGAAGGAGTGACAGACCTAATATAGGAAAATAATCAGAATAGATCTATTTGACAAAGCCAGTAATTATTCATTTGAATACCAATTAGCTCTGAGTAGGTAGGTTTATTCCAGCTCTTTCCTTGGACTTGAGAATGCTTGTATTCCTTTTCCAAACTCTCCAGGAAAATAAAGGCAAAAACTCATAAAGCAAAATGAACAAGTGCCTGGCACTTGCCTTTTCAGTATTTCTATTTGCTGAAATACTGAAATATTTCAGTATTTTTGTTTGCTACAAATCCACCAGCTCTAACTAGAGAAATTGTTACTCCATTGTTGAATTTAAATAATAAAATCTACCAATGAGAGATTTCTGCATGAGGGGGACATCAATCCAAACAGGACAGTGTAAAACACTGAGGGAAAAACTGAAGATGTATTGACAATGCACCTGCTTTCCTCACAGCAGTTATCTCACATTTAGAACTATTGCCTTTAATGGTATTCTTATTATGGTGGAGCCTTCTGATCTTCTTTTATGAGTGACACATTGTCTATTTATCTATCTGTCAATCAGTCCATCAATCCATCAATCAGCTATTTTTAATAGGAACAAAACACCCTGTTTCCCCTCATATTTCCTCTGGGATTGCCATGGGGACTAAGTTAAATTGATTAAAATTGGAACTTCATGTTTTTTTATTAGCTCTGAAATGCAAATAAGTGTCTGTACTTTCTGTAACCAAGCATTAGCTGAGCAAATACAAATTTGCATAGCTTGGAAAGTCGGAGTATGGGTTGATTGCAAAGCCTGGTGTTGCAGAAGAAAAACTTGTTAGAGTAAATTCTCAAGATTATTTTTTATTCTAGCAACTGAAAATATAGAATTAAGTCAGTAAAATCATGTGAGTTTGTGATTAACCTTATAGAAAAAGCTTTTCCTTCCTGCTATTAAATATATATGTATGAACAAAAAAACTAATCCAAGAGTTTAAGTGAGTTCAATATTTCCATTCTTCTTCTGAAAAGCAATTTATGTGAGACAATTCCTTGATCTGAAATGTATGACACCTGTTAATTTCTAGAAGTAGACACTAAAAGAGAATGGTGCAACTCTGTCTCTGCAAAATTTGGAGTCTTTTCTGCCTTGAGCATACATTTGGATTAGGTACAAGTACAGATTTTGCATTCTTTTTGCTGGGTGTAATAGCATGTGCCCTACTGACAGTGCCTTATTTATTTCACTGTTGGAGCAGTTAATACTGAGAAGAACATGGATGTTGGAAATAAACATCCTACAAGGATTTTTTTTTTCTCCCAAACACTTTAAAATTTAGGATAAGATCTTTGAAATGTGGCTCTCTGTTGTTTTCAGGTGCTTTATTTCATATTTAGTAAGAATATCATCTTCCTAAAGTGAAAAGATCAATTACGATTTAGAAAGGATCATCTGCATGAAAGAGAGTAAGATGTGAATTCTCTCAAGCTGTCATCTTCCAGGTTTGTGAAAGGATTTTTAAAGAATTGGCAAAATTATATCAGAGAGAAAAGATGAGCTGATGAAGTGTGATGAGATGGGGTTTAGTAGGCCATGAGAAATATTGAAGGAAAAATAATTTCATGCAATGGGTCTCTTGAAAGCAGATTTGCAACAGTTGGGCAGATCTGAGAATTTTCAAGAAAATGATGATGAGCTTGCAAGGAATCTCTTTCTGATTTGCATCTGGCTTTGATGTTTTACATCCTAGCAGAAATTTTAAGTTCGATTCAGCAAAACCTTTGTTATTTGCTTTTTTTCCACATTGCTGATGTTTTCTTTTGCACAGTGGGCAAAATCCAGGAGGAATTGGTTGTAAATGAATCAAATACGTATTTTCTTCTTAACAAGAGGTGTTTTTTTTGAATATCTAAAGTCTGGAAAAGCCACACTGAGCTCAAACTCTTTGTACTCTCAAACACCTGATTCACACACCAGAAATATCAATTATGCCACTTCAAATCTGAGGCACTTTTTGCAATTAAAGAAAAAATTTAAAAAAAAATATCTACTGCAAGAACTGTAGTGAAAAGGGTACTGGTTTAGTCCAGTGAGTAAATAAGAGTTACATGTTCATAAATGTGGTTTTGGTTTTTTTCTCCTAGGATTAGTTGTGGAGAACTCTGGGCTCTCAGCTGTAGAAATCCACCTGCTAACTACAGCATTTTTCTTAATGAGAGAAGGAGTCAAGTCACTGGAGCTTGAGTACAGGTAAAAAAACACCTTTCTTATATTTTAAGGAAATGTCATGAAGGGAATTGATCCTATTTGGACGCAAAAGCCAAGACTACATTGGAAACATTTTAATTTTTTGGAAGGCTGGTTTAGAGCGTGGCGTGCGTGTCAGGTTAATTAGGTGAAACTTGAGTAACAATGAATGTTTGTTCTCTCTAAACACTGTGACAAGAAAAGCACTCAGAGCTTTGTTCAACAAAGCTCAAGATTTGCTGCTTGTGGAAAGAGTACACCTCAGAGCAGTTGTACTCTATTTTTTTTAGTTCAGGTTCCTTTATTTTTGTTCTTTTTGCAGTTCCTGTAAGGAACACAACTTAAGGAATTTAAATCTAACAGCATGTCAAGGGTAATTTAGATCTGTCAGACTTGCAGGACAACCTATATTCTGACTTAAGCTTTATTTCATGAGCTCATTAAGAATTAAAATAAACAAACATGACAGGGATTTGCAGGTGGCCAAGGCTGCAGAAATGCACTTTAGCCCTTCCTGCCAGCCCCTGCTTTGACCTAATGCTGCTGCTCCCAGCTCACATCAGGGCTCAGCATGGGCTGGGGTAGCCAAAATGCCAGCAGGAACTGAGGGAACAGTCCCACAGCATCCTTGTTTTCCTAGTTCAGCCCTTCATGTCCACCCAAAAACCCCCAGCCAAGAGACTGCAGCCTACTAGCTTCAGATAATGTTTATGTGTAGCATTTTGGGGAAGGAAAAGATAAATAATGAGATGCCTTTTTGGTAGCTGAAAGCTCAATATGCCCAGAATGAGAGTGTAAAAATACCACATTCTCATTAAGCAGATGAACACACCAGACATATTTTTAAGTCCAAGGGTCAGGAGAGCTGATGACAATCACCCAATTATCCATCACCATTGATAAATCCAGCTTCTTGTCCTCATCACCCTGTGTGCAGGGCTCTCAGTGCTCTCTGTAATTTCCATTTCCTGTGCCAGAGAGCAGTTTTACTGTCAGTAACAGTGCTCAGCTCTGTGTCCTTTGTGCTGGCCATCCTCCTCTCTCCAGGAGTTAGCACTGAAACTCCTCTGAGTGATGAAATGCAGCCCCAGAGCCTCTCCTGTGCAGAAACACAGCACAGGTTCAGTCTCTGCAGTCAGTGCTTGTGTGTCAGAGCAGGGGACTTTGGATGTGCTGGCCCTCATGAGGGGCACATAAATGAGAGATGTCAACAAAACCAACACCAACTATGAAATCTGTTGCTGATAAGAGTTGGTTGAGTACCCTAAAAACTGTTTTTTCTTACCTTGTCCCCCAGTAGAGACCAGTCCTTCCTCCAGCTCTAAACACTTACAAGTATGGGTTTGATTTCCTGGCACAGGAAATTACAGAGAGCACTGAGAGCCCTGCACACAGGGTGATGAGGACAAGAAGCTGGATTTATCAATGGTGATGGATAATTGGGTGATTGTCATTAGCTCTCCTGAACCTTGGACTTAAAAATGTGGGTTAAAATCAACCCCTCCTTCCTGTTTCAAATTTATTTTGCTTATTTATTTATTTCCATCACAATTCCCTTGTTCTCTCTAACTTCTCTTAACTAAACTCAGGCATGTGTAGACAAAGGTAGGAAATAAAATAAACCTTTTAATAAACACTGTTTTAATTAAAGAGTTCAAAAAAAGATGGAATCCAGTGAGTCTCACCTCCAGCATTTATGCATATTAACTACCCTAAATTGTCTTTTAGATTTTCTGTGAAACTCCAAAGAACAGAATTAAAACAAGAACTTCTAAGAGATTTTATCCTTGAAATATTAATTATTAATAGCATATTAAAATTCCTATACTTTCTATTAAAATTAATTTAATCAGCAAGACAGCAGAACAAAAAAGGGCCTCTGTAGTTGAGGATATTATACAGGTGGTTGTTTCAAATAAATCTGGAGAATTCTAAGATATATATATATACACACACATATATATACATATATATGTATATATGTATATACATATATATATATATATACACATATATATATACATATTTATATATATATATATATATATATATATGATTTTAAAAATATCTTTTTCCAATCTACTAATTTCCTCAAGGAGTGGGAATGAGTGGAAAATTGTTTACATGGCTGATGTTGTCCTTGCACACCATATTGTTGTCCTGTTGGGGTGATGAAAGTGGAATTTATCCATTAAACTGTAGCTACAGGCTCCATTTGCTGGGCTTAGGAAGAAAGGGGGTTAATTATTGTCTGTATGCCCATGGATTTCAGTTACTCCTTTAAATTCTATCTAAATTTTTTTGTGTGTGTGTTTTTTTTTTTTTTTCTGTGAACAAGTTGTTAAAAAAAAAATCACATCTGATACATTCATTCCTGCAAGATGGTTAGTGCCTTCAGTTCTCATCAAAGTCGTTGCAAAATGAATGAATGCAACAGATTAAGAAATTGAATCTTAAATTATTCATTCATTATTCAGAGGACTGGGAATCTCTGAAGTAGCCAGGACGATTCATAAGGGAGGAAATGCAGGATACTGTGGGAATTACTCCAATTTTGGATGTGAACTTCAAGTACCAAGGTCAGATCACCAACAAACTGAGCAACCTTGAGAACTGCAAGGAAAGTGTGTCAGAGTACATGGTTGAAATAAAGCTGTAGATAAATACAATTTAGTGCATATTTAGTTTAAAAACGCAACGTTTGGGGGATTCCTTTCAGTAGTTAAAACTGGAAAATTAATTGAAAGATAGTTGGAGATGGAATTAGTACATGTACAAGGTTAATGTCTGTTGCTCAGGATCCTTTGCTAGCTGTAAAATAGAGCCAGCACAATGTTTATTTATGGACAGCTTAGGGAATTGAATTTTTTTAGTTGGAATAATCATATAAAGGCAGATGGGGGTACAGAAGGTTAAATTAAAAATTAAAAAAAAAGTGGATGGAGTAATTGAGCACAAAATAAACTGAATACATCAGCCCTTCCAAAAGAATGTTTCAATTATGGAGATCCATGACTGGAGAAGGTGCATAATATAGCATTAATCTGATAAAATTTGGTATCCACTCAATGAAATTCTTTCTTCTTCCATCTTGCAAAAGGAAGAGCTTTTTCCAGCCCAGATGGTAGGAGGAAGCTTTTATCATCATCTCATTCAGAGATCTCCAATCCTTAGAATCATTTCAGGTTATTCCTATTAAGGACTTCTGTCTGTGTGTGTGTCCAGGTGTAATTCCATAGGTCTTGAACCCTGACCCAAACTTCAGGGTCAAACTTCAGGTTTTGAGGCCAGGACATTTTTCAGCAGTTTGTAAATGCAAATCACCATTTTCTACAAGGTCTTCTTATGATGTGGGGAAAAAAAAACCCCATTTGGATCATTAATACAGAAAAATTACTGATCTTGTGAATCTTTAAGAGAGAAAAAGTCATTAAGAAAATAACAACTAAACTTTTATAATCAGTGTTTCACTAAACTTTTATAATCAGTGTTTCACCTGTATAATATCCTCAACCACAGAGGCCCTTTTTTGTTCTGCTGTCTTGCTGATTAAATGCTTGGAAAAGTAGAATTAATATCTTTAAGATGAAGTTTTTACAATGTATTTAGAGAATTTTATGCTACTTTTAGCATCACCCAGAATTATAATTGTCATTGGAAAATAAATATTTCTTCACAGAAAAATTGTTTAGGGCACTGAATGCAAATAAAGCACTGGCGATTTAACATATCCACTGGTATCATTATTTTAAAAATTACAGACAGTTTGCAGTTTCACGGGCAATTCTTGCACTAAAAAAAAGTGAAAGAAAGGAAAAAAACCTATTTTTCATGAGGGAGAAGAAGAATAAGTTAAAGCATAAATGTTCACTTGATTGACCTATCTTTCCTGGTAATATGCTGAAATTCATGGTTGAACAAAATATTTGTTTGCATCCAGAAGACAAGGAGAAGATAAGAATCCATATTCATTTATCAAGAAAAAAGTCACTTGAGACTTACTTAATTTCATTCTAAGACAGAATCATAACTCATTGGAAAAGGGAGAAGAAATAGATGTCAGAAACCTGATAAAGTTTTTGGCATTTTCTCAGATGACATTCTTATCCACAACACGGGGAAAAATAAGTAACACAGGAAAAAGTGTAAGTTCTGTGTGAATGTATTTAGAATTCCAGAAGGAGATAATCATTGAGCTTTGCTGTCAAAATGGAGGGATGCCCAAAATGAGATTTAACAGATTTCATAATGGCTTAAAATTCTGAGTGACTTGGGTAGGGGAATGTGGGATATGGAATTTGCAGATGAACTGTAACTAGGGATGCTTCAAACACAGTGGAAATTCAGATTCAGGATGGCTTTGCTGAGGTAGAGGAAGGCACCAAAAGAGCTCAGTACAATAAGAGCAAGGTAGAAATCCTAGGAAACAATTACCTGTGACAATATATTGGAAAATGCCACTTTTCCAGGAAAAAGGTACACAGTTATCAGGTGAACATATGTTAACAACACTGTGTCCTTGCAAGGAGAACAGACAATATAATGATGTAAACAAGTGGGCCCACCTAGGCAAGGCATGGAAAACAATCCTTTTGCTTCACTTATTTCTACATCCTCAGCCTCAGCTGGAATTCAGTGTCCACCTTCCTGGAAAGATGTGGAAAACTGAAAACATGACCAGTTTTCCTCTCCTTCCTCCTTTCTTAACCTTTTGTTCTCTAACTTTTGTTACTTTATTTCCCTGGTCTACTACTTAGTCGTGGCCGTGCTTGTTGCTTTGGCTCCTCCAGCCCCCAAAGCTGCTGGGGGACAGCACAGAGCAATTCCTAAAAGCAGAGAATTGGGATTCCTGCCTGATCCTTGCTGGATGCTGTCTCTGATCAGCTTCAGGAGCAGGTGATGGTTGAGCACTTGCAGCCAGGGGGTCTCTCCTCCACCCTGAGCAGTCAGAGCATATCCCTGGCCTTTCATGTACATCAGAATACAGAACTGAGTAGCCTTTCAGTGGCAATATTTACAGAGAAAAGCCTGGGAAATCAACTCAAGCAGACTTATCTCCCTTTAAATAGCTCCACAGATGGAAACTTACATGAAAAGTGTGTAACTGGGCAGAAAAATCATCCTTTCCAAACCGGCAAATTAATGTCACTTGTTAATCCTGGTTGCAGCTTGTTTAATTGAGTCTTATTTCGTTGATTAATGCCAAATGAGAATTAACTATTCCTGACAGGCCAGCAGCACCCTCAGTATTGTGCCCCTGTCTCACTGCATTTGTTTCATGTCCTGAGGGCTGTTCTGAGGCAGGTGAGAGCCTCGGAGTGCCCAGCTGGGAGAGCAGAGCTCCTGAGCTGCTGCTCAGCCCCATCAGCCCACATCCATCCATCCATCCATCCCTGCAGGGCAGCTGCTGCCTCACACCAGCACCTCCAGACTCAGAAAACTTGGAAATCTCCCCCTCTAAGCAGATGGAGATCTCTCACATCACTACCAACCATTTCACTTCTGTGGCAGCTGCCCTTGTTCCTTGCCAAATTAATGCTCTTCTTTCCTATTGTCATTAATTGCTTTATTTGTCATTTATATGTTCTTTGGAAAATTCAATTTTCACATTATTGACAAGGAATTTTGCCTCTATTTGTTCAAATGTTTCACCTGACAGTAGGAAGACTTCCCTCAGTTTGTCATTCAGCATACAGTAATTTCCCCCTTATATTCTGGGTTTCTTGGAATGGGTTGAAATCTAAAAATATTTCTGACAGAAGCAGTTACAGCAGACATCTTAATTATTGTGTTTCAAGGGGATGACAGCCAGTGTAAGGCAAGCTGACTTGTATTCCTGCAGCTTTCTGCTTTTTATACTGGAACTTGAGGCTATTATAAATTACCTGGGAGTGGGACAGCCACGAACACCTTACATCACATTAATTCCAGGTGCCACATTGAGGGTGCTCACCCTCTCCATTCTCATTTTATTTCTGTGCTGCCTAACTTAATGATGAGCACAGATATCTCAGGTAGATATCCAAACATTGAAAGCATTATAAAACATGATAAAAACCATGGTAAAAGCAGCTGCTCTGCACCCTGATCCTGTACAGGGACTGCAGGCAAGGCAGGGCTCAGAGCCAGGGCAGAGGAGCAGCTGTTCAAAAAAACTGCCCCTGTTTTCCTTGATAACCTCTGTTTGATTTCTGGGCACTGCTGATTTTACCTGTTGCCAAATTATTTTCATCTGTCAGGGCATGGGAGTGCTGCACCTGCTGCCTCCTGGTTAAATGGAAAAGGAGGAGCTCCTCACACCCACACTGTGCAGCTTATAGGAGAAAAAACGTAATGAGGGAAGTAAATTTAAAAATTGACCCTGCTGATTACGTATAGTGTTGTATTACACACAAATCTAATTTTTCAACCAGTTCAGAAGACATTGATTTGGAAATGTCATACAGGAAATGTATAACAGGAAAAGCAAAAAACCAAAAATTTATAGTTTAATATTATATAATAATTTATATTAATATCAATATTATGTTATATGATATAGTTTAATATTATTAAATAGCATATTAGTTTAATAATATATTATTCAAAAATGAAAACATTTTAGAATTTAATTTTGTGTTATTAATATTTGGATTATTCTGCTAATTTTAAACTCCTCCTAAAAGAGGTGAAAATAGCTAAAAGGGGCAAACAAGTTGATGCTAAAATGGACTTAATATGTTATGAATGAAAATAGAGAGATCTCTGTATAACTTTGAATAAATTTATTACTAGAGAAAAAAAGAATTAATTGAAAAAATTGTTATATCCTATTTTATGTAAAGACTTCTCTGCAATTTTGAGCAGCAATCAGTTGTCAACAGCAACAGAAACATCACAATTGTGAAACAAATACTGACAGTCAGTAATTTGCAACTAAGATACATTGATTCTCTCCAGCTGTTAAAAACTAACTTACTCCCTTAGCACTCAATTCCCTGATATTTCATCAACAGTGCCTTCCATGAGCTTCCTGTGGCTTGCTTCAGTAAGATATTAAGTTTGTGTACTGAGCTTTTGAGTGTATGAGCTGTAAGGTTTCTTTTAGTCCTGTAAAGAAATGGCCTTTTTAATATTTAATTTTAAATTATATTTAATTTTAGGTGTCCCTGTAAGGATCTGCAGACCAGCAGTAGGAAAGTTTCAGAGGTAAATGTAAGAATTGATAACAGCACACAGATCACCACCCCTGAAATCTCCCCTCTGCCAGGAAAGCCCAACAAGTTTTTTGTAGATGTAACTTCTAGTGTCATGAACTTGAGAAAAACTAAACACCAAAATGTTAAAAGCTGTTAAGGGTAATTCAGGGACAGGATCCCATGAAGCTGAAATTTCCCCTGAAATATCTGAGAGAGGGGTTAGCCCACAAATGAAATAGCTTTTCTGAACTAGAAGTGGGTAATTAGACTTAATGAAGAACCCTATTTCCAGAAATGTCTAAAGAACTGACATTTCCTCTGAGTTTTTATGTAATGTCAAGTTTAATATTTCCAGTGCAAGAAGGTTTTAAAAGCACGTTAAGATTGCTTTTACAAAGATATGTTTTATTAGAGAGAAAATCTTACCTTCCTGGTGTTCCCAAGGCTTTGGTAATTTCCACCATCATGTTGTCCATCATATTTCACCATCTCCAAAGTACCCTGACAGGCTCTCTGTAGACTCTTCTCTAAAGTCACTGAGTGGTAAACTAGAAATTCATAGAGAAAACAAGGCAGGAAATAAGTTCCAAAAAATATTAAGAGCTATAATTTCTGTACAGCCAGCTCCCATGAGTTGCAGTTGTGGTTTACAGAGTGGGAGAAGTTTGAGGAATTAAACAGAACCACATTGTGGTTTCTGAAAACCTGATTTTCTGGATCTCAGTGCATTGCTGCTGAGTGAACACCTTGTTAGCAGGGCATGTCAGGCTGATGTGCTGTAAATAAGAATGAACTGGGTGTCAGTGTCATGGGACAGCCCTGCAGTTTTGACAGGACAGCTGTGGTCACTTGTGCTGACAAAGCTGGAGAACAGGTTGAGCAAGACTTTGGGAAGCTTCAGAAAAATTCATCTGCTCAGGGTTTTACTGCATATTGCCTACAGGGAGTGCTCAACCTGCCCCAACAGCTGTTGAGCAAATATTTAACTCATGGAGTATATTTAATCTATTTTTTACATATCTATTCATTTTATCTAATCTGACTTTGCAGTGTTGCCCGTGACTGTGTCATGCACAGAAATAGGAGGCTGGGGAAAGGAAGGTGAAGCTGCATAAAAGAATAATTCATGGTACTTGTGTCTGGATAAAGGCATAATGAAACTTTATAAGAACTCACATAGGCATGAAGCAAAATGTCTTTAGGGTGCCAACATTAATCTTTATTGTTCATTTTCACCAGCCATGAGAAAATCCTATGTGGACAATTATAACCCCACACATAACACAACATGTTCTGTCCTCTCTGTTGAGTATAATTTCTTATATTTAGTTACATTTTAGTGGATTCATTCATGGAGATGCATTTCCTGCCTTAGTGCAGCAGATGAGAGCTCAGAGACTGAGAATAAACCTGTCTGCATTGAAGAATGGCTTGAGTAAGAGAAAAAAAGGAATTATATCTCTGATCCCTACAGACAAATTTTTTTATCTGCCTTTTCAGTTTAAGGTTTTTGACCTGGTGATCTCATTAGCTCTGTGGGTTATTTCTGTGTATTCAGGACAATGAATGAATTTAGAGATTTTTTTTCCCCCATATTTTGACAGGATTTATTCATCTGGGAGAGATTCCCTGCACTTCCACTACAAGCACTAGTGGAACACAAGCAAAAAGTGTCAAAATAGAAGAAAAGTGTCAAAGTTACCCATGTATTTGTCATCCAGAGGATGAATTACTGAGCAGGGTACAGGTTAAGGAATTTCTAAGAGGTATTTTTTGCTCAAAACCACAATGGGTGATGCTCTAAGAGCATTGATTTCATAAGGAATGGTGCAGCTGCACTCCACTCAAAAACCAATGCACAGGTAGTGCCAGTTTTGAAGCCAGAAGAAACATACAATGTTAAATACTTGAAATTTTGATTTCTATGCGGAAAGAGCACGTCCCTCAGGTGTCTGCCTTGTGCTGGAGAGCTCACACCAAGACACTTCACATGGACAGGTCAGGGAATCCTGTTGTGTGTTGTTGTGAGGTCCCCAGGACGAGATGAGAGATGAGAATTTGAGTCTCAGAAGGCTTATATTATATTATATTATATTATATTATATTATATTATATTATATTATATTATATTATATTATATTATATTATATTATATTATATTACTATAATACAGAAAGAGAAAGGATACATCAGAAGGCTAGAAAAGAATAAATAATAAAAACCTGTGCCTGGCTCAGAGAGTCCAACACAGCTGGCTGTGATTGGTCATTAATTAAAAACAATTCACATGTTTGGATGAACAATCTCCAGATCACATTCCAGAGGAGCAAAACAGGGAGAAGCTGAGGTTTCTCATCTTCCCAGGAGAAGAAATCCTGGTGAGGGGATTTTTCAGAAAATGTCATGGTGACACTGTTGGAAGGAAGACAATACCTTGAAGGTCCTTCCTAGCGTGGCTTCTTGGATGGCATTTGATGAGTTAAAATTTATAATGTCACCTGTCTGGGTCCCCATATGGACAGGAGAGTCAGGTGAGGAGCAGGAAGAGATTTCCTGGCTGTGCTGGAGTGAGATTTCCTGAGCAGGAAGAGATTTCCTGGCAGTGTAAGGGTGTGGAGGTTTGGGAACAGGGATGCTGCTGTGCTGAGGGGCTCTTTGGAGCACAGGGGGCTTCCTTTAACTTTTCTCCACATTGCTACCCAGCTACAATCTGGAGGTAACAGCCAATTTTTTTCCCATTTCAGTTGTAGGGCTGTTAAGAAAGAAAATCTATTTCTCTGTTGTAAAGATGTCATCTGACAACTTAGATGGAGGAAGCATAAAAATAATCACATTACCTGAGGGAAAACGGTGCTTTTCCTTCTTAGCTATCTCCTCTCCTGATAAAGTCAGAGCCTGAGGATTCGTGTTGGCTGCTGACCCTGGCAGAGCTGGACTGAGGTCTGTTTGGAAGGCTGCCTGTGCTTGACTTGCCTTCTCAAATTCTCAGATAGAGTGAGGTTAAATTTCACTTGGAGCCTGTTTTGTAATTAGTTTGGCTGTTTCGTAACTGTTTGCTTAAATAACACAGAGAAAAGAAGAAGAGAATAAAAAAGCCTCCCCAAAATCAAGCATGGAATTCAAAGTGAAAGGTTTTGGGAAGGGTATTGCAGCCCTTGCCTCTCCCTTTTCTTTATGTTTGTGCTGAAACTCAGAAGCTGCACTTTTTCTTAAGTATATAATGATTTACCAGTTGCAAAATTAATTATTGTGCAGCTTAAAGCATGTATAGATCTAACAGGCTGAACAAAACACTATGAAACAATGCCCAGAAGGTTGCTCCTGCTCCTTCCAATGTGGAGCAATAACCCTTCTTCAAAAATCCTAAATTTTTAATCAAGCTTTCAGGCAATTAATACAATCAGTAGTGGATTTTACCTACATGCTCATTCTTTTTAAAAGGCCTTAATATTCATCAGCATGCCTGAAAAGAAAAATAAAAATCAGCCTTAAAGCTGACAGCAAGGCCATCTGTCAGGGAGCAGTTCCAGAAGGGCAATGTAAGAAAGGCATGGCTTTCATCTGTTACACTGGCTGACAAATTTGGTGGTTTGTACATGCTAATTATGAAAAAGAACCTCCAAACCCTGAAAAAAGATCATAAGTGTCTAATAATTGCTTTATTTTTATGCTTCATTTCAACCCATGTCTTCTCACTGTGCCTGGATGTTTTACAGGAGGTAAGAAAGCAAATTCTGTAGCCTCTGCCCTATCCTAGGAGCTGGTAAAACAAGAGACTTTTTTTGTTTGAACTCTATGAAACTGCCACCTACTCTTCTCTTTGATTAACTGAAGAAAATAATACTACACAATTTTCTCCAGGCTTTTTAATTATCAGGTCTTTGGAATTAATTGAATTTGCAAAGATAATACATTTTCCTCAACATCTTCAGGTCAGGATGTTATCAGACACTTCAGATAACTCAGATGTGGGAAAAAAAGCAGGACTGAACTGAACTCATCTATCTTTAGCTTCCTTTAACTAAAAGGAAGACAAAAATTTTCATCTCCAGTGGCAAAGAGCTCTTCAAGTGATGGAGTCCTGCTGTAGAATTCTGTCCATCAGCACAAATATGTATAAATAGAATTCACATTTAACAGAGTGCAGAGATTGCAGATTTAAATATTGGCTCACATTTGTATGACAATTTTTGTGTGAAGTAGACATAAAATATCAGAGGGCAAAATGACGCTTGGTGCAAAAAAAAAAAAATCTTATCCAAGCAGAAAAAAAAATTACAGACAGTGTCTAGGCTGTTGTATAGAAAATCAGCTATGAAATTATATTAATTCATCTTGATAACTTCATACATTTCTAGGCCTGAATTCTTAAAAAGAAAAAAAATATTTAGAGGGGGTTTTTGCTGCTTAAGTTACCTCCATTGGAGCGCATGCATAAAAATCGAAATTTTTGAATTTTGATTAAGGTAATAGTCCTCCTAAAAAATTAAAAGAGCTTAGCTTTGAAATCAGAAATTAAACTGGAATTATTTGTATTACTCTTTTAACAAGGCAGGAACCTAGACAGGTAGGTACCCACCGATAGATGCCAACAGATACCTATTGTCAATTATAAATAAGATAAATAGAGCTGAGGATTTATAAATAAAATAAATAGAGATGAGGATTTTTCCCCTTGAGAATCTTATGAAATCCCTCAAGGACATTATACTGGCAATTTTTACAATGTCTTTATCAAACTTGGGAAGATCAAAACTGAGCAAAACATTCCTGGTATGACTTAAAAGCTGCACAAAGTAAGTGATCCCTTCATCTTTGTTCTTTTTTTACTCAGCATTAGGATTTCTAAATTCAGAAATTCCATTGAACATCTGCATGGATTTTCTGTTAGATTCTTCTTCCAAATCAAGGAATTTTTTCCTTTATTCTCCAAGTTGTCAGTGCCAATTGTTCTATTTATTTAAAAGAAGCTTGAAGGTCTTGGGGCCAGCAAAACTGCTGACACAGAAGTTACCAAGATCATAGAACCCCCAAATGCTGGAGCTCAGTGGAGATGTAAATGAGACTATTTGGCCTGTTGGGTTTTATTTTAAGAGGACAAGCTGTATTCATAGCTTTAATAGCAAATTTATACAGCACAGATGAACTACTGTTAGAACCATGTTCATCTCCTAGGCTGCCCAAGCAGGCAGAAATCTGGGTGCCTTTATGTGACTCTTGCCCATCATGGATATAAAATTAGAATTTAATGAGGACTCTACAAAACTGCTGAGCTTTAGCCACAGTTTAAAAAATCTATGGTGAATCTTGAACTTTGATTTCATGTCTTACAGAGACAGAAGCTTTTCAGAAAACCCTGATTTTGATTTATGGCCCTCATGACATTTGTAGATGAATGCATTTGATATTTTATTAAGGATCCCCTTCTATGATCTCAACATCTGTAAGTTGGGAACTTCAAAAGGCAGATTTGGAGGTTATGACTTTTCTAGCATAAGGCTAAATTGTGATATAAGTTAAGAGGAAAAACAGAACTGCCAGATTTCTTTACAGTAATTTCCACTGAAAAAGTATAATATTTTTATCTTTTGCTCCCAATTTTTTTTTTTGTGGTACTCAGCATATCCAGTATATCCAGAATGTGTCTAAAAGAAAAATACTGCTGTGACTAGCATATTAGATGATTAATCCTATCTTTTATCATATTTTGAGAGAGACAAATTACACCTGTAGTGGACTTGATCACAATTTATGATTATGATTAATAGAGACTTTTTTATTAGCTGTACTACGTAGAACCTGTTCCACGTTTTCAGAAGCTTTAGCAAGCAAAAGGTTTTCCAGAAGAAATATAATTGAAAAGTAAAAGAGTGTTTTTAGCTGAGCTTCTGTGTGGGAAAAAGCAATGTGAAAGACAGATAATTATGCCTAGATAAAACATCAATTACTTTTTCTATTTTAGCACATTAAATCTTCATACCTTACCATGTGCTGATAAAATGGAACAAATATTTTCCAGAAAATCTAAATCTTACTGTCTAGACTGCTTTTTAGATGAGGAGAGGGGGAAGAGAGGGAGGCAAATAAACATCCCTGGGTTACTCAGCACAAGCAGGAAGGGTTCCCCAGCCAGCTCTCCTGCCTTTTCCTTTCTCTTGGGCTGCTCTTAGTGACTCTGATGATGACTTATCTACCTCTTCCCATCAAGGGAAATAATATTTCCTGCAGAAATCTTGAATAAATTTGTTTGTCTTACACAGAGAGCTGGTTGGGAATCAAGAGAGGGGGAAGGATGAGGCACAAGATGACAGGAACTCTTCAGCTCACTCCCTGGGCATGGTGAGAAATTCTAATTCCTAACAGTTTTTTTGCCCAGCCTGTTTTTTTTAGCTCCTGCAGTGAAAAATCCATCACATCTCCTTCAGTCTATCCTGTCACTGTGTTACTCTTCCATCTCCCTAGCTCAAATCTAGCTCAAATGCAGACTGCCTGTTTTCCTGGTGTGTGCACAAACAGCACCCCAAGGGAAGGCCCAGCCTGCTTCTGTCTCTTCTTTTAACTGAACAAAGCCAATTGGTTCAGTCTTACCTCACAGATTATCTACAGCTTGGATCATTACTTCTGTCTCTCTGTGAATATGAAGTGGCCATTGTGTTTGTTTCAATATCCCATATTTTCTCTGTAGAGAAATTAATCCAGCCATGGTCTCACTAGGGCTGGGCAGAACAGAGAACTGGTCTTTGTCTTACTTAGTTAGCCTGGTTATATTTTCCAGATTTTTTTCTTTTCCCAGCAGCATGGCATTATTAGCTATAATATTGTTTGTGAACCACTTCTGTAGAACTGCAATTAAGTCAATTACCTTTGTCTTGGTGGTTGTTTCTCCTTGAATATAATAAGTTGATTTTCTATTATAGTTTGATACAATTTTTCAGAACATAGCTATAATATATTGAAACAGGGTTGGAATCCAACGTTTCTTCTGAAGTAGTTGCAGTTCCTTTATGCCCTTATGTTTCTGCACACTTGGTAGTTCTGTTGATGGAGAACCATCAGCTCTCCAACACCAGAACACTTGCTTTGGAATTGGTCATGTTTGACAAGTGTTCCCCAAACTCAGAGCCAAGGTCTGAGCTTTTGCCCAAGGATCTGACCTCTCTGGGGTCCCCAGCAGTACCAGAGTGACCTGGGACAAGCACAGCAGGAGTCTGGTACTTCTATTCCTGAAATGCTCTGTTCCTGGCAACTGCAGTAGAATTTTAATGAAACACCTTCAGTGTGGGAATGTAAAGATCACTAGAAATCTTGAAGAATAACAATTTAGTCTGAAAATGCTGCTGTCCCACTGGAAAGATTGCCAGCGAGGCAAAGACTTAAAAATACATCTCACTGCTGTTGATAAGAAAGAGTATCTCAGATGAAATGAGATAAGATCCATTCAGATCCCTTATAAATTCTGCTCTGATAGCAGCTGCTCCTTCCTCTCTGTCAGTGACCTGCAGTGCCTGCACCAATTCCTGGTGGACAGATGCCTGTGACAGTAAAATACAGAAGTGCAGCTCTGCTGAAGATCACAGGTTGAGCACACACTCATGCAGAAATGTCCTTCCTGCCCTTAGGGGGTTGTGTGTCACCAAGGTGGTGTCAGGAGATGAGTGCAGCATCCTAGAGAAACCACTGCTCTCACTGCAAGGAGCTGCTCACAGAGCACACTGCACCCAATCCACACTGGGTTTCACCTCTTGCCATTCTCATCACCAGTACTTAATTTGACATTGAAGGACAAAAGAGGAGAGATTTGAAAAATGTGGAAGAATCCTTTCTTTGTTAGCCTGCACTCAGTGTAAGAATTTGACATGACCTTGGTTTCTCATTTTTCCCTTGTACTGTGTTTCATTGCTAATCCCTCCCTTAAAAGCAGGATATTTCTTTTCTTAAAAGATAATTCTAATCTTAAGCCTCTTTTCCTAATGTTACAGTTGCAATGATGTTGATATATTCTCCCAGCCTTTTGCAGCCTACCCCTAAATTATTTGTTGAAAAAGTGTTATCTTTAAATCACATGCTCTTGCCCTCTGTCTGTTCATAATTCAAGGTTCAAATGTGTTTATTTCCTTGTACAAACCAAACTCCTCCAAACCTATTCATTACCACCCACTCAGTCTACAATTTTCACCCTCTTACATAGCAAAAAAATTGATTTTTGAACCTTGTCTGTGAATCAGAACTATCAACATAAATTCTTTCTCATTCGGATGCAACATGGCAGCTATTTGAACATTTGATTTCATTTTGCTTTTCAGCATAGTTATATGTCTTCACTGATTATTTAATTAATTTTTAGAAAGTATTTGGGAATAATGGGTTGCAAGAAGATTAAAACAGCCTTCACTGATGTCTGTTGCTCTGATTTATGGGACACTTTCCCTGCTTCTGACACTGCAAAGATCTGTGAGGATTCTGTGTCACCCAAACAGAGGCTGCTCACTGCAGATCCTTCTGGACAGACAATTCTTAGATATCCATGGTAATCTTAGAAAAAAATCTTTGAGGCTTCTTGTTTATATAGGTCGTATTTTTTTGCCTGTCTTTAAGATGAAGAAATTTTCATGTGTCACCTTAAGATCTCTAGGGGGAAAAACCTAACAAAAGACTCAAAAAACAAATTCAACTTTACCCCACTCTTTCTGTTCTTGAAGAAACAAACATTGAATAAACAAACAAAGAAAGAAATAAACAAAATGTTCCAGAACCTTGGAGCCACGACTGAACTGTTTGCAGCTGAAAACCCATTAGTAAAGTCATCACCTGTTTGCAGTTGCTAAACAGCTTGGGAATTATCTGAATCTCTAATCCATAAAGTATTTAGACTTTATAATGAGATTTTTGAAAGACATGGATTGATCACCTCTTATGCTCACTTAGAAAATGAAACCCCCTTCTGGATTTTAGTGTCTGTTTCCACTAATGTCTGCAGTTCAGAATCCTATAATGTGTTTAACTCTGATCTGCCCATAACAATATCTGCAGTGCAGGAAAACACCATTAAATTTTAAACAAGGAGGATTCCAATAAGTTTTCTCAGCTTTATGGCTGCTGCTAATGCTAAAAGGTTATAATATTTCATGCCTCTGTTTCACACAGAATAGACTGAACCTCTGTAATCCTTTGCTTCTCTCTTTGCCAATTGCCAATAATCCAGCTGTGTTCCATTCCCAGCTTGGGCTGCAGGGCTGCTTGGTGTCCCTGCATCCCTACAAAATATTTTGGTTTTCCAATAAGCAAATGAACAGACTCGGTTTGCAAGTGCAAGGTTCAGGCTGAGCTCTGACTTTTATGTTCTTCAAATCAAATTTAAAAAACAAAAATAATGCAGAGATAAAGAAATAAAAGATTTGGGTGAGGGAGGGTAGGAAAAGGGGTGTGGGGATAGAACCAGAAGAAAAAGGCAAACAATATTTTACTTCAGAGGATGACAAATTCTAGTAATGGGTATGGGTGAAGCAGGAGCAAGGATAAACTTTTGAAATTCCAAACAGAAATAGGAAATGCAGATCAATCCTGCATTTCTCTAATTAGAGGTGGGCAACTTTGTCTCCACTGGCATAAAAAGAGCAGAAGCAGAAAAAAAGGATTAATAAAGCCACTGAGTACTGAGAGCCAAGTACTTATAGGAACCTTCTTTCCTTACTAAGAGCTGGATTTAGAGCAGCAAAAAGGACTCCAGTGGTGGCTGGGGATTCTGCTTTTCATTGTCAGAGAAAGGGATACAGGAAAAATTCTACTTTTCTAAAGAGAAGCCAGGTAGAAACCCAGTCCTGACACCACTGACCTGACCCTGAAGATTTTGTTGTGGGCATGTGAGTGCCCCTGTTTGGAACACAAGCAAAATCAAATTCATATTTGCTGATGGTCTCAGACCTTTATTGTCCAGGCAAGCTAATTAATTTATCACTTTATTAAGGGGCTTGTAGAATGTAAACTCTTGCTTGTTAGCATGTTAACAAGGCTGTAAACTGAGCACTCTCTTTGGATTGTAATAGACCCAGCTTTATGGGAGCAGGGGGATTACAAAAGCTTCCTCCACAGCACATATCTGATTTAAATTAATAAAAGCCCTAATGAAAAATCATCTTGGCTAGGAGATAATAGATCTGCTCTGAGACCTGCAGTACCCAGTCCCCCAGGAATACAGACACTGAAAATCACAGCCTAAATGGATTGCTGTTTACTCAAGTCTTTAGCAGCAGAACCTTAATGTTTAAACCAAGGTAGCACCAATTCAAGGTCTTAATTTGCATCAGCAGTCCCTGTGTATTTTGGAGATTACTCAAAGTTAGTCACTCACATTATTTCTACTCTAGGATAAAGTTTTGTGCTTTTGATAAGCAGTTTTTTCATTTCATATTTGCAGTTATTTACTGACAAAAGGCACTCCCCATATAATTCCCTGGCTTTGCTGCCTGCCATCAAATCACATATTTTTAAAGTAGTTCTTCTTTCCATCTCTCAGTTTTCTTCATTATTCTTTACCAGCTTCAAGGGACTGGCCTTGCTAAGCCATTCAGCTTTGGTAAACATTATTTTTAGGTCTCCAGTTTGGATCTGAATGATAATTTTCTGCAGTTCAGACTGGTAACTTTCCTAATTTTCAGAAAAATTCTGAGGATTAGTGACAGCGAAAAAAACCATTGCACACTCTCATTTTGTTATGGTTTCTCTTTCTGGCAAAGTTGGTCAAAGGGGTTTCTTTTTCACTGTCTAAAACAGGAAACACTGATGTATCATGATTCTCAAAATAAAATGGACTTGCCTGAGAGGTTTAATGATACCAGTCATAGACGGTTTTTGTAATTTAGCCCAGCTAAAATTATGACCTCATTTAACTTTATTTGAAGTCTATATGAACACCACCATCCCCTCCCCTTAAAGCCAAACATAAAACCTTTCCACACAAAGCTTCATTGCTAACCAGACCAGTGAGAAAAGAAGATGCAGACTAAGATATTACACTGGTTGGGATTATTTTCCTGGGTAGGAAAAAAAAGTCAAAATTTTTAAAATAACTGGCAGACATTTTCAGTCTGTTGGAAAAATAAGAGCTTTGAATTTCCAGTCAAGGAGTGCAAAATTGTCCTTTTCATTCCTCACTGAAAATAGTGAATTTTGTTGGGGATAAGTCCAGTTTCTTTTTCTTTCCTTTTAGTCACAGAGTATGAATTACACACAGGTCAGGGAGCCACCAGACTCCCCCTTAGAACCTGGAACTTGAAATAAAACCCTCCCAGTGAGTCCTGGGACATGAGCTGAAGATTCTCTGGCTCTGGCATACAAGAGGAGTGTGGAGGAAAGGATTACAAAGTTAAAATTATGGAGATTTAAAAAAAGGCCTGGAAAAAGTGTTAAAAAAAAAAAAAAAGGCAAGTGGGATAGGATTTTAGCAGTGGAAAGCAGGAATTGCAATGCTGGGAATGGGTTTTGTAGCCCTAAGCATCTAAATGGTGATGAATAGAGCCAGAGAATGCACTTTGGTGAAAAACACAGCCCGGAGGCAAGGTTGGTACTCTCCCTTTTTATCCTTGAATATCTACTTGCTGTAACTGAAAATAAATTCAGAATCCTGCAGGGAAATACTGAATTTTTATGGGAACAGCTAGGAAATGCTCAAACAGTATTTATCATCTGCTCTGAGGAAAATAAAATTGTTTTGAGGATAGAGTCATGGTTCTTGTTTTAAAATTTTGATTTGATTTTGGTCTTCCATCTTCTGGAGGCTTCTTATGTCTCTCAGGAGAATTGGAAAACCTGGAATTCAGACAACAACCATCTTTTGTCTAAGAACCTCATCCTGCATTTTAAATAGCTCTCCATTAAACTCGTAACCCTTTCCATCTAATTTCACATTATTTCCGTGTATTTTGCATCTTTTCACTAAAGATTCTATTTAATGATATTCTATTTAATGATATTCTATTTAATTATATTCTATTTAATTATTATAATTTCTCTTAAATAATTAATTTATTAAATTAATATCTATTTTTTCTGCACACACTATAAGTCAGATATTATGGGATCCTGTAAAAAACAGGAAGAGAGGAGCAGTTTTACTCCTGAATTGGGAGAGGAAACCAAGAGTAGAGGTGAAGGTAAAGCTAAACCCAGAGATGTCTGCAAACCTGCAGCACCAGCTGAGGAGTGCAAGGCTCTCCCTCAGTGCTCCATCAGCAGCCCTGGGCTAGAGAGGTTTTCATTTCCTTTCTCCTTGTTTGAGTCACCTGTTTTTATTCCACAATCGTTGGTTTTTAATTCCTTCCTCATTTTAAATAGTGCTACAGCTTCTGCAAAGATGAGTTTGAAGGTTTTTGAGTCAGCAGGTTCCCTTTGTTGTATTTGAATGGAGAAACCTGTTAAAAAACTGTGAAACTCTTTAAGAAACTGTGATCTCCTTCTGGTAGTTGGACAGAAAAGAATCTTTTTCACAGCCAGGAGCCCTGAACCTGACTGGTCCTCTGGTAGAAGCCAGCACAAGGGTGGCACTGATTAGATGGTTAAAGAGTGAGTAAATGATGTTTCTTTAGATTTAATTCTCCAGTTTTATCAACTCTTCTGACAACTTTAAACTAGAATTGCCACATATTTCAGAGATCTGCCTCTGGGCAGCTGTTCTGGTCAAGATTTCTTGTTGTTCTGAAGCAAGATGTGGCCCTCACAATGCTGCTGGCACCTCTGGGAAAGGAAGAGACAAAAGGAGGGAAAATGTTTAGATTAGAGACCCAGAGAAAAGCCTTCACATGCTTTGCATGTTCTCTTGTTATTAAGAGAGGTTTATTAAAGGTCTTGTGTTAATGAAAATGCTGGTACAATCAGCCATTGGAAGTATTTCTGGAAGAAATGACAATATGCCCTTTGCTGTGGCTCAGAAGGGATTCTTCTTTTAAACTTCTTGTGCTAATAGAGCAGCATTGCTGTGAAGTCAGTGACCATTGCAAATATCAAATATACTTATAGATAGGTACATATATTCATTTATGAGCTGTCAGTGTGAGCTGCTGATCTCTCTAAGCCCATCCCAGGGTTTAGGGAGACTGCCTGCAATGTCACCCTATCAACTAAAAACACAATAACAATTGGCCAGCTTGTGAGATAAAGCACCAAGAGGACAGTGTTTCACTTCACAGCAGTAGCTGATGCAGTCTCTTAAGTTTATTTTTCTTTCTTTTGTTTTTGGTTTTTTGGTTTTTTTGGTTTTTTTTTAAATTTCATTGTATTCTCTTCAACATGCCCTATTTCTTACAAGTCGTCCGACTTGTTCTATCATTAGGCAGCAGTGAGAAAATAAAAAGAAGCTTCTCTCTAAAACATAATTTAACTCCCATGGGAACAAAACCATGTCTTATTTGCATGCAGAAATTCATTGTAACTAGGAAAATATCATAGAATATATTCCAGCAAAATATCTCTATGCCTATTCATACCACTATTTTCCACACTTTAGTAATTTTATTATCTTCAAGAAAAGCCTCTTTCTTTATCATTTCAAGTGATGTTATTCTAAAATTATGTCCTAATGGGAAACTATGATAGACATTCCCTTCTGGTCATTCCTCTTCCTGTGGGGCAAACACTTCTGAGAACAGAAGTGCCTGGCCCACAACTCACTGAAATCAACAGTTCTTTTCTCTGGCTTCAGTGGACTTTGGGAACAATTTTTTTGGATTTTGCTGAATTAACACTGCTCAAAACAGAGTGAACTGGAGCTGCTTCTTGCTGGATCAAAAGGAAGACAATTTCAAGACAATGATTACATCTCAGTTTTTAACAGTCCTTACTGAAATATTCACATCTTTTGGACTCATATATTGCTGTTTGCAACAAGATTTGTAATACTTGACAAAAATAAATGAGGGCTTGGATGAAGATGTCTGCATCTCAGGGAAAAATGGAAACAGCTTAGCTTGTAACCCCAAAGCCCTGATATTTCTCTCTCACCCACCTTTCTATAATTTGGGTAAATGATGAGTTTTCTTCAGTGGGAGCTTGTTTCCTGCTTTCTAAGCCACCCAGGCCCTAGTGCAGAAATCAGTGAAGCTGTAAAACCTCAGGAGTGTGTGGAACAACACAGGCACAAAGCCTGCGCTCTGTGAGTCAATAAAGGGCACATCTGTGCAATAAATCCACACCTGCTGTTTATGATAGACCTCCAAAATCATGACAAACATCTTTTGAAATAGCTTGAAGACTTAAATGTTTTCCCCACGTCCTCTTTTCCCTACTCTCCATGATTTTTCGTCAGGCCCTCGTTCCCTACGTGCATCGCGTCTCAAAGCACATCCCTGGAACCAGAGCCTGCTTTATCATTCATCCTTTTCAGAGCAGCCTGCTGACAAACTTGAAAACAGCACCTCAACCCACACCCAGAGTTTGGAAAAAGAAAAGAAATTCTTGCAGAGCTGCAGAATCTGTCTCTGCTCCCACAGAAGCAGTGAAGTGGGTTGAATGTGCACAACGGGATTCTGAGAAATGAAATTATTTGGAATAAACGAGCGGTGACCTGTGCTAATCAAAGCAGTTTTGTCTCTCTGCCATGACATGTTTGCACTTGTAGATGCAGCTCAAGTTGGCAGGATTTTTGCCCATCACAGCTATGTGGGATTTTTCTGTGTATTTCAGTCATCATGAATTTTCTGACAATAATTGGAAGATAACTTCTGTTCCCATTTCTGCTTCAGGTTAAACCAGGGTAACTCTAGAGTAACTCAGTAGAAATCCTCTGCAGTGCTGTAACAGTGGATTTCTTGCATTTCACATTTTATGATAGAAAGAGAAAAAGCCTCTCTTTTTAATGTCAGTGCAGCCACAATACTTGATGTAGCTTGGACTGGTATTGCCTCTTGCCAGATGCTTTTTAAAGCAGATTATGGAAAAAATCCTGCTTGTTTTGTTAAATATTCATTGTCACAGCCTTTGGAAAATAAATGCTCAGGTCAGCATAATTTTCCCAATTCATCATGTGGTGAATGAACTCAAAGTCCAGAGGCTGTAGATGCTTTCAGCTCAGGAAGGCTGAAGCTGTCAACAGCCCCACTGCAGAATGAGGAGTTTTCTGTCCCCCTCCTCATTTCTGCATCTGCAAGGAGGAGCCTCTGTTGCTCTTGGAACTTCAGCAGTGGGCCAGGAGTCTGCATCTCTTTCAAATAATCCAGAAGAGAGGAAAAAAGCTCCCCCAGAAAATGTCAGAAGCTCAGAAAATGCACACAGAACAAAAGCCTTTGTCAAATGTGAACTGTTGGCTGCCCACCAAAACACATTAAGAAATACAGTTGGTGGCTTAAAGCAAATTGAATTTTACTGACTTTGAGGTCCAAAAAGGCTTAGAAATTGATTTTATGAAATTTCAGTGAAGCTATGTCATTGGTTTTTGGCCTGCCTCTGAGCTAAAAATACTCTTCTGACAAGAAAACATGCAAATCCAAGTTCACAACCAGGATCTAAACCCCAGCCTGTTCTGCTTTCAGCATCAAGAGTTTCTGACAGTAGGCTCCTGTTTTCAGTATTATTTTATTTAGTTCTAAAAAATTTGGCTCAGTTCTTCCAAAAAACCAAAAACAAACAAAACCCCCCAAAAGCAAACAAACAAAGAACTTTAAAAAACCATATTGTGATGCTTTATTTTCTCTACTCTGCAATCCAGAAGTGCTGCAACTAAAACAAGTGTTCTGCATAGGACACAGATCCACAGTGCAGTAAGATCTTTTCTTTACAAATGATCTTTACCAACACACCACTAACAGAGGCTCTATTTTTATTTGAAACAGCTGCTAAAACAGTATCTTTATGTGAGTGCATAAAATAGGAGTGATAAATATATATATATGTGTACACCCTCATACAGATTACAGCCTTTCAACAGGGTGAACTATTCACTGCAAAAACAAACCTCCTCTGGGTTTCTATCCATCCTCTGAGCCAAATTCCCATTAGCACTCTTTCAGGTGCATCCTTCTGCCAGCACAAATCCACACAGATACATCTTGGTAAAGATGCCTGCCTGGTTTTTTTCAGTAATTTACTTCTGAATCTTTACATCCGAAAAGAAGAGCTGAGGAAGAGGCACTGCAATAACCTGAGAGGAGCCTAAAACCCCTGGAAACAGAAATATTGATACAAATAATAGCTAAAGACTGGTAGAATTGCAGGAGAGAGAGAGGGTGGCAGAGGAGGGATTGCTCTAAACCTGTCTTTATATTACTTGGTAAAATACAGCCCCGTCCCTAAGGACTGCCAGTGGAAATGCCCAAGGGAACAAAAGTCAGACAAGGAGGAGCCACTTGCTCAAGGAGCATTTCTGTTGGCAGAGCCTGCAGCTCCTGACTCCCCATCCAACATCTAAGACCCCCAAAATGCTTGCTGAAGTTCAGATTTTTTTGTCAGCTCGTTTAGAAGAGAAAATACTATTTTAGCAAAATGTTTCAAAGTAGATCCCTCAGTATTGGAAGACAGTGGTTTGTGTTAAGCTATATTATTACAGCATAGTAATTATATGATTATATATTTGATCAGCTTGTGCTGGTTCTTTCTGGCCTGTAGAAACCCTCCCTACATCCATGGCCCTTGCACACATTACTCCAGGAGACAGGAACATGTGCTGCATCTGCCTTTTTTTGCTTGACTGATTGTGTTTACTTCGTTTCACTCCGTGCCACTTCTGCTTCTAATTTCCTACAGAGTACACCTTCCCAGGAAGGGCAGGTTGGCAGCAGATGCTAAGATGATTTATATTTCCAGTAACTAGCAAGCATTTTCCACTTCAGTTTAGTCATAAGCCATGCATGGACCAAACAAACCATCCAGCTGCTTTGGAAGAAAATCCACATTGCTCTATTACCAAAATAAAAGAAAATGGATATTTCTGGATAAACAGTTACATTTCTGGCACGTGTTTCAGCAGTGGCTGCTGCAGGATCACGGTGAAATTACCCTGTTAATGAACTCCTGTCAAGTGCTAATGGCAGGTGGTGTGCAGTCTCCCACCTGACAGTGCCCTTTTTGCTTGGGGTTTTTTTGCTCTGGGAAACCTCTTGTGCTCAGCTGCCCTTCAGAGCCCGTTGTTTATTGGGATGATCCCACCTTCCCTTGGGAGTTTTGCTCCTGGGAAAGCTCCTGATCAACAAGTGGCAGTTTGAACACAGATCTCTGCAGCTGAAGCACTGATCTGGCAGGACCTGTTGCAAGCTCAGGAGCACAATCTCAAGCTGTCACAACTGTGACCCCCTTGCAATTCCTTCTGCTGTTCACAGTGTTTATTTGACAAGGTGAAAATGCACTCCTCCGTGGTACTGCAAGGCACTGCCTCATTATCCCACAAAAACTGGCATAAAATATATTAAACTTTTATGGTTTTTATTGCTAGCTTTGGGTCACAGTGAAACATGTGCTTGGCTAAGGGTGTGAAGAGTAAATATAATGAAAAGTTGCATGACATTGACAGATCCAACTGATGGGAATCTGTTGACAATGCCAATAACACTCTTGAGAAACAGAGTTTTGAATTTCTGATCAGAAGAACCAGGCGTGTTATGAGTAGGTTTTAATTTTTCAAGGATCTAAGGGGGTTTTTCATGCCACAATTAGGTCAAGGTCTCCCTCTCAGAGGTGCCCCTTTACCACACAGCAGAGCAGATTCTCCGTGTGGGTGATTTGCTGCAAGCCACCTGAGCATCTCCAACTGAGCCTTATTGCAGAGTCTCTCCCAGGGCCTTGCTGGCCATATCTTTGTGAAGCTTTTCCTGATCTGCATTTTAAGGCCACTCTTGTCCTGCACAGTTTGTAGCAGCTACTCTGAGTAGTGAATTGACAGAAATACAACACTGGCCATTAAAGGGAGGAGTGAGATTATGTGTGTGATGCAAGAAGGATTGTACGTGACCCAACACTGTATGGAAAGGACAAGGAAGTGTTACACAAGAGTTTAGTGTTTGCTAATTGAATTTACAGATGCAGGAAAAAAATTGAAGTAAAATAATCTGAAGGCAGACAGTCAGCAGTGCAATTGATCAAATTCAATATTATAATTTTTTTTTAGTATATAGGTCAGTAATAAAATCCCAAGGAAAACTGACTTGGAGCACAGAACCTCAGTGTAATTGTTCCAAACTAAAGGTTTGTGTCTGTGATCTGGTTATCTGCTGAACTGCAGGGCACTTGCCTAAAACTCTCAAGAACTTTTTTTTAAAAAGTTTCCTTTGGCTTTCATTATGCAATGTCCTTCTTGGCCTTTTTCTATGGAAGTGAAAAACTAATAATTTCATCAGTTCGCTTTTTTTCCCCAGCTTCAATTATTTTTAATGGATGTTTCAAGTTTTCCTTTTACGATGTGCTGAGAGCTACTCATACACAAGGGGAAAAAAGAAAAAAAAATCAGCAAGTGAGCTATAAATGCCACACTTTTCAATGGTGAAAAAGACTAACTTTCTGAATCTCGATAGCAGTGCTTTGGAAACCACTTCACAGAATGCCTTTTTTATTTTTTTTTTAACAAAAGTCAAGCAGTCCACATGCTGCCAGCCCGACAGTGTAAACAAATCTGTTTTTCTGGGATTCCCTTTGTCAAATCAGCCTCCAGCTGAAGTGTGTTATCTCAGATGAACTGTATCAGGCACATAAAGTAATAATTACAGCTGCCTGGCTGTATGTTGAGAATAAAGAGCCAGTCTTAGATCAAGGTCAGTGAGAGAGGGTGCAGAAAATACAATTTTTGTGTAGAACATGGGAGCGTGCTTTCTCCACGGACAGGCAAAACCCAAGCCTAAGGAACACTGTGCTGACAGGATGTTGGGAAGTGCACAGCAATCAGCAGGCTGTAGAAATTGCTCTTTGCACATCTGGAGAGTCCTTTTTTCTGGCTTCATGTTGTTCTTGGGCACTGTGAGCCAGACATCACCTGAGAGCCACCCTGCTCATCCTCTTTCTTGGTGTTCAAACAGGGATCTGCAGAAGCTGCCTCAGTGGGCTGGTGCCTGAACCAGCCTCCCACAGGACATGGGAATGCTTGGATTAACTTTCATACCTTGCAGGAGGACTAACTTTGCACTAGCTGTTCCCAAAGGACCTTAATAGAGGAAAATCCAATGTGGGTTTGAATGCAAAACCAAAAAAAATCTCTTTGAGAATCAAATCCTCCAAACCAGGATAGTCTGAGAGTGACTCTACAAGAGTCACCTCACAGAATTTGCTCTTTCTGAGTGGTTTTTAATGTGCCTTCAGGGCCTTTGCATTCAGGCTTCCTGCAGCCTGCATTGAGCTGGTGTCATGGAAAATTTCTGAGTGAGGGAAGCAGCTGGTTCAAGTTCTTCTTGCCTTGGCCAAGGGTCAGGTTTTGGAAAAAACCTGATGAAGCTCCTTAATAAGGAGCTGTTTGCTTCTTAAGAGCCACTCTAACCTGTCACAAAGGGCACCACAGCAGTGGCTGCCAGGTTCTACCCTGGCATTCCAAACCCTCTGGAGAGCTCCAGGAAGAAAAACTTTCAGCAGTGTTCCTGTCAGCCCAATGCTGCTGCCAGATCCATGGTCCAGGAAAAGTCCTGAGGACCCTAAACAGCCCATGGAGCATGGCCTGGTGCATAATGGACCCTAAACAGCCCAAGGAGCATGGCCTGGTGCAGAATGGACCCTAAACAGCCCATGGAGCATGGCCTGGTGCAGAATGGACCCTAAACAGCCCATGGAGCATGGCCTGGTGCAGAATGGACCCTAAACAGCCCATGGAGCATGGCCTGGTGCAGAATGGACCCCAAACAGCCCATGGAGCATGGCCTGGTGCAGAATGGACCCTAAACAGCCCAAGGAGCATGGCCTGGTGCAGAATGGACCCCAAACAGCCCATGGAGGATGGCCTGGTGCAGAATGGACCCTAAACAGCCCGAGGAGGATGGCCTGGTGCAGAATGGACCCTAAACAGCCCATGGAGCATGGCCTGGTGCAGAATGGACCCTAAACAGCCCGAGGAGGATGGCCTGGTGCAGAATTCCCTGTTCTGGGATTAGGCAGCCTGGCAGGAAATGTGAGCTAGACCCCAATGGAGCCAAAGGCTGTAGAAGAAATCAAATTCCACAGTGCTGTCAAGGGGAAAGGCCATGCTCACCAGGAGAAAAGGAAAGCAGAGAGCAAGGATGAGGTTCTGCACAAGGAACTTTCCTTAAGACCTCATCCAGACCATTCCTTGAAAGTTCATCCCAACCATTCACTTAGGGAGAGCAAATACCAATGGTTTGGGCATTTTTCTTCAGAAAACAGTATTATGAAACCAAATAAAAACTGGTGAACTCTGGTTGTGTCTTGTTTGAAAGCCAAAATTCACTGCTCCACAGAATGACTTAACAGCATTACAAGTTATATTCTTTATTTGGATTATGCTTTTGTTCACCAAAGTTTAAACCTACTCTCAAAATCTGTGGAAAAACAGGGCAAAAGCAAACACCAAAGAGCAGAAATATCCCCATTTTATCTTCAGTCACTTTGTTTCATACAGTTTTTTACTGCAGTGTTGAAGAAAGTTTTCAGTCTGAATATTTACTTACGCATTACTTTGAACATTTCTTATTCAGGCTATCATTGTTTGTTCTTTGAGAAAAACAACCCCAAACAAAACAGAGACAAACAAACAAAACCTCAAGCCCACATTATTTGATTTAAAAGTAATAAGTTTTTATTTGGTAAATAGGATTTGTTTTGCACTAATCTGAAATTAACCCTGCAATTTTTAACTTGTCAACACTGTCAGCTTTTGATTGTCTACAGCTTCATTTGTCTACATCATTAATGTGCAATAGCATAACTAATTCTTATCAGTAAAGAGAAAAACTTGTTTGTTGCTGTAGACCCAGAGAAGAAAAGTTATGGAATCCCTAGAAACAAGGGGGTTTAGACTTAATATAATTTAAATGATTTTTAAAAAGCATCAAACTTTGCACAGGTCCTTTTCTCATAACTGAGGTGTGAGTGGGTTTGTATTGCTTAGTTGATTTTTGTGAAGTTATTATTCACTGACAGACAGAATTTCTACTTAGCTCATATGATATCAAAAATTTATTTGAAGAAACAAATTGTCTCATTACCTGAAGCATTCTTAACTAAGGGGAGAAAAAAGCTGATGTCTTATACCAGAAGATTTTTGCTTTTCTGTTCAAAAGAAACTGTCACAGCTGGCTGCGCAATGACGTCCCTCTCAGCTGGAAGATTGGTATCAAGGCACCTCTCTCATACATTATTCTCATCTACTGTGAAAAACTGGAATTTATACCCACCTATTCTGGCAGGGAAAGAAATTGTTTTGCCTGTTGAATGTGAGAATTTTGTTTTTAAATTAAGCATTCTCCTGCACTGTTTTAGTCCATGCTCCTGCTCACAGAGTCACAGAATCACAGAATCATGGAATATTCTGGGTTGGAAGGGATACAGAAGGTCAAGTTCAACTCCTGATCTTGCACAGGACACTCCATAAAATGGCCCTCCCTCTGAAAGTAGCAATGCTGTGTTTGAAATTTTATCTACAAAATTAGTGTCCAAAGTATCTTGGTGGAATTTTCATTGTAGGAAAGAAGAGCTGAGTACTTGGCTGGTTTTGAGTGTTCCTGTTCAAGTTTGGATTTGCACCTAATGAGATGCACACTCTGTATTTCCAGTGGCATTGTTATTCAACTGATGGGTTTTGTTATGTTTAATTGGAGAGACCTTTCCCCCTATTTTCCCAACACTCCACCGAAAAGTTACTTGTGCCATTTATTTTTAATTTGAAAATGTATTTTGTCTGTCAAAAATACTGAAGAGTGATGCTTTTTTTTGACTTACAGTTTTTATCTGGCTAGACAAGTTCTGCATTTAAGCATCTCAGATAATTTGTTTTTCCCAAAACAAAAAACACCTGAAAGATCCTTTGATGGGAATAAGAAACATGAAAAAACCTCCTCAAAATTAATGAGCAAATTTGAAAATTCTCTTCTTGGTCAATAATTTAAGTCATAAAGACCATGAAGCTCTAATTTTGTTAGCGTTTATTAGAGCTTTTCCTTTTCTGTTAAAGATGCTGCCTTTGGTTTTCAATTTCTCACAAATTAATTAGAATAAAGTAGGTAGTGGGGTTTTTTCCCAAACATTCCCATGGTTGTACTGCCTACAGGCAGGAGTTTACACAGGCTGTGTTTGTGTGTAAGATCTGCTTTTCATTTCTTTATTTAAGTCAGCTAACAAACACAGTTTATGTTATTAGTGATGGGAAGGGCATTCCAGATGGATTTGCTGTTTTGTTCTCTGTAAGCAGAATTAAGGAGTTGGGAGGGTGCAAGTTCCTGGTGACATGTATTTTTATCTAATTAAAGAAATGCACCAGTAGTTTGTACAAAATAATTTTCTGAGCACAGTAGTAAATGTGTAGAAGACTTTGAAGATAGATTGGGGTTTTTTTTTTGTCTGGATCCAAGCTTATGGAGTTGTTGGGGGTTTTTTTAAGCTGTCTCAATAGTCAGCAAGCATTTACTTACAATTATTTTTTCCTCCAACTGATGGCATAAATAATTAATATGATAAAAGGTTCTAACACATCAAATCAGTAAACAAGCTTCAAGAGGAATTGGCACACATCCAATCCCCCAGACACCCAGCAGAAATAACTTATGCCAATTAGACCTGTGAAATGGATTGATATTTTTGGCATGTGCTACTTAGCCAAGCTCTGTGGGTTCAGTTGCCCCTAAAACGTTCAGGAGGATAACTCAGAGATCTTGGGGGGTGGGAGCTAATGAAATGCAGAGTTAGGAGATGGCACCTTTGGGCTCAGCTGTTTGCCCAAGAGCTTGGAGGTGGGGGTGCTCCCCAAGGTGCAGGCAATCCCCAATCTGTCAGTTCCTCCAGGCTGCCTCTCCTCCCTGCTGTGAAATGCCCCCATGGAGGTGATTCTGAGCAGGAGCTCTCAGCTCCTTCTCTTGTCAGTGGTCACAGGGGTTTGTTGAGGATGGAAGAGACAGGATCTTGATTCCGTGATCAGAAGGCTTGATTTATTATATTATGATATATATACAGCATTATAACTATCCTACATAGTGATAGAAAAGGAAGAGGCTTCTTCAGAAGCTGGCTAAGCTAAGAATAGAGAGGCAAGAGTGAATAACAAAGGTCTGTGCTCAGCAGAGAGCGAGAGCAGCTCCACTGTGAGTGGTCAGTAAATCCAAACATCTACAGGGGACCAATCCCAGGTGGACCTGTTGCATTCCACAGCAGCAGATAATAATTGTTTACATTTGCTGCTGAAACCTCTCAGCTCCAGCAGGGAAAATCCCAAGAAAGGATTTTTCACAAAGAATGTCTGTGACACTCCTCCTGCCAACGCTGCCAGACCTTGGTGTCCCCTGGATCACGGCCCAGGTGAGTGTCCCAGCCACTGCTCCTCCCCACTGCCGGGGGAAATTCTGATCCAGGTGTTGCTCCCTCAGTGTTCACTCCTTGCTCTAGTTAATATTCATTCTCACACAGCTAAACAGTGTCAGTAGAAGAGGTTCAGAGGTGTCCCTCCAAATACTTCCTTTGCTTCATGCTTAGCATATGCAGTCACATATTTTACTCAGTGGGTTTTAATTATTCTTCCTTTTTTCCCCAAATGTTACTCTGTGCACTTTTGCACAAATTGCTTTTTTCTTTTTGATAAAAAGAATGTATATTTTTTTCAACTGAGGTTAAGGAAGGTTTTCTAAACATTTCAGAGGGTACATAACTTAATATTCATCAGAAAGGGCACAGCAGCTGAAACTTTATGAGGAAGAAATATGCAGTTGTCATTTAAATTTTTATTATACCAAAAAATTTATTTTCACATTGCTTTCATTTAATACCTGTTTGAGAATGCCTGACTTTCTTTTTCTTGGGATAAGGGCAGTGTTGTGGGGTGGGTGAGCACTGCCCCCCTGCATCCTACATTCCCATCCCCATGTCTCTGCCCTGGCACTGCCACAATGCCACCCTCTTTTAGGTCTGTCTTCCAAACATTTTTATCACATGTGAGCATTGAAACAACAGAGGAGACTGCAATGGAATGAATTTCATTAATTTTTTCTCTCTCTCTCTCTTTTTTTTTTTTTCCTTCTTTTTCTTTCCCCTTGAAATGCTTACAGGAAACTGCATTAGAATCCCAAAGTAATGGAACACTAAAAAATCATCTGGGATCTAAAGCAATTTTAAAGAGTTAGAGTAGCACTAATGCATGACCACAAAGACAGGTACAATTTGTTGTCAGTGTGGGAAATAACTTGCAGTTGTAAGGAGGAACATCAAATTCTGATATTTAAAAAATATCTTGGGATAGCTAAGTAATCACAGAATGAAAATGATAGAAGTTAATCTTTGGCTATATAAATATAGCAAGACTTTATTTAGAAAACACTTATCTTGTTCTGTGAGGAGAAATACCTAAACTTGTGCAAAAGAATTGGGATTGGCTTGATGAGAGTGTTGTATGCAAATGTATGGACCAAAATTACATTTTATGTCACACATATCTATGGTTTTTCCAAACCATAGGTCGTTGCAAGTTGCTACTTGAATTTTAGCAATTGGTTTCAGGATTTATTTTTAGGTTTTGCTACCTTAAAAATTCTTTCTAAAGCCATAAAATGTGATATGAAGATACAAAACATTACTTCCCATGGAAACATGCTGGGGTCATAAAGATTTTTCCTCTTGTTTTCTCCACAGAAGAGCAGCAGTCTGTTTAGAGAGTTAGGAATCTTCAATCTTTTTTTCATGCTCAATTATTTTCCAAACTAATTGTGTGAGTCTGTATATATATATATATATATATATATGTGGGTTTATTTTAGGACAAGTTGTTTGCAATGGAAAGGAGGTTTGTAGCCATATGGGTTCTTATGTCTGGAAATGTAGCAATATAAAAGCATAAAAATCACACTGAAGAAAATGTATAAGAAAAAGAAAAAAAGGATAAGAATAGAAAGAGATCACCACCTATGGAAATAGGACTTGATTATTCTAATTTTGATGTCCACTGATTGATGGTCCCACCTTGATCCATCTGGAATGGAGGGAACCCATGAAACACAAACTTCATAAATGTTAATAAATTAATTATAAATTAATAAATGATCAGGTTTCCATGGGGAGACCCAGGTGGCTCCTCTGGGGAGGATTTTACACAGTCTGCTGTAACACTGGGGGTCACATGCACTCCTCTGCTAGGAGGTCCCAGAAATGGATTTGGGGCACTTTGGGGAGTTTTATGCCTGAGCCAGTTGTGCCTGGTAGGGCATTGGCATGATAAAAAGCACTGATGCCTAATTTTTAGCTTTTTATATATTTTTCATGTATTTTAAACTTGTTAAACTGTTAGTACACAGTTATAATTTCTAGTACTTTTCCTTCTCCCACTATTGAACAAGCCCTTACTAATACATTCTTGAAATTCTGTTTAGTCTTGCCTTATTAGTCTGGCAAGGAGACTTTATTTTGCACTGAACACCATAAACACAATAAAGTATAGGGCTGAGAGACTGGGAGAAGAGGGCTCCAATGGGGCAGAAACTGGGGAGAAATCACTTCACCAACTGCTCTTCTAATTGGACAACATTTGGCAGATATACTGATCAACTAACTTATAAAATTGTAGAAATACTGTATCGTGTGCATATCACCATATTGTGCGTCCTGAAGGCTTTCAGATAAATATTTTCCTTTATATTATTTATCTGTTTTCATTTATTTGTTTTTATTTATATCTATTATTTAGATTGTTTTTATATTATTTATGATATTTATGTTATTTATATTATTTTAATACCATTTGGAAAAAAGTTTTATGTTTAATTCCAGGCAACAACACCGTCCCACCTCCACAGGGTAAGCTTCTCCCTTATCTGGCTGAAACCCCAGTCTGTAGCTTCTGGTGGTGGGAGATTACCCTGCAAACCTCAGCAGAGCACATTCTGCTTTTGAAAATTGCCAATTGTTTGGGTCATTTGCCAGAAGCATTTCCCACCTGGATTGCATTTGCCAGCTGCTGGGAATGGATGGCACCACAGAGGCAGCCAGCCCAGCCCGTCCTGTCTGCTCTGCTGCCTTCACCCTGCACGATTAATGTGCTCCATGTCACAACAAGCAGACGTAAAATCAATAGGAAATAGTCTCCAGTGAAACTCTTGGGACCCCATCTCCTGGGGTAATAAGGGAGGTCAGCATCCTTTCAATACCAAGCTCTGTGTCAGGGAGATTCCTGCCAAAATCAATGGAGCTGCAGCGGTGAGTGCTTCAGTAGGGCTGTCCCCGCATGACACCCGCCCAGCACAGCCTTTCACTGCATCCAGCACAGCCCTTCACAGCTGACAGAAGCTGCCAGGAGGGAAGCTCAGTCTCCCTGAGTCACTGCATGTGAGCAGAGCTCAGCATCTCCACAAAAAAATTCTCCTTAGGAGTGTAGAATTTGCCGCGTTTTCAAATTATGCGTTGATATTTTCACTTGTATGATTTCACTTTTTCTGGAAAAGGCATTTATGTTGAAGATAAGTCTCAAAATAAACCTAATTTTTTTTAGATTTACATTAAATGCATACATTTATTTAGGCTCAATAGTTTTTAGATGTCATGCTGTTGGCATTGTGACATGGCCTGAATAATTCACCAATAATTCAGAGATGCTTAGAAGTAGCAGCATTTTATGGACAAAATAGCAGAATTCTTGGTGGGTGAAAAGGAAATGAAAAGAAGGTGGATTTATCCAACTATCTACCACACAGCAAGATAGCAAAGTATTATTATCATATTCAGTGCTACTTTAATTATTGATGGACACTTCAAATATCTTTCATCTCTTCTGCAAAGAATATTAAATCTGTTTTTTCTTGTTCAAACTGATCCAATTTATAAGGTTGGTAATGTTTTCTACTCCAGGTTTGTGTTTGCTAAAAAGGAACTTCAATTCTCTTAATATTTAATACTGTTTCTGAACTACCTGATATGAAAGAAGGATCTTCTCCCAAAAAATGACACCTTTTTGTTCAAAACCCTGTTTGACCAAACCTGCATGTTTCTTAAATACATATTCTTTCTCAGATAGAAATGCTCCTATTAAAAATACACTAAAATTTGTTCCACAATAAAAGTTGTTTGCTTGCTTTATCCCAGGAGGAACACAAGCAGTATTTGTGTGGGAGCTTTTCCATTTGTCCATTCATCCTCTTTGCTTCCTTCTCCAGCAGGAGATAAAAAGGAAAACTCAGAATCTCCAAAATGCTTATTTTTTGGAGAAGTATTTGGTAAATGAGGGGGGAAGTGAACAAACTTGACTGTTCTTCAACACACACTTGAAAATTCCTGCAAGTGACTGTTTCCACTTTGATTTGAGGGTTAAGAATGGATATTTCAGAGCACTAATGCAAAGGGAAGGAATCCCAAGCATTCTCATGCTATCAGGTGCAGGGAAATTGAGTGCAGTGTCTTGATTTTAGAGCAACAACACTTTGGGGCTGTGGTGTTTTTTATGACTGTCAGAAAATCTCCAGGGATATTGTTCCTGCCTCCTGCTAAGAGAACTTTTGAAATCATAGAACCAAGGAATGGTTTGGGTTGGGAGGGATCTTAGAAATCATCCAGTTCCAACCCCACTGCCATGGACAGGGGCACCTTCCATTGAACCAGGTTGTTCAGAGCCCCATCCAACCTACTCATATTCATATTTATTTCATATTCATATTTAACCAAATAGTGTTATTTGTTGTGTATTGTACTATTAGCAAAAAATCCCAGCCTACAAAGCATGCTCTTGTGGGAAATCCCTCAGTAAAACCTTTCTTGACCCTTTTCTTTTTCAGCAGAAGGAGCTGCAGGAGCTCACCAAGGTGGAGAGGCAGCCAAGCTGTGCCTTGGCTGTGTTCAAGTTGGGTTCATGAAGTGCTCTGAACTGAGCTCTAGAGAAAGCCAAGGCAGCAGGTCTGGTTCTAAACTCTCATCAAACAGACTGACAGAGATGGTAAGAACTGCACAATTTGGGTGTCTGTGGCTAATTGTTCAGATTAAAGCACTAAACTATGCAGAAATCAAGGCACAAAACTCATTTAGCCGGCAATTCTCTCCTTAGTACACTCTGAATCACTGTGCATAGAATACACTTTGAGAAATTACTTGCTGTTTGGAGACCTTTTAGATCCTCACACTTTACATTGAGCTACAGAATTAAGTTTTATCATGGCCTCTTAATTTTTCATGCTACAGTTGAATAAACTTGAAAACAAAATATGGAGAGATTTCTTTTACTGTTCCATTTTTGGTTTTTTCCTAAATAAAAATAAACTTGTACAGGGAGGAGAAAGGAAACATGGGAAGGAATGCAAAGCCTTGGATAAATTTGAGAGTTTTCTAGTAAATCAGTGTAAATCAGTGAGGTTGAGTGGAGTGACCCCTTTCTGAGGGAGGCAGGCTTGGTTTCAGGCTTAGGCGAACCAAGATCAGAAGAAGCCTTGAGATCACCACGAAAAAAGACTCAGCTCTGCTGCCAGGGATCACTGCAGAGCTGTTTCCAGAGGGCCTAGGCATGGAAATATCCTAATTTATCATTTTTGGGTCTGAAGGCAAGGACAGGCTGCAGAATGCAGCCTAGAGGGGATCTGGCTGGGAAGAAGCAGGGCTGAAAAAATGCCCTCAGAATTTCACAGATCATGGGAGTGAGGGAGAATGATAACAGAGGACATGGCTGAGGTTTAAAAAGCATTAAACTATAAATAAATAAGGTCTAGTCCCTAAAGGATGGACTCTGAAATAGAATGGCTGGGAGATGTTGTTTGATCCTTCAGTTAGCAGTTTCCTCTAGAGGCACACAAGGTTTATCAGACAATTTAACAGTTTTAAACAGTCTCAAGTTTCTAGAAAAGCAAAATTTAATAAAAACATCTCTGTAAAAAATATATTTTTATTAATAGAAAATATGAATATATTAATAATCATTTTAAAACCCCAGATTCTGAGAACTGGTAAGAATCAAAGCTTTAAACACTTCATGCTGTGAAATTTGCCAGAAGATTTTGTAGGAGTCAGTGTCACACCAGTGAGGTGCCCCTTTAAACACCTCAGACTTTTCCACAGTTTTAATCACTGTGGGGAACAAGACTTGCTGAGAAGGGAAGAATTTGGGAGAAAAATTTAGCAGGAAAGTATGAGCTACCTGCTAAGATTACACAGGTGTCTTTTGGAGGCAAAAAGAGAAGTCTTCAAGGCCAATGCTGAGAAAGAAAGGGTAAAATTAGGGGCAGCAAGATTAAAATATTACTCAAGGTTACTCAAGATTAGCTGTATGATGAATGGTCCACAGAATGCTGCATAAATCAAGATAACTAAGATAAATGGAAGCCTAATTTAAGGAGGGTGCTGTCTCTGGATCAGAACTGGAAGGAATCAGATGCATGACTGCCAATTTAGGAGGTACAAGAGCAATACCAAAATCAGAGCAGATCTGTACAAGAGACTACTTCCTAATGTCTTTACCAAAGATGCTCGAGAAAAATCATCCAGGAACTGAAGCTGGGCAGTAGCATCAATTTTTAATGTATTTCCCCTCTCACAGAGGAAAACTTCTGGCTTTTTTTAGTCTGGAACTTCTCTCCCCTGTGACAGTGACCTGACTTTGCTACAGCCCTCCTTTCCTATGCCTAAATGCACATTAGTCACTGCCCTTCCTTCTGGTTGCACACTCAAACCTCTTTTCATCTTTTATTCCATTCCTTTCCTCATTCCCTTTTTGAACAGCTAGTAAATATGATCAGACAGGGCAGGACTTGTCTGCTTAAGTCATGCAAGAATTGGGGTATTTTTAAAGAAAAATCCAAACAATAAAACCCTCTACAGAAGTGGATTTTTAAAGACGAGGCACCTTTAGCACTTGGATTTATGCTGAGGGAATTATTTTCATTGTGCATGCAGAGAGCAGCACCCTGACCACCACTGAGAGGGCACAGAGCCTTCTGAGACGAGAGAGGAGAGGAAAACTCTCTCTCTTGCTGGCGGAATCTCAGTGGAAATATTCATCAGAGGAGATTTATAATGCACTGACTCTGTTCAAAAGGCCAAAGATGATGCTGGATCTACTGAGAGAGGTGATCCAATGAAGATGGAAGTGCTGACAGCACTTGACAAATGATGGAGCTGACAAATCCAAAGGCTGGGACCATCACCTGCACCAGCCTTGAGGAGGCACCTGAGTGGTGGTCCAGGTACAGCAGGGGTAATAAACTCCACATCCCTTGGGAATGATGGTTTGGAGATGCCTAAAATGTGGGCATGGACACAATTTGAGTAGGGACTGCAAATTGTGATTCGGTGACAGCTGCTGGAAGAAGGTGGCAGCTCAGCCTGAGCACCTGTCAAATGGATGGAGATTGATTTGGGATTACAGCCAATGCACCCTGGCACAGGGAAGGGAAGTTCCCATTCCCAGGAGCCTTAAGGAAGAGCCACTTCCCAAGCAGCAGGAATTCTGACCCCACCTGTCTGTTCCAAAATTCCTTCCCTTTCTCTCCTGTCACAGACATTCTTCTTGAAAAATCCTTTCTTAGGATTTTTCCCTGCTGGAGCTCAGAGGCTCAGCAGCAAATGTAAACAGTTATCATCTGCTGCTGTGGAATGCCACAGGTCCACCAATGTTTGGATCTGCTGACCATTCACAGGCAGGACTGCTATCGCTCTGTGCTGAGACACAGACTTTGTTATTCTTCTTTCTATCTCTCTCTCTTAGCTTAGCAGCTTCAGAAGAAGCTCCTTTTCTTTCTATAACTATGTAGCATGGTTATAATGCTGTATATATATTACAATATAATAAATCTAGCCTTCTGATAATGGAATCAAGAGCCTGCCTCATCCATCCTCTAATAAACCCCTGTGAACACCGACAACACTCTCCCTCACCTCATACACAGAAATATGTTTCTTTAACTGATGTTAATTAAAAAATCAAGAATCACCCCTGACATTCTCAGAGCCAGATGAATAATTTAGTTTCATGAAAACGTTAATCAGAAATTAAGCTTGTTTCCAGGGGTTTTCAGTGTTTCTTCAGTTTAATAACTACCTTCCCTTTGTGTTTTTCCACTTAATTTTCCACCTCCTACAGCTTCTTCCAGCCAGTCACTCTTGTTCTTTTTCCCATCCATAAGGTTGTAGTGAGTCAGGGTGAGTCAAACTGCAGAAACGACTGTGATTAAAAAAAAAAAAAAGAAAAAAAAGAAAGTTGAACAGCAGTTTTAAATTTTTATTTTAAGCTGGATTCTTGCAGGGGCCCAGTTTGCAGAGTACAACATCAACATCCCAGGATACTTTCATCTGTCTGGAAACCACTGAAGAACAAAGATAAAGAAAAAAAAAAAGAAAAAGTAATATAATATTAATAATATAATAGCATAATATATAATAATAATAATAATGATAATAATAATAGAACGATGCAAAGTGCTGTCATATTAATGGTAATCTCATCACAAATATTCTCTTAATTTCTCCTCCCTATAGAAACTATAAATAGACACAGGTCCAAGGATGAGCAATGAGAATGACCACAGGCATAGAGGCACTTATGCTCTTTATTAGGGGAGTTATTTCTGACTAAAATTCCACTCTGTCCCAATTCTCAGCATTATGAAACAGGGCAATTTGTTCCTTATGAGTGTTAATACCTGTCACCCAGCATCTGCACCCACCTATCTATATTAAATAAGTAATTTAATTCTCTGACTCGGTTCAGCAATTGCTATGGGCCTGCATGCCAGAAATTTGGGGGCTGGTTGGTATTTTCAGCTTGAAAAAGAGGAGACTTGGGGGTGTGTCTATAATCTAATACACATGTATGTACCTGCTATTTAGGGGTTAATGCACCATAATGGAACTGTTTATATTTGTTAGTTAGAGATTATTGCACGTTGCATGAAAGAAATCTGGCACCATTCATAAATCATACTTTTATTCTGTATTCTGCTTAGCCAAAAATATGCACATATGTACAGACACATTTTATTACACAGAAGCACTGCTGAATATAAATAGAATATTTGTCAAACTTCAGATTAACATAAAAATAACATTGTGCAAATACCTGATTCTGCCAACCCACTGGCACATCCTTTGCATTTTCAAGTGTTCTGCCTAAAGCAGCACAACTAAAGGATTGCATTCTTGGAAAGAAATAGGTGAAAATACACCACAGGTTACACAAATGCAAGTGAGAGAGACAGCAGATGTCACTAATATGATAAAAAATTGCTGTGGACCTTCCACTCCTATGATATCACAGAATTATTATCATGCACTGGCAAGCTGATGTAGAATTGAGACAATGTCTCACATAAATCGTGGTACCTGCTAGAATCAAGAAAATCACAACTTGCCTGAGTGAATTCATGGTTTAAAATAGAGGATTAAGCAAAAATCATGTAGAATATTTAAAAATTTACCTCTCTCTTTGATGTTTTTTGTATAAGCAATCAATACCAGTTGCCTACACGTGCAATGTTCTAAATGCTTCCCAAATCCTCTGCACACTGGGTCAGCCTAAAGAGAGAGAGGCTGTGGGATTTGCCAGAGATAAGGTGCTGCCAGGTGCTTTTACCTGAGCATTCACAAGGTCTGAACTCCACTGACTACACAATTTTTTTACAAAAATTATGGTTTTAACTGCAGGCTAACAACACATGCACTTGACTCTAACCCCCTCTTGGGAAAGGACTGAAATGACATTTTTAATGGACACCATGAGTTCTGCCAAAGGACACACAACTTTTCCATGGTGGTGCAGCAGGGCTTGATAGAAATAGAAACTAAACCCCTTTTTTCACACTTTTTCAAACAATACAGAAGATTTTAATTCATAAAGAAGACACAATGCAGAGAGGACATTTAGCCTTTTTCTGCTCCTTTCTCTAAGTTCTACTCCCATCTACATTTGTGAAGGGTGAAAGAGGAGCAAGAGAAGAGTCAGTTCCTTTTTGGATTTTAGTTGGTTGTGTTTGGGTTTTAGTTGGTTATGTTTGTAGGCATTATTCTAGAAAATAATGATTGCAGGGGATGAAGTGGGGTGGGACAATGAAAGCTCTGCAGGCCAAAAATCGTTAATAGTTAATTTGGTAATTCTCAGTCAAAGTTAGTTTGATTGAGATTTTTGTGCTAAAATGTTGTTAATTATTGCCTAGAACGCTGTTGTACTCCAGGGCTTCTTTCCAGGTTCCATCATATTCAGATCACTTGAAAAAGATTTCACATGGTTGTGTCAGTCAGTATATAAGGGAAAAATGTGTAAAATTATACCTTTAAAAAATTAAATAAATGTGTAAATAAGGGCAAAGAAAAAGTTATAAAAATCCTACTTATTGTATTATAAGGTCAAATTGCCAGTTTCATTGTTTCGTAGATTGGTTGGCATTAACACAGGAATTTCTGTGAATAGAAATAAATAGAATAAAAGGAATAGATTTTGGCACCTTTCTCTGAAATATGTGAGCCCCCACCATGACTGCTTTGCTTTATAGGTCCTGGTGTAGTAAGAACACATCTCACTGCCATGAAACACAGCCCTGTCAAAGCTGAGTGAGGAGCTGGGAGTTTTTCACACACATTGCAGCTGGAGTCAATTCTTCAATAGAATACAGCCCATAATTTCAGCAAGTGCACCTACTGTCAGAAATCAGCCTTAAAATGTAATGAATATGTCAATGGTAATCAGAAAAATAAATCTAAAAGGGAAATCCTCTCTTGAGCCTGGTCCCATGACAATTTGAAAGGGAGTAGTGGGTGATAGAAATGGAAGATGTTATACTAATGGGGGTTTGCTCTGTTTTCTTTGAGGTCTGAAAGCATTTGTAAAAAATAAACCCCTTAAGTTTTAGCCTGATCTCTCAGCTAAAGAATGTTCTTAGTAGCTGACAGTGAAAACAATTCAGTCTTCTTTGTCACCATCCCACAAAATAGGTGGGTTTATGTATTATACAGAGGAATTCCAAATCAAAGCTGGGAGTTTTAAATTGCTTTACAATGTTAGATAAAGGGAGTCTGGGGCAGAATTTACAAATGCAGAAGCCAGTGGCCTTACCAGCAGTTTATTTGAACTGTGTTTTTTGTAGGTTTAGTGCTCTTTTTCAATAAAGAGCAACCAGAAACCTGCAGGACTTTTAAATTTGCTTTGCAGTGGCTGTGAGAGCTCAGCAGTTGTCAGAGCAGGGACTCAGAAAATCTGGGTTCAGCTCCTCACTTGGAGCCAGTTTGGTGTGCAGCCTTGGAAGAGATTCTCTAATTACTGATGAGGTGGCAATCTGGAGGTAGCACTTTATTTCCAGTCTTGCCTAAATAATGTAAGAATTAATTAAAGTTTGCAAACCACCATGAGATCCTGAGGCTAAATATTCTATAGAAGCACTAATGATTTATCTTGTTGGGTTTTGACCATATGCACACAGTCAGTTTGATGTTTTTCCAGGAAAAAAAACCTCCTCTTGTCAGAATAACAAACTTGAGCACTTCCTTATTGCTCCATGCCCTGGTTAGTAATATAGAGCAGAACAAGCTGTAATTGATGGAGATTGTCTGCAAATATTTTCCTGATATTTCTCTATGATTTAAGTAATGTATATCAATTTATCCCTAAACTTATGAAATACAATTTGCTCAACACTCAGTGTTTTCTGGTCTTCCAAAGAGTTTCTTCTAAAAAAATTGTAAACCAAACCATTTGTCTTACACCTTGTTTTCAGTAACCCCACTACTCCCTCCTTCAAAATACAAAATATTGTTTGAGAAAACTCACATCTAAACCCACATCCCTCTGAATGGCCAATGTCTTTCTCTACATGGCCTATTCAAAGCTTTCTGTGGTTAGAGGAAAGAGGCTGTCTTGGAATGTTGCCTGGAAAACTGGCTCACAACCCTCCTGTACAGGACTGATGCAGAGAAAAAACTCTTTCAAGGTAGAATCTATTTTGTGTGCTAATCCAACCCCTGAATGAAAATATGGCTTTTAGTTATTTATGACTTTCATTCAATAGTTTCACTGCAACTTGGGAATTTCAACTAAATCTTGAAAAACTAAGGGGGGGGGAAAAGGGACACAACAGTTTCATTTATCAAAACTGGAATTTATGGCTAAAAAACATGTTATTTTGGAAGCAATCTATGTGAATAATGAAGTCTGAAGGGCACAGGTACCTGATTGTTGGGTAAAAAAGTCAAAGCTTAGTCCAAAAGACCATAGATGGACCAATTCACATTCTGAAGGCAAGTCACAAGTGGCTAGGTCCTTTCTGGATGTAATTCTCTTAACAAATGAACAGAAACCACTTGCAATTTCATGCACAATTTCTGTTCTTCAACTGTCTGCTAAAGTGCTGTCCTTCCCAGCTGTAGGGTGCATTATACACTTAAAATGTCTTCATATTCAGCTGGAAAGATCAGTTATCTTCCTTTCCTTCATTATTCCAATGTAGCAAGGAAAGTTTTGGAGAAAACCTCACTCACAGCTGCAAGAAGTTAATTGTGCATGTGATAATCAAGAACTTGGTCTTGACTGAAGGCTAGAAAATCATGCTGCACTCCAGATGAGTAATTTTTGCACTGAATAGTTATTAGTCAGATTTTGGTTTGGTCTTGGGAGCCAAAGCTTCTGTTTTTGTATCTTAGTGAGAGGCTTGGGCCAGTCTTTTCACTTTATGTTTAAGAAGAGATTTTTATTGTTTTCTTTAAAAGAAAATAATGACTTGAGACATATGGATGAAGATATACTGGAGTAGAGCTGACTGAATTCCTTTCATTGAAAACTTCTCAGTTCTACTTCACAACCAGTTTTTCTCAGAATGTGCTTCTATTCTCTGTTTCTTTGTGGATGAGAGAAAAACACCTTGTTTTGTTGAAGTTGTTTTAATATAAGAAAAATTTAACAGTTTTTATTGCATGGATTATTTCTTGTTTTGTTTTATTTTAATTAAAATAAACATAAAAAGGAACAAGCTTGGTGGTTTTTGAGCTTGCTATATATATGCAGTCTAAAATGATACACACTTTTTAAATTTATTTTTTTTTACCTTGCCATATCTCAAAGTAATGTCAGCACATTGCAAACCTGGATGGCATTAAATACTTGAGGTGACTCTGTTTAGTGAATCAGGTTACTTTAAAGGACAACATAATTGTCAGAAAACATAGAGATCTGTGCCAGCCCTGAAAGTCTTTCCCTAGTTCTAGGCGTAATAACAGATTTATTTATTTTCCCAAATCTGCTTGCTGTGGCTGTTGAATATAAAATGAGGTAACATTTTCCACCTGCTTAGCTGACTTCAGGATGAAAGAGGTGATGTTTGCAGGGCCACGAGGGAGCTGCAAGGCTCAGTGCCTGTCTGTTAACATCCTCCCAAGGAGGGCGTGCAGGCTCGTGTGCAATCAGTAGGCTGCAATCAGACTTATTACTACCCACAAGAAATTTGCTTGGGAATGATCTCAGCGTGAGCCATTGTCAGGAGCTGGGGTTATGGCCACAACTGCTTTGTCATTATACCTGCTGGGATTTTACCAGCAGCAGCACACATCAGCCTGTGCATGGCTGGGCTGTGTTGCTGCTATGCCAGCTCGTTTCCTTGGATCCAGATCCAAACCCATTAAAATATTACAGCAAGGCACGCTGCATTTCCCCAGCTCAGGGTTGTAGCATACATGTTAATCGTGCAGGAGATGATTTTTACATAAAGGGGACAAGCCAAAAAAACGAGCCCAGCATCCAACTCAATTTTCTAAGCATAAGCAACTAATTGTTTTGATGCCCAGCACCCCAAGCGCCCCAGAATTGGTGCTGAGCCCCTTGCCGTGCTCTGATGTGGGCACAGGCACCCCAGATGGTTTGGGATGGACATCAGGGGGAATTTTGGAGTAATTGAACCCACAGGAAGGGTGATGGGATGGTGGAATGGGCTGCCCAGGAAGGTGTTGGAGTCACCATCCCTGGAGATGTTTGAGGTGGCATTCAGTGCCATGGCAGTGTTGGGCCACAGGTTGGACTCGATGATGGACATTTCCAGCCTAATTGGTTGTGCTGTTCTGTGAGCTGAGGTGGCCCCAGGAATATTCAGAACCCCACCCATGGCCAGGCTGTTTCTGCAATCCCTAATGGCCCTGCAGGGCACACCTGTGTCACTGAAGCTGAGGGAAAAACAAAAACCCTCCAACAGCATTTTTGGTGTTGGACAATCAAGGCATTACTCTTTGTTGGCCAGGATGTGCAAGAGAAATCATTTCATCCACACAGGGCCCGAGCTGTGCAGAGGAAATCATTCCATGACCCATGAATTTTACTTGATTGTTCAGATACTTATGTAGTGAAAATCCATAGAAATTTATTGGTTAATTGGCCCCAAGTTACACAGTTCTTAGTATTTGTTTTCCTATAATTAGGAATTCCTCATTCCTTGGTTCTCTTATCTCTCCTTTCCCAGAGCAGGTGTCTCAACAGTGCCAGGGGTGATATTTGGAGTTGGTAGTGATGTTGGAGTTCGTTAAATTAATGGCCATTGATGGTTGTTATCTTTTGTGTATCTTTTATGCTACTCCTAGCTTGCTGAGATGTTAAGGTCCCACCTGGTGGAACAACACCCTGGAAAGAAATTTCAATTCCCTTCCATGGGACAAAGGCAAACAGGGTTGGATTTGATGATGTCAGAGGTCTTTTCATTCTGCAGTTCTGTGAAAACTGAATAAAGTTAAATTAAAAAAAAATTTAATTTCTTTTTATGTCCAACACCTGGGGCAGCACCGGGGCTGAGGGTGGGTGCCCATCATGCCTGGTTCTGGCCTGTTGCAATTGGTATTGTACAATGAAATGAATGTAAGCAGCCATAACTCTTAAGTTAAATATTTAAACGTAATTTTTTAAACTTTTGTTAATTTTTTGATTTAATGAATGTTGCAGGCACACAGCTTTTTTTTTGATTTAATGAATGTTGCAGGCACACAGCTGGTGGGAGTTGGGAGTGGAGCTGGGGCCCAGCCTCGTCCCTGATGGGCTGCAGCTGTGAGCAGCAGGTGAGGAGCATTAAAGGTAACGAGCCACGGGGCACTGACCAACCACAACAGAGGGCACACAGGTGCAATCAATGCATGTGGGATGAGGAGTATAAAAGGTTGAACAAGAAGGGGCTGCAGTTTCTTGGAGCTTTCTTTTGTGTTTGTGGTGCCTCCACCATCATCCTGACTCTGGCCTTTTCTCCAGGCTGAATTCTGCTCCCTGAGCATCCCCTTTGGAGACCTTGGTGGAGGTAGGTGCTATGCTGGCTTGTGCTGGGGGGTGGCTGTGGCTTCTGAGCACCCATGAATGCTTTAGGATGTGCAGCAGTGATGTGATTTTGTGCTGATGCTTGTAATGAATTATGGGAAATTTTTGCAGGAGCTGAGCTTATGTCTCAGAAGCTTCTCCTGTACTCAGCACAGATGAGGGGTTCTTCAAGCACTGTGCCCAGTTCGGGGTCCCTCAGCTCCTGTGAGGAGCTGGAGTGTGACCAGACATGGACAATGGAGCTGAGGAAGGGTCGGGGCACAAAAGAGACTATCCAACACTAAAAATGGCCTGGTTTTACCACTCAGCTTTTTTTTGAGCTCATGTGAAAGTTTCTTGCTTGTACCAACTAGTGCTATTCCAAAATAACTCTGAAATTCATGATGTTTAAGGCAGGTGACCAAGCACATCTTTAAAGAAGAGAGGCTACAAAGGAATAAAGGGTTTCTGCTAAGGTTAACCAAGTGTCCAAGAGTTGAGCAGGAAATGTAACCAGGCACCTTAATTAAACACAGAATGCTTATTCTGTTTGCCTTTGGCTGATGCCTGTCAGCTTCTCCAAAGCCCCTCTGTATTTCACCTTGCTATTCTGGGCTTGGGAAGGGCAAAACTGATATCTGCAGGCAAATAATCATCCGAAGTGGTAGTTTTCTAATGCCCAGAATGTTTTGGATTTTTTTTGGGTTTTTTTTTTTTTTTTTTTCTGAGGTTATTGCTCAGGTTTGTCTTTGAAAGCCTTCCACATCACCCACACGTCAAGAAATGCCAAAGATTGCCTCTTAGGCCCTGTTTGCATCAGCTAAATTTCAGGTGGCAGCAATTTTAGGTGCTTGTTTGCTCTGTTTTAGGTTCCTGGGATAGGGCAGCTGTCTCGAAGGTCCACGTTAGAGAATGGGAAGAATAAATACCAACGGGGAATTAAAAAATAAGTAATGCTCCTGCTAAGCCGAGATGACAGCGTGTTACAGAAGAATCTGGCATCAAAAGGAGGGAACGGGCACTGCTGGGAATGTTCTGTTTTTAGAGCTGGCAGATTACAGCACACAAGGAACTGGTGAGTAATACCCGTTGTATTCTTACTGGCACCTGGATGGCTGCCAACATCTTCATTTCAGTAATTGTGCTCTCATTGCTGTGCTGTGTGAGGAGCAGATCCTGGGGACAGTGAGATAGAAGTTGTGGATTTTTTTTTTAGGTAGTTATAAATGATTGAGTGTTTTAGAAAGATAAGACAATTTAATAATGCTAGTAGGATCTGGATTGGTCTTGTACAATGAAATGAATGTAAGCAGCCATAACTCTTAAGTTAAATATTTAAACGTAATTTTTTAAACTTTTATTAATTTTTTGATTTCATGAACAGCCAGAAAATGTGACTTTCATGAGAAAGATCTTCCTTCAGCATATGATAATGCATGCTGGTTTTGGGGTAGTTAAATTTGTATAGTAAATTTAACTATTGGTGTGTCCCTGTCATATTTTCTGAAAAATCCTTTTGCCAGGATTTCTTCTCATGGGAAGCTGAGAAACCTCAGAGAAAAATGAAAGTAATAATTATCTGATTCACTTCTCCTGTTTTTTGCTGCTTTAGAATGTGGCTTGGACGTTGTTTAGCAGCTGGTCCTTGTTTGATTGGTTTCATGTGAATTGTTTTAACTTAATGACCAATTGCTGTCCAGCTGTGTTGAGGCTCTAGAGAGAGTCATGAGTTTTTCATTAGTATCTTGTGAAGTCTTCTGTCTGTATCCTTTCTGATTTCTTTAGTATAGCATTCTTTACTATATCCTAGATCATAAAATAATAAATTAGCCTTCTAAGAACATAGAGTCAGATTCACTCATTACTCCCTTCGATGGGGGCCTCATAAAATACCACACTCACTGTGCCAGGGAGTCCTACTCATGTTTACTAAATCCCTTTTTTTCCACACTGAATGTGTCACATAGCCAGTTACTCACGGAAATCAATTTTTAAATACTTGTGCATGTCTGTTTTCAGAAGTAGGTTACATTTGTTCATCCAGTCAGGAAAAGGAAAAGTACCAGATTGTCTTTTTTGAACACAGCTCAGCATCCCTCTGAATACTGGCAGCTGAGCTCCACGTGGGGAAACGCTGCAGAGAAATCCAGCTACATCTGAATATTGCAATTCCATTCACGGTGCTCTAGGAGCACGATGAAAAGAGAGAGAGGGGCTAAGTTTGTCAAACCTATTGTTCGTGGCAAATTATTCGTTCAGCTTTAACAAGCACTCAGCAGCTGCTGTGCTCCGAGTGCTGCTGAGGCTGTCCTCAAGGAGTGACAGGTTTGGGGCTGATCCACCCTGGCTGCACCATCAGAAGCGTTTTCCCATTGCTCCAGGCAGTATCAGCCACCCCTATCTCATCCCCAGTTCAATTAAGATGTGATGTGCTTTTCTTCCTCGCTGCTTTCCTTTTATCTCCTCTCCTCCTATTGCTATGACATCTTTCTTCTCCCTATTAGGGCTGGTCCTGAATACTGATAAGGTGAAATTTGCTGTAAATTGTGGGAGAAATAGGCCAAGCCCCGTGGTGCCTGCTATCTTGCAAACATCAAGCCTTTCACGTTCAGAGGGTTCCAAGAATTATGTGGGTTTTCAGCCTTCGTTTTTATGAGGTTTGGAGCCAAATCGTTTTTTTAAAAACTGCTTTCATACTTCTCCACCTGCTAAGTTTCTCTGTAAATGCTCGATGCCAAATCAAGTAAAATTTTCTCTCAGGCCTGTTTTCATGATGAAGGTTTAAAAAACCTCAGACTTTGGGCTGACCCAACAGAGAGGTCTTTGTGGTGTGGTAGAAGTGGAACTTGGATTGGTTACATTTTTGTTGGTGCTTTTTGTTTGTTTTTGGGTCTTGTTTTATTTTGTTCCTCTCAATTTTAATCCTGTTTTTGAATTTCAGCTCTTTCATCACTAATGCTGGCATTTCTAATCCTCTTCTAAACTTTATGCCAGTTAACTTAAAATGCTTTTTTATGTCTATGTACTATAAATCTAGTGATGCTGTTTGTAAAGAGTTAGTTTGAAATATTTTAAAGGTTTTTTTAAAAATTAGTTTTAAATCTTCATGTCACACCAACATAATTTTTAATTTTTACATTAGAAATTTCACAAAGAAACAGAAGAGATTTTCAGGTTGTCAAACTTGGCAGAGGCTGAGAGTAGAGATGAGGTTGTTTGTCTTTGCCATTTGAAACACCAAGTCTCAAAATCAAATTTTGTCAGAACACTAAGATTGTTTACATTTGGGTTATTTTTAATGTGTGTGGCTTGGTGCTTTTAGTTGTGGTTTGGTTTGGTTTTTTTTGTTGTTGTTGTTAATTGAAGAACACTTTATGGCTGGGGAAGGTTATATGGTGATTGCCTGGTACTTCAGGGACAACTGGTACATTCCATTAATTTAATTATTATTATTTAGTTTGGATTTTTGACTTGACCTAAAATGGCAACAGCAAAAGCAACCCAGTCAAAGTAAGGTTAGCATTTGATCTTTTCCAGCTGAAGTTCATTTTGGTGTTGGTGTTTTTTATGAACTTCAGCATCTGGGTATTGCTTTCCAGGAAATGCACTTTTGTCTCTTGAGGCTTTTAATGCTGTTGTGCTCACATGGACCTCTGCATAGGTGAAGAAAAAACTTGTTGGTTTAAATCTTAGATTTTTGTGATCTATAGGCTCCCCCTGTTCAGTCTGTATAAAATGTAACCTTCTGTTGAAGCTTGCATAATGTGGCATGCAAATTATTTAGTAGCATTTTATCATTGGAGTTGGAGTGTTACATTTTTATTAGACAACCCTTCATGGAAAAGTTTGGGACTCAACAGAAATTGAAAATTCAACCTATCAGCTATAAATGAGTTTTCAAAGCACCATAAGAAATAAAAGGGATATGAGAAGTTTCTGCAGGTACTCCATCCTTTCTAACAAAGCTAAAAAACCCCCTACAAATTTGGTAGAAATTGTTGACAAAAGTCTTATAAGTATTAGTGCAGTTTTAATCAAAAAGTCACACAATCTGAAAGATTGGTGTGTTGCAGTGCATGAAATCTTGGGGAAGTTTTCCTGGGGGGTTCACTCAGTTTCTGAGCATTTCCTGACTCATTTGTCCAGACAGCGTTTTTGTCTTGCTGCTCCTATCTTCTCTGCTTCCCACCCCAGCAATTTAAAGTAGCTTTTTCTTTGCTTGTTGCTTTTTTGGAGACAGAACAAGGGGCCTCACATAGCAGAAAGCAGAGATTCAGCAGTTTATGAAAAACTGGCATCTTGTAGAATTTCCAGGCCTGCCATTTGTCATCATTAGCGATTCCTGAGGTTGCTGGCACTCCTGTAGCTGTTTCTGCAGAGCAGACCTAGTGCTGTTTTGTGATTTGGGAAGCTGCTTGTGTGAATGATGATGTATCTAAGTGTTTGTATGGAGTAGCTGTGGATTTTATTTATTCCAAGGTAAACTGCTGACCCTGAGAATGATTTAACCAATTGCTCTGCGAATACCACAGGTTGCAGGTGCCAGTTCAGAGGAAAGTGAAGTTTATAAACATGGGTTTCATCTTGGCAGACATTTTAATTTTAACTATCTTTACCTGAATGTGTAAAAGAGAAGAATTGCTATAGTAATCCTTCAAATCATGCCTCAGGTAATTAAGGGTCAAGATCCTGTCCAGGCACAGGTTTAAGCTTTCCATGAGCTCTGCCACTGTGGCAAGCAAATTCTCACCTGGAGTGCTCAGAAAAGTGTGCACTTATTCCAGTTTCCACTGTTGTGTAGAGATTGAGGGAAGGGTGACTAAGAGCTCCCAGCTCTTCCTCCTACCTGGAAGAATTGGCTGAAAATACAGAGAAAATGAAATGAGATATTAGGGAGTGTAGTGAAATCTGCATGTGGCTGGGAGCAAGTGCATGTAGCTTTATTTCATCTTTTGGGGGCATTATAGGATTCTCATCAGTTGTCTGTATGTAGGCAGCTATAATCCTATGTAATATACAATACTGGAAGTTAGGATAGTACAAGGAATACTATGGCTCCTTCATCTTGGAGTTTCCTGTGCACCAGTGACAGTGTTTTAAAATGCTTTTAAATAAAGCCCTGGATGTCTGCTACAATTTTCTTAATTTAGCCCTGTGTAGTTCAATTTCCCCCATCATCCTTGCTGGTCTGATTAGGAAAAATACAATTGCTGGTTTGACTCCTAGGAAGTCATCTCTTGTGTGTGTAACTTGCAGCCTCCTGTCACCTCAGTTTAAATGAGAGCTAAGTGGAAAACTGGGATTGTGTCTTGGGCCTGTGGTGAATGAAAAGGAGTCCCATGAGCAGCATGGTGGGCTCGTACCCCTTGCTGTCATTTTTTATTTTGGTATCATGCTGATGAACTTTCTCATGAGGCTCAAAGCCTTCCAAGCTCACTGGGCTTTGATAGTTTAAAACTTTTCTGATGGTTTGAAGCAGATTGTGAGACGTCCTGTTTCTAAACGAGTTTTATTGTGGAAGGTAGCTTATCTCAGAAATTGATATGCTTCTCTGTTTGGCTTTTTTAACACAAGCCTGCACAGGGAACAGAAGCTTATTGGCTACTCTGAGTTTTCCCATTCAGTGACAATTACAGAATCCTCTTGTGCTGAATAAGTGCTGCTGATGTACTGTGAAAATTCTGTGTCTGATAGACCCTGGATTTTCTCTTTGCTGTGCCTGTGAATTTGTATAAAGACTTTTCATTTGTCCCCAGTGCAGCCAGTATTGACTTCCATACCAGGATTTAACTAGGGAGGTTAGTGCTCAGCTTCTTAAGTGGGTGCATAGTCAGCCTTTCATATTAAGGCAGAATGCTTGCTGTAGAGTTTCAAATATTTTCAAAATCCAGTTTGTCTAAGTCAGAGCTGTGTCCAAACTGCTGTTGGTCAAGGCAACTGCTCAGACTGGCAAACAAGTGTAGCTTTTGTGAGCACCAACCCTTTTTTATCTCTGTTCCAGCTACATTACTCAGTCAAAAAAACTGCTTTTTCCTGCAGAATGTGCTTGCTTCCATTAGATTCACTTCACTGCTATGGTATAGAAATAATATGGGAATGTTACCATAAGGGAATAGTTTAAAATAGATATTAAAAGTATGCAGCCAATGTCACATCATCATCATGGAAAATTGCTGATTGCTTGGGTAGTGAGGAGATGTATTTAGGTGAAAAAATTTTTAGGAGTGATGCAGCCACATTTTAAATCAGTATAAGTTCTACAGTGTTCATTAGGAGATGATCATTATGCTTAATATGGAAGCATGTCATCTTGTGAAATGTTTCCAGCTTGCTATGGATAAATAGTTGTCTTATTTGTTCAGACATTTCTTCAGTTAAACCTGTGATGTTTTAGATTTTTTCCTAGTTAATTACTACTAATTTTGTCATTTGAGATTTGCATTTGTGTTTAAATTTGGAGTTCTACTTAGCAATGTTTTTTACTACATTGATTTAGGCTCCAGCATTTTCCTGCAAACCAGGAATCTCAGACTCTGCACAGTAACCCCTGTCATGTGTCAGGCTCCTCCTCCTCCCTTTTTCCGTGACTGCTGCATGGAATCTGGGCTGATGCTAATCTGGAAGGACAGTCACACCTCATGAAAGAATCATCACTGCTAATCAAATCAGAGTGAAAACCCACCACTCTGCATCAGTGGAGACATTTAACGTGCTGAATATTTCATGCACTGGGGGCTGTGTCTGCAGACAGAGCCCTCTCACCAGCTCCTCGTTGCGTGCAAATATTTACTCAGACACTCTGGAGTGCCTGAGCTGGTGTGCAGCAGCACTGGGAAACCTTGAGTGATCCTTCTAAGTAATGGTAATTACAAGTGACTCCACACATGCTGGGTCACGGGGGCTTGCAGACAGCCCCTTGCTTTGTCAAAGCTCCCCTTGCCTGCATGATTAAGTGGGCAGCGTGCCACAGGAAATTTGATGCATACAGGATGACAAATGTCTGTTTTGGCTGCTGAGAATTGAACTCAATTGTAGATCTGCAGAAACATCAAAACACAATCAAGGGCTGACATGAAACCCGCGACCCAAGAGAATTCCTCAGGCAAAAAAGGGCTGAACTTGAAAGTACAAGGAGGGAGTGCTTTAGTTTGTGTGGTGGTACAGCACTTTGTTTTGCTGATTCCTTGCAAGGAGGGGTAGAGGAAGTAACAACCCAGGAAGATCTCTCTGTAGTTCCAGTTGTTGCTTATGTTTAAATTGTAAATGTGGAGGGGCAAAAGAGCAGAGCAATGCAACCCAGTAAGTTTCCATTTGGTTTTTATATTTAGACTTTTAATTTTTTTTCTCTACAGTATAGAATAGCTGCTCCTGGCTGTCCATGGTGGAGATCTCCCTCCTTGTTTACCCTGATAGTATCTCCTTGTAACACCATGAAGAGTTCACTGTTTAAAATAGGGCTGCAAATGCTTCATTCACCTGCTGCTTTTGCAATTGCTAGGTCTTATAAGACTGTTTTAGAAAGTTGTCCTGTCTTGTTTCTTGCCTGTCACTCACACTGTGATAAGTGATGACATAAAGGGTCATACTGTAGAATTAGACTCATCCTGTTCCTCCCAGCAGAGGTAAAGATTGATTAAATGTCATTTTCAGACTCTAGGTCTGTACAATCTCGAGCAGCCCTGTAGCTTGTTGTGTGTGGTGAAATCCACTTCCAGGTTGGGACCAGGCTGCAAGTTTGCAGCACAAGCACGTTATCTCTGAGAGGAGAACTAGTGGCTGTGCTCCTTTGCTCTGTGTGAGGGATGGCAGAGGGTTAGTGGGTGCTGCATCAATCTCCATTTCAGCTGGAACTCCTCTGCATCAGGAGTTCTGGTGTTTGTCTTACAAGGTTTGTAGCCCTTCCTGAATCTCCTCTAGAGATGCTGCCACATGTCCTCTTTCCTCTGTTTTGTAGTGCCACTACACTGAAGGTGGAGACAAAATACCCCTTGAATGGTGTGCTTGTCAAATAATAAAAATCATTGTTCCTGAGCAGGTGCTCAGGAGCTGGGAAAAACTGTTGAGAGAGTTATTTGCTGGATGTGGACAGTCAGTGGAGCTGGTCAAATAATGAACTGCTGAAAGGAATTTGGAGTAAATATCAATATTTGTTGGGTAAATTGCTTTCAGTGAGTAATTTTTTTCAGGCTGTATTCATCTGTCAGGAGACCAGGTGATGGTGGCTCTAAAGCAAAGCCCCTCATATGGAGCACTGTGTGTTGGGATGCTTCTGGCAGTCTCTGCAGGGAGGCAGAATTCCTCCCAAGGGGAAGAGAATGCAGCTTCTGCCCTGTCCCACTTCTCTGTTCTGCTGAGCAGCTCTGCTTGAAGGAAAAGTGCTTTTTTTTATGCCAGTCCATTTGATTATTGGCAGACTTCTCTGTGTGTTGAGGCTGTTCAGTACAGAGAAGTAAAACCAAGCCAACTTTGTACTTGGTGTGCCCTGTTCTGCCAGCAGTGGCCAGATAAAACCCACAAAACCAAGGAATATCCCCATAAACGCACAAAGCAAACTCTGAAAGCAGCTGAGCTTTCTTCCAAGAGCAGCAGCTTTAATTTCTGAATGTACCAGGCTAAATTTGTCACACTCCTTTGTGCTGCTTCCTTCCAGTGCACCAGCTGCCTGTGCATGCAGCACCACAAATGCTGCTTGCCCCAGGCTTCTGTTCCTGAGTATTTCCTCTCCGTGCCTGGATCCACAGTGGGGGAGTGAAGCTGTTGGTATTGGACAGGTCCTTTCTCAGGTGTTATCAGTCTGGAGCTTTATCATTTCAAAATAAATTTACCTATAGAGATTACTACAAGCTGGAGATTGAGATGGCTTTTTTTTTTTTTTTCCCTTAGGAAAAAGTGATTTGTGAATGACAAAACTTGCATTTGTCTTTTCTACAAAAGCTTTCTATGCAATGTGTGGTTGTGTCCCACTGGAAGGAAAAGGGCATTCATAAAACACTTTTTTCTCAGTGTGTAGTGTAATACTTATGTACAACATGTTATAAGATGACAATGGTAGTTTATGTGGTTTTGCTGTGTCTCTGGATGGATTTACATGATGTCAACCTCTTCAGAGTAGATTCAATATGAGAGAACTAGTAATATATTTTTTTTTTATTTTTGACATAGGTCTCTGTTCTTCTTGCTATTCAGAAACATCAGTTAGAAAGGATCATTTTGAGAGAGGTGTATTGTATCTTTTTGAAGAATGCTGTGATCTGCTGGGTAACCAGTTAGGCCTTTCAGAGAGTTTCTTACACTGTGACCTTCTGGAGGAACTGCTCCTCCCCTCTCAGAGGGGAACAGAATCATCTTGTTCCTGTCAAGAAACGCTGCAATGGTTGTGATGGGTGTTATAATGAATCTCTGCTGAAAAGAAATTTACTATTTTGGATTTAATGTAAGCAAATCCAGCTACTTACTGCAAGCAGTCATAACATCTCTTTGCATGGAAGGAGTGAACGTGCTGCTGCTCTGAATGCTGAGTGGCTCCACAATTTCACTGAATATAACTTTAGAATCTGGCTCCTTGCAGTTTGCTTGGAAACTGGGAATAGTGAGTGGTGGTTGAAGTAAGAGAATGGTTCTACACAAAATATACACAGCTGGTCTTTTTATTGTTAAGCTTTCTTCTATGTTTTTCTGCTTCCTTATGCGCCTTAAAATACTGAAATCTGAAGGATTTCAGCTTAGTTTATCTGGGTTTTTCTTACATAAGATGGCAGGGATATAAGAAAAAATTCCAGCATGTTATCAGGTGCAGGAGAGAAGTCAAAATATATATTAAAGGTCTTTTTTAATGTGGAAAGGTGTGTTCTGTAGTCCTTTGAAAATGACACAAGGAACTGAAGTTCATGGTTTTCCAGATGTTTCCTGGCTGTCTAAATCAATATTTTATGCCTCCACCAAGTTTGCTGAAACAGTATAGCTTTTGGAAAATGCTTCTTGATGAAATCTTATTTGTGCCAAAAGCCATATAATCAGGGAAAAACTCCACTGTACCATGCTTTCACTAGAACTGTTTGCCCTGATGCCAGTGCAAGGTCTGAGAGTCACACCAGTTGTTGCAGGAGGAATTACTGCAAATTTGATAATGGCTTGTGTACCAGATTCAGACTGCTTCTGTTCTAAACCTCAGCTAATTTTGAGAATTGGGAATTCCAACAGTTGTCAAATTATTTCAAAAGGACATGGAGTAAAAGCTGGTGATGTTTATTTTTGTCTCTTCTCACTTAACTTGCTTAAAAGCACCTTCAGCTGCTCTGATCTGAAAGTGCAGAGTGTAGAGCAGTGTTTTGTTGCTGGAAATCCAGTAAACACTGAGTTGTCAGCTCTATTGACATCTGCTTGCCCTTATGTGCTTTAAAAAAATGGATAAGAAAATGGAAATCTATTGTCTTGTTTCTCAATGGGAATATCTTGGAAAATAAATCACTTCCACCCTTGTTCTATGAGGAACCCAAGGATAATTCAGGCAGAGTCTGAGTAGAAGCTTCAAGATACTGAAGTTCTGCTTTATCTGCTTTTGATTCCCTAATGAACCTTCATCTCCAAAAAGATGAGATGGTTATGTGCTGATTAATGTGGACTATTTACCATTTCTGCTGATAAGCTGGGAGGATGCATTCAATCTGCCTCAGCATGTGGCAGTGAAGTTTTAAATGGTAACAAGGACAGCTGCATCTGTGTTTGACTCCTGAAGGTCAAGTGTTTCTAAATCCTTTCCCAGCTTATAAATAAGATTGCTGATGTGATTCAGTTAGTTATGGAAACTGTAACCTCAAGGATATTTTCAGCCTTTTGTGTTGGTGGAAATACTTCTGGCTGTATTTATAGTGATATCCAGACAGTGCTTTTTCAGTGTTTTTTTGGGCAGTGGCTCATATCAAGCCACAGATGTATTTTGAATGAGTAGTGAGACTGCCCAAATCTTAAACTGGAAGTTGGGTTAGAGCCAGACTTGAAGATGGCAATTCCATGAGGAATATGTGTCCCCAAGGCCCTCAGGTTCCTTAGGTTTGTGTATTTCAGAGTCAAGTGCTGCTTGTGCTTGGGGGCTGAGATGGAAAAAGAAATGATTACTTGCAAGATTACAATCCTTCGTTTGTCAAAGTAAAGATTTTTGGCTTGGTTTTTCTTCCCCCAGTGGAATTGAAGAGTTGCATAAATTAGAGATCTGAAGTACACCCCAGTACAATCCTCATTTGGGAAAAGAGTTGACCAGAATGCTTACTGGTCCAAAAGGGGAACAGCAAGGGCAGGGTCAGAATTGCACAGAAGCCCTGCATCTTCTTCTGGCATGAGCTTTGCCAATGTCAGGGCCTGGAATGCCAGCCTGGTGCTCAGGACTGCTGCTGCTGGGCATCAGTGGTCACTAACCCCCAGGGTCTTCATATCTTGAGCAGCAGTCTTGCATTTTGAGGCTTTTATTTCCAAAAATCCTCAAGCTTCTGGTTTGCACTCCTTCTGGCTTCAGCTACTTCAGTTTCTCAGCGGCCCCTGGATGTTGCCAGTCCCCTCTGACTTTTCCCTTTTTTCTGTGGCAAAGCTGAATCTGAGCTCCTCGAGGATGAAGGGTTTCCTCAGAAGGACACAGCTGCCTCCAGAAGCCTGGAGCTGATCCTGAGTAATGGGTTGTTTATTGAGCCTGCAGATGATGGCTGTGCTTAGAGAAACGTGTACTGTAAATTACTGCTGCGAGTTCAGTGGTACCTTGCTCATAAAATACTGCCAGACTCACTCTCTTGTCAAGTATTTTGATGCTAGCCCTTCAGAGTGTTTAATCTGATCAGTAAAATTTAGCTCACTGCAGCTCCCTTCTGCTGGAGTTGGCTCCTGTGCCATGTTCCTGTTGTGAAGGTGCTCTAGTGTTTGACAGTTTAACAAAAAAGTCAAATATCTGATTGTGCAAAGGTGCATGGTGCTACTGACAGGGCTTTCAATTCTTCCTGGACAACTCCCTCACTTTTTGTGGGAGATAGCTTCTGATGTGAGTTAGATATTTTCAAATGCTTTGAGGATGTCCCTGAACTTCAGACCATAATAATAATGATTTGCATTTGAGCATCAGTCAAACTTCATTTAGTGCAGTGCTTGTTTTTGCTAGTGAAGTTTCATTTATGAAGAATAATTTTTAAAAATCAGAAGTTCATGAGATAAAGGTCCCTGTGTTGCTATGTCTCATTTGGGTCTTTAATGAGTAGTCATCAATTTGCCCTTTGATATGGAAGACATTTACTGATCCATCCACAAAAGATATTTAACATCAGTTGTGGGTCTGGATAGTTGAGCCATTCCTTCTGTGTTTGTTACCTTGTTAAATAATGGTACATTTCTGTTTCAAGCTACGTGCTGAGTTTTGCCATTTGCAAAACTGTCAGTTTATCACATGCAAGGTCTTTTTTGTCTAGAGAAAATGAATATTTTGAAGAGGTGCCTTTACAGAGGCACCAAATTTATCAGACTAAGGTGTGGACAGACAATTTTGTAAGTGAAGGAATTTGGAGTTAGAGTGTGAATCTGGTTTGCTTCTGGGATTTTGCTTTGTGACTGTAAGTCTCCTTTTGCTGTAAGTGTTCTCATTAAAAATCTGCAGAGATTAAATGTGTTATTATTTTTTTAATGCCAATTCCAAATAACCCCTCTTGAGGCACAGTAATTTCAATCAGATATTGCAAACTCTAATAGGAATGGTGGTGTGTAAATTGCTGGTATTTTTTAAATCATGTTGCTTTAAAAGTTACTTGTTTTTTGGTTTTTTGGTTTTTTTTTTTGTAATGTGCTGCTACAAGCAACAAATTTGTGCATTTGAATTTCCTGCAGTTCACTGAAAAACTGTGTTTTCTGTGTTTGTGCATTGTTTAATGTTACTGAGAGGTCTTATATGGGCTTGAATAGGAAAGCTGTGTCATAGGGATCTAGAAAATCTTCAGTAAACTCCAGGAATGAGGTGAAATGCCATGAGCCCTCTTCACAGTCAGGTATTTACCCTGAGCCTCTCAGCAAATCTGCCAAACTGCATGCTAGAGGAATGTGAGAGAAGTATATCAGTATTTTGCTTCTTTGAAAGCACAACAGAATCAAATCAGTTTTTCAGATGCCCAGTGACAGTTTGCAGCAAGAGTTGGCTGCTATGAGAGCATTCCTCTGATCCTTAACTTGTTAAACAGGGAGGAAAAGCCACAAATCAAACTGGGTTTCATTTGCCTCATCAAAGCCAACTCAAATGAGTACATTCCTCTTGTCTTTGATTCTGTTAATTTTTTGAGAGATCTCCCGAGGAGGCACCTGAATTTGAAGCATGTGGGGAGCTGCTTACTTCTGAGAGCTTAAAATGCTTGCATCTTGCATTAGAAAATCCTGCCAGCTGATGTATGACCAAACTGATGTGGATCCAGCTCCTGTGAATCACAGCTTCACGGAGAGCTGTTCAAAGCACACTGAAAAGACACCTGCTGGTCACAGCTCAGATTGAATCAATTGACCAAGTCATTGTTGCAGGCTTCCTGCTGTGTGCACATTCCCTGCCCTGTCCCAGCCAAAGCTGGGGTTGTCTCTGCTCAGCAGGTGTTTGGCCAGCAGAGCTGAATGGCAAATATCCCCTCTAGCAGGTCATAGGTATCCTACTAAGTGTCAATAACACATAATGTATGGATATGGTTAATTAATCATCTGATGCTAATAATTCAATAGACTTCAACTGAGTTACTGAAAATGTGGGTTTGTTAAAAGACTCTTTTGTCCAGCTTCCTTCTCTTACCTTCTCAGTGTGGGATTGCTGAGGACCCTCAGCAGTAGACTGGGGCAAAAGGAGGTGTGCAGAAATTCCACTTCCTCTGTGTCTCCTGTTTCCAGGACCAGTCCTCTCGGACCCCCTTCTCTTCTGGAGCCCTAAAGCACAGGATCCCTCGAAGCAGGCCTTGGAAGAGGTCAAAGTTACCTCTTCAGAGCCAGACACCCTGCAGGGACACCCTGTTATACCATGGAAGGTTTGGCAGCTGGTAAAGGACTGCTAATGGTAGGTGGAGGGCTGAGGAATCCAAAGCCCATGCAAATCTCTGAATTCCATGTAGAGACCAGTGCACCACATTCACATATTTATAAGGAAGGCAAGTTCAAAGTGATGAAGATATTTGTTTTAAGAAACTTGGTGTTTCACAATAAGTTTCTCCAGATGACTGTGGTCCAATAGGAAAAAAAAACAATCTCATATAAATTTGTTCAGGACTCTTTTTTTTTTACTGCATTTAACTTTTGAGTAGATGGGATTCTTGGAAGCAGAATTGTTCAGGTGTAAGATAGAAACTGGATGATAAGGCCTTGAGCTGGATTTCTTGCTCATCTTGGTGACTGTGATAATTGAAGTAAGAGAAGCAGGTGAGGGGATGGTTGGCTTTTCTTGCTGGGTGGTTTGTAATCACCTGTTTTGCTAAACTTGCCAGGGAGGCAGGAATGTGCACAAATCCTTCTGAGATCTGTCTGTCAAACTGCGAGTTGAGCCCCCCTAACTTGTTCTCTCTAAAAATGCAGGTAAGGATGCAACCCATAGAGATAAAACCTGATGGTTTGGTCACTGTTAGTTGTGTCTGCAGTTGTGTGCTGTGTTTTTAATGTTCTGTGAGAAACAGCAATGCCTACAGTTCCCCACTGGGTGACATGAATTTTGGTGTCATGAAGCGTTGAGATCACTGAAAGAGCTGTCAGTTCATTTCTGGGAGTGCTTGTAAACTGTCCCTGGGTGTCCATGGGGATGTGATCTTCCCTTTATCCCCCAGAATTAAGCCTGAGACACCTGACTGTAGCAGCTGATGGCTGATGCTGCAGCAGATCTTCTTGTCCCCCAGCTGGCCAAGGGGAAGGAGTGCCTCACTTGGGGCTGCAGTGTGCCAGAGGAATTGGAGACCAGGGTCCAGAAAGATGAATTCACATATTGTGAGCATGCCACATCTTTAAACAGCTATTCTTTATGGGCAGTGAAAGCTGGCTCAGCCTCCTGGCCCAGGTGTAGGTGTTCTCCTACACACCTGCACAGAGGAGTGAATTTACAGACGGGTGGATGTTGTAGGGCTTTGTTTTCAGTGTGTGTAATGTCTGTTATCAGAATGTGTTTCTTTAGCTGTCAAGTGACTTCTTCATTTTGTAACTGAGTTAGCTCCTGTCAGAACTGTCACACAGCTCTATTTTATGTCTGGTGCAAAGATAGATTGGCAAAAATTGAGCCATGCAATTATTTTGTGCCTTTTTAACTTTCCCTTTTTCATCTTCCAGTGATCTAAGCTCTGTAATTTTGGCTGTTAAGTACCATATTACTCTGTACTGGGTGATACAAGATACCAGGTGTATTTTTATACAGCTATTTTGATATTTCAAACTTGAAGTGTTTGTTTAGGTTCATCCTTTCCTGCAAGCCATAGACTGCACAATACAAAGCTAATTTTCAGTACTTTCAAGTTCAGGTGAAGGCTGTGGGAACTTCCTGCCATGTCCAAGAGTTTGTATCACTGTTTCTTTTTCCCTGATTGAATTTGTAATCACAGCTAAATGCAGACATATGACCAAATTTAATTTATCCTGATCTGTGAACCTTACCTCAGAAGTAACTTGAATGTCTCTTAACATTTTAAATTATATGGCAAAGAGATGATGTCAGCACTGCACCAGAGAAACCTTCCTGATGCCAGAAGAGGAGCAGTATCTGTTCCTCCAGCTGTGATGGCATTAATGACATTTCCTGATGGCATTAATGACAGCTGAACAATAATATTAACTTAGTTTAGGTGTGTAACTTCTTTTGGATTTGATACTCTATTTATAGCTTTGGCATAAGGTTGAACACACTTATCACGCCTCATTGCTTGCCCATTTCACCCTCAGAAAGATTAAGAGTCTCTTTTCTATTGATTCCCAAGCTGAGCAATTTGGTTTTTGGTTTCTGTACCTTGACATCTAACCCTGGGATCCATTAGGACCCCATGCCAGCAAGGTGTAGACACATCAACTACAGAAGGAAAGAAGAAAAAAGACCCTGTCTACAGCAAGGGATGCATTAATAGATTGAATTCAAACATAGAAAAGGCAATTTTTTTCCTGCTGGGAAGCAGAATCCACAGGAGAATCATCTCAGGCTAAAGAACATGATCTGAAAATCAATAGAGGCCCCATTGTGCTGGTGATGTGTCCGGGAAGTGTCATTTCATATCTTGTTAGTGCAAGTCTAAAGGAAGTTAAAGCTACTCTGCTTATAATAACTGGATAAATTCTCTTTTATCAGTGGACTATTTTGATATTCAAAGTAAAAGTGAAAAATGGTGGAGAGGCTGGTTTGGATACACTAAGATGGATTGAAGACAGTGGCTGTTAAGGGTGTTTGGTTGTTTTATTAGGCTGATGCTGTTTCCAGAAGGATTTCTAGCTCTGTTTTTAAATCAAATACAAAAGAGTAATTAAAAATAGAACACTTTTTTTTCCTGTTGTTTTGATTGGAAGAAAACTGCACTTGACATTTTTACTGTATTAATGCCCCAGGCAAACTGTAAACACCATTTGCTTTAGTGCAGTGGCTGAAGGAATTATGGCTCTTGGTTAAGTTTATCTTCATTATTAATACTTTAGGCTGGATAAACTCAAATGATGGCAGTGATAACTGCACACAGGCCTTGATATAGTTGTGGCCTTGCAAAATTAGCATGGAATGTGGTAATATTATTATAGAAGATTCAATTAAGTTATTGATTAAAACTCTCATACATCTGGCAGAAGGAAGAATGCAAGTTAGGGAAGAAAAAGGAAGAGTTATTGTGTGTACTGCAACCCAGTTTTTCAGTTTCTTTCCAGGAGGAATTCTACTTTTTTTGTGATATTCTCTTACTAAGTGGGTTTTGTCATCTTTTTGTTTTTCTTGGGCTTTTTCTTTAACCAGTTAGCTTACTTATTTCTCAGTGAAACCACAGTTCTCCTAATTGGTTTGGGGTTTTGGACAATTTCTTCATAAAATTTAGCATCTCCATCTCTCCAATGTATGCTCATCACTAGCTGTGGGATAATCTGTCCCAGCACCCCCAGGTGTTATTTATTATCCTTAATAATCTGAAAGACAATCCTACTAAAAAAAAGGACATAGTAGCAGGGCAAGGCTTGGTTGCTGCAGAAGGTTTTGCTTTACTGGAATTTGACCTAATGTTGTTGATTGGGGTGAAATATAAAGACAATTAAGGCCACCTTTGTTTCTGGGGTTTTTTAGAGGCCTATGCAATCAGAAGGCTTAAAAATAAAACCAGGGCTTGAGTAATAGTGATTAGTGTGGTATAAACAGACAAAATTTCAAAATAAAAACCTCTCCCCAACAGCTTTGATGGTATTTTTTCAGCCTTTAGGAGTGGTATCATCAGTGCACCAAGGATGGGTTTTGCAGTCTGCCCCTGGTCCTGCAAGAGCTGTGGGTCCATGGCTGTGCTGGCAGTGTGAAACCACTGTAACCTTTAGGTGTGACCTCCTGAAAAGTTGTGCTCACCCTGCCCTGTAACTCCTGTTTTGCTCTCTGTAAATATCAAACTGAGGAACTTGTTAGGTCTGTGAGAATGACAAGGCATTTTCTTGCATGTTCCTCTTCATTACATATGCAGGCCTGTATATTTGTATTTTTCACCTGTCTCCACACATGTGCAAATTTTCTGGTTCCTTGTTGAATAGGTCATAGATACAGAACACTTTTCCCACTTTTCTCTAATCTCTTTTCAACAATAGAGTTCATTGAACATCTGCTATTACATTTATTCTTGAATTTAAATGACTGTCTTAAATCTCATTAATTTGACTAATACATTTTATTAAAATTGGACTCTAAATTCAGCACTATCTGTGCTATGTCAGCTTCCTTATTTCCTCCTTAACTTTACTCATTGGAGGAAAATAGCTGCAATGGTTCTTTGGACACTGCTTTAAAGAATATTTTCTGCTGTTGTTGATTGTGCTTGGTTGACCCTAGCCATAAGCTAAGCCATCATCACCAAGTTGCTCACTCACTTTCTTGAAGTCAAAGAGGATCTCTTGACTGCAGTGCCTAATAAGGAATTGAGCATGGTTTTAAAGGGCAGATTTTAGAATGCTTCTTTTTTTTCCAAGTTCATGATACTTGTACTCCAGATGTAAGAGTGGTTATAGTGATATTTGTTCCCTTAAAATTTGGGTAGAACTCTCAACTGTAAGACAAAATTCTTTCAAGTGTGCCTCTTTGCTATTTGCACACTTGTGATAGGAAATATTTGGAGATATTTATCCTGTTCAATAAAACAAAATGGGCCCCTCATGGCCTTGGGCAGGAAGCATTAGTCCAGCAGATTCTCCTGGTACTGAAACAGTGCAAAATGAATGTTAAAACTCTAAAAATCATTGGTGACAGAAGGCTGTCCTTGTGGTCTACACAAACAAGGGATTTTACTTTTGCTCTGAAATTGCAACCTGTTCATAGTGGTTCTTTCAAATAAGGTTATGTAGCCCTAAGTGAGTTTGAAAAGCAAAGTAGTATGAGAGCAGGTATCTTCCTCATGTCCTGGTGTGCCCAACAGCTGTACAGCCTTCACTCCTCATTTTAAAATTGTAGTGGAGGTCAGGGTATGTCAAGGGACCAGTGGGACAGGCAGCCTGTCCTATTTTACCTCCAGGATTCAAAGCCAGCCAAACCATTAGCAGTTGGAAGTTGTTACCACCCAGCGGCTGAGCGCTCTGCCTAAAATTAATTTGGTGGTCTCGGCCCAGTTCTGAGTAAACACATTTCCACCTTACAAATATGATGAAACCTGGTGCTAATTGGCACCCTTGCTAGCAGCCTCATCAGAGATGCCAAAACAAATGAAATGTTTCTTTGCTTGTGCTGGTGGTCCCTCCAGGTGAGCAGTGGGAAGGAGTTGGTGGGGCAGGATGGAGAGGATGGCACAGCTGTTGCCCTCCCTGTTTTGTGGGCTAGGTCTGCAAAGCTGTCAGGCTGGTGCACTTCTCCTGCCAATCTACATGGAGTTAGTGGGATTTTTCCACCACTGCTGGGGCACTTTCAGCAGTCTCTTGGCAGGCAACTCCAGAATCTTTTTTACCATCTGTGTGGTTGATGCAGTGGTAGCAGAATAGCTAAGTGGTTCAAATGTGGGTTTCTATGGAATATTTAGGAGCTCAGAGGTGCAGCCAGTGTGGGCAGAGCATGCTGCTGACAGGTAGCTATTAATCACTTTTAGCCACTCTTTTCACTGCCAGCTGCTTTGTAAATGAGGATTGGCACATGGTAGATGAGTACCTCCTCATCGTCTGAAATGACAGGAGTTTGTACCTTGGTTCTTTTGTGGTAGCAACCCTGTAAATGTCAGCAACCCCCAGTGGAGATCACAGATTTCAAAGTGAGACAGTCCTTTAATGTACAGTAGTACCAAGAAGTCTATAGGTTTGGGGAAAATAATTATAGGGGGTTATAAAAGAGTTATAAAGGAAAATTCTTTGATGTTACTCATTTTTGTGAGTGACTGCATGGTGAGTAATTGGGGTTCTTTTTTATTGGCTATGAAGATTGAAGGAGACAGTAGCTTTCAAGATAAAAATAAAATAATAAATCCAGGTTCCTTTTTGTTTCTGATTTTCTAAGATCTCCAATATTCATCACAACAGGTCTTTCCTCTTCCTGCTGCTCCTCTGACCTGCCCAATGTCCACTGAGGTACAGCCCATGTAAATGTGACAATTAATAAAGATGGAAAGAAATGCAGTGGGAATAGGACTTATTATGATGGAGAAAGTAATTTAATAACTTAACTGACTTTCTGTAATGCAACAGACAGCAATGGAAAGCCAGCAGTATGTTAGTGTTGCCAAAAAAATGGTACTTGGGTTGCTACAGTTCTAATCCTTTATAATTAGAAAGATAGAGGTCAAATGCAAAGCACACTGAGCATTCTCGGCTGTCTCAATGAAGAGTGTGATTTTGTTTCTTATTATTGGCATGATATCAATTAATACCAATTAAATGTTAAGTATTTATCTCAGACAGCAAATGGTGCATGTTTCCATTCTTGTCAAAGCCTGGGGCTAGATCCTCAGAGGAACAAAATATCTATTCATTAAAGATCAAGTAGTACAATAAGAAGAATTCTTCTGACCTTTTCTTGTATTCAAGAAAAAGTAATCTAGCACTGCAATGCTAATTCACTTAGCTGTATGTATGACAAATATTAAAAGATTGCGTTTGCATTTTATGCTAAGAACATAAGGGCACAGCACTGGCACATTCATCTGCCATTCTCCAAGGAGTTAGGGGTTTTTTAGGCAAACTGTAAGAATTGGCTTTCTGTTGTTTAAATCCTCCAGGTCTACAGAATTCAACAAACATACCGACACCTGTGAGAACTGTGGCCCCTAAATGTCATTATCTTTAAAATTAATAAACTAAAGTAACTGGAAAAAGTTTAGACTGCTGATGTGTGAAGTAATAAGAGAAGCCTCTTCTCATGCAAAGCATCATTTGTCTTTGTTAAGTATTGCACTGGTATCTCAGACTGAAGCCTCAGTTCTGTGCTCTGCTAAATCAAAGGCATGATGACTCCATAAAGGTTATTGTTTTTGGCAATAACTTTTTAATAGCAGAATTACTCTTTTTTTGCTCCTTGCAACTCTCCTGTTGTAAAATATTTCCATCCTGATTTAGCTCACCTCAAATCACTACTTGTTTCATCCTTAGAGTATTGCCTTCTGCCAAGGTAATGAATTGCAGCAGTTTTTCATATCAAAAGAATGAGCAAAATGCAAAAGAACCTCAGTGATACAGTTCTAGTTATACCTGGCACTATTTTAACTTTCAGAACTGGATGAATCTGGAAACATTATACTTTGTTTAACCTGCCCCTATCCAACCCCACATTACACAGCTCAGAAATCAATCAAATCTTATTTTTCTAGTTGGTTGAGAGTTATTAACCAAGTACCCAGAATTTGCTGATTTAATGTTGATTAGGGTAAAAATCAATACAGGGGGATTGTTATGATGGACAAAGGGAGTGGTGGTGATCTCCTGGTGACGTGCATGGCACAGGCCTGTGGTGGCCTTGTCACTGTCACTTGCTGGGCATGTGGTTGGCTTGTGAATTCTGTGTGACAGCCACACGTTAGGTGTGCAGTGTGTGTGTTTGGCTTGGGTTTTTTCCATTTTGTTATGTGTTTTTTTTTTTTTTTTTCCCTTGCATACCATAGGTTTTGTGCCTGGTTTTGTCCCTAGCATGAATTCACCTGTCTTAACCAGGCTTTTCCTTTTCACTCAGGTGAGTCTTTGTGGTCTTACTGACTCAAAAAAACCCATGTTGAGGGAAAAGTAGGTCAGAGAGAGACAGAGGCTTTTAAGCCCTGGGCTACTGCTAAAGCCCTCAGTATTACTTGGTGCACCTGCAGTGCTTGGATCTTCTTCACTATAAAAGGAGCTTCTTTGGAGAGAATGAAAATGCAGCTCACATTGATCTTAACCTGACGTGGTAAAAACATGAGTGTTTTCAAGAATGCACCAAGGGAAAGCATTGGCTTACAGTCTAGGCTTAGGGAACTTTGAAGAGAAAAGGTGAGTAGAAAAGTTGTACTCAGTTAACAATGTAAGTGTTGGTAAAGTGGTGTTTTAGAAGGGTGAAAGCTTGAACAGCTGATAAAGTGGAACACCAGAGTTCCCACTATTTTTCCCCCCTAAATCAGCAACTTCAGGCTACTGGAAATTTTCCTTTCTCCCCAAATATTTTTTTAACAGTGATAAATTAATGATCTTGAAAATCAGTCAAATATTAGAGTGCAATCAGTGATGAAAAGTTTAATATAGAAGCAAAATGAAGAGTGTTAATCTCTGCATGCTTGCATTTCCTTCTTTGTGGGAGGCTGAGCAGATATATCCCTAGGCTTGGATTCCCAGTACAGAAAGCTGCTAAGAGGACAAGTTAATAAATAATACATTGCAATGTAAACCCCGGAACTTGAAGCTTCAATTTTCTTATTTAAAATCCTGTAGTATATTTTATACAGCAGGACAAGCTGAGACATGCTGTAGCCTTGCCCCAGTTTGCTGGAGCTGCTTCATAACACTGAAAAGAAGAAAAAGGAAAGCTTTACAAGATTGTGGGGATGGAAACTGTAGTTCTCTCATTGCAGGTTGGCATGGAGCAGTCCAGCTTTGCTACACACATTCAACAAGGATCTCAGAAGAGGTGTGGTTTAGAATTCAGTCCTTTCATTCTTTTGCCCTTGAGGGATGGAAAGAGCATTTGGGTTGTGGTGGTATGGCAGTGCTGTGGTACAAGTTAGAAGGAGGTGAAGATTTGGGGAGTAAAGTAATGAACAGATTAATCCTTAAAATTACAGTTCCTTATTAAGTGGCAGATGCTGCTCCTGGCTACATCATAGCCTGCAGTTAACACTGACAGTAAGTTCAGAATATGTCAGGTTGTGGAGTAGTGCTGAAAATTCACAGAGAAAGGGACACTTGTTGGCCTACATTTTAGCAAACCCATTCTTTTATCAGATCATCACTTGAATAGATTCTGTTGCATTTCTGTTATGTACAGAGCTGTGAAGAATGTTCACATTAAATTTGGATAATAGGCACAGCTTCTATTTGTTGAAAACTTTGGCTGTAATGGAGAGAACTGCATAATGAAGAGATGGGGATGTGGTTCACAGAATACTTTTATCTGTATAATGGTGCAGGTCTTCTGAACAAAAATGTATTTTTCAGTGATACTTTACAAAGCTTATTAAAAAAGGTGTGAAATACCTCAGAAAAAGTGAATTTGAACTGCACCTAGATCACTACACATAGGCTCTTCTCTCCATGAATTAAAAGATTTTTTTGCCTAAAAAATGTTCCATGTTCTTTCAGTTTAGCACACTTGAGTATGATGCGTGAAGCACAGGTATGCTGCTGGGGGCTCTTGGCAACCTCCTACCTCTTTTGGAATTTGTTCTTTCTGAGAGTACTCTAAAACCATCTGTGGGGATGTCTGGGTGCCATCAAATATCTGAAAAGCAACGTATGGCAAATTTCAGAACACAGGATACAGGTGGATTTAGCCTGATGTTTCTAGAAGCTCTTCACACAGCAACAAGGGCAGACAAGAAAAACAGAAGAGCTGCTAACAGCTGAGCCTGTGGTACATAAGTTGGCTGAGGAATAAAGTTCAGCCTCCTGCACGAACAGCTTGGTTGCCCTCATCCTGTTTCCACAGAGAATTTGTGGTTGGAAGAGGGAGCATTTGCAGAGTCTCTTGTCTCCTTTGCCCTTGTAGAGTCAGCCACAGTGACTGTGTGTCTCTGAGTACTTTGTTTAAAAGTCTTATGGACCTATGCAGTGGTTTATTGTTCTGTGGCAGTGCTGCACTTATGAATTTTCAATCCAGGATGATGCTTGGTACAAGACAGTGCTCTGTCTTCTTCAGCACCTTGATTTGGAGTAGAGCTGGGCTTCTGAGAGAAGATACCAGTTCCATCTGGGAAAATATTTTTTCTTCTCACTGTCAGATCAAGCTGTGAATCTGTTTTTATTGTTGGCTTTGTTTTGTTTATTTTTCTCATTTCTCTGAACACTTGGAAATCTGGCAGAAGTGGCTGGTAAAATGCATAGAATCTGAGCAAGTACAGTAATATTTCCTGCAAAACAGAGCCCATTGTCCCAGCACTGGCAGCAATCTGAGATATTAGAACAGGCTGGAAGAACCTCTTACTGGGAGCAGCCCTGTGCAGAGAGACTTGGTGGTTCTAGTGGGTAAAAGGCTTGGGGTTTATAAAAAAGAGAGAAAGTAACTTTTTGCATGGACAGATAATGATAGGAGAAAGGGGAATGGTTTCAAGCTGAAAGAGGGGAGACTTAGAGATTAGGAATAAATTCTTTTCTCAGAGGGTGGTGGGGCACTACAATTGGCTGGCCAGAGAAGCTGTGGGTGTCCCATCACTCATCCCTGGGTGTGTTCAAGGTCAGGTTAGGTAAAGCCCTGGGCAACCTGATCTGGTGGGTGGCAACCTAGAGGGGAATGGAGGTGGTGGTGGAGTGTTGGAACTGGATGGGTCTCCAAGGTCTCTTCAACCCAAACCATTCTGTGTTTCTGTGCTTGTTGAATGAAAGGATGGAATAAGGACAGCAGGTGAATCAAACCTAGTGCAGGTCACATCCTGCAGGGGCTTCCTGAAATGGAATTTCAGGTTGATGTCCTGTGAGTTAGATGTGAAGCCTGGGCCAGCTGTATCTGTAGTGAGTGACTCCTCAGAAGTGATAGTTTGCAGTGGCTTAGCTTTGTATTTCCTACTAGGAAACCCTGGCACAGCAAGTAGGCCAAAGGGAGCTCTGTAAGGATGGAAAGATGACAATAAGCTGAAGATTAATTCCTATATAAATTGGGAGAGATGAGTGTGAAACATAACAATTCCTCAGACAAGTGTGTTTCCTTGCTAATTCAGTCCCTTTCTATGAAAATAAAGGATTTTTTTTCTCTGAAGCAAATGAAAAGTGTACCAAAGCTGTCAAGGTCTCTCAGATTGAGATATAACTTTTCTTCTTTCAGACTCAACCATCTTGTTTCATTGTCAGCTATCTGATAACTTCTATTCTTGCAGTCTGCAGTCCCCTGGCACATCACACTCGTTTTGTTTCTGACGAGCAACCCTGGTGACCAGGGCATGGTCGTGCCACCTTCAGTTCATGGAGTTTGCAGGTGGCAATCCTGTGAGTGATAGAGCAAACTGATTAGCTTTAAAGGACAGTTCTCTCAGAGTACCCAAAGGTCAAGTCTTTCTCCCTTTAGAGCACTCTGGGAAGTGGTACGTGGTTGGAATTGATGCCAGGGTATTAAAAAAAGTGGATATGGAAAGGCAAAACCCAAAAAATGTGTATCTTATAAACACAGCAACTTGGATCACAGCAGGGCTTGTATTGTGATTAAAGTGTTTCAGAAGGCTGATAGGACTGCAAAGACTAATTGATATTTTAATTAGACAAATCCAAATGAACTACAGGTGTCATCCTAGATATAAGAAGTTTACGGAAGATTTCTTTTATTCTTTACCGTTCAGAGATTTCAGAGATGTATGAATCCTGGCAGTTATCCCCAGGGAGGCATTCTCATCTTCAATTTTTTTTTTTTTTGAATACTCTCTAGTCACCCTGCTTATTTGTCTTGAATATTAAACAAGTGCCTCTTAGGGATTATCACTCAACAGCCTTAGCTGGATCAAAACTGTCTAGACTGTGACAATGCACTGTATCTATCTTTGGAGATTTATTCTTTGTTTTTTCTGCCTTTTTCCTGCTGCAGTTTAAGTGCAATGCCTTTTTATTCAGATAGATTGCTTAGGAACAATGAAAAGCAATATAGAGCTGCCATAGAATTCCCAACTTGTTTGTTTTTTCCTCTTTTATGATGTTGTCTAAACCAGCAAGGTGGCTTTAGTCACGACCTTTGACTCAAGTGTCCTCAAGCGTAAAAGAACACCAGCAAACAGTGCTCACAGGGGGCTCCATTCACTTCTTACTGCTCTTTCTGATGCAAGCAGTGTATCACATAAAGCTGGGAGTTGCTGCCCTCCAGACTAATCAGGCTAAAGGCCTGGGATTGCTGCAAAGCTCAGTACAGGGCTTCTGCAAACATCCATCCCTTATTGATATCATGTGTGCCTTGGGTGGGTTTGTAAGCATGGTGAATACTCAGCATCTGCTTCAGAAGATGTTTAGAAATCAGCAGTAAGATGCAAACAAGCCTGTTGGTCTTGTACTCAGAAAAGCTGCCTCAGTGGTTTTAGGCTCTGAATGCAACAGCTTATATTTGCCAATTCAGTTGGACCAATGAGTTTAAGCAAAATGTTCACTTTTCCCCCAGAGGTAGAGCCTTATGCCATGCATCTGGAGAGGTGTGGAGTTGTACTGCTATCATGTGCAGAAACACCTTTAAAACCTGAATGTGATGCAGAAATGATGTTCTTTGGCTTGTGTGTTCCATCTCCAGCTTGTTTCTTCAGGAATGCCATGTGCATCATAGAGTCACAGAAAGGCTTGCTGTGGAAGGTGCTTTTAAAGACCATTTATTCCAACCTCCCACTTTCCACTAGTCCAGGCTGCTTGAAGCCTTCTCCAGATAAGGTTTCCTCAGGGCCTTTTCTTCAGGCTGAAGAAACCCAAACTCTCTTAGGCTGTGGAGATGCTCTCACAACAGAGGGGCTCCAACCCCTGAAAGTCCTCTGGCTTAGCCACTTCCACTTCTGGCATCTGAATTATTCCTGGGTGAATGAATGACTTTGGTATTTCCTTCAGTTTCTGTGAAACTGTGTCAGCTATTTATTCAGTGTACTTTCTTCTCTCTCATTGCACATTATCTGTTGTTACAGCCCAATACATTTGTCGATTATTAAAAATAGCATGACAAACATTTGGCACCTCACAAACAGTCTTCAGCTATTCTGTGTTTATGCTCCTGTGTGATTTGTCTTCTTGGTCATATAATATTGAATCCACTTGCCAACTTCACAATTAAAATAGTGTAAATTGAAAAGTAAAATTCCAAATAGCTTGGTCAGATTTTCTTAATGAATGATTTTTTCTATGAATGGTCCTAAAACACGCAAGGAATTTTTTTCTATCTACTCTAAAAATTTGCTCATAGTTTAAAAAAAACAACCAACCAACAAATAAACACACAAAGAACAAGTTTGGATTGAGAATCTACTAATAGGGTTTGTGTATGTTGATTTCTCATCTACAGTTTTTCAAATATCTATCAGATCTTTTGCATACTGGTGGAAGCACCTAAGAACTAAGTACAGAAGTGACCACAGCATGTCTGTCTCATGCATTTCTTTATTTGAGGACAACTGGATTTTGGGAGGGGGGAAAAATGTGATAACTTTTCATAATCTTGTGTTCAGTGTCACAGTGTCCAGAGTGCCCACCCCAAAGGATTACAAGTACAATTTAAAGAGTTACCCTACCAAGGCTTTGCCTGTCCTTTAGTCTTTGATAGGAAAAAAAAAGGCAACCTCCAAAAAACTTCGTCAGAAACCTTCAGTTCTTCTTTGGTTGCCCCCTCTATCCAGTCCTCTTACTAATCAAGTGCCCTTCTTATTTGCAGCTTCTCTCAGGAAAAACTCATGGTAGTGTTTAGTCTTGAGACCAAAAAAAGCTGTTGAGTTTTTGTTTGTCCAGCACTACTTGTTCTGTATGAAATGCTTTGAAATGGCTTAATTTTTGGAAAGGGCTAAGCACCCACTGTTTAGGAAGCAGGGTGCCTTTAAGAACTAACAATGGGCAAGCAAAAGAAATTTATTTGCAGGGATCTCAAATGGAAAACAATATGTACTGAGAAAAGATGAACACAGTAATAACCAGGTTTTGATTGTGATGTAACAGTGTGAGATTTGATGTTACTGAGTGGTTAAACACTTCATCTCTGGTCTTCAGCAGGGAATTTTTAATCAAAAATTACCCCTGTGAATTCTTAATAGGAAGGAAGTGTTATTTGCTGTAGGCTGATGGTGCTTCTTAGTGGCTCTAATTCCAAGGACACAGAATAAACCCTTTTGGAAGAGGAATAAATTAAGTAAGGATCACCTGGAAACCTGTAATAATGGTATTAACATGTACCTGCATGAGTGGACTTACATGAAATGTATGTGTAAGCAGTGTGGTGGACACAGAACATGGGTAATTGTTGTTATTTTGGCTTCAATCAACGTGATTATAACAAAGGTGGCATGAGAAGTGAAGCAGTGTGGTAAGTGCTTATTCCTTGCCACTGGACTGAAAATGTTCATTCACAGGGCCTGTGAGATCAAGAGGACCTTTGAATTTTGGTTGCTACCTCATTGCCATAATACGTTACATAAAAATGCTTTTTATGTATATTTAAATTGTGCATAGTTAAATACTCTCTAATGACAATAGTTTATGTAATAACATGAAAACGTGTACATAAGTACAGTAGAATGTTAACTTAACCCTGCTCTTATTGCCAGGATTCAGGATAAGCAGAACCACAAAAAATAATCCTTAAAATACAGAAATTTAAATGTATGTTCAGAACACTGAGTTATCTAAATGTATGATTAAGTTACATCCTTACATTGTTTAATAACTGAAAAAGGGGTAAGTTTAGATTGCAGATAAAAGTACTACAGAGATTGCCCTGAGAATTTGTGGCTGCTTCATGAGTGGAAGAATCAATTCAAATTCAGTTTGTATGGGACTCTGGGCAACCTGCTGTACTGCAGGAAGATGGGATAAATGATCTCAAAGGTCTCTTCCAAGCCAATCCATGACCTAGCTCCACAATATGAGGAGAAAAAAGACCCTTTGAAATGTAAACTTTAAATATTTTTACTCTTTAATGCTGAAGTAGAAGTTATAAATAACTGGTTATGATAGAGTTAATATTCTATAGGATACATATTTATTACAAAAAGCCATTTCTTTCAAAACTGCTGTTAGATTTGATGTTGCTAATACCAAATTTAATGCTGTGCTTATTATGTTATTCACATAATTGCCAAAACTTAAACAGAGCTCTTGCACTCTGCCATATATTCTGCTGTTTTGTAGCAATGCACCTGAATGTTTATCCATTTGTTCCTGAAACCTTAATACATCTTTGTGGTTATTGTTGGTGGCATAACAATCACTGAGCACAGACAAATCTATTCAGCACCTGCTGTAGTAAAACAGTAAAAGTCTGTTTTCAGTTCTTTGGGTCTTTGCCAGGCTACAGCCATTTACACTGCAGTTTTGGCTGCCAGGCATAAGTCTCAGGTAGTTTCTGAGACAGGGAGAAAAAGCAGGAGGAAAAAAGGCAATAAAGGGAGTTAAAAAATGCAATGAACACTTGGGCAGTTTTCTTTTGATTTAGAAAGTGAGTGTTGCCCTAAATTGAATATAAATATATATATATCCATCTATCCATATGTGTTTGGCTGGATCTGTATCTGTATAAATATCTCTGTATTTTCTGTTGAGTGGAAATCTAGAATTGATGGGCAGATCTGAATTGCTGCTCCAATCTGTTGTGTGAATAGCAGCTATTCTTGGAGCTTGGTAATTAAGATCTAATAATTTTGTCATTATGCAGGTACATTACCTGTGGGTGCTGGGGATTTCTGCTTTGTGTGTTCCTCTAGTTTTGTTTTTTTTTTTTTTCTTGCAGGGTTAAATTAGGAATAAATGAGCAGAGATCTAGTCTCAGGCCTTTAGTGCAAGATCTAATACCTGTATATTAAGTAACTCATGAGTTGTATGGTAATGAATGGGTAAGAGTTTTCTAAATGATGTTATATTGACTGGTACCAAATACATATTTTCTGTTAGCTCTCACCATTTGCATTGCAGTAGACTGGGCCCTTTTCAAGTTCTACTCCAGGCCTATCAGTAAGGGGGAAAGTAAATACGCAGTTTTAAAAGTTTTGCAGCTATGAGCCCATGATAAATTACAAAAAAGGTGATGGGGGGGATAAATCAGGTGAGATGTGCTTGGGGCACCCAAAGATGTCCTGGACTTCCAGACGCCTGCAATCAGAGAAACTGTGTATTTGGAAAATATGATCAACACCAAAAGATCAAATAATACCAAAAACACAGGACCAGAGAAGTGTTGGAAATAGAGCATCATCCCAGACCCCAGAGGTTGAGTTCATGCTGTTCCTGCTTTGCCATGGGACATCTGGGTAGTAAATACTGCTGTGAAGGAGGTGTCATCCCTTAGGTAATGCTGACCTGGAAAAGAGCAGCCCATTTGTGAGGTAATAGAGCAAGCACTGCCTGTGCCTAGGATTAAAAAGTTTTGCATGTGTTGGATGCAATGCTGAAGTAGACAATGAGGATAGCAGCCTGGAGGGAAGAAAAAAAGGTTTTAAGGAGAAATCAACAGTGAGGAGAAAGTAAGTACAGAGGAAGAAGTTATGTGCAGGTCAATTCTAATACATAACTTGACACAACTCCTGTTGCTGTTGTTAAAGTAGAATTTTATATTGTACTTTTAAGGTGGGTATTTTAGCATGTTCCTCTCTCTCCTGCAATAAACAGATTTAAAAAATTGTTTTAAAGCAGGGTGTTTGTCAAGTGATAGTCCTTCTGTGATTTCTTTTTAGGCACTTTTATTAGAGATCACTATCTAATTAATTTTCTGCTCTGAGTGGATGTTTTTATGTTCAGTTATTAGTACTCCCCTGTCTAAACAGCAGTACTCACAATTACAATATTCCTCAAAGACATTGCTTCCAGTCACCATTTATGTGCCAAATATTCAGTGTTATTTTGGAGCCTGAGGTGCAGGAAGATACAGTTGTCACATGTTCTTTGTTGTAGTTTGTGCAGATGCTGCCCTACCTTGCTTTAATTAGGGATGCACGAAGTGAGACAGCAAATGTTCACAAGACTGAGTTTTAAAGCTTTCAAGTGCTTGACAAGTTTGTGGTGGTTTTTGGTTTGCTTTTCCTCAAAGAAAAATTTTCCAACCCTCTCATTGATGGCTGTTGCTTGGAGTAGGTGTCCTTGTCACCATCGTTTGGGGCTGGAGTTTTATTGTCACATCCTGGAAGCACTGGGCCATCTTATTTTTGAGTCTTGGGTCAAAATTAGAAGAAAACCACTCCTCTGACCTCATTCTGTTCTATTATTGTGTCAAAAGCTTTGAGATCTGTCTGCTGCCCTGATATTTTCCCATTTACTTCCTAAGAGTAATTGATCTGTAACTGTCTAATTTTCAGATTTTCTGCAGCTCATACCACATCTGTCCTGATTCATTTTATGTATATTATAGGTCCTAAACATTAGGTTCCTTCTGAATTGTCTTTTGAGTATGTAATGGCTGAGTGAGTGTGTTTAATAGTCGTGCTTAAGGGCTTAAGCTCTGCTCACTGCTGATAGCTGGAGTGTAATAAATAAATCTCTAGTACCATTGCACAGTTAGGGATGATGTTATTGCTTTAACTGTACCACTCTTTTGTGGTAATAACACAATCGTGTTCATGACATGGTTAAACAAATACATCTTCATCCTGTGTCTGCATGCATTCACTGTTTTATTTTTCCTCCTTGCAAAACTTTTTGCTGCCAGGTTCTGTTTCTGGCCACTCTGTTACCAGAACTGCACAGGACTCAATATCATGAACCCTTTGCTCTTGAATTCTCAGCCATTCTGCCTGCATGAAAGTTCTCATTATTTATAAGGAAAGGAATAACTTTCAGAGTTTTGTGCTAACTCGAGTGCATTACATTGGCTAAGTCAACTTTTCACTAACTTTGTGGGTGTTATGGCTTCCAGAGTAGCATGAACCTCAAGAACCTGCCCTTATCTTTTATTAATCCTTTTAGATTTTCTGCATTAGTGGAGCTGTGGGGAAGGTGGCAGTGGAAAGAGAAAAGTTACTCAGCTTTAGTAACCAAAACTGCTGGTGGTGGAGAAACTGGTCAAGTTTTAAGTAATGTGAGGATTGTTATTTTCTGTACCAAAAGAAAGGAAGTAACTAGAATAATTCAAACTCTTTCTTTTGCCAACAGCACCTGTTGTGCTGTGAAAGTAACATGAAAAGTTCAGACTTGCATGACAGTGTCTCCTGTTGTTGGTCTAATTTGATAGCAAAATCAGTGGCATCACTGGTTACCTTGGGAATGAAAGAGATGATTCACCCAGGGCATCTTTTGTTTTAAATCTGAAAAGCTCTAAAGGGAAGGAGGTAAGGAAAGGCTATAAAGGAATAAATTTGCTAACAGTTTGTACTTAGTGACTTTCTATAACTCAATAACCAAATAAAAAAAAAAGATAGTCAGTACATTGGAATTTAATGAGGTGATAGAAGCAGAAGGTTGAGAAAGCTGGTATAAGGTCACTCTCTGCAGCCATGGAGCTGAGCTGTTCTTTGGTAAAACTTGAGTTCATGGTATCTTCATTTATATCTAAAATATTATATTGACACCCCCCCAAAAGAGTGCATGCCAAGTAGTTTAATTACACCATAGAGTATGGAATGGTTCATGCTGGCATTATTTTAATAATGAAGTACCTGCATGTTTATTGTGAGCTACAGGCTCAGACTCAGGTGGGAGAAGCACACCATGCTTTTTATGGCCATCTTGCAACCCCATTTTCAGTTCAAGCTGTGACACTGAGGCTTCCACTCTTAATATTTATGGTGGAGACTTCATATAGAAATGAAAGCAAGTAGAGGATGTAAAGGATATGCCAGAAAGATCATCTTCCTGGGAATTCAACCTAGGAAGCTGTTGCAGGGAGGTAACAAATTTACCATCATTATTCATTTCCATTTCAGTTCCTAATGATTTTCATTGTTTGTAAGCACCTTGTTTAGGAGATAATGAGAGAAATAGTTGATGTGTCTAAATATCTGAAGATCCATTACAGTTTTGTCCCTCCTTATCAGCATTCCTCTGCAGCTCCTGTCAGGCCTGCCAAGCTCTTTCATGGATGCTGATGTGAGGGGAGGCATGGGCTGCTGTGATCCTCTGGAACAAAATTTGGCTCTGCCCCCTTTGTTTCTCTGTGCAGATGATTACCTTGCTGCTCACAGTCATTAACACTGTATTCAATTCAACCTTATTTTAAACTCAGATTATTGGTTTAGAAAGCAAATACACTACCAGAACTTTCATGGCAAATAACTTGTATCTGCACAGGTTTTTATCTCCTCTGCTAATAGACTTTACAAAGAGTCATTGAATCATAAAATGCTTTCTCTGTAACCTCTTTCTCTTTTATTTGATACCAGTTTCCACACTGACAGTACTACAATAATATCCTTAAGAAAGGGAAACAAAAGCCTTGCTCTCTTGCTTTTTACTCCTCTTGCCCCATGGCTTTTGCCTTTTAACGTGGATAAAAATGTGTAATGAGGTATTTAAGAAACACACTGATATCTTAAGTATTATTTTCTTTGGTATTCTAATCTTTCAAGCACTTTCAGCTCTTGAAACCTTATCTTTTGGGCAGCTTGCCATGCAGTTTTCCTGCTGCATTGAATGCATGTGCAAAGCTTTACCCAGTCAGATTGGATGTGCACTGACACTTGCAACCAAATGGAAATAACTCGCTTGCTGAATTTGCCTGCATGATTGTTTTTTCACAGGAAGCTGTGTGTGCAAATATCTTGATTAAATTCAGGTTTCTCATGCAAAGTTTGGGAAATCTGGTGCTGGGAAAAAAGTAAATTTACATTGAAATGCTCTTCTGCTACAAGTTAAATTCCAATTTAGCCCTGTCAACAAAAATTAAGCTTATGTATACAGAGGGGTAGTCTGATAGATTTAAAGGCAGGTATGATGCATATGACTTGGAATGTGATGGTAGTTAATGTTGTCTGAAGAGCAGATAATTTTAAGTTACAGACTGAAGCCATAGGAACCTGATTGATGCTATTTAAAAGTTGCCAAACTGTTTTTCCCAAGTTTGAGATGAAAAAGCTGCCTTTGATTAGTGAGCAGATCATTTTATAGGCAAAATAAATGAGATTTACAACATGTAAAACAAAGGCTCAGAACCCAAGCATTTACAGGAGTCTCTGTGCAAGGCAAGTTACTGAAGTTAGAGTTTGGCATCTGGAGGTGAATTTGAGGGACTGGAACTGAAATATGTCCCTCTGCAGGACAATTCAGGTCACCTGTTCCATTTAGGCTGTTGGTATAAATATCTCTTCACTAACACCACAAATACCTTTTTCTGAAGGGATCTGCCAGGTCCTGTCCCTTCAGTAGTGAGAAATATCAAAAAAAAAGAGATGTCACTGAGACAGTATGTTCTAGAATAATGGTAAAAGGGTGACCCTCTGTGCTCATCTGTGTCTCTGGCTGTGCTGGTTTGAGCTGGGGTAGAATTAATTTCCTTCCCAGTGGCTGGAATGGGGCTGTGTTTGAGATTTGTGCTAAAAAGAATGCTGATGATATGGAAAAGATTTTTATTTTTTGAGTAGCAAATGGTAATAATTATTATAACCATTAGTCAGTGCTAACTTGGGCTGAATTCAATGTGTTCATGTGAAAAACTCCTTTTAGTCTTCTAAGCAGGCAGGTAAATGATAATTTGTTTTTTTCATTATCAACCAAAATGAAATTCTTTTTGAAAATACGAGCAGAAACAAATACATTCTTATTAACTTCTGTACAGCTAATAAGAATGCAAAGTTTGGGATGTGGCTAGGAAAAAATGTTTTTTTCCCTCAAATAGTTGATTTTTTTGGGTACTACATTTTGTCTTGTCGTTGCTTTAGGGCCAGTTGTGGCAAGTTTTATGTTCTGCTTTGCAAATTCGATAGCTGATTTTGCAATAAATCACTGGATATTTCCATGAAAGGCAAGAAGCAGCTTGTATGTTGCTGTCCCACTCACTTCAGTCACATCAAACCCATTAAATTGGTGGTTATGTTAATGTAAATTAGAAAATAGCATGTTATTGTACTTTAAAATAAGCATGTCAATAAAGTGATTAAATCCCAGGAAAATAATAAATGCTGAGATGAGATGATACTACTTGATGAATGAGAAAATTAGGCAGTTGCAAATAGTATTTGAGCTTTTCTAATGTACTGTATGTGCAGATTAATTACACATCTACAGATTGAAAGCACAGTCATTCCATGGACAGAGATTGTCAAGATATAATTAATATTGAGTTTTGCTTTGTGTTCCTCAGACTTGTCAGTAAACCAAGTGCAAAAAATGTTAATGAAGTGCTTTTGATTGGTAACTGTGTTTCCTGTATTTTATATTCTGTGAATATCCTTTTTCAATTTGAAATTCATTCTTCGAGCCAGCACAAAATTTTTGGAGCTGTTTATTTTCCTTACATGAAAAGATAAGTGTACTCTATATAGCACAGGCTCATTATTAGCATCTAATTGGGTAAATACTTTTTAAGCATCATGAAGGAAGTATTTTCTGGGGAAAAAGAGAAAAAAGTCCCTGTGAGTGTCACTTGCACCTTATTAAGTCTTCAGTGGTGATGATTGGTTCATCCTGATAAGTTATCAAATAGAGAATTGTTGTTGCTGTTGATGTTCATGCTGGATAAGTTATCAAATAGAGATTTTTTTGTTGTTGTTGTTGATATCAATGTATGAAAATGGATTGCTGGTATTCCTCTTTATTTTACCTTGTATTCCTTTTTTTTGTACTGGAAGAAGTGAGGGTGAATCAAACAGTTCACTTATGACAGGAGATGTTGAAAATTTTCTGTCAAGTCCTTCTGGAAACACTCAGGAAGAGCACAAGAATTGTGGATTGGTGTGCATGCTTACCTTGTGACTGTGTAGCTATTTGAGCAGTGGGGCTTTTTAGCTCAACTGAAAAAAAGCCTAAAATTATAATTTTAAATGACATTATATCAATATAATGCATTTGTGGTTTGACAACAGTGAGGAGTGATGGAAGTGATGCCCTGTTTCCATCCAAAAAGAAAAAAAAAAGAGAATCAGCACTCCCAGAAATCTGCATGCTTGTAGAAATTTATTTCTCAAAAACGTTGTGGTGTACAGGAATTGTCCTCTGTCATTGGTGTTTTCCTTGGGGCTGATGCTGGCACAGCTGGCAGAAGGCACAGGAGCAGAGCATGGGATGCTTCCATTTTCCTTTAGACTTTCTTTTTTCTCCTCAGTATCAGTGTTTGGCTTGAGAGAGTAAGATTGGAAAGGCTTAATGATTAAAGATAAAAGTGAGTTTTCACATGTACATAATTATTTGCAACAATACTAAAAAGTGCTGTAAATATAAAAATCCTTATACAGGCAAGAAAATCTTAACATATTCTTCTCCTTCCTTGAGTTTTCTTTGCATTATCAAATAGCTGCATATTTTTTACTCCCTTTTGATCAATTTTGCCAAAACAAAATTAATATAAAGAAATCCTTTGAACTCAAAAAGATCTGACAGAGGCTTAGTCTTTCAAATGCTGAATTTTTAATCTATTAATTCTAACACAAAAAGGAATGGAGGAAGACTTTGATTATAAACCCAGAAGTTTGTTTTGGTCTTTCTTTTCTTTTTGGTGTTATACAGGCAAACACTTATTTTCCTTGACAAATGTTTTCTAAGATAATATTACTTGTAACACCCTGCTGCCAGTTCTGCCTCCTACATTTTTATAGGATGAAGGAGAGATAAAGATGTTTTAGAGCAAACAAATTTGGCCCTAACAATTAATTCATGCTCCATGACAATTTTTCTTAAAGCTATCATTGTGGCCTACTCTTGGTGTACTCCTTTGGGTTTTGGTTGAGTAGTGGCTTTTTTTTGTTTGTTTGCTTTTTGGTTGGGAATGATTTATGTAATTATTCATTCTGAAAATTCACTTGAGTTCAGATTGCACAATAATTTGAATTTAGAACTGAAACTGCATGTAATTCTCAATAAGTAGGTGTTCTGCAACTTGAAAAAGTGGGTAGGTAGCCTCTGTGGTATGGATGTTGAGTTTAGAGGCATTTCTTGTTATTTCTCTGTATTTACAGCTGGAAAAATAACAATTTCCATGGCTTTTTGTGTGTAGGATTTTTTTGCATAAACCCCACATTATTTATAAAGGTAAAACAACATCCTGTGTTGGGTTTTTTTGTTCATCTTCTGTTCTGGGATCAAGGTTCCTCAACCTGTTACAGGAAAATTCAGTGTTGTACTGCAGATAGCACAGCCCTGCTGTGTTGCTTTCAGTCGAGGATGTGTTAGTTTGCTCTAAAGAGATCCTTTCCTGTGGCTGAGACCTCTGGAATGTGTGAAATGTCATCCCCTGGAGCTGGGTCTGTCTGTGTCAGGATCCTGGAGCCTCCCTGACACTGCCTGAGCTGCTCTGTCAGCAGGGTGAACGTGGACACACGTTTGTCTTGGGCTCAGCCCTGTTATGTTTGGGTGTGCAGAAAATTCTGTAAGGGACCTTTGGGGTCAGTGAGCTCTGGACAGTGATGGATTTCAGTTCTGAACTCCTTGGGAGCTGTGGGTTTATCCCTGGCTGTGCCAAGGATGGGTGATTCTCAGAAACAGGTGTAGGTATTAAGCAGCATGAAAGAAACAGCCTAAAAAGGTGAAATGGAGCCAAGTTTGACAGCAAACCTGCAGTGTCCCAGGCAGGTTCTTGGCACCAGAGCAGAGCCAACTTCTGAGACAGGGAAAGTGGAGAAAAGTCTCCTCCCACAGGCAACTCTTTGGCAATACTGGAAGTTTTTGGGAGCAGACCTGTGGAAATTAGTGGCTATTGGAGGGCCACAGGATTAACCAGTTAGAACAGAGTATGAACTTTGGCTTTTTCTTGCACTTCACAAAAATTTGGTACATACACAGTTCATTGAGTTCATTTCGTTGGGTTAGGCAGGTAGATGGAGAGGAAGATGCTGTGTGACAAAAGGAGTTTGTTTTTGGCAGATAGTCTGAAGGATGTGGGGAAAAATTTGGGTAAAACCAGAAAAAAGATGGTTTTACAACACTGACTTATGTAATATTTCATGAGTTAGGTGAATGGCACTGAAAAGAGAAAAACAATGAAACTCAATATCATGTTCCTGAATGTGAGTATCTGTGAAGGTGCTTGTTTCCCATTTACAAGTAGCTATGAGTCCTGGCTCCAAATTAACATCACAAAACCACCATTAATAAAAAACTAAAACAACAAAAAACCAAATGGAATGATGCATTATTCATATAGGAACAAGGTGTGAGACAGGAACATATATGACTTACTGTGCACAGAACAGAAACATTGAGCAGCTGATAATTAATTAGCAAGCTGATAATTTAGACTGGTTTAATAGCTACTTACTCATCCCACAATAGTGTTATTTACAAAAAAGGGGATTTAGAGTACACTGAGGAAGTGTCACATTAGTGATGTGATAATGGGACATATAAAACTTCACACTTCATTCATTATACATCCATTATACTACAGATGAAGTCAGATAATGTTTATAGTCTTGGAGAGTGACTGAATGTTTAAAGCAGGTTATTTTATAGCACTTTCTAAGTCATATGGACAGTTCAGTCATTGTGAATGAAATTCAGCTGTTGCTGAGCTGAAATATTGCATTTAGTACTGGATTGTAAATCTGGAACCTGACTTAGAAATCACATGAACTCTTAAGATGGTCAGTGCAGGTTTTTGAGGGCTTTAGAAACACTCAGCCAATACCTTCAAGGGGGGCATTCAGATGGAATTTGTAATTAAAAACAGGAGTAAAAGAATGCAGGATATTCTATTGGGAATGGATGCTTCCAAAGTCATGGTTTTGAGCCTGATTTCTAATATTTAGGCACTTGGAATCTTGGTCTTTTAAATTTAATTGCTAATTGATGTTTCTGTGAAAATTTTAACCTTTTATATCTTTATAAGTTATGATGGTAAATTTTATCAAATACATTGCTATGTTCTTACAGAAATGCAGAGTGTTTTCCCAAGTTTCAAATTAGTGCTGACCCTCTACAGCCAAGATTTAGTACAGGGGGTTTAAAGTAACTAAACACAGCAAAGTAATATTAATGTGAGTATCTTGATGTGGTATCAAGGAATACCTTAAAATTTTGCAAAGATATTTTAGTATTCTCCCCCTTCCCACAGCCCCCTGCCATCCCTTTCCTTGGTGGAAAAAAAAAAGCTCCAGGTGTAATTTATTTCCCTCTATGTTAGAACTAGATTTGAACAAACACATCAGCAAAGATAGATACACCTGAAAATTAACAAGGGCACAGTTTTCTGCACCTGTAGCCCTCCAAAAGTACAGACCTATTTTTGCTTAAGCTTTGCATTTTAGTGCCAAAATTCTAAAACCAAAGTGAAACAAAAAAGAGCAATACTGATTTTTGCTAGCCAGATATATTCTGCATTTTTACACATCATATTTACTGGTAGCAAAACAAAAATAAAGTTAGTTGAAGCATTATTATGGGAGGTCCCATAAAATCTATTATAGTCACTTGCCCTGCTCAGGTAGGAGGATTATTTGTTCTATTAAACTTTAGTACTGCAGATTAAATTTTAAACTGTTAAAGTTTTTATTTCCTATTTTTCCAATGCTCTGCTTCTTTTTGTGACTAATTATTTTGTTATAAACCCAAAATTTTTACTGAAGCTTCAAAGTAAAGCTTCATGAGTTGGAAGGCATTACAAGGAGCAGCTCCCCCAGAGGCAATGTTAATGCTAAATACACAGTGTGAAAAGCATTAGCATGAAACAAGGAATTTAAAAAGTCTGAAGATCTCTTCTCCAAAAGAATCCAAGGATCAATGGGAGTCATTGATGGGATTCATGGATATTGACCCAATCCCTGGATATTTTAGTGCTGTTCTGTGACAGCCATATGTCTTTACAAATGTTCACAGTTTAGCATGAATATTTTCAGTTTAGCCTTTATATTGCTTGTGAATGTCAGAGGATGAAATCATTTTATATGAAACAGGAAGCTGAGTAAAAAAACAGGTGAACAGGGAAAAAATATGTAAAAGTAAAATTTTGGTCTCCTAAGATCAAAAACCCCCATTTTTTATAGTTTCATTAAAGATTATAAAAATCTCCTGGAAGTATGCTGTGAAAAGAAAGGTGTCTGAGAGATTTGAGGTTGTAATGATGCCAGTGGTTTGTGTGCAGGTATATTATTTGTCTCAGCATGCTGCAACATTTGGTTTTCTGCTCAACAAGGTACTTAGGAGACATCAAATTCAATCTTCAGGAGTTCTGAAATTGTTTGCTTGTCTTAAATATCTTCTTTCTGAACTAGGTGTTTATGGTCTCAGTGATTAAAACAAGAGATGGGATAGCCTGAGACTCCTGACCAAATATAACCTTTCTTATAGTATGTGATGAGAAAATTAGTGGAGTAATTTAAGAGATTTTTTTTTTAGTCTGGTGTTTATTACATTAGTTAGAAATATAGTGGAAAATTGTACCTGTGACATGGAGAGAATGCTGTAGTGGAAATTCTGAGGAGGATAATGCTGACATTAACTGGGCTCTGGAATCACAGTGAAGCTTGGGTGCCTTTCCACCAGTGTCACTTGTGGGGGACACTTCACACAGCCCTCGATGGCATTGCTTGAAATGAGGTGTCTGAGGTGTTCAATCAGAGTGGCTGGATGTGTGTGACTCATCTGACTTTACAAGGAGTGTTAATTTCCAGAATAAAAACTCAAATTCTGAAGACAGAGCTGGATTTTTTTTCTTTGAATGTGCCTAAAACTGAACCTCATGGGCCATTTCTGAAAAAATGGACTTTTTTTCTCCATACACCTTCAGTAATTAAGAGTGGCAGCTGATGATCTTAACAGCAGATCTTTGCTGCATTTCATGCACTTTGCCCTGGGAGTCTGAAGGGGACAGCAATTGATTTCACAGGCAGTTGGGTAGCTGCTGTTTCCTAGGTTGAGGGGATTTATTCCGTGTACATGAAAGGATAAATGATTTATCTTAGGAATGAGCAGGTTTTTTAATAGTTTGAGGACTAAACATATTAGTGCTTCTGGTTAATTCCCAGCTGAAGAGCATGTTCCAGTCACTGCCTAAATATATTGCTTTTTGCTTAATTTTTCACTTCACATTTTACTTCTAATCTCAAAGATCTTCCATAACCTCAGTCCTGCTGAGCTAAACTTTCATTTCCTCCACATCATCCTGTGCCATGTATTTAATAGATTGTCATTTATTAATCATCTCCAAATGCAAATTGAAAATGTCAGGTGCTGGAGCCCTTGTCATCCATTCCCTAGGCCTTGAAATTCTCTGCCCAGGGTATTGGATCAGCAGTTCTGTGGATGGGTTGAAAAACCAGATGAGTACACAACCAATGTCAGATGTTCCAGGCAGCCTGGCAGAACTGTGAAATCTCTTCTTTTGTTGCTGGTTCCTTTTTTTTCCCCTCCTTTTCCTACAGTGCCTTGCTATTCTCATCATGAAAGGAACTTTCTAAATGTATGTTGAATAGCTAAACACTGAGCCAATTTGTGAAACATCTTGATAATATTTTAAACCTGAATTAGGTTATTACCTTGATTGCATTTGACTAATGTGCCAGCTCATTAGGAAGCTGGTGTACATAAAGCAAGCATATTATGGTAAAGAGTGGATGAGATTTTACTCATATCTTTTAGAAAGACATCGTGTGCAAGAAGAAGAACACAGTCAGAATCAAAGCGTGCAGTTATTGTTAAAATGGTTTTCTTCTGCAATTCCATTTCTAAAGTATAGATTGAGAAAATTCTTATTCAATAAAATACCTCCAAAGCCTCTGTTTCCTCTTTTGCACTCTGACACACCTTAAAAGCCTTCTTTTCCACTTCTGCACTTAAAAAAAAGGAAACAGAACTTGGCTTTTTTATTACTGTAACCAAGAGACCTAGGAGAATCAATTTACTGATCTTAAGTGCCAAATTAAATTATGAAATAGCAGATGTAACGGGTGACAGGATGATTGGGATTTTTAAAAGAATAATGGAGAAATCCGGAGAAACCAGTAGAGGGTTCCTTTTGAAATAACAAAAGTCCCAAATAATAGAAAAAGCTGCTGGGTTTTTTTTGCTGTTTTAAAAGTGGCTCTTTGGTGGACATTATTTTTATGAGGACCAGAAGAAAGTGAAAAGAAGTAGAAGATGGCTGACTAACAAAGAAACAATAGATATTCATAGATATGTCCTTAAATGATTATTTTTTCTAGTCTTCAGTCCTACAACTTTCTTTGGACTGTAAAGGAGTTCCCTTAGTGCCACGAGGCTGTTCTGCTGTGGCTCCATTTGACATTAGAGAGAGCAATGTAATTGTTCTCCAGGTGCCTTCATTCAGAGGAGGCTGAGGGTGCCTGTACCTGCAGCACACAGGAGAATGTTTGTGTCAGAGTTGAAGGAGTAAATGGCTTAGAGCTGTTTCTTTATCTGCACCTTCTTTTCCTTTTGGCTGCAGCTAAGAGAGAAGGGCTGGATGTGTTGGATCTGATTTGATGCTATTGCAAGCATCAGGTGAGGTTTCACCTTTTTGTGGCTTTGAAAATTTATTATTGCTTCGTGCAACAGAGAAGAGTGGAAGAAACATGGCTTGAAAACATTAGGAATGGAAATGACATGTGGTGGTGGTGTCCTTGGTAGCAGTGCCCTTCTGCCAAGTGTTTCATTAATCTGTAAGTGTTCCTGTTATGCCCTCATAGGAAGGTGTAGCTCATGTAACAGAGAATTCAGATTGTTTGCAGGTGGCTTTTTGATGAATGTATCTTCATTTTTACAATGCAGGCTGCATAGCCTCACCTACCCTTGCTTATAGTGAAGTGATGTTGCTCCACTGATGTTGAACATGAGGGCTGAAGCTCAGGTGTGATGAATTGAGAAATGAGTGAAAATACGTTCATTTTTGTCAATGCCGTTCATTTCTGTCAGTGTTGTTCTTGCAGAGGGTGGTATTGCTGGTAGTGGAGGTATAACCTAATGAGTTTAATGCTGCATTGCTAAGTATTTAATCATGTCATGCTCTGCTGTTCATCCTTAGTTAATATATGTCACAGACTAATGAAAGTGTCAAGGTTAAAAATATAGCGGGAGTACATCATACAGAATGATTTCTAGTTCTGGGAATAAGTTCATTTTCTTTTCTGTAGTATTTTTTCTTCTCTACTTCCACCTTCATCTCCCTTCCCCTACCTTTTTAATATTTTGAGCAAAGTGTTTGTAGAGCCTCTTTCTACCCCTTAGATAAGGTTTTGTGGCTCTTGTTTCATTAGACAGGAGAAAATCATGTTTTTCTCCCAAGGATTTCACACTGGGCTGTGCCACCTGGTCCTCATTTGGTGAAAGGCTGTAACTTTCTCCACATAACTTTGTTAGGAAACCTCTGATACTTGTAGAAATATTATTAGGAAGACTTGTAGATATGGCACAAGGAGGAGAATTTGTTTCAGATTTCAGCAGGTAAATGGGGCAGTTACTGCTGCTGTTCCTACTTCATTTTCCTTGGTGTGTGTGAGAAGGCTGACAGCTAGGAGAGAGGTAGATCAAAAAGGAGTTAAAACTTTATTTTTAAAATTTAAGTTCTGTTACTTAAACTCTAGTCTAAAAAAAACCCATGAAAGGTTACTTCTTTTCTTACTTTTTAATTTTTTAATTCAGTGCTAATTTTGAATTGTCATCACAATAATTTGATTTGGGCTTTTTTGCAGGCTCAGTTTCAAGTAACACTAGTATGGTCAAGAAAGAAATTATTTAAGGTATCTTTGCCTTTGTTCTCCTGTATTTGTAGTGTTTTGCTACATTTTCTATACAGTGAACTTTTTAACATCCATTCAATGCATTTGTTGCAATAAGAATGCTGTGAAATATGAAAGGCCTGGGTGCTGTCAAGAACCTTATCAAGAAGTCTGTAAATTATCTGATGTAGTGTTAGACTGTCCATGACTTCATTTTTTTTCACCCTGACATTAAATGAGGGGAAAAACAATTACTGTCAGTGTACAAGTCCTCCCTGTCCTGTGTCACATCCAAGAGCTCTCTTGGTTAAATAAAATTATCTCCTCCTCACTGTTCTGGAGTTCTGATGCCACAATTTCTACCTGTTCATTAATCTTTTTTTCCCCCTTTTTTTTTTCCTGTCCTATTTTTCCTGTAAATGACTTAAACTCATGTCTGGCAAGTGTTGTGGGGAATTCACTGTTTGGAGTCTGGTATGGACTGTTAAAATACTGCAATTTCTACAGTATGCTTTTTGAGTGGTATGGGACTTTACACATTCTTGAATGGACTAAAGTCAGGTCTTTAATGCAGAAACAAGCACAAGAAATGTAGCTTTGTCACTGAGGAATAACTTGGAAGTTTTTTGGTTCCCACAAAACCATCATCACCCAAACCTCTGCATTATTTGAGTGGAATCTTTTGTCAGATGATCACATTGTCATTTATAAGTGACTGGGGATTGCAGGACTCCTTCCTTGGAGTTCAGGGAGTCTTTGGGAAGGGTTGAAGACTTTTGTTCTTGTTGCTTTTAATATTTACTATGAATGGGATCATCCTTTTATAATCTAACTCCCTGCTGGTCAAAAGCTTTTTGAGCACATTATTTTACATTTGTGTAATTTTCTCTTATTGTGTTTTGGTTTTGTACACAAGATAAAATTGTTAGGACAATTGCCTGGTAAGACAAAGGTTTGACCTTGTCTGTTATGCCTTCATGCTAGGAAGGGGCAGTTTATGTAACAATTCAGATTTTTTGCATGTGGATTTTTGATGAATGTATCTTCATTTGACCTTGTCCTTCTCCTCCTCAGTCTTTCAGTCTGACAGCAAATCTGTGTTCATTTTTCACTGTGCTCTTAACTGTGTGACCTGAACTCAGAAGAGTTGCTTAATGAAAACAAATTATTAATGCCAGTCTGCAAGTCTTCCCACTTAAGGGCATGAGCTGGTAGCACGTCCAGCCCAGACTATCAACAATAATTTTTGCTTTTTTATTCTTTATAATCTGGTCACTGCTGGTGCCTTACTTAATGGAAAGAGTTGCCACCATGTGGAAGGCTGCTCAGAATGGAAATGCTCCCTGGCCTGCATTCCAGAAAATGCAGAGATCCTGTGGCTTGTGTTCATAGGATGCAGCAAAAAAAGCACAAGAGGGGCATGTCTCTTACTTGACCAAATCATATGAATAAATGAATAATATAGTAATGAAAACTATTAGTGAAAGAAAGAAGAGATTCAAAGAGTGATCCCCCTGACTCCCCAGGATTCTGTGGAGTTTGATCTGCATTTTTTTGGCCTCCCTAAGGTCTGGAGATGGTAGTTGGGGAGGAACTTGACTTTTTAACTCCCACTGCTGCCCAAACCTTTTAACTTCCTGAGTATCACTTGGGACTTTGATATTTCATTATCCTTTTGCATAATTGCTGACAGTGGCACAGTAGGTTCCTCTTATCAAAGACTCCCTGAAGTAATGTATTCTTAATAACAAAGCTAAAAGTTCTAATGGTGATATTTACTACTAATGAATTTTTGTTTCTAGAGTGTATCTACTGCACATTTATTTTCATCAAGTGGAAAGGGACTATGTACAGGAATAAACAGTACACCACTAGTGGAATTTTGAATAAATGGACCTTTGAGAAATCTAAATTAAATAGTGTTGAGTAGATAAGATGAAACTGAGAATTCCAAGAAAGTAAAGGACAATAATTGAAATTTTACAAATGCAGAATGTTTTCCTTTATTGTCCATTTTATATCCAGGATTCAGAGATTTCATGCAAAAAGTGATGTTATCACTCTGTATCTTGAAATCATTGAACTACATTTTTTACATTTTGTCATTTTTTTAACCAACAATGCATACAAATTACATATCTATTGCATATATGCCAATTGTTTTCTCCTTTCCATGACTGAGGCATTGCTTTAGCCAATGGAAAACTTAAAAACCTCAGGAACATGATAAAAATGTTTTGTACTTTCTTCCAACACCTTTTGTACATCCGTCAGCGTATGTTGCACTGTGCACTGACAGTTTTGTTTTCCTGACAGTGTTGTAATTTTAATCTGTCTTTAGATTTTGCCGTGTTCCACATTCTGTTCTGAAATACTGGGAATGAGAGAAATGTGTTTTATTCCTAAGGAAAATTAACAGGGGAGGGGCAAGCAATGAGTGGGTGGTGCCTACTTGATCATGGCATCACCACGTGATGGGGCAGCTTTGATCTTTTGGGACTTTTGGTGCTTTTTTGGGACTTGAAATTCCAGAGCTGCATTTAATTTGCTGTCAAAAAAGTGTGTATCAGTAATTTGCTGATACACACTTTTTTCACAGCAAATTAAATGCAGTAATTCGCTGTCAAAAAAGCAGTGCTGCTGAGCAAAGATTAACCACGTGTAAATATTTCAAATACTGGAAGGATAACTATGTGTGTGTGTGTTCCTGATTTCAGTCTGGAATGATTTCCCCCCTGTACAATTAACTGAACCCCAAAAAAAAGAAGAGAAGTTGATAATGGAGGTGCAGCTCACTGAGATGTGGAGCTCCAGTTGCAGTGTCTATAAACAGCAAGTGGAGTGTGAAGGATTAGTTGGAATCCCAGCAGGTACTGATTATGAAGAGGAGTCAGAATTGAAGCACAGGGTGAAAGAGTTGAGAAAGATTTATCTGAAATGGTTTTGTTGCTCTGCTATGATTTTTAGAACAACCAGTGTGCCCGTCACACTCTGGGTTTTTCTCTCCAGTCTCCCAGAATGTGAGAATAATTTGGTGTGTGTCCGTGTTCTCCTCTTGCCCTCCCATCCTGTTCCTGTGCCAGAGGGCTGCAGTGTGGGCACTGCCATCCTCGTGGCATTGAGCACCACAAAGCAGCAGCAGTGCCTCAGCAGGCAGGGCACAGCCCTGGCCACTCGTGTGTTGATGGTGCTCACAGGGGTTTGTTGAGGATGGAAGAGACAGGATCTTGATTCTGTGATCAGAAGGCTTCATTTATTATATTATTATATATATATACAGCATTATAACTACACTACATAGAGATAGAAAGGAAAGAGGCTTCCTAAGAAGCTGGCTAAGCTAAAACAGAGATAGAAAGAATGAATAACAAAGGTCTGTGTCTGGCAGAGAGCGAGAGCAGCTCCATCATGAGTGGTCAGTAGATCCAAACATCTACAGGGGACCAACCACGGGTGGACCTGTTGCATTCCACAGCAGCAGATAATAATTGTTTACATTTGTTACTGAGCTTCTCAGCTCCAGCAGGAAAAATCCTACAGACAGGATTTATCACAAAGAATGTCTGCGACACTCGTGTCCATTGGGGCATGGCAGGGGTCAGTGCAAAGCCCAGACTGTTTGGGGTTTTATGTAAGCCTGGCATTGCTCTGGAACATGCACACCGCAAAGGGGGTGTTCTCTGGAACAGTGGTATGTATTTTAGCAAGTTAAATATCACCTGTCATCTTTTTCTGCAATTTTTGGGGAACAAAAGCTTTACACAAACGGTGGGTGTGACGTGAGAATGCGTGTGTATATGGAAGGTCTGCTCTGAATAAGCACCTTGGTGAATAAATGCTAAAAATGCTGTTCTAAATACTGAATTACATAGAAAAAGAGAGTTTGGGATTTGTATTTTTTAAAGAGGGTGATAAACTTCAATAGCTGTATGTTAAGGTATTCTTTCTACTTCTTGTGTAAAAAATGTGTGAGTTTGGTGTCTTCTGTAATACAAGAAAGCCAGAGCTGCTTGGTATGTGCCTTTTGAAATGAAAATCAGCAACATTACTTTGAATGGTAAGAGGGATTTTTAGATTTAAATTTTTATGTATATATTTTGTTCTCTTTTCTAGTATCTCTAGTATTATAGTATCATCAGATAAACCATTTTCTGCATCTTATGCTAAGATAGTCTGTAACAGAGCTGATCAATGATTTCCAAATGTGTTACTTACCAAATTTTATATTTTAAGATGCTTGTTATGAAGATTTCTTAAGATTCCCTTGGCTTTAATTGCTCTCGTTTCACCATCTTTCTGCTTGACATTTCATTGTTTGTATCTGAAAAAGGAGCTTTTCTTTCCCCCCCCTTCCTTTCTTCTCCTAGGAATAATGTTAACATTCAACTTTCTAGAAAATTGACATTGTGTGGTTTTGGGTGTTGAGGTTGAAGACCTAGCAATTGCTCTGAGCACAAAAAAATTATCTTTTGTGGTCAGTGGCATCCTCTAAGATGTAAATTTGCTGTCTCAGCATCAGATCTCACTTGTGACACTGGCAGAGGCTGCACGTGACAGTGACACTGAGGACAAGAAAGAGAGGAGGAGTCTGCTGGGTATTTTCAGCCTGACAATTTATGCTCTTTGACATAAAAGGTGTTTGACACTAAGAGGTGGCTCTAAAACTTAAGGGAAAGATCTCAGCTTCCTCACCTCAAGAGCAGGGTCTGTACAAATTTTGAAAAGGGAGTAGCTGTTTGTGTTCTCCAAATCTCTGAAAATGTCATTTCTATGGTTGTTACCTTCTCTGAATTGAGTCTCTTTTCCCCACACTGCCATATAAATTACTTTGTTAACTTCCTTTTTCCCTACTGGAAAAGAACATGGAAAAAAGCAAAAGACAGAATATGAGGAAAAAATTAGTAATTCTGGTTGAATCAAAAATAATTCCACAAGTTCTGAAGCTATTACCACAAGATGTGCATCTAGGTGTTATGTATTATTTCAAATTTAACTGAAATACTTGCTCTTTGCTTTAATTTTCACTTTGTTTGCTGCCCAGCTCCAGTTTGGTTTTGGAATCTCTTTGGAGCTGCACCAAGACTCTATGGAAGTTTTCCCTTAAATCTGAGCTGAAAATTAAATGCAATTTGTGCTGAAGAGGGCGAGAGCTATTCTATATTCTGGAAACAATCTGGTCAGCTAGAAGAGGTGTAGTACTGGAAGGAATCATGGGGCTGTGAGATCAGAAACTTTCTCTGGAACCTTCTTGAAGAGCAGCTTCATATCACAGCCCTTATCAATAGGTGTTTTTTTCCTGCTTTCTCTGTATTTCTGTTAAAGCTCCTTAGGGGGAAGTTTGTCCTCTGCTGTGCCCATGCACAGAGCCCAGGATTGAAGTGTTTCCCCTTGCACATGGCCCACAGCTTTTTGGAATATTTACAAGTCTATGGGGTCTCTTTATCTACTTCAGAGACTTTTAGAACTGCCCACAAACCTCTGGGACTGCATAAAGGTTTTGGAGAAGAAAGTCCTTGAAGGGAGAGCAGTGTTTTAACTTGTGAACAGTTTGGCTTCTCAGTTTTTAGTGTGCTTTTTAACTGAAGTTCACGAACTGAGAAATATATTTTAATCACATTTTTTACTTTGTTAAAACCCCCTGTTAAGTCTATTTGCATTTCTGAGTAAGTCATAGAAGGATTAGATGCTATTTTCTTACTGTGCCTTAGCTCTGCATTGTGTGTTTGAAGTAGGAGTGTGACAAATGCTTGAAATTGAAAGTTCCTCTGAAAAGGAATTACTGAGGGGTTTTTTTATAACTTTTCTTTCTGCATGCTCAGGAGAGCTTCAACTCCTTTATAACAGTCAATTGTATTTATATCTGTAAATGGCAACAGCTGTGTCATCCTATTACAATCCTGCCAGAGAAACTGTGTCTCCACCAAGGTAAGGTTCGGGGTGTTTGAGAAAATGTCAGCTATAGAAAATGTTTGGGTAGGCAAATGTCAGGGAGATATTAAAATGGTCTTGGTGGACAGAATAAGAGCATAATGTTTGCCAGCTTCTAAAGTCACACTGAACTAATTTCTTTTTTTTCCCTCCTCGCCTCAAAGTTGCTTATTGTCAGTGAATTTGAATTCCTTTTTGTAGAGTTGGATGTATTTTTCCTGTAAGAGCACACAGCTGAGTAGCTGGTAGTGGATCTCCTTTTTCACACAAGGAAACTGTTATTGAACAAGCTGGTTCCTCACTTTAAGGAGGAATCCTCACTTTTTTTCCTTTTTGAAGTCTGGAAATGAGTATTTACTCTGTGTGGGGCTGGATGAACCTCTGATTTTAGCCAATCACAAGAAGTTATCACAGTGCTGTGCAAGGACCAACAGTGCTTTCATCCCTCCCCCAGTTCCTGTCTTAAGAGGAAGAGTTAAATTTCATCAATCATGAACTAATTAATGGATATAATAGCTTAATGTTCCTCCCTTAAGGATTCTAGGATGGAGCATGTGGTTTATTAATCTGCATTTTGGTCAGCTTGATCACTGCTACAGCATTGACTGTGGTAGGGTTTTGAGGTTCAATTTAATTTTAACAGAGAAATAGCACTTTTTTCTCTTTTTAACTCTCTCCATTCTCAGCCCTCCTTTATTGTGTTTGCCCAGCAATGAGCGCTTCAACACAATTTTTAGGAAAATGCCATTATTCTCCTGTTGGGCTTTTTTGGTTTGTTCCACACTCCATCCCCCTGCAATCCCTTAGGTAAAATGGAAGGGGAAAAGGCAGCACCATTTTTTCCTTCCTGTCACCCTCACCTCTTGCAACTCCAGATTTCAGTCTAGAGGTGTAAACAGAGTCTGAGATGAGCTGATTGATTTTCAAGGTATAGGAAATTTCAACCTGTTTGCTTCATTTAGTGCAACCTTCAAGCTTTAGATTTCCATCAAGATATACCTCAAGGGGAAGAAAAATCAAAACCACTGACTCTGATGCTCCTTACATGATTTAATAGAAAAAAAGAGATTTTTTTAGATCCTTTTTGTGCATGTTCAAAGTGTGGTTATTAAGTCAGAGTCTTTTGTAATAAGCTCAGCTCTGAAATAGTTCAGCCACTGCAGCTAATTGTGCCACTGAAGTCAGACCATCAATCAGCTGTTTTCCTTCATTTCCTCATTTCATCTGTTTCATCATATCCTGTACCAAATGAACCTCGTGCTTCAGATGTCTTCTCGAAGCCTGCAAAGGTCAGGAGGGAACTTGTGTTGGCCTCTTTGTTCTCCTGGAGATTTTTTTTTCAGCCCCTTTGAAACTGAGGAAGGTTCAGATCTCCTCCAGAGCAAAGGGGGCTGCATTTGCACTGTTGTCACATTTTTGTCTGACTTCTTGGCCAGGGACTCAGTTTTTCTGCAGACTGTGACCACCTGTGCAACTTCTTGTTTTTATCTTACAAAACAAAGAGAAGGGTATGGGGTTTTTACTCCAACTTCCCACTGAAGGAAGCAAAAAGGGCAATTTAAAGCTGAGATTAATTTTCATAGTTTTGTTTCTTGTTGAGTGTAAAACCTACAAGAGAGTAGGGTGTCCTTTGAATTGCTTACAGTGATCCCTAATCCCAGATTCAGGGACAAGGCACAAATGAAGCAGAATTTTTCTGGTTCTTGAGGTGACTGTGGTGAATCCTGGTGACTTCAGGATTTAAGCTTAGGTACCAGGCAGAACCAGATCCTAAAGACCTGAGCTTGATTTTTGAGAGGTTGTTGAAAGCTTGACTGAACAAGAACTGAGTAAAATCAGGGACTGCCCCTGGGATCTCCCAATGAAGTTTTTCAGTCAGCTTGGACTCCTGTGTGTGTGAGGATCAGAGGTCTGGAACACAATTATCCTGTGGGTGGTTGTGCATTTGTCAGGAGCTTGGAGGAGTCCACACCATGGTTTTTGTGAGTGCCTTGCTTTTAAAATTGTGCTGCAAGGCACCACCCAACAACTGCAATGCTGGGAATATAAAAAATAGGAAGATTTTTAATGTGTGTTTTGCCATGTTTATTTTCTCTCTCCATTTGGATCTGTACAATTTTCAGGTGTCTCTGGTTTTGGTTATTTCAGGAGTGCTATGTGGGAGGGAAGAGGGCAAAAGCCAATTTCATTGTTCTTTGCTTTTAAAAACTTGTAAGTAATGTGCTGTGAAGAATTTTGCATTATGTTTGCTCCATTACACTTTGTCTCTTGTCTTTCTATGTTTGGAGAAGTGCTATGAAAATATGCTAATAGAAATTTCATTAATTTGATAGTGGTCATATCTGGGAAAAAAATTTACTACCTTGCAGTTAGAATTTTTTTTTTATACTTGAACACTACTGATGTGGAAAAAGAATAATTTGGATTTTTTTTTTAGACAAATGGTATGCCTACATCTTTTATGAATGGGGAAATAGAATAAGGCTTTAGAATTTAATTGCAGTCTGGTGCTGAAAGTTATCTGGAAAGGGGTGGAGAGATATTTTTGATAAAAAACTTTCTAGCCTCTGAAGTTCTCTATCACATTGTGCACTTTCTCACCTCCCTGGATGGCCTAAGATATTTGGAGTTTTTTCTGCCTTGGGAGCTGTTATTGAATATTTCCCAGCAGTGCTTCCTGCAAAGTCCTCTTTTTCTGCCTCCAAGTTGAATCATCCTCATTTTTGGCACGAGCAGACTTTGCCTGGCTAGCAGGAGGCCCTGGGTGCCAGCAGAGTGTGGATTTCCTGTCCTTTCCCCAGGTGATGATGGAGCTGTGATTTTGGGAGTTCTGACACCCCAGTGCACAGTGCTGGCAGGGACAGACACACAGCTGGGTGCCTCCAGCAAGCCCCTGATGCCTGGTCCATCCAGATTCTCCATTCTCCATTTGATGGATGTGGGCACTCTTTTTTGTTCAAAGCTTATGGATTTATATCAGGGCAGAAAGTTGAAATCCAAACCCCAAATCTAGGTGCCTTCTGCTGAGTATTGCCTTGGCAATGTGCACGAAATCCACACTCCTGAAATGGATCCAACTGGTTGGTTTTAGGTCAGAAACACCAGATGCAGCAGGCAATGAACTCCAGAGCAGAGCTGTGGACCTCATTACTGTGACCCAGATGAGATCTGCTCTGCACCAATCTGCATTCTGCAAGCTCAATGTGAATAAGGGCTTTCAATTCCAAAATAGACAAGAGAAATAACAAGGACTTATGAGTGTAAATATGTTGCTGGGTTGTGGACCACAATAAACCAATAAATCTAGAGTGTCCTTTCACTCAAATGTGATTAAGTAAATTAGTGAATAATATGCTAGATTAATTCTCAGAAACATTTTGTTCTCAATGAATGTATCCTTAGCCTGTTGAATAAAATTTGAGTTGTTTCAATGCTCATTTTCCCTGAAAAAAAAAAAGGTAACAATATCTTTGTAGGTGTTTTTAAAAATACATTGATAGCTGCCTGTGAAGAGTTACTGAAACAAAAATATTTTATGGATTATGTATAATAACTTTATGCTTTATTCCTACACAGGCATAAAAGCCAAACAGAATGGCATGGTTCATATTATTTTTGAAAAAGACAAATGCTGCCAGAGGTACACTTGGCACATAACTTCATTATTTTGAGTAACTTCATGAGTGAATCCAAAGGAAATAATCTTCACTCTTTAACACAGTAAATATGTTTTGCCTTTCATTCACAGAATCATAGAATGGCCTTGGTTGGAAGGGATTTGAAAGCTCCATCAGTGCCACCCCTGCCATGGGCAGCAGGGACACCTTCCCCTGTCCCAGGTATCTCCAAGCCCCATCCAGCCTGGCCTTGGGCACTGCCAGGGATCCAGGGGCAGCCACAGCTGCTCTGGGCACCTGTGCCAGGGCCTGCCCACCCTCACAGGGAAGGATTTCTTTGTAATATCCAGTGTAAAGCTGCCTTCCTTCAGTTTAAAGTCATTCCTGTGCTTCTTTGCATCTGCTTGGCTAAGAAAGTGAACCAGTTAGGCTCCACTGAGAAAATTGCATAGTGTATAGTTATTTCTTGGAGGACCTTGACTGCACTTTTTTCTTTTCAGTTCATTATCATAATACTGTCTAATTTTCATAAAGTTCTTCAGGGCAAGTACTTTCCTTAGAGGCAATTTTTGTAACTTGAAGATACCTGTTATTTAAATCAGCAGTGCTCAATGCGTAGATATTTTCTGTGAGAAAAAAGTAAAAAAAGTTCTTTTTGAATGAAGATTACAGAGAAATGTACAAAGTAACTGCTTAAAAATAATGACAAGCCTGATACATTTTTTTAAACTTTTGTTTGCCTTTTCATTAGAAAAAATCAGAAGCATTTAGTTTCAAGTGCGGCCTTCAATTAGTATTTAACTGACTATAAGTATCTAATTATATTGCAATTAATTCTTTATCTCAATCACTTAATTTAAAGTGGAACTGAATAACCTTGGGTTTGGGTAAGTTTGAGGTAAGCAATCAAAGTAAAAGTCTGATGGCAATTAGAATGAAGATGCATACACCCCCTGTATGGACATGGAGAACTTTTGAGAAGCAGCACACAATTTCACCATGGGCACTGGGGTGGGGAAATAAGCTAAACTTCATTTTTATGTAAACCTGGTGTTTAGGTGCTCTCAGTACTGCTCAGGTGTTATGAAAAATCTGTTATCACAGCAAATGACATTAAAACCCTTGAAGTAATCAGCAGATTATATGTGAAATGAAATGCAATCATCAGACATTTATATGTAGGTGCTGTGTTAGCTTGGTAGAGTTTCCCTTCCTTTGCCATTTCCTCTGCCCCCAAACAGTGGCAGAAGCTTCCTGGAGCTGAAGAGAAAACAGAATCAAATCCATGGGGCTCCAGATACAGGTCCTAAGCAGACAATTCATTCAGAAATAATTTGAGAACTCTTCCTTGTAGGCTCTGGAGGAGCTGCCCTTGGCACCTTGGCAGGGCAGGTGGAGCTTTCCTGCTGCAGTTGTTGCTTTCCTGTCAGACCTGGGGTAAAATCCCAGGAGCAGGCAGCATTCAGGAGGGCAGTAGGTGATGTGACATAAATCATTACTCTTGGACTTTGGGAACCTCTTTGGGCCCATAAGAGGATGGGGATCAATCTGTGTGATTTTGCATGATTTTGGTGTGTTAGTGCTCTGTGAGCACAGATGAGGGGGCTTTATGCTGTTGGAAGCAAAATGCTGATGCTTTCAGGGAGCTTCAGGTCTCATTGGGTTTTGTTGCAGTCATGAGCTTAAGTTGAAAGTGGAAAATCTGTCTTTAAAAACTATCTTTCTCTTTAGTATGGAAAGTTTCATTGTGATTGTGGGATAAAGGTTCTGATTCAAATTTTCTTATGAGGTTTGAGTTGCAGCCTGTCAGCTGTCATGATGGGAAAGACCCTGGATTTTATTTATCTCTATTAGAAAGAGAAACACTCATAATTTGGTGTTTTAGTGCAGTTAGTGTAAAGAACAGGAAAATCATAATATCATCTCTCTTTGTGCTGTCTTGGTGCTACCAGTTACAAAAATGTCCAAGTGAATTTTCACTTCTGTAGCTGAAGACAGCATTTAGTCAGTGCCATTCACTGTGCTTTGTCAGATACTTGCAGCAGCAGTACTAACTACTTTTTCCATGTTAAATCTATATTTAGATTCTGTGCATGATGGAAATGGAGCACCATTTGCTGTTATTATTTGGACAGCTACATGGAGAGCTCTTTCCTGAAAGGTAGAATGGTAACTAGACCAAAATCAAGTGATCTCGGGAGCAGTGGCTGTCATAGATGAACTTTATTTTGGCTTTGGAGAATTAGACTGAGCAGGCATTGGGAGAAGGCAAAAATTAAGTCAGGGAAAAATATCCTGAGTTACTCTCCTGCTTCAGGCTGGTTTGTGCTGGGACTTAGCAAAATTAATGGCAGAAGTGACTGGAGTTCCTGTCAGTGTCTGGGACCCCAAAGAATATTCAGAACACTCTTATCTGATGGTGCTTTGCTCTAATACAGATCAATTCCTTCTCTATATTGATCTTCAAGTACATTCTGTTCCATTCTCAGTAATTTATTTTAGAGCCCTGTTTTTCCTTAGGTGAATGAAGTTGGGATAAAAACAAATTATCTGAGTGTTTCAGCAAGGGGATGCCTCAGTTTTAGCTGAAATTAGACACTGAGTTAAAAATGTGGTGTTAATCCAAAAGGATTCCTGTATAAAAGAGGGGATAATTGGAACCCTCAGTGGGCCCAGCAGATCACATGTAGTGAGTGAAATGGGAGTCTGGAAGAGATTTTTCAGAAATACTTACATTAAGTAAAAGTTAATCACTTGAAGAGTGATGATGAAAATGATAATTAGCTGTATTTTTTCCACTACCTGACATTCAAGTGGCAGACTGAATGCATTCTCCAAGAATAAAGGATGTGATCATAGAATTAAAGAAGCATGCCTGAAGAAATAAGATGGGGAGTGTGTGTGCTGCTACCATTTGTTCCAGTGCACACTTGTGAATTTTTCACTTTGTCTTTCACTGCTCTCAATCTGTTGGCTTTGTACCCATCAAACACCTGTGAGTTTGTAGGCCTGAGTGTTAAAGAGCTTTGGGTTTATATGGCAGGATATAGCATATATTTTATTTTTCACAGATCTATTTATCATATTATATTTCCCACATTCCAGATTTTAAAAAAACCCTTAATGCTGGAAATTTTGAAAATTAAAATACCAACACAGTAAGGACTTGCTATTGCAGCCAGACCCAAAAATACCTTTAGTATTGAGCACAGCAGAAATATCCAGATCTGCCATACCCATTTAGCAGTACAGAGTAATGTGCCTTTGTTTTGTAAGGATGTTTTTGAATCTTCCTAATTTTCAGTTTTCCAGAGGGCTGGTGTTAATTTGGGAATAGTTCCTGTCACTGAATTTCAAGAGCTGTGCTTTGGTGTGTTTAAGTGTGCTGAACGTTTTAAATATTTGAGCAGTGTTTCAGGGTGACAATAGAATCTGAACACTTGAATCTGTTGGTATTTCCTCCAGTTGCAGTAAGAGGCATCCACAAAGCATTTCACCAAACTGGTATGATGAATTTCTTTGAATAGTCATTAAAATAAAATAATGTAGATAAATGTAATGATAGTATTTTCTTCATCTCTCTGGGGATTATTTTTTTGAGAGGAGAGAAGATAGAGAGCTGTTTGAGTTCCCCTTAATGGGTGTCTGGATTTGATTTTTTGAGCTTGAGATTAAGTCATCTGTCTAAGCAAGATAGGTAACCCACAGTTTGTTTATATGTGTTTTTTTGTGTTTGCTTTGCCAAAAAAAAAAAACAAAAGAGAAATCCAATGGCAATTTTCTATGAAAAACCCTTTAAAGATAACCCAAATGTTTTAAAATATTGATAATTGCAGAGCAAGCAGTCTTCTAACACAGTACTCATCTGCCTGCTGTGCTTTTGCAATCGATTCTTTTTCTAGGCAAAATGGAGCTGAAATGGAAAAAGTATTTAACCACCCATTTCTTTCATCGTGCTGAAGTTTTTCTGCTGTGAAAATATGGTGGCAACTTTGCCTGAGTGGTGCAGAATGATGCTCAAGTCCTCCCATGCAGGGATCCTGATAAAAACATCTGTTTAAAACCTGATAAAAACCTGATAAAAACTGCTGTTCAGATGTTGTTGAGAAATTGCTGCCATGTGTTGTGGATATCAAATGCCTTTGCTGGCTGTAAATTAGTGAACATCCCATGTTCCATTACATTAATTGCAGATATTTCTTCTTAAGGATAGCATTTGTTAATGCATTTCTAGTCCGTTTGTTTTAATAAACACCAAATTTACTTCAGTGTTTGGCTGAAAAGCCAGACTTAATGGGTTATAAATCTGCTGGGTTCTTCTCTGCACGTTGTGACTGCCCAGCTTGTGTTAGTGTTGTTTTAGAGAAGAAAGAGGTCTTGTCCCTTTCTTTGTGTTCTTTTTCCCCACTCCAGAAATGGATGTATTTCTTTAAGAGAATGTACATATGTATATGTCTATGTGTGTGTATATATACGTATGTTAAATGCTGAGCAAGGAATGTTTCACTTAATAATTTTATTCCAGCTCTGTTAATTAATATCATCTGTTTTCTACAAATGTTTTGTAGTAGAATCTTTTGGGAACCCATAAATCTGAGAACTAATTTACTCCCTGGATTTCCTCCATGTCCTGTTATCACTGCTGTGGATTGTCCATGGTGACATTTGCCTCTCATTCATAAGAAAACAACAGTTTTGCTGTTACTCTTTTTATCCTAAATTTTGCTGTCTCACAGCATCTTATGGGCTGATCTGTGTGAATATTTAGCCTCCTTTCTTGTTTCATTTGCCAATTAGTTAGCAGGGTTTTTTTTCCCCTGAGGTAAAACTATATTCTTGCATTTTTAGCTGTTCCACAGATTGACATCAAGTAGCAGGTACTCTGACTCTAAAATGAAAATAACCTCTCCTGAGAAGGCAAGAGACTGATATATGTGTAGATTTTAATGTTCATAACACAGTACTATCTTCAGCTTGGACAAATTAACTTCCTGGTTTTTTTTGGTGCTCTGTGCCAATGAGCCCCTGTTGCCATCACCCAACATACACACAGCACCCCTGCAACCTGTGGTACAATGGTAATGACTGATGTGTCAGGTGTGCAATTAGTGACTAATGGAAAAGAATTGAGAAGTAACTTTCTAGGAAGACACCAAGTTTAAGCAGTGTGGGGACTTATTTGGGCTTGGAATTTGTTCTGCAAATCTGGTCTTTAAGTAGGGCTGCTGTAAATTTTCACAATGGTATCATTGTGATTAAATTATTAATTCACTGATCACTGTTGCAAGGGACTATATGAATTTTCCTCAGTTCTGCTTCTTTACTCATTCCAGTAATTTTTTTGCTGTTGTTTTCAATTTTGAGAATGAGTTGGCTTTTTGTATTTTACAGTTTTATGTTCATTGATCAGCTCATAGTCACTGCAAGAGGTGCTGGGAATCAAAGGGTTCTTTGTTGGAAATATCCAGCATTTGTTTTACTGTTTCCCTGTTATAGTCAGTTGGCATATCTGCAAAGCAAAATGAAGGTGAAATTGGGAACAGACTTTGCTCACCAAGCTAGTTTGAATTTCAGGGTTCTGCTAACAACCGTGTTACAATACTGAGAACTGCACTGAGGTTTTCCATCTGCAATTGGACCATTTGTACTGTTACATTTAAAGACATTCAGATTTTAGGGGTAAATTTTTGCTTTGGGGGTGACAAATGTGTCCTGAATGCTCAGGACTGAAATGCTGTTAACTGAATACAGGTGTGTGCAAGTTAGCACTAAGTAAAAACACCTTTCTTGGTGTCAGCTGTGTTACTTTAGGTCCAGTGCACAGGAGATGTTGCAGTTTTGAACTTCAAATTGGCATATTGCTTTCAGAAGAGTGTTTCTCTGTGTGCATTTGAGATAAAATAGCTGAAAGCATTTGTGTGAGACAGCAGAAAATAGCATCATGTGCATGTGGTATAGACTGCTTTGGCTCATTAAGTTCACATCTTGGCACCTGATAAATCAACTCACATGCTCATGTTCTTAAAGTGCCACATAGTAGATTAAACAGCCACGTTCTTTAGAGTTTTCTGTATGTAATTAAAATTTTCTACTCTGTATCTTGATTAAGAGTCTCCATTGATCTAATTGGAATGCAGAGATACAGCTGCAGAAAACTTGAGCTGGGAGAGTGCCTCCATCTGCCTTTCTTACCTAGAAGAATTAGTATGTTGTTACTCAAAGGGGATAAATATCATAATTAAGAATTTTCAGTCAATTGACTTCTCAACTCTTGACTTGGATTTGAAGCTTCCTCACAGGACTCAGTCTGTGAAACACTTACTTTTGCTGACTATTTATTTGAATCCTTTCTGTTTATCGGAGTGTTTATTTGTGTGTTTGGGCTTTTTGTTTAGGGTTGGTTGGGTTGGCTTTTTTCCCTTCTGTTTTAGAAGGGAGAAACGAGTGTGGAGGTGTAACAGGAAATATTCTGGGGTGTTCAGGTTTTTGTCATGAGCCAGGGCTGGGCACAGTGCATTTACAGGGAGGTCTGTCCTGGATCCAGGGGATGCCCTGCAGTGTCCTGGCCCTGCCCACTCTCTGACACAGAAGGGCAAAAGAGGAGAAGACTGATACCATATCAAAGAAGGAAACTCTAAAATGTTCCCTAGTTCTGAAATAAATCTACTGTTTATTTTACAGTCGAATACAAAAATATTAAAAGAAATGCCAGTGGATATTCAGAGATATCAACATTTTTTTCTGTAAACTTTACAGAAGGAAAAATATTGCATCCTGCTTTAGGCACAATGGAAAATCGAATAATACCAGGGGAAAGTGTGCAAGCACTTTTTACTTTGCTTCTAGATATTTTTAGGCAGTTTCCTTCTCAAATATAACTAAGCTCCCACCATTTCATATTAGGTTAATAAGTAATTGTAATGGAGAACAAGGAGGCTGATGAGTAAGGATTACAATGTGGTTGCTGCTGTCTCCATTGCCCAGATGAATAGCAATATTCATTTAAAACCTCAAATTCCTGCAGGAGATGATTTTCCAGTGTTGTATTTTCTTATCTTGAGTCACTTCATTATTAGTGTCTCAGACTTGTTGATAATTTGAATTCATGTGTGTAAGAACAAGGAGCTCAATAAAAAGAGAACACTTATTTCCATATGCAAATTGCCCCCAGGCAGATGGGGAGGTTTCCCTGGCAGAAGAAATGATGCATTTCCAGTTAAGGATGTCAAAATCATCAGGCTTAGGCAGTAGGGCCTCTTGTATGTGCCAGTTCACAGAGGTTTTTCATGAAGTGAAAAACCAAGTGTTTGGGGAAAAATATACTCCCAAGATGTGGTAGGGGTAGCATTTGTAGGAGTAATTTTGTAGAGGATATGGCTTCTTCCACTTAGATTCTGCAAGCACATTGCTGAACTTTGAGCTGGTGTCAGGGGGCTGCAACCCCCTCTGTGCTGCATGTTTATGAGTAAATGGATAGAAGCCCTTTGGGATTTATTTTCTTGTTGAAATGCCAATGTGCTAAACATGGATCCTTTTCATTTGAATGCATCTGCATTGTCTGATAAGGGGGAAAGGGGGCTGTTTAACTGTGGAAGTTCTGCTGTGGTTAATTACAATGTATGGATCCAAAACTGATCAGTTTTATGTCAAAGATGGGTTAGAAGCATCTGCCAGCACCTTAAAGAGTTTGAGGATGCAGCAGGTGCCTTGTGCTGTGTACCCTCCTTGTTTCCACACTGTCATGGGGAATGCAGCAATCCATCACATTTATTTAGATGGAACAATGGTTATTCCAGCAGTTTTAAAACCATCCTTTATGTTGTTATAGCCAAGGCCATTTTGTCATGAGCTTTTCAATTCCAGAGCCAGTGCCCATCATTTATCTGCATAAGTAAAACCAGTGGTAAGCACATTTCTGCCACAGTGAGACTGATAATGGCTTCTTTTAAAGTCTTTTTAATGATTCAATTTGAAGCAGTGATTTCCAGAGGAAGGAAACTCCATTTGTTGGGAGTCTTTTATTTTAATTTTTTTTGTTTTTATATTAGAAGTGTAGCAGAGTATTCAATTTCTCCTTTTTTAATTTTCCAAACTTGCAAAATAGCAGCAGGTCCAATAGGCACGTATCACTCCCCAAAACAAAAGCATTGTTTGTGGAATAAGATGATGTGACTGCAGTTCCATGGCCTCCTTCCTTTCTAAGAAAATTCCAGGCCTTTGGGCACTGCATAAATTAACTGACATTACTGCTGCTGCCTACATGGTTTTAATTGTGTTTGCAGTTCCACTTTACCTCCAATTGGAGAAGAGTGGCTCAAATGACTGTATATAAAGAGAGTTTTACCTTTCTGCTGCCACAGTGATGATACCTGTGCTGAGCACAGGAATGAACAAATGAATTTGTGTCTGTTCCTTGGAGTTCATACAGGCAGCAGATGATTTCCAGTGAAAACAACCCACTTCTGCATTTCTCCTTCTAGCTCCTTACTGAACCATTGGCAGGTTCCCCTGATCCTAATTTTTAGTTCTGTGCAAGCATATGAAGTGTTTAGAAAAGGAAAAAAAAATTAGCAGGAACATTTATGAGGAGCTTATATTCATGTGATGAGAAATGTTAAGTTACATAATGTGTAATTTGCTGGAATTCAGGAAATGGAATGGAGGCACTGCCCAAACTTGCCTGTGAACAGAGCATGACTGGAGATAGCTGGGCTGCAGTAAATTAAGCCCCAAATGTTTTTCTTTTAAAATCCATTGCTGTGGACAACGTGGAGCACTGAGATTCCCATCTTGAGAGCTGATCTTGATTTTAGAGAGCTCATGCTCAGACAATGGAGTTGAAATTAAAGCACTTAAGGGTTTTATATATATGTACAGCAACCACCTTAAGATGACTTTTTTATAAAAAGGAAAAAAACCTACTTGATAATCTTGTATGTTTGAACATTTTAATGATTTTGGTGGAGCTTTGCACTGAGTTTCTTTTATGGGTAAACCACCTCCTTAAACACTTTCTGCTTGCTTTATAAACCTGGGAAAAGTTGCCTGAAAATCTTCCCAGCATTGGAAAGCAAATGGCAGGGTCAGGTGTCTGTGGTGGCACAGATCTACCACATTGAAACCTTGGATTGTATGAAAGGAACTTCTGAACTGTGATAGTTTAAAGAGTTTCAGAATATTTTTTTAATGGGAATCCAGGCTCAATGAACCAAGGCAAGTAACTTAATTATCGATCATGTCAAAGTCTTCCCCTTCTTATAGGCCTGGATTTTTAATAGATTCCTGTATTCAGGTTGCCATGCTTTGAGGTGACCAAAAAAATATTTTTATTAAAGGTAAAATAATAGATTTCATGTCTGAAATCTACTTTAAGATTTGCAGGTATCCCCCAAGTAAAACTAAGAGGATCATTGCCTTCCTTTTGTGAGGGTCATAATTATTTGTAAAATGGAGTGTGAAAAACTTACTGGATTTTTGAGACGCTATTCAACAGACTGGATAATGAAATCCCAGTGAACAATTTTAATCTGAAATGCTACAGCTGATCACCTATGAAGTTAAAATCATCTCCTTTTCAGCAGCTGCACTTTCTTGCCCTTTGTGATGCCAAGCCTTTCAGGGCAGGGACTCAGCTGACCAGAGGGCTGAGCAGTCACTGATCCTCTGACTGGTCACTGCTGCACCCTGAGGGGACAGGCTGTCATCTTTAGTGCCTATTAACTCATCCCATTTTTGTGTTTATGGCATGCACAGGAAATTCTTAAAAGTGTTTCAAGTCTTGATTTCTCTTTTTAAGCAATCCCTAGGATGCTTCCTAGGCTGATTAGCATTCAGTATGTGATGATGGGTAAAGCGACTTTACTGGTAAATAATCTTGTTTATATTTGAGTTTAAGTGGTTTTTTTTCTGTAGTCAGAATGTGGGAAAAAGGGGATTTCAGCAGGAAATGAATTTGTGTTCCACCTTTTGCTAGTGAGTTGTGCCATTGGGAAAAAAATAAAGTCAAGAGAAAGACTTCCAAAGGAGGGCATTGTCCTACTTTTTATGTTTTGTGACTTAACGTTTATAAATTATTTAACTCCTTGCATTGCTTTAAACACTATATAAAGGGAAGTTTTATGTGGGAACTCCCCAGAAGCTGAGTGTCATGGATTTTGAAAAATGAACTAAGATGCAGTGTTCTGCAGCCTCTCCTCCTCTGGTTATTTTTAAGTTCAAAATCCCAAACTGCTGCACTTTGCTTGAGCAGCTTCTGGTCACAAAAGCTTCTCTGACCACTCCTTGTATATTCCTGTGCTGCTCCCAGGATTGCAGGGATGTCCCAGGTAAGAAAGGGACAAAAAGCCTGCCAGGTTCATTGCTTTCCATGTGGCACCCTGACAGGGTGTGCTCTGCTTTCTGCTGCTCAGGGCAGCTCAGGGCCCCCCATTTCCTTGGGGTTTTGTGGCTCTGAATTGGGCACCTGCTCTCTGAACCTGGGCCTCTGGTGGGCTCCTTGATGCTCCCCCGTGACTCTTCAGTGCTTGTTCACAGCCAGTTAAATTAAATATTGTGGCACTGCCTTTTCCCTGTGACATTCCCTTTTGGATAGCAGGCTATTCTATAGCAGAGCCCCTGCACAGTGCACATCAACCGTGAAGATTTTATTTTTTAATAACACAGTGCTCGGCTTTTGAAGGTGAGACTGGTAAATCACCCAAAACCCAATAGGGAATGAAATTTTCTCTGCCTTTGCTTGAATCTATCAGATGAGGTTAACTGTCTTTTTTGGATTTTTTCCAGTTTGAAACAGACTTTTCTGTTTCTGCATAAACATGACACCATCTTTGACTTTATTGCTGTCTTTGTGAATTAAATGCTTTGATTTCTGCTGCTTCATGGGGTCTGGGTTTCTTTCCTGTGTTTGATGCTGCAGAATCTTTTGCCCTGGATTTGTCAGTTCTCAGCTGTGCAGGAGGACCTGTGTGTGTGTGTCCAGTTCATTGGAAAAGCTTAGAAGCAAATTTTGTAGGAAATGACCATTCATATTTCATAGAATAAGTTACTGCTCTCCCACATTTCAGTAGACTCTTTCTTACTGTTCTGGGATAATTAATAAATACAAAATGACAGGGCATGAATTGTGTTGAATTAATTTAGGCTGTTAGCTGTGAATCTGACATCTGAATGCAGCCAGCAGAGCCATCTATGCTCTAAAATAAGATTCTTGTGAAAGCCCAGCAGTTTGAGATTATAAAATATGCACATATATGCCTGAGTTTATACTTTTTTTTCTTTTTTTTTCCCCTGTATATATATCTATGCAAACATAACCCCCCACTCCTGCACTGGAAGTTACAGGGTAGTCACTGAGGAGACTCCCATTTTTCTATGCAAGTTCTATGGGAGTTTTCTTCAGGTCTCATCCAGTTGGTGCAATTTTCAACTCAGTGTAATGAATGGAGCAATTTACAGCCACAGCTCAAAATTATTACCAGACAGTCATGCCTCTAGATTTCTCCTGCCTTTTTTATAACAAGAAATATTTCGGTGGCCTGCTATTGTTGACAGCTTTGTTGGGAGCTTTCTAACAGTAATAAAAAAGCCCCTCCAGTACAACAGCTAATTCAAGATTTATGGAGCGTGTGGAGTTTTACTCCAAGACTGAACGTGCACATAATCAGGAAGCAGAGTCTGAATACAGGGAAATGGAGGAGGGCATTGCCCCTCATTCTGCTCAATGGACCATAAACCACCTGCTGTTTTCAGTGCCATGCCACCAGAGAAGCTGGAGCTTTTCCAGCCTAGTAAGTCATTTTCAGCCATGTGTTTAAACACTGAAAAGGCATAAGGGATGAAGAATGTATATCTTCTATCTTCCCTAACTTTTTTTTTTTTTTTTTTGGTCAGTGTCATCCTCCTCTCCTTGCTGCATCTTGTGTATTTTGTCTTGGGTCTCTATTTGCAACCTCCTTAGTCTTTATGATGTACTTTTTAATATGTTGTGTGTATTGTCTTACTTTGGACCTTTAAATCATATATTAATACTCAGATTGGTTTGTGTATAACTAGGCCTTTCAAAATCATTTGAACAAAAATAAGATTGCAAGCCTCTTTTTTTTTTTTTTGGTGGGTTTTTAAAGCTTCCCCTTAAAATCTTTTTCAAGACTGATGCTTAAAAATTGTCTTGGTGTATAGCAAAACTACTGAGATGTGACTTCATAAGCATTGGCTCCTTAAACTCTTGACCCTTCCTTCTTTGCTTGGACAAATTGCTGTACCTGTTAAATGTACACTGGATGAACCTGCACACAAAAACCTGGGAGCAGATGCCTTCCATGTCCTGAGGTGGGCAAAGGGTTGAGCTAAAATTGCCTGAAGCAAGCACCTGACCTGGAGAAAATTTCACCAGTGGAAGTTTCTCAAAAGAGCACCTTTGATGTACTGAGAATCACTTAGCAATGTGAAAAGCAGTTCATTGTTTTAGCATTTTTATCACAATGAGCAATTGCACTTTTGGTTTCATCCTGCTCTTTCCCAGGGCTCTGTTTTGCTCAATGAAGGAGTTTGGTGTATTTCACTGTTGTCAACTTTCCTGCAAAATCTGGGTGGGAATGTTCAATCCTGCAGACAGCAGTGATTATTCCTGCTGAGTCTATTTGCCTTGGCATCTGCTATGTGTCATTTTGCATTTTTGAGGTTGGAATCAATGACCTCAAGTGACTCTGTCCCGTATTCTCTTGCTATGTTCCAAAAATTCCCAAACAGTGCAGATGCAGGAAGGTTTTTCCAGGTGTGAAATCCTCACAAACTCTTTCACAGCCTTGCAGGCATCACAGTGAGGGGTCACTCAGCTCTTGAAGTGTAGGCTCCCTGACCACTGAAACTCTGGGGTTTGCTGTAAGCCCAGGGAACCTGAGCAGTGACAAAGGCTCAGCATTTGTGCCTTTCCCACCTCTCAGAGATCCCCAGGGAAGGGCAGGTGTAGCTTTGAGAGCAGTTCTTGTCTGTCTGAAGGAGCAGTATTGGGTGTATTTTGTTTTTTCTTGCAGCCTGGTGTTCCAGGTTTCTTCCCAGGTGGGGAATGCTCATGATGCTCTTCCATCCTCTAACCCAGACATTGAAATCCACCTCTGGCTTTTGGTAGGGACTAATTAATCACCCTGTGTAATAAGCTGAGATGCTCACTGTCTCTCTTTTTGGAGACACCATACATTTTTTAAAAAATCCAGTAGATTATGCAAGGAACAGCAGTGGTCATAAGCCTGAATCCCAGAAAGCTCCATAATTCTGACCTGAGGGGTGGAATGCAGCAATAGCTGCAGTCAGTGGGCTGGGTTTGCTTTGGGATTTGAAAGGGATAAAACTGCCTGATCTAACCAGTGAGCTGCTGAACAAAACCAAACAAGCACAGAAAGAGAAGCAGCAGCCCTGACTTTGTCTCAGCTTGAAAATGCAACCAGCACCCTTATTTTTTATAGGATCTGTCATCCATCTTTAGGGCAAGCTCCTACCCAGAGCTTAATTGGAGGATGTTCTTCAAGGCTTGGTAATTTGAGGTGTAATATTTCTATTCAGAGACTCTTTTAACATTTGGCTTCAAGCTGGCTGAAACATCCACCTGCCAGGTGTAGTGACCTCTGTAACTCCCATTTTGGGTGCCTGGCTTTATCTGTGAGTTAGGTAGAACCCCCCTGCACAAATTGAAATGTCAGACAGTGAAGCAGTGCTCTGCCTTTTAAATTTCTTTTTAGATCTGGGTCTCTGCATAGCAGTTGTAGCTGGGAGTGACTCGTGTCTACAAACCAGGCCAGGGTGATGACTCTTACTTTGGGCTGCATGGGAGAGCACACAAATGCAGCATCATTAGTCCCTAATGTGTAAAATTTAGTGTAATTTCCTTGCTTTTGTCTTCTGTTCTGTTACACTCCTTGGTGTGTGGCCTGGGAGGATACTAAAGGCAAACAGACAACATTTACAACTTCATGAAGGGAATGTCTCACAGCTTGGCCATAATGGCAAAGTTGAATTTTTTCCACCTGTGTTAGTTCTGTGTTATCTCCAATTCAGCCATGAGAATCTGGAATCACAACCAGCAGCTTGGATCAACACTAAACCTTTTGTGTGGGTTTTCTGCTGTGCTGCCAAGCTGAGAAGTTACAAATGTGCATGAAGTGATTTACAAGCATTTGGTCACCCCTTCCCCACTTTCCAGTGTGGCTTTTTTAGCATAAAAGGGAATTTCTAAAATACCTTACAAGATATTTAAATTTGGAATGCAGCTAAATTTAACTATTTATGTTTTAGACTGTGGTTTCAATTTTAGTTTATCAATACTTAAACATCCTAAAACTTACTAAGGTTTCTTTTACTTTCTGCTCTAAGAGGAGAAATAGATATATATATATACATATACACATATATATATGTATATGAAGGCACTGAGAGAGATTTTTCTGTGCACAGCTAAGGAAGCAACTTAATATTAAAATATGATAACAAAAAGGGATATTGGCTATTAAATATGAGAGTAATAGATGGGATTTGAGGTAATTCTGTAAGCGCTGTACATGGCTGTGCAGATAATTCATATTTTAATATTGATGGCAAACATTTTCACACTAAAATATGTATAGAAAAGAGGAAATTGACTATTAAAGATGTATGTAAAAGAAAAATGTAAATGATATTTGGAAAGTGACATGCCAACTATGATCTACCCTGACAGCTTTTCTTTTTCAATTTGCACGTTGGAAAGAATGGAATCAGATTACAAGAAAAACTTCTCTGTACCAGAGCAATGTACAAAACATTATTCAGATCATAGAATTTCTTTGTTGCAAATACATCCTAAATTAAATAATAAATGGAAATGTATTGAGCAGTCATACTATGGAGAATAAGACATTGAAATCTGACTTTAAATTTAAAAATAACCCTCCCTAGGCTGGCAGAAATGGCTGTGGCATTTCCAAGGGCAGTGTCTCGTGTATTTCCCTGGGACATTCCTCTCTGGTTGGCATGGGGGCCACGAAAGGAACTATGTGGAGAAAAATATTTGTCAATGCTAACAGATGTTCATCTTAAAGTTAAAATACTTATTGTCCGATAACCCAACCTTGTATGTGCAAAATATTTCAGTGGATGTACAAGGAATTTCCCAGGTGCCCTGGAAGTCTGCCTGTGCCTTTTAATGGGAGCTTTTGGAGAAGGATATTTGGCTTTTTGGCAGCCACCATAAATGCACAACCTTTCAGAGACACCGCTGGAAGTGAGGGTTAAGGGAAACTTTCAAAATGGGAGTTTGCTTCACAGGTCCTGCCATGCAGCAGTAAGAAAATCTTCTACCAGCTCTCATTTCTATGTCTATGCCATCAAACCAAGAAAATTTTATGCTAGATTTAGGACTAGAATTTTTACCAAGTCCTAAAAGTGTGTGTGTGTGTTTCAGACAATCAGATGTGCCCCTCTATTTTTCTTTTATGTATTTTAGTGTTTTAAAATATTGCCACAGCAAGAAAAGTAGATCTTTATAGCTGAATATATTGCTATTAAGTAATGGTTTTTTCCAATACTTGAACATTCATTAAAATGTTTGCCTGGCACTGCAGGCAGTTCTGATAAGCCATTCAATTCTTCTGGCTGCAGGTATTTCATCTTTGGTGAATGCCTATTTTGGTGGTACCTAAACAGTGCAAGAGGGCATGGAGGGTGTGCCTGAAGTGTTTTGAGTATGTCTTTGTGGCATCTTGCTGAAAACTTCAGGGAGATTCTTCACTTAACACCTTTGACTGGTTTTTAGCTGTTCTGTGGCCTTGCCTCTCCCCTTTTTCTCTCTGGGACTTGACTGGACGTAGAAAAGAGGTGAAACAGCAAAGTGGTGTCTGAGCAGTGAGTGATGAATTTGTGGTCTCTACTTGGAGAAGCTCTAACAACAGCCAGAGCAAGGGGACAGCACTGGAAATTGTGCTAAAAAACCCTGGAAAAGTTGGTATTCACAAGGATTGTGTTCAGGTTAATGTCAGAGTTACCCAAGGGCTGTCTGTACTTTCTGTCTATGGCTCTGATTCACAAATTCCCTTTCCATGAGCATTTAAGTTTAGTTCAGTCTAGTAAGGCATCAGTGTATCAGGGTTTGGGCTCCCAGGTCTTATGTTTGTACTAATTTACTGTTCTAAATTAGGATAAGATGGTGCAGGATCAGTGAACTGAAGAGGTAGATGAAATTTAAAAGCATTTACTTATGTGCTACAGGGAGATAGTAATGAGGTGTTCTGCCTGAACCCATAATAATTTAAAAGTGTCAAATTTTTCCACAGACATTTTCTATCAAAACACCAATGAGGTGAATTTTACAAGATCTCTGATCAGTACAAGTTTTCCTTACCCAAGCTGTTGATGTGCTTTTTTCTCAACCCCAGATTAAACACTTTGTCAGTAAAGCAGAATTATTTGTTCTCAAATGCTGTGCCTGTGAAACGTTAATTTTGTGCCATACAGAAAGTGCTTTGAGCACATGTGTAATTGATGTGGTTGAAACAAGGGGAAAAGAGACTGCCAGTTGTTTAGGACAGATGGAGAAATGCATGGACAGGAATTATCCCAAAAGTGGTTGGAGATGTGTACAGCTCATTTTTAGCACAAAAGTAGCAACTAATATAATGAGTGGGCAAGGTAAGAGTAATAGAAAAATTCTGTTTATAACCTAAATCTGTTGTGGCTTTCTCTTGCAAAATATCTAAATACTGAGTTGGGACTCTGGTGAGAGATTCTGCTTTTAGAAATCTTTTTTCAGCCTCATTGTTTTTGAAACAATATTTTAACAGGTTTCAAATATGAGTGGCACTGATCTCTCCCTCTGGAAGTTGTTTTACAATATGCAATCTAAAACGGAACAAAAAAATTAAATTGTGGTAATTATAGAGGTATCGTGTTCTTTACACTGCAGTGAAAGAAATCATTATGACTTGGTTTTTGTACTTTCAAAATAGGAAGAAAATTATTTCACGATGCTGAATTTTGGTAGAAAACAATGAGGCTCATTTATTTTTAAGTAATTGTATCTGTTTTTGTGGTGTCTTTCATTGTTCGGATTTTTCCAGTGTATTTTTTTTTTCCCTTTTTAACTTATTTCCAATTCAGAATTTCTAGGCAGAGAGTTTCAATTTATATAAATAGACAAAGTCCTTTGCAAACGGTGAAGTAATTTCTTAATTTAAATTTCCAAGGAACTGGCTATGCTCACTTTTAGTTAAGTAATAACTGTTTTTCTCATCATAAGCAGTAGCATTCTGCTTTTTAAATTAAATAATTACTTTGGAGGGCTTGAAAAGAACTCCCCAGCAGCTGTTGAACCAGTGGAGTCACGCAGAGTTTGCAGTTTTCATCTCTCCCTAATAGAAGTTCCAGGCACAGAGCAGAAGGAGGGACATTGTGCTGTTGGCAGGAATTTCTGAGGAGTTGGGTTCTTTTGTTTTCCTGCACCCCCCAGCGTGAGACAGACAGACAGACAGCCGTGGTGGCAGCTGAATATTTTAGGAGGGAAAATTATTATTATTTATATATAAAATTATATTATATATATAATAAAAAATTATTATTATTTATATATAAAAATATTTTGGTGGTGAATATTTTAGGAGGGAAATGTTTGTGTGCATATCTGGGGGAGTGCTGTGTAGCTGTGCTGTGATATCTGAGCCTGGCAGGGTGGGCAGTGTGGCACTGGAGGTCTGAGGAAAAGCACCTTTAGAACAAGGCTGACATAATGAGTATGCAAATGGATTTTTAATGAGGTGAAATTCACTCGGTGAGCTTTACCAGTTGCTCTTTGGTTTGATTTTCTTACACCAGGTCTGCATTTATGGTAGTGGTACCTACCAGCAAAGTCATGAAGTATTTCTTGATATAAGAGGTGCCTTCATCCTTTTTGTGCCTTTTCTCTTTCCTATGCTTTAACCAATGAACTGGAGCTTTAAGCTAGGAAATGAAATTCAGGCTCATTTCTGGCTCTATGTGTATTTTCTCATTTTCAGCAGTAGTACAACAAAAGTGAAAGAAAACTTTGTGAGCTCAGCCTTGTTAGGATGCTGAAGGATTAACTTGCCCATTTTTTAACAAGTTCTGCAACATTTTTGTACAGTACAGGTGGGTCTAAGCATAGTGTTGTCCTTTGTGCAAGGCATGTGGGGGAAAATATACCTTTTAGTGGAACCATTTTGTCTTGAAAATGTTCAATTTTTTTTTTTTCCTTATAGTAAACTGTCAATACATTTTAGCAAATAACAGCTGAGATTTTAGAGATTTTGAGCCTGGTCTACAGCAACAGGTACTTGGAATCAGCACATATATATTTATTTAATTCCAAAAGGTACTTGTGCAGGCTCTCTTCAATCCAGTTTGGTATTCACCTGACCTGATAATAATTGTTTGGGTCTCTGCTTCATTTCTAGTTATTTCCCACATGTGTTTTTTGGCCATTGCTGGACACTGAGGTGATATTTTGTGGATATAATCATGTATCATAAATATACAAGTTCTACCACATGCATGGTCCAGTACAGCCCTTTACTTTCTGTGTGAAATTAGGATGATTTCTTTTTCTGAAGCGCATTTACTTCTGGTTTTTTATTTTGGATTTCATGCTCCTTTTCCTGCCCAGTTTATTCAGCACTATCATGTCCTCTGACATCTATCACACAGACTAATTCAGCTAAAATATTTTATTTTTTTTAGATCCTTTTCCCCAAAATCACTCTGAGATGATCAGTTTTGCTAAAGGAAAAGGATTTCTGATTGCTAATTCAGCAAAGAGACATACATAAACAGAACATAAACCCATCCAAACCTGGCAGACAATTTCCTGTACCCAGTCTTCCTGCTGTTGACAGAAGAAGGGTTTGAATGCAGAAAATCTTTTCTCATCCAGAATTCCTGTTTTGCAGAGTGGTATGGAAAGAGGATGCTTTGAAGTGCTGATGTAAATTTGTGAGAACATTTCTGTCATGTCCTCACCAGGTATTTCTGTGCTTGCTCCATCATGGTGATGTGTGTGATGCACAGAGAAGATTCCCATTTTGAATAAACAATATTGAGTTAACCAAATTGAGAACTATAGAAGGCAAACCTAAATTTTATCAAACCATATGTTGGTAGTGTCCAGAAAATGCATTAACAGCAATGTGAGGCAGAATTGTTTGGCCAAAATGATCTTCATTAAAACAAAAGGCAATATCAGGTCATCCAGCCACTTTATAGATTTGTTCTAAGTTGAGTAAACCAGTATGGTAAAAATAGAAATTCTTAACCACCATTGCTCTTGCTTACTTTGTATCTTCTGTTTGAGATACATGATATTCAACCCAAATATAACAAAATTACAGCTTGTGTCAAGTCCAAAGACCAGAGGAGAAGGTTTCAGGTTAACCTCAGGTGGATGTTTTTCTGTATTGTCCTTTTAGATCATAAAAGCTGAGTACACACTTTTCCCCATTTTAGAGGGATTGTTATTGTTTAAATTAGAGTGCTATGGATCAGAAGTTCAGTGTGTTGAAAGTTATATCAACATTGAACCATGAGCTGATCCCTTCCCCAAAGAACTTTCCAATTACTGTTTCAGTGGAATGGTGAATGATTCATGTTTCAGATTTGAGTTTAGTAGCCTGCCATATTCAGTGTTACCTTTTAAACTCATTTCTCTGGGTGAGGAAAATGTATTTTTGCTGAGGGCAGTCAGCACCTTGATATCTTTAATTTCCATAGATAGCAGACAAATGTTGCTTGAAAATGCTAGAAGGAGGCCTAACTCTAAACTAAAAATCTGCTGGGTTTGTGTAACAGTGCTTGCAATTGGCTCCTTACACTCATGGGAAACAACAACACTGACATAATAAAGGCATTTCAGTGCTTTTTGTCTGATAGAGCTTCTTTTCTGTGGGTAAAACACGCTGGTGGATTTATATACTTGTGCAATTAACTTCATACTTAATGTATCTTATCTTAGAGGCTGACATTCTGTGAAAGTAGCTTTTAAAATAATACTGTCACTGAAACGGTCAGCAGAAATGTCATTAATTATAGATCCCATTTTAGACCTCATTTAATTTATTATTTGGTTGTTATTTATACTTGCCTTTGGCTAGAAGAGAGTGAATTAATTCTCTCATTCTGCACTGTGTACTGGCCTCTTAATAGCACAGAGACCTTAAATATTAAAACATTTTTTTAAGAGTGTGTGAAAAACTAATTTACTTTCTTTTCAGTTGTCCAGAAGCAGCTTGTGGCTTTTCCTTATTTTTTTTTTATTCTAATTTATAATTAGCAGCTGTGGGAAGACTTCAGGCATGCAGCTTTTAACTGATAGCTGCAATCTCCAATTTCTGGCTGTTAATGATTGCTTTTTTGTTGCACTTACCCATGCAACTTTGGTGTGTTTGAGGTGTTGCAGAATTATCAGAATAAGCAGCCCTTTGCAGCAAACACTTTGTGTTTCTTTATACACTTTTGAAATGAGTAGGACAACTGGAAAAGTCTGAGGGATCTGGTTGAACCTCTTTGATTTCCATCCTGGGTTTTCTAGGTGTAAGGAAGGGTTTACAACTGAAATAAATTAAAATCTTGGGTTGCCTGTGCTTGCCTCCTGCAGCTCTCAAGTGGAATAGTTTATTTGCCTTGGGAATTGCTGGAAATAGTGGGTCCTCTGTCCCAGAATATTTGCTATTTCTTTTGTATTGCTCAGTACATGTTTCAAGGTACTTCTTGTTCGCTGCTTTATTGTTTCTTGTAAGATTTCATCTTTAAGCCTGGAAAAAGGTTTAAAGTGGAATTGTGATAGAGCCTGTGAAAGGTGATGTGTGAGCCTCTGGCAAGCTGCTATCCTCAAACTCCTCTGTTTTCTCTTTAAATTACAGAGGGAATTATATTTATTTGGATTTTGGGGGCAACTGACTTCAAAATGGTTGCAAATTTGTCCCAGTGCCTGAAGGAGAGGCAAAAGTGAGGAATGCACAACTTGATCAGGCAAAGGGTTTGTCAGGGAGTTCAGCTCTTCAGGTGTGGGACTTCAGGTTGCTTTTCAATCCATCTGGTCACTTTTCAACTCATCTCCCCATTCCTTCTCTTTCTCTCCCTCAGTCTCTGCTCCTCTTTAATCCTCCTTTTGATGCCTGGAAATTTTGTCTGTTCTTGTGACATCTTTGGTGACTCCACCACTGAGTCCCTTCCTGGTGCTTCCCCTGCATCACCCTGCCCATGCCCCATGTCCATTTATTCTCCTGGAAGTTCTCAGTGGGTTTATTTGTAACAGCACAAGAAACTCACAAAATGGAGCCCTGTTTATAGTTAGGATATTTTGAATGTATCAAAAGACCCTTTTTCACATACCCTGTGGATGTTTCATAAGAGAATAATTTTGCTGCACACAGAGAAATCCTGAGAAATTTGCTTCCTACAAATCCACTGGTACTGGTTGCAATCCAGGATCAGGGAGAACAGAACTTTTAGAGGATTGTTTATATCCCAAGGCCTTTTTGTACACGAAATATAAAGAAGGGGAAACTAGTTTTAGTATTACATATTAGAATTTCCTAAAGATAAATGCAATTAGTAAAATAGTGGCTTAAATTAAGAGTTCATGTCTTGATTTTCCTTTTAATGGGTTTGGTTCATGCTCACTGAGTGATTAAATGAGGATTAATGAGCCCTGGAAAATATGTTAATTTACCCCACAGAATGGAATTATGTTATGATGAAACTATAATAAAAAGTGTTTATGGGCTGTAAACAATATGTTCTAATCTGCATCATGAATCCTGTCTCAGGGATCTGTAACATGTATTTTTGAGGGAATAACAGTTGATAAACATTCAAGACAACCAGAATAATTTTTAATGTAGAAAAATCCATGGCTGACACTCCTCAGAAGTGATTTTGACCTTTTAATTTGGTAAAGGCCTACAAAACTGAAGAAGCAGGAGTTTCAGGTGTTTCTGAAACTTTGAATAGAAAAATACTCCATGAAGACATGTATGCAAAATGTGTCTGGCTGAACAAAAGCAGTTTGAGCTCCAGAAAATTTTAAATTTGCTTTAGAAATAGAAGACCAAAAAAGGGTCAACATTCAATAAATGCACAAGGGCTAAATGCAGGTAATAAAAGCAATGCATGCTTATACTTGAATAAAGAGGGTCAAGATCAGAATTGAACTGCAGAAGTTTCTGTTCTGCAGCTGAAGCCTTTTAAGTGGTCCATCTGTGGACCTTTTACTGTGTAAAGGAATCATTTAAATTGTGTTTTATGTTAAATCTATATTTCTTTCCACAAAACACTCACTGCCTCAACTCTTCACTGAAACCAAACCCACAAACTCTTCTCTGTGAGGGAAACTGCAGTTGTGCCTCAGGGCTCTTTTGAGATGGCTTTCAGTTAAAAAGGAGTTATACCTATTTTTTTTGGCATAGATATTTGGCATCTAGACATGTGATCTCTTCTTTTCCCTGAGATTTTGTAAAATGTAGCTGTATAATTTTCCTCTAAACAAAATCATGTGGTTGGTCTACCTCTTTCCTCGCAGCTTTTAGTGTTGTTTATAACATTTTATTTGCTTTGTGTGTTTTTTGCTCCATGGGGTATTAGATTAGTTAGGATTTCACCTTTAGCCAGTGTCCAGAAGATACAAATGATCAGGTATAATTGTTGATGCTTCCAGTGACTTGTCTGGCATTTTCTGCCCCTGGACATCCCTATATTGTGTCGCTGTTGTCTGCTGTACACAGAGTAGCTAAGAAATAAACTGCTTTTTTGTGTTACTGATTAAATGTGTGAAACGTGACAGGGGTTCTTTTGCTGTTTCAGGGCTTACATTGGCTGTTCATCCATTTATCCCCAGATACAGATCATGGGATCACAGGATAGGTGAGGCTGGAAAGAGCCACTGGAGCCTTCCTGGGTGCTGTCAAGGACGCGGCTCAGGAGCGCGTTCAGGTGGTTCTTGAGCATCTTCAGAAATTGAGGCTTCTCAGCCCCTCTGGGGAACCTGTGGTTCCTCCTGCTTTCCAAAAACTGTGACTGTTTCTGCTGTAATCCTGTTTTCCTGAGCTTTCCAGTGTTCCCAGGTTTTTCCTTCTCCAGCAGAGCACAGGGAGCCCTTAGGTACCTGCTGTCCCCTCTCAGGTGTAGCTTTGTGTAGAGCATCTCCCACCCGTGGCAATTTGTGCTTTTGTCACCTTTTTATTTTTGGATATGGATAGTGGGTCCTGGAGGAGTGAACATCTTGGCTAATATGCTGAGTGTAACACATTTGGATTAGAAAGACTTCCAATATAAACCCATGTTTATGAAGAGTGATTTATTGCAACAATTTTTTTGCTGTTAGTGCTGCTGTTAAGCAGTGGTGGTTTTCATTAGCAAATTGCTTTTTTTCAGCTTGAAAGCACTGTAATTAATTGGTGCTATAATTCTTTATATTGTTTGGGATTTCATTGCTGATTTTTTAATTACAGCGTGTATCTTGGAGCAAAAAGTTTTCAGAAAGGCTTGTATGGAAAAAATCCTGTAGAAGTTGATACATTAATCTCTGCAATCAGTTCTATTTGTTGGTTGTGATTTATGAGTGTTGCTGCCAGAACAGCTGTGGAAAAATCTTCTGTAACATAGTTCTTTACTGTGTTTGAAGGCAGCTTTGTTAGTTTTCAATAATTTTGGTTTTTACTGTAATCCATGGAAATGTACGTAAGGCCATCTCAGCTTATTTTAAATCAAATTAAAAAGGACTTCTCAGTCAGTGTTTCTCACAGAAATGGCCACTCCAATGTGGATTGAAAATTTCTGTTCCTTGTGGAAGTTTTCTTGCTTTGAACTCAGTTCCTTCAATTTAGAAAGGCTTTTCTTTTTTTGTCTGTTAGTGCCCACTAGGTGATACAGCCCTCAGGAAGTCTGAAGTAATTGTCAATTATCAATAATAAATAAGTTTTTAAACCAGAAAAACAACTCTTATATAAAATGTCATTCCCAAAATTGAGCTACAGTAAAATGTTGCTGCAGAAACAACAAATAAAAAGCACAGTATTTTTTAGCTATTTTTTTTAAGCCAAAAGTAGATCAAGATCAGTGATTGCTTCCATGCTGAGCAGAAAATTGCCAAAATGGGACATAAGGGCATATAAAGTCTTTATAATTAACTATGATTAGATTGTCCTTTCTATCACCACATTTATTTCTGACAGCAATATTTTCTCATATTGGGGACATTTCAGCGATTTAAAACTTCCTTATATTGCTATGTTATAATCTCACTTCTGACACTAAAATAATGTTATCATACACTGGAATAATATTAGGATCCCACTTCTGAAAATAATGTCAAAGTGTAGGGGTACAAGCCATAATTGATTGATTGATTGATTAGAGGATTTTCCAATTTTCAATGCAGTCTTGCCAACTTCACTTACCTGCCTGCAGTTTGGAAGAAAAAACTAATTAGACAAACATGAGCAAGTTTGAGATCCAGCCTGTAAGAGGCAAAGAACTGAATGGGATGGGTTTGATGTGATGCAACTTTTCATGAAGTGTCTGAATACAGGGAGACTCTATCTTGAATTAAGGAATTTTTCCTTAGCTTGAGAAGCATTTTAGTAGTTCTCTGACAAAGAAAAGTTAGGTCAGGCTGTGAAGTTTGAAGGCTTTGTTAAGCTCTTATTCTTTTTCGGCTAAACTTTTTCATTTTACTGCTATTGAGTATTGTATACATTTCTGTACAGGGTTTTTTGCTCAGAAATGGGCTATGATTTTTTTTTAATTGTTCTTAGTGTTTGATGTTTGATTGCAGCATATTTACCAAAAACTGGAGTCTCAAGATATCATATGCTGTTGGATTTTACTGTGGTACCAGGATCTAGTTTTGGTCCCCAGAGCATGTTCAATCCTTTCTTGCTATCATTATAAACATAATATTTAATTAATATCATCCCTAAATAAGAACTAATCAGCAGTTCTATTTGATTTTTAGACAACTTTCCTATCTGATTTTTGCCTTAATTCTGGAGCGTTGTTGAAAAGTTGAATCACAGATTCCCATCCAGACTTTCTCAAAGCAGAATTTTCATCTTTCCAGGAAGATTTTCAGCTCTGTGGAGGCATTTCATGTCTGAATGGGGAGTTTATGCTTCAAGCTAAAACCTGCCCTTGCAGAGTGTGACTAAATGAAGCAGTTTCAGATTGTTTGCAGATTGCTGGCCGTGCTGAAGGAGCACTGAAAACATTTGAACTGCTTTGCTTTGGCATCAATCTGTTGTGTAAAGAGGGAGCATATGGGCACATCACACAGGCCCCTGGGCTACTGCTGGCACCCCAGCAGATTTTCTGATCAGGGATGGCTGATACCCACACGTGCTGAAAACTCAGGATTTCCACTCCTCTCACAGACAGCTGGGATAACAAGATATCCACATGAAATATATGCATATGGAAATTCTTTTTTTTTTCCCTTTTAACAGAAGACAAACAGTCATAAGGCTGTTGGTTTGTGAGATGGAACATATTCTAGTTTAATATTTGCAAATGTAAGAGCTGTTGTCTCAAAAACAAGGACAAATTGTGGGTACTTTTTCACATGGTTTTGAGCTTTGCCTGGTAGTGCTTTTAGAAGTTTCTAGCAACCTTAACAATACATCTTATGCATAAATTTTGGATATAGCTGCTCCAGCCAACTGTATGCAGACTGTGTGTTCGGTTGTAATCCAAATTTAAATTTAATCTTACGGTGATACTTTGGTGATAATTTTAATCATGGTCTAGCAATGGCACTCATCTTTTCCTTTCCACAGAAAACATGTTAGTCTGACTATGCTGAGTTTTTCCTTTCTTGCAGTGGTGTGGGTAAAATAATTTGCTATTACTAGCAAAAGTGGCTGTTTCCTGCTGCCAGGATTCTGCATCCAGTGCCATTAGATTTCACTCGGATATATTCTTTGTGAAGTTTTATGCCATGGATGAGGTTTATCACTTGGCATAAGTAACATGATAATAGAACACCAGATATGTACTATAAATGGGACATTGCCACAAGATAGGTAGGGGTTACTGGGGAAGTGAAACTGAATTCGGTTCTGGTCTTGCAGGTCAGAGACCAATAAAATGTTTAGCTAATAATATGCCAGGAAGAAGAAAGCTCTTTGCATATTGCTTGTTTTACACTGTTTGAGCAGGCAGGAGCACATGGAGCTGGTTTTGTGAGGATGGAGAGGTGCTGAGAGCAACCTGCAGGGATTCAGTGTCCCAGGTTTCTGCTGGACACACACTTTGCTGAAGCTGTGGCTGGTGCAGGTCCAGCACAGTCAGCAAGGGGGCTGCTGCTCTTGTTCCCTCTGAACAATGGCACTGAAATGGTCCCCATTTGTTGGCACTCCAGCCAGGGCTGCAGTTTGAGTGGGCTGCTTTTGCAGGGTTTGCTTGCCTGTGCAGGTTGTGGGTTTGCTCCTCAAATTGTTATGGTTGGTGTTGTGGAGCTAAAATTTATGGGATGGTTCAGGGTTGCCTGTTCTTTCTGAAGGACAGCATGGGGAGAGAGCTGCTGAAAAAAATGACAAGGAAAGGGCATAGAAAAGTAAAGAGGAGAGAAGCTGTTTTGTGTTGTGCTCTGTAGGGAATGGCTTGTTGAGTGAAGCCCTACAGGGAGTGGAGAACAAGGAGGAGTAAAGAGATTTGGGTTGATTTTGTGAAGAGAACAAAGATTCAGGGAGCATCTAGAGACTTAGCAAGGGTCAGAAGCAAAAGGTGTGATCTCAGAAGTCAAACTTTTGTTAAATAGTCTTATTTTGAACAAAGGAAACAAGAATCCTGGAAGGAGAGGAACATGTAGTCCCATAAGAGCATTCTTTGGCAAAGAGGTTGTTGAATTAATCTGATGTGTTGCACAAGAAAAAGCTCTAATTCATCTCTTATGTGTGCTCAAAACCAAACAAATGTAAAACAGTTTCTTTTGTGTGTTATTTACAGCTGTTAGTCCTTGCAGCACGCTGCTCCTCGGTGATAACCTTCGTCTGCACTTTGTCTTTTCAGACTCTTAGGAATTGTGTGGAGCAAGCTTTCTTCTCCATCAGCTCTGAACTTGGGTGCCTGGCACTCCATCCACACGGTGAGGCTCAGGCCACTGAGCTCTGCCACACTGCTGCTCAACAAGCAGATGTCTTGGGGAGGAAGTTTTACAGCCTGCAAGGGACTGGAGGCTGCTCTGAGGTTCATTAATCTTATTAGTGTGTGTTTTAAGGTGGCCAAGAAAGCAATCTTTTTGGATTAAATAGAAAAGAATCCTTTTTTTGGGGGTAGTGTCTGAGAAAGTGAAGCAAGAGAGCAAAGGGACTCCGTGGTTCTGCCTGAAAATGACAGTGGAATAGAAGGATGATGGAGAAAGTGCAAAAGTAGTTTGGGTCCCTGTCATGTGCTCATTATCTCTGTCAGATGCCTTGTGTGCCCAGCTCTGTGATGGGGATCACTGCTGAAAGTTGTTCAAAATGCTGATATGGGTATGTCTGATCCATTGTCCTTCCCTTCCCTGAGCACCCTTTACTGCCCATCAGTTCTGACTTCCAGATACTTTCCAGACATTACATGGCACAGCAAAATAAGGCCGAATAAAGTTGAATTGAAATGAGGAAAATTTTCACAACAGGGCCTAAAGGCTTTGCTGTATCTCAGTTGCCTTTGTTAATTAGCAGGTAAGTGCTGTGCCACAAATTAATCCTTACCATGCATATATTTTATTTCAGTTCGGAATAAAATCAAGACTTTGTTACAAACTCCTGATTTAATTGTCTGATGTTTCAAGTTCTTACTGAGTGACAGCAGAGATGGGAAGCCACATTTGCTCCCCACCTGGTGAAGTCGTTGTGGCATTGTCCCTTCATTTGCTTAGAGAATCCTTTGAGACCTGTTCTCTTGTTCATATTTATTTATTTATTCAGAGATCCATGCATTGGCTTGAGAATCAGCCTCCCACTATTTTTTTCTTTCACTCAGAGCATGTGGTTGGGCTCTGCTGAGCACTCAGTTGAATTTCCAGATGAGTCTGCTTGGTCACTTGCTCACTGATGCTGTTCAATCAGGAGTTATGAATAAGGAATGTGGACCCTGCAGGTGATCCACTCACAAATGGTTCTTGTGACTGTGATTTCTTGCAAAATTGATTGGACTTAAAACATTTCTGGTTATTCCTGCTCTACTCAGTGCCCAGATCCACAGCATTTTATTCCCAGGTTGGAGTTGTAGGCTTTGTAGTAGGTAGGTAGATACTTCTAAACAGAATGGACCAGGTTATTAAAAATTTCTATCACTTCTCCTCAATGGGAAGAAAAGACACTGGAAGAAGAGATTTGCTGTGTGCCTCTTGACCAAAATTTAATTCTCAAGTTGTTCAAAAGCAAGGTTAATTTTGCTGCTTTAATTATACAGCCTGGTTATATTTCACAGCCATTCCAGATCCTAGCAGGCTGAAGCACAGTGCAAGTATGTTCCCTGAGATAAAAGCACACAAGAAAAAAAATCATCATGATAATAACTTTAGCTTCCTTTTTTTCAGTGGTGTTCTGAGGGCCCAAGTTTGTAATGTTTTTTATTTAAAGAAATTTTGTCTATGTTTTCGTGTGGTTTATTGGGAGTTTGTACTTAATTAATTATAGTATAATCAGCAAGTGATTGTTGGACACATGCCATATTAGGTAGGAGCAAAGGAGAAAATCCAAGTCTCTGGTTTAACTTTTCAACATTCATAAAATATTCCCTGAAACTGTATTGTGAGAAAGAATATGCCCTTGTTCCCCGTTCATCATCTCTATGCTTCCTCTATAATATGTTTGTCTTTAAAAAAGCTTTCCCTGATAGAAACATTTCCTTCAAAATGAAATTCAGTTATTTCTGCATTTATGCACTAACTTGCTTTTAGAGATTTTGAGCCCATCTCCTTAATTCATATGGTGCAATATGAGACCACTTACACTGAAGTCTTTAGATGATTAAAATTGCTGTATCTAGCAATCAATTGCTACCAAAGAGGCTACACATAAAGAAAAAATTTACTCTCAGAGAAATTATGTGAAATTTAGATCTCTACCCTTGATTAAATGAAAAGCATCCTAAGTAGACCTGTAAGGATCAGAGAGCCATAGGTAGGATTGAGGAAGAAGCTACAGCAACTGAAGGACATGAAATCCAAATACTTTTAAGGAATGAAGATATAAATCCATGTCAAAATAACATAGCAGAACTAATGGGCAGAGTGCAGGCAAGGTAATAGACCTCTCAGGGGTAAAGAATGGCCTCCCTGTGAGGGAAATTTTATCTTGCATACCCTGAACTGCTGAGCAAAAATTCCCAAAATGTCTCAGACTGCATGAGCCATAGGCAATGCTTATCTCTGGAGATGGACACAGCAACCTGTGGGTGACCTGTGAGGAGCAGAGCTGTGCCCCACTTTGCTTTGCTCATACTTAGACCCATTCTCCAAAGTAAAGGATTAAGGACCTGGGAAATAAACTGGCATTGGGTTATTGAGGGTTTCAGAATCACTGTGATGCTTTGAAAACAAATTTGAAAACATATGCATGATCCCTGGCCCTTTTTAGTGCTTGAGAGGCTAATGGCACATTCTTTTTCTGTGTAACAAAACTAGTTAAAGCATAAAATTATTTGGTTTTCCTATCCTGTTACTATTTTTAGCAGTACTGTGAGGATAAAACTAAAGCCTATTATTTAATTTCAAATCAATGAAGAGAAAGCATGATAACAGTTGAATGTGTTGTCAATAATATTCTTATATCTTTCCTGTTTTAGAAAAATCTCCAGTCTGAGATAGCTGGCACAATCCAAACAAAGGCTCCCTTGGATCTGATGAGAAACAGTCTCCCTCTCTCTGATTAGGCCTGTTCTTTTCTGTTTGAGCAGACACATTTAGCTGTGCCTTATGCATGCTAACAGGAAAGATTTATAGTCTGGAACAAAGTCAGGAGCTGACAGTTGTTTCCTGTAATATCTGCATCCATAGAGGCAAATCTGTGTTAAGCCTTGAATCGTGTTATCCTTTGGCTCATGCTTGGCTCCTGTTACTCTTAACAGGAATTAAGTGTGTTAAAAGGGTACAAAATTCTCTGATGTGACATTTTGGAGACCACATTGTGCTTTGTGGAGTGGTTTTTCTACTTTGACCAACAGCAAAGAGCTTTTGTAGCATTACACCTGCTTGAATTTTGAAATACCAGGCACAAATAGTTGTTTGCTAGGAGAAGATAATGTTTCCATTTTCTGTCATGGATGCACGATGTGCAAATCCTTGGGAAGGGCAAATCCTTAGCAGTGGAGATGTGCAGGGAATTCTCACAGCACCCCTGAACACTGCTGCCATCAAGCAGGAGCTCCAAACCCTGTGCTCCAAACTCTGTGCTCCAAACTCTGTGCTCCAAACTCTGTGCTCCAAACTCTGTGCTCCTCAGTGCTTTTGTTCAAAGCTCTCCCTCAGGGAGAGAGGAAGGAGGAGAAGAGGTAGAAAGACTTTTGTCAGTCCTTTTCCTGGCTGCCTGCTTGGGTTTTGCCTTTAATCTCTCTGTTTCTCTTTGATGCAGGTACGTAGGCAGCTGCCCTGAGCAGTACCCAGAGAAGCTGGGTTATTTTTTGTTATTTTTCTGCTTTCTGCATCTGCTTTCTCTGGACCTGTCATGAGTATCAGTGCAGAATCAGGGGGTTCCAGCAGTCTAGTGGCAAACAGGAGGTTAAAGGCCTTTTTGTGCTTCTCAGGAGTGAAATGGAGAATCTAAATTCCTGTGTGATGCACCTGACCTGTGGAAGTGTCCTGGGTCCTGTGCGTCCCTTTAAGGTGATAAACATCAGCAATTATCTTTTTTTTTTTATTGTAACAAAGTCTGCAAAATTTTTAGGTTACTCAATATTACCTGTATCACCTGAGGCTTGTCTTTCATCAAAATAGTCTGGTTTGTCAAATTCAAGCTACAGTTTATTCCATCTTTCTTTCAAGTGTTTGTCTAGGCATGTATTTCTCTAGTCTAGTTCTGTACTGTGCTTTTTGATACCTTATGTTAATATATTACCTTGCAGTCACAGTTAATATTTAAAGCAAAACTCTTTTTTGTTGTTGCTGTTCTAAAATTTACAAAATGAGGTCATTTGAACCTTTATTGGGTGTCTCAGGAAATTCTGTTGCAGGTTATTTCATGTACATGGTCAGCTCTTTGTCATTGCTTCTGGAGCAATTCAGCACATCACTTGGATCAGTTTTCATCTCAGACATGTCCCAGTTCAGTTGCTGGATGTGTGCAAAGTTTTAGAAAAGTAAATTTGGAAAAAAAAACCCGGAAAACTACTGCTTCAAGGATTTTTTATTTTATGATTCCTCTGGAGTGCAGTATTTTCAAACTATGAGGAAAATTCCTTTCAGGAAAATGCTGTCTCTTGGGAGGAAAGAGTAAAACCATATTAAATGATAGTAAACTAGAAAAATCAACATCTCATGGGATATGGGAGCTTTGAAATGGTTTATTTCCATAGCAAATTTATCATGTTTGAGGATACTAATGTGGAATACTCCACTTTAAAGAGGGAAAAGAACAAAGTTACTGGAATTGTTCAACCCTTCTGGGAAGGGTTCTCTTGCTTGTGGACCTATGGCTCTCCCACATCTGGCAATGAGTTCAGGGACTGTCTGAGCAAGGAGGGAGTGAGGAAAGGATTGTGGCAGTTCTTACAGGGTGGCCTTTACTTAGCAAACTTAGAAAATTCAGGTGTGCTCAGATTTTCCCTTCTGCTGCACACTGTACTTTCCTCTGTGCCTCTCTGCTCTCCTGATGGGGATGTGAGCTCCACAGGGGTGTGGGTCAGGAGGGCAAACTGCAAATATTCCTTCTTGAGAACTTAAAACCACTGATGTAAGTACTAGTGTCACTGCATTCATTAAGCATTTCGTTCCTGGTTTAATGAGTGTAACATTTGGGTTTATCCACACATTTTTCTTCTCACCTAACAGGATTAACAGGATGGGCACCAACTGTATTACTTTTTATTCTGATACACAAAAGGTGCTTTCAATTTGCATTTTAACTTCAGCTCTGCTTTAACACTGGTAATGCACAAAGCCCAGTGATATTATTACACTTTGACACTGAATTAGCAGATAAATGACTTGTCAGAGTTCATTTATGTTTCTGAATGTCTGGCAAAGAGTGACAGCTGAATAGAGCTTATAATTCAGTGATGCATTATCTCAATGAAGGAAAGCAGCTTGCCCCAGAAAACACACACAAAACAAAATCTTGGGGGTCTAGATAAGGTGGTTTTAGATTAAAAATGTGATTGTGTGCCAAATAAGAGGATTAGTTCTGGAAGTCAGATAATGCCAGAGGAAAGGAGATACAATGACTTGCCTCTTCTTGGGCTAAAAGCAGGATTGTAGGATGATCATCAGCCACCTGTACTGGAAAAAGTTTTCTCCCCTTTAAAGGGGGAAAAGAACAAAGTTACTGGAATTGTTCAAATTCAGTTTTGTGTTCAGTGTGTTCTGGTTTGCACTTTTATGATATGTGTGATATCTGCTCTCTACCAGTCAATGTGATGTGGCTTTTCAAAATATCTGAGGAAGAATGAAGACAGAAAGTAATTTAAAAATGTGATGACACACTGATGAAAAATAAAACTCATTTATTTCAAATTCAACAATCTTTAAATGTGAGGGACATTTCTTTAGTTTCCAGGGGAGAAAAAAAATAAGTAGCAAAAGCAAAGGAAGGCTTTATTGCCTCTCCTGGTCTTCTTGTCATCATTTCTTGCATCAGCTCGGGGTTACTTTTCCAAAACCTCTGTGTGCAATGAATATAATCCCTATTTTAAGATTTCTTAGTTCTCCCAATATTAGTAAAATTTTGGTTGCTGTTCTGCAGCCTTTGGAATGGGAGAAGAGTGCTGCTTTCTGTCTGTTAGAAAACACCCTCTGATTACTGGATTTTCAGCCTTAACCATATTAATTTGCAAAGAGAATTTTATAATGATGTGCATTCATCTCTTCAATTCACAAAAGACGTGTGTGGTGTGTGGAAATTAGAGCTCTAGAGATAAGAAACTCCCCTTCCCCCACCTAGGATGTGTAATTAGAGGTGCTCATTTAGTGGATCAGTGCTCAATTATCCCTTAAGTGTAAGTATTTGAGTCAGATATGTTCTTTTGTCTAACGTGACTGAACATAATTTAGCTGGGAGGATGTGAGGTGTTGGCTGCTGAAGGCAAACTGACAGATGACATTTCTTATAAATGATATTTCTGAACATGAAACTCACTACGTGTAGCCCATGTTTACCCTGAAAGGGAGCTGGGAAGTCAAAGCAGAGCTTTGGAATATAGAACATTCTGTAGGGAATTCTTCCAGGGACGTGCTGGATAGTTTCAATTTATTATAATGAGGTTTTGGTGTAATAAATACACATAGTGAATTGCAGAGGAGGCATTGGACAGGATTGATGGTGGCTATAACAAAGCCCTGTTTGTGGATAGGTACATAAAAAAGATCAGATGCTGCCACTCTCTAATGCAGACACCCTGCTGCTGAAAGAAAAATCTTTCAAGGAGTTTGGTCACTGAAAAAAAAGGAATCCACATAGACCTGTTAGTGTGTGTATTGATGTGGATTTTCTGCTTTTTTTCGATTTTAATTTCTTGCAGTATCTATAGGCTATTTTTTAAACATTTTCACTTTCTGATGAAGTCTGTCATTTGTTGTTTTAATATTTTAAATCCTGAAACTTGCTAATACCTTGTACTTGTTCAGTTTCAGTCTTCATTTTAAATATTCTGAACACCAACTAAACTACATTGCTGGTGAGTTTAACTGAATTTTACTAATACAGAGTAAACTGCAAAGGAAACTAGAGGTGAATTTAGCATGCACACAACTTTGTCATGTATGATTTGTCTGGTTTTTTTTTTGTTGGTTGGTTTTTTTGTTGTGGTGTTGTTGTTTGTTTTTTTAGAGCATGGAAAGGGTAGTTTTGCCCAATATAATAGGTGCAGGTACAATCCTCTAAATTCTAGGACATCTTGAGCATCACCAGTCTCTAAAATCATTTATTTGAAGGACAGTGCATGAGACCTGGGCAGCTGGTGCCAAGTGAATGCTCTCAGGCTGTTTTTGGGTGATGTGGTTTGTCTTAATCCTTTCTTGCATGCTCTCCCTGATTTCAGGTTTAGGCTTGTCTAAAACATTAATTTAGACTTCTCTTATAATCCTTATTGTCCTTGGGGATGTGTACTGAGCTTGTCTGGTTGCTAATCTATTAATCTTATTTGTAAATGTTTAAATATTGGACTGCACTTTATCTAAGCACCCTTATCACAAAATTCACCCAACACCAGATAGAACATGGAGTTCTGGATAACGAATTTAATTGCAAAATCAGCACCTGTGCTTCTTTTACATATTGTATGTATATATTTTTTTTTCAGAGTTTTCAATGTCAAAGCTTCATAATCTAAACCATATGTCCATGAATCAAAGTTAAGGCAGACAGCTTGAAGTTCACCTTAAAAAGTGCAGTAAACAACTTATCCCCTCTTGCTACCAGTTTATGGCACCTGCTTTTCCTCTCTGATGATTCTGGTTGGTAGGATCAAACTGAATGTATGGCAGCCATTCCCATTTGGAAATTCTGCTTCTGCTTGAGAATAAAAAAGTTGCTGAGTCCTGGTTTGCACCCCTCCTTTAAATGCATTGATTTAGAAAGAGATTTCTTCTTGCTTCTCACAGAGGTGCTGGTGTGATGAAATGAGCAGTGAGCTGGGAATTCTCCCTGTGCCTTTTTGCACTTTTTGGGGTGAACTGAAGAGTTGTGGGGTCAGTAAAGCCTGGAGGCAAAGCTCTGGCTGTGCACTCAGTGCCTCCAGCTCTGGGCTGTGTTCACCCTGCTCCAGGCTGGTCTCTTGGGGCAGTTCAGCCTGCACAGTACAAGGGTTTCTCAGCTCAGTTTCGTAGCTAGAGCCGTGTAAAAGCAAAGGCCTTCTGTGATGGACAAGGACACGTGGACATTCTGATTCAGAGCGCTTGGCTGGTGGATAAAAGCCTGGCTTGCATGAAAGCAGATAAAGCCTGAGGTGCTGTTTCAACCCTGGAATCATGCCCAGTTATCATGTTCTGTGCTCCAACCCACCTCTCATCACTTAGTTTAAAACCAAAGTTTATCAGTAGATTTATTTCTCCTTCCAACCCTCTTTCGTACCATAGATGTAAAGCAGAATAATTAAGCTTTTTACTGGTCATTTGCTGTTGTTTTGCACAGATTTATTTCAGCTAAGTGGCTTTCAAGTGTATGCAAAGAATGATAGGAGAAGGTTTTACTCGAGCACTTAAACTATAAACCATCTGTCTGTGAAATGTGGGGTTGGTTTCCCATCAAGTTTTTTAAAGCTTACTGAGTTCTTAAAAGCACAGGATGAAGGAGGACATGGTGTAATATTCCTAAATAGGTTTGTCATGGCTGCAGGAAGTTTTAATTTTTAAACTGGGCTTTCACTTCTGCTCAGACCATTTTTATTTTTGATATGCTCAAAGTCAGATTGGTTTGTGTTGAGGGTGGGGCATAACAAAAGTGCTCAAGTGTTATGGTCATCTGTGGCATAGAGGACCCTTTCTTTGTTTTTAATCAGCTTGGAAACCTCTCTTATGCTTCTTCTTGTCTTGTTTGTGTTTCCATGGGGTTTTTGTGTGTAGATGTACATCCTCCACAATAATAAACAAATGCAGTTTTCACCATGCATCTCAAATAATTGGGAGGCTTGATGCATGGTTACACAAAGAAAAGATGCATTTCTTTCTCTTTGGGTATAATTTATATATTATATTTTGATTTTTGGATCTATGTCTATTAGGATATAAATTGGAATAGTTGGCTATATAATAAATATCTATAAATTATAAGATTACTTGATATAATTATATATCAGTAGGGCTAATCCACAGTATGTGGATGACATCACAAAATATTACTTTCCATTTGAATGTCAATGACACAAGATATTTCTTTCTCCTACTGTAGTTGTATTTTCTAAATCTGTCTCATTTTTCTAAAGAGAAATATGAGAAAAATCTGGTTTTATTCCCAGAGTAATCCACTATTTGGAAGGGTGAAGCATATGTTTATGTAGCTTCTATGATTGTAGAATCCTAGAAAGGCTTTTGAGAAGGTGGAGGTGGGCCAGTGGACATCAAACATCTGGATCTGACCTTGTCCAGGGTTTGGTTGCTTGTTCAGACTTGCACCTCTGGCTTGGTGAGTTGGGATCAAACTGGGGGAAAATTTGAAAAAAAGTGGTAATAAACATTTTGTAGCCTGTGCCAGTTATCCAGGGTGGAAATTACTGGTTGGCAAGTTTTGGAAAGCAGTTAGTCAAGGATCTGGGCTTAAGGGGAAGAGTACTGTAATGTGTAACAGCTAAAAGAAGAGAGGCTGTTTGCAGTTCATCTGAAAGTATATGGTAATTTTGCAACCTTCATTATGACAATTTCACCACGGGGAAAAAACTCTCATTATATGAGCACTGACATGCTTTGATTAAAATTTTAAACATTTGTGACAAGTGCAAATTTTCCCACATTTACTAGCATGTGGAGAATCTGCAGGGGGTTTGAGGACTTTCTCTGATAGATGAATAAAGTGTGTTTTACTAGAACTTCTTAATGAAGATGTTATATCTTCAGTCTCAAATTTAACATGAACTCTAGTTACCCTTACACTCACCAGAAAAGGGTGTGGATTTCAGCTTCCACAAAAAGAACTCTGCATGCACTTGCAAGTGCAGAGAAAACTTCTTTTCCTGTGGCTGGAGAGCAGGGGGCTGAGTCCTCACAGAAGTCTCAAAAATTAAATCAGTGAACGTCTGGATATATTTTGATGCCTTATTTTGAAATTATGGTGTACATGTTTGCTCACACATTGCTGTCCTCTGGGTTTGGCTCCATCTGGAGAGTATTTGTGCTGCTGGGGATGGCTGGTGTGCTGAGTGCATTGCTTGAGCAGCATTCCTAATGCAGCGATTTTACCTTCTTGCAGCTTAAAAGAAAATGCAGAAGGACCATGCTTGAAGTGATGGAGATGATGCCTCAGATTTTAGCTTTTATATTTTTCATATTCTGTGCTGCTTTAGTGTGTGGGTCTGAGCTTCACATTATGGGATGGTGAGCCCTGTGCACAGAGCAGGGAGACGAAACAATTCCTGCTCCAGCTGGGCACCAAGGACCATCCTTTGCAAAAGTTGCAGTGCTGAACTTTTGTCTTGACAAATGAAATTTTTGTCAGCACTGAAAATTGACAGTTTCACCTGGGCAAAAATGGTGTAAATTGGAAGTTGAGTGAAACCCATTACCCTATTTGTCTTGAACTTTCTTTTCTGCTGTTTGTGTCTTTCCTTGCTCGTAGAAGGTTTCAGATTAATATCTACGCTTCATTTAGCAGGGAAGGTGTGTGGATTTTCTTTCTTTTTGAGAAAAATTGCTGTCTGTCAGCACCATGCCCCCTCAAGACAGAGGCTTATCTGTGAAACCTCCTCACAATTATTGTATAATGAATTCCAACCAGTTCATTAAAAGAGAAAATCACCAAGGAGACCTTTTAGGGCTAATCATGTATGCTGTAAGGTTCAGTGTAAGTACAGTGTAATCTGAGCAGGCAGATAAGACCTTGTCTCTGTGGTATCCTTTTAATATTGTTCAAAGTGTTAAACAAAAATAGGTTGAATATGAAATTTCTGTAATTCTCATGAAGCTACATTGAATAAAGGTTTTCATTTTTGATTTGGGTGAAATTAACTCTTGCCAACAGGTCCATCTGCCTGACACAGGCAAATGTTTATTTTTATATACCTCAGCTTACCTGTGGCAGGTTGAATAAAACTTGCAAGAATAGTTTGGATTGTAGGCTGGTTTTCAATACTTCTTTTAGGAGCTGGCATAATTTTATTTTCTAAATTAAAATAATTTCCCATATTTGAAACAATTAAAGCTTTCACTGCTATATTCTCTTTTTTGTGGTAATGACTAAAGATTTAAATTCAGGCTTTTCTATTCAAAAATAGGAGCCCATGAATTTATAAGTATTTGACTGAGATGCTTCATCTTTCAGGGAATATGCACAGTGCCAAATTTGAGGTCCACAGTTGATTTGCCTCCTTACCCTCTGCACTGCCCTCTTGAAAATGTAGGGATTTTTGTGCTGAAAGTTGTGATATTTCCATGATCAGATTATCACAGGTAAAAGAGGGAACAGGGAGAGTGTTGAACCTTTCCCTTGTTGGTGGGGAGGTGCTTTTTTTTAATGATTTTAAATTGAGGTGGGGAGACTATGGAATCTCAGATATGTGAAAAAGCAAAGTATTTGAATGTGAAACAACAAAGCAAAATCCAAAACTAATGGCTGCTACACTGAGCTGAATATTTGTACTCTCATTTCTAGTTCTAAACTGATTTCAGCTGTGCAGGAAAATGACCTGCACTGCCACAGCTGACATTTCAGTCAAGATGTTTGTTCAAGAAACTCATTTGTACTGGAAGTAAATAAATAAAACTTTGATTGAATATTTTGCCCACTGTAAAGATGTTTTTCAAAGTCTCTTACAAAGAAATTTTTCTTTGTTGTTTTGCCATGGATAAAAATGCTTTTTTGGTGGAAATTGAAATATTTGGACACATTATTGAGAAGCAAGGGTAACAATTTGCTATTCTGATTCACATATCCATGTTAGTTCATTCAGGTGCTGAACCTCACCTGGGGCTCTGTTGTAGAGTATTAAAAATTACCACTGTTTTAAAAAACATAATATACAAACAACATAGTATTGCTCTGACAGGAAAACAAACCCAGCATCTTTATCTTTTCAGCACACAGCAGATAGATATTGAGAGGAACTGATTTGTGACTTGTTGAGAGGAATTGTGATTTTTATTACTATTCTTAACTCGTGGTTTTATGCTAATGTGTCTGCCTTGATGGGTGTAGCAGTGTTATCAGAGCTTTGTATGTCAGAATAAAGGTTTGCCTCTCCAGCAATGGGAATTTGTAGCTCTTGCTAAGCACAGGATGTGATTGGCATTTGGAAGAGAAAAGTGATTCTGATGAGGCAAATGGAAGCAATGTTTCCTTGGAGGTTTTCCAAAAGGCATTACTGGAGAGATGTGGGCAACTGAAACCTCATCAGAACAATTCCACACCATGTCTGCTTTGGCATTTGTGAGTCTCTTAGTCCAAGACAGATTTTGGTGGCAATTGCTTGGATTTAGGCCAAGAATGGAGATACATGTTAAGGTAGAACACAAAGTGCAAAATGAGAGATAAGAGGACTAAAGGAAAACAAACACATTACATACCTCAATGCTTGTCACACATCTTTCATATTTAGGTTTTATTCCATTCTAGAATGCATAAAACAAAAATATGAAACTGTTTTCAGTTGAACACAGACTGGCTCAGTATCAATACTGACAAGCAAATGCATCACCTTAGTTGGATGCTGTTAAGGGTGAAAAAGTGATTCAAAAGTATCTCTTGCATGTCAGTAATTAAACCATGCTAATTTATATGGGAATGAAACCTTTTGTAAAAAACATTTTAAACTGAGATGCTTCAAAGTAAAACTTAACTACCAAAGGTTGCAAGACTTCATCTACATTAAAGTTTGTGTGGTTTTAGTGTGGATGTGTTGTATTGCTTCAGAGGCACTGCCCCAGTGGGGATTGATGCATTTTAATTCACTTGTCATTGATACAGAATATGATCTATGATATCTCAGCCTTCATTTTGAAAACAAGGAGTCTTCCTTGGTGGACTTGTGAAGTGGGCTTGTGTTCTTGCAGTTCTGGTAGATCTTATTTTATCTCCTCCCACTTGAATAAATCCTCTTTCTGCACAGACTGTGTGAGAGCTTGTATGAAAACTGCTCCCATCAGTGCATACTAGAGAGGCAATAATTTCCTTACCTCCTCTGGATGTTATTTAAATGATGCATCACCAATGCCACTGGCCTTTTCACAGGCATGGTGTGCTTATGCTGTGCAGTAACCTTGTTTGTGATTAAAACAAATTTTTTTCTTTGTATTTGATGTTGTAACTGAAAGGCAGGTTTTCAATCTCCAAGTAACCTTTGCTTGATTCAGTATTTAACACAGAGTTCTTTATTTTTCCAGTCTTCATCCCCATGTTTTAAATTTCAATCCTTTCCTTTGAGTGTTTCTCCCAGTTTTGTTTTCCAAGAAATTTCATTGCAGCCCTTGTCCCACATGTCTGGGTGAATATAATATAAATTATTTCAGGAACTGGGTGCCATTCAGCATTGTGAGCCTCCAAAGGAGCATGTCACCATTTCTGCTTTGATGAATTTCTCACTCACTTTAAGGAACTTGTTTGAATTTATATGCTGAACTTAGAATTTTTCCTTTTCCTGAAGAAATAGATGAGATTATTTTCTCAACTGGAAAGGTTTTGTCCATAAAGCTGTTTGTGTTGTCCTACTTTTACCTCTTTTCTGTCCCCCCCTTTTTCTTGGTCAAAACTTTTACTTTAAAGCTTTTGGGGCTACTTAAAAGCAGCCAGCCTGACTTGGGTTCCTTTCCCTCCTCCCACCTGCTTTTTTGCATTGGTTTTATTTTAGGCTGATGCCTTGTTACACTTAATAAATTAAAGCACCAATCTTTGTTCTACAGTTTTATGTGCTGTTTTGTCCAAATTTGTGGGCTTGGAATTATCTGCTCAGTGTGTTGTGTTTTAAAGCTTTGCTTGCACATCAGTTTTGGGATTACTTATTTCTGTACTCCACATTCACCATCATCTGCTGTGTACTGAGTGTTTTATTGTGTGGCTTCCATACATTATCTTTAATTATTGCTGCCTCATCATCGTGCATGTTTACTTACCAATTTTTTTTAATGGCTGAACAATTTTTTTGCCTTAACTTTTAATGCAGTGTTTGACTCAGCCTGCCAATGTGCAATTTTTGCTCTATTTGTAATTTTCTTCATCTCTAAGACATAGTATGCCTTGGTAAGGAATACCTCTGTTGCTTTATAAACCCTCTGCATATCCAAGTGTTCCATTATAATTCCATTTTATAAATCCTGGTGTGTCAATAATAATTAAAAAGATGGATTTTATTCATTACATTGCTATCAGATATTGAATGTTTTGGGTCTTAGGAGAGCTATTTTGAAAACACAGAGATTGTGCCCTGTTTTTTTAAGTTGTTCTTTTTCTTAACAGTCAAACAATTAGACTTCAGGAAATCTGCAGATATTGTAATTAATTAAATTGAGAAACAGAATGCTCATGAGGAAACAAGCAGCAGAATAGATTTCATCCTGACTGAAACCAGGTTGCTTACAGTATAAAAGGAGGAAATGGAGGATCCTTTATACAAGTATTAAGTCATTGAGGGCAAGGGACTGAGAAGACAAGAGAGATTGTTGCTTAGCACCTCTTTCAGAGGCTGGAATGAAATGATTTTGCTGTGCAAAGTCATCTCTTGCTCCTGGACTTTGACTCAAACCCTCTTGTTCCCTCACCTTTGGAAATACAGAAGTCAAACCTCTGTGAGCTGAGTGCAGCCATCAGTGTGGGGTGGTTTGCATGTAGAACTTGGCTGCTTTTTTTGCTTCCTCCTTAATTCTGACCTTCCTCCTTCATTCCAGCCTTCATCCTTATTACAGACATTTATTTAAGGAAAAAAAGGCAGCAAGAGGGGACATTGCCTTCCTGTGTGCACTAGTTGAAAAATCCCGAAATGCCTGAGCAGCAGCAGCAGCAGGGAATTTCCCTGGTGAAATCTTTTTGTCGTGTTTTTAGTATTTAGTGGCAAAACAAATACATCTACCAGCCTGAAATCCTGTCTTTTGTGTTTTAAGTACTGATACCTGGAACAGTATGTTAATCTTGGTAAGAATGGCTTGTCACCTCTGATCTCTCCTTGAGGATTCTTTATCTTGTCGATAAAGATAAATTGCATTTCTTGGTGCTCCTGAGATTCTGTTTGAATCTGGTATTGCTAAACCACACAGTGCATTCCAATTACAGCAGCTTCCAGTGGTGTTCTCAGAACAGGCTTTTTACTTTCCCTACACAGCTGAAAGTATCTCCACATCTGTGGGTTTTTTATTCAATCTTGCTGATATTTTTAAGACAGTCTTCCCTTTTAGGTTAACACAACAAAAATCCAGTCATGCCCACAGACTGTGGCAGAGGCTTAGCAAGGATATGAGGATGTCTTACCATTTCTGAGGCTTTTTAAACAAACTTGTCTGCCTAGTTAGACTCAGAATCCTCCTCCTGTGTTTTGGAGTCTTTGGAATAATATCAGCATAATATTCAGTGAACTGTTAGGGTGGAAAAAAATTGGCAGCAGGCTTATTAAAGTCACTGACACTTGACCATTTCTGACTTCAGGGTCACAACGTGGAGTTAAACTTTCATTTAATTCCCCTCTCTGTTTGTTGGGGTTTTCTCAATGTGTAATGAGCAGAGTTGAGGAAGAGAAGGTAGTTCATCACTGGAAAGAAAAAATAGCCAAAATCACAGAATAATTGCGTTCTAATGCACATACTCTGTAAGAAATTTTAGAAGTGGTGTCTTTTTCTGAGTAAGAGTTGATAATATTCAAACACAAAATTTCTAATATGGGTTAGGTCAAGGGGGTGGATCATAACCTGCTTCTACAAACATGGGTTCAGTCCAAGTTAACTGTAATCTGTTTGTTACAAAACTGAAAATATAAAAGGATGAAAGGATGTTGACCAATCCTTTGGGCTTTCAGTCACTTAAATAATTCTGCTTAAGCCTTGTGCTCAATGTTCTCTGGTAAGCATTAATTAGGTTTAATTCTCTGGATTCTTCTTGAAGATATAGTCTAGACACCTAAAATACACTCAACCTCCCCCCTGCCAAAAAAAAAATAAAACCAACCTCAAAAAAATCCCAAAAGAAAAATATTCCACACACAGAACTTGGACAAACCACTTTGTCATCCCATTCCCCACTAAAAAAAAAAAAAAAATAAAAGCAGACAAGGGAGGGAGAGACAGCCCTACAGCCCTACCATTTTATGATGACTTTATTGTGCTACTTCCTCTGAAGTACCCATTCTCTCAGAAATTCTGATCCCTTTATCCCTGCAGCATTTTTGTATGAAAGTTGCATTAAGTGTGTCCTGAGAGTACATGATGATTGCAGCTGGGTTACTCAGGGCAGGCACTGAGCCTGTGCCATGGGGGAAGCAGGGCTGCCTCATCAGTTCCTTTAAAACCCTCTCAGCAGCCCCTGGGGTTTCAGTTGCCTTCAGGTACCTGGATGTGACCCCCTGGAGAAATTTCAATGTGTTCTGTATTCTGCACATGGTAATATATCAGCAACTTCAGCTTTAGTGGCTGCCAATGGAACAGCTTTTAAATAAAAATGAAAATCGATTTTCATTTAACAAGTAAATCACATCCTAAAAAGAAAAAAAAAAAAAGGCAGCAAGCTATTCAAAATTATTTTCTTCCTAGTGCTACAACTGCATGAACAGTCTCTTGCACAGTGTAGTTCTCTGCCAATTTTTATTGTGAAATTTGCAGTTTTTGAACTTCAAAGTTCGGGATCCACCGGGTGTCCACACTGCTCACCTGAGCCAGGCAAACTAATAGATTTAAAAATTAGAACTTTAATAGGTTTAAAAATCCATCAGATTTGGTTTTTTTTTTTTTAGCAGGAGGAACATTATTTGCTTTTTTTGTGGCTAAGTGCATTTTGATGACTGGAAAACATTTAAATACTGCTGGGTTTGCAGATTGCTGTGGGGGAGGAGTGTGAGTGGCATTCCTAATGACTCCAGCTCTGGAGCTGCCCCCTTGCTGCCTCCTCATCCATTCCCTGTCCCAGGAATCATTCATCCTTCCCACTGTGGAATGCAGGGAATCCTCAGTGTGTTGCACAGCTGCTGTAACAGAAGATTAAGTTGCCCATACACTAAACCCAGTGATTGATAGCCAAGGTTTCCACCTAGCAAAGTGCAGTTTTCTTGCATAATTACAAGAATTATGTGCAGCACTAAATCTATTCCCTGACTAGGAATTGAAGGGTTGTTCTGACTGAGTTATGAAAGAAATTACGAACTAATTTGTGGAAACAACATCTGTTGTACACAGGCAAGAAAGGCTTTTAGAAGAAAGAAAGAGAATTTATTTCCCTCTTTTTACAATTATTTATAAGACAAGAGGAGAAAAGCTGAAGTATCAGAGTCAGTACAATCTCATTTACTGAAAAACAAGGGCTCTTGGTTTTAGATACACCCAGGGACATCAGGCAGAGCAAAGATGAGTGGAGGAAGGCACAGGGAGCAGGAACCCATTTCCATCCCTGTTTGGCACATGGTCTGTTGGGCTGGTGACATCTTTGTCATTAATATCACAGGTCTGAGATGAGGTCACTCAGTAATTAATGCTGCCAGACACTAAAATGAAAATTATGAAGACTGCTTGAGTTCTGGGAATTTCCTTCCCCTACACCCCAGGCAGCTGTTTCCAAAAGTGGACAGTAACCCAGCACTTTACACAGAAGAAAATGCTTTTCCCACTGCATTAGATAACATTTACCTAATTTTGGCAAGGTTGAATACAGTGTCTATGTAATTCCCTCATTCCCCTTTCACATTCCCAGGAGGAAAAAAAAAAAAAGGCAAATTCCAAATTTTGCATTTTTACCTGGGACTTGCAAACAGTTAAAAAGAACACGGAAGTTCACCCAATTTTTCTTTTTTTCTGCCCTTATATTCCTTGCAAAGACAACATGATATGACCAGTGATATGAACAATTTGGAATGTGTGGTGTCCTGTTGTGGTGCCTCTTGTAGCAGTTAGAGGAGGTGGCACAGGTGACACAGGCTCTGTGTAATTTTTATTTGCACAAAGAAGATGTCAAGGATATTGGAGGTCAGCTATCAGTCCTGGCTAATTTAAGGCTGGAGGGGTTTTGTTGCAAGTACAAGTGACATGGAGTGACATTCATATTTGCAATGGAAATGCACCCTCTGAGAGAGAGCAAAAAGTCACCAGGATTTGAGAGGGACAAAGATGAGGGAAGAGTCAAAATTGGAAGCACTGCTCTAAATCCAAGTGATTTTAAGGGAAAAAAAAAAATAAGGGTTTTTAGTGACTGTGAAAGAACCAGAAATTTCTTGGTTTACAAGAGAAAATGAATTCATTTTTTTCCTTGTGAAAGTAAAACTGATGATGAAGTATTAAAAATAAGATAGTGGATGAAGAAATAAACCTTTGCATAACCATTTTGTGGCTGATTATGCAGTTGTGTAGCTTCTAATGTCAAGTAGGGGACTGTTAATATCTCATTTCCAGGTGGGCAGAGGAAATGTAAGAATCTTCTGTGATTTACTCTGCCTTAGTGTTATAATTGTGACCCTCTTGAGTGTTTCTTTTTCACTGTCTTCACTTGATTAGCTTCAGAATAGTATTTTTCAGACTTTTCTGAACTAAAGAACTAAAAGAATAAGGAAAACAAGTTCTAAGATAATTCTAATTGACATTTACAATTCCTGTGAAGAATCCAAAATGAATTGTATAATCCACACTGAGTTGTTTAATAAGTCCCTCCAATTTTCCAGATATTTAAATGAACAAATGGTTTTTACTGGTTTAGAGCCCCAGTAATTTTATCTTCAGGAGTAATAATCATTCAGTAGAATGCAAAAGGAAGAGGGGGGAAAAAGATATCCTGGTTTAATATGTTGCTGTAGTTTTTAGTCTTCTTACTCTTATACAGTAACTTATTGTTTGACCCTAGAGCTAGGGCACTAAATATTAATATTGCAATATAAAAAGATATTGGCACATGTATCATTACCTTTAATTAAATATCTGCAAAGAACCTCTAAATATTGCAATATTTTTTAATGCAGAGCTGTCAGGTACTGATATGGAAATCTGTCACGCTGGAGTTTTTCCACTGTACTTTTTCCTTTACAAAGAAGTTAAGAGAGTTACAATTCCAGGCCAGACTTGGTACAATTAAAAAACCCCTTTTGCTGCTGATGGTTCCTGATCCCTGTGAGGATGGAGCTGGATTGCAGTGGGGAAAAAAGGTGCTGGAAGAGAAAGGGGGAGCTCAGTTCTTCCACACTGAAAATTTCCTACTGGGCCATTCCTTCCTTGTTATTTACAGACAGATTTTATGGACTCTCTGCAGTTTAGAGAGGAACATCTGCAGCCTCAAGTGCCTTCTGTATTTTAGAACATTGGAAAAATGAAAAATAGGCATTCTCAGAGGTGCTAATAAAACAGTTACACTCGTTTTAATATTCTGCCCTGCAATTTTAGGCTGAAATGCAGCAGCAGGAAAATCCTGGTCATTGCTTTTCATGAACCCTCTCTCTGTGACAGGTGTGCAGTAGGTTTCATTCAAGAAACCACTGGGTTTGATTTGTTACTGGAAGGACTTAAAGGGAAAACATTTGACTTAAAAGAGGGGGAAAAAATCCTTTCAAAAGCTTGGGAGTGAGGAAAAGAGATTGAACTCTTTTAGTGGGACTGTAGTTCTTCAACCAGAGCAGCTCTCTTTGCTCTCTCCTAGCCCCAGAATGGTTCTTGAGGAGCAGAATTTAAAGGTATTTTTCTGTTCTTGATGGGAATATGAAAAGTCTGGTTTGAACTGAACCTAGCCAGAAAAATTTACCAGTTCCAGTAATTCCCCATCTGGAACAGAAAGAGAAAATTATCTATAGCCATTACAAGTTTTGTTTGTTTGTTTTTATTGTAGTCTCATGGAATCAGTAAAAGTACAGAAAGAACAGCAAAAGTGAGATTGAATTCTCTTTAATACAAGGTGTTAACCCTTGCTGTGCTTTTCTCTTGAAATACTTTGAGTTTTTACAGTCAAATATATACAACCTTATCATTTCCTTCAAAGTCTTTAGTTTTCTTTAATTTTAAACTTTCTGCCAGGTAAGTTTGTTGGACATTTTCTGCCTGATTTTTGGCAAGTTTTATGCCTGCCAGAAGCCCACCAGGGTCTGGATTTCCAACTGGAACACAGATGCCCTGAGAGCATCACTATTCCTTGTGTCTGCATCCTTCACTCTCCCACCTGATTCCCAGCCTCAGTGAAGGAGATAATTCCTTGTCTAATTCCTGGCCTTGCTGATCACACCTATAACAGCACTAGGAAAAAGCCTAAGGTGTGGTTTTAAAGCTGTTGTACAGTGTGAAAGTAATTTTTATACCCATTCCCTTGAAAGTATGTATTTGTTTATATGTTAATGCTGTTAGGGCCCAGAAAATGAGTTTTAAAAGTTGTCTTTAAGCTGTCTTTACTGTGCTTCTGAATTTCCATGCTGCCTGCTTTTAGAGGCTCTCAGCTGTTGTAATGGATTTATAAATCAGCAATGAGATATTTACATAAAATACAGTCTCCAAAAATAATAAAAATGCAAATAATTTAAAATGGGTGCTTAACTGCTTTAGGAATTTTTTATGTGTCACGCATTGCATAACATAAATTTGAATTCTATGGGTGTTCCTTTGATGAAATGGATTTGATGTGTTGCATTGCATTGATGTTGTGAAAAGCATTAGGTGGGTTGCAAGTTTATGCAAGATTTCACATGGATAAATGGGAAAATGAGTTGCAAATCTGATCCTTATGACAGATATTCATCAATGTATAGAAATGTTGAATAAGAATATGAGAGCACCCATTGACAGATAATGAAAACTTTTCATATTGCCCTTTACTGTAACAGTTTCACTCAGGTGAAAAATATTTCCTGGCTTTGTATGTTGTCTTGATGGTTCTGCTGTTAGTTTTTTGGGGTTTTTTTTTAGTGTAATAGGTTGAGTTTCATCTCTGTTTTTCCAGTATGTAGCTATGTGTTAAAACTCCAGAAGTTTCTCAAATCCTGCAAACTCTTACTTGCCTGGTGGGTTTTATTTAATTCAGTAGATCTTAGTCCTCTGGAGAAGGAGGCACCCACCTGGGGTCTGGGCTTTCTGTGAGCTCAAAATAAACTGGAGGATCATAGTGCTGCATCATTTTCTGATTTAACAGACAGGAAAACCTTCCAAGGTCTGGGAAACAAACCTTCTGGGGATTTGGATGGTGATGGAGTGCAGAAGTGGCCGTGGTCTCCTGTGAAACAGCTTCGTGCTGAAGGGCAAAGGGAGAATGGAAATTCTGCTGAAGCAGCAAGAGGGAATTCTTCAGGGAAATGATAGGACATTTTGATTAAACCAGCTGAAGAACAAATTTCTCTTGTTAAGGGAGGTCAGGGGGAATTGTTTCAGCTTGCTGGTGTTCTCTCCCCTCCCTTTGGCTTCTCAAAGTAACTGGAGTGTGTAGAGGATTTTTAATTTTCTTTCAAGATTTATGTGTCCATGGCCTGGTTAAAGCATCACCTGTGCTGCACTGAACAATAGCTTATTATTCACAAAGGGGGATGGAATTTTTAGTGAAAAATATTATTTTCTGTGTACTTCTACCACCAGTTCTTCTAATGCTTTGTTTGGAAAATTTATTTTCTTAGAGAAATATTGGAATAATGATAGTGTTAAAGCTTGTTTGTTCTGTTACAATGATGTGTACCAATCAAAATTGGTGTGTCACAATGCTGGTGAGTCTGTACATGGAAAGGAGAGAAGGTTGTGCCCTAAATTTGCTGAAGGATCTTGTCCATGGAACACTGGCAAGTGAGAAATGTCCTGGTAGGTCATGTCAGAATTGGGTTTTTTGGAATATGGAATGGTTTGGAATGGTTTATCCTCTGTGGCAAATAAATCTTGTCTGCTAAAATGGAACATTAATAGGGACAAACTGTCCAGCACAACAAGTGTTACCTTGCACTGTCCTAATGTGAGCAGAGAATCAATTTCCAAGAGGGATTGGATGTAGAGAAGTGAAATAAGTGAAATAATAATTTATGCTCAATGCTGCCCAAACAGGGAACCCGTGCTTGAATTTGTCTTTTCATTGACTATTACTATTTAGTGACTGCTGCTCTTCTTTCTTCTGGGACCTGATATCTCCAGGAGAGAGATACAAATAATTGTTTATTAATAAAATTATATTTTATTTGACTTGAGTATTAATTCATAAAACAACACAAACTGCTTCCAAAATATTCATAAACTTTGAAGCCCCAGCTCTGGACACAGTTCTTACTGGTATATAGGAATCCTTGAAATACATCACATATCTGGGATTTAAGAGCTCATGTAGTACAAATAAAAACTCCAATACTTCATATAGTACAAATAAAAACTTCTTTTCTGTTCTGCCCCACTCTTGTGTTGTAAGAGAGCTCAGGGTGACAATTGAAATAGTGGTGAATGATTTAGAGATCTTGATTTTATTTCCAGTTTTAACAGATTGTAAAGTGAAATGCTGTGTGCATGTGTAATTCTCTTAAACTGAAGTTCTTTGGTGCTGTTTCACAATTAGGGTAATCATGGTTGTGTGGTTTGTGCATTGACTGCTTGTATTTGCTTCACTTGAAGTCTCATTATTGTAGGTAAAATTAAAGCTCGAATTTGTGTGGTATCATAGAATGGACTGGGTTAGAAGGGACTTTAAGGATCTTTCTGATTTAAAAACCGTAAATATATCATAAATATATTGCTGATATTTGGAAGAAACTCTCCTTTCTAAACAGTAATAATTCTCCACATTATCCAAATTCAGAAGCAGAGTAAATCCCTTAAATACCCTTGTCTCTGAAAGGAGCCAAACTCCTGCAGCTTTGTGAGCAGGAGAAACAAGTTACAGCTCTGGTAATTTTTTGTGTGCATCCAAAAAATGTGGATAGTGTAATAGAATTTTTCTTGACTCAGGATTAGGTTTCTTCATCTTATTTATGTATGCAATATGATGTGATGGAATTTATACTGCAGCTTTTGGATTTGCAAATATCTTTTTCCTTTCCTGAGAGGACTATATAGACTGCATTTTCAAATACTACAGTATTTTCAAAGTGGAATGTGAAAAAATTTCTTTGCAGATGCAGGCCAATAACCAGTGGTGGAAAATGTAGATCTGACCAAAAATGTAGCTAAAGATTCATAAAGATGGAAACTTCTAATTATTCAAGATATGTTGGGAACTGCTTTCAACTAGGAAACCTGAAGTTGCAGAATATTCTTCACAAAGGCAAATTCTGCAATAATTTTCTTAATGATGGAAGAGAGTTATTTTTACAGTATTTCCCTTGTATACAGGGAAATTTATAAATAAGAAAAAAAAGACATGAAACACGGGAGCTTGACACTGAGGACAGTTTCCAATTTTAATATAAAATAGAGGAGAAGTGTAAAATAAAAATGCAATAGAAATGGTATTTCTTTTAGACTAGTCCTACTAAAGCTTCTCTGTTTAGGTCTAAAGATAACTATCCATTAGTAACAATGTTAACAATATTACTGATTTTTATTTCCATGGGCAGGGTTTTTGTTGTTAATAATCTTCTAAGCAGCCACTGTGGTACCCTGTGCTCACATGGGCAGAAAAACAGAATCAACACAGTCCCTCAAGCCACTTTGTGCTCTGTTCTGCTGTAAATTCAAAGTTCTTTTATCAGCATGGTTTTGTTTTGAGTTAAAAATGAAAGCAAGTATAGAATTTCATTCTTCCCCTGTGAAACAGGCAATTTCTCTTTCTTTATTCATGCTCCCACTTCCTGCAGCATCACCTTGGTCTCTGAGTGCCAGCGTGAATGTTAACCAGAGCTGGATGTCCTGATACCTGAGAAAGGGAAAAGAAAGAAAGGTTTTTATGTTATTGTTTTATAAATGTCATATTGCTGTGTAATTCACCCTGATGGCTTCAGAAATTCTCTTGAGTGCCAGCATTAAAAACTGTTATAATTTGCAATTGTGTCAACTGTGTATTTTGCCTGGGAAATATTAATGCTTAAAATGCTTTTAATGAGAACTTAATGTGTAAGCAGCAAGGAAGTGTGTAACAAAAACACAGAATAGTTTCTATAAAATCCATGAGAGCAGGAAAGGTTTAGGAAGAAATGTACCCATCCTGTGGATGAACCAGAGGTTGTTCCAACAGAAGTTATTCCATAAGTCTATAAATTTATTAGGCTTTCTCCTGTTGACAGCTGAAGGGGGTTTTCAATAGTAGACAAATCTCAGCACAGGGATTCTTAAACTCTCTCAGTTTAAAACTGAGAGATTTGCCTTAGTTTATACCCAAATGATCAGTATGTAAAGTACTCTGCAAATAAAGCTCACCCACAGGGAGAATCTGAAATGCAATAAATGTTTGTCAAATGTTTTGGAGATCCCCAAGGACATGTATTATTTCTACACTTCCCATAAAGTCTGTTTTCATTTGCTGCATAGATATATACAGTGGTTTTGTAATTTTGCTAGTTTATGAATTCAGTAATGACAAATGTGTGGATTTTCAGGACAGAAAATCTCAAAGTGGCTCTCACACAAGTTTTTGGACAAAAAAAATTGCCAAAATTTTGAAGGTGGTGAGTGTGTGTGTGTTTTAATGGCTATTGCATCAAATACTCTCATCCTGGGCTGGATAGACACATTTGGCATAATGATTTTAATTCAAGCACTTGTAAATATTGGAGCAGAGCAGAATGAAGATACAAAATAAAGACAGAAATTAACAAATGGGTCAGGGCAAGGGCATGGTTATTAATTATAACTGAACACTGCTAATTAAAGTAAGTTTTATGAACTTCAATGTTTTTTAGTACTGTTCATTATAGATTTAATAGAAACTGTGAATTTCCTCTAACCTCAGCCCTTCGCAATGGTATTGTGTGCCAAGATCCTGAAATTAATCTAATGTAGCCCTCAGAAGCGTGTGTGTTTATTTTTAGAGGGATCACCCCTAGTTCCTTTGTATTCTCTTGAGCCAGGCAGTCCTGTGTGTTTAGGCAGCAGCTCATTTGTGCCCCTTTTTGATCCCAATGTTTGACCAATGGCCCCTGAGGTGCTGGGGTGGCCAGCTCTGAGGCAGGCATTGCCATCTATCAGCTGGATCCCAGCATTAGGCAGAGGCTTGTGATGGTAAAAATGAGAAACTCACTGCAGAGCTCCTGATTAATTCTGAGGCTCTGCCCTAATGAGACACAGAATCTTGTGCACAGCGTTGCAGAGGATAAAGAACTTCATATTTGTGGCTTGGCTCTATTATACTTTAGCTCAGAGATGCATTTCAATAACTTGAGGTCTAGCCAGGCTATCTATATCTAATGACTGATGTAGATTAATTAGGAGACTGGAGGTCTGCATGTCCAGAAAGAATAGTGGGTTCTTATTCTCTGTTTAAAAGAAATGAGATTTTAATCAGGAGGTTGTCTCCTTTACTCCTGTTTGTGGTCCAGGCAGATGGTGCACTAATCATCCTTACAAAGACAATGTATTGAGTATAAATAATGCAAAAAACCCGACTTGGAGCAGATTATTCATTTCTTCTGTAGTCAGACTGCAGGAACTGTTTCCTTTTGCCACCCTGTCATTCTGTCTGGGAGACTGAGTGATTTGAAAGGGCTGCTCCATCTCCATCTGACAAGCTGGATTTGGGTTTTACAAATGGGTTTTCATTCTTGCCCTAAGTAGGTGTATGTATAATATATGTGCTTCCATTGTTTACATTTAAATTAAGATCCATCTCTCTTCCCCATCCCTTTTTTCAGCACAGAATGTCTTGCAGCAGAGGGCTGGACAAAACTCTTTAATTTGCTTCCAGTGACAGAGAGAGGAGAGGCATTTCAGAACTCTTTGATTACATTTGAGGTCCATTTTAGATACATTAGATCTTTTGTCTCCTACAAGCAATGTACTTACAAATTTGTAAGACATACAGTGTACAGATCCAAACAAAATATTCTGGTTTTTGGAAGATTTATCTTCTGGGTGTCTGGCAGATTGCACTAGGGGTCTAGGGAATAAGAGGAAGCCCAGATAAGCCTTGTGGACTCCTCATGTTTTGGGTTTCTGAGGAAAGCAGGAAACCCCCCTACCTATACCTATTCCCAGCCTGGGAACAAGTTATGGCATGACCTTCTCAATGCAATTATTAATTTGTCTATGAATGAGAGCAAGATAAACTATCTGTGCCCAAAAATACCCAAACAATTTCATGCCACCCCTTGCCCTCACCCTGTTCTAGCCCATGGACTACCATGAAAGAGCAGCAGTTTCATGGTAGTCCATGGGGAGGGGAGGGGGAAAAAAGGTCAAGGAAGAGCTAAAATTAAATTATTTTTGTAACAACTGGACTGGGACATGTCCTGGAACTTTTTTTTTTTTTTGGTGCCTCAACAAGTGCTTTTCTAAGGCACAAGGGTTTACTGCTGTTTACTGCTTTCCAGATGGGAGGGATGGGGCAGTTCTCTTGTTGATTGTGTTCTTTGAGCAGTTGGTGGTTTTTCAAACCTTTCTAATGAATCTAGACATTGAATTGCTGTAAGTTTATGTCAATTAAACCACATCTTGGGGTGTTCTGAAACTGAAAATTCATGAAGGGCAGTAATTATTGTTCAGAGTTATGAAGTGACTGACTTCAAACTCACTTGGGTGCTTCCTTATTTATAAAAAGTTCAGACTGTTTTCATGTATCTGGTTTTGTACCATGCTTGTCAATTCCTTTCTGTTTATTTCCTAAGGGGCCATTTTTTAAATGCATAGCAGTGATGGAAATACCTAAAACAACCCCCCAAATCTGTAGTGTTACCAAATCTCTGTAGTTAATGAAGGGAAGGAATGAATGTAGGGCACAGGCAAAGGTGACCGGATGCCTCAGGCTCAACCTGCCACCACAGTATTGATTCTGAAAGTAAAATTCATTTTGTTAGTAAAATTCATTTTGTTAGTAAAATTCATTTTGTTAGTAAAACACACCCAGCCTACCTTCAGCTATGAGGTGTCAATACTGTCAATCCCTACAAGCTGAAAAAGCCCCTAATTTAAAAAGCACAGGTTGACTCCCTGAGCAGGCTGCACATTTTCAGCAATACATCACTGGATCAACACAACTTCACTGTTGAGGTGCAGAAACTCAATTTGTTTGCAGTGCCATGAAGTCAAGGATGCTGTAAAACTGCTGCTCAGTGCTAGAAAAAATCACTGTAAAAGCAGACTTTGTGGAAGCAGTTAGGTGATAATGTGATATGTGTGTGGTGGTTCAGTCACACTTACCTAAATTCAAATTTCTTCAACCACAAAATTTAATATGCTGCTGCTGGGCTTTGCTTTTTCTTTTCCCCTTCAGGAGTTTCATACCTAATTGCAGTTGTGTCACCTCGTTTGGAAGAGGTAGAAAAACTTGTGGAAGGATAGAAGTAGGAAGAGGATTTTTATGCTCTCTGAGAGAATGACAGGCATTTCCCAGTGCCAACAGGTAGAGAATCCAGCTGCATTTCCTGGCTGGCAGAGCTGCTTGGCACAGCTCCAGGACTGTGCAGGAAATGGCCAAACTGGTGGTTGTATTTTAATTTTCCTGCTTGTCCTGTGGGAATAAGGAAGCTCATTCTCCTCAAATGTGTGTTGAAGCTCAATTAAAACGTGCAAAGTGCATGATATTAATTGATGGAAACTGCTGCTACAATGAGAAATACAATGAAAACGGGTTGAAGCTGTTTGAAGGTGGAACAGTGGAATTTAATCAGTTTTGAACATTTTAAAATTGCCCCTTTCTGAGCTTGGATCAGTGGATGTTCACTAATATTTTGGCAGGACCTAAGGGAGGAACTGGGTTCTTTTACTCTGCCATCCTTGTGTCCTTTCTCCAATGTCTCTGAAGAGTGCTTGAGGTGAAAGATAACAATCTGGCATTTTGGATACTGCTCCTGTTAAAAATAGGACAAATGTGATCTTTCAAATGAAAAATTTCTGGAAAAAAATTTAAAACCATGCTTCCATATATACCTTTAATTTTTTTATATCAGCTGCAAGTCAAAACATATTCTGTGTTATTTGATGCTAAAATCTAGAAACTTTTTTCCTTCAGGAACATGATAAAGGTTATCTTGCTGGATACTTTTTAAGTCAGCATCATTCCAAGTGTCAGAATTCTATTAGGTGATCCCTTTTCCCAGATTTATAGCCACATGTTTTCCATAACCAGGCCAGGGGAATTTGGGAGGTGAGGAGGAGCTAGAGGCAGCTGCACTGGATCCTTGAGGAGGAATTTGGACTAGAAAAGGCTGCTGTGGTCATCTGGATAATGAGGGAATGGGGAAGCAGCCATTGCCAACTTCCTGGCATCCTCTCCCTTCAGCCTTCCCCCTGCACCCCACTGAGCCCTTCACACCTCTCACTTGCTCTGTGCTTACTGTGAAGATCCATTTGCAGTGCTGAGAAAGTTTTGCAGTTCTGTGAACTTTTTGGTTCCTTCCTTTTGGTTCCTTCCTGCTGCTTTTTGGCTGGCTAGCCCTGGTGGAATGGGAAAAAATTCCATGCAGTGCCTCAGTGTAACCTGCCTGACATCATTTTAGGCACTTTGTGGCTGCTGCTCTGTGATCTCCCATCCTCAGTGCAAGTCCCTCAGTGTGAGTAGCAAACCCCACATTTCAATTGTTGGCACTCACACTTCAAAGTAAAGCCTGCAAAAGGGTCTCCTAGAAAGCAATAGGGTAGCTGCTCTAGAAAGAATCTTTCGTCTTGTTTCTTGAAATGAAATCATTTTCTTCTGCTTGGATTCTTGTAAGCAACAACTTTATGGGCACCAGAAATTTCCTAACAAAACCCATTTGCCAAAATGACCAAACTACTTTACAGAAAAGATGAAATAAAGGAAGGGATGATATATTTATTACCTGCTTATCGCCAATAAAATCTTTTTTATATAATGATACTGCAGTTTAAAAAACCTCATTAAAGACCATTAATGAAATATCAAGTCTCAAGATAACAATTCTAAATTATCTCTGTCATCAAAAAGGACACTTGTTAGAATTGTCTTCTTTACTCCTAGATTGAATTCATAGAGAGGATTCTGAAGAGTGTTATTTTGAGGCAGAGGGTTTGTGTTCACTGTAAATTTTTTGCTAGATGGGTCTTTTCTATAGTACAGTGCATTTTCTCTTGAAGGGCTGGAGTATATCAATGAGGGTGTTTCATTGTAGAGAAATAATGATATAGTGACAGAACGTTGATGGGATATTTGGGATACCCCAAAGGGCTTCCCCAGCATTAAATGTCACCCAGCAAAGACAAAACTTTCTGAACTCGGTTTTTTGTTTATGTTCCAAAGTTTTAGGCTCTGCAGATTGGTGAGGAAAAGGTTTCATTGTTTTAGGGGGTCTTTTTATGTCTTGTGACTAAAATAAATGTTTAATTGTCAGTTATTATGGCAGAAGACATTTATAAAGTTCATGTTATCCTGTTCAAATGTTTTGGGACAGGAAGTGAAAATGCCTGAGGCAGGAGTACACAATCACTGCAAACAGAGCATCCAAAGGACACAGAGAGTGGGGAAGATGGGTGCCCTTTTGCCTGGTGATAGGGAATCCATTTTGTCTTATGTATATTTACAACAAAATCCAGGTAGAACTTGTCTGGAGCCTGCAGACCACACACAGGATTTTATTGCAGAGTAGTAGGAACAGATATTCTAATTCAAGTTTTAACTGAATACTAGTTTCAAGGGAAACTCTCTCTCCTGTTGTAAACTAAGGAGAAACAGGTAACAGGACATGTGTTTGAGATGAGAAAGCCTAAAATTTCAATAATGAGCTCCCCAAAATATCAGAAAGATGTTAAATTTGAAAAGCTAAGCCTAAAAGATTAATTGACATGGGATGGGGAGATGAGTGATGGAGGACTGGTGTTTGGAGTATGCTTTATTTTTTTAAACCAGTTTCAGCTGGCAAAAATACCTGCTTTTCATCTTAAAAGAAAAAAGAGCAGTTGTTAATGACCCTTAGTGACTAAGTCAGTCCATGGCAGTCACAGCCCTGCTGTCTCCAGTCCAAGAGGAGCTGGAAAGCTCCCGGGGTGCATTTCACTCAGCAAGCTCTGGGGAGCTGCACTAAAACCTTCCATGTGCAGGGTGAGGGCTGGCAGAGGCTGCCACAGGTGCCTGGGGGCAGTGAGCTCCCCTGGCAGGCACAGAGCACCCCTGCAGTGAGCGTGGCACTGCCCTGGGGACACTTTTTGGTCACTGTGACTGCGCTGCCCTCCGCTGAGGGTACCCTGCCTGTGCTGTCCTGCATTTCAGCATCTCCTCTCTGCCAGGGCAGGCTCAGGGGAGGCCCACTCCACTCACATGGAAGGAGCTCTGTTTAACTGTCCATGCCTAATAGCAGATCACTCACAGCAGGATTTCTTCCTGAGCAAATACCATAAAACTCTCTGAAGATGCAATGTGGAGAGGAAGGAATGCCCAGGACCTGTGCAGCCCCCTTTGTGGGAAATGGATTTGTAGAGAATTTTTAGGGTTTAAACAGCATGTATTTGTATGTAAACTTTGAGATAAGAAATGTTGATTTAGAAATGTTATGGAATAGAATAAATATTGTTGAGAGAGAAATAGAATTAAAAAATGTTTCATAAGATAGCTTTATAAATAAGATATAAATAGATACTTTAGAACTATGCAAGATGTAGTAGGAATTATGAAGGGTAGTTTCAGATGATTAGCTTTAAAGTATCTATAATATGGTGTAGTAAAAAGCTGATAAGTTAAGAAATGTTTATTGTGTAAGGTAATTAGGAAATAGCTGGCTTCTGATGGTGATAGACATCTTTCATAGTTCTATTTCTCTAAAATATCTAGTCTTATTTATATACTCTCTTTTAAAACTTTTTTTAAACTCTATTTCTCTCTCTACAATATTTATCCTATTCTATTACATTTCTAAATCAACATTTCTTATCTCAAAGTTTACATACAAATACAGTATGCTGTATAAACCTTCTACCAAACCCTAAAAATTCTCTGCAAATCCATTTCCCACACCCCTTATCACAGGGGGACATTGCCCCTTGCCATTGCCTCACAGCACCTGCCTGTCTCCCTGGGGTGCTGCACAGAGAGGAAACATCTCTGGCTGCTGGTGGAGAAAGCAGAAATTTTTCTCATGATGACTCATGTAAGTTAGGGAAAGGAAAAAATAAAGGCTGCTGCTCCCTGGGAGGAAGGAGGCCTTGATGCATTTTAATGAAGGAAGTGCCCTGAAAGCCTTAGAAGGGAAGAGGTTTCAAGTAGAACTGCATGCACAAGGTCAGCCAGGGCAAAGGACAAAAAGGGTTCAGCCCCTCCAGCACACAGCATGACAGCTCAATTGGTTGGAATAAGCTGGGACCTTCCTCTGGAGGGTGGATATTAAAACAAACCAATTAGGCCATGGGAAGTGGGTAGACTGCTGGTCAGCCTGTCTGCTTTTGGGCAGGTGGAATGATTTAGGAGATTTAAAGGAGGAAGAGAGAAATGGGACCTGGTATAGTTGCACATACTTTTCCTTTTTTTTTTTTTTTTTTTTTTTACAGCAGAATTGCTCCATTTTCATAACAGCAATAAGCTATTAAGGTTGCATGTTTCTGTGCATAAGTCACAACTTTTCTGTCTGCAGATAGATTTAATTGACAAATTCAGTAAACCTGTCAGGCATCATGCACAGAGTGGCTGACGTGCAGAGCAGTGTATTGATGAGAATTTTAAAGAGAAGAAGGGAAGGGGAATGGGACCCATTGCTGCAGTTTGGGAAGCCAAGTCTGGCTCCTTGATTTAGAGGAACTGTTGTGCTGAAATGGGAAGAGGGATGTGGATGATTCCCTGGGCTGTGCCTGAAATGAGCTGTTCTTTGGCCGTCTCCTGATTCTGATGGACTCAGGGCTGCTCTGCTTTGTCCCAGATTCTTCTGCTCAGACATAAAGAAAATAAAAGGCCTTTGTCATATTCACTTATGTTCTACTTTGACTGAAGCAGCTGAAAGTCTGTCATAGGGAAATGCCATATCCAATAATGCAACTCTGATGTAGTGTTTGAAGGCAGTGGTGTTACTAAATTGCATCCAAAAAAAACCAGCAATGCTTTTGTCTTCTATTTTGAGTCAATATTGAACTTTGTAGTCTTTTACTTGCTGCTTAAATAACAGTAAAATTCAGCAGCCAAGCAAGGGTACCATAATATTTGAAGGAGACAACATAATAGACAACGTATTTGAATATGAATTCTTTTGCAAGTCCCAGGGAGCTCCTGATGGAAATTTGTAAGGTCATGACTGACTTGATGGTGTAGTTATAAATTCCTGCTGAACATTAAGCACATTGCTATTCTTCTCATCTCTGTTTGGTCATTAAGCAAAGTGATGAACATCACATGGCATCAGGAGCGTGGAGCGAGAATGAATTTGGGAGGACTTCAGAAAAGGTCACAGAAAACAAAGGGAAGGGGAAGGAAACCAAAAGTGGGACTATGGTAGTTTAAAGGTTTCTTACACAGGTTTTATAGGAAGTTATTTTATGTTTACTTTTTAGAAGAATCTCAAAAGATTATTGCATGCCGTGTGGAGAAGAAGAGCACAGATATGCCCTTCACCCTGAGATTGTCCTGAATCCTGGGATTATCTAAGAGCCATATTAGAGATATAATCATATAGTCAATCCATTATCTGCTGGCAGGAGTGATAAGTGTCAGTGATACAGGCTAAACTCTGGGTTGCAGCAAACAGAATGATCTGGGAGGCAGAACCTAAAAATTCTCCATGTGGCTGGAGCCTTCTCAGTGCATCAGCAAAGACACAGTGACCTGCTGCTTTTAAATGATCCTCCAGCACACCAAGGCTTTCATAAGAACAGGCATGGCAACTTAACTGAGACAAAACGAAGTTCTGGGCAGAATTACAGGCAGGCTTGGGTAGAGGCAAAATTCCTTTTTCATGCCTGAGTCCTTCAAGCTCTGTCCTTGCAGAGACATGACAGTGACTCTCTCTGTCCTAAAGTACAGCTGCTTTCCCTTCTGTAAATGTGTGAGTGCTGCTTTGTTTCACCAGGAGCCCTCTCTCCCATTTGACTGCTTAATAAATAACTTCTCACTTCAATGAGGTAAAAACTTCCTTCCATCCCTCAGTAAAGATTTTTTTCATGCAAACCTTATATTTTATATCTGTCTCTGTGTCAAAAAACTTTTGTGATAAGTGTCTAAACACCATTGGTGTAGCTGCTGAGTTTTCACTCAATAAGCTGAGGTAATGCTCACCTTTTCTTTTAGGCAACCTATAACCCCTTCCTAAACTTGTCACACTTTGTAGTGCCAAATCACAATTAATTTAAACCTGTCAGAAGTTCCAAAGGCATCCAGGCAAACAGGTTCTTAGCTCACAAATTGACATTTGCTTGATCAGCTACTGCTGAAATTGAGTAAAGGCATGGTTGATTAATCTTCAGGAATAACTTAAACCTGTTCACTCTGGTGTTGTTTTTCTCGTCACTCATGCTCTGGTTAATTAATATGGTCCCATTTTAAGAACAAATCTGTGTGGTGAAACTGAAGGCAACCTGCTTCAGAAAATAATGTATTAATACATTATTGTGTTGCTGTGCTGCCTGGCATGAAGGCTGCTGCTTTAATGGAAGATGTGAGGAATTTATTTTTTTGCAAGTAGTGACCTTTTCTACCAGGGCATGTGCTAAATGGCAGCCAGCTATGCATCAGAAAACAATTATGCCTGGCAGTGAAACTGTTCATATGTTCACAAGGCCTTTGAGTTCTTGAGTTTTCCCTGGCATTTCATCTGAGCTGTGCACTGGAAAGGAATCAACTTTATAAAATAAATACACATTTTTTTGGAATACAGACCTGAAAATAATGTTGTTGAGTATCCATTTTTGTATTTCCCACTGTCTGAGAGATGGCTATATTGTTAAATGTTTGAGACATTTCTGCTGCCATTTATTTCCAATTTCAGAACTGATTTAGTATGATTTTGTGAATTATCTGGAGGAAAAATTTTTCAGAGGCACGTGTAGAAATAGGCACTCTTCTATTAAAAGTCAACAGAAAATGGGCACTTGTTTCTCTACCTTTCCCCTGCTCACAGCCAGTGGACTAAATTGTTGAATTGCTTTTTTTTTTTCTTGTTCTTTTGCATTATTATACAAGCAATGTGTGCTCTGAATGAGTCAAATTATTATTTTCCCCCAGGAGCTACAGAAATGCTATTTATTTCATTCTAAGGAGAACAGACTGCTCTGATTTTATGTTGGATTCCCACTACATAGAGTTGACTAAGATGTTGTAGTGTATTCCCAAAAATGTTTGAGATGGATTACTTAGAGTTCCCATTTATAAAAAAATCAATGCCATATCTCAGCAGGACTTTAGGAGTCTTTGCAGGAGTGAGATCAGTTTTATTTGTTCTCTTCATTTGCACTGGTGTTTGGGTCTGTTATCAATTTAGCAGGATGAGAAATCCTGTTCTTCTGAAATACTTGGTTGTAGGGATGAGCAGCTCAAGCAATAAAAAAGAGTTTTGATTTTGTCATGGATCTGCTTTCTTCCCAGAAGTGCCCTGATTTTGCATGCACTGGGTTCTAATCATTTAATTGTTCTATTTTCGTGTTATTTGAGTTAAAAAGAAACAAACTACTCATATGCTTGCCTGTAAATTGTTTTTATTGATATGGATATTCAGTAATTTTCCTGTGGAATAGCACAGATTTACCAGCTGCTGGAAATAGTTTGGTGTGTTAGCTGTTTCCTTTGGGTCCTATGATTTTTTTAAACAAACCTTGCCATTTGTAGCTCCTGGCAACTTTTCTTTTTTGTGAGTTAGAACATTCCCCTAAAAAAAGTCAGCGTCACAACTGATTTGGATCCCATTTTTAATTAGAAGTAGATGAAACAACTAATAAAAATTTCATTTGCACAATGGAGAAACCCTTTCCTCCCCCATTTAATTTCCTGAATATTTGTTCCCAGTCTCACCCCTTGCTGGGGGAATTCACAGTTTCTCCTCTTCAGCTTGAGAGGAAACCTTGTGAAAATGCAAAACCCACAGATGCAAAAGCAACCACTGATAAAAACACCTCAAGGATGCACTTTGATTCAGCTCTGAATAGCAGCAACTGCTTTCACTGCTTTTCCTCTTAAAGCTCCTATAAAGTTCCACTCCTATAGTTAAAATGCTACCTTGAGATATATACACATATATTTATTTTTTTTCCTATATTTGCATTAGACTGGAGCACACCTACATCCTGTTGTGTGAGGTGGATGTAATGCAATGCATTTTTAGTGGATATAATTAGTAAAATCTTCGCTATTGGGAAGCATGAATGAGCAATAAAAATTAAAGTTTTTAAATGTATTAGTTTGCATAAAGGCTATGAAGGTTTCTGTCAATTGGAACTGGGCCACAATGGGTTTCTCATGATTTTAAGATCCAGATCAACTCTCCTTATTTTTTCTGTTCTATCTTTTTCCCCTTTTGTTTTCTCTTTTTTTCATTGTGTAAAAAATCAGTCAAAGCAATATTTCACTGTAGAAGACCAGATAGTTTTTTAATTCTTTGTAAGAAATTGTTAGAATCGAATGAATTACATAATAATAATTATTATAAAGATTTCGTAATAATAAATTATAAAGAATTTTATAATAATAAACTATTATTATAAATACCAGGATTACCAGGACATTTATTTTATTTATGACTAAGTAGGTAGCTACTTAAAAATATGCCTATTTTTCCTATGATATGTTTTCTGCTCTGTGTGCTGAATGTAAAGTATACATGGCAGAAAAGCAGAATTTCACAGTCTGAGATTGTCCCTATGTCTTTGTTTGTTTTAATTCTAAAATCTCAATAAATGTGGAAGTTTCTTTCTTCTGCCTTTTGCAGTTTACCCCATGGGGAAGTCTGAAGTGTGTTAGGATTACATTAGGAACAATCCACATCTTTTGATGCCCAAGATATTTTGTCTATCCTCAGAAGTTAAGATTAGGATAAAAGTAGCAAAGAGTAAAAACCTGCTTCTGGTATCACCTCTGGAGTGAAAACTCTCACTTAGCATGGTCAGAAATATAACTTGGAGCTGTTTCTGCTTGCAGCTTGGTTAGAAAAGCTACCAAAACAGGCATTTGTGGTCTTACCTAAAGTGAATATTTATATCTGGTTCTTGGACTCCTCATTTATTCTTTAGAACAAAATACTCAAAGGAATACATTAAATGACCTGTGAGTTCCCTGCTCCCCCTGGATTTCTGCTGCCTCTGCTCTCAGCCATTGGCTGGATGGTGAAAAGTTGTTTTTCCTGTGGAGCACGCAGCCTCTCGTGCTGCTTTGAGCTGCTTTTAGCTCCAGCCCAGCGCTCTGGGCTTCCCAGGCAATGCCAGCTGCCCACGGGGAGGGGCTCAGCTCAGCAGAACAGACCCCATCCCCTCCCAGAGGATGGGGACTCTCATGGAAATGGCCCTGCAGTCCCCTCTGTGGAACCCCCAGCTCTGAGCAGCCCCTAGGGACTCTGCCCTTTTGTGCTGCCCAAATCCTCCAAGCCAGCAGCTCCTCAGAGTCCCCTGCTTCTCTGTGACATTTGCTCCCCTCTGATGCACAGGGGCCAGCCTGCGTGCCAGCTTTTCCTAAATTAGGAAATGGCATCTGATGAGAGGCTGGGGATGCTCCAGAGGCAGCTGCTCTGCCGGGCTCAGCACAGATATGTGTGCTGGGAGCTCGAGATATGTGTGCAGATATGTGAGCAGCTCTGCAGGGCTCAGCAACACCACACTCTGGGGGAAATATTTCCAGATAGGAAACTTCCTTTAAAGGGGAATTTTTGTGGAAATAGCTGCTGTCCAGTGATGGTTTGCCAGGGCTGATGTGGCTCTTTTAAACCAACGGGGCATATCACATCAGGACAATGCAATGCTCTCTGCCTCCTGTGCTGTTCAGTAACTTTAGTCAGAATCCAGCAGATTTAACAGAAATTACTTTGTCAATATGAATAAATCTTAGGTCAAGCCTTACTTTATGCCTGTTGGTTTAGCCAGTAGATAAAGTGGTTTTTTTCCTGCACATCTGTTGAATTCCTGTGGTTATGTTACTGACTACTTTCTAAGAGGGCTGGCAATATGGAGAAACACAATTGCAAAGATTTTGACAACTTGGAAACCTCAGATGTCAAGAATACAGGACTTAAACACAATGCACTTGGCTTTACTTGTAGAATAGTTTAGTATACCCTAAAATATATCTTACTATTCATGTTTGGGTCATTTGGCTTGTTGAATATGAGACATTCAAACTCTGTTAATACAGTTCAGGCTTTCTGTCCTTAATATAATAATTTGATGTCCTTTATGATATAATTGTAGATCTAGCAGTGCTGACACCTTACAGCAGAGAATGATAAGGTTTTGTTTCTTTCCCAAGTTTATGGTGGTTGAAGACTGGTGTGATTTCACTTGCCAGTCTTACAGTCTCTAAATATCTATATATAAATATAGATAAAACCTTTTTTGGTGGTTTTAACCCATTTTTTATGTTTGTTTGGGGTTTTTCTCCAAACTTTTCTAATTCATCAAATAGTGTGGGGAGGAGAGGGGTAGAAAAAATGTGGCAGAAGATTGTATCAAAGGCAATCCTGTCTGCACCAATCCTCAGCCCTCTCCTTGAGCTCTCTCTGATTTCTGAGGCTGCTGAACTCTGTCAGAGGGGCTCTCGTGAACGAGTGACCTCTGATCTGACAAATCGATTGGCAGAGGGGGAGAGTGAAGGGGAAAAACCCTCCCTAACAGGGCTGGAGCCTTTTCCCGGCAAGCCCGGAGCTGCAGGGAGGATGGGAGAGCCCAGGGGGAGCATCCCTGCTCAGGGACCAGGGCTGAGGATGGAGGCAGGGAGGCAGCAGAAGGCTCTCAGCTTCTGGCCCCATCAGCCCGACAAGGGAAACAACTGCAGCTGATTTAGAAGCTCTTAAGTGGAGGTCAATTGCCAATAATTGGGCTAATTAAAAACAAATACTGAAAGGGTATTACAAGTCCAGCCCTGCTGGACTCTACTGAAGTCAGGTAATTAGAGGCTGGAACCATCAATTAAAATCTGCAGGGGAGAAGTTGGTGTGGTTAAGGGACAAGCTAGATGTTTAAAAAATAAAATAGCAAAAAAGTGGATGGTAATTGGCACAACCCCTCATTTAGCATGAAATCTTTTGTCTTAAAAGCAGATGCTGTCACTTGCAATGAGCTGTAATGGTTTTTTAATTTTACAGCCATAATGTAGGTAGGAAGATAATTTGGCAATGTATAGATCGATGTACACTTAATTAGAGTCACTAAAGCAACACGTTAGCAGGTACATTTCACTGTGACACACCAAGGAGTCCTCCTGGAAATATTCAAAGTACTGTGCTGTAGTCTCCTGTAAATCAGCTCTCAAGGAATTTAACTTTTGGGCTGCACACCCATGTAAGTTTAAGACTCTGAAGTAAGTTAGTTTGGCATCACAATTATCAGAATAATGCTTGTCTAAACTGCTTCAGTCCAGACACTTTACTGCCAAGGTGTTTTGGAATAATTTTAAACATGAATAGCATGAATTTCTCTGAGAGGAGGCATTAAAAGATAAAAATGGTTTTCTGTTTTTCTAAGCAAAACGATGCCAGCAAATTCAACCAGCCTAATCAAAAACTGTGTGTACATATATATATATATATACACATACATATATATATATATGTATATATATATGCACACATATATGTATAAAATAACCTACTTCTGGTATCACCTCTGGAGTAAAACCTCTCACTTAGCATGGTCAGAAATATAACTTGGAGCTGGTTCTCCTTGCATCTTGGTTAGAAAAGCTAGCAAAAAAGGCATTTGTGATCCTACCTAAAGTGAATATCTATATGTGGGATTCCTCATTTTTTCTTTTGAGCAAAATAATCAAAAGTATACATGAAATGACCTGTGAAATTATAGGAAATCTTAAGAATTTTATGGCATCCATTTTTCTATAAGCATCTCCTGAGGTAGCAGCTCAGGTATCTGAGAAGTATAAAATGCATGCAAAATTTATACAAGCAGTATTTTTTAAATATTTATGTAAATGTGGCTGTATAAAGATAACTGATGGAAATGGATGTTGATGCACAGAGTGGAATAAGGGAAATGATGCTTTTCCCTGCTCACAGTTGGACTGTGGTGTTTCAGTGCTGCCTGAGGAATTCCTGCATCTGGAATTTCTGTGCCTCCCTCTCCTGAGGATGCTCTGGTGTCTGATGTGAAGGGGTTTCTGATGCTGCAGCTTCTCCTGCTGTTGGGGTGTTACAGAGCTGTTTTCTTTTCAGCAGGACATCAGCACCTGCAATCAGCTCTGGTGAGCAGAATTCCATTAAAACTGGATTATTAGTAGAGGAGGAGTTTCATGCTGCTGCACAAAGATATTTATAAAACACAGCAAAATAGTTACAACAATCTAATTTTGTACGTGGCTGCATCAAGACTTGCTGGAGGCAGTGGGTTTAGTTGGAAAAAAAAAGATTTTTGTTCAGCCACATCCCCTCCCCACAAAAAAACCAAAACATATCAAGCTACCTTCATAGGAGTCAGAAGAAAGGCAGCAAATGAAGTGTGAATGAACATAGTGGACAAATAATAAATAATTTGCTGTTTTTCTCCATACTCAGGCAATGCACTAAGGTTCCTGTGTATCCAAAACGAATGTGAAATTGAACCAGTGTGAACAGGAGCATTTGTTTTGCCCTCAAAATTAATAGCAAAAAAGTCCTCCACAAATACTTGAGTTTTGCAGGATTCCAAAAAATAAAGCAGTTAAAGCATAAAATGAAGCTGAGTGTTGTTAATAAAGCTGAAGCAGGAAAATGCCTTGACAAATAAGAAAATGTAATTTTATCTGCCAAAGGAATGAAGCCTTCCTCATGTCACTGGAATTCACCAGCACACTCAGAGGTGTTTTTAGTAGTTCTAGAAATGTGTCCCAAACAATACCACCTCTCAGCGAGTAGGGGGAAAACAGTGGGAGAGAGTTAGATTTCAAAATCCTGGAAATTTCTGGTTGTTATCTTCAAAATAACATCAAAATTCATGTAGGAATGAACTGAATAACCACAGAAAGATCTGCTACGTTCTCTCATTTTTCTACAATTTTAGTATTGGATAATTTTGGAAGTGATGCCACTCTGGCCCTGAGGGTACCTTTCCATATCCTAAATTATATCCTTTTCCCATCACTGCCAAGATGTAAAGTTCCAAAGCTAAAAGCTCCTTAAGAAATGGATAAAAATTTATGTTATTGTATTTTATTATATTCAAAATAAACAGCTTTTAATACTTTACTTCTAAATTGAAATTAAAAATGGGGATTAAATGGCAATTAGTATACCCACAACTTTTCAGACATCTGTATACTTTCAAAATAAGGGTAGCTGGCTCACATCCAACATTATTTCTTTTTCCTAATTTCTGCTGGCTTACTTCTGTTGAATTCTTTTGGTCATGCTGGGTTAGATAAACAAGACTTTCATCAATTCCTTTTTTTTCCCCAATACTGTGGTAACAAAGGATTTTTCATGTTAATTCTATCCCTTCCTGGAATATGTAATGCCAGTGTTTTGGGGAAAATGTTATGCAGAGCTACAGTAGAAATCTGCAGTGAAATAAAGCATGTGGAGCCAAGGAGCAGCTTGTTCTAACCTTGTAGCAAGCTTAAACTGAAATATTAAGGCATGGAAAATATTTCATTGAGTATAATCTGGATGTGTCAGGGCATTGGAAGTGACAGCAGCATTTAGAGCTTTAAATAACCCCAGTGTTACTGTAAGTGATCACCATCAGGATAAAAATTGAAGTGTAATTTGTTTGATACTCCCTCTGGCTTTCCTTTATATCTCTTCCTGCTTCTCCCCTTTGTAAATATATTGACTTTTATAGCCACGTTCCCTTCCACGGCTTAAAAGTTGTCTTTGTTTGCTTTGCAGTAATTGCAGCATCTCCTTTGCTGCTGACAAGATTTAGGCTTTGAGATAACTCTGTCACCTGGAGTTGTGGGTTTTAGGAGCTGTTGTCTTCCTGCCACCACCAGGCTTTCACTCAGAGATGTGATGCTGTCTCCCAGATTAATGCACATTCCCCAAAGAAATGATCAGACAATATTTTCATCAACGCTGGAAGAATGTAACTAACGAGTGCCAGGTTTTATTGAGCAATAAAGATCCTGTTTTCAATGGAGTCTGGCTAAAAGCAAAGCTCTTTGTAGCTCTTTCCTCTTCCTGCAGCATTTATTCTGCTCCCTGTAAAGATCCTGCATTTAAAAACCCTTAGAAGGGAGAGCACAGAGCTTTGTGATGCCTTTGCCATGAAAAATTATCACTACTGGTAGTAAAACAACTGTAATGGCTCCCAGTTGTGGCATCCTTCAGCTGTCTGTACTTCTGGGTGTTGCACTGAGTTTCACAGTGACTTCTCTGTCCTCTCCACCCTCGCTGATTCATTTTGCAGAATTTTATATCCTCTCATTTGCAAGTTAAAGCAATGCTTAGGCATTTGTATTCCCCTAATAACACAGCATATGCTTGGAACAAGGCTGTGAGCATCATTTTTACTGCAGCCTGAGGAAAGCAGGGTGCAGCAGGTAAGGGGACAGCCCTCATCCTTGCAGAGAAAAAGTTATTTCCTTTCTCCATTTTGGAGGCAGAGGATAGAAAGGCAAGATGATAAAGATTTTTTTTTTTTTGTCTCTGCAACTTGGTTACACCAATCAGAGTGGGCAGGATAGGTTATGGTTAACATTTTCATTTTATAAATAGCAAGAAACTGCAATGTCTCAGGGCACACAGGCTCATTCAGCTGCACTCCACACCTCCCAGGGAAGTAAAGCTTTGCACCTGAGGCTGTGCTCCAAAACTTCCACCCCTCCAGGTGATGCTAGAAAATGAGAAGCATCCTGCAGTTTTTGCTGCAGCAGATATGGGTTGTTTCCTTTGCCATCCCAGCAGGGTCATTAGGGATGTGCAGCTTTCCAGGTGGCCTTGGTGGGCTTTTAGCAGAGTCCAGTGGTGCAGAAGCCTCACAAAACCCTTCAGCCAGAGATAATGACCATTTATTTATCCACCTCGAGAGGCTGCTGAGCACACCCTTGGCTGCTTGCAGGACACTGATCACTGATCACACCTTGGTTTTGCATTCAGGGTTCCAGGGAATGGCTGCAGCCTAAGGAGAAATGAAAAGCTTTTCTCAGAGTGGTTGCGTGACAAGAGTTCCCCTGGGCAGGGGGGAGTGCTGCTGAGGGCTCTGCTGAGTGCTCACCTTGGGAAGCCATCCCTGCAACAAGGAGGAAAATGTAGCTAAAATATCATAATTTTGTAAACCTTTCTCTCAAAGACAAAAAACCCCAATGTTCCTTCAGAAGCAGTAGCACTGGTTAGAATTTGGGGCTATTTTAAAGCTGTATTTTTCTGATATTTAACAAAAAAAAAACAACAAACAAACCCAGGACCCAGATCAGTAAGATAACACTTTTCACCAGCTCTATAGTTTTTAAAATATTTAACACAGAATAAGGATTAATAATTAAAACCATCTGTTTTGGGTAGAAGGCATTTGTGCTTGACCTTCTTTGGAAAGCTCTAATATTGCAGTAGCATTTTGTTGTGGTTGCATATTATATTTTCCTGTAGTGTACAAGGAACATTGTGTGGTATTCATCAAAGTAAACACTGCAGGAATAACCTTACACTTCTATTTGCTGTGTTCCTTCTGTGTCCCCCAGATTATAATAATTTTAAATTTACATTTAAATTTTTAAAAATTTGAAATTTACATTTTACATTACCTAAAATTAATTTACATCCTTGTGTTTTTTTATTTACACTGATTATTTTTATTTCTAACTAATTGATGTTTTGCCATGCTCTCTATCACACTGTAATTCACAGGATATAAACTCTACAGATTTAAGAAGTTTCACTCATGGAAATAACAAAAAAATAGCAATAAAAAAGTTGCCTGATATAATTCCCAATTTGCCATAATTTAAATGCTTCTGACTAACAAAAAAGACCTTAGATTTTTACCCAGCTGTGGGTAACAGTAATGCAGTGATACTCTGAGGCACACAAATGGATGCATTTTCAAATACATGGGATAATTGCTGAAAACATCCCCACTGGGATTGGGGGTAGGATTGCTGCAGAGCAGTATTAGAATATGAAATAAGAAAGGCCATTTTTATGTCTTACAAAGTGAAGCAAAAGAATGCTGCCTACAGATTGGCTACAGATTTTCTGCTGCTGGCTCAAAATAGCAAATCCTTGATTAGATCCTCATCCAAAGATTAGCCACAGGGATCTGGGGTGGTGTATATGGGAAAATAAATGTATTTATTGTGCTGCGGATGCCAGTGGCTCCAGACCCCCTCTCACAGGGCCAGAAGAGAAGGAAATGGTGAGATGCCTTTGCATTTGGTAGCATTTCTTTTAAAATGTGTTATTAAACACCATCCTTCTCAACATGGAGCCAAAATATTTATAAAATTTGCACAAGTGTAAAAATGTCAGCATATTTTTAAAATAGTGCTGGGCAATCAACAGCACCATGATAATTTATTCATCAGACAGGCAATAGCTGAGATACACAAGTGAAAAAATGAAGTTTTATTTATGATATTTGTTCAGAAATGTGACCAAGGTGATGCCCAGCACAGCAGAGCAGGTGGTGGTATTAATGTTGCCCCTTTGTGTATTTAATGGTATTTTTCCTTTTTCAGCTTAGCTGTCATTAGGTCAAAGAGATTTTCTCAAGGATGGATTTGTGACAAGCTAAATATTCTGCTTTCTCTTTTGTGCCCAGTGGGACATACAGTAAGAATATTAATATCAGATATAATGAGTCTATAAATTGCCTTCTCTATTCTTAGGAATGGTGTTAAAACACCAAGCAATAATACAGAAGTTACCTATTTTGTGAGAACGAATGAATACCCTAAGCAGGTGCTCATGACAAAAAGTAAAATAAAACTATAAAAAGCCTGAAGAAATGGGATATAAAACTGTCTCATGCAGGTGCTTTCCTAGGAGAAAACAATTTCGATAACATCATGAATTACAGAAATAGTAACAGGTGAATCTAATACCCTGTGCTTATCTAGCAAGTGCTTGGCAAGATTAACAGCAGACATGAAATTCTTCTTAGCTGATATACAGGGGTCCAACGGTTTGTTTGATACAGCTGTTAATCATCTGCCCTGAAAGCTTTAATTATGTTTCAGGGATTAATGTGTCTGATGTCCTGTGGAGGAATATCAGGTTTGGGGGTTGTTAGGCTGTGGATTTTTTTTTCTTTTGTTGAGCACATTCATTTACTTCTCAGTTGTTTTAGGCAAACATGAGGGTAAAGGGCTTAATTTGTTTGTTGTAAAAGCCCTAAAAGAAGATTAATTTTAATTTTTTTTTTTTTTTTTTTTTTAGTAAAGGCAATTTATACTAACACAGAAAAGGCCAATTCTCAATACAATACAGAGACAAAAAAAGAGTGATGCTTCTTTCTTAGTAAAACTCTAGTTGCACATTTGTAGTCACTATTTGCTTAGGTGGAAATTATTTGAAATATGAATGTTTGGGATTCTCTCTCATACCTTTCCTGAAGATGCTTTTTGGAGCTCAGTTTGGTCACGTACAGCAGAGCTGCTCCTCTTCCTCTAAAGGTGTTGGCAGGGAAGGAGTTTGGCCAGCTGAAAATCACCCAGGGTCTGTGGCCTCTGTAGGATACAAACAGCACATGAGCAGTTCCACTGAGGCAGGAGGTGAGGCATTTCCTCAGGGCTCTGAAGCTAATGGCTAATTTAAAAAAAAAAAAACAGCTTTTCTATGTATTTGAATAATGAATTTAAATTTTATGAATTTAAACAGACCCCAGCTGGAGATGTTCACCTTCTTTTCCCACTCAGTTTCTGAAGGGTTCAGTGCTTGCCATGTCAGGAACCTTGACAAGATGCCACAGCTCCCTTCAGGGTTTTCCCTCATTCAGGTGTGGTACAGCCTGGTCTGGAAGCAATATTTAAGGAATCTTAATTCTTTTAATTTTGGAGTCACATCTCTCTTTCTGCAACCCTGGCTGGGTAGGATTAGGTACAGGAAAAAGGTAAAGGGAAAAAAGATTACACAACAAAAAGGGCATGAATGTCAATTCAGTGAATCATCCCATGATGATTTAGAGGGACATTTTTAGAAATGCCACTTAGTGAGCTGTTAAAATTCATGTTCAGCAGAGTTTCCTTTTCCACAGTGACCAGGAGCCACAGACCCTGGATGATTTTCAGTTCCATTCACTGACATTCAAGGTGCTCTGCTTGAGCTGCTCAGAAATAAGCAACGCTCATTTTGCTATGATGAGATTAAGGGAGAGGAAACTGTAATTTCTGGGTTTTGCATATTTTAAATAACTTCTCTCATTCATTAGGATGAATGTTCTAATGAACTAGAGAAGCAGTGATTTCACAGGGCTAAGAGATTAGAGCTGGTCCTAACAAGTGACAGTAATATGAACACTGGTGTAGTCTGCAATAATTCTCAGCTTGGACGTGGCTCAGATGTGGTTGGTGAGATTTATCTAAAGCTGAGTCCACAACTCATTTAAAGTCACTGTTGAATTACAGTGTGAGAGAGGTGAACAGTCAACAGGACCTTTTGAATGATGATGAGAAGTAAAAAAGCCTGGTTTAATCTTATTAGAAGGAGTCAAATGATATGGAAAGTGACTGAAAGCTAATCAGCCCTGGGGATTACTGTAAGGCTTTGGTGATTAACATGGTGTGCTTTTATTTTATTTTATTTTTTAATTTCAGGTTTTCTCAGCCCATTCCATTATTATAGCAGAAATAGAAAATAAAGTAAGTGTACTGTTTGACTTAGTCAGTCACTTGAGCCTAATCTTATTATTTTTACCTGATTCACATCATCCTATTAGAACATCTCAGTCAGCAATGTGTAAAAAATTGTCCCTTTCAATTTGCTTTCTGTTAACTATGTTCTTAAGCCCCAGGAAAATCAAACTGGAGCACAATGCTAATGAATGAAGCAATCATTTGTGGTCTGAAATGGAATATAGTGACAATTCTTTTTGTTTTATGAAGGGAACAAATTACAGAGCGTTTCACTCTGCGTGTGACTCCTTTTCCTTTGTCACTGGACAGCAGCTTTAGCACAAACTTTCCATTATGGGAACTGAGAGGTTGAAATAGGGAAAAAAAGATCTAATTCCCCCTCACAGTCCACCCAGCAGACAGACTGTATGAACTTTAAATCCTGAAAGAAGCTACTTCTGGAAGATTTTGAGGAGATATATTGTACTAGCAGACCTGCTCATCCCAGCTCCTGAGGCTCAGAATTGAGACAGGGGGATTCAGACAAACTCCCAGGGCTGGATTGAAACAGGAACTCGCTGTACACGTATTTAGGGCTGTACATGGTGTTATTGGGATCTCTGAGGCACACAGTCACATCCAAATGCTCTTTTGTCTAGTACTGAAAGTAAAAATCAACATTCTCTTTACTGGAAAACAAAGTCTTGAATTATTCTGTGATTCCAATCACCACACAGCTATCTAAGTCACAAAATAAAAATTTTTAAAAACCAAGTAAAATAAAATAAATAATAAAAAAACTCTGACAGAGGTCCATGCTTTCTCTGTAATCTAACTGGGATACACAGCAACCAAAAAAGTTCCAAAATTCAATCTTATATTATATATATAATATTCTAGTAGAAATCCATTTCATCCCAGCTGTCTTAAGCTGGCAGCAGAGGCTCTCTGCAGCTCCATCCTCACAGTGTTTCATGGTTTGGGGTATTTTTTATACAGTTCAAATAATTTTTTGTTTGTTTGTTTAGTTCTGGAGGTTTTGTTTCATTGTTTGTTTTATTTTGGTTTTGTTTTGCTGGGTTTTTTTAAAATTTAAAAATGCAGACTGATATTTTGAACCATAAAATACCATCATCAAGTATGATTTAACTGTTCTAATATAGGATATCTAAAATTGGTAGTGAATCCAATTTTACAATACCTTTGAAAAGAACATGAGACTGTGTGATAGAACAAATAATTGAGACTGGATTTAGAAGACTCCTACAGTATTTTACAAAGCAGCCTCCCTGCAAAATGAGCCACTCAAACTCTGAGCTTGTTTTTCATTAATGTCCATGACATACATTTGCACAGTGAGATTATAAATTAGCCTTCAAAATTTACTAGATCTGAAATGTGAAAAATCAGAGAGTCTCTGACAATTTGTAGATCAAAAAATCAGCCCTTGTGAGGCAGAAGATTCATCAGATTGTTTAAAATCCAAAAAACAGCAATGAATCCACTGCCAGCAGCTTGTTGATGATGGGTGAAGTCCAACCAAGGACTTCAGACCTGAAGGTTTTAGTGGGATGTAGTTCTTGTTCTGTTCTTCCCCTGTTTTTCCCCCACTTTGGTTAAAATGAAGGAAAAAAAGAGGTCAGTTTGAGAGTATTAATTTGAACTTACACTCAAAACAACAGAAGAACACTGGAGAAGGATCCTGTAAACAGAGAATTCTGAGGTTGAGCTGGGATACCATCTGCAATCAACCTCCCCAGTGTTTGTTTTCCTGATCTCATTAGCAGGCATCAGAAATCACAGTGGAAGGCTGACCACAGACAGGAAAATAGGAAAATATTGCTGCTGAGGAAAATAAGAGTCAAAATGCAGGTCTAGGACTGGAGGAAGGTTGAACTCCCCATATATTGCAGTAAGATGTGTGTTTGCCAAACTAACACAGCAAACCCACAGTAATTCTGTCAGTGTAAATCTGCTGAGATGGAAATGGCATTCCTAATGAGTCTTGAACTCAGTAACAGATAAATGGGATCCCAATATTTTGGCCCAATTCCACTGAATTCTCTTTTGAGAATGCCTCAGGGTATTTTTAAAGGGCCAGAAGTTTGGAATTTTAGGTCTTGATACAAGAGCAAGGTCAGGCTGGGATAAGCTTGGGATTCTGCTGCAATTTCTGAGCACTGCCTAGGACAACTTTTGTTTAGGTGCTTCATGTTGGAACTTGCAGAAAAAAAGTTGAGTTAGTTATCACTGCTGAAAGGATGGTGAGTACTAGACATGGAGTGTGCTCATCTCCATCACCAACCCAGAAAGGGCTCCTGGGGGGCTGCGTTCCCTCCTTGCCATGAAGGGCTTGGGAAATACAATCTAGCTGGGAAAATGATATTTTTAATATTTTTCATTTTAGAATTTATCAGGCTTTGCTGCATTTTCCTTGGAGGCTTAGTACCCACAGTGATAAGAGAGGAAAACAAGAGAAGGCAAGAAAGGAATTTTAACAGTAAAGTCCAGTGCACCAGTTTGGTGAACTGGACTGTTTCTGAATATATTTGATGACTAAACATTCTTGTTTTCTTTTGAATGTTAATTGGGTGTGCTGCAGGTTGTGTGACACACATTTATCCAGCAGAAATCAGCTGCAGCACAACAAGCAGCAGTGCAGGGTGTAATTATGGCTCTGTGCCTGCCTTAACAAGCTGGGTTTAAATTGAATTGCAAGTTCTGCAGTGCTGAAGGAAATTCTACAATGCTTTCTGTTAGGGAAAACAGGAAGACATTGGGTGTCATATATAAACCAAAGTACCTTAAACATGCAGGAGGAATAGCCCTCTGTTGATTTTGGTACTTAATCCAGTATATTTTATTTGACCACTGCTTCTAGGTATTAATTCAACACAGATTTCAGTACTGGTATTGCAGCATTTTATGATATCAGCTCTGAGGGTTAAATTAAAACCTGACAGCTGATTAGGGGACTAATGATTTCTTACCTCCTTGAAAAGAAATATGCAAGCACTTTCCCAGGGTTTAATAATAATAATAATAATAATAATGATAATAATAATAATAACAATAATAATAATTTCTTGTGAAATATCTCCAAATTGCCATTTCCCCCAACAGTTTCTTGTTTCTTTCCCCCTGTTTAATATACATCTTCAGAAACTGCACATTAAAAGCTTCACAAAAGCATCCACATGAAGAGAGAATATTTTTAAAATAAATAATTCAAAAGTTAAAGAGGTGTTTGCCTTTCTCAGACACATTTATTGTTTGCCTCGGAGGCCAATAGAATTATTGATTTTTGTAGAGAAAAAGAAACCTCTTGGAAGATTTGGTCTGACCTCCTGCATAATGTAAGTCAAATAAATTCACTCTTTAAATTGAGCAATCATCCTCTCTATTGGACTGAGTTACTTGTGGCAAAACTTTAACTTATGCTTTACAAACACATCCACTCATGGTTTTGAAAAACCAGAAAATTATCCAAGTACTGATTACCTTTGATACAGTGGTCTAGCAATTTGCCTAATTTTTGAGAAGCTGCAGCAAACTCTACTGTGAAATATTCTGCAATTATCTGTGCAAGTTTTAGGGTGTAGAGAAGCATGCAGTGGGGACCTTTGAAAATGGAAAGCTTTTCTGGTGTTCTGAAATACCCAGAGATTGTGCTCAAACACTCAGTTTATTGTTTGTTGGTTTTTTTCTGAAATAGAAGGAAACCTTCTTTTGGAAGAATAAATAACTTCATTTGTGCAGTTTATTATTTTGAAGCATTAAGAATTTAGGTGAATGCCAAAGCCTGACATGAGATTTATAATCTCATAGCTCTTTTTCTGAAACCTGCTGATGGCCCATGCTGGGGCACCTCAGGGGGAGCAGGAGCTGCCCTTTGGGGTGTGGAGGGAAAAGCTGAAAACTGGGGGGAAATGCTTCAATTATCAGAGAATGGCAAACAGCTGTGTTCCTGCTCATCACTGCAGGGATGCTCTTGGCTTGAACTGGGAAACAGAGCAATTTACAGCAAATGCTTCTCAGCTGAAGCATTTCAATACCAGAAGCCAAGAAACAGCCCAAAACCAGAGTGGATGCAACTTGTCTGGTGGAAGAGTTAAGGTATTTTGAATTTTACTTCTATTTATTATCTTTAGCCTTTCCTTGAGTTGCCTGAGAATCTGTGCTGGGTGCAGGCAGCAAGCTTGGGCCTAGATTTCTACATTAAAAAAAAAGAAAAAATCACCCAAACCTTCCAAGAGGCAGAATTTTCTTTTCCATGCCACCCTAGTTTGTACTTTCTGAATATTGAGGTTCTTCTGAGCCTGTTAAGAAAATTGCAGTCAGAGATGCTTGCTCTGACAGAGGAGAGGTCAGGCTCTTGGGTGTGAATAATTCTTGTGTGCAGGACAGGGTTTATATTTGGGTTAAAAATTGCTTTGCTGCAGAAGCAGGGAGGCTGAGAGCATGCCCATGATACATTGGGCTGTGTGTGAAATGCAACGTTGGGTATGGCTGGGACTTGGTACCAACTTGTTCATCTCCTCAACAAATAAAATGGAAATAATCAAGATTATATTGATAGTAAACATGCTTGTAAACCAGAGGTTAAGTAAGCATCAGCCTTACATGAAAGTGTGAGTTTGGAGCAAGAGGCAGAGGTTGGTTTTGCCCTAAGTGAAGTGACTGTAGAAATGTGCCCAAACTAAGGAGAAAGCAAAGACACAGTTTTTATTTTACATTGCAGTTGTAAATGCCCATGCCTTTTTTCTGCTACACTCTACCTCTGATTTCTACTGATTTAATTTTTTTGTATCAGGTGTTGTTGGTTGTTCTTCAAAACTCTTGGATTCAGTGTGTGTGTGTGTGTGCTCCCCCACTTGTATGTTTGGGACAGCAGAACTTGGTTTGTCATCAACCCTGGGACACTGCTGCTGTAACAGATTTTTCCATTACTTGTTATAGGAAACTTGTACAGCTTCTCCAGTGAATTTGGACAGGGGTTGGATTCTAAAATGTGCTTTAATTCTCTATGGTTTAATGATGAAAATTTGCAATGTGTGCACCTTTTATCTCGAAGGAAAAATTTCAATGTTAATGGCATCTGTTTATCTGTAAATCCACCCTTCCAGTGATTGTGTTCTAACAGCTCCGTGTAGAAGCAGTCATGTCCTAATGGAAGCTCTGTGGGAGAGCAAAAAATGCAGCAATCCAAGTCGTTTAAGATCATGGCAAAAATAACTGGCACAAAAATAATTTGTTGCAAAGCACAGCTGTCACTAAAATGCACTTGTTTAAATGGAGCTAGGCTGAAAATTGTAGCAAATCTCTTTTTTTCTTAAAATTCTAACCACTTTGTCTCTCCTGTTTAAAACTGTCATTTTCATGAGCATAACCAAGATTGAGAATCTTCACAAGGACTGCAGTTGTTAGGAAGTTTTCAGTGGAAAAGATTATCTTGTGTGTTCCCAAGCACAGTTCCCGTGGACTCCTCAGGGGGATCAGTCAGGGAATCCACTGGTCCTGGGACCTTAAACATGCTCATAAAAACAGGAGTTGATCCAGAGGAATCTTTTCTGGGAAGTGGCTGAGGGAGCCACTGACCATCTGGAAGAACTCCACTTTTTGGACATGGAAAATTTCAAGTTTGGCCATTATTTGCTAAAGAGGTTTTTAATGTAGTTTGGACTCCACAGACTGTGGACTGTAGGAGATGTTTCTGCTGATTATACTTTTGAAAAACAGAAGTCAAAAGGCAAGGTGGAGCCCAAGGAGAGATTAATCTTTCTGTGATTTTGGGCTGAACTTTGATATTGAATGAGCAGGAGTGCTGGGAGGATATGGGTATTCTGTATTTGGGGAAGATCAGAATGTAACTGTGCAAGATGCTGAATGATGTGGTCAGGCTTTGAAATTTGCCTCCTTTGAGCAGGTGGTAGGGCTGGAGATCTTCATTTATCCCTCCTAACCAAAATCTTTCTGGGTTTCTGTGTGATGGATGTGGCTACATCAGGTGGGAGGAGGGTGAGTGCTCTGTGCTTAGTGATGGCAGCATGGGTTTGCAAGGTGTGAAGAGAACCTTCTGAAATAACAGCTCAGAAAAATTAAATATTCTTCAGTGAATAAAAAATTCTTCATTTTTGTTTAGCAAGAAAAAAAAAAAAAAGGAAAATTTTAAGACCCAGCTTGTTTCTGAACAAAATTTTAAATGTTTCACTCAGCAGGAGTTGAAGTCTTTTCATGAGAGAACTTCTGATCTGGATCTTTCTACTCAATAAAATTTAAATTGTTACAGCTCCATAGTGCCTTAAAATGTCTAAGAAAGGTTTCAGAATACTTTTTTTTTCGATTATGTCAGCGATGCAACATGAGGAAACACAAGAAAACCTTGTAGGCAAGACCACACTCTGTGTGCCAGCAATCATGAGTAGTTTACAATTCTGTAGATTACTGGGGCAGCTCAAATGTGATTAGGAAAAAATGCCTTTGAAGGGACCTGTGAAGGGACACTCAGCCCATGGCACTCGGTGCTGTGAAAACTGCAGGCAGGTTACTCCTTCCTAATGCATTGTCACAACAAACAAATTGTTTGTGCAATTGGTTTCATTCTCATGCAGGCAAAATTAGAGTGGAAAACCCCATGATAATGAGGATGACATGCACATTAATATCAAATGAATTCATTATGATCAGCATTACTACAGCAGATTCTAAATGAATTAATAATGACAGAGTAGTCAAAACAAAGTGGAGCCACACTTAGTTAAAGCCATAACACGCTGTTAATGACACCATTAAACAGGGGCTACAGAGCATCAAAAATTTGCTGTGCAGAATTATAGTCCTGGGTGCAGAGTGCTCGTTTCTGTGCTTGGTTGTCAGCCCAAACAGCTGGTAAAAAATTGTTTGTTTTTTACCAACTAAGTGCATGGTTTTCCTGTTACACAAAATAAAACAGTTCTCGTTTATATTGACCACTTAAAATAATCTTCAACGAAATGCTGGTAAATTATTCAGGCTGAAAAAACAGAGCACATTGCTTGGACAGTTTTAAATAAGTTTATCTTTTTCCACAAAATAAGAAATAGATGTGAATGTGTGTATTATTATTTATTTTGTTTTGTTCTGAATTTTGTTCACAGCAAAAATTTTCATGCAGTCAAAAGCTGTGAATCTGCATGCTGCCACAGCTTATTTTGCATTTTCTATCTTTTAGGTTACTTTCTTATTTTAATAGTAAACTTGATACAAGCATGGAAAAATAGGTATAGTGACTGAGTTATATAGCTTGAATTTTAATAACCCTTTACATATTTTTACCTTCTCTCTCACCAGGCAGCAGCTTGCACTGTGTCTTGCACCTTTTTCATCCTAGAAAATGAATTCTAATTCTCTGGGGAAGAAAATAACATGAGCACAACACGTAGGAGCTGTGAATTCAGGAGTGCATAAACTAAAATACCAGCCAGCAGTTTGAGTTCAGGGTTCTAATTAGTCTGATTGCCAGACACAGCCACAAAAGATTTAAGAAACCTCGTTGTTTTTCTGACCTAGAGCCGCTGTTTTTTAACTAATACAAAAAACTATATCCTTTCCATTTGCATTTCTTCTTTTAATTGTAGAAATATGTAGTGGAAATGGTTTTTCTTAGCTCAGAGTAAAAATGGTTGGCAAATATTTCACCTAGAACTTGGTTGCCTCAAGTTTTATGTATGAAGAGCTAACAATTTAAATTTTATTTTACAGAAAAATTGAAATAAGTTCTTTCCTGAAAATGCTTCTGGTCCTTCTGAGTTAAACATTTAAAATTTCATTCAGAAAGATGCTCATTCTTAAAATCTTCCCTTTTTTCCCCTGCTAAATTAAAATACAAGTTTACAATTCCTCTGAAGAATATTTAATTTTTCTGATCTGTTACTTCAGAAGGTTCATGCTTTTAATTTTCAACTTCAAATCTGACACTCCAAAGAATTGGATGGAATAAAATTTAATCTCCTGACTCTTACCTGTTGTTTATGGCAGGAAAAAAAATCCTTTATCTTTTGCACTTCTGTGCCATTGAAGTACCCATTCTTCCTCTATTATGAGATTGACAAATAGGAGCACTTCCACTCCGTTTGTCCTTTTCACAACATTCATTACTGTGTGAAGTTCTGGAGTGTCCTCTCTTATTTGTCTCACCTATAAATATCTCAATCTGAGCCTGCTCATTTCTTTTGGGGAAGCCTTGGTGTGCCTCTAATCATCTTTGCCATCCCTCAGTGAACCCTTTGTACCTTCAAAGGAATGGAATGGAGAGAAGGGAACCCAAACTCAGCAATTCCAAGGGGAAATGCCCAGCACTTGCAGCATTCAATAGAGCAGCATTAAGATGATCGTTTTCCAGCCTCTAGTTTAACATTAAAGAGGTTTTTCTGGACTTAAAAACTTATAAAAGCAACATAGCGAAATGACTCAAAAGAATATAAATTCATTAGAAATATTGCAGATCGATAATCACGTTCCCTTCATCTCTCCAGATATCCCAGTTCAGGAAAATGTTTTTTCTCTTATCACAGTTTTAGTTATAAGCCCTTTCCTTTTGGAAAACTTTATCAGTAGCTAAGTATAAAAAAATGACCAAATGGTAGCAATTCTGCAGCACTCTGAAATCAGCACAAAGAGTTTTCCTGCAGGATCAAAAAATCAGAATGAGATTGTGCTGCAATGCCAGAAAATAATGCTCAAAATCACCCATATTTTCTAGTACAGCTGAGGTTAATTATTTTTCACTTATTTTAGTGTAACTTGTACTTCACAACTAACAGCAAACTAAGATCATAGCTGTGCAACTATTATCTTACCCTGTTGTCTGTGATAACAGAATGATTACCCAAATTATTACAGTCGGGCAGCTATTGACATAAAGTGTGCTAAAATTCTTTTATTTTCTACACCCACTTTTAATCCCTTCCTCTGTGCATTTTTAATACTGAACACGGGATGTTGCTAGCTCCTGTTGCTTGCGGTGTTTTGTCATCTTGGGCTTCTCTTTAAAAATTCTAAAGTGAGTAGAGGGAATTCACTCTAAAATTCTAGAGTGAATAAGCAAAGTCTACTAAGAGGACTGGAAGTGATAAGGACAATGGATGCAATTTGTAACCACACATAATCTGCATATTTGCATATGTTCAAATTAAGGCCATTTGCCTTCTAGGCTTCCACAGAAGAACTGAGGTTGGGAGGCTCCTCTAGAGGTCCTGGAGCCCAACCAGCCTGTTCAAGGAGGGTCTCCTGGAGCTGGTTGCCCAGGACCACATCCAGATGGATTTTGGAAGCATCTCCAAGGCTGGGGACTCCACAGCCCCTTTGGGCAAGCAGAAAATGTCAAATATGCATGGATTGTCCTTATTGTCCTGGGCCAGCAGGTATCCTTGCTCTCCTTATCCTTAAAGCTCTGCTGGTGTGGCTGCAGTTCCCAGTGCCTCACATCCCCACTTAGGCCTCATTATGTGGGACCATAATAATGTTGGAGTGAAAACTTTGGAGTTTCTAGCAGATGATGGGCATGTAAAAATGGTTTTGCAGGCATTCAGGTTCAGATATGGACTTTTCTATTTGAGCTGATTTCTTTGGCCTGATTTTGTCTTCTCTAAAACAATACAGTGTAAATGCATTTTGCCAATCCTAAGATATTTAAGGCAATTGCCAAAATAGTCCACAAGAAATATCAAATAGTTGACATAAGCTGTGCAACAAAAGCAGGTTATAGGACCATTTCAAGGCTCTTTTTTATTGTAGTACCTGGCCCCACTTCCAGTCCACATTTCAAATTTCGCTTCAGATCCCTCCCACCCCACTTTTCCATGTTCTTTAGGGCAGTAGTTATGCTCAGGCAGAAATGTCCCTCCTATGGAATCCATGGCAGAAGAGTGCCTCTGGTTTGTCCCCTGTGTCAGAGAGCAGGTTGAGGGCTAAGATGAATCCTTTTGGTGACAGCACCAGTTCACTCTCAGCAACTGTTAGCACAAGGGAAGGTGTCACTGCTAAAGATACAGACTGGGAATGAACTTGTGCTGCTATTAGTCTGCAGTCAGCTTCCTGATCTTTCCAGGCCAAAATATAAAGGGTGGCTTTTGTTTCCACGTGAGACTATTATATTTAGGCTAAAAATAATTTTAAAAGGTCAAACCTATGCTTTATTTCACATTCCTGGACTTTTCTTTTTTTTCCAGGTGGTATCTTATATCTGAATTTTTAAGAGGCAGTTCTGTGTGTAAGTTTGCATTCAATATAGAAATACATGCATGGAGTGCCACATTTTGTTGTCAGGGGAGTAGGACTCAGCAAAGAGGGAACAGAAAAAGTCTTCCTTGCTCTGCCTGGTTATGAGTAGAACTTCAGCTGCCCCTCAAAATGGTGAGCAAAGAGAGCTGAGCAGCTGTGAAGGGTCTCTCCCCGATTCTGCTTTCACAACTGCACTTGAAAAGAAGTGCAAATGCTCAGCTTTGTTGTTGCAAAGCAGCAATTTGCAATAAAGCTGCAGAATAATTACTTTTGAAATGGAAACCAATGGGATCCAAATTGGTTCTTCTGACTGCAAAACTGCTTGCATGAGAATTCTGCATTTCTCTGGTGACTTTGCATCCTGGAGCTAATTAGCATTTTAAAGAGTAATTAAACAGGAAGGTAACATTCCTGGATGCTAGCTGTGGTAAACTCAAGGCGTTTAACTCCTACAACTGATCTTCATTGAGGCGAATCCTGTGTGTGAGCTCCCTGTTACTCACATGCACAAGGATGGCTTCTGGGGATAGAGGTGGCATAATGGGGCCCTAAAAATTCATTAACTTTTCTCCACACATTTTAATGTTGCATAACAACAAAAGTGAATGAAACTTCTGCTGCTCTTGTGCAATAAAAGATGTATCCTTGTAACTCTGGTGAGACTATCAAGAAAAAGTGAACTTTATGATTACTTTTAAGGGTTTCTGGTAGGAATTCGGTGCCTTAATGCCTGCATTAAGAATTATTTCACGCTGTAGGGAAAGGTCAGTAGGTTGAGGTGGTTTGTGCAAAGAGCCCTAAAACTCCTCCTTGTGCAATTCAGAGCTTGCTTTAGAGCAAGTTTTGTCTGGTTGCCTGGGTCAGAATCCCCCAGATGGGACTCTGGAGCCAGAGCAGGTTTGGTGCTATCAGCACTCTCCCAAACTGCAACTGGGTCATTTGGAGTGTTGGAAATGGGAAATTCAAACTCTGTTAATACAGTTCAGGCTTTGTGTCCTTAATACAATACTTTGATGTCCTTTATAATATAATTGTAGATCTATCAGTGCTGATTCCTTACAGCAGTGATTGATAAGGCTTTTTTTTTCCAAGTTTATGCTGGTTGAAGACTGGTGTGATGTCACTTGCCAGTCTTACAGTTCTCAAGATATGCACTTTTTTAAAACCCATTTTTTTGTGATTTTAACCCATTTTTTGTGTTTGTTTGGTTTTTTTTTTTTTTCAAACTTTTATAATTAATCAAATAGTGTGGGGAAGAGAGTGGCAGAAAAAGCAAAGGTGAGCTAAGAACTGACTTCAAACCTCACCCAGCTGCTCTTAAACCACTTTACAAATGCAAAACCAGCCAGCAAAGTGGGTCTGGAGTGGGCAGAGAAGGAAAACAATGCTGGGAGTAGGGGAGCAGTGTCCTGGTGGATTATTTCTGGAAGAAATATTGTCTATTGATTATCTCTGAAAGAAACACTGCCTGCTTGCCACACAATAGGAGCGGAGCTATGGAGCTCTTTGTCACACCCACACCAGTGAAGGCCCTGTGCCTGTGTGGCATTAATAAATGCCCAGGCTGAGGAGTGATGGTGCCCTGATGTGGCAGTTTGTCTGTAAATTTAGCCAAGATAAGTCAGAGAATATCCTTGCCTTGTTTTATTGCATCTCAGACTGACAGCTCCCTTCAGACGAGCTTGCTGGGGAGGTGGAGAGCACATGTTGGAGCACAGGGACTTTAAATCTTTTTGTTTTATAAATATTGGATCTTCTTTCCATGTTTTTTGTTTTTCCTCTTGCTGTTTAACTGTAGCTGCTGCATCAGCAAAGGAAATGATAGAACTTTGAGTGGATAACCACACCTATATTAATCATAAATAATTTCTCTGTTTCTGATTACCCAAGCGTAAATTCTTAAAAAGAGAAGCCTCATTATCCTGTGTATGTGTTGTTGGTGTGAATATGACTGCCAGAATCAAACTCAATTTCAGTTTACTTATTTTTTTTATCAGTAATATTAGATTATAATTTTTCCATCAGTATATTGTAAATTCACCTAAACCTGTACTCTGAGGTCCATTGCCTCTTGCTGACTTTAAATTTAATCCCTCATTGACACAAAGAAATATAAATAAAAAGTATATTGATTTAAATACAAAGACATATGTTTGAAACCAATTTAAGGCAATATTTTTTTAAAAGCTTCTTTTGGGCACCTGTTTTTGATATTTTCTGAGCATATCTACAGGAATTTCATGGGATGTATGTAGGTTTGGCAGTTTCAGATGACTTTCTATAAAAATACAGTGGGGCTGCCTTTATAACCTTGAATTCTGACAAAATCCAGGTTAATGAGAGAGAGTCACCGACAGTTTTAGGGACTAGTGGCTTGATTGCTCACTGGAAATTCATGTTCAAAGTGGTACCTTTTATACATAAACCATAGAGGACTTGAGCTGCAAATGCTCTGTGCTGAAGGGTTTGTCATGAACAGAGCATAAACTGCAGCTTGCATGGTCACCACTGATTTTCTTTTACAATTGGCTTTTTATGAGCTTTACAGCTCTTCCTGAATGGCCACAGAAGTTTCCAGAAAAGAGAGACAAGGGCCTGGTGTTTCTGCAGCACTTTTAACCCAAAACAAACAAATGTCTAAAGGAACTGATAGATTTAACTGGATACATCCCATTTTTACAAATTGCATCCTGACTCTTGGTACGAAAGATGTCAGAAGTGGTTGCTCTCATTGCTTGTCACTTTGTAACTGGTGGAGTTCATAAATATTCCAGATTTGCTGGAAAAGTTCATAATAAACATAAATTAACTGTCAACTTCCCTCATTATAAACCTAGCTCAGAATCAGTGAGACTCTGGCTGGCCAACAATCAGACTCACCGAGTAATTTCCAAGCAGTGAGCAAAGGAGTAAGCACGGAGCAATTTTTCTTTTCATTTTCTTTTTAATTGGCTTTCTGCTAAAAGCACGTTGAGTGGTAGTTAGTTACATGTGTTGCTGCATTATATTCACCAGCCCCCCCTGGAGAACACCAGACTAATTAGAAACGCTGAGCTCTCACTTGTAATTTATAATCTGGCAACAGAAGCAAAGAAATTTAAGAATTACTGTAAGCACAGACCTGCACGACCCAGACCAAGGCAGCTCCTTGCAGAAAGGTCAACATCCTTGAGAGCCTGGGATATGATAGCCCTGCCTGACTTGATATTCCAGCACCAGGAGCAGTAATGAGTTTCTCAGTCTGCCCTCCAGAGAGTCTAAAATTAACCCCATATCATCTTCAAACTTGACCTCAATCACAGCAATTAATTAACAGGCACTGGAAGGGCCTTAACAAAGGAGATGAGTGAAGGGACTCTGAGAGGAACAAAAGGCACTTTTGTTTTACCTTTCAGCACATTCCTCCTTCTCCCCAGTGCTGTTTGCAAATCATATTTTTTGTAAAACCCTGAAAGAATACACTGTAAAGACCAAATCTTTGACCTGATAGAGACATAAGACCTGGGCATTAGTTTGGCACTAAAAATTACGTGTTTTTTAAAGTCAATTTTATTTCTTGTGGAAAACTGTAGAGTCCAGGAGGCACATGCTGAAAAAAAAATCACATTTGAGGGCAATGAACAGTGGCATCAGCTTTACTCTTATGCTTTGCCATCCTACACACATTTAGCACCAAAAGTAGGTACTGAATACAACTGTTGCTTAACTACAAGGCTCATTCATTCAGGGTTTTAATTTTGTGTGCTCTGACAATGTAGGTAATTATGGGAGAAATTGATTGAAACAAAGGTAAGAAGCAGGAACGCTGAACAAAATCATTGGAAGACACCACACATATATTTGTTTGAATGATTGAAGAAAATATGCCCTCGGTGGGGGGGGAAAAAAAGAAAAGCTGTGTTTGGAAATTTCTTTGAGGAAACACATTTTGTCTTAAAAAAATTAAAATTCAGTGGAGCAATGTGTGTATTGGAAGTTCTGTATTGATGAAATTGATGCTGTGCTTCATGAAGAATGTTATTTACCTCTGTAAATATGTAGGATATACTTTGAGCTTGGTGAAATGAAAACAAAACAATTCACATTTGTTGGTGCTAAGTTATATGCATGCCTTAATGGTGCCTTCTAGACCATGACAGCCTCAAAGAAATGCAATAAAAAAGCAAATAGTTCATTCATTTGCCAGGAATAACATTTCATTAGTTATCTAGAATTGTTTGTCAGAAAGAAAGAAAGAACCTTGCTTACCAGGAGTAGATAATGCAATATTTTTCACCCAATGTGAATGTTAGAGAGCAACCAGAGATAACAAATCAAGACATGTGTGAATTAAAAAAAAAGAGAAATTTAAAAAAAATCAAAGGGGAAGTGCTTCTCATCCTGGGATTTTAGCTGGTAAATGGAAAACTCCTGACATTTTTGTACTGCATTTTTTAGAACATTACAATTAATCAAATACACATTTTCTGTTCCAAGTAAAATTACATTTTATAGTTATTGCTGCTTCTGTGGTTCATTCTCAGCTCACTGATTTAACAGTGGCTTTAAGCTTTCAATTGAGCCTTAGATAAGCAATTTTATTCCCATATTATGGTTCCTTTATGCCCACCCATAAAAAAGGTTTTACTGATGCCATTCATGTAGTGCAGGTGATCTCACAGACAAATCTGTTTGCTGTTCTTTGTGCAACTGTGTGAGGGTGGCTGAGTAGAGACAGACAATTCTGAGTTAATTGGCTGCTGATAAATTACTGAATTTTTGGTTTCTCTGTTACCAGCTGATAAATTACTGAATTTTTGGTTTCTCTGTTACCAGCTTCCTGCTAACAGAGAAACCAAAAATAGCAGGTTAAATAAGTCCCTCTCAGCTTTTTGGTGGGTCATTTCAACAAAGAGTGGGCTGAATTGTTTGAGTGGAATTGGTCACTTTTCCTGTACATTTTGACTCTGTTCATAGATGAAGCTCCCCTATCCCCAGGCCTCCCCAGCATGGTACAATGTAGTGAAATTCTGTCTCTGAGGACAAGGAAAACACCACTGGGAATTAACTTCAGAGGGGCTGAGCAGAAATGAAGCAAAGCCAAATGACTGATTGAATAATCTGCCTCAATTCTGGTTAACTGAAAGACAACAACAAATTTAGAAATTTGGACAGATTTAGAGACTGTTTCTTTTCAAACATTGAAGATGTGAGAGTCATAAAATAAACTTGATGGAAGAATTAGCTATTGAAATTACACCCTGCTTGGAAAAACAATGCCATAAATATTTTTTCATAGGTTTGTGGTGGAGCTATTGCTTGCACAGAATTAATTGTTATGTCTTTGTTTAGATTTTCCACTTCTTTTAATGATCTGTGTTAGTGTCTTATGTGGTTGACTACCCCAGAAAATTAGGAGTCCATTAGTGTATAGATTAAGTCATGTAGATTTGAAATGTTGGATGGGCAAGGGAAAATCACATCAGGGAATAGAATTAATTTTCAGAATGCAGCTAAATGAAGTGTGGGAAGATGGGTTAAAAGCAAAGTTTCTCTTCCTTTTCCAGGTGATTTGAATTTTGTAATGACTGTGGTAAAGAGTATGGTTGTTTTTAAACACTTTACTGACTGTGGCAGTCAGTGTTACCTTAATTTATAAGGCCTCTGGGGTATTTTCAGAGAAAAAAAAAACATGTATTTTTTGAGTTATTATTTTTAATTTAAGCAAAAATGGGTTGAATAATAGGAAGGAAATATCTTTCTCTTTAGCTGTAGTGTTAAATGAATGTTCATGTCCTAGGACAAAGTCACATTTCTGATGAGCTGAGCAGGATGTATTTTCAAAACCTTTGAGGTGAAATGATAGCAGAGGGTCCTGTATGATTGATTCTCTTTTCCTTTTCATTTTTACCACACATCTTGTTTTTTAATTAAGATATGTGCAAGGACTGGAGCAAAAACACATCCAAGGCCAAAGCACTTCCCATTTTTTAGAAAGTCCTTCCTCCTTTTTTTCCACTGGGCTTTGAAGAACAGCCTTTTGTAGATCAATAAACCTAGTGTGGATCAAATAAACCTTCCAAGACTCACTTGAATCTAAAGAAGAGTTACTTGGGCTCCTATGTAAGCCTTTTTCTGGTCTTGTGTTTGGAATGTGTTTTGTCTGGAGAATGTCACTAAAAACCAGAAAGCAGCTACCTAAAGAGATGCCACTGCCACAGGGGGCTCATCTTCCCTCAGCAGGGTGAGGATGAATTCAGGAATTATCACAAGAGCTTTCTGAGCATGTCTCACATGGGGAAACAGGAATGTTGTGGGAGAGACTGGGAGTGGAGCACTCATCCCTGTGGGTGGCTCTAATGCTCGGTGGAGTTGTGTGGCCATCAGGGAATAAACAAGTCTGCCTCCAGGTCAGGTGTGTCTGCATGGCACTCATGGATTTAGCTTGGGATCCAGCACAATTTGGCAAAATGGACATTTCTGAACTGGAGCTTTGGCTCCTGAAAGCCTCCAGTCTGTTGTCAATGAGTTCTTGAGTCAGTCGAAGTTCATTAGCAGCTCTTTTTGATGTGAGAGTTTTCAAAAATGGCTGCATTTCATGGCTGTAGTTACTCCAGTCTGATCAGACAACACCTAAATCCTCCTTAAACCCAGTCAAGAATCTGCAGCTCTGTGGGATTCTGCAGGGACCCTTGGCAAGTCCTGGAATGGTTTCAGAGGGAGCTGAGTGTGCACAGTTGTGGCTGCTGCGTGTGAGATGGCCACAGCAGCAGGAGAGAGGAGGTTTGATGTGCTTCATCCTCAAATACAAACCAGGAAGGGAATTTTGGCATTCCCAGGCTTGTCCTTTTTCACACTTGTTCAGTTCTTTTCAGCCAGATGTCATCGTTTCACTGAGAGGAGTGTAGGTGACTCTTCCAACTTAGTGCACTGCAGGACAGTGAATGGGCTGAGAGGTGTTGGTTTAATCCCCTTCAGACAGAGAAAATCCTCAGTCTGGACAAATTGTCTTCATTGTGAGGTATTATTTAAGTGATGATTGTTTTATTTTTTCACGTTGCAATCAAAAAATGGCTTTATTATGTCTTTTGTCATTGGGTGTGCAGTTGGATCTCTCCTGAAGCCCTGTCTGTGTTTAGGCTGTGGATGAGGGCAGGATTTCAGGAGTATCCCTGCACTTGCAGGAAAGGAACACCTTTCTGAATTGCATAGTCTGGCACAGAAAATAACTGCTGCTAACAAGCTTCAGGCTGCTCTGTACATAAATTTGAGATCTTGCATTACCAACGCTGTTGGTAACAAAATGTCTCTATTGGGATTTCCACCTTTACCCATGGGATTGGAAATAATGTGATCCTTAGGTCTTTGAAGAGCTTTCTGAGACCTCACCATTCCAGATATCTGTTAAGTGCTTTATTTTTGGAAGAGGTACAGAGAATGTTGGCATTCAGATATTTCAGACAGCTCAGTAAGATGGTTTTTAGTGGTAAATGAGCAGGTTTTGTGTTCTTGACATGGTTCTTAGGCCACAGAGCAAGTGTTGGGCAGGAGTAGGGAAGCCAACATTCATTTTCAGATGGTGATTCTGAATTTCTGTAGAAGGAGACCTTGAACCAAAAGTGGCACTGATAAAAATGGCACCAAATTCTATCATATGGGGATGAATTTTTTCATAGCTCCAGGGGCTAAGAATCATCTTAAATTAAAAATGCATGCATAATGCTTTAAATTTTAAATCCCAAGAAATACTGGCTTTTTAAAATGGGCCTTTTGTAAATAAAATATAAAATTATATAAATCTAAATCCCATAATACCCTTTTTTTGAATGAATGGTAAATACTTTGAATATTAATTTTCCAGTCTCTGGGTAATTGGTGCAATCTCTGTTAGGTATTTAGTGTTAATCCTTTGGCTCACAAGGCTTGTAAGGAAGCAAAATAAGGATATTTTGCTGTTGATCTTTGGCTGTTCTTGCTCGAACTCCAGTCCTCACTGAGGCTGAATTTCTGCAGGTTTTGAAGGTATTGAGGTGGTTTGACCTTGGCTGGCTGTGGGAGGCCCCTCAGCCACATTCCTGCTCCTCACTCAGCTCTGACTGAGAAAATTGAATAGAAAAGCTCATGGATGGAGATAAGTGCAGAGAGATCACTGACAAATTACTGTCACAGACACAACAGACCTGAGGAAAACAGATTTGATTTAAATTGTCAGTTAAAATAAATTTGCGTGGTGAGGAAAAACAGCCCCATACCAGTCAATGTGAAGAAAATTAGGTTTAACTCAACTCCAGAGTGGTGTGAGAGAGAGATGTAAGAGGGATATGGATTGGATACTGGAGCTATGAAAAAAGAAAACTTGATGTCTGTCTACAAGCAGTGAAAGATTGCCATGGTGCAAGCTGAAGATGAATGCAAAGTAAAAACCCAAACAAACAAAAGGCAACAGAAAAACTTCACAATAGCACGTGATAGAAATAATGTGTGAAGCAATGTGGGGAGGGTAGCAGATCATGCATGAAGCAGATCATGCAGTGACTGCCGTGTGGGAATGACATTGGTGTCTGTAGGATCCTTGCTGAAGAGGGAGAGAGGGATTTAAATGAAGTGGGGTGAGGCAATGGCACAAGGAAAGTGAGATAGAAGAGGGAATAAAGCCAAATGATGCACTACATGTGCAGGGGACCATGGCAGGTGGCTGAGGGGTGAAAAAAGGAAAAGGTAGAAGGTGTCTGGAAAGGGGCAGACAATCTTATGACAGCACTTTCCTCCATAATTCTTAAAAATGGCCAAATTATTGCAAGCCGCTGGCTTCCTGAGCTTTTCTAGGCAGCAAAAACTTTATTTCCATAGAATAAATTCCGCTCCGCCTTTTGTGACAGGTGCATAAAAAAGATAGCAGCCTGCTTCTGTTACAAGTTTTTCAATTAGCAGAAGTGGTGGAGAACTGCTCTGGGATCTGAAATTGCCAGTTCAGCTAATGAACCGTGGAGGTGTTCGGGTTGGTTCCCTGTGACTTGTGGAGGAGAGGGCGTCTTTTTAGCCGCTGCATTTTTTAATTAGAAAATTTCACTAATGAGCACGTTAAAAGGGCATTTAAGTCAAGAATCAAGTTAAGAAATGCCAGCATCAGAGTGTGCCACTGGCATATTTAACAGGATAGGTCACAGAGTCAGTCTCTGCTTTAGCTGGTGGTTAACTCATTAATAGATTTTCCTTGAAGAAAAGTGAGGTTTTGGATTGTTTGGGGTTTGGTTTTTTTTTTTTTTTTAAGTGTGCTCCTTTAGAATGAAAACTATTCAAACTTCAGCAGAAATATTGCCATTTTCTGGCTCTATGTCTGCCCTAGTCCTGAGGACATTCCTTCCTGCCCCTCTGTTTTCTCCAGAACCTGCAGAATTTCCTGGCTCCCCTCCACACTGCTGCCCCTGGCCAGGCTCTGCCCAGATAATCCTGCTCTGCCTGAATTCTAAAAATGAAGAAGACAAAACTCTAATGAGAATGAACCGATTAAAAGAACCAAGAAACTCAATGCTGCAGTTTCAGGGTAGACAGTAAATAGTTGCATGGTCTGGATTGAATTTCCCAGTTTAAATGGGGTGTGCTGTAACCCAGGGGATCAGCTTAGAGACTTGGGGAAGCTGAGTAAAGGCTTTTCTGAGTCATGCTTCCAGGCCTATCTTATTTTATGGGGTATTTTTCTCATTTGAATCACTTAATTTCAGCAGTTTCTTGTGGTATAAAAGGATTCCCACCCCCAGTGTGTAGGGCTCCTCCTTTTCCTTTCATTTCAGTCACTCCAGGACAGAGCCAGCTCGCTGCCTCCTGCTTCCTACTGCTCTCTGCAAAGTAGTCTCTGTTTTTCTTTTATGTCTGATCTTATACTGCAGAACATCAAAAACTGAATCACAGGTTTATCTTGATCTTCTTAGTGGTGACTACTCGGCTATAAAACTATTTTTACAGCATTTTTCAAACATCTTTTCCAGAACAGACTTAAACATGGCTCAGACGCTCCTGAAGTAACTATAATCCTTTTTTTTTTGCTATTGATCTCTCCTATAGCAAAAAAACCCAAAAAAACAAAAACAACCATTTGGGGTGAGGTGTTTTGAGTTTTCTTTTTTTATTTTTTCTGAAATAGATCAGATGAACTCAAATGCAATAAAAATCTTGTCTTCCCAGAGGTCAGAGGATTTTTGTATGTCAAGTATTAAGACTTATACCTTATATCTTATTTCAATGCCCTGATCCAAACTTCAGTGGAGTGAATTCTATCACAAAATCTGGATGCAGCTCTAGTAGTGGTGTATTCTCTGCTTTTTCAAGTTTATCACCCTGGGCTATGTTGGTTTGTTTGTTTTTATCAAGCCATGAATTCTAATGCCCCAAGCAGAAAGTAGGTAAGCACTTTGAAAAGGATTTAACATGCAGGATGTATAAAATGATATTATCACTGAACCATGAAAAAACAATGTTTTCCAAATTATACCCATATTAATATAGAGGAGTTTTTTGTTCTTTGATTGTAATCAGAGGAGTCTGTCATTTATGAGATTTTTTTTTTTTCAGGGAATGTTAGGAATGCAACAAATACCATCCATGCACCAGCAAGCATCCTTTGCTATCTTTTAGTCATTGCAGTTAATCATTGTATTGACACATCTGTATTGCATGTGTCTGACAGCTTCAATGAACAAAAAGAATGTAATCCACGTTTGCATTCTTCAGACCAATAATGCAGTGTTGTTCTGCAGAGACATTGTCATAAAACCTTAATTTCTGATATGGTATTAGAGGGGTGAGTTAGACTTCTAAACTGTAGCAGCCTGGTAATCTTTTTTCTCAAAGCAAATATCTCTGGCTTGATGAGAAGAAAGTGTGCATTTTAAAAAAGCAAAGCCAGCAAGGAAATGAGCAGTGAATTCTTACCTTCAGTGTCTCAGTTGGAATTGGTGCCATTGGGAATCCAAAGGTGTGGATCTGCAAACAGCACGTGAGCTGTGCACTCTGGTCTCATTTCTAGTGTTCCACGTGTGCCCATCTGATAGAGGGTTTGGGAGATGTTTTGTGTCCTCCCCTCCTTGAAAATCATCCTCACTTTCTTTCCCTTTAGTTCAGGCCTAGAGGTGAGCAGGGATAAAGGCAGCACGATCCTGTGGTTCTTTAGCTTTGCACAGCCCAGGGAATGTTATGCACAGGGCAGCTGTTGCATTTCTGGACTCTGATGGGAACCTGTTCATTTTGCTGCCTGCCCCTGCTTGGGCGCAGCCCCAGCTTCCTCTGGCTCCTGTTCTTCTGCTCCAGAGGCTCTGACTCTTCCTCTCCTGGCACCTGAGGAATAGAATTATCTGCATGGCAATAATCCAAACTGCATGTTCTGCAGAGTACAAAGGTGACCTGATTGGTGTATTCCCACCTTATGTTCTGCAGAGTACAAAGGTGACCTTATTGGTTATTCCCACCTTATGTTCTGCAGAGCACAAAGGTGACCTTATTGGTTATTCCCACCTTATGTTCTGCAGAGCACAAAGGTGACCGGATTGGTGTTTTCCCACCTGCTTTTTAGAGCAAGAGCTGGGCAAAGGGGGAGTGCACCCTCCCTGCTCGCAGCTGCCTTCTGCCTCGACCCAAAGGCTCCGAGGGCTGATGTGAGATGATCCTGAGACAGCTCTCAAAGCCCTGTAGGTGTTTGTGGAGCAGGGGCTGCTCAGCATGGTGTGGGCAGCACTCTGTGCTCCTCAGGAGGCCCCTTGGGTACTCCAGCCTGCAGAGCATCTGAGGTGACAGTGGGAATGTGCATGTGAGCACCTTTCCCTGTCCTTGCAATCCCCCACAAAGAGTTTCAGTGCCTCACAGCTGTGTGTCACTCATTTCACACTTCCAACCTGGCACCTAGGAGTTTCAGCTCTTTTGTTGGGAGTTTCATCTTCCAGCCAAGCTGTTTGCCTGCAGAGCGGGTGCAAAAAGTGCCTTTGGCTCGTTTCCATGAGCAGACCTTTATAGAGGGAGCTGAGTGCTGCAGGGTCACCTTGCAGCTTTCTGTGGCTCCTTCACTCTGGAATCCATTGATTTCCTTGTTGTGACCCCTGGGGGACAGCTGTTTTGATGAAAAGGAATGTAGCAATCAGGACTGCATGTAGCACTTCCTTCACCATTCAAAACACTTCAAGCCCAATTTGGTACTTAATGTGTTGGACAATTTCCTCTTTTCATACAGTATTTTTTTAAATGTGGCTTTTGTTTATTATTTATTGTTATTGAGAAGGCAGCAAGTAGGTTCCTTCCATTTTTATCTATATAGTTTAATTCTTAGAATTGCCAAGGTTTCAGCCTTCGAATGGTGCCATAGTGTGGGGTTGAGCTGTAAGGTTTAATGGCACACACTTTGTGTCCTGCTTTGTAGGGTCACAGCCAAGGCTTGATTTCATCACAGCCTGACTGCAGGTCATTCCTTCCAGTCCCTTTATTGTCTCTTTACAAGTATGTACCCAGGATTTTATGAAAAAGCCATATTAAATCAATTCATCCAGGTGAGCTCTGTTTGAATTAGTTAGAGGAGCAGGCTCACAGGGGTCTATTTTTACAATTTATGAGTCTAACATAAGTTGAATAGTTATTCTTATACACTGTTTAATGCAGGAATTCTGACCTGGGAGGAAGAAGGCAATGCTGGTGCTGCCCTGGGTTCTGTATCTCTTGGAAATATCTGATGCACAGGCACAGATAATGACCCTTGCAACTAACTGGGCAATGCATTTTGTCTTTTCCACCACAACTAATTGTATCCAGGTGAATGGCAATGCCCGTGGATTCACTGCTGCTGTCATTTGCCCGCTTGGAAGGAGCTGTGGAAAAGGCAGATTTGGCTCCATGTGGCAGCAGCCGTGGACCAGCTGTCCTGTGCATAGGAACTCGCTGAATTTGGCTTTGAAGGGAAAATCTTGGGCAAAGGAAGAGGTGAGGAAGTGCCAGTTATGGCACTGTGCATCCAAGGTGTGGAAGGGAGAGTTGCTAGAGAGCACTGAAGCCAGTCTGTCAATACATAACTGAGATGGTAGCTGGAGCTCGTTCCCAGTCCTCCTACAAAGAGATCAGTTCAATTTTACACTCATGGGCTGCCCTCATGCTGTTTGCCCAAAAGCACAGCCCACAGAATGCCAGGCAGACAGCAGCTGTGTGCATTGCTGCCTGCTCCTCCTCTGTGCCCCGTGCCAGGGGAAGGCAGGGCAGAAATACTTCTCACCAGGCAAGACCTGGACTGAAAGCCAGGAAAAGAACAAGTGAGGGCCAAATGCAGCAGCAGATGGCTGCTCCTGGAGCCTGTTCCCTGGCAGCTGAGGCTCCCCATGCTCTGAGCAGGATGAGTCTGTGCCTCACGCCCGGGCAGGTTCTCTCTCTTTGCATTATGGAGGGAATTCAGCAGAGTGAAGCTTCCACTCCCCAAAATGTTCTCCCCTCTTTCTCTTAGTCAGGGTAACAAGGGGACCATGCAAGTTTGAGTCTGTGTCTCTCTAAATTTTCCACTGTATAAAAGCAGTAGGCTTGATTTTCCTCCTGTATCAGGACAGATTGTTTCAGTGTAGAACATCTCTTTTGTCCAGCTTTTTTTGCCTAGGATATTTTCCTTCCAGCTACAGAATTAGAAAGTAATTTTAGCAGTTCAAAACCTGCAGTTTTACCCATTTAGTGACCCAAGTATTTACAATTTCACCCGAGAACAAATGATCAAACCAGAAAGGCTCTTATAAGGAATGTTGTCTTTTGGTGTGAGATGTTGCAGGTCAATCTTGTGCAAAACACAGTGAAAATTAACTAATGGCTAAACCACTAAAAGGTTTATTAACCTATTAACTAATTGATATTTTACACCTAATTTTTCATAAAGTATTTCTTTTGCAACATCCATATTAGGATGAAGCCATTCAGTGACACACTGAGGAAAACTGCTTTATTAGAATAACTGATTAATAAGGGAATCATAATACTATGGATTTATAAGCCATAATTCATACTAAAATTGTATTTATTTCTGCATATATACATATTTTTTTCCTAAATGTAGAAGAGTATCTTACAAATATTCTGTATTTTCACAACAACAGTGTCTCTTGTATGATTGACAGTTTCTGAAAAAGTTAAATAGAAGTGTTTCAAGTATAGGAGCTTGGTTCTTCTTATCTTCATTGGGACCATCTCTTTGGATGTTCAAAAATAAGATGCAAATAGAGCTATAGAAATATGTCAAATGCAGTCTGGTATAAATCACTGTACTGTATTATTTTGTATTTAAAAATGAGACTTTTATTTATAAGGAGTGGAACAAATCAGTGGATCCTGTAATTTCTAAAGATCTTCTTTGTTCCCAAAAGCTGTTTTCCACTGAATAATCTGCATCTTTTTTTTTTCTCTTCATGAATTCTTGAAATCCATGAAAAAGACAACTTAAATATATAAATAGGAAACACAGAAACACAAAAAATTTAACACTGTATTCATACAGTTTCCTGTAAAACTTCAGTCCCAGGAGTGCAGCTCAGTTCTGGTTTACATTCTAAATTTTTGATAGGAATTTCATGGAATTGAAATGAAAATAAAACATATCAGTCATACCAAATTGAAAATATAATCGTGTATCTCAGTCTGTGAAGAGATATTTGGTCTCTAATCAGAAAGGAGTATGTAATAAGCTTAAGTACATTTCTGCTGAAGTTTTCCTCATCAGTGCCACTGATTTAATTTCTGTATTTGATTAAGAAGGACAATGATGGAGTGACTGGTATCATTTTGGGAAAAAATTAAAGGATGAATATCCTTAAGAGGAAAAAGACCTTACTTTTAAAGCTTTCATCTATCCATGTCATTTAAAATATTACTCTCTATTCTGTCCTATCACTCTGCCTTAATCTAAATGTACATAATTTCAGCTCTGTATGATTGCATTAAAGAGATGAGAAACCCGTGGAATTATTTTGATTTAAGAGGTTTTGGGTCTGGGTTCTGTGCTTGTTTGTGCAGCTCAAGTTGTGCTTGTCTGCATGGGGATTTCCAACACTCAGCAGATAATTACAGGGCTTGGTTTTCATTGACTCAATGCAATTCAAACCTCTGGTTTATTAATCTAAACATGCAGATGAAGATTTCTGATTTTAGGAAGAAGTCTATGAAAAGTATATATTTCAGGCATGTCCATTTTCCATTACATTACACAAATGCAAAGTCCCTGGATAGCAGAGAAACCTGGATATAAGATATTGATTCTAGGAGATCTAAGGTGATTATGAGTATTACATACCAGTCTTTCAAAGCTGGGTCATTTACAAATGGAATAATGCAGCCACAGCTGATTGATAATTTTCATTTTAGCTGTCATTGCAAACCTTGAATAAGATCAAGACTTTTGGCTTTCAGCAAGGAAAGAATCTCAGTGCTTGGGGTGGAAACCAACCCAAGCCAGTGCCCCGGGAGCTGTTGCTGCAGACAGGCATGGGAAGAGCCCTCCTCAGAGGAGCTGTGTGAGCTTTTCCTGCTCTTTATTCAGTGTCATTTGTAAATGCTCAATTTCATCTCAATTACTGCACTCCCATCCATGTAGTGAACTTCTCTTCACAGGAAATAATTACTCTGTCTTCTCTCTTCTCCACGCTGCTATTACCTTGTTGCCAGGAGATAGCCTGGTTTTTCTAATAACTTTCCATTCTAAGAAATATTGGGAAAAAACCCCAAAACATGCACATGGAAAAACAAACTTTGATTTTTGTGTGCATAATTTTCTTTTGTGTTAACAAAGTAATTACCTGGCCGTTGCACCAAGTGGATTATAGACCTGCTCAAATATCTACAGGCTTGAGGATAAATATCTCCATTGGACTGGGTGGATAAAAAGAACAAAATTCTTATTATAAACCAGTTTTTCTGCTTTCATTAAGCATCTTTGGCTTTATTTTTTTAAATGAGGAAAAAATGTCTATACTTAGGGTTTTTTGTTCCAGCTGCCCAAAGTTCTCTTCAATTTGAAGCTTTCTTGAGGTGGAAATACAAGCATTGCTGGAAATGAAATCCCAGTTGTCAGCAGGCTGGAATCTCAGTTGACATAATTCAGAATATGGCTCTAGATTGAATTGTTGTCAGTTTAGGTTAACAGAGACCTCCCTCAAATTCTAAGACCCAAGAGTGCCTTTTTTCTCACCAGGGGAAAACCGTATTGATTTTACACTTTTGTAAGAATAGACATGTTTTTATTTATGTCAGAGGTTTACCATGAATGAATCTGGCTTGGTCAATCCTGCCCTTAGTATTTGCCAGCATGCAAAATGTCACTATGCTCAGTGAAATAATTGAAATCTCTCAGATACACTGGTTTTCATGGTTATTAAATGGTGAGATTTTAAAAGAAACTCTAATTTCAGAATTCACAGCTGTGTGAAAAAATAATTGTTAAATAGGTTTCATGTACAGTAAGTGAAATCATTTTACAGTATTGAAAGGAGAATAAAGGCTACTGCAGGAGGTGTGCTAAACAAATATTTAAAAGCCTATAATGATGAAAAATTATACATATTACTATTATTACATATATATTATTATTATTATGAAACATTTTTGAATGTTTCAAAAATTCCTATGTGACTGGACTTAAGTGAACTCTCAAAATCTTCATTAAAACAAATAATCTGTATTTTTTTCATTGATTTAATAGTTCATATAATTGAGTAACGTTTTATAAGTATCTTTTTATGCTTATATATACTTTTGTATACCTTTTATATACTTTTTATAATCCATCATTATATACTTTTCATAATCCATCATCTCAGTTTTTCTTCATGGTATAATTCCAGAGCCTGCATGATCTTTAGATGCAGATTGATAAATTTCAGTCCTTGAGACAGTGTTCTATGCATTTTTTCTCCTACCATTATTTTTGCCACACTTCCACATTTAAACATCCAAATGTTTGCTGCCAGATTTCACACACCTGTGTAAGGTACCATGAGTCTGTTTTCCTAAGGGTCTGCTGCACCTCACTTGATTTTTAACTTTGCAATCTTAATCTTCTCTTTGTACCTAAGATCTCAAGTTGAGACTGTTACTACAGTAGTAATTTCTGGCTTCCTTTCAAGCAGTAAAAAAATAAGTTCACAGCTTATTTAGGGATCTATTTCCAGACTTTAGGGATTTATTTCCAGACTTTAGGATGGGGACTGTGGTTGTGTTCACAGAGGTCTCAGGATGAGGGAAGAGATGAGAATCTTGACTCCATGTTTCAGAAGGCTGATCTATTATTCTATGATATATATTATATTAAAAGGAAATGATATATTAAAACTATACTAAAGAAAGAGAGGATTTAATCAGAAGGCTATCAAAGGGAAAGGAATGAAATGATAATAAAAAATGGTGACTGACCAGAGTCCCAACAGAGCTGGACCTGTGATTGGTCACCAAGTAGAAACAACTCACAAGGACCAATGAAAGATGCACCTGTTGCATTCCACAGCAGCAGATAATTCTTGTTTTTCTTTTCCTCTGAGGCTTCTCAGGAGAAAAAATCCTAGCAAAGGATTTTTCAGAAAATATATCTGTGGCAGGGGGCTATGCCTGAGCTGCTCTGTGTTAGCTGAAAGCAGCTCCAGCACTCCCTCCTCGTACTCAGGCAGCTCCACATCCCTCTCTTGGAGCTGCTTTGGCTTCCCCCAGCTGAATGAAGCTTCCACAGAGCAAAGACTTTGCCATCTTCAAGCTGTCAGCCTCAGTTTTTTGTGACAAAGATGGCAACAGTTAAAGTGAGGAGCTGAGAGAGAGCTCACACACAAGACAGGCAAGGTTATCTGACAATTACCTAAAAACCATTCAGGAACATCTGTCAGTTGTGTGATAAAAGCAGCGTTTCTTAGAGCCATCTGTCTGCTTGCAGATTAGCTCTAGATTATGGAAATAACCTGCCTTTGATTAAGGCTGTGGGGTTATTTTTTCCTCATTACACCTGTGACTAAAATTATGGATGTTTTTAATGTAATATGTAATGATTGTGAAAGGGAAATATTTTTATGTAAGGCTAGAAATAATGGAGTAGATTCAAGAGTCATTGCAGTGGTGAAGCAAGAACTGTGAAGATATAACTAGGAGTTTTATGGGATTTCCTTGCCACTTTTTAGACAGTCTATCAATCTATTGAATTTGAAGCTGGTATTCACTTTTTGCAAATAATTTTTCCAGGAATGTTTGTAACGTCAATTTCAAATTTTTCTGCATTTTTATTGTAGCTGATATTAAGAGCACATGGGAATATTTAAGTTGATTTCTGTTTCTGATCCAAATCCAATGTCCTCCTGAAGATTATGCTCCTGACAGGGTTTCACAGAACACATTCTGTCATCTATTATTTATCTGGTTTCTTTAGCATGATAGATATTCCTCCTTCCCTTTCTGACAACCTTCATCACCGTTTCACTTCTTGACAGTGTGACATTGTCAAACAGCAATCTAATGCCTCCAGAGTTTCATGTTGACACAAGCAAAAAGAGGGACAGATTCCACCCAAATGAAAGGATGCAGGGTAAATATATGTGTAGCTGTCAGTGGGGAAACTATTTTGTTTTTTAGTAGGTTTTTTTCTTCCCCTTCTTCATTCCAAGCAAACATCTCCCACTTTCAGGCCCACCTGCACTTTATCTAGCTAAAAAAACTGCTTTTGCATATGAAATCATCCTGACCAGAGTGTGGCTCCCTTTCCTACCTTGCACCTGCAGTTAAAATTGTGCTCGATATCCTTCTGTGCCTTTGGCAAATTAAGTCATAACTGAGCCATTTGCCTTTTATTTACTGCAATCTTCCCCTTACAATAGGATGTGTTCATGTGGATGAATGAATGTTACTGAGTGTTGAATGAATGTTATGAATGAAAGATGAATGAATGTAACTAAAACAACACAAAATGAGCTACTTTAGCTTAGGTACTTGAGGTTAATGTCCACAGGTGATCAAAGGTCCCCAGAAAATATCTCCTGGCTGCTACTCAAGGTGCTCCTTTTCTTTGACCTCTGTGTGTGTGTGTGACAGAGAGAAAGAGAGGGCAAAAATCATATTTATAAAGTTCTACAACACACTAAAAATCAACCAGCTCTGACTCTGGCAAACCAAGGGAGGAAATCCATTTTCCACCTGTTTTTTGTGAAGTCTGGATTGCTCTTTTATATGCTGTAACACCTGACGTTCATTTATCTGCTCCATCCACACTGATGGTGCATTTTGCTTTCTGCAGTGTGAAGAAGGGGTTTTTTTCTGCTTCTGAGGATAAAAACACCTGTGTTCTTCAAATATTTCATCCCTTGTAACTTTATATATAATTTAGCAAGCCCAAGACAGTTTCTAAATGAATGCTGCATACTATGACCAATTATGATCCCTCAACAAATAAATTCTGTCTGCTTTTATAATTTTTTTCTTATATTTTCTTTTTTTTTCCGTTTGATAAATGTGCTTTCCATCCAGCAACAGCATGCAGAAAAAAGCCTTAACTTCTGTATATAGGAGTATTTCATTTGTGATCCATGTATGCCCTTTGTCTTGCCTGGAAAATACAGCTTTTAAATAGGGTTTAAGAGAAATGAGTAATTTGCTTTGTTTTATTAATCCCAAATTTCATTTTTTTTCTGTCTAGAGGAATATGTGCCCTAAATATCAGCTTCTGGATTACCTTGTTTTGAAGGACTTAGGTGTGAGTAGAGAGTATGTATTTTATTATTTGATTTGATCAAGGTAGAAGTCTGTTTGGGAATTAAAAATATGCTTCCAGTGTGTGTGTGTAGAAACTGAGTAGATGCTTTTTTGAGCAGTGGTGTGTATCCATATACCAAAACCTGCAGTGGAACAGAAAGAGGCAAGAAATGGGCCAGAAATGAACCAGAAATAGATCAGACACTCCTTTACCCAGGCACTCCCTGTTTGGCTGCCTCTATTTACCATCAGTGCTGGAGCTGAAAGGGCCGTGGCTGTTCTGCTCACTCAGTTCCCTTTTTAATTCTATTTTTTTTAAATTAAATGTGCTCCTCAGTTCCACGTGATGACAGCTGGCATTTCCTAGGTGTGGATGACCTTCTGAGCTACTTAGCAACTGCAATTTATCCAAATTTTACTGCAATTTCCCTTTCCTTGTACTGCTTCTACGCGGCCCCTCGAGCTGTAATGAGAATTGCATTTATGTGCAGGAGAGAGGGACAACAGTGCAAGCAGTGAAAGCACAATAGTCCCGAGGAGCTGGGAGGATTCATTGCTGACAATCCCAGTGGAAGCATCACAGGGATCCCCTGGGTGCCTCTGCAGGAAGGATTGCCTCAATGGCTGGAAATGCTCTGGAGTGTGTCAGTAAATCACGGGTGGAATTCCCTCCTGATTCCCTTCCCCATCGCTCTCTCAGCCCCCTTCACTGCCAGAGAGCAGCAAATCCTTCCTTGTGAGGAATTCAGTATTTCATCCTGCTCAAACAGTTTGCCTGTTTGTCTTCTCCATGAGCATAATTGCCCAGTGCCTGTGAAAGCTGCTGCAGCGTTGCTTATGTGTGTTTCTTGGTTTATTAATCTTCCCAACAACAAAAGAAAATCACACTTAAAAGCGCTGTTAATGTCAAGACATAAAAATCAAGCACAAATAACTCTCCCTTCTGTGTTTGTTTGTTCATGATGGTCGAAGATAATCTGTACAAATACTGCTATTCTCTCAGGTAGTTTTGGATTTGATCTTTTCTCTTTATTTTGGATGTGATGAGGGCTAATGGCACCCCTTGTCCCATCTTTTACAGTTCTACCTCTGCCATTTGGGTTTTCTTCCTCAAATTATATGGTATTATGATCAGAAAGTTGGAAATATTGAGAGAGAAAAAGCCAGAACAGGTAGAATGCTGTGTTTTGGATTTAGTGGCAATTTTAGTGGAAAGGGAAGGTGTGATCAGGTACACAATAAAAAGGGGTTTGTGCACATTTCTTTGTTGCTTTCTGGGAACAGTGTGCATTTTAGATATTAGCTTGCTGTATGAATGTGTCAAGTTGGATGGGGCTTTGAGCAAAATGGTTTAGTGGAAGAGCTCAAAAAAGTGCACATTTTAAAAGGCACAGGGTTAATTTCTGCAGAAGAATGAGGCCTGGAGAGGCTGTGGGTTTGGCAGGAGAAGGATAATTCTGGTGTTCCTTACATAAAGGCCAGGTCTGGCTTCCAGGGTGTTGACAGATGATATCCCAGAAGAAAATTCGTTTTTTACCCTAAGATATTTTTTGGAACAATGCTAACAGAACTATAGCATATCTGCCTGCAGAAAGGTGCAGCTCTTTAGGAGTAGATCTCCTGAACTCTCCAATAAGCCTTGAGCCTGCTGATGGAACTCCAGGAATGAGGAATTACATGGGAATTTTCATGACAGTTGTTCAAGATCAATGTCAGCTGAAAATAATTCAAAAGTCAATGGTGCAGGTCCCACACCTGTAAAAGTCCCTGTCACAAAAAGATGAGTCCTTGTGTGCTTGGTCATGATTGTACTTGGTTCCCAAAGGTTTTGTGTGGCTTTCTTTAGACCACACAAAATGTGTAACCTCTTATTTAAAACATCAAGCGTTCTGTGAACAGCAAATGTAGCAAGGCTATTTGTAAAAGTGTGATTCTTGTGTGCATCCATCTTTTTGTCTCTTTTTCCTCTCACTTTTTTCTCACTTTTTTCTCACTTTTTTCTCACTTTTTTCTCACTTTTTTCTCACTTTTTTCTCACTTTTTTCTCACTTTTTTCTCACTTTTTTCTCACTTTTTTCTCACTTTTTTCTCTCAAAGTTTCCCTCGGTTGCTTCCCAGGATCCCTGCAGCACAGGTTTGCATTTCTATATCCCAGAATCTGCTATACTTCCAGGGTGACCCATGTTGTGTTGGGGAAGTTCCCTGCAAGTGTCAGCTGTACAAACCTCTGTCAAATCTCCTGCCCTCTGTCCCTCTGCTTTCTGTTGAAGTGAAAAATCTGTCAACTTCTCTTGGCACCTTCCAGTGCCTCACTGACCTCTGGGTAAAGTTTTTCTTCCTAACATTTAATCTAAATCCCTTCCTTTAGTTTAAAACCATTCCCCCTTGTCCTATCACTCTCTGCCCGTGTAAGAGCAAAACCTGAAGTTCATTGTGTCATTTGGAAAGTGAATTTGGAGAAATTAAGGGCTGGTAATACATCATGCATTCGTTTCTGCAGCAAATATATATCTTATAAGAGGATGCCAGAGAGGAAAGCAGAGTAACAAAAGTGAAAAATTGCCACTTGATGCAATGATTTGTCACCTGTTGACAGTTGTGCCTGTTGGCAGAAAAGTTCATTATGAATGATAAGCTGAGGGCTCAAAGCAGGACAGAGAGAGCCCTTAAAGATTTGTCCTTGAAGGGAGGTGATGAACAGCATGGTTTCACCATTCCTGTTGTGGAGGTTAGTGCAGTTTAATGTGTCTGTTAGTCTGTTTATAGTGCAGTTTAATGTGTCTGTTAGTCTGGTTTATAGTGCAGTTTAATGTGTCTGTTAGTCTGTTTATAGTGCAGTTTAATGTGTCTGTTAGTCTGGTTTAGAGTGCAGTTTAATGTCTGTTAATCTGGTTTAAGATATCTCCCACCAAAAGAGAGATAGAGGAAAGGATGTTCATATTACACCAAATTGTCACAGTTCTGGAAAAGGATAATGCCCTGTAAATATCTGTACAAATAAAGGGAGAGAGGTTCTGACAAGCAATTAAAATCCGAGTACTGATATTGTAAGCCTAATTTTTATCAAGATCACTTGAGAACAAGAAGTTTGTTTCAATGATCATTTTAAAAATCATCAGAAAAGTGCAGAGCAGACCAGGGTTCATCAAACCATTCAACCAGCAGAGGCTTTTCTAAGATGCACTCAAGAATTGGCTTTTTCTGTTGTCATATCCAGTGGTTTCTATTGCATCCAAATCCTTTGTTGCCATTGTGTGTTTTCAGTGGAAATTTTACAGGTGTAATAGAAAATGTATAGAAAATAGACAGCAGGAGGTCAAATGTGGTTTTTTTCATGCTCCCTGTGGTGATGACAGAAGCTGTGAGCATCTCCCTCCTTCCTGCTCCTATTCAAACAGATAAAGTGCTTTGTACACAGAACCAGACACATTTTCTTCCCTACACCATTAAGTGTGCAAAAATATTTGGCTTAAGGACTGCCAAGTAAACAGCCATTTGACCCTTCATAGATTTTTCCTCAGAAGAAGTAAAATTTTTAAGGATATGGCAACCCTGTGATAATCACACTTAAGAGGCAGTTTAAATCCAAGGAAAAAAGAGAACTCAGTGTGAAGATAACTCAGTGTGGGAATTCTTGCTGCTTTATTTCACCTTTTGTTTAGTTCCTGTGTCACCAGTGTGTGTCACTCCCCCTGTTACCTTCCACTGTCCTTGCCCAGGTCTGATATTCTGGTTCTGAGGGGCAGAACTAGAACACAACCCTGTTCTGGGTGCTTCTCTGCTGAAAAAGATCACCCAATAAAAGAGCAATATTTTCTTTCCACTGGGCATTAGACTCGGTTGTTTATGCATGGTTATGAAACTCAGTGAAATTCTGTGATAATACCATATTCCTCCTCCTCTTGCTGAGTGTTGACAGGTTTCTCACATGTTCCCCCTGAATGCTGGAGCTGCACATAGATGGAGCAGATGGAGTTGCTCTGCTTTTAATCAGAAATGCATTTACTTGGGAATCACAAATCACGTGCAATTTTTGTTTCTTAATTTTTTTTTTTTTTGGAGGAAGAAGGGAAATTTTCTGTTATTTATTTTGTTCTTTCTAAGTGAATGAAAGCAGAAATGATCAGAGAGAAGCTGTTCAGAGGAGTACTTTGATGAGATTATTTGGTAGGAAGAAGTTAAAATGTGAAGGAGAAGATCCTAAAAGGCGGTTTTAATGTTGACCTTCAGGTATAGGGGACATAGAGGGGGAGAAGGGGTTTACCTCTCCTGTCTGGCAGCCTTTAGTGAGGCCATGTGATTATAATCACAGCATTTCAGCTTGGCTCTTTATCTAATCTCGAGGTAACTGCTTCATTAATTGATTTTCAGTAAGAAATACAATTGTGTTTGATAATGGCTTTTTCTTTGTCTCGCTGCTTGGATAAATAGAGATATTCTGAAATATAAACCTTGAGTTGTATTCTCTAAATATTCAATAATACAGAGAAGACCAGTTATTCAAAGTGTTTGAGCTTTTGACCTTGTGACATCTCACCACAGCACTGTGGCTGTATAAAGGCAAAAGTCAATGACAACAGCATCCTCTTTTGCTTGGAAAGGTTTTAATAATTGAGATATTCCTTTACCTCTGCTTCGCTATGATATGTAAATATCCTATTTGTCTAATAATTCATCATTGCTCTTTGATATAGATTCATGTAATTTTCATGTCATTGCCTGTATAGTTATTTTTGATGGAACAATCTGATAGTCAGGTTCTTAAAGAAGTACTTGTAGTTACTTCCCTGTACTGACATGAAATTGTGTTTTATACAACACATTAAATATGGTACCACACATCCTAAATAGCTTGGGGTGGTACAGAAAAGACAACAGAATGTAAGAACATAAAATGCAAATATCATGGTATCTTTTAGGGTGAAAATGACCTCTAGGATCATTGAGACCAATTGTAAACATAAGGTGACTAAATTAAAACTGGAAGTGGTATATTTTTAAAAACCAGTATATATTTTGGGGTTCCATTTCAATGGTCATCTAAGGAAGCCAGGCTCTGGCTTAACTGAAAGTGCTGAGAACAGAATATGGCCCTGCAGGAGCAGCATGAGGGGACAAAAAGCTGCCACCCCTCACTTGTCACTGCCTGTTGGGAGCAGTCTCCTTGCTGATGGGTGCCAAGATAAAAAGGATTTGTTTCCCTAAGGAAGCCAGCAGAATCTAATATTCCAGATCCCTGGCATTTGTAGGGCAGCAAGGATCAGTTAAATCATTACACCTCCAGAGCTGTCCACCTTCCCCTCCATTTATAATTAAAGGAGACTTCCAGCACCAAAATTACACATTGCAGTTCCCAGCTTCAGACAAGTGATGTAGAATGGGGAGAATTGCTCAGGGTGGTTTCATCTCCTCCCTCAGTTCCAGTATTAATCAGTCTTTGTGGAGGAACAAGCCCAAACCCCATTCCCAAATGTTCCTTCAGCCTGTCCAGCTCCATTTGTCAGACTGCTCACAGCCAGGGATTTCAGCTCTGCTGGCATCATGACACCTGGGTTTCAAAGTGTTCTCTCCTACAGGGATCTATTCCCTCCTGTTTCATGTCTTCTAAAATCTTAAAACTTCCAGAACTGCAATGACCATTCAGCTCTTTTAATTTTTATTGTTATTTTAATAAGAAGTCTATGAGCTTTGAAAGAGTAGAAGACACTTGAAAACACTTTGATGAAAATCTCTTACCTCCTCTGAGGTAAAAGGAACTGGAATGTCCTCATAATTACTCTTGTGGGTATCTTTTTAATAGCTTTGGAGACATACACAAACAATTATTAGGAAAGGAGTGAATATGATGAAGGATATCATACTAATAATGAAGTTTATAAATACATATATTCATTAATTGATAATTAATTTAAAAGATAAACACAACTCGATTTTGCTTTAAGCAAGGAGATCATGGAGGTGTTCACTGAGGAAGAGATATTTTGCTATGAGTCTGTGGCAGTAATTTTCCTCTTGTCCTTGGGTCTAAACCTGCATTGATTTAATAGAATTTCCTTGGTTCCTTTTCTTATCAAACATTCATTTTTCCTTCTCATGTTGTTACAAAAATTAAATTGGCATAGTAGTAGGAGAGAGCCTTAAAATTGGCCTAGAAGAAGTCAAGGAAAAAGATCCTTATCACCCTAGAAAGTACAGTTTAAATGAATGCAGAGCTCTTTTCTCATACTGTATCCACTTGTTTTTTCTTACCTTGGTAGTTCTATTTCATTCAGCTGAAAAGTGAGATCTCTTTCCCTAATTCTGAACAGTTTTAGACAATAAGAAAGCTATTTTTTTATCAACATTATTTATGCTATGATCTCTAACTTAGTAATTTAATTTAAAGGAAACTGTCAAGTTTAACTAGGTCTCAACTATAAACCTGTAAAAACACTTTTGTGAGCTCTTTGTGACTCACCCACCAGGTTTGGTTTATGTGCTTTTAGAAAAGCTATTTTATTTGTCAGATGGAAAAATTCTTACTTGAAATGCAATGTTTAAAGTGAGTGGTTTTGCCCTGACTTCTTTGAGAATAATTTTTCTTTTCAAAAAATGAATATATCACAATGGTATTTGCAACCCATATGAGGTATTGTTAATAGCAGAGATGAGAAAATGAGCTCCTAAATGAGGCAGCTGTGTGGAAGAAGTGCAAGACTTCAGGGATGCTTTACCCACCACACTCTGTTCTTCTCAAGCTTCCTTAAGCAAAAAAGAAATGTGACATTACTGGGGAGGGAGAGAGAGCAAAAATCACACAATTCTGATTGTTATTTTTAAAATGCAAGCTTAAAGATGACAGCCCTAATTTAATATTTTCTCTTTTTTTTTTTTTTTTTTCATGTAACAGGTATTCAAATCTTGGAGAAGAAAGCTGAATAAAGCTTTAGAACTCCAGCCTGGGATGTATTTGCTGCAAGGTGGGAAAAAACTGTCACAAGGTGAAAAATCTGTCAAGCTGGTCTGGTAAGTCCCAAGTTTATTCCATTTGTTTAAAAAAAGAGTAGAGGTCTGATGTAAGGAAGGACTTGAAACAAAGAAACCCAAAACCCTCCAGAAAGTCAGACAAAGCAAAAGTAAGCTTAGTGCATTTGTGGAATTACATAAAAATTGAAGTTTGGGGGGATTTCAGGGTTGGAATGCTTTGCCAGCTGCAGTTGGGCTGTGGCTCAATGCAAAGGGGGTTTGGTTTTTATATTCCTGGTGCCAGGTGGCACAGCCCAAAAGCACTGAGCTGCTCTCAGCACCCTCTGCCAGCTCTGCTTTATCCCAAAAATGCACCAGGGATGTCTGGACTGCCCCTGTGAGCAGTGGGTTGTTTGATTCCCTGCCAAGTGCAGGGAACATTTGGGTGCAGAGTCAGTCCCATTGCCTGCCATCACTGAGGGGGTCACAATTTTTGCTGTTGGTATTTCTGTGTGCAAATCCAAGGCTGGTGGTGGGGGAATCAGAGCTGTCAAGCACTCAGAGTTACAGCCTGACATGTGTCTGTGCAATGTCCTGTAGACATGTAAATCAGAGTTGTTAATTACTCTGGAACACTTCAAAAGCCTGCCAGTTGTTAGGTTTTCCAAAGCAAAAATGTGCACACAAGGAAAATTCTCTGAGACAGCATTTTGTGGTGTGAAAAATAATAAAATCTCGCTCAGCAAGCTACCAGCTGTGAGCTGTTTCAAGTATCAATTCAACATGTCAATTATATTAATATGTACTCTGACTAACAATTTTGCCAGAGAATGGAGTGCAGCACTCAATTTTTTTTGTGTGGAAGATATAAAAGAAAGGTTAATATGTGCTTTGCCATATCAAATTATGTAGTGGGATTAGTAGTTTGGCTGTATACAGTTATTTTTGGGAAATTGTATCAGATAACAAGGCTCTAAACATAACCTTGGTGGAGAAATTATGACATTTATCATTCAGGAAATGAATTACCCATTTTGGAAGAATACAAGATGAGACTGAATTCTCAATTTTCTTATGTTTTCTGTAGATTTGTTCCTCCAACAAATAAAAATCCCAAAGTTAATATTTCTCTGCTCCCTGCTCAGATCAGCAGCCCTCAGAAATAGATGCACCTTTATAATCCATGTGTTACTGCCATGTGAAAGATGGGTGATCTATCACTTGAGGTGGGATTGAAGGTGACATTTTGAATTTTACCCTTGCAAAGAATTTGGCAGACTGGGAGAAAAGGAAGGTTTCAAGAGGCAATTCCCTGTGAAACCCCATTCCATGTCCTGGAATGCAGGCCAGGTTGGGTGATCCCTGTCAGAGTAATTTTGACTTTTGTGCTCAGTGTTTTGTCAGCGTTTCAAATAGAAAACTGATTGCTGCTGTAACAGAACCTACTAGTGCTTTAGCAAATTTTTCCCCCTAAAAATATTTTTGTGTTCTCTGCCAGCCTTTCTTTTAAGTATGAGAATATTCTCTCATATTTTCTGGCCAAGTGTCTTTGTACTGCAATTGCCACACGAAGTGCACTTGTGTCCCACCACAGTTGTCTTCTCCAGTCTCATCTCATCCTTTTCTCCTCACCATGCATTGAGCAGCTGGCCTTGAGCTTTGTGGAGGTGAATAATTAAACTGCACCTAACAGGATATTTTTTTTTCTGTGCATAAATTCCTCTTAACAGGATTTTAAATTCTTTTGGTGGCCAATCTGCTCTGAGGAGTGGGAGAAGAGTATACTTATCTTTTCCACTTTTCTTTTAAGTATATGCAATATGTGTCTTAAAATAAATGTATCTCTGTGTTGTGCCAGTTGTTGGAAGAAGCTTAAGTTTGAAGCTGGCTGGTAAAGCTTAAAGGGGTGTCAGTAAACAAAATATTTGAATTTGAACACTGGAGATTGTGAGTAAAAATGTATGTCAGAAATGTGAACAGTCTGCAGGTTCTGGGGAGGATTTCAGATCTCCAGGAACCTCTCTGTTGTATCTTGTCAAAACAAGTTTGGCTTTGGATGCTGAATATGTAAAACAAGTTAATTATGTGTAACCTGTGCGTATAGCCAAGGTTTCTTTGTAGAAATAACTGACCAAATTATGTCTGCTATTGAAAAAAATTTTTAAAAAGCTTCATTTTGTATCTGCTGTAGAAGGTCAGCAGTAAATTCAATGTATGCTGTGGAAATCCAGTAGGAAGGGGATAAATACATATATATATATATATATATATATATATATATATATATATATATATATATGTGCCTGTACATTTGTGTGTGTGCATATGGGTGTTCCAAGAGATTTGCTGTGTGTTTTTTCTATGGTTTGTTTTTAACAAGTTGGGAAAGGAGAGCTAAAAGGAAGCTTAGTACAAAAGGGATTGATTCTCCTCCCAGACAGGTGGCCAAGGATATCCATGTGCCTTGAGGAGCTGCTGCCTCCACTGTACATCTATTTCTAGCCAACCTGTGGTACCTAGCTGTGAATAGACAGACATGACAAGAATGGAATCTTTGGAGGTTAATCTGCTGTAATCCCTTGCTTGACACCTTTTCCAACGGCTTCTTAAAAGTTTTCAGTTCCTCAGGCAGCCTGCACAAGATCTGTTTCCTTTTCCACTGATAACAGCCAGGAAGAAGCTTAGATCTTGTCTGAAGGCAAAAATACTCAGAATTCAGTATACTCCTCTACCCCCAGGAGTATAAATTTGAGTCTTTTTATATTCCAGATACATTTTGGGGAGTGTTATGATGTTATGGGGGAGCTTTTTCCTTTATGGGACGAGGAGAAAGAAGGTTTGGTAGGGATGTGGGCAGGCATGAGCTGACAGCGTTCACTGAAGATCTATCTCAGTTGGATGCTACAGATCTTCTGAAAAAATAGAATTCTCTGTCACCTTAAGTTATGCAGTTTAATAAGCAGCCTCGTTTCTCAGCCTGCCTGGCTTGTTCAGGAAACTTTCCTCCTTTCTCACTTGGTCCCTCCCTGCCTGGCTGCCTGCCCTCTCCTTTGGGGGAGTTCAATCCTTGCAGTGTGTGATGCTCAGGCTGCTCTCTGGGCAGTCTCTGCTGCTCCACTGATCTCTGATCCCCCTTTGGCTGGGACGTGGAGCAGGGATCAGAGCTGAGCTCCCTGATTAGTTCTGAATCATGTGAGGAGCCCCACTGAACTGAATGGCTGCCACTCACTGGGACTCATGTATTGTCACTTAGGCATCCTAAATTCAAAGGCTTCTAAAAGGCTTGGCTTGGTACGCCTCAGTGTGTGACTTAGCACTTTGAAAAACTGTAAATATTTCTGTCTGTTCAAAGGGGGAAACATAATGCATGTAGTTGGTTTTTTTTTCCTTTTTTCTGGTGGCTTTTACTGATGTTTTTGTACAGTTACCCCCTGGCCACTTTTACCAGCTTTTTGGGTATCTTGTCACAAGAGGGGGTACTTGGGATGAATTTTGCACGATGAAGCAGCAGTGAAACATAATGCATATAGTTGTGTTTTTTTCCTTTTTTTCTGGTGGCTTTTACTGATGTTTTTGTACAGTTACCCCCTGACCACTTGTATGAGTTTTTTTGGTCTGTATCTTGTCACAAGATAGAGACTTGGGATGAATTTTGCACGATGAAGCAGCAGTGAAGCATAATGCATATAGTTGGGTTTTTTTCCTTTTTTCTGGTGGCTTTTGCTGATGTTTTTGTACAGTTACCCCCTGGCCACTTGTATGAGCTTTTTGGGTCTGTATCTTGTCACAAGATAGAGACTTGGGATGAATTTTGCACGATGAAGCAGCAGTGAAATAGTCAATGCCTTCTGGCCTCGATTAAAGGGCAGCCAGCCCAAGTCAGCTCAGAACATTTGTAGTTCAGAAATTGCCACAGCTGAAATCAGGCAGACTGCTGAGAAAAGGATCAGGGAGGCCTCTTTGCTCGATGGGGAGTTTGAGGTGGCCAGGTCTAACTGGGTGCATGATCTAAGTGGAGCACTCCTGTTTAATACAAGCCTCCTTTTATCTTAATGCTATTGGCAGAGCAACACATTTGTCTCCATTTCCTCGAAACAACAGCTCTCAAACCAAACCTTGAAAGCTGCAAATTCTGCTTTACCTCAGCAAAATCATATACCCTGCACTGACTCAGGTTTCCACTCAAGGTGACTAATTTTCTGTCTTGTCTCTTCCTGATATTAGAGGAATACATTGGTAGCATTGATATTTTCAATATATTGAAAACATATATTGAATATATTCAATATATTTTCAATGTATTGAAAATATTTCAATATATCAGTTGGTAGCATTGATATTTTCACACCTGGAGAACAAAGGAGAAAAGGTTTCTGTTTTAAGTAAAACTTTGGAGCCTTCCCCAAGGCTACCAGAGCATTGCTCTGCTGTGGCACAGGTGATTTTTGAAATACAGAACTCAAATTTGGTTACAGCAGACAAAATAATCCTGTTCAGAGTCATTTAATGCCACACAGAAGTCAGTGTGCTCATACACAGTTCTGCAGGCAAGGGAAATGCAATTTTCTGTCAGTATAAAAGTCCCAGCATGATGGGACTCTGATTCTTAAGAAAATGCCTTTGAGTTTAAAGAATATTTCCTGACAGAGAAATAGAGCACGAGAACATTATACACAGTGCAGAATATACAATTCTCTGTTTTTTAAGACTTTTCTAAAATCAGAATGCTTTATTTTTCCCTTTTTCTTTTCTCCTGAGGGAATTAAATCAGGGCTAAACCAACATCAATTCTCAGTATTTTCCTTCTCCTCCAGTCACAGGAAGAAACATAAGAGAACATCTTACAACCCTCTTAAAAGTTTTCAGAATTTCTGCACAAAAACCTTATCATTCAGGACCTCTCCCTGAGCTTCTTAATTATTATTTCAATAAAAGGGTGGCCAGACTGCAGACATTGAGGATTGTCTTATGGATATGTCTTGAGATGAGCCTATTAATGATAGGAAAGCCTGAAACATGGATTACTGCTATTTATTGTCATTTTACAGAAAATGTGCCCTGGGCAGAATGAATTGATCATTGCTTTGTTTTCATGAAAATGTAAAGTGTGACTTGACTGTACTTAGGTTTTTGGAGAAGAGGGCTGTATAGGTCACCAAGTTCTCAGAATGCTTTGGAAGAGGTGTGGTAAATATTTACTCCTTACTAATATAAAACATTAAATATATTATCAAAATAAGAAACAGGAGAAATTAAATGAAATAGAATTGAAAGATTAATTAAAGGACAAAGGCTAATAATGCAAAAGAATAAACAAGAAGTTTGATGTTGTAAACTAATTCCCTGCATTTAAATGAAAAGTGATGAGAGTGACAGAGACTGTAAATGCTGCAATTTCTACTACATTTTTTCCCCTTCTCTGTTAAATTCTGACCTCAGCTAAGTTTCGTCTCTGAGCCATCTGGAATAAGGTTTTCCCTGTTGTTTTGTATGCAAGAGTTGATTAGGACAGACTTAGAGGCTGAGTAGCAGATATCATAGCAGATTGGGAAACATCATCCTGCACAATATACCTGATTAAAATAAAAATATCTAATTCCATCCTTGTACTTGAACACCAGTCAAGTCTCTTCCCCTGATGTTCTGCTTGCTACAGAACATCTCAGTGCAGTTTGCTTTTTCAGAAACAGAGTGGGATCCCTAAAGAAAAATGCTGAATGAATTTTAAAAACCTTAGTGTCAGTTCCATCCAGATGAAGGAAAAAATGGTGATGTCTTTAATATCTAAGAATGTGTAAGTACAAGGAAATCTGCAGAGAGAAACAAGGAAGATGCTGGTTTTGATGGTGTATCCATTGCTTGTAATATTCATCACAATATAATAAATGGTGATGGAGAAAATGGATAGGGAAACCATGAAAATTAAAGTATGTCAACTCAAACTGAACAGCAAGTATGTGCTGAGAGAATAAAAAATATTATTCCAAAATGGGAAATAAGAAAACACACCAGTACATTAAAAAGGGTAAAGAATCAGTTTTTTAGGGTAAACACAGCAATTGAATTTTATCAGAGGGTATCCATTCCATGCAGTGAAATCTATTCTGCAAAGGCTTTTGACCTTTAAGAAAATATGTTGATGATTTTCCTCTGCATACAGAAAAATGTCAGCACAGGTGTAAATAAATGTCATTAATTTTGGTTTTGTATTCATGGTCTGTCCCCAAGGACCACGATGTGCTGGTGTTCAGGCACCTGAATGGAGAGCCTGAGAACCCTCATCCCCCCTCCTGCTCACCTGGGTGCTCAGGCTGGCTCAGGGGTGGCAGAGTCTCACATCTCCAAGGAAATGTGCTCTTATCAAGCCTGTGCAAAATTAGGATGCAAAATTCCCATGTGTGGTCTTATTTCTAAAAGTGTACATATCAGATATATTCGTATGAGGTTTTGAAAAGCTGCTTCCCCAGGCACCTGAAGAAGTCCAGTTTCTCTTTTCAGTTTCCCAGTTGAAATGTGTTTCTTTTGTGGTTTTGTGGTTTGGTGTCTAATAAACTGCATGCAGCTGTTTGCTCACACTCCCCTGTGGGAAAGGGGAGGACCAGAAGGGTAAAAGTGAGAAAACTCTTGGGTTGGTTCAGTTGCTGTAAAGAAATGCTCTTCCATCAACTGAATCCCTGCATTGCCATGATCCACATTTTAATAAATTCTCTGTTTGGTTTCACCAAAGGCTGAAAGGAAATTTAGTGCTCTCAAGGTCCAAGAAAGAGAAACTGATGACAATTTTTAAGGAGGCTGAAGGGCTGTCTGTCCTGCTGTTCCAAAAATGTCTGTTTTGATCCAAGCAATGTAGTCCAAAAATACCTTATTTCAAGAATCTGCTAATGCTCCTCTATATTTTCATCACTTCGAATTTTGGAGATATGATCCATTTCATTATTCATTGATATGTTCTAGTTGAGCAAAATCAGAGTATTTCCTCCCTCCTGAAACAAAAATCATGGCATGCAGCTTTTTAACATTTAAAAATGCATTTCTGTTCTTTAGTTTTAAAGAAGTTTTTCTCAGAACAAATGCTATTTCTCTAATAGTAACAAGGAGCTGAAATAAATGCCTGTGGGCAACTTAGGTTTCATCAGTATTTTCATACAATTTAATGATGATTGATTGCACAAATTGTTGGGAATTGCAGGCACTCAGCATATTTAAAAAATAGGTCACTTGCATAGGTGTAGGAGCCAAATTTAGGCATCCAAGCTGAAGAAAAATTCATGTGCTTAATTACATCTTGCCTACTGGCCTGCTCTGGAAAGCTGGATGCTCAGAGGGTGGTGCCTGCATCTTGGATCTTTGATTTCAATAGCAATACAGAGATCAATAAAGTCATAAAAGTGTCTGCAGGGCTGAATCCAGCCTGGAAATCCCCTCAAAATACAGCAGATTTCACCCTTGACACCCTACAGTGCAACATTACAAAACTGCCTGAATACCCCACAAGTGTGTTGGGAGAACTGTGCTGGGATTTTACAATTTTTTCCTCTTTAATAGCTAGTTGACACATTTTGTGCTTTACATTGAGAGATTAATTAGGAACTCAGTGATGCAAGACTTTATAATGCCTACTTTGTAGGCATTTTTACACTGTTATATCTTTCAGTACATGATTCAATATGAGTTTAGGTTTGAAATGTGCTATGAAAAAATGTTTTCCTGTACTGGCCTCATTTTCAGGCATTAATAACCAAAAAATTCACTCTACATTAAGAGTGTGGACATGATGGCTCTCAAAATAAGGCATTTTACCTTAGCTCTCCACTTAGGTCATGAAGCCTGCACAGTTCTGGAGCAGCTGAAAATAGAAATACTGTGCAGAAATATTATTTTAGGTGGACAACAAGGGGTTGAGGCCTGGTCAGTGTGGATTTATGAAAGTCAGGTGCTGCTTGCCCCACTTGAGCTCCCTTTATGGCAAGGTGACTTGTTTGATGGAGGCTTGAAAGGTTGTGAATGTTGTCTGGCCAGAGTTTATTAAAGGATTTGGCACTGATTTTCTCACTGATTTTTAACACAGGATTTTCCTGGAAAAACTGGCTTCCCATGGCATGGGTGAGTGTAGCTGTGCTGAGTGAAAACCTGACTGCACAGCTGGGCCCAGAGTGATCAGCCTCTCCTGCCAGGAATCAAGGGGACAGGATGAGAGGAAATGCTCTCAGGTGGTGCCAGGGCAAGTTCAGGTTGGATATTGGGAAGGAATTTCTTCCCTGAAAGGGTGGTCAGGCCTTGGAAAGGGTGTGCAGGGAAGGAGTGGCACCAAAACCCCTGTGCAGGTGGCTCTGGGGATGTGGGTGATGGAGGACTTGGCAGTGTTGGACTTGGTGATTTGGAGACCTTCTCCAGGTTTAACAGTTCTGTGATTCCATGAAAATCACTGAACAGTGTGATCTAGAAACAACAGGTGTTGCTTGGAACTTTGGAAAGTTGAGTGGATATAAGGAGAAGTTGATAAAGATCTGCAGGACAATCTGTCAGATGTACTTATAAACATGTATGCTCATACGTACACACACAAACACAAATGCAGCTGTGGGTTAAATACACCCATATACATGCAAAACCACTCAAAAATACAGCAATAATATGCTGGTCTCTCTGAATTTGTGCATTTTCATGAAGAGTTATGTTTAATTTTTAAGTGTACAGTACAAACTATGACATGTGAAAAGTTTCAGTGAGTTTGCTGATGCATCACTCTCTTTCTCCTATAAGAGCATAAGAATTTAGTATTTATTATGTCATGAGGTTGTCCTGAAGTCAATTATTTCTGTTGGCTTGCCACTGTAGTTTAGAATTTTATCTGACACTGCTTAGTGCCATTGGCAATGGCTCTGCATACTTGTACTGTGAATCTGGTTTTGGAAATAACTTCAAATCGATTTTTTACAGTTTAAATTGCAATACAAAAAAAAAAATCCTTAGAGGTTTTTAGAGTTTGTATTTGGATAAATGTCAGAAAGTCAATCTCAGGTGAATTCTTCAGTGTAGAACCAAGCTACAAATGGCAATGTTGAAGGAAATTTCAGAGAACCCACTTTAATGACTGCTCTGTGGCCACCCATGCAGAGCAGATTGGATCAGCCAAGTTCAGCGCTGTGTTCATCCCTGTTTTATTCAGAGAATTCCAAGTACACAGCGGAAAAATTTTTAGAAAGGAGTAACCTTCAAGATTTATGAGAATATTACATTTTGCCCTTCCTCTCAGTCTTGAGAGTTCAAGAGGTGCTGCTGCAGAACATGACAAATCAATCTGCAGGTTGGAAATAATCCCTCAGTGTGCAGTGGAGCTGAACCTCTGTGCAGCTCTCAGCAGTGCTACCAGGTTTGGGTGGGGGCAGATCCTCTGTGGCTGCATGGAAAAACCTCCTCTCCCATTCTCTGCCTGGAGACAGAGCTGCACTGACCCCAGCCAGGAGAGGGACAACTTGTAGATTTGATCTGGGTCAAATTTTTTATGAGATACTTGTCTGTTAAAAAAAAAATAAAAGAAAAACAAACAAAATATTCGGTTTGTCAAAATCAAAACCTTCCTCAAGAAAAGGTCAGCATTAACAAATGTTCTCCCTCTAGGAAAAAAGTATCAAACGTTATAGAAACTACTTGTCTTGCTCATAGCAGACTTAAAATAAATGGATAATAATTACCTGCTCAGAATTTAATTTTGGAGTTCAAGTGAATGGGTGATAAAAAGTTAATGTTTTAGAATTGAGTCTTCTCCTAATAGATGCAATTTTATTTTTGGTGCTTAGAAACGTCATGTTTTGCCATTCTCTGCTGTACATGGCTCATTTTATCAAGACCACACTTCAAGAAATTATTTCACAGAAACTCATGATCAGGAGAGGGGAAATCAGGCTGACACAAGACTCTCAAAGAGTTTGATGGATGTTAGCTGCAAGATCAAAGCACTGCTTTGAACAATCTTTCTGCTTTCATTATCTGTTACACTTCGGAATTTAGGAAGAGGAACAAAAAGAAAAAAGAAAGAAGGATTTGGGGTTTGTTTTGCAGGGCTGGAACCTTTTAATAAAAATAACATTGACAGAAAGTCATCTAAAGGAACCACCCAGGTATCACCTGATGTGCAGCCAAACCAGCATTACTGATTTTTGGAGCCCCTCAGATTTTTTTCCTCTCCAATGCATTTAAAATTATTCTACAGCTGTCTAAGAGTAAATTGGCTGCAAGGATTGGAAAGGGCTGGCAAGTGCAGGCAGGAATGTGTAGCAGGGAAATTTGCTGATTAGAAAACACTTTTTCACACTGAGAACAATGTGATATTATGTACTTTCAAGATGTCAAAATAGAAATTCTGGCAGCTGAGTGCCAGATGCAATTTCATAAGAATAGGCTCAAATGGAATGAAGTCTTCTTGTAAGTCACTCTTGTACAGCTAGATAAATGCTCTTGATAGCTTGATTTTTATTTATTTTGCACTCAAGAGGAAAAAGGACATTTAAGAAATTTTCATATTTACTATATGAGGGTTTTTATCCTCAAAATCTTTTACTCTTCCACTGCAGACCTGCATGTTCTAGCAAAAGTTTGTGAAAAGGGAGTTTGGAAAACTAGCACAATATTGGATAATTACTGAAAACTTAAACTCACAGATTTAGTAGAAATTTTCCTTTAAATACTAGCTAGTTTTGACTCAGTAAATACCATTTGATTACAAATTAAATGCATGCTCCCACACATTAGCTGTCAATTATTGTTCATATAGTAGACACAAAAGTAATTACCTCCAGCAAGAGTAGAGGTTGTAGGAGACAAAAATAATCATGTATTTCCATGTCACAGGGTGCATTCTGTGTTAGTCTTCTTTAGCACCACCTACTGCTTTACTTGTAAGTAAATGACCAATGATTTCCATGCAAGAAAGGACTACTCAATAGCTTTTCCCTTTAAAAGAAGCATTATAGGTTTGTTTAGTTATAAATTCACTAAATGGAAAAATTAAGAAAGCAAATGATGCGTACAGCCAAATTAAAATGAACTGTGGGAGAATCATCAAAAATTAATGTTCCTTAAATTTCATTCTAAGTTATTTGTCACTCATGGTTGTTTTAATTCTAATTCAGGAAAGCAAACAAATGAACAGGTTAAATAAGGTAAAATAAAGCTTTCTTTTACCTTAAATGACACAGTGATATTAAAGAAGCAGCATCCAAACTTGCTCTTTTAATGGAACTTTGTATCAAGGCACGATATTATATCAAGGGATTAGGACAAAACCTCACAATTCATGACAGGGCAATTGAGTGCAAATTGCAGTCTGGAGTTGCAGTGTCACTTTGATGGACTTGCTTTGTTTTTATTTGCTGCACCTGAGAATTTTATTAGCAAGTGTGAGATTGAAGCAGCAGATTTTGCTATTGAAAGCAGCTTTGTGGGGGAGTTTTACAATCCAAGGCAGATTTGCAGAAGTGCTTTCTGCCTTGATGAAAAGTTCCAGCATGTCAGTGGACAAATCCTTTGCATCAGAGGCGAAGTGCTAAAATATGGAATTTTGACACTTGGAATGTGTCAGTCTTCTTTTAAACCAGGAGGGCAGGGGCTGTTGCCTGACCATGCAGCTCAGGGGCAGCAGTGCAGACAGAATTAATTATCAACGTGGCATGGCATGAGTGAAAACCTGTGCTGCTGTGCATAACTGGAACTAAAAGGGAAGTGCCAGTGCATCCACTCCCTTGAAATAAGTTGTTGGTGTCCTCATGCCACTCCAACTCTGCACTTGTGTATTTCAGAAGTAAAGGAAATCAGCATTTGGCCCCTAATCGTGTCTCAGATGGATGTTTAAAGTCACCTCTGCACATGAGGCCTGAAAGAAGGGTGGGATTGTGGGCAGAGTCCTCAGAAATCAGAATTCTTCGGTCATTTCAATCCTGGGGGGAAAGAGGAATTTGCTGAAGATGCCAGGACCCCAAAGCAAATATTTTCACCTCTCTCTCCAACACTGCTGTAGATTGTCCCCATTCTAGTCCACTCAGCCAACCACATTTTGTGCCTAAAGTTAAGATTAAAACCCCAAACAGGAATTGTTGCTAAATAACAGAAGGCCCTGGTGTGAAACACAGGTTTTCCAAGGACAGCCTGTATTTCCCATCCATATCCCTAAAAATACTGCTCAGGGAAGAAAAGCAGCAGGGAAGTACCAAGCAAGTGTTTCCAGCTTCATTGATTTCTTTCCTTGGGAAATTTTCCAAATCTTGAAATTCCAAAGTTTTCATTGCATCAGCAAATAAGTGGAGTAGATTTTCAGATTTTGGGTACTTGTTGAAAACAAAACTAAACCATAAAATCTAAGCAGTAAGCACACCCACCTAAATAGTGCTTGAAATGAGGATGATATATGGCAGAGAATTAACAAAAAAAACCCAGCTCTGTAATTATAGCCTCTCTTTTGTTTAATAAGTCCTTTCTAGATACTTCTGTGATTTCCTTAGAATGTGTTTTAGCTATCATTTGATAAATTGGATTAAATTTATTGAGACTGATGGCTCATAACAGAAGTTTTACATCACACACACTCTTGATACATCTTATATGTTAAAGGACCTTGTGTGTTGTTGCTTCTGATGTCTGAATAAATGCCTTGAACTGTCTTCCAGTAATTTAAAAATGTGTCTCTCATGCCATCTTCTGAGGAGATGATTGGATTTTCAAATGCACAGCAAATACTTTCAAACATTTATTGTAAAACTCAGAATTCTAACCACCAGCAGCAGTTCTTTTTCCTTGAAAGCATGCTTACAAATGGTATTTTAAATTAACTCAATGAACTCTGAGCAAAGTGCTAAATTTTAGAAACATTGCAGACACATGAGCCTGGAGGGCTGTGACAAATTACCCATGTCCTGCTACACTTTGGTTTAAAACCAATTTTAGTTTCAAAAGTATTCTTTATATGATATCCTTGTAGGTATTTATCTTATTTGCAGCCAGAATATGTACATATTCCACATAACTTTTGTTAGTTTCTCTAAAAACTCTCAATCTTGATAATATTTGTTTCTTCCACACCCCGAAACCCCACCCAGAGGATTCATGGCAGGATTTCTTTTTCCCCATGGATTTGTTTTACTCCATTCTCCAGTGGTAATCAGACACCATCTTCCAAGGAATTTAAAAATTCAAGTTTTCATGGGAATGGTGGTGCCCACTGGTGCTCCCTTGTTCAATCCACAAGTTCCCTGCTGAGTAACCTAAACCAAGCCTGCAGGTTTTACACACAATATTTACAATAGGAATGATGGAGAAACAAATTCTTTGTGAAAAACTTCCTTTGGTGTTGTTACAGAGCACTTGTGTAGCATCCTTCAGGAGAGGAAGGAAAGGCTTCTCAGCAACTTGGCATTTACAATTGGAATTGTGCTCCACGAGGAGAACAGAATCACTGACAGCTTTCTTCTTTTCTCACTAATCCATCAGTGCCCACTTCTTTTGTTGGACAGGTTCAGAGAATTTTTTAGGAATTTAGTTTGGAAAAAAAATCTCTGAAGATCATCTGGTCCAAACACCCACTCAGAGCCTGGGCCACTCTGAGCTTTTAGTTAGACTGTTTGACAAGTTAAAATTTGAAAATCACAGCAGAAGGAGATTTGATAACTTTTTTGGGCAATCTGTACCAATGTTTGATTTTTTTTTTCTTCATGTCATTGCAATTTCCTGTGTTGGGATGTCTGTATGTAGCTCATGGGTCTTGCAACGTGAATATCCAAGAAAACCTGTCTGTTTGTTTTGAAGAAATATTGCCTTGCCTCTTGGCAAAGTGAGAAAATTTTAAAATTTTAGTCAGGAATTATCTCCCCATTCTTTTGTACTGTAATAGTGATTTCAGATTTCAGGACAAGGGTGGGGAGAAACCCAGTACTGAGACCTCACAGCCACTTTGAACAGGTACCTGAAATTCCCAATATCCTACAAGGCCACAGGTGTGTCCTCAGTGGAAGACAAACAATGCCTATGGAGAAATTCTGGCAGATGGGATTTCTGATCTGATTGCAGCACTTTGAAACAGTTATGTCTGAGTTTTTGTGATGAGAACTCTTGGCAAGGAATTTGCCACACCACAGGTAGTGTTTATGTGTTTGAAGGGTTTATTTAATTCTGTTAATTTGATTCTTCATATAAATATGTCTGATGTGTGGTAAAAAAATTTTCCTTTTCCGTATCAGAGAACAGGGAAAGTCCTCAGACATGTCTAATTACAGACTCTGGTGCAGTGCCATCAAATCAGATTCCTCTGACAGTTTTCTTTCAGTTATCAATTTAAATATATGTTGCATTCCTCTCTCAGCTAATTCTCTGTGTTAAATGTTTCACTTCAAAAACTTCAGAAAGACCTTATTAAGTTGAAGCCCAGTTGTACTTTTTTATTGAAACTGAGAAGTTGAAAACATTAACCACAGATGGAAGCATGATGACAGTCAGAATATCATATGGAAATGTTTTAGGACGTTTTAGGCAAATAAGATTTGGTGTAATTGTTCTACCCATGTTTTCACCTGCTTTCTATTTTAAATTTCAAAATAAAGCAGAAAACTTATAAGCTAGCTATGAAGAAAATAATTTTTTTTAACTCATTACATTTTCAAACCAAACACTTTCTTTTTTTTCTGTGTCAGAAGAGATGCTTTTGCAATTGCAATAGAAAGGAGTAGATAACAACATCTATTTTTCCTTCAACTTTCCAAAATGAAATATCCATATGCTCAGCAGTCACAGATGTTGCAGGCAGAAATAGCACCCAGCCTATCAGGCTACTCATACAGAGCATGGCTGCTGTTCCCTTTTCTAATAATTTAGTGTTCTTATCTCCCATTTGAGTAAAAATGGAGCATTAAATCACTTTCATTTTGATGAGGATCACATCAGAACACTAGCAATAGTGCTCTGCCTGGCTCCAAGGCTTTTGATACCTGATTTGTCCAAAGCTTATTTAGTTCTTGTTACCAACGAAATTTTAGAGCCTTTTTGTCTCTGCTTGCATCAAAATTTTCCTCACAGATATAAATTATCCATTACCACTTCCAATATCTTGTATCACTTAGGAGACACAGGTTTTATGTTGCTCCAATGCAAGGCAACAATTATTTTTCCCTGTAGCTCTGTTCAATTTGTCACAGACTTCTCCACCACAGTGTACCATAATGGCTTTGACAATTTTTATTATGTTCTGCACTTTCTCAAGATTCCATGAAAGGACATTATAAATCAAAGCTTTGCACAGAGTTTTTTGTTTTGGTTTGTTTTTTCTTTTTCTCTTTTTAGCCTGTATTTAAGGTTTTGGGGGTTTTCAAGTAGGTGCATCATCTTTTTAAATTGTAATTTTATGTTTTACATATCCTCACTTACTTTCTAAAATAAGCAAATAGACAATATATTCCCAGGTATTAGGTGTCTAGTTTGCTGACTTCATCTAGAAAAATTACCTGGTTGGAGCTACTTTCTGAAAAGGAGATAAATCCTTTCTAGCAATGCCAGTCCCAACTGAAATTCCAAACAGAGCTTGCATCACCTTGTGGAAGATCTGAGAATGGGGAAGAAATGTGTGGTAATTTTCTTCAGGGGTTCCACTGGTTGGAAAAGCTGTTAAATGAATAAGACAGGATGAAGAATTGAGCACGTGAGGATCTGGTTCTTCATTAAGAATCTTCATAGATATTAAAAAATCACATTTGAGAGGCGCAGAGCTGTATTTGATTATTCCAGAGCAGGTCTTCCTTACAAAGGTTCTTCTAACCCATAACTCATGGAAACCATGGTAATCATGTGATGATCATGGTAGTGGTAGTAAGGATTATAATCTTTAAGGTTCCTCCCAATCCAAACCATTCTATGTCTACATTGATTTCTCAGTAGAACTGCAGGATTGTATTTGGCCATCACTGCCCATCCATCTTCAGGGTTTCCTAAGTACCTTAAGAAAATTGCCAGGTTTGTAAACACTTGTTATTTCTCATTTATCACTGGTGGACACTTTGGGCCAACCTGTGACTTGAGCAAGTATTTGTTTCTGAAAGGAGATGGCAAACATGCAAAAAGAGCTTGAATAAGATGCCCTCATTCCCTGGGCAGGAACTCAGCTAACAGACTTTGTCTTGCCCCACACAATCTAATCCCAATTTCACAACAGTGTTTTAGCTTGTTTGTATGTACTATTTAATTTTAGATGAATGGCAGACTTTAAAGGTCTTCAAGTTGATTTTCTGGGCACTTTTTATTATGTCAACATAATTTTTTGCATCTTAACTTACCCACTATCATTCTTTCACATTTTTATCCTTGAAAATTTTACTGCTCTCTCCTCTTCTTGTGACCACATTTTCAACCCATTTTTGAGTTCATTTACCTGATGTCTTACATCATGTGGCCCCCTGCTGTCTCATGAGGCTGCAGGATGCTCGAGGCAATCCCCAGCAAGTGTGCAGCAGCAGTTCATAGCAATCAGGAGAGAATCAATGACTGCATTTCCACTTTGAGGTGTCCAGCTCGTTTTCCTTTAGTTTGTTTTGTGTGGGAACTTACTCAGAACATATATACATTTATTGATTCACCTGCCAGGGCTGGCCATGGGATGATGAATAATCCAGCCTAAATACAGGAAATCGCTTGAAGTGGCTGAGTGGAGAGTTCAGAAGGTCAAGCAGGCAGAGAACCAGTTCTGGGGGTTGCATTGTGAGTGTGGGTGTCTTCTCTGCTGTTCATTGGAACCAGTATTTTGGTTTTCTGCTCTGTTTCTGCAAGGGCAGCCCTCACCAGAGGGATTTGACTGCTCTTCCTCCTGCCCTGCAGCAATACAGGATCAGTTTTGTGTGAGGCTGAGGGAAGTCATTTGCTCTCTGTGCCTGCAGAGCCGTGTTAGCTAAGGATGGTACTCAGCCAAACGTTAGCAGCTTCCTCACCTCCTTACAGGGATTAACTTGATGCTACATTGCAAAGGTTTTACATGTTTCCTTTGTATTTTAGAGTCAATGGTAAGATCAGAAAACAGTTAAACACCGTGATTCCCTCATTTTTTTTTTTTAGTATATAAGAACATCATTGCTGTTAGCACAACAGTCCTCCCTTTTTCCTTGTGAAGAAATCAAACCACCAAGTTTGATTTTCAAGTGCATTTAATCCCTGCTTCAACTTTACTGAATTAGGTCTCTTTCATAAGTAAAGCAGTTCAATAATAACCCTTTTTAAATAGGTCATCTTTAGATTTATGTTTCCACAGGGATGAAGAAAAGTTACAAATAACACTAGAACTGGAACACCAATAGCCTGTAGCTAATTGTAATTAATTATTGGTTTAACAAATATTCTTAGTTATAGGCATAAAATTGATAAGAGCAATAAAAAGTGGTACATTCAACTAATAGTTTAGTAATAAATTCCATCTAGGAGCTTAAAAAATATATATCCATGTGGATATAGATATTTGTCTCTTAAGAACAGTGGGATACTAAGGAAATCAGGAGACAGAAAATGGATAGCCTGAAAGTCATTATAAACAAATATGGTGGGTTTTGGTTTTGTTTTTTTTTTTTTTGTTTGTTTGTTTGTACAATAAATTCAAAAACTCAAAGGAAAAAAAGGCATTGAGGGCAGGAAGAAGGGCTGAAGGGGATCAAGACTCAGAGTCTTCAGGTGGCAGTGCCATTTGTTCAGGCAGTGTTACTCACCACATATCTCCAAAGGAGCCTGAACTTGGTAAATGAGAAGGTAAAAGTAATGATCCTTTGAATCTGATTACAACCCTGTTCTGCAGGTGTGGTGATTCCTGGGGAACACAGTTGTAATTCTGGTTTAGTGTAATAAGTGCTTGCAGAATCCAATCCCAATGAGATTTTCATCTTTGTGCTCCATTTTCTGTTATGTATTTATGCTGAGAGTGGTCAAAGCTCTAGTGAAAAACCTGTTACACCTGGCATAATACCTCTCCAAAAAAAGACATAAGGAAAGGGAGAAAACTTTCTAGAAAAGTGGGGATGATCTACAGGCTGCTGGGCTTTTAATTCTATTTTCTTAACTTACAATTTGGGCATCTTCTTGTGTGTTGATTTGGAATAGAAAGAATCTGGTACTTACAGGGAATTTATAAATAATTGCTGGGTCTTCACTAAGAGCTTGCTAGAAGTTAAAGTGCTGGTAAACAAATTTTGGAATGCTGCTGCCTGCCCTTCTGGGATTGCAATGGAATGTGTGGCTGAGTAATCCAACAAATGCCACTGAGCCACAGCTCCAAAAGAAATTGAAGCAGAACCTGTCCCCCTCTCCCCATATGTAAAGGTTCAAAGTGAGATTACTGCCACGTCATTTCCAAAGGATGAAGGTTTTTTATAAGCTCACTTTAAGCACAGGAGACAGGAATTTCACTCCATGCTCAGTAGCACTTCCCTCTGCCTCTCACACTCTTGAGTGTGCCAAGATCTCAGTTATTGAGAAATTCAGTTGCCTGCTTTCTGTGGAAATGATAATTTCTTTGCTAACTGTGCCATATAACTGTAAACAAATGCTGGAAAACAATCTGCAGGGAAATAAACATCCACTAAAGACTTCCACCCAGTTGTGAATGAAATAATCCATTATCTCAGATCCCTGCGACTAACTTCTGTTTAAAAATGAATATTTAAATCTGCATCAGAACACAATAAGATTTTCTGTATAAAATTGCACTCCTGGGATAGCAGTTGAGAACACTGCTAGACTTTTAGTGAGTTCAGTGGCACAGGAATGGCCTCTAACCAGGAAACTTCTTGGAAATAAGAGCAAATTTGTTCAAGAGTAAAGTTTGTTTTCTGCTCTGCCACAGTGTAATGCCTTACCAAGTTAGTTCTCTTGGCTGTTAACTAATTTTACTTTAAATAACCACATTTAATACTTCTCCTTTTTCTACCCTGTTTTGAATCTTGTTTCCCAATATCCATCAGTGCAATGGCATCCATTGTTACGTGTTGCATCTGCTCCATTCATTGCATTCCATGTCCATAAAATGTTTGTCTTGTGTTGGGATAGAAACACGTTTTACTTATTAGATATAGAATAGAAAATATGGAGGCTTTTGATCACAAAAAAAAAAGCCCCAACAGAAAAATGGAATTTTTTTCCTAAGGTATATGTTAGAATATCATGCTGGTTCTGTTTCCATAGTAGGTGAACAAAAAAATAGTTTGGCTGTTAACTGGATAAACACGTGTATTATTATTTTTATCAGTATTTCACATTAATCCAGTTTTTTTTCTTCTCCACTTTTAAAAATTGATAGTGATAAACTCCTTAGGTTTTAAGTACAGAATTTACACATGCTTAGTTTGGACTTTAGCTCTTTCTACTTGGCTTATTAGGCTGGTTTTAATACCTGAACCTAATCCATGATTGCATTAGCCTTGTATTGTATTTTGTATTGCCCTTGACTTTATCCATAATTGACTTTTCTCCAGGAGACAGAATTACCTTGCAAGTACATGAAAGTCAGAACCAAATTTGGATCCATGAATATGGAAAGGAGCTGTGCTTGGAGAGTGTTACACTGCCCATGGCAGTGGCTCTGGTTCAGACTCTGAGGGCTTTGCCACGAGTGTTTCTGTGTTCCAAGAGAGAAAAAAAGCTTTTTTTTTTTTTTTTTTGTGTTCTGAGATGTGGCTGAGAGGCTTTCTGGATTACTTGAGGGGGAGGTAGGTAGAAATATTGATACCTTATGTAGGCTGACCTAGAGCAGAGGCTGGACAGAGCTAAAGAATAAAGCAGGGATTTATTAAAAGGATCTTTTCCATGGATCCACCTTGGGCAGCACAAGAGCCCAGCCAGGGCTGCACCCAAGATGAACCAAAATGGTCACAAAATGGACAGCCTGTTCTGAGGTCTCACATTTTTTTTATAAGTTCTAGTCCATTTGAATATTGGAGTAAATTGTCCAATTACAGCTTTAGGTGATGAAGTCTCATCCTGCTTGTTTTCTCTTCAGCCCACATTGTTTGTGCTCTTGGGATGGAAATTTAGATTATTTGTCTTTACTCCCCAGCTAGAGAAGGAATTGTTTTGTCTCCCTGCTCTGTGAAGAGAGCTCACCATCCCATAATGTGAAGCTCAGAAGTACACAGCAAAGCAGTGCAGAATCTGAAAAATATAGAAGCTAAAACCAGAGGCATCAAAACAGAGTTGGACATGGTGATAAGGGCAGAGAGTCCTTGCAGAGATTTTTTTGCCTTTCACTGGATAATTCAGAGAATTAAAGATGAAGGGGATCCAGGATATCTGATGAAAGAAGTGACAGATAAAGGATGAATAAAAAATCTGAGCTTTACTGAGGTTGCTAGCTGTCTGACAGACGATGGTGATTATTATTATTATTATTATCATGTTTTCTAGATGTGTATTCCAGGTGGATCTACATGGTTCTAGACATAAACCCAGACAGACATTCCCTGATGAGCAGGTTGAAGTTGTTCTTTTCTGAAGAATTTCTTGACAGTATTTCCTTGTAATTTCCTTCATCCCCAGTATTCCTTGAGAGATAGGAGGAGCTCTTAAAGCTATTTACTTAAAGTGTGGTTAAAGCGATTTACCTTTAACCCTCCCCTCGTGTGCCTCCTGTAGAAGCTTCAGTCTGGCACTTACAGGGCACAGACTTCTTCCTTTTGTGGTGTTTCTGAAGGACTGGGAGGGCTGCTCTGTTGTGAAGTCAGGAACAGCAAATACTCCTGAATATTGCAGGGCTTGTGTGGAGAAATAGTTTTCATCTCTCTGCAGCCTTTCAGATCAGCTTCTGACATCTTCAGATCCAGCCAGGTGCTTTGAATGGTGAAAATGAGGCAGGTGAGGAGGCAATGTGTGGCTGCTGTGAGTGGCACACAGTGAATTTTACTGATTTTTTCAGTAGACTGGATCCTTTAACTCCTCTCTTTTGAGTTCCCATTCTTGTGACATTGTCTTGTCCCTTGTAATTCATTCCCTCTCTTTAATTATTCACCCTTCATTAATACATATTTCTATGACCAGTAAGAGTGAGACAAGAGAATTGATTGGCATGGCACCTCTGAGGCATTTAAACCAGTCTGTTGCCTCCAGACTGGCAACCTGTCATAATTTTAATGTTTCATGCATGGAGGACATAATAGTGCTGTAAAAACACCACCAAAGTTCATCTGTTGGCAGAAGTTCAGCTCTTTGCTAAGGCTGCTGTAAAGATCAGGAGGAAAGCTCTTTGGGAAGGTAAAATTGACACAATAATGTCAGATTTAAATTAAATTAATTATTTTCTGGGAATAATGAGAAATCAGAACATAACAAAAAGCTTCTGGAGAAGGAAGGTTATACAAGAAACCTACAGAAAATACAGATCTTTTCGTCAGCCCTTAACTGGCAGGAGAGGTTTGTATAAAATGAGATCTGCAAAGTATTATTGAGCTAGATGATACTGAGAGGCCCTCCATCTAAATACCATAATTGAAGAACAGCAGGTACCTTGGGAATACAATGTTATTGATTGCTGGATGCATGTTTAGTCATTGGCAAGAAATGCAGCAGTGACCTTGGGAGATGCAGGGGTTATTTAATTTTTCTCAATATCTGATCCTCAGCAAGAGTTCCAGTCAGGAGGAAGTGTGGGAATCTGAGCCTCACACAGCTGCAACAGGGGTGCAGTTGTAATTCAAATACAATTCAAAATATGAATTTTGAATTGTACAGGTACTAAAAAATAAGTTTTATTAGACTTAATAACAGAAAAATTTGTGTGGCTCCTGTACTGATAGAATAGCCCAGTTTTGTTTGTGGGATTTTGAGAAGTTACACAGATTTATGGTGATGTCCTCCAGAGATGAACTACAGATCATTTAACTCTGTCTGAACCCTTTTTTTCCAGTAATTTGACAACTCACAGGTCACAGTGAGGGTTCCAAGGTGTTCAAATGTCAAGGGATATCTCTGATGTCCAAAAGAACCTGTACTGAATATCAGACATAAAAAACATATAAAAGAATGCAGTGTTGATACTCAGTGCTCCTTAGTTCTCAAACCCATTTTTGCTGGTTTGGTTGTTTTGTTGGTTTGTTGTTTTTTGTTTTTTTTTAATATAAGATGAAGAGCAAATCATTCATCCTCAGCATTTATGTCTGTTCCTGTGTAAATTCTTCATGTACTCCTTGCTGTTTATATTTTTTCCCACCTTTTTCCCACCTTTTCTTTAGGCATTTTCTGAGTTTGCAAGTCTTGCTCTCTTGGCTTTGCTGGAAACATGAGTTTACAAAACTTCAGATGTGCTGCTCTCATCATCCACCCTGGGACACTCTGCCACTCCTTTGGTTGTTCCAGGAATTATAATTACAATTAATTATAAGAGTCAGTACCAGCACAACTTATGGCAGTGCATGGAGGGGATTTTAAATTTTTATATGTTTAAATGGCCCTGCAGCCTTAAAAATATCAAAGCTCTTGGTATTTTAAAGATTTTCAAGTGCTTTTATGCCTATGCATAAAAAGACAATGGCTCTTAGCACACCTGCACTGTCCAGATAGACAGAAGATAATAACTATTGCTGAAAAGTCTGCTTAAATTTGCAAACTCATTTGTGCCTTGTGCAGTAATGGACATTAAGTGCTCTTTGGAGCAGGCAACCAGTGATTTTTCTCTTGACATTAAAAATGGAAATCATTACTATTACAAATGATTTTAAATGAGCAGATTTACATTGCACTAATGCAAGCTGGTTTGTGCATGGAAATAAAAATCCATCTCAGACCACTGTGAGCTGGTAAGTGGGCTTGACCATATATTTAAAGTAATGCTTGATTAATTTTTTCTTAATTACATGGTGAACAAGGCTGTCACTACAGTACATTAAAATCTCACCAAACCTCCCCACCCACTTGGACACTTTCAGAGGTGTATTGAATTCTGTGAATTAACAAAGAAATGGACAGGCTTTATGAAAAGTCAAATTTACTGCACCACAGTGTTTCTTTACTACAAAAGCTATAATTTTAATATACCTTTTTATACATAATACACTGTGATATTATTTTATTCTACTGCTGATGAATACTGGTCATTGATAGTCAGGATAATGAAGTCTTACAAAGGAGACCTCACTGTAGCATTTGCTGTGTCATCTGTGAGGACAAAAGGGACTGGTCTAGAGACAGATACTTGTACTAATGTTTGCAGATTTTTAAAATGCAGCTTAAGGGGCTTACTGCACACTAACTCAGATTTTGGTTCCTGCCATACTTTGGTTTTAACAGAATGATACAGATAAATCAGGAATGGAATGTTCCTCTAGTTTTGAAGGAAAGGAATGTATTGGAAAAAGTTGTAATGGATAGAAAGGGAGGATGAAGGTAACTTGGAGCTGCAGTGTGCTTGAGCAGAAAAATCAGGAAGTTTCTATTTAAAACATGAGTGTGGCACCTTTCCAGTAACCTGAAAACATGGTATTAAGAGATATTCAGGAAACATTATTCTCACCCTAAAGCCTAAGTAAGGCTTTAAAAGGGTGAAGGTCTGTGCTCAGTCTCTGGTCAGGAATCCCACTAACCCTGCTTGGCCCTGGAGAAGGCAGAGTATAAATACCATGGATATTTTAGAACTGTCAATAACTTAGCTGAAACCACTGCTGACTAATTCTGTGGGAGCTGCTGTTCCTCAGCTGGGTCACTTAAGTCTCTTAATTCTTCTCCCATTAGAAAGGATTTGCATGACCTTTCCTTTGGAAAATATTAATCCATGCAGTGTTTGGAAAAAGCCTTTGCTGTTAGACAGAGGAAATCCATTTAGTTTGGGGAGGCACCTTTGAAAGAGCACATTTCCTGCTGTGTTCAGCAAAACAGCAGATGATGCTGCATCTGCTGGAGTCAGAGGACAGCAGGGAAAAAATCCCCTCCATGCACTGTACTTCCAAAAAACCACTGTCTGCTGCTCTGCCATTCACTGAAATCAGTCCAGTCACCACAGCAGTAACATAAATACTAAAATAGAAATTCAAACCCTTCAAGTCTGCTTTGAATGAATGGATGCCTTGATGTGCAAAGGGCTGTGGTCATAAACATTGTTTAGATTGCAAAATAAAGGCTTGGAATGCTAACAAATAACACATATCCATGGTTTTTGCAAACTTCCAGGAATGGGGTCTCCAACACTTTCCTGGGCAGCCTCTTTCAATGCTTGACCACTCTTTCAGTGAAGAATTTTTTGCTCCTTTCTAATCGAACACCCCTTGCTGCAACTTGAGGCTGCTTTCTCGTGTCCCATCACTTGGGAGAAGAGCTCAACCCCACCTGCCTACAACCTCCTTTCAGGGAGTTACAGAGAGCAAGAGGGTCTCCCCTAAACCTCCTTTTCTCCAGGCTGAAAAACCCCAAATCCCTCAGCTGCTCCTCATAAGACTCCCCATATTCACATCTCTTGCTTGGACAAGAAAAGAAGTTGAATAGAAGTGAGAAATTTCCCTTGCTGTTGCAATTTTAATGAATTTTAAGGTGTGTGCAGTTAAGAGTAGCAAATGCCCTGTAAAGCATAAAACCCCATTGGGTGGCAGAGTGTGCCATCCTTGCAGAGTGGTGCTGTGTGGATGGAAATGTGGGTGCCAGGATGCAGCCAAATTCTTTAAACACTAAATTGGAAGGGATGTGCTGCTGCTCAAGCCTTGTTTGCTGCAGCCATGCAGAACTTTCCCAGCCTCTGCTTCTTCATGCAGAGGGGAGAAGCAGCAGAGGCAGATGGAAAAACCAATGTATTTTTTTCAGCCTCTAGAATTAAGGAAAAATATTTCAAAGACTGTATTCCCAAAAAGTTAGGACGTGTCAGGAAATATCTGATTACAGCTTCTCTCTATCTTTTATTGGTATTTTTCCACCCTACCTTCTTTAGTGGAAGTTCTGAAACACATTCTGCCTCAGCAGCTTGGCTTCTATTTAGAAGGTGAGTGAACACCCTAATTAGGAGAACATTTTCTACTTCTGCTCTTCAGCATGACTGGGGAAAGCCAAAAGTGTGCAGAGTAGAGGTGCCTGGTCACCCACATGATCCATGAGGTGGAGTGTTCCAACGAGAGCAGAGCTGGGATGCAAGGCAGATGTTCTGGACCTTTAATTACATCTCATGCATCAAGTTGTAGTTCTGTTGTCATGGAAACTGCTTTGCCTCTCTGTTCTGCATTGCTGCCACTGGGAAGTCCCAGGCACTGCAAGGAGAAAAGCCAGGGAAGGATCCAAACAATATATTATTAAATAGTTTTAATATTAATACCATTGATTTGTCTGATTTGGCATTTACCTTTCTTCAGATGAGGTAACCTAATGGTCTCCTCTGTGATGAAACAGCTTAAGCAATGCATTTTTAAAACCAAAGTATTATCTTTCCAACTTTTGTTTTCCCTGATTTTGAGAGTCTGTCACTTCTGAGAGCTCTGAAGTTAAGATAATCTATTTATTATTTGGAATGAGCTACCAAGGAATCACCTGGGGTGATCAGAGAATGCAAGTACAGCATGTGGCTGTTCAGAGCTGTAAAAATGAGGAGTTTTACCTGTGCAGAAATCCTTTTGGTTGTCTCCAGCTATGGAGGTCCATTTTGGATGCCTATTGTGAGTGCTAACAAGCAAGGTGCACTCTGAAGTTGGATTAACAGAAAGAAATTTCTTAACAAAGCTATTTCAGTTTTTAGTCAGTTTTAAGAAGAAATCTTCAGATGCACATTCTGATAGGAGCATGGATTGTGGAGACAACTCAGTGCCTCCAAAAATAAGGGTTTAATGCCTTCCTTTTGCTAAGGTTAAAGCATTTCATGCATCTGTTATATATAAAATTTAATATGTGTATAATCTGCTGGAGTTATATGTAATTAATTAATTAATATAATTAGGGCTGGAGTAGTACTGACAACTAGCAAAGGAATCCAGAATATCCAGCTGATAGAAATTATTGCTGCCTTTACCCCCAACATGAGTTCTGTGCATGCTTGAAGAGGGATCACTCAATGCCTGTTGTGGTACTCACACAACAAAGTAGAGCAAAAAAAAAAGAATTATCATGTCCTTAAGAGAAGGAGAGCAAGCCTGGTGTGAGATAACCAACATTGCTTTTCACTGGAATGAATTTTCAGGAAAGCTTTGAAGAGCAGGGTAACAATGCCTGAACTGAAATTTTCAGATATCATCACATTTCTCCTCCATTATTGACATTTGTCTTTTATCCTCCTTCTTCCTCTTTGTGGAATAATTAATATGCAAAAGGTGCCATGCCAGACTCACTCAAATATATGAATATAATGGGCTAAAATAGAATAGCCTTCCTAAATAACAGAGAAAATGAGAAAGCTTTAGATTAAGCTACAGAATATAGAAACAGGAGTTTCCATACAGCAGAAAGATGTCCTGCACCAGGCTTTCAATGGAAGTTATGACACAAAACCCAAAAATAAAAGATCACTGAAACAAAGTGGCATTAAACCTAATGTTTTCATGCTTAATAGGACTCTACTGCTTATTTTTCTTCATTCTTTCACAAAAATGCTGTATTACTTTTACTGGCCATCTGTGTCTGGGCAGGTTTGTTCTGTCCATAGGACAGGGCTGTGGTAAAGAAGTCAGGAATAAGTTCAGGAGTCAGAAATAAGGAAATGCTCACTGCATTCCAGCCAGCAAGTAAGAGATGGGAAAACAAGAACCTGACTTTGACAAGACCTCAAAAACAGCCTGAGCAAGGGAATGAATGGGGGAATTCCAGCTCCCAGCTCAGCCATGAGTGCCACATAACTCCACTGGTTTGATGGGTCAGCTGCCTAAAATGTCTTAATATCCTGGGAGGAAGAAAAATGGTATTTTTAAGCAGAGGCCGATTTTCAGGAAAAGCTAGAACTGCAAATTTACAAAGATTTTTCTCTGAAAAATCTTGTCATTCCTAGGAGTTTCCTCTGAATTCATTTCCATAAACACTCTCCAGCATATTTACTTCAGAGGCCTTTATTTCAAGCTGTAATGGAATCCATACATTCTGCACTAAAAAAGCCTTGGACTCTTCTCTTTTGTAGTGTGAAAGAATAAAGCAGATTTTTTAAAAATCAGGTCATGGAGGGGTTAAAATGTGTTTTGGGTAGAGGGTAAAAAGATGTTTTCTTCAAACAATCATCTTGAGATTGCTGTGTCTGCTGGTGGAAAAATGGAACTCTTCAAACAGTGTGGTTGGCAGTCACAGAGTCATGAGGAACAGAGCAGAAACTTCATTTGTCAGGACTAAAAGTATCCAAAGGGGATTTAAAGCTTATGGGAGCATGTAAAGAACTTTTTTTCCCCACCAATATCTAATTTGAACAATTTAATTCCTATACCAATAAATCCAAAATTATGACTGCCCATTTCTTTTTGTCAAATTCAACAGCTGCTAATCTTCATAGTCCTCTAAAACAGTTTTCATTGAGAACTGGAACATTTAGTTTTCAAGTTTATAACAATTTCAAACAAAATTGAAAAGAGATTTGGAAGAATAGTTGTAAATCACTTCTTGATGTTACAAATTTACCAATTTACTGTGTTTTAGAGTAAATTTAACCTCACTGCACCTTAGCCCACCATTGGTAAATTTGGATTGATGCCACCCCTCCACTTCAAGCAGGCAGTAGCATTCCTACATTTTCCATCTCTGAGAAGTCTTTTGAGGATAATTGCTTTAAAACTTTTGGGTATGGTACAGCAGGGAGAGCTGTCATCTCTGTGTGCACATCAGAAATGTAGAGAAGTTCATCAGATAGGCATTTAGAAGACTAAATAACACATTTTCTTCTTTGGGGTATAAGAGACTGCTTGACTGGACTTTTCTTTGGTTCTATTCCTACACGGAGAATTTATTTGCTATAAAGATACAAAATGGATGCATAAAAAGACCCAAAATTCAGTCAGAATAGTTTAAAAAATCCCATACCCAGGGCAATATGCCTTGGATGGCCAGAGGAGCAACACTTGTTTCTTGTTTCCAAATCTTTCTTGTTTCCAAAATATTTCCTTTATCTTCTGAAAGAATTCAAATAAAGTAAAGAAGAAATGGAAGTTAAAATACTAAGGACTGCTCACTGAGATCAGTTTCAAATTCAGTTCAGTCTCCAGCAGAACTGCTCTGGATAGCAGAAACATTGAACACTTCTCTCTTAGCTGTAACTTTCATACTGAAAATACAGAAAAGATCCCTGTGCTTGTATCCTTTCCTGATGGTGTGGATGAGTGAGGACTCAGAATGAAATAAATCTGTGCTTTATAAGATTTTTCCCAAAACTTGGATTTTCCTCTCTTTAAACATGCATACAATCCACGGGTAAAGCTTTTTTTAAAAATCTTCAAATTTATCCTCAGATTCACCTCATCCTATCCCCATTAATACCTTTAAATTTGATTTTAAGAAAGCAAGTTTTGGACTGTAGAATTGTTCCGTGTGCATTCTAGAACTGGAGGATTATGCATAAATTCTTATTTCAGCCCTGGAATTGTGTGTAAATGAACCTCGTGTGTGTTCTTCTGGTTGCCCAGCAGTGTCATAAATTTTTTAATGCACATTTCAAAATGTGCAACGAATAGTAGAAAACCTCTGTAGAGAAACCTGTGGCCACCAGCTATTGTGGTTTATAAGAAGAGAATTAGCTACTTTAGATGTGTGGGTTTTCTGTTTGTTTTCAACCCTTATTACTCGTCACAGAATACTGAGTAGTCTCATGGTTCTCCTTCAATATTGAAAAATAAGTTGATTTATTGCTCTGTGCTCAGTTGCATACTCAAAAGCAGACAAGAGAGAAGTCACTTAAAGAACTTTTTTTTTTTTCTGTCATGGGAGTATGACTCATGCACTTTTATCTGTACCCACTATCCTGCCAGCATTTTTTGCTAAAAATCTTCCAGGGGATAAAATGATGAATATTTAAATACTTATGAAGTTTTTTGTAAAGTCCTCATGATCGCTGTGATAAATAATACAGTCATTTAAAGCTTGTGTGCAGGAAAAAATAAAACCACCCAGTTATTTTAATTCAGCATCCTGTGCACTTCACAGTACAAAAGGTATCCAAGATAGTGTGCTAATTTGATTTTCTTTTCCTTAAACATTTCTAGGCTTTTCAGGAAGGAGCAATGAGGTTTTGTCTCCCTGGATGGGCAACAGGCATGGAAGTCAGATTGCTTATCAATTTCTGACTTTTCAAGAATGACATCATCTCTCTGTTTCTCAGTTTCTTAACTGAAAATGAATAAAAAAGAGGATCATGATACTATTATGATAGCTACTAATGAAAAGTGTAATATTATGGATTAGTATTGTTATTTTTCCCCCATTCTTTCTTGGGACTATTGTCTTTCTTGCTGCTTAAAAATTGTCAGTAAGCAGAAGGCTTCTGCTCGGTGTGTTGAAAAATATTTGCATATAGAGTAGGTGAGGAATCAGTGATCTAGGGAAAATTTATGAATATTTCTTGGTGTGATTATTTAATGGATGCAGTCTGTTTCAGCTTCCTGCAGGCTGGGTTTGTGGATTTGGTCCTGCAGCAATGACAAGTGGTGTAGCTAAACTGCTAGAATTTCCTTTATTGTACTTGTTCTTTATAAAGTCACAAATGATTAAGGAACAAAAATGTTGCTGATTTTCAGTAGGAAAAAAATAAATTCTGGGAAATCACTTGGGTAATTTTAGATATCTCACTCCTACAGTATGGTTTAAAAAGCAACCAATTTATTTTAACCTGTAATTGAAATATATCTGACAATGCAGTTTCCCCCAGGGTATGACATAATGGTCATCCCAGCCTCCTCCATAAAAGTCTGGCATAGTCAAGACACTCCTTTTTGTGGTTGTATCTCTTTTCTCTATTACCCATGCAGTCTATAAAATATTGGATAGTCCATTCTTTTGTGTAGTGCTTTGTGCATTGTAACTCAAAGCTGGCCTTGCAGATGACATTATATATAAAGAAAAGTAAAAAGATACAGTGCTGGCAGTACTCAGTGAGAGAAGAGAGGTTTCTGTTCCCAACTCTGAAATGGCATTTATAAGAGATTCTCTCTTCAGCTGCCTCAGACACAGGAGGCCAATGTGTCCCCTGGCCTGATCCCACTGGAAATGCATCTTGAAGCGCAGGTGTGCTCTGAAATGGAATTATTTGTCTGGAGGGAGTTTACTGGGAGATGATTCCAGTTTTCTTTGGGCACTGCAGGAGCACGGATAAGGAAGCTCAAGCCTTATCTGCACCACCTGGCAGAAGGTGCAGCATCCCTCCAGGTGTGCCAGGCTCCCTCTGCAATGCCCAGCCCCAGGCTGTGCTGGCAGCGCTGCAGGACAAGGGCTGGGGGCTGGCAGGGGGCTCAGCCCCTCTGCCCTGCACTCCCTGCAGTACCCTGGGCATGGATGCCAATTGTTCCATCATCCTGCATCTTGGATTTATGGAAAACACCCCACCACTCCTCTTGTTCCCACCCAGTTTTTCATGGAGAGTCTCATGGGAGGGAAATGGAGATGGAAACAGAGTGGTTTTGTTTGTTGGTTTAATGCCTCTCAGCTAGCAGGAGACTAATTCAGGCCTACTGACATGGTGAAAGTGCTGAAGGAAAAAATATTAACTGAATGCTTGAATTTAAAATTTTTCAAAATTCTATCAAGAAAGACAGGCCTTGGTTTTATTATTAGTGAAAAGGGGTCATGGTAGCAAATACATCTGGGCCTTGTGTGTGCCACATCTGAGGTTAAATGTGACCTCTGGGTGCTGTGGGCACAGAGTAGTTTTGTCTGGAGGAAAGTGCCACTTACTTACACTCCCTCTATCACTGCTACATTAATCTGTACATTTTGAATCAATTCATTCTTGTTTTATGCACCAATCCTTGTAATTTGGATATTCTCTCAGTCACCTCTGAATAACTGTGGTAATGTTGGTTCAGAGATTCACTGAGAACAGGGATCCACCACCTATAAGTATTTTATTTACTTTATAGAGTACAGACACAGGTATAAACACTTGACTCTGTGTTTATACCTGTGTCTATACTCTATAAAGTAAAGTAAAGTACTCTGTGTGTGTGTTTTTATATTTATCATTTAGGATAATGCAAAGAATTTCAATAGATTTAGAGCAGCAGACCCTCCTACCCCACAGAGAAAGAGCACACACACAGCCACTGCATTTAGCAAAGTATCTGACAAACTATGAAATTATAGCCTGGTTTGCCTCCTGATAACTCCTGTAGCTACTTCATGTAGCCATTCCCCTATTTGCTCTGCATCATAATTTTCAGTGCAGGCTACAAGGCTTGCTGAGGAAGATTTATGGCCACCAGTCTGGCTGCACTTACCTATTAAAGAGTGTGGTATGTGCAGAGTGTCTGGGAAGGATAAATAAGGCCACAGCAAGGTTGATATAACATTGAGAGATTACACTAAAGAGAATATTACTGGCCAGAGAAAACCACATGGCCTGTACAAAACTCAGAAGAAACAAGCAAGTTTGGTTAATACTTAATTTTGCAGTCAGGAAATGTACATTGATAGGTTGTGAGACACTAATGCTAATTGTGGAATTAATTGTTTTATTGCTTTATTTCCATCAATCCACTTATGTGGGAAGCTCAGGCATGGTCACTCTGGATTTTGGGACTTTTTGGAAGTCCATCCTCATTCAGATTCCATCCTGGAACCACTTCAGCATGGCACAGGCAGGAGGAGAATCGGGCACATCAGAGCTGGGACAAGGCAGCACCCAAAAGTTTAGGGGTTGGCTTTAGGATTTACAGCCTGTCCCAACGAGGCTGTGCTGTTCCTGTGCTGAATTCTGTCACTTTTTGGGTTCTGATGCTCCAACAGTGTCACAGAGAGAGGCACCAATGAGCCTCAGGAAAAGACTGGCAGGGCTGAGACAGCTGGGAGAGAATGATGCTGAGAGGATTTTTCTGGAGATGAGCAAGGAAGGAAGTGAGCCATTCTAAAGTGTCCAGCTCCCCATTGCTGGGAGGAGGCAAATATCACAGCACTCTTAAGAAACCAGGTTACAGGTACTCTGATTTTTACAAATATCAGAGATAGCTTCAGGAAGATGCTCAGAACTGAGAAGATCTAAGGCTGCCTCTGTACTATCAAAAAACACCTACCTGTCATTATATCCTATGCAAATATTCCTTAAATATTTTTATTTTGAGATTTGGCCTCCTAGAATAAGTATTTTTGCAGCAATTTTTAAAACTCTTACACTGGAATTTGGTTGGCTTGGTTATAGGTTTATTTACATCTAGGTTAAAATTTTACAGCCACAGTTCTGTGGGCTTGTCTGGTACTATGTTCCTACAAATTGAATGCAAGATGCAAGGCTTAGCAGGACTTGGAGATTTTTTTATCCTCATAATGTAATTGGGGGACAAAACCATGTGTGCTTCAGGCAGCAGCTTATGTATAAGAGCTGCTATCTCCACATTACTTACAATATATTTAAAAATGAATTGTTGTTTTATCCCCTGAACTGCTGTTTTGGAGGAGCTGTGAGTGAACAAGACATTTTCAATGGAAAATGTATTTCCTGCTCCTTTCAGCCTGTGATTTCCCTTTTCCTTTCTCCAGCCCCTCTGCATGGCTGCTGTGGGCAGAGCCAGCCTCTCTCTGTGCTCTCCCACACATCTGCTTTTATCTGTTTTCCCTATTTTTACTGACTGTCCCAGCACCTGCTGAATTCTAGCAGATTTCTTCCTAAACCTGAGAGATTCAGTTAATTTCTGTAGAAAAGAGGAGGTGGAAGCAGTGGCTGAATGCAGCCACCAGCCTGGCAGGATTCCCACAAGCTCCAGAGGCTCATTTTCTGTTGTGCTAGCCTCAGGCTCCCTCAACTTTTTCACTGAAAGATTTTTTGACTTGTAGGAAGGACAGGAGGTCCCTGTTCAGCACTGTCCATATATTCTCAGATTTTAATACTAGAGAATTTTCATGTTCAGAACATGTGGGATTTCTGTGGCAGAAGAAAAAAGGCTATGAAAGGCAGTTGCAAGACTGTAGAAATTACATATTTTTCTTCTTGCTGAGCAGCAGCAGCAGAAATTATCTATTGTTACCCCATGCTGAATGGCAGCAGATGCTGGGGCTTTACAATACATCAGGTTTTTAGTTGAAAGGAAATAAGTTGCACAGACTTTGAAATATTTTCTGCTGTTCTGTTGCTATTCATAAGTTGTAAACAACCATGCTTGCCTTTGTCAGAGAGGATAAAACAAGCAATATGGCATACAGGCAGTTTTGCCAGAAGAAAATCCTGCTCAGATTTCATTGTATAAGGAAATGTTTCCTAGAAAAAGGTTCTATATTCTGTTATTTTTCAGTCTGGTCCGAGTCCCAGTCACCACCAGTAAAGCTGCATGCCCAGTACTGGGCAGTCAAAATAAAATAAAATTAACAAATACTACATTTATTGAAAGTGCAGTTTCAGAATTGTTAGAATTGATGATCGGGTCAGGGGAGATTCACTGAAAATTTTAACATTTCTGGTGGAATGAAAATGAAGTATCCTATAGTGTAAAAAATACCTGAAAAATGAGCAAATGCTGAAATTTATTGGACTCTTTTACAGGCAACATTTCCAGCTTTTCTGAAATCTTAAAATTAGTGAACAGGGAAGCAGACACGGTTACATGTGGGCGAGCTCTTGCTTCTCATTTTTTACTCTGTGTGAAGATTAGAACTCCAAAGGGTTGGCTCATTCTTACCTGGTGCTAATTTATTTTCTAGTATTGAGCTACTATAAACTTGTGACAGACTTTGTAAAGCAGAATCTGAATCAAAATCTTCTGTGCATTCCTGGACTACATCCTCATTACCTGAGGGTTGTTTTTTTTTTTTTTTGTTGTATACCAAAAAACTCCAAAATGTTTTCACAGATGTAGGAGAATAATTAATGGGTAACTTCTCTCAGTGAAAAGAGAAAAAATAAAGGCCATTATGTCAAAGGCAGTGTTAATGTTCCCAGACACATTCCAGTCATAAAAGTCAACCCTGTGTTATTTATCATCCTGTTTAAAACTAAAAAAATTCAAGCTCGCAGACAAGTGCAGTGAAGGCTTGGAATGATGACTATGCCTTTTAATAAAGTTCAACTTGCAAAGCTAAAATTGTTTTCCAGTCTATGGAAAAGCATGATATATACAGGGAAAAGTGAAATTGATTTAAAAAAATAATTTGTAACGATCTTTAGGTGGAAGTTTATGAATATACAAAGGAGACATGAAGAATCAGAATAGAATGACATTTTTAACAGTCACTTTTCTCCATTTTGGAGAAGACATTCATATAACTTGTCAACCCTACTTGCTTCTAAATGTGTTTTGCTAATATTAGCCCTTTCAAATTGTATTCACAGAGTTGCTCTAGGTGGCCTAATAAAAAAGAATTATAGCTTTGCTGTTTTTCCAGTTTTATATTCATTGCCATCATTGTCTGATGATATTTGAATAATGGCCCATGTTACACCAGCTTCACAGGGAAAGCTTTCTCACCCAGGGATGGGACACAGCTGTTTCCACAGCAAGCATTTGGTCACTCCTTGGATGGATCCTGCTCCATTACTGCTGAAAAAATAAACATTTTTGTGTCCCAGCTGTGGGAAGAGAAGAGTTTTGCTGGGAATTCCATTGAGCTTCTCCCTCAATGCAGTGTCTGGATGAGATCCTGCACTGAGCTTTTGATTCAAACGGAAGCTCAGGTGGCAGCCAACACATTTCAAACAGAGGATTTTAAGCTGGTTCAATCACCTGTAAAAGAACATTTTCCCACTTCTGGTTACACTAAAATGCAGGGAAATTGTGTGTCAGAGTGCATTTCTTTATTTCTGGGACTGGGCCTGACCAAATTTCCCTGGACAGTGCAGGCTACCAAAGCTGCTGGTGGCTGTCCCCCAGCAGAATATTGACATTATATCTACTTGAGAGAGAGCTGCAGAGTAAAGAATAGAGAGTTGAGAATAAAGAAGCAGCTGGACCTGACTGGGGTGGGAAAGGGGATAAAAAGGCAATTTTTGTGTCTTCTGCAGCAGCTGTGACAAATGAGTGAGGCTCCATCCTGCAGGCCATGTTCACTTTATCTTTTCTCCTCTGCTGTGTATCTCCATCCTAACGTTATCATCATTTATTATACCTTGAAGATTCATCTCACTGGCACAAAGCTTTTGGATCATGAACCTTCCATCCATAATTGATTCCTCAATGGGCCATCTGTGACTTCTTCCCTGATAAGATAGCTAAGAATTCAGAATTTGATTCATTTTTATTCATGCCACCTTTTAGGAGGGTTTCTGACAATTTCTGTTTATTGAGCTCTGTGGTGCCTGCACTAATTTAACAGCTGTATGGTGTGATTTTACTGAGGAATCAAGGGGAAATAGATTTTTTCTTCTGCCTTAGCTTGTGCATCAGCCTAAAACTTGCAGATACTGTTTGTTATTGGATAAGTACTTAATAAAAGTGGCAGAGACCAGGATACCATGGGCTGAATGCTCACATGTGAAGAGAAAATTGCTCTTGTAATTTTAGACTTCAGACTTTTGGACTTTACCATCCACTAATAGAACAGACAATGGGTAATAAATTATTTTTTCAGCCATGGCCTTCCCTAGTGTAGGATGGGGTAGACATGCAGTGTGTGACCTTTCTCAGATGATCATTTTAACAGTGTGCACCATTAGGATCTATTTAATCTCTTTTACTTGGAATTAATTATGAAGCTTAGCATTTCTCTGGGTTGTCATTAATACCTAGAAATTTTGCATGAGTTTACTGAATAATGGATCAAGTCCAATTTCATACACAGGGGAGGAAAGGTTATTTCTTGTGTTGGCTTAGCCACCAGCAGCTGCCTGATTTAAAACACTCATCACTACATACAGGATAAGAGACAGTGGTGACTTCAGAAAATATGCAAAATGAACAAGAGGTGTAACTGAGAAGAATTCCAATTTTGCTTGCACCCACAGAACTGCGAGGGAAAAAAATAAGATTCTGTTTAAAATTCTTTATAATATCCTGTTGAAAGGTTTCTCTCCCTACTGATGAATACAGTTTCCACTTTATGGCAGTACAAAACTATGTTCATAAAATTGACTTTCCATAAAAAACCAAATCTGCAATGAGTTTAGTTTATGGAGAAAGGAATGGCAGCACAAAGCTGAAGCTGATTTTGTGAAAAGTCCTCTGCTGAATGTACTCCATCTCTTTTTCTAAAACCAAAAAATCCATAGCAAAATGTATCTAATCCACATTGTATTAAAACAGACTTCCTCACTCTCACACACAAGTGGCAGTTTCTGTCTTGCTTCTCAGAGAGGGATTACCATGGCAAAATCTCCTGTTATTCTATGTATGTCCTGTTAGAAAAAGATTTCATTATTTATCTTCAAGTTGTGCTACCAGTGCATCACAAAACAGTATCATAATTAAAAACTAAACTGGTGTCAGCAGCATCAAAATGAATTAAGAACACAATGATGCAAAATATCTTTATTTGGTGTTTATTACCTTACTAATTTTTAAAACCATTACAATGATTATAGATGTCATTCTTAATATGTGAGCTCACAAGGTGATTCTGTGCCAAAAACAGGAAATGCAAATAAATATCCAGAATTTATAACTAGAATGAGGAAACCAGCTTTTAAAATCTGGGAGGATTTATCTTCCCAGTCTTAAATAAATAATTAAAGAGAAAACCTGACTATTTTTACTTTTGTGTTTTATTTCAGTTAATTGTTGCACAAATTAAATTGCACGTAGTGTAAGGAGAAATGGATAATTACTCAAAGGCAATTAAAGATTCTGAAGGCTCTGTAGTGATTATGATTATTTTCTTTGGAAAGCAGAAGTGCCATTTGTCTCTAATATATGCTGTGTAATTAAGTCCATATGCAATTATCTTTCTCTTACCATCCCCTTCCAATGGGAACTGGTTTTTAAAATATCTGGCAAAGAGAAAATATAATTGTGTGCAGTGGGATATGCCTGTACCTAAAGAATATCTTTGGTTTTGTGCAATTTGGCTTCAGTGTTCTCCCTGGGCTGATTTTCCTTGGTGACTTTGGGCACGTCCTTATTCATGCTGGGCACTGGCACAGTCATTTTTCTGGTGGTTGTTTGTGCCACCCTATTCCTCTCTGAATTCTCCATCATTCACCAAATCTTCCAGCTTTTGCACAGCTTTGTTGCTGCCCTCGTGGTCCTGTAAATTGGGTTCTGTGTAGCCTTGATTGAGAGGAGATGGAAAAATTGCAGTGCAGCCCCCCCAAAACCTTCATTCTTGGACTTCTGCAGCCAGGTAAAAGGGGCAAGAGAAGCTAGGAGGAATGAAGAGAATTGCTCTTCAAAACAGGCCTTGAATTTTTAGCTGATCACAACTTGGCATTGTCTTTTCCCTTCTCTCCAGGTATTTCCAACCTAGCCCTTTCCTGGCTTGTAGAAGAGATATTTATTATTCTTAATGTCTATTATTCTTAATGTCTATCTTCCTGAACTGGGACTTTGTGCTTGTATGGTTCTAAAGTGTCAGACATGGCCAGATAGCAGTGCTGCTAATAAAGTGAAACATTTTTTTTCTCTATTAAATGTACAGTAACATGAGGATTTAATGGCTAAAACCAAGGAATTTCTCATCCTTGAGTGTCTAAGCCATTATTGAAATAAAATGTGAGACTGTGCACTATTTGTTTATTTTATGATAATATCCTAAACCAGTTCCTAAATAGATATATACTGTTTTATTTACATATCTCCTAAATACTCTGCTAAACCTCTGTAAAATAATTGCTTTTAGTACTACAGGTGGCAGTATAATTAACCAGATTTCTGGATTTAGCCACAATGGTGTATTAGGCTAAGAGAATTTGATATATAAAAAATTGTTTTGAAACAAAAACTAACTGCCTAAGACAGTTAAATAGAAATAAAAAGTGTTGTGTTTATCCTTATTTGTTTAGGATCTTAACAGATTGTCCTCAAAATTTAGGAGGACACATCTAGCTCACTGCCTGTTGCTTCACAAGCAAGTTCAGAATTTTAAAATTATTTATTGGTGTGGATGCCAACCCTTTGCAACTTAGGCACTCATAGCTAAATGGCTGGAGCAATATTTGAACTCCTAAACAAAAGCAAAGTCACCTCATGATGCTGCAGAGTCAATGTCTCCCTCCAGGGTTTGCTGGTCTCAGCAGCTCTGGGTAATCGTGGTCTCCTGTCTGAATGTCTCAAGTCAAGCACTTTATATTTTGGTTTAGAAACATATCATGATGATTTGCCACAATGAAATCCTCAGTGCAGTTGCATTTGTCAAATACTAAATAGATTATTACTGCTGTAAAGGGAACTTAGATATTTTTGGAACCATCTGGAAATTTTACCTAGCTTTCTCAAAAACTCTTTTTTGGTCATCTTGAATATTCTTATCAGCACAATGAAAGGAAAAAATAATGCCTCAGGTCAGTCTTGTCTCAGCCAGTATTTTGTGGGGCAAATATCTGAGTTTGAATGGCATGCATTGTACAAATAACTGCATTTAATAATGAGTTTAAACAGAATCTGAGAAACAACCTGTCATTCATAAATGAAGGTTGAGGAAGAATTACAAAGAGTATAGCTCTTGCCTTGAAGTTATAATGGTGCTGATTTTTTGGCATTTCATCCCAGTTAATGCCTTCCTTGGTTAAGCCCATGTCTGATGCACAAAAGGCAATGAGAGATGCATATCCTTGTGGAGGAGCTCCCATTATCCATCCCACTGGCACGAGGAAATCGATCTCACCAGTGCTTGAGCCAGTTAAATATAAACTAAATTAATTGTGCTGCCTACCAGGGGAGCTAGTGGGGTTCCTCTCGGAAAGAGACAATCCCCTGAAGCCTTTATGATGTCTGCTGGCTTGATTTTGGGGTTGGAGCACTGCATCTTTGCATTGCAGTGCCAATAAGGCATGGTGGGAAAATATTCCAGGTCTTACAGCACTCTTCATGTGATCCTGGCACAGAGAGAAAAGAGTTCCTGGAACACTTTGCCATGCTCCTCATGGATCCCTCAGATCAAATGTGGGGCTGGGTTGGGCAAAAATAGCAGAAAACTCAGCTGTAGGTGGTGTGGTGTCACACACCCCCCTCAGGAGCCACAGGTTGGCCTCTCCTGTGCAAGGGGATGGAAAGGGGCAGCTCTCCCCCCTTATTCAGAGGTGCACTTTGAAGTTCTTAAAGGCCATGTGTGGACAGGTTTTTTCTGAGACACAGTCCATGGGAAAAGTAACGTGAGAAAGAGCATCTGAGAACACACCAGCTGCCTAATTCAAGGACATGGTTTCTTTGAGCAAGAAGTTGTTTTGTAAATTATGTGATAATAGGAGGTAAAAAAGAAGCCACAAACATCTTGAGAAAAGGTGGGACTGACTTTTATAGCTGTCCAATAGTGAGCTTTAGTTTTGCAATATGCATGAGCCTTATTACTGTGATTATAAAAGTAATTCTGTTAATCAATAAAGCAGAGATTTGTCTGCATTAGAGGATGAGCAAGTCTCCCATCTACCTTGTCAGCCATGTAAAGTGGGAAAGAATGATGCTTCTTTAGTGCATCAGAAAGAACATGAACTAGTCTCTGTAATTAGCCAAAGGACAAGCTGCATATTTTACAAGTTCTTTTCCAAGGTGTAAATTGTATTTCAAGCTGTGCAGGTGTGGTACCATTCTGGTCACACGTGTAGCTTACTTTCTATTTTTCAGAGAAAGGATGATTGTGTAACATTTTTACATCAGTGATGATGAAAGTTTGTCAGTGTTTTATTACACAGTAAATGCAATCTTTCCCTAATTACTTAAAGGGAATAATATCTTCATGTTTATTGGAATCGTTTTTAAGACAGTGAGCAGGAATCTGATACTGTAAACTGTGGAGATACAAGCAAAGTATTGGCAGTGATCCTGTCAGGACACACAATTGGAATGTGTGCTCTTAAAACTAAGCTGGATGGCCTTTGTTTGGTGTGAAAGACACTGCTGCACACAATGGGACCCATTTCTCTTTTGAGAACCCTCAGATGAAGGTACAACACAGCACCACCCTCAGTCTGTTCTGTTCTGCTCTATTCAGGGAAGGCACTGCTCTGTCTTACCTGGTTCAGTCTCAAGATGATGAAAGGGAGATCAGTCTTGCAAAACTTTGGTTAAGCCATGCTGAAAAATAGCATCTTTCTCTTCACTGGTTATTTGCTATCCTCAAATCCATAGTAGCTTCATGTCAAAAACTTCTTGTTTCCAACAATCAGCACTTCAAGACCAGAGTCACATTTGAAACAAAACTGCTTCTTTCTGTTTCAGAAATTACTGTGAACTGCCTGAAGAGTGGTTATTGTTAGCTGCTTGTTTTAGGAGGGCTGATAGCAAGATACAGGTCACTGGCTGCAGCTGTTTGCTCATACAGCCAAAAATACAAGGAAAATGTACAGAACTGAGCAGGCCCTTCGTGTGCAGAGGCAGGTGGGCTCCCACTTGCTTCTCCCACTGCCTTGGAGCAAAGCACAGGGAAAGCAATTCTGAGAGCTACAGACCTGCATGAGACAGGGGAAGGGGTTCTCCTCCAGGATTGTGATAACTTGGGTTTTAAATTTTTCTGTTCTGTTTTGGTGTGCAGCTTTTAGCTTTATATTAAGTGTTAGTGGGATCTTTTCACAGGGTGGTGGAGACAGAACAATCCTGTCCTAGCTGGAGACTCAAGGACAATCTCTTCAAACTTCAGGCCCAAAGCAAAAACAACTGAAAAGAGGAGGGTGGGCAAGCAAGTAAGGAGAAGGAAACTTCATCATTTTTTTGGACAGTTGGCTCCTGTGTGAAAATGGACTAAAACTTATAAAAATGTGAGATCTCATGACCAAGCCCTATTTTGCTTCCATCTTGGAGCCATCCCCAGATGACTGTGGCTCTGGTACTGCCAGGGTGTGGTCTTTAAAAGCACCTCAATAAAAATCCACTTTATTCCCTTTAACTCCATCCAGCCTCTGTGCCAGCTCCTTAAGGCATCAATTGGTGTAGCATAACATTGGTTTTGGATTTAGGAATTACTTGAAACTTTGTTTAGCTGCTTTAACAGTGCTGCAACTGCCTCCAAACTGGACTTTCCCAAGGTGCTCAGGCGTTTTTCTGGCTGATAGGAAGGTAATTATGTTCTTCAACATCTGCTGAATTTGGGTTGTGAGCATATTCTCTTTATGCAATATAGAATATCTCTCTGTTAACAGAGAAAAAGACAGAAACTTTGTTTTGCAAGGAAGGAGTGGCCAGGATTTATTTAATATCTCTGAGCTGGACAATGTGCTCAGCTGCTTTACCTGAGCTGAGTGCAAGAGCTGCAGCAGTGGAAGGAATTGCCTGAACTGAACTGTCAGTTCATGATGGTTACCCTTAAATAAAGGGCCAGGAATGAGGAAAGATGGAGGCAGCATTCAAAGGCTAAAAAGTTGTGAAATGTTCCATTGTTTAATCAAGGACTTTCCTTTGTACTTAATAGACACATTTTCACATTGAGAAATATTATCTTTCATCTGATCACATGTATATAGATATTGGAGATTTTTTAATCTTGCAGATGATATTCCTACTCTCAAAATGAGTTTTCAAAACTTGCAGTACCTCTAATTTTCCTTTTTTTCTAAATTACTCTTCAAAAAGTAGTTTTTGCCTTCCTTTTCCTCTGTTAAGATTTTCCCAGAAACATTTGAGTAGCTTATCCATGCATGCAGTCAAACCAGACATTTACAAAATATTATTGCCTGCAATGATGCTCTAATAATCACATTTAGTCTTCACTATTTTAAACATGCAATTCATTATGTGATTATAATTTTTCAAAGATGTATCTGTGTGTCTGTGTGTAATGTATCAGCTCAGATGACATGATTTTATTATTCTCCAAGCAGCCAGCAGCCCACCAAGTGTGCCATTAGCCCACATTTAATGTTATCAGTGGCAGAGACAAAGCTGCTGCTGGCATTTTTAAGAAGATGGCATGGTTGTCATATTCTGGTGTTGGCAGCACAGAAAATCCATGACTTATTTTCTACTGCTCCTCTGTTGACTAAAGACATGTGAAGGGTAATTAATTACCATAGTGGGGAAAAAGGGTGGGGGGATTTTTTTTTTTCAGTTACTCAAACCCCAACTTCAACAAGGAACACAGGTTTGCTCCTTCCCTAAACCTCTCCATTCTGCATAGGCTGAAATGCTGGATATCCTTTGCATGAAAATTTGCATGAATTGAAAAGAAGGATAGAAATTCCTCTAAGCTCAGTTTTCTTAATTAATGATCTTGCAAATAAGCAGGTTCTGTCTGCTGAGTGCCCATGCAGTACAGATTTGCTGCATTCAGAAAGGAGCATAACACACCAGGGGTGTTTCCTACCTCATTTTACTGCTCTGGCTTTTTCTTCTATCTCAGCTTGTTAAGGTTTAAAGAGTTTAATGTCTGAAATACCAACTCAAGTTACCAACAGAAACCAGGAAAAAAAATGTCACTAAGCTGCTCTCGTGCTTGGGATTTTATTTTCTCTGCTTGGAATCCTGAGCCAAATGACTACCAAATCACATTTTTATAAAGGGAGGAAGAAAAATTGTGCAAGGGAAATAAGCAGTAAAAGCTGTTTAAAATATAATTAAAACAATGTTACAGAGCTTCCTTTCATAAGACCAGTAATTATTTGTTACAAGTTCTGCAAAAACTTAGTTATCAAAGATTTTTAAACCTTGACTCTCTGATATAAACCCCCAAATTTTAAGGCCCTTTTAGTCCTTTAGTCCTTTCAATTTCTTTCCCCCTTTTGCAATATTGTGCCCTTTTTCTTGGAGTTTCCTGCCCAAAGTAGAATGTGAATGGAGGTTTTTCTTTAGTTTAGTCCTCAAGAAATGGGTTCATATTAGGACTTGGGCATGGATGGATTTATGGGCATTTTATGAGCCCTCCTTTACTTTCCCCAAGCCTTTCTCACAAAATTATACTTAGAAAAAACACTGTTTATTTTCATTTTAATGAAACCCTCACTGCTATTATTGCTATCTACAAGAAAGTGTCTCCCAGTCCTGCACTGTTTAACATCAGGAAGACAGAGAGCTGAATTAAAAAGAGAGATTCATTTTGAGAGGGGAGGCAAGGAGTGCACAGGTGATGCTGCTCCAGTACCCTCACATTTGGCACACAAAGTCCAAACCCATCCATCTCATCTTCCTGGATTGAATGCTCAAATATGGTTAATTGGGCTCCATGTTAAACATTTGGTACATTGGAAATAAAATTATTTTTCACTGCAGAGCACACACAATTGTGTTGCCTTAGTTGGGTGTCCAGCCCAGGAAAATTGAGGATTTGTGGTCACTGAAGCAAAGGCACAGACTTGGCATGCAGAATCCAGCTCTTCTTTTGGAGAGCAGGAAGCCAGTTATAAAACAAAGTTAATTTCCTCACTTTCCAATGTTGAAATTTTTATTAAGTGTCATTTGACCTTTACCTTTCATACATCAGAGATTTCCTTTAGTTTGACCAGAACCATATATTAAAGACCTTTCTCTTCAGGTATTGATAGATACATAAAATCAAAGGCCAGATTTTTCTCCTGGGAATGTCACCTGTAGTAGATCTCCTGCTCAAGTATTTGTTTGGCATTTCATAGATTTTAAGGGCAGGCAGGAGCACGCTGATTATTAAGTCTGACTTCCTGCATCAGCTACACTGAGTACCTCATCCAATTAATTTATGCTGCAAGACCACAGCTTGCATTTAAAACTACAGACAGAGGATTTTAAATGACACTGAGCTTGATTTAGACTCTTTACAAAACAGAAAATCCACTGAGTCAGTAGGTCTGGCTAGATGTGCATTATCACTCTTGGCATTAAAATGTGCAAGGAATTATGAGTCTCCTTTGTTTGGTATTTTTTCCTTTCCTTTTCTTTCCCAGATTAAGACTCTGAATTCATTGGCACATTAAAACATACTTACTGCCTTCAAAGTTCAGCACTGGTTGACTTGCAGCTTTAAAAATTCATGGTGGTTGTTTTGGAGGCTATTATCTTGCAGTTAGACACAAATAGAAGTAAACTTAATTTTCCCAAAGCAAGGAAGTGAACTTTTGCATTTCTCAGATGTAGAAACATACACACAGCATGTAGACATCTGTATGATATATCCTGTTTTTCCTTCCTTTCATTTTTTTCCAGGAGTGTTTGGACTTTCCCACTCATTCTAATCTGGTTGGTTTTTTTAAAATATTTTTCCAGATTTGGAGATGGGTATTTAAAAGATTACCAAATTTCCTCCATCAGTTTAGTGTAAACTGGAGAAAGAGCAGCTATGTAATTATTTTGCAAGATACTTGGAGACATCTGACAAATACACAGGCAGGTTTTGCACTGAAAAAATAGGAAAATTTAATGTGCAAGCTGATTTCATGAGACTGGTGCAGTTGCAGATTGGGTGGGTATTACAAGGAGGAATTTTTAGTTACTATATCTGATCTCTCCTACCTCTAAACAACCCTTTCTAGGCATTTTGCTTGCTTGCCTACGGGAGAAAAAACCCCAGGAATACTCTTTACAAAAGCAGGAGTACTGATATAGTGGAATATTTTAAAAGATCACAATATAACAATACTAAGATAAAACATAAAAGTGAAAAACTTGAAATTTGGAAAGCTTCATACAGAATATCAGAGCTATGGGAATGGCACAGGTCTCCAATATCCTGAATTAAGAGCCTCAAGTCACAACCTCAGCTCAGTCCCATTGAAAGAAAGGTGATCCTTCACTTTGATCTAAGTTTTAGCCAGGCAAAATTTCATTATTGGATTTTTATTTAAAGTTTTATTTGTTATTGCCAGCATTCCTTTATCGCAGTAGGATTTAAAATAGATTTAAAATACAACTAAAATATCAGGGGGCTGTATTCTTACTGGAAGACATTAATCCAGCTGTTTGTGTGTTGTTCTAGAGAAATGGTGGAGATCAGCTTTGAGAACCAGAGTTTCTTACTGGTCATTGATGGTAATATTACAATAAGTCTAAGAGTGGGAAAATAAAATAAATCAATACTTGTCCCCTGAGTTATTAATCTGGATAACCTAGTGACATAAACACTGAGACAACCTGAATTTTTTCTGTTGTGTTTACCCTCTGTTGGACTCTGTCAGTATTTTAGCCATAACAAGAGTATTTTTACAGTATTTGACATATTTTCATACCAAACATCCTCATTCTGTGTCTTCTATTGGTATGAACCATAATTTACTTCTCTTTATGCTTCAGGGACATTTCTTTGGTATTTGTGAAAGGCTGTAGTTGGTTACAAGACAATAAATACCTAGGACAGGAGCCACTAAACATCTGAGATTTCTGTTTCTTAGATAGGAAATATATATGTAGGCATGGCACAATAATCAAGATGGAAGAAATTCAGTAAATTATATATAATTGGTGACTGAGATCTTTGTTCTTGGTTGATCTGCTTTCACTTCCATTGTCTTTCACTTCCATTGCATCCAAGAGCTGTAAAATTCTTCTCATCCTGAAATCTCATCTTGGCCTGAAAACCTTATTGAGGAAACTCTTCTTGTCAGGAAATTTGTCTTCATTTTCAGGCTGAATTTACCCCTTAAGTTCTTGCAGTGAATCTGTTTTTTACAAAAATCTGCAAAGTCTAGAATTGAACCTCTAGAACCAAGGCTGATGTGAGATGATCATCTCTGATTCCTCTGAGTTCTCAACTCAGTGTGATCCTGAATAATCTTATGTGTTGTACCTCCACCTGCAAAACCAAGTACCCAGAGAATAAAAACAAACATTTTGCCATTTATAAATTGCTAATTGGGGGGATTCATATTAGGCACTTAGTGAGTGTGAAAGCTCATTCATTAATGTGAATGCTCAGGGTTTAATTGGCAAGTTTCACCATAAAGAGGAGTTAATGGGTTAAAAGCTACAGAGCCAAGTTGGAGTAGAGACAGAATTTCAAAAATGCCTCTCTGACCCAGGGTGTGCTCAGCACCTCATGACCTGCAGTGCCTTTGAATTTCAAATATGATGCTAATGGGTATTACTTTCCCTGCTGTATTTACACACTAAATTGACATTTACATGACAGCAAATAGGGCCTGAATCAAAGATTTCAGAAGAAATGCCTGCTTCCCCCCATTCTCCTGCTCCTTCTTAATTAAGAAAAAAAAATGCTGATTATTCCAAATAGTTCTGTTAGGAAATGCTATTGGGGTGCTCTCTGGAAGATGGGTTTCACATCTGCCCTGTCCTGCTCTCCTAGAAAGGGAGAAAAGCAGATGGGACTTCACTCCTGCCTGCCTCACCTTGCAAGTGGCAAATGATATCTATTCATTAAATAAACTGATTAAACAAAAAAATAAAATTATATATAAGAAATCCCTGAGCCAGGTGCTGCCTGGAAGTTGATGAAATCATGTGTCCAAGCCACAGGAGGCAGAACAGGAATGTCAGGAAATCAGGGAAGTCCAGTGATAAATTATTCTAACTAAAACATTTATTTTAACAGCTTTTAATAAAACAACTTTATATTTTGGGCTCTTTTCCCAAAAGAGCAGAAGGTTGTTCCTGTCCTGTAAAGTCTCCTCTTGTAGTCACTTTCAACTAAATTTAGGAAGTATCTTCCTGAATATGAAATATCTGCTTTATTGAACCTGAGTAACAGCACAGTTGAGGAGAGTGGAATGGTTTTAAGAGAATCAGTCAGAAAGAAAGTTAAAAGAAGAAAATGTGAGTTTCCCTTGCAATATGGCATTTTTGTTTACCTAAAAAGCTAACAGGTGTATCAACAGGAAGTTTCATAGAGGTTCATAGACCAAGTCCAACTAACTGAATCTAAAATCACTGAAAAATCACTGCGGTATTTTAGGAAACACATTGCCAGTCTGGGATTTTAAACCTGGGAACAACACACATGCCCAAACCCATAAAGACATTTCTTATATCACCATGAAACTTGTGGCTATTTCATCTGAAACAATCCTTTCCCAGACTGCATCCTTACTGAAAATTGAAAGTCCTCTGATTCTCCCTCATCCTTCTCTGTCTATAAATTTTATCTTTACAAAACAGAAACTCACACAGGAGAAACAGCCAGGTGGACTAGGTGACCAGTCAAACAGTTCAAACAGGGAATTTCAAATATTCAGCTTCACTAAATGGTTTGCAGACAATCATAAAGTGAAGCATTTTGCAAAACATAGCCAAAGGTCAAATTCAAAAGCAAATTTGTTTACAAGGAGAGAATGTTCTTTCTTTAATGACACTAAATGCTAAATTTAATTTCAGTGAAAACTGGTGAAACAGTAAGATAGCATAACTGGATTATAGTATTTGAAATATAATGAGCATGGGATAGTTTAAAAATAATTACATTCCTAAAAAAACCAATTAAATAAAAATAAGAGCTCAGGACATTATAGATTATAACAATAGCAAATGTATTTCAAAATTATTAACTTCTCTCTTCTTTCCCATTAGTAATTTTCTGTGTGTACCTACTTACAGTGTTCTCACGTGGCAGAGATTTAGTGCCATGCATTTCCAGGAGCTGAGCCATAGCTAGAAAAACTCTGTGGAGTTTAAATGATAAAAACAAACTCACCTTTACACAACAGAACAGTGGGCTTCTTCCAGGATCCATCAGACAGGAAATATGTGTTTCTGTGTTTTTTTTTTCCAACCATAACTTTAATGGCTGAAATCATGAAACACTGGACAAGCATCGTTAATGATCATTTTTTTGCAAAATAACCTGGTTGTGCTTCTTTTCTGTACTCCAAACATGGCTCACTGTTCTGAGCCTTCATTCCAGTGCAGAAACACAGAGCACAGGGGATGGGGTGCAGTGCTAGGTCATGAACAAAGAGTTCTCAGTTAAAGAAAAATCTCAGTGCTCCCATTCCCATTCTAAATTCATCCCACCGTGATGAATTTAGAATTGATGGGACCTCTCCCTGACAGATGTAATACTCTACAAAGGCTTTAATCCCCTTTCCTCCCATTGAATCTCAGAAATTCAAAGGCTGCTTAACCAGAAATCAAAATGCATCACTGGCCTGGGGTGGTGCAATGTATTTACAGCCACGCTCAGCTCGCCACGTGCTCCCCTGGGGATCTGCCAGCCCAGTCCTGAGCTCAGGGGATGAAAGGACAGCAAGGGGACATCCAACCCCCTCCTGGCCCAACACCTGTCCAGCTCCTGAGAGAGATCTGTCAGAGATTCCACTGCCCCCCTGGGCTTCTCCATCCCATCATGAGCACATTGATCACTGTGGCTCACCTCAATCTCTTTCCATGCAGCCTGAGCTCATTGCTGCTGCTCCCACTCCCATGGACACTGGGATTCTGCAGCAGCTTTCCAGCACTGTCCTCTCACTGTCCTGTTTCATGCCAGACAGAACCCCACTGCCAAATCACATTTTCTTTTGCTCCTGCTCTCCCCTGGTCTCCACTGGCCCACACTGGGTCTGACCAAGTGGAAAGGATTGTGCTGTGCATTTGGGTTTATTCCTCCTGGTCCAAATATTCCTCTGTTGTCCAAATGGCTGACACTGTTAGTTCATGTCCAGTTCAAAATGCATTAAAACCTACAGATCTTTCCTGTGAGATTGCTACTTAGTCATTACTCCTTTAGAATGCATACAGCTCAAATTTTTTTTCTGTTTAAGTGTAGAAACTAATATTTATTTTGATATTTGTTAGCTTTGTTTCTCTCTGAGAATAGTGATGAACTTCATTTCAGCTGGGCTTGGTTGAGCATTCCCTGGAATTACCTCAAATCAGTATTAAGCCAGTCTTAAATCAGGACTGGAATGTGCAAACTTGTGTAATGTAAAAGTCAAATCAAGTTCTGGTCTAAGCTAATACTACTAAGGAATATTAATTTTTTGTCTACACCAAATCTTTATGAATATTTGTTGACAAGATGGAAAGGTTTGTGAGATTCTGTAACTTGCATAAATAATTTTTCCTCCTTAAAGGTGAGACACAAGAACATAAACCACATAACAAATAAGGAGAAACAAACCTTTTTTCAATAAGGGGGATAAGATTCAATTCAGATGATTTTAGTCTAATATTGTTTGTGTATCTCCTAAATTTGGACTGGATTTACATTAACAATAAGTGATTGCAGTCTGCAATTTTATTATTACACATACATACACACATACTCATATATAGGTACACACATATATATATAAATATACATTGTCAGTATTTCTTGATTCACAATTCAGTGGAAGCCAACAATAAATTCCCATGAAAATGATGTTCAGAATGCATTGAAAGAATGATCTGTTAGCCAACACAGCTATAAGGAATTGTTAAAAGCAGCTTACAGACTATTGATGAATGTGACAATCACTCACAAGGCTTGACAACCATCAGCTTTCAGTGCTGTTTAAAGATATTCTTTAGTAAAGGTAGTCAACAAATTGATCTTTCAGAATTAAAATGTCTAAAAATACACTTTCATGCTTTGCTTTTTTAATACCTAAAATAGTTAATGGTAGAAGGCAGAATTTTAACTTAGAAAGGCTTATTTGTGAATATTTCTACTGTGTAATATTTATAGCTTGAACTGAATGCAAAATCCCAGTACAAGTTTTTGGAGCTGTGTTTGATGTGTTTGTGATGTGTTGATGTTTAAAAAATGCACAGGAAAAAATACTGCTAACCTGAAGTTTATAAAGATGCCTAAATAGTAAATAGATGTATGCAAATAAATATTTTTACCAGTCTATCAAAAAACTAAACATTTCATGGGATAATATAGACTGTGGTAACTGTTAATGCTCAAGCAGTTGTGAGGTCACCTACTGAAGTTCAAATATTTAGCACAGACAACGTGGGAATCCATCATTCTGGGACAGAGGGTTCTGATTTTTGGATTTCCCACAAAAGCCCATGCTCCACACCACAGACTGAACAAGCAGCACCAGGCTTTGCTCCCTGGTGTTGAATGTTTAACTCCACTGAGGAAAACTGCAGAGCAATTCAGTGACCCAAAGGAGAATGAGTGGCCTGGGATTTAATGTCTTCAACAACTTTAATAGATATGTTTTCAGTGTGTTATCTCCTTCAAAATTGTTTTAAAAATCATTGTTAATATTGTGTAATAGCCTGATAAGCATGCTTCTCTGTAACAACTCCTAGAAAAGTGCAGCTCTCTGCTGAGGCAGGGATTTTGTTCAAATGAAAACCAGATTATGCAAATTCTCTGTGCGGTCTGCTTCACCAAACCATTGTGTCAAAGACCCTGCAAAGCCCATTCCATAAAATCTCTTCAAGAAACCTCACACATATTATTATTCCTCAAGTATGTGCAACAAAGCTTCTAATATGTCAGGGGATGCACATGAAATCCTGGGTTTAATTAATCCCAACCATTAGACACTTCTAAGTGTCAATTTTTCGGGTATTCCTGTTCTGAGTTCAGATGTGAGCACCATGTGCAGCAGCAGTCACTGGCACATGGCTGCATTTTCCAGGCACTCTCTATGGAATGTGTAGGGGGGTTCCTTCAGTCTTCCAGCTGCTTTTTCCAGCTGTTTCTCTGGACAAGTGGAGCTGTGGCTCAGTTGAAGCCCATGCAGACACTCTGCTGTGGAGAAGGATCCTGCCCGAAAATCCAGTTGTCCTCCAAGGCCATCCCCCAGTTTGTCAAGGAGATCAAACTGTGGCTCTTTCCCACCTGCAGCCTCCATTTGGTTGCCAGAGAATGGCAATATTCCCTTTTAGCATGTTTTCATCTCATACTTCACGTGGCTTTGTGGAAATTGGCCTTGGGAGATAAACATAATTTTATTTGTTAGCTGGATGATGAATCTGGCTATGAAAAGTACCACACTATGGTTATTTTACTTAGATTTGACACTGGGAATATAAATAATTTTGAAAGAACTGCAGAATTGGCTGACCTTAAGTGCTTGACAACAGAGAAGCTTTACAGAAAGGAGAGACACGTGGCAGAGCTGTATGGATCACCCAGTGATGGTTCCAGTCACATAAAATACTTTCTTAGTATTTAATATGGCTGGAAACATGGCCAGCTGCAAACATGGGTGCACTAAGGAAAAAAGGAAAAAAGGAGTTAGGGCTGCAACACAAAGGGAATGTGCAATATTTAGACAGCAGCATGAAAACCACTCCTTTGGGCCATGCCCAAATCCTGTTAGGGAGCACAAATGAAATTTGTGTCTAATTTTAGGAGTCAGCAGGGCAGTTGAAGACAGTACAGAGAAAAGTTGTCAGGAGGTCTTCTGGAAGGAGTAAATGTCTTTAACTACACAGCAGCATCACTGGATTTCTTCAGGGGTGAGAGGCTTTCTGGAAAATGCATTAGTCAGAGACTGATTACACTTTAATTACATGCTTTTTGGAAATGGGAGGTCAAATTGGATGATCAAGTGAACTTTCCTGCCCCTAAGATGTCTGAAAATGAAATTTTAATGGCTAACTAATATAAAGAGTAGAAATGCATTTGATTATGTTCTTTTTTTTTCTTTTGTTTTTCTTGAAGCTGAAGTAAAAACAGAAAAGCTTTGAAGAAAAACAAAGTAAGCCACTCACATTTTATGTAGGATAAAGACAAAAGTATTTGCAGCATTGGTATCACTTAAGACATTGCACCTGACTGAGAGAACCAGCACAGGGTATTTTTCTTTCTAATACTTCACTATTTTCAGTGTATTTCTTTCCTCAGCTGTGCCAAGCATCACTTTATCTTCCTTCTTAGATGTTTTCCATTCTGTTTTCAACTACAGTGCCAGCTGTTCTAATAACTTAAAGTTATTGATATTTTGATGTCTGAGGCATCATTAGCAAGAGAGCTGATAAAGGTAGCAATGGCTGGGTAAGTGTCTGTTCTCTTAGAACCCTCAGAAAAAGGAAAAATAAATTTAAGCTTAAAGGGAATCTGCCTCATGATTCATGAGAGCACCTCAATGTCTAGGCATGTGAAGTGTCAGGATTTAGAAATACACAGGTGATAAGTAAAAAAGAGTAACTCTAATAGAGGGGTAGAAGAAAGAGACATTCTTTTTGGTGCCTTACTTGCATCTTTCCATTACTCTTCCAGGACTGGACTTCAAATTTATAAAGGCACGTTTACAGTGATTTTTTTTACAACTTTTTATGTCACTAAACCCCCTCTTAAAAGTTTTCAAAAATATGTGTCTGTTTGGATTTATTTTAAAAGAAATACTGAGCGAAGAGAATTGTCACAGAAGGTTTGTACCTCTACTGTGCTGTTACCATAACTATTAAAATCTTTCTCTGCTGAAAAAAATTAGCGCCCAACTGGACCTTTTAGCATGATGTCCTCCTTAATATTTCATTTTACAGTAATCTCTACTGGCAGAAGATCAGTTGCTCCAAAGACTTATCACATTATTAAAAATGGAACAACATGGAACAAAATCAGTTTTATTTGCTAAAAAGACAACAAAACCCCCCCAAAAAAACCACAAACCACAAAAAACCCAAAACAATCAAAACCCAAAACTAAGTAACAAACAAAAAACCCCAACCAAACAAAACCAAAACAAAACAACAACAACAAAAAAAAAAATCCCAAAACCTTAATGGCTTGTCCATAGGCATCCATGAGTTCTGCCATATTCAGGAATCTGAGTATTTATCCCAGATTTTCCCTGCCTGCCTCTGGGGTGAATTCTCATTCCTCAGTCTTCTTAAACAGTAATGAAAAATTTACTGGTGGCCTAAAATTTGGCTGTTGTGAAAGAGCATTTGTGGAGCTGTAACATTTTGCTCTCCCTGGTGGGGATAGTGGGGCCTGCTTGCCTCCAGCTGTCAGTGTAATGCCATTAATCAAGCTCAAGTCACACAAGTGCTCAAGACTCTCAGTGCAGAGATTCTGTTTGTAGTGCCAAAATATTTTTAAGTGTTTTACAAATAAATGAAAACTAGTTGAAGTTATAAAAGATCAGAAGCCTATTAGATTTCTGCCTAGTCAAGCATGCACTGAAATGAATATAAACAAGGTAAAGGACTGATAGAAATCAAATAATTTTACTGAATTTGGGGTGAGTTCAGTGTTGCATTCAAACCTCATTCCATGCTTGCACAACATTCATTCTCTAATAGCACAACATTTGCTCTGTTTGTACTGATTCTGAGTATTTCTCTAATATTATTTGTTTTCCTAACATCAAGTCACCAGCTTTAAAAGGATCACCTCTGCTGTCAGCCAGAGTTTGGTGGTTTGAATAAACCTCCAGACAGACCAAGCTCCTTTTTTCCCCAGCACAACTGAAAGTAAAGAAACTGAAACAAAACAGCTTTAAAGAACAACCAGGAAAAAAATCCCTCTTGATTTGCAGCCAATTAGTGATTCTGGTGGGTTTGCTTTTTCAAAACATTTGGAAATGGCAATGCTTAAAGCAGCACAGAGGACTGCTTTGCATGAACCCTTGTCTTCAACTTTCTGAATGCTGCATGTAGCTCAGATTGTGTTTGCAAGGTAAAGTTAAGAAAAAGCTGAAATATAACCAGGTGATGGATGTACTAAATTATAGGAGGTGGTTTCCTTAGAGATGTTAATAAGTGGAATGCAGTCCCTGCTGTGGGGCTGAGATGCTGGCAGCATGGCAACAGGAGGAAGGCAGTGCTGGGAGGAGGAGGAGGAGGAGGTCGGTGTTGGGAATGAGCAGGGATGGAGATCACCTCTCTGGAGGCTCCATCTGAGCTCATCTCCCAACCTGGCTGGTGGGAGCAGGGAGAGGGGCAAGGAGCTGGTGCTGAAGCAAAGCTCCATGCTGAGAGTGGAACCCTCAGGTGAAAATGTCTGGGTGGGTAAGGGTTACTGCTGCTCTGGGGAGGCAGAAAAATGACCCCAGGGCTCCCAGGTTTGCAGCACAGAGACCTTTCTGAAAGGCAGCATTACAGGATCATTGATATTCCAGCAGCTCATCCTCCCTAGATCAGGGCCTACTGTGCTAATTAAAATAAAATCACAACTCTGAGGTGCTTGCAGTCTGTGTAAAGTAAGTAGGTGAATGATGGGTAAATAAAAGGTGACTGTCCCCCTTTGACAGAGAGGGGCCTTTTTCACCCTGGCACAGGTCAATGCCAGCTGCAGAGCTGTGCAGGAGGTTTTTAACCTCTTCTTTAAGAGGCTTTCCACTGGGTCTTGCCCTCGGTGAGAATGGGAGCACAGAGCATTAGGAGGGGAGATCTTGGGCAGAATCTCCAGGCTGTGCAGCCAAGTGGCAGCCATAAATCATCCCCATGGCCCTCCAATATTTAAAGCACTGTGTTTGCTTACTGGAAAGTCCTGTTTGATTTTTTTTCCCCCTAACCTTTCCACAATAGAGACTTAATTTCTGTAAAAATAGGATTCTGGGCTGTCTCCCTGGCATAGGTTATCTGATGGGAGAAGCATGTGGCTACTTCAGCATTAGCTTATCATGGTCAGTTACTAGTGGGGATCTATCACTGGCAAAACTGGAACATCTCTCCACATAGCTTCAATTCTGAAACAGGAGATGGTTCATATTAAAAAGTAGAATTCAGCTGCAGTTCTATAAATGTCTTCTGAATTCAATGTGAATGGCTTTTCCCACTCAACAGGTTGAGCTTTATAATTGTGGGTGCGTCATTGGTTTTAAATATTCCTTTTGTCCCAGTTTCTGAAAGAAATACTTTATAGTTCAAGTAATGTGAACATTGGGTTCTTTTCAGAGAACAATGAGTTGTCTGAAGAAAGCTGGTGCAAATTGAGGCAGATGAAGGAACAATTTTCTGCTGTTCAGACCTTTTGTGTTTTGGAGAGGAAGCTCAAGCTTAGGTCATGTGAAATCTCAATTTCTTTGTAGGCAACTTACTCTGAAGCTCTGGGCATGAATGGGGCAGGTTCCAGTGCAGCTCTATGGAAGTCAGTAGGTGTCTATTCTGTACCAGCACCAGAAATGCAGAAGTTTACTTTAATTCCATTGATTATTGACTTTTTCTTTCTCAGTGTAAGAGGTATTTGTTAGAATATGTGTCATACACTAATACAGTGATGGGTACCCTAAAACCTGATTTATCTATAATCCATCATTCAGAAAAGAGTGGAAGCTACACAGAAAACTTGGGTTTAAAAGTAACTTTTCCATTGTGCTTGTAATGGCAAGAACAAATCTGTCACAATCTAATTGCTTCCTATATCTGTGCCAGGATTTTTCTGACTTTATATCTCATAGCAGGTCCCTGTTTCCATAAATAGAAATAATTTGCTTAAGCACTTTCCTTCTGAATACTTTATTATTCAGCTCACTGTCTGTGTTGGTTTTCATGAAGTCTTAATCAGATATATCAGTCTCTCTCTGGATTGCCTTTTAACTATTCCATATTTGTGCTTTTTTTAACTTCCCACAGGATTCCAGGTAAATTTTCTAGTTAAGGGTTTTATTCTTTAACTTTCAAACTTTGTCAAATGTTATTTCTCTGAAAAAGAAAACACCAATTTCTGTGTTGTAGGTGCTGTGATGCAGCAGCAATGAGCACAGGCACTGGGAATATTTTCCTGCTCCAAAATGTGAAGTAAAGGATGTGGGTTGGGCTCACCAGACATTTTTTTCAAACAGTGTTAGGAGTTAGGAAAGGAAAATTAGGAAACTGATGAACTGGTAGATGGGGTGGACTTGGCAGTGCAGTGTTAATGAGGATGGATCTTAGAGGTCTTTTCCATCCTTATCTGTTCCACAATTGTGTGGTTTATTCAGAATGTGATCCTCAAGAGGATCATACTTAGGGCTGACCCTAACGACTGCTCAACATCCTAAAAATGCTTGTGTGCTATGCAGAGGAACTTTTATAATAAAACAGAGAATGATATGTGGGGAAAGAAAGAAAAAGGGGTGGGGGAACAACTTGAAAGGGACAGAGGGAAGAAGGAAGGGGAGCAGATGGAATGGTGGTTTTCTTTCAAACATGTGCTGACCATCATTGCTGTCAACCAAAATTTTTGGGAAGATCTAATTTTTGGCTTTATCTTGTGGAATTCAGCTTCTTCCCATGGAAAAGTAACACAGCTCTACCAAGTGTCTGAGACAAAGATATTTTGATGGTCTCCAGGTCTCTGAGTATTGTTGGTGGAAGTTTAAAGTGTTCATTCAGAGATATTCAGCCACTAAAGAGAGTTGTCCTTGCTCGTGGTTTTGTGCTGCAATTGATGAACAGCAGTTTATCTTGTCCAGGGTGAACTGAGCACAAAATCAGGCTGTGGGTAGATCAAGCAGCAGCTCTTTGGTCAGACTGATCAATAATCTCTTTGTCTTTCTTTGCACTTGGATGGCTGCACTTTTGTATTTTTCTCATCTCATTCATAGGTTGGGAACATTTTGGAATCAGCTGCGTGTGACAAAGAGCTGGTTTGTGTTTGGGATGGGTGTTTATTTATCTGTGCTGCTAATATTTGTGCTTCTAGAGCAGCAGGATGGAAATGGCAGTGGTAGCAATAACAATATACTCAGATCTGGAGGGGGATCATATGCATTAAATCTGAGTGGTTTCCATGCTGGATGTATGACTAGATCCATCTGTTCAGAATGCAGCTCGTGTATGGTGTTGTATTCCTTTTCAAAACCAGGGACCAAGCTGACACCATTCACACTGCTGCTTCATAATAAGGTGTCACATTATCCTCCTCCAGCTATTTCACACCTCCAGCTATTCCCTTCAGGAAGATTCTGAAATGAAATTAGTGTGGGGGTCAGGAAAGATTATCATGGTAAAGAAGCAATGAAAAATGTTTGAAGGAATGTTAACCAGCGCTTTACACCTTTATTCCCTGAGGCAGTGGAGGGATCACACACAGCACACATTTATACCAGCTCAACACAAATCATTCACAGTGGCCTGGGCATCACGTTGAGAAGAAGAATGGAAAATACATAACATACATAAAATTATAATAAACTATCATAATGTGGACAAAACTGAATCCATCAAGGCAGTCATTCTCACATATTCCAGTGAGCTGTTCCTCCACTCCTCACTCAGGAATAAATGTCAGAGCCCTGGAGAGCTGCTGAGTGCAATTTGCCTTAGGTAGCCCTGTACCTGCCATTTTCTCTCCCAATACAAGCAGGTGCCTCTCCAGACCTGCAGACTCTGCCAGCTGCTTCTCTGCTGTCAAAATGACTGACACGACAGAATAATGCAATCCATGGCTTCAAGTCTCCTTCACTAAACAGTCCTCATTTCCAGAGCAAACTCATTTAGGGTTTGTTATAAGGCATTGAAAGATTTTCTGTAATTCTGCAAATCCAGACCATCTCCTAGTGGATAGGGGTGCCACCCCTTAGGTCAGTTTGTTCAGTTGGTCCAACCTGTCCCTGAACATTTCCAGGGATGGGGCAGCCACAGCCTCTATGGGCAACCTGTTCCCAGCCTGGGAAAAAGAGGTGTGGCACCTTTATTTAGATAGGAGGTCAGAAATGTTGTCTCTCACCTAATCATAAAGCCATTTCACCTCTGTATTTAGCAGGATATGGAGGTTTTCAAATTTCATCTTGTTCCTGTAGAAATTGCAGTCTGAATATTTAATGGTATTTTTTGTCAGAATTAAAATATGCTTAGAAAAGAAACATGTAGCTTTAACAATCTGGTGGTTTCTTAGCAAAAATTCCCAAAAACCCAAACCAAAACGAAAAAAAACCACCCCACACACTCACACAAAAAAATCCCAAAACCAAAACAAAAAAACCAACTCACAAACCCACACAAGCATCAACTTACACATATTCAAACCAGTTGCAATGAACTTGTAGGTCAGGGGAATTCCTTTATTCCTTGAGAGCCATTTCAGTTTTGTTGTCATAAAATTAGGGTTGGGGTTTTTTAATTGATCTTATTTCAGCAGTCTTGTAAATCTTATCAGGTGGTACTGGAAGCCTAATTCATCAGTGCAAACAGTGAAGTGGATTTTGTTTATTTAATTATTAGGCTCAGGTTTATTTGTTTGGAAGAATTAAACACACATAGGGAGAGAAATAAAATCGCATGTGAGGATTTGGCCTACTGGCTCCCATTAACTTCAATAGGAATCATGCAGCCAAAGCCACAAATCCCACTTTAAATAGATACTGGGGGGAGATTGGGCTTAATCTGGGCAATGAACCTGAAACCATAAAAATGTCAAGCCTTTTAAAAGTTTTGAGGTAATAAACATAAGAAATTAGACAAAGGTGTGATGTTGGTGCAGGCTGTTTCCTTGTGACAAAAATCTCATTTTAGCTTTATCTTTCCTGTGTCATTTAAAGCTTCCCTTCCATGAGGCTGGTGGCAAAGTGGGGGTTTATAATCTCCTTTTCACAGCTGTCATGCACAAATAGATACATGAAAATGTCTTGTGTTTATCCTGTTGACAAGCTGCAGCTGGACTGCAGATCACAGCAGGTATTACAAGTGAGCAGTGTGTTCATAGCTATATCTTACATCTTTAGAAAAAGGATTATGCAAGCCCTTAACTTCAATTGTACTGGGATTTTTTTAATAATTCAGAGCTTTGGTAGAGTCAGCAAACAAACTGAGAGTATTTAATATGACAAAGAAGTGAGATTGTGTCCATTTCTTGACCTTCTAGTCTACCTGATCCATCCTTCCCACTCCTGTATATAAACACTGAAGTAAAATATGCTGTCTAATGGAAAAAAAAAAACCATCAAGGTAACTAAAATATTTAGATGGGAAATTTTCAGACAGGATGCAAAACATTTGAGATATTTTTCAGGTTCTTTGAATATTTACTTCTACAGTTTTTATGCTGGTATCTAAATTCCTCCAAGTCTCTTTCTTTCACTGCCCTAAGATTTGCAGTAGCTACTTTTAGTTTTAACTCCATTGCAGAGCCTTAAATATAAATCTTGTTTATTTTTCTGCAGGTCTAGCTCCTCTAAGAGCAGTGTTACAGCTGCCCTAAGAGAACAGTTACAGCTTTTTGGTAGCATGTGCTTTGATGAGGCTCTGCAAGGCTCCCCTGCAGGGAACTGGGGGTCACTGTGTGGGCACCCCTGGAACCTGCCCTGCTCAGGCAAGGAGCAAAGAATTGAGATGTTTGGATCATTTTTATGTGAACTGTTGGCTCCTGGACACATTCTAAATAGAGAAAGGACCAAGTTGACTTAAAAGCTGTGTTTGCAGGCAGTGTGAAAAACTGAATACAGGTGGGCAGTTGCCACCTTCTGGCAGTAAAGCTGTTCTGTCTTCCTCCTGAAGGGAAGGATGCTTCACCATAAGGAAAATTTGGGATATAAAATAAAAAGTGGTAGCAACAAAAAGCTGAAAGCACCAAACTGTGGAAAGCTCTATTTTCTTGCTCACAAGCCAGGCCTTGTATTTGCAGCTGAAGAGAAACTTAAAGTTATTTAAAAACCCTCATCTGCCACTAAGAGTGCCTTCAATGTGCTGTGTACAGCACAGAGATACAGAGCAAGGTGCCACCCAGCAGGAGCTGCAGAATGAACAATAAATGAACAGATGAATATAAAATCCCTGACTTACCCAGCACACCGTGTCACCCTGCACGTGTGTGCTCAATGTGGCAAGCCAGCCCCCCACAATAAATGTAAAAATGCTGTCTTGACATCACAAATGTTGTCAATACACAGCCAGGCTTTACAGCACTCAGTTCTACCAGCTTGCCTTTACCAGCCTGTCAGGTGCTTGGGGTTGTTTCCTTCTGTAATTACTTTGGATGCCACTTGATGAATAAATGGAAGGAGACTCCTACTGACAGTTAAATCTGAAAGTTTATAGCATAATGCATTGTTCTTGGTAAATAATTAAATACAAAGAAAAGATAGTGAAGCAAAGAATTTGTGATTGCTAATGAACGATGTGCTCAGGCTGTGTTTGACTTCCACGTGTACACCCCAGGCACCACTGGGAGATTACATTCAAAATTCATTTGCATTCAAAGCAAGACCCATGTAGGTGAGAGTGACTAAATTCAGAATTGCAATGCACATCTGTTTGTACTTGGCAGGCTGCAGTCCCTGAAATTTGACTGATTTGGGCTGTGCCTCTCATCCAGGGCAGAGAAGCACTTGAGCAGTTCCTTCAGAACTTGTCCTTGTTTTAAATTCCTGCAAAGTGGGCACAGAGTCTGTCCAGAAGCTGGAAGAATGGGCTTTATTTCAGGAACTGCAGTAGTCACCCATTCCTGTCCAATCTCCAGGAAATCATTTCACCACAGAAGCCAGTTCAGATTTTTATGGCAAGCAATAACTCTTCCAGACTTTTGGCCTCCTCAGAAATGTTTATTTCCTTCTCAAGCTTTACACCAGCTATTGCTGGACCCTAAGAGATGGTTTGCCTTGTGCCATTAATAATTTAAAAAGCAGATAAATAGGCAGAGCAACTGCCATGAATCATTTGTTAAGATTATTTCTTTGTGGCTCTCTAGCTAAAAAAAATCCAATATTTGGATTTTTGGCATGTTTTAATTTATCAGAAAAGATTTGGGTGCAGGAACAAATAGTGATGTTATTCTTCCAACAGAGCTGCTGAGAGGAGCAGTGTGAAGGTGAGAATGTTTGTGGTCACCAAAGGGTTTCCCTCATCTCACCAAAGAGGTTTCAATCCATCAGACTAGAAGGACCAAAATTTTGTAGGTTTTTGGTTGATTTTGTTTATTAATACCATTGGAAGATCTCCTCATTAAAAGGAAATGTAGCCTTATTTTTCTGTACAACAGCACAAATTTAGGGTAAATTAAGTTAACAGGGTTTTTTAATGAAAATTTCATAACCTTATTTTTTCTGTTACTGATAGGTTGTACAAAGCAACATCTCATAATACCATTAGAGAGTAGACTTAAGGATGAATAGGCTCTAAAATTCTCTACTTTGAACTTTCTTTTCTGTTTATTTTAGCTCCTAGCATGTGCTTCTAACCTTAATTTTTCATACAGTTGTTTTGAAGTTATGTGCTGCATAGTCTGTTTGTTAAAACTGGCTTTGGAATCAGATCTATCAGGGGATTTCTTTAAAATGATTCCCAGATTTATTTTGTTTTCTGTTTTGAAGACTGCCCCGAACCTCTCTGCATTACCCATAAACTGAAAGCACTGATGGTCCCATTTCACCCCACTAAACCTTTGTTTTCATGAAATTGAAGCCCAGCTTTCCCCTGCAGAGCTGGCAGGTGCTTTAGTGACTTTAAAAGAGCACCATGTTCATAGACTTTGGAGATATTTGATGCTTTCCTGAAAATCAGCCCCAGATCACTGCTTAGGTTGTGTTTCTGATGCACAGCTTTTGTCCCAATGCTTGAATTATAATTTAGCTGCTCTCTAAACCTTTGTCCTATGAAAGCCATCAATTCCCTGATCACTACAAACCAGGATATTTTTCCAGATCACACACAACCCTTCCTCAGTGTGTGTGCCTGTGATCAAAATGTGAATCTTTGGCAGTCTTCTTGCAAGCTCTGAGAATTCCTTAGCAGAGGTGGTAAAAGGTTTAATGCAGCTTTAATGCTCTCTCATCAATCCTCATTTGGTAAATATTCAGGAGACATTCTTTTTTTGATGGTTGAACGACTCTAGAACAAACATCTGGTTGAAACAAATCTTGCAGTTTTCATTTTGTCATCAGTTTACAATCAATTAGGGACAGGCTTTTACCCTTTTCAATGCCCAGTGTCCATTTTGGCTCCTATTGCAGTATCAAAGAGCTATTTTTTTTTTCTGTAAACTTTTTCAGAGTTTCTATTTCACAAGATGGAAATGTTATCAAGGATGCCAATAAGCTTTAACTCAATTTCTTCAGAAGTGATAGTGCATGGCTGCTCTATATAATAAACTCCAAAGAAACATTCCATCTTATTTACATTTAGCCCTACACAGAGAATTTATATGTTAAACTTAAGGGACTTTTCTTTCCTCTAAGACAAGAACCTCAAGGGTGAGAAGGGACCTGGATTTCACCTGGGATTTTTTTCCATCATGTCCTACAGGTTTCTTTCCTGCACATGAGGTATTTCATTTAGCTAGCATTATACTTTGAGTGGATGCAGCTTTTCTGAGCTTGAGGCCTTCTCTTTTCATATTAAAAATATTTTCTTCATGTTTTTACAGTACTGAGCTCTGCCCTGCACTTTACTGAGCCCTGCAGCAGGTTAGGGAGTTCCCCTGGCTCTGTGGCTCTGACTCCCTTCAGGTTCATTCCTTATGGAATTTACAAAGCCAGTCCTGGGAGTCTCTGTTGCCAACTTGAGCATGGGGCCATATAAAACACAGACGTGCATGTTAGCAGGAGTAAAACCCAGGAGCCTTCAGCACAAAGGAAAGTCAATTTATCATGCAAAAAAATAAGAATACAGACTGGGATTAATTAGTGGACATTGAATGGATTAGAATCTGCCAAAACCAGGACTGCCAAAAGTTCTGTACTTTGGCTTCAGGGAACAGCCATCCATATGGAAAAGAGAGGGCTTCAAGTTTTATGTTCAGGTGTGTTTTATACCTTTGAAGATAATATTTGCATTTAAAAACAACAATTAAAAATCTATGGCGAAGACTAAGGAATCCTGAATGGGACCTGTTAATCTGTTAATTCTGTTTTTCAAAAATGAAAACATCCAGCTGTAGATGTGTAAATGAAAAATAACAAGGCAGGAAGTTCATCACAGTGATTAATCACCTGTCACTCATTTAAAACAGTGCAAGACCAGCAAGAATTCAGTTATTCAGAAGGCGTATTTCTGATTATTGACCTTAATTTTGGTTTCAAACTCATGTTTTCTGAGGACAAAAATCTGATTTCTTATCAGCATTTAAACTGACTGTGCTATAATGAGAGCTCCTCTAACCCTAAAACTCAGATAGGATCAACAGACAGCCACAGTGGTTAGGAGTGTTAAGTAGATATTGCTGTAAATAAAAGGTAGGACAACCTGCATGTGGCAATAAATTTCTTCATTATTTTTTAATTCAAGCACTAATTCTACTTGGAAGGGGGCTCAGTGTGTTCTCGAGTCTCCATGTGCAATAGGATACAGTAGCATCAAGGTTGAAAAAGACAAAGAAGTTTTTACTCTTCTAATTTATGTGAAGCAGTTTGAGCAGTCTTGTGAGATATTACACTTTAGGCAGAATAAAATGAATTATTATAACATCCACTTCTGTCTGGGGAGGTAGACAGCATCAAAGCATAAATAAGATCATGTATGAGGATGAATTCACTTATTCACCTTCAGATACATCATCAGTGGTCAGATTCAACACACACATTCAAAGGAAAATAATTCTGATATGTGTTGGTTTTGCTGCTGTCCCTGTAAGGCAGACAGTGTTTCATGAATACAATAAATCAAAAGCAGGGCTGCATTTTAAAGCAAATATTTATTTGATCATTTCAAGAAATGGTTGTGGTCTATTCAAATGGCAGTGTATGAATATATTTAGAAACTTCTGAATAATGTGAATGAGAATTAAAATTTTTTAAAAAATTACCATCTACATAGCAGCTGGACAGAGGAGTCAGCTCTCATTAGTTTCATTTGCACCAACAGAGAGATGGACAGTGATTCTCAGCCCGTTCTGTACTGAAAATGTGATTTAAAATTACTTTCTTTAGGATACTGAAAGGAAGTTTAGGGAATTTTAGGGGTGGAAGTTCAGGGCCACCTCATTTTCCCTGCTAATTCATGGCATTTTTCATGAGTGTTGCTGGCAGAGCTCTGCCTTAGGGTGCACTGCTGAGAGAAACTCGGTATTAGAAACTTCCCTACCCCAGGAGGGATCCCATGCCATGGAATCACTCCTTCCACACTTTTATCATGTTGCAAACTGCCTGCTCTGAGCAGGTGAAGGAGCAGCTCCTGTTTGCAGCTCCCTCTGTTACTTTCTCTGACAATTCAGCTGGTGCAGAGGGGAGCAAGCAGAAGTCAGCAGGCCTAAGACTAAAGAATCTTCCAGAGCCAGCACAGGAGCTGCTTTCATGAAGTACAGCAGGATTAGTCTGAGCTGATATCATAGTCTGACTTTGCTATAGTAACCATTTGCTAAGGGTTTGGTGTTTCAAGCAGTCCTGGAGGGGTTCCCTTAAAAACAAGGCAAGACCTTTGCTCATCTCAAACTCTGCAGCTGCAGTGAAATGGACTGCAGGGCACAATAATGCTCCAGCTTCATCAATGTTATCTGACAGCACCATCATTATGGCAACAAAGGGCCCCCTGCTCCAGAGTTATGTTTTATGTGGGCAGTGCTGGAGTCCTATCTCATTTCTCCAGTCTCCAGGTAGTGGTTATGATGAATGGGTGGCAGCAATCCTAAATTCATCATTATTATAGCGTGCTAATGCAAATAAAACCCTGTAAGGACTGTGGGTCTCCAGGAGATGCCCTGCTGCTCTTTTGTTACTGGAAAACACCTTCATGGCTTGGTTTCTGGGTGCCATCCTTTCTTGGCAAAAAGAAAAATTAACCAGATTAAATCTGAATGATGCTGCAACTACACATCACTGCCATTTTACAGAAAGGTTTGAATTTCATCTCTAGCAATTTCAGTCGGGTTAGAATCATACAACACAAAAAGTGCTGCTTACAGACATGGTGTATTACATTTTTCTGCTTTACAAAATTAAAAAGAAAAGGCTCTAATTGTGGAAGTTCAAGAGAATCTTGGGCATAGATTTTAGAGAGAATAATAAAAATCATATCCTCTGCTAGGTTAACTTTTTGCTGTAAAATGTCAAATGTTTGAAGCTGCTCACAACCTAGAGCCTGAGAATAAGTCCTGAGGGAATGAATTAATAAGCAGATGGTACAAGTAGAACTCTGAAAACTGAAGGATGCTTTCCAATGTCCCTGTTTAATTCACTTGGCTTTGTCATGAACTTCATCAAGAGCAGGACTCAAGTTCTGGCTGTTACTATTCCAGCACCAACAAAGATCCTTAACACCTGAGTTGCTTTGAAGAATTCCAGCAGTTAGGAACTTCAGGCAGTTAGGAACTTCTATCAAGGCATTTCAGTCCTTGATAGAAAAATAATCAAAAGCAAAACACTGAGATTAATTTATTTGGTAGCTGTAGCTGGTGGATTATAGATTTGTTTCTTTTTCCCATGGTTTTAAGTATCTTGTATATGCAGCTGATCATTTGAATTTTTTTTCAGACTGTAGAGGATTAGCAAGAGAAACAAAAGTATGAAGTTTTTAAATTAAAATTTTGTTGCGTATCTGTGCATATCACTGAATCACTCAAAGGAAAGAAAGCATAAAAGTGTCAGAAAAACACGTGGAATTGTTTTATTTAATTAAAGTGTATGCACATAAGGAATTGAGATATTACTGCAGGCATGATTAATATCTGACTATATCTATTTACTGTTATTTGTGGTGCCACGCTCCTCTCCATATTGCTGCTATTTGGAAAAATGACATCTGAAACAAAATCTGCCTTCAAAAGCATAGAAATTACATTTCTGTATCTGAGAGTCCTGACCACTTTGTGTGAAGTCACTGTTCCATCCACAGGGGCCTTTTTCCCACCTTCATCAAAGAGATATTAAGAATTATTTTTGTTTGCAGCATTTTCATTCTCACAGCAGCTGTAGTCAAAATTTGCTTCCTGGTGACAGGGGGTTGTTTTTTATTTGAAAATACTGGAATGTGTGTCTGTATTTCTTTAGCTACCTGATTTTAGAACTGTCTAGCTGGTAATGTATGCAAATTAATTCTTTGTTAAAAGGAAAATTTCCAATCCAATAACAATAACTCCAGTGGAAATGAAGGAGTGGTTTGTTGCCTTGAACTTCTGGGGGAATTTGGCCAATTAATTTTCTTAGGCAACATTACAAACTCAGGGAAAGAAAAAACATGCTTAGATAAATGAAAGTCTGTCACAGGCCACAGCACTAGTGTTGAATTGGACAATTAATTATGTATTTTGTGCACATCATAAATAGTGAGCAGCTTGAAGGATGATGGCTCAATAATACAACTAGAAGGAGCTCAGAGTGAATTTTTTATCCATACTTCTCCCCTGTGACCCTTGCTTCACCCAGTGTCATCCTAATGATGTGAAAAAAGGATCACAGTGCCAAGACAGCCAAACCTGCTGCCTGTTCTGACTGCCAGGGCTTTTTATCACCAGGGAAATTGAATAACTGGATGTGGTCAAATGCAGAAAAGCAGGGGTGAAGTCCCATTGTGCACAGCTCATGGTGCACAAGCATGCTGTCCCATAATATCAGTGTGTCTGCAGGAACTCTGTGGTCTCCTGATATCAGAGAGGTGATTCCTGCTGCTCGTGTCCACAGAGTTTAGGGATGCAAGGCTGAGAACTTGCCCTGTAAACAGAGCCTCACTTCTAAATGTGATTGCCAGGAGGGGCTGAAACAGCTAAAAGTGAACTTTGCACTTTTTTCTCTGTATCTCTCTGTGATGTTTTCCTTTTGCCTTGACTCATTCTGAGACTTCATTTGGGTGTCATTGTCCAAGAGGAGGTCTGCTCTGTCCTCTGAACACCCAGATCTCACTGAGCTGTCTCAAGCCAGGCAGCCCAAGCAAGGATTTGCTGTAATGGAGGTGTTCAGTGCTCAGAGCAGGCTGCTCAATCTGCCTCTGAGGGGCTGAGGGAACGTGTCCCAGCTGCACTGAGCTTTGCACTGCACTGGCTAACTCAGAATTAACCTGCCTGCATGAACTTCAGCTGCACTTTGGGTTGTGGAACAGATATTCCTAAGGGCTGCACTGTGCTACTGAGTGCATTTTTAGGTTCTTTGACAGCTGTAAACACCTTAAACTAAAGTTTTGTTAATTTTAACAGGAGAAACAATGTGGCTGAAAAGTCCTAAAGCCAGTGCAAACAGAGTTTGCTGCTCCTGAATGGCAAATCAAGCAAACCTGAGATCCATAATACCTTCTAAAATTGTCACTCTTGAAAACACAATCGTATTTTAATCACCCTTTTTTCTGTTGTGTTTTTCTTTTTTCTGGATGAAATTTGGCCAAATGTTTCTTCAGGAAAGGAAATATTTAGAGCTGAAATTTGAACATTATTCTTTAATGAAAACAAGGCTCCTAGAATTTCATCTGATTTTTGCTTCGTGCTTGGTTTTATCTTATAGTGCTGCAAACTGAAAAATGCACATCCCAATAATCACATCCTTCACTGCTTTCATAAATAATTATAAGGAAGTTTCCACTCTCCAGTATCAGTTCAGCTGAAAAGGAGAGCAGCAAATCTGTTAAGGATAAGGTAAATATTTGAGGAAATGGATGTGCCATTGCTTGGACTAAAGAAAAAGGTAATAACACTGCTAAATTGCCCTTGCCCTCATCCTCAAAACTCTCCATCAATGGGCAGAAGGGAGAGTTGAATTCCAGCTCATAAAACTTGTGCTTAGCAAGAAATGTTTTTTGACCCCTTAAGAGATTCCTGTGCTTAAAAATATCTGGTTTTACTGTGTTTTTTTGCCATGTGTGACAAGAGAATGGGGTGAAACTGCAATCATTGGGGAACATCTGAGGTGATCTTGTGATCTGGTGGCAGCTGGAGGGAGAATCATTTGAGATCAGTCACTTCAGCCTCAGGGAAAGTCACCTAACCACAGTCACAACTCTTTTTCCTCTTCATTGTGTCTCTCCTTAGACTGCCTACCCTATAATAAAATTCTAACCCTTTTTTTGACTCTTGCACAAGGTTTAGAGGGTCATTTGGGACTCTTCACTCAAAATAGATGGGCAGGGGCCACCTCAGCAGATAATTAGGATTAGATCAGGTAAAAACTTAAATTATTAGGACTGTGTGCACGTTCCTCAGTGGAAAACAGGGGCAGGTTTGTTTCCCAAGCTGAACCATGCCTGGATCTGTGTGGTTGTTGCAGCAGCTGGTGGAGAGAGGAGCAGGGACACACTGTGGCTGTCCTTGAGATGTTCACCAGGGCCTGACTCGTATCCACTGCCACGTCCTTCCCACTGTTAGCATTCACAAACACATAATCATGTAGTGATTATATGCGGTGCTTTTTTATTAAGAGCTCTGGGAATTAGGGTATTACAAATCTAATTCTGACCATACATTCGAGGTGAAGGTGTTTTATACTCTATCGTTACATAACTTTCATGTTAATTATTAAACTTACATTGTTCTATTGTATACATAGACATAGCCCCCGTTAAATTTCCAACATACTTTCTCATGACTCTTCTTATGGTTATATAATAATTATACTTAATTACTAAACAATCATCACATCTAACAATTATATCATTCATCATACTGCTTACGCAGGTGCAGTGATCTGAGCAAACACAAAGCCTGGCATTTCAGAGTTCTATCTTTAACATTTTCAGGGCTCCACTATCACCACCACCCCATGCCCAGGTTCCCTTCCTGAATCCTCATCACTCATGCTGCAGGGTGGAGCCAGAAGCAGCCAGAGCCAGGGCTGGAGAGGAAAGCTCTGAGTGCCCTGGTCTGAGTGCAGCAGCTGCTCTCCATGCCAGGGTGGCAGAGGGGCTGTCACAGATGGCTCCTCCTCTGGCAAAGCCCACGCTGCTGTGTCAGCCAGGCTGTGGTGGCATGGCAGATGGCAGCAGTGCTCCTGTTGGGTTTCTCCAGGTCTGGGGACAGCTAAGGGAGCTGCCGCAGGTAGCTCAAGACTGCGTTGGGCAAAAATCAGAAAAAAAGGGCAGGTGAAAGTCTGTTTTGATGGTGTCCTAGTGAGTGTCAGGGCAAGTGGGAAAATGAGATGGCAGAGAGCAACGACAGCTGCATCAGAGCATTGCCATGTGAACGATAAACCCAGTGAATTTTTGGAAATGACGGGATGTTTTGTGGAGTTTTGAATGATGGCAACTCCTTACAACTCCTTCCCACTACCCAGAGCCCAGCTGTCACCACAGGGGAGGGCTTTAGGCCATTCCTCCCTCACGAGAACTTCTTCCAGTCCTCCTGCTGTGTCCTTTCAGAGGGTGCTATTCACCTGTACAACGGGGTTGATGACAGACAGAGGGTTTTTAGGGAAGGGCTGCTCAGCAGCCAAAGAGGTTCCAGAGGTGCCCTCTGAGGTGTGGCAAGGGCTGCCCACTCAGGCTGTGGAGGAGAGCCCTGCCCAGCTCCCCTGGGAACCTCTCCTTGTGGTTTGACTCCTCTGTGCTGGATACACAGCTGGGGATGGATGGGGCTGGGTTTGCTCAGACACGGGACAGGGTAAATGTTCGAGTACTTTGAGGGTTGTTACAAAAACTGCAAGATTTCATGAAGAAGCTTCTGGAGGCCTGTGCAGCTTTGGGCACGTTCACTACATCTCTGTGAGGAAATGGAAAAGGTTAAAGGCTTTTGCCTGAGCACTGCCCTGTGGTAATTACCCGTTTTGTTTAATTGATGACACCACACAATCATGCAGATTGTGTGTGTCAGACAAGGTTTAGCTACAGAAAAGGTGTTACGTTGGCATTTCCTGGCTACCTCTTTAAAAGCTATTTTTCCTGAAGCCTAAGGGGTTTTAACAATTTGTTACACATTCAGGGAACAAAGAAACCTTATGTTATCTGACTAGGAATCTTGAACTTTTTCTCATGGAATCTTGAATTTTTTCTCATTGTGTGAGTGATACAAGGCAGCTAACACATCTGCAGATGTAATATTTCCAATCATATTTTTTCCTTTTAAAATTTAAAGCTGGTTTTTAAGAAGGAAGATTTGTTTTTCTCCATTTTACATATTTTGAAAAAGTGATTTTTTTTTCATAGAGCATCATTTGCTTTAAAAAGTCACCTCTTTTTAATCTTCTGATCAATGACATCATGACCATTATCAATGATTCTATGTCTGTGTACAAAAAGCCAAACATAACCAAGACCATTGTTAATCCATATCTACTAATGATAAATGCCATTTCATCCAGCTTCAAAAAATACTATTTTCAATTTTCTTACTTAAAATCTCAGAACCACTTTACCTGAAAGGAAAGAAAGGAAAGGGAAGGGGTTAGGAATACAAGGGAAGGAGAATCTTTCTCTGTTTTCTATGTTATTTAATGACAATCATGAAAAATTCAGGAGAGAGGGAAAAATAAGATACTTAATACCTTTCTCATTTTCAGAAATCAAAATGAAACAAAATTTCCTCAGCTTCAGAATTCTATGATAGTACAATCAATGTCATTCAGGAAAATATTTGGCTTTTGCTGAAATTAATTTTTGAATGGAAAGCTAAAAATAGACAATGTGGTGGCTCAGACCTCTCCTCTCTGTCCTTTGCCTCCATCCCATCTTTGATAAATCATGTTTCCAACACAAAAGCAGCAGTTTTATTTCTGTTTGCTCTTCTGCTATTGTTACTGTAAAGCAACACCGGAAAAATGTAAATACTTAAATATAAGGAAATATAAGGAAAATTAAATACATAGATATAAGAAAAAAATTGGGCAAATTCAGATTTAGCATCTATCTAAACAATACAGTAAAATGCTCAGATCTGATACCAAGCCACCATTATGAAGGGTATATTTATGTTCCCAAATGAGTGTATTAATGACCTCACACTGGGTAAGGGTCTAGCCTGAATTATACCATCACTTTTCCAGGGAAACTTTTCCCACATAGGTACTTCTGAAACAGAAAAGAATTATATTCTGCCAAAACTATTCTCCTTTTTAACAAATCTACTAATATCTCCTTTGTCTTGCCTCTTATCTTACAGGAGGTCATAAAATATTTTGTCAGTGATTCATGAGAAATACATATTCCAAGTCGCCTCATTTCTGATTGTTAATTTTCTCCTCTGGGTGGAAGTGGGAATGCATTATTCTGTGCACTGAGACCAGGAGCAGTTTCCTGCCATTTAATATGTCCATTACAATGTGTCGTGGTGGAGGCAGTAATGGATGAAGATTGAGAAGTGCAGGAGTTTGGTGTGGTTAATTACAGAAGATGAGGTGATAATTCACAATTCATCCGAGCCACCCAGGGAAAATCGAGTGGCTGGAGCAAACCACCAGTTCATAGCTTGGATCCAGGTTTTGTAACCTTCACATGAGTTTACCTTCCTTTGTTTCCACTCTTCAGACATCTTTGTCCACACAAACACCCTGTTTATGATGACAGGACAATCACTGGAAAAATTACCTTTAGTGTCAAGCAGGAGGAAAAGGTTCCAGCCTTTTCTGGAGAAGGATCTGCCATATCCATTCCCTGTAATTCCCTTCCTCCTCATCTTCCTTCTCTCAGCGGGACCAGCAGTCTGTGCTTCCAGGAGATGTTTTTGTGCTGAATTTGTGGCTGGAAACCTGTTCTGAATCCTTCCTGAACAAGCTGTTGTTGGGTGTTGGTCTAGCCAACAGGCCATCTGTTTGTGCTCAGTGCTCCCAGCTGACAGCAGACAGGATCACAGGAAAAGTTCTCTTTTATAAAACCTGGAATAAAGTTTTGCTAGGTTTTACATAGGGAGTACAGTAGAGAGGAGAACTGAAAGCAGAATTCTGACATTTAAACCCATTGTCCTTCCACCTCAGTTTAGAGTGCTGTCTCACTGATTCTCTGCTTTGTGTGCAGGCCTGGATTTAGATAAAAACAGGGGAGAAAATGACAAGCTTATCAAAGTCTCTGATAACTTCCTGCCAGGTATCTCATACTGTTTTTCTTATTACTGTTCAAGTCCTTTCAGCTCTTGGAAGACCACCTGTGAAAAAACACTTATTTTTTCCTTCCTTTGAATTGAGCATTCGATTTTTTCAGCTTTTCTCTTAATCTAGTCGTTTCCTCTTGTAAAAGAATGCAAACCTTCCCCTGCTCTGTATCTTACCATGTAAATCAAGGCTTCACTTCCCACAAGTCTCTTGGTCCTCCTCAGTCCTGTTCAGCTAAAACACTTCTGGCTGTGGTTGCTCCCTCCACTCCTGTGGTTCGGCCCCTCAATAAACTCTGTCTCCTCCTGGAACTCGTGCTGACTTGTTGAAAAAGCATGAGGCAGGAGCAGCCCATGGGTTTTAAACACTGAGAGGACCCATCTCCTTCAGAGATGACCTTTGCAGCTCTGTGGTGTGGGAGGGCTTTGCCCACCCTTTCAGAGTCCCCACGGCCAGGGTGAGCAGCACAAAAATCAATGTGCACAGGCCCAGTTTCCCTCACTGACCAGTTGTGTGCGTAGAAAATAAATGCAAACAAATATTAACTTAAAGGTTGAGATGTGTGAGGAACTCAGGAAGGTCAGAGTGGGGTTTGATTTATTTAATCTACATTTTGTAATAGACTTTTGCAGAGGCTTCTGGAGCTTTACTCCTACCCCTGTAACTCCCTTGCATGAGCATTAGGAAGGCTTACTCTCAGTTAATCAAATCTTGAGCTGATATGTAGGGGTTTGACTCACACACTGGGAAGTGATTGACTCTAGATAAAGTCTAGGGGGAGGCTAATTCAGTTTGAAGTGCCCATTTCACACATTACCTCATCTTTGTTTCCCACGAGAATTTCTTGCTTATCTATATTGACTTCTAAGTTTATCCACCTCTTGTGGGAGGTGATTAACTGCTCAATCCTCACAATGGTTCTGTTCTGCCACCTTTTGCTGCCTTTGGACCTGCTTTCACTTTCTGTCTGCTTTTGGAAGTTCAGACACCAAACTGAAAACATTTCTTTGAAATGCATGTGACCTTGTTTTCCCCATGAAGCTGAGGTCCCTTTTCCACACCAAAATGTGCTTCCTTTACACTCTACTAACCCCTTCTGGAAACTGCAGTCAGCTCAGCTCCCCTGAAAACATCAGTCAAATTCATTGTACCTTAATATAAATATAAATAATAATAGAAAAATAAATAATTTATAAAAAGATATTTTTTTATCTGATGTGTACCCACTCTTTTATTTCCAGATTAGACAGTGTAGTGGCTTTTGTTCTTGTTGCTCAAAGCTAGTCCTTCCCACTGGAATGCAGCTGTGCTCCCAAGCTGTTGTGGGACTTCTGCAAGGTCCTTGTATCCTAAAATACTTTGGTTTGTGACTTTTCAATGTAAAATGTTTAAAATAGTGTGAAGGCTATAGCAGAATCTTAGAGAGAATTCATTTTCTCAGTAGCCTGGTGGGGAGAGGCCCTGCATGCCTGACAACAGGAGCTGAGGCCATGTGGGGAATTGGTGCTGCCATTAGAAGACTTTCAAAAATCTTGCTTTATTTTGCTTTCCCATTGAAAACAGGACTGCTCATTCGGCCTCTTATCTGTTCCCAGAAATGTTTTTCAAATTTCAGTTTAGAGGAATATCTTTGTTCAGCACCAAAAGAGAAGCCAGGAATGAACTGATGGACTTTGTGTAAGGTAAAGAATTGCAATGTAGTCATCATAAAGAATGAGTAGATAAAATGACATTAAGGAAATCTACATGAGACTGTTTTTCTTAATTTTATTGAGAGAAATGAATAAAAAGAGGCAAATCCCCAACTTCTATACATAGATTTAGATCCTGCCATTTTATGATGCAGAATAGAGGAAAATAAGGTTTAATTCTTCCATTGACTAATTAATAAAGCCATGTGGATTTCTTATTCAGTTTACTTTCCTTCTAAGGTACTACCAAGAAAGATAAGATTCCTATTTTTTAACACAGTGATATATTAAAGGCTTTAGAAATATTAATTAGTTCTGAGTCACAAAGAGCTGACATTTGCTTTTGTGCAATGTTCTCTCACAATCCATGGTGATGAAGAATACAGTCTTCAATGAGACTTGTTAATTACAGAGGGTAAATTTCCTCATCCCCATTAATGGATAACAGCTTCCTGGAGTTTATGCAGCCTCAGTAGTGAAGCATTTAAATCCTGGCTACCTTGGGCTAGAATGTTTTGGAAGGTTTGCCTCTCAATTAAAAGGGCCCATGTGGTTTTTTGCTGTTAGAACTCAACAGGAGTCAGGCAAACACATCCAAACCTGAGTCCTGAAAAATGCTTAGGTCATTTACCATGGAGCTTCAAATTAATATTGAACTCCCTTACTACAGACCTTTGCAAATTCTGAGCACTTTGTGTGCAGTTGTGATTCAGGCAAAAGAGAGGAAAATCAGTGGATTTCTTCTGTCAGAGCTTTCTGTTCTCACCTAAGGAGGGATTAAGGTGCCACAAAGGCAGGGGAGGGGAACTGGCTGGGCTGTATTTGAAATCCCCAAGCACTGGGACCTCTGCACTCCATCCCACTGCATGGGTAACTCAGTCCCTGGGTGCTCTTCCTTTGTCCAAAAATGACTTCAAGCTAAATATTCTAGTGCCCTGGAGGACTTTTGTCATCTCCAGTGCAACTACTATGGGGAAATAAAAAACGAAAAAAACCCCTCTCAAAGCCCAAACAAAGACCCAACCCCAATGCCATGGTACTTGAGGAATATTTTATGGTTCTTAGGGACCAGGCACCAGCAGCAAGTGCTCAGGCCCTGCATGCAGAGGACTGGTCCAACAGGAAAATATGCTTTACACACAAAGGGTGAGCAGAAAGTGGCAAAAAAGCAAAGGAACCAGTCCTGGAAAAAGCTTTCCAAGAGCACACAGCACCTCAGCACTGGACCTTAAGAGAAGGAAAATTTCCCAAATCTCACCATGCTGATTTATGTTATCATTCCTGGTGTGATTCTGACTGAATTACCTATCAAAACTGTTATACAAACAGTTACTCTGTTACTGTTACTCTGTTATTTAGCACTTTTTTTTTTTTACAATATCTGACTGCATTTTCTGAAAAATATTCTGCCATATCTATTTTGGCCGTTCTTATGAGAGGTGTGTCTGTCATGCTGCAGTTTGAAATCACAAAGATACTGGACAAAATTAGCATTTTACACTTGCTGCAAAACTCAAAGAAAAGGAAAAGGAGGCTGCTTTTGCACACTGAGGAATTTCATGTTTTGTTTTGAGGGAACAGCCTTCTAAACAATCCTTTGTTGTAACCACAAAATTGCAGGGATGGGAAATAAACCTGGTTTTATTTAATATATGGAGTTTTTTAACAACCTTTCTGAATTTTATTCTAAAAAAAGAAATGGAAGACTAAAGATTAAGCTAAATATCAAGAAGCAAGATGTCACCATTTGACACTCTTTTTCAAGGTGTGACTTTCACCTCATTCTTTGGCCTTCAGCCTGCTTTTAATAATGAAAATCAGGAACATCACACAGGTCAGTGCAATTCTGTCAGGGTAATGGCAAGGCAAGCCCTCAGCTCCCCAGTGAAGAACCACCAATCCCCTGCTTACATTTTATAATTTAAGGATTAAACAGAACATGATTGTGGTTAAAATCAGTTTGGAGAGAGCTGTGGATATGTCTATTAATTATTTATTACTTCTCTAACTTGCATAGTTAAAACTAATTTTAATGAGTGAGAAGCTAGCTTAGGCTTGAAGAGCCTAAATTTTATCTGTGATGTTCCTTTGGTGTTCTCAGATTTATGCATGTATTTATAATACTTTTGGGCAAGAGTCTGAATGATCTGAGTGTGTTCATTTGAAACAGAATTATCAGACAAGACAAACCCTCAAAACCCTAGGAAATATCTTTATTATGTCCATATATTTTAGTGGCAGTTAGGATGCCTGGAGTGAAAGCCACTGAGGCATGGGAAGGAGGGGTTCTTTAAAAAGGAATTGGAGGTTTTCACATGAAGAGGAGCCCACTGAACTTTCCTTGTGGGATAAAAGGAGGCCAAATATTAGCCTGGATTTTAAATAAGGTTCCCTAGCACAGTTGATTTTGACCCATGACTAATTGCAGTATAAACAAACACTGAAAATAATCTTATGAAGTGGGGAAACTGGAGTGCTGTCTATCTATTTAATCAGGGGTTTATATTTATTATTTCTGACAACAATAATAAAATGGCATTAATTTTTCAATTAATATTAGCATGAATATTGACTTATGCTATTATGTATATCAAGACACAAAGAAGAAAGGCTTTCCTGCTGCTTTACATAATTGAATAATGCTAGTTTAACATTTCCAGAACCTTTAGGGAAGTATAATGAATTCTACAAATACTCAGATTTACATACTGGAAACAGAAAGCACTGGAAAATTTTAAAATAATCTCTTGTTTTTCATGCAAAGTAATGTTGACTTTCTTTTAAAAAATTCTGGGACTCTGCATCCCCTTCTGCTAGAAATAGAGGAGTCTAGATTATTTTCCAGCTAGACTATTTCACAAATGATTAGTTTTCTTTGAGGTCTGCAACTCTTGTTTGCTAGCTGTGAATTTCATTGTAGGCAAAAAAGCAAGAGGAATTAAAGTCTACAAGTGTGCTGCTGACACCTAGCAAAACAAGCTGGACTAATATCTTCTCTCCCCAAAATGTCTGGAAACGCATGAATAAATGCAGGTTGTTGCATTTTTTTCTTTTCTGCTGCCAAATGTTGATGTCAGTATGCTGAGCTGCCTTCAGAAACAGAGCCAGGAAGGCACAGTGTGAGATAAGGATAAAACTACAGCTCCATTTTCCAGTTGGAAAGTTCATTCCTTGTTTTGAGACCTCGGTTTTGATTCCTCTGTGTGCCCTTACCTCTCCGTCACACCTGCAAGTAATTCTATATGGGTTGCTGCAACTGAGCTCATGCTAGTGAAAATAGTGTATTTTTTTTTATTTGAGGGAAGACAACTATAGTTCAAAGAGTTTGACAGAGATAGGGCTGGTGCTATTGCACCCATTACCAATTGTTTGTTGATTTCTGAAATCCAGCTCCTCATCCAAAAGTCCTCACCTCTAGTTTTTAAATCGCCTCCCACAAATTCAAGCAGTCAGGACCATCCCAGGGCTGGCTTTGCTCTTTCTCCCTGCTCAGCTTCAGACAAATCTCTGCTCCCAGGTTCCATCCAAAGCTGCCACTGCTGATGTGGTGCTGCAGCCTGGGCTTTGAGGGGGGTTTGACACCTCTGAGCAAACGAGAGGAGCCATCAGAGGATGCGATTATTGCCTTTGATTCCCCTACCTGAGAGTTTGCCCCGGGCACTGCCTTTCCTCAGGCTGTGTCTTCCCCTTTCCCTCCTTCCCTTCACTCCCAGGCTCAGGACTCAGCCTCACACAGCAAAATGCTGAGTGAAGAATGAGCTGGTGCTGAATGACAATTGATGCAAATTCAGCCTTCCCACTTCCCTTCTCCTAGAGGGCTTTTCTTCTTAAGCCTCCTGCCTTATTGCATTAATAATTCATAACCAGTGTGCTTTATACAGGCTCACTCAAAGCAAACTCACAGAATGCCTTTTTTCCACCAGTGTTCATCAGAGTGGATTTTCTTAAGAGCACGCAGCTTTGCAAAGCACAAATTCCTCATTTCTGTGGTGAACAACTCTGGTGCCACGAACTGGATTAAATTGATTATTGACACGTTCCTTCTCTGTGGAGTTTAAGATGTGCACAGGGCAAGAAAGGAGGGGTTTGTTGGAACAAATTCTGCAGAATTGGTGTAGGTGACAGATCTGCATCGGTGGGAAGCCACATCCTTGTGAGGCAGGGGTTGACTTTTCCTTTAAACATTTCTTTGTGACTTCATTGTAAGGATTAGCAATTCACCTTTGGAAAAATATAAACAATAATGAATTGTATTGTAAGATTGGGAAAAAACTTGACAGGTGGTTCATTTATTTTAAGCCTGTAGCAAAAAAAGGCTTTTTTTTTTTACATTTTCAAATGACAAGTTAAACAAGAAGTTTCCAGAAGAAACTGTAAAGAAAAGTTGTGAAAATGAGACAGAACCTAGCAGGACAAAGCAGGCTTGCATTGGTACAGCATTAATGGTAATAAATTTGGACTATAGAGTTATATGTGCTTTATTTTGGTCATTTACCAAAATACCACATTGTTGAAAACCTTGGGAGGCATCACCAACTGGTCAAAGTGTATAATGGGGATTAGGGGTTCTGGGAATGTTTTCTGCCCAGATTCCAGTTTCTGTTGCAGAATGGGGAAATCAGTAGAGAGTGGCTGAACCTGAACTCCACAATGTCCTGCCCAGAGCAGCAGCAATGGGCAGGCACAGAGAGGAGCCCAGAGAAAACAAAGGTTGAAGCAAATGAGCAGCTTGCAAAGACCAGGAATGGCAGAGAATGATGGGGAGAGGAGAGGGAAAATAAATAAATCTTTGAGTCCTTGACAGAATAGATCTCTTCTGTCAAGATAATATTTATATCAGGTAGACTCAATGCTGGGACCTAGTCCTCAACAAGTCCTTGAGAACCTGAAAACTGTCATTTAGCTGGACAATTCCTTTTGTAATAGTAGCCATGGGATAGCCAGCGTCTGTTTGCTAACCAAGACTTTTAGCTGAAAAAAAAAATGTATTTAGCCAATTAATAAACATTTTCAAGCCATCATAGAATCAACTCTGAAAGCAAAATAAGGAGTGGAACTAAAGCAGTGATACTAATGGTCTCACCAGCACTTAAAAACAGTTATAATGTGACTCCTACTTAAGCTCTGCATCCCCTGGGTTCCCTTTGTTGTCAGAAAGGCAGCAGAGGCTGAATCTTATCCTCTCACAGCAGGAGTGCAGTTGTTTTCCTCATTAGGAATTACAAAACTGAACAGCAAACTCCACTCCATCAGGTTTATTCTGTAATGCTTACTCTCAGTTATAAGTTTCCTAGCAAAGTTTTATAATTCTTTGGCCTCACCCAAATCCCTCTTCAAAGCTGTAATAAAAGGAAAAACAATAATAAAAGAGTTAAGTTTTAAATCCCAGCCAACCCTGGCATGTTGCTGCAGAGAACAGAGATTAGAAAATAATTTTCAGCCACACTGTGACAACAAGAAATTGTTTTTCACAAAAATTAATATACTATACCTACTAATACAGTCACAGGAGATTTATCTACAATCCACAGTGAGATAAATACCAGGGATTATTTCTAGATGCTACTGTTATATTAAATTGAAGGCTGCAAGTGAAATGGAAGCAATTCACACCTACATGAAGCACGACAAGACTGAAGATCAGTCTAGGTTACACATTAGGTCAGGATCAGAAGCAATCTATTTTACAATGCTGGGCAATTGGTAATTTTCATAATTACAGGTAAATGTTCAGATTCTAGGTATGTTGTAATGATTTGGGGGTTAAGGGAGAAAAGCACATTTTGTTAATTGAGTTGTATAAAATAGTGCTCTTTCAAAAGTAAAATTAGGCCTAAACATTGTAGGCAGAAGCATAAAAAAACATTTAGAAAGGAAATCAACACTATTAGAAGATTTTGTCTAAAGCTCTTTTGATAGCCCAGTTCTTTCCATTTCCTACAACTCTTTAGGCTAAAAACCTGGGGGCTTTTGCACAAAGTGAAGGTGCAGTGCCACTCCAGTTCAGGGGCAGACAGAGAAGAGAGAGCATTGTGAGCTGCTTTACTTTGTAAATAACTACAGGAGACAGGAATTCTGGGCTCTGGCTCTGTGGGAATGGGATGTGGGTGCAATTGCCCTGCATCATCTGCCATCCTTGCAGTTATTCAGTTCAGCTCAGCTGCCAAAGCAAAACAGAGCATGAGGCTTGAAACAAGACTGTCCCCTCCACCAGCTGAGAGTGTTCCAGAAGGAGCAGGGAGGATGGGACAGGTGGCAGTGCCAGGCAGGCTGTTAGCTCCCCCCATGCCCATTTTATGCCCAGTGAGCTGCTGTCACTGAGAACAGGACCTGTGTAAGTTCTCTTCTTGCCCAGTTCAAGCTCTTTCCTGCCTTTTTTTCCCTTGCAGCAAGGAATAATTTGGCAAGCAGCCCTGTAACCATAGCAGGAGTGAAAAGCTACTCAAGGAATTTATTGCATGGAATGCACATGGAGGGTTATTTGAAAGAAAGTTGTTTTCTATGATTGCATTCACAGCTGGGATCAAAGGCATTTCAAAGTAGGGACAGGAAAGTAGAAATGTGGTACCTGTGCAAAATGTGCACATTATGGTCACTGAACAGGAACTCTCAAGCCAGAAACATGAACACAAACTTTGTTTGGGTGGTTGTCAGTCTTCAGCTTAGCAATGTTTCAGGGCTGAAGAATTTCTTGTTGTCAAATACTCATTCTTTCTAATTACAGGGATTACAGATGAATTAGTCACTGAAAACAGCAAACTTGAAGAAAATACAGTATTATTGCTGTGGGCTGTTTTTTAAAATGTTTTTGTAAAGTTTTGGGAAAGTGGAAGTGCATAGGCAACCTCTTAAAGGTTGGTTCTTCCTTGGCTTATGGCATTCCCTTTGAAATTCTCAGAATCATTGCATGAATGTCAGTGTGTACTAAACGACTACTGAAAGGAAAATGTGGTAGCAGAGTAAGGCAGATTTGGTTTAGAAGCTCATAATGAATTTAACAAAAATAACAACACTCCTCTGGAACTTGTCTGATTTTCAATTATTAGGAAAGAACTGTTCTTCCAGGCACAACTTGCAAAATCCCATTTGTTTTCAGCCTAGCCCAGGGGAAGTTATCAACATTACCATCCCATATGCATTGCACTAAACACTTCAAGTCACTTCAGTAATGCTTGCAAGTTTAAAATTAGATTCAAGACTGGAATGATTTAAAGGTCTTTAAAATGAATGAACCGTGAGATTGCTTTAATTGTTTTAAGTATAATCATCTGTATTTAAAAATATTATTCCTAAAACATTCAATTTTGGCATCCAAGAGGAGATTAATTTGGCAGGCTCTTTTTATATTAGGCTTAATGAAATCACTTAAATTCAAATGGTTCGGAGTAACCAATGATTTGTAGCTGCCTAATTTAGGCCATTTTGGAATGCCATTACCATAAAGCTTCTGCAATATCAGAAATTACATCATTTGGGCCCCACAAAGCAGTGGTTTTGTTGAGCTACAGTACCACAGTTGTGGAGTAAATTAGTATCTAAATTACTTGGGGAAATGTTATGAAAGTGGATCATTTAATGCTCACCTGGCTTTTGTAAAGCCTTTTGAGGACTTGAGTGCAGCACTCAGGGAACAACTGTGCCATGGACTGCGAGTTAATGACTTGGCCAGGCTGCAAAGCTTGATTAGCACAATGCCATAATGGCTAGGAAGATTGGTGCTGCCACTAACCCCATCCTTCTTGAGAACAGAGGGAATGATTTGGTACAAACACAGCTTGAAGGTGTTGCACAGAAACTGCAGAAGAAAACCCCCCAGAAATGTGGATGTTGAAAGGTGAATTAAGACAGTTTTCCACGTGCAGCTGTTTTGCTTCATGCAGGGTAAAGCCTTTTAACACAATAATTTAAATGCTGACAGTGGGTTTCTTACTCTGGTGAAGAGGATGGATGGGAAGAAAAAAGCAAACTCCTTTCCCCAAGGCTTCACCTTAAATTTGGCTTTTGTTCTGCAATGAGAAATGGGGAGTGAGAGGTACAGAGGAGGTTTCCATATCTCAGTAAGAAATGCCTGACAACAAATGGCATATTAAAATGGCTGTTTTAATAAGCCAGGATGAAAGGAATACAGGTATTGGGCAAATTTTATACCCCTCCAGGTGCTGGCAGTCCCACATTTATGCAGTATCAGACCCAAATAAATACAATTACAAATACAGGGAGGGAGAAAGGACCATCCCACCTGTGGCTGTGTGGCCAAAACCAGGTGAGCTGAGCCTCTGAAATGCACTTGGACTGCAGGAGGGCACAGAGCAAAGTTTTGACACAGCCTATTATGGGTTTTAGGCCTCATATTTCTCCCAGGACATCCCCTGAGCCTGTGACAAATTATGTGTTGACAAATTACATGTCAACAAATTGCAGAACTCAAAGATGTATGGCTGGAACGAGTCAGATTCCCTTGAATATAAACAGGCCTCATTAAGGTTGGCTGTAGATTTTAGGTCTGGCCAAAAAAAAAAAAAGAGGGAGTATTGTGTAGCCTCAAGATAAACATAAAAATGTGAATGGAAAGGACCTTTATTTTTTTCCTGACAATAACAAGAAATGGAACACTAGGCAATTTTAGAGCAGAAAATTTCAGTGCTGGAAAGCCCTTTTGCAATGGGCAGTAGAGCCTCCACAGTTCCAGAAGACCAGAGGAGAACTATATTACTTCATTTTTCTTATCAGAAAAAAATCCCTCAAAACAAACAAACAACCAGCAACAACAACAAAACCAACCAGAAAACCCTGTCAGATTAATCTGGATTTTCCCCAACAAAGCTCTGCAGTGAAAACTACAGACTTTCCTAACAAGAAATCCAGCAAACTTTCATAAAGAGGCCAGAAGCCAATTTTGCCTTTTTTTTTTTGAGAAAAACTAAGTCTAGCCCATTCCACAATAAGATTAATACAACTACAAAAAATATCCCTGAAAACAAAACCAAAAAAGGAGCCAAATATTTCTCTTTTGAACTGAAATTTGGTGGTTTCTCTGTTTTAGAGCACAGAAGCATTTCCAATGTGCTATATCCAAATAAAGCAATATTTTCCATGTAACAGCTTTAGGCAATATTTAACAATTTAAACCATAAGCTTTTCAAAAGCTGGGAGATGGACGGAGTGTTTTGGGAGGGAGTTTTTGCAAATATATAAAACCTGAGTACATCTTTAGGTCAGTGAGGTTTCAGATGACAGGAGGTGTCTTGACTGTAACTTGCAAAAAAAGACCAAGAGGTGATGAATTTCTTGTTCTGTGTGTGGCCTGTGTTTGTGTCTGGTGGTGTCTGATCAAATCCACAAATCAGATTTACTGTACTGAGCTATTAACTGGAGCATTACCTGTAAAGATGTTAAAAATGTTAAATATTTCCTCTTCCTGCCTCTTCTTACTTTTGATGCTATTTGAAATTAGTGATAAGCAGGGATTCAGTGGAATATTGGGCAAATACTACCACAAAAACCTGGAAAACCACAGTTCTTTTAATGTGCTTGATTTCCCCTTTTCTTTTTTTTTCTCCCCTTTTCATTTTTTTTTCTTTTTCCCTTAGAAATGACCATAAGGTTACATAAGGCAATTCATCTGTTTTTTGTCCAAACCAAACAAATTGCCTCTTTTGACTTCCCATTTTTTACCTGATAACTGATCATCATTAAGTCACAGTGAGGGTAAATTAGAGACACGATTCTCCCTCCAAAAAATCAATACAGGAAAAGCCACATAAAAATTAAACAAATACATAAAAAACCTTGGAGGGTTGATATTATTAAAGGGAGAAACTAATACATTCAACTTGTTAGGAAGCAAATTCTAAAATGAGTAGGTTTTTGGATCTGTGTCAAAGATTTGTGATCCAAGAAAATTTTTAAAAGGCTTTTATTTTCTTCTTTTCTTTTTTTTTCTTTTTTTAAATTTTGGTCAAAAGAGACAGACTGAGCAACTTAGTTAACTTGTCCTTTCAAAATATTTGTAGAAACTCTCATCTAAGCATCCATGGTTTAACTGAAATTACAAAGATGTAATTTCTCTGTTATACATCCATATCTACTGAGCACAAATTAGAAATAAAAGACAAAGCACAGCTGGAGGAGGTGGGCATGGGGAGGTATTTTACAATGTGGTAAATATCACAACAGCAAAGCAACATCATCTACTGGTGCAGAAAGGGATTTTCAAGCATCTACTTTCTGCCCTCAGTCTTCCATTAAAAATATTTCCTGAATAGATCAGGCTTGAGGATTTTAATGTAAGCAGTGAAATATGAGACATTATAGCACAACAGTCTAAAGTAGCTGAAATTTTCTAAAAAAATAATCAATGTGTGAAAAAAAGGTGATAATAGCAGCAAATTTTGTTTAGTGTCATCATTAGAGATGAATAACTTACAAATAGTGGCATATAGGCAGAAACATACAAAAAATAATCTCAGTAAAATGCCCAGCCAGCCTGTCTGCAACAAAGATCTCTGGTACAGAAAGATCTGAGAGTACAAAAAAGCTTTGACTGGTCCTATGTCTGAATTGTCCTCAAATTTCACAAAGAAGTTGTAACATCCAAAAATTCACACAGAGCAAGGAATGAAATGTAACACAGGGGAGTAAAAACTCTCTTTTTGTGTTATACAGGATCTGAGAAAGAAAAGCTCTAACAGATTCCATCTCACAGCAAAAAACATTTTCATTACAGTTGTTGAAGGCAAACAATCACAGACTTATTCCAGTGACTCTGAGCCTTTTATTCCATGGGTGTATATGGGTTTTTGTTAATGATTCCATTGACTTCTGAGGAGTTACTTTGGATAACACTGACACCCCTAAAATGGGCTAAGGAGCCTCAACCTCCCCCACCCTACAGAGCCACCTCCAAAGCTCAAAAAAAACAACTCTGACTTCAAGAAATTGGTGCAGTGTCCATGGATCTATTTTAGAAACCTGATTGCATGCCCTTATTACATTTAAAAAAACCCAAACAAACAAAAAAAAAGCTGCCAAAAGTTCTCTAAGTATAAAATCACACTATGCTGTTGTAGATCATGTGAGCCTTTTCTGGCAGAAATCAATTATATTGTTTTAAAGATCTGTCTATTTTGCCATTGTTGTCTGTTTTATAGACTGGAGACTTTTTTGTTGGGCCCTCTGGCACAAAGCAAAAAAAAAAGTGCAAACTGCTTTTGGTTTCTGATGCTAAGGAATGCTGTAAAGGGGCTTGTTGAAACCTATTTGTGATAACAGGTAGGAATTGCTCTCTAGTAGATCTTAACTTCAGTGATTCTAGGATAAAATGGGATTTCCTGGGTGATGCAATATTGACAAAAGTGTCGCCAGGCAGAAGAATTGCCACACTAACACAGAGGCAGCAGCGAGTTTTTAGTGTCTCAGGAACATTCACAACACCTCACACAACCAGCAAGTTGTGATTTGGAATTCTTGAAAGCCATGACTTAAACTGATAAAAATTCTGGGTAGGAGAGCAGTGCCACTCAGCCAGGCTGGAATAAGAGGAAAGCTTATGTACAGTGGCAGCTTTTTATAGGGCCTTTTTCCAGAATAAGCAGGAGCTTCATGCCTCATTCCATTTTCCTGAGGGCTGGGGGTCACCTCTTGGGTTACTTGCTGCTGGATTGGAAAGCTGTGTGGTATTTACAAAGGAAAGTTCAAAGCTGTGTGAGTCAGAGCGAGTTCCTCTTTCCTTCTTTCACTCTGTCAGATATTACAGATTAGCAATTTCCCTAAATGATATTTAATGCTAATTACTTCAGGGTCAATGAGCTGTGATAGACAAAAAAAAATCTTTAATAGGGTTTTTCTCATATAAGGCTCATAATGGGTATTTCTTCAGCCCCATTTCAGCTCTTCACATGTGCCTGTCCATACTGAGCCCACACCAGCCTGGGTGTGGATGCTGAGATTCAGTCTTTTGTTTTTCCAGTTATCCTCATCACATGATTCCTGCTGCCAGAGATTCCAAAGTGATTACACAGACCTGTGATTTGAAATCAGCATTCATGAAATTTGTTCCCTGAAAAATTAGCTAGATTGATATTGCTTAGTATTTGGAGCAAGGTGTGTCAGGTTACCTGGATATGAAATATTAGGAAGGTAAGGACTCTGTTCTCACCTGTTTTTTTGCTTCTGGCTATAAAATAATTTTAAATGGTTTTGTATTTTGTATTTTGAAAACTGCTTGTTTAAAGCAGTCAGAAGTAATAGATTTTTTTAAAGCAGTGTCAGTGGCAATATTTTATTTCACCTTTCTCATCTCCATGAGAACAACATTTGCCCTTGGGGCAAACCCCATTAACTTCTGCCTACTGTTAACTTTCAATATAGCATTAAGTAAACATTTCAGAATTAACAGCAATCTACCGTGAAAAGAAGTTTTCAAAAATCAGGCTTAGATATTAACAGCATCTGTGCCAAGATATTTAAAATTCTTGCCTGAGTTATTATGACTGACTGATTATCCCATGATCAGCAGTTCAAACAGATTTGCTCTCTTTCAAAGAGTCTTTTTCTCTTAGAAGCAGCTACATTTCCAAATTGAAATGTCTAGTTTATACTTGCTTAATTGCTGTTTATTGCCTTTTAGTTCCAGTGATTATGGATGTCTTTCAAATTCTGGAATTAAATAAACATCACAGATCAAAAGATGAGGTTATTCTTAGCGTGTAATGCTAAATAATAATGTAAGATTTTAGCTACTTCTTCAGTTGCTAGGTTCCCAGATGCAACACCTACCCTTTATTATTGTAGTTTTCTCCTATTACATCAGCAGTTGATGACTACAGTAAGTATATTTAGTCATTTTTATTTACAGAAATATCTTATTCTTAACAGAAATAGTGTTGGCATCCAGGCAGACACTTAAAAAGGCTTTTTTTAGAGGCCATTGTAATTTATGTTCATTCTTACATGATTATTAACAGCAATTATTAACAAAGCTGACAAAGTGTTTAAGGTGATCCAAATTAATAGATTTCAGGAACCAAAGTGGAACAATTTCCTAGTTGAACATGTGAGGCTTGGGGGCAGTTTTAATAATCTTTTAAGGCTCAAATAATTTTTTCAAACTCAATTGTCTTACTGGAACATTGCCATTTTTCACTAAATTCAGTGGACAAGACGGTCACAACTGATGCTTTGTTGAGAATTGTGGATAGGAGATAAAATGTACAGAATAAAATGCTGACAAACACATCTTCCTCAAAGCCTGTGAAGGAAATTGTTTACCCCCAGCCCCTCTGAGCCCTGACAGGATATTTTCAAATAGCCCATGGACATTGGTGATTTTTATAGAGCTTCCACAGCACCACACTAAATTATTCTGTGGATAAACCCTGGTGAATAGAAGCAACCATCCATCTAGGGAGGAGGTGTTCAAATCCTGTTCCACACTATTAGAAAACACTGCAAGGATTAGCAAGAGGCAGCCAGATGAAGTCGTGGCAGGGAAGGACCTTGGCAAAGTCAGGCAAAAGCTCCTAAGTTCTTAGGAAATAACGAATCACAGCAAAGATGAAGCCACAGACACCGGTGTAGAGACAATCATTGGGAGCAGGGAAGTTTCAAAGCTTGAAGTCAGCCTCTAAGGGGTTGGTAGCACAAAATTACATACCTTAGATTTAAATTTATTAGTAGTATTATTATTGACTTCTTTGCTAAAATAGTACAAATTGACTTCTTTGCTAAAAGATAACTAAGCCCTCTCGCCTAAATCTTTAACAGAAGATGGATTTTCTTGATTGACTTCCTCTTAGATCTGTGCCTTTACAGGAATGCAGTTTAGTAATTCTGGGGGAATTTGTCCTCTATAATGATACATGTGATATATATGATATGATATATGATATATATGATAAATTTCACTTCATTTGTACCAGAATTAACATCAGAGTAATTGGGGTTTTTTTATTTTTGCTCCAATTTATCTCTGACTGTCATGTACACCTGAACAGACCTAACCAATAGTATATTAGAATGGAAAGTGGCATCTCCATTCAGAGCAATCCTCCTGTCCCAAAGACCCCTTACAGATCTGTCTTTTTAATTTGGTGGAAGTCAAAGGAAGCAAACCTGCAATCTGACACTGTACCACAGACTGCTGATCAGTGTGGGTCAAATCAGAAAACGTGTAGCCATTTCCTTCTCATTTACCAAAGTTTTAGCTAAAATCATAATGGCTTTGGCATTGAAAAACTCTGGAAGGTCTTTTGTTTCTTACTTCCCAGCAGTAACACACCCCATTTTCCCTTAATGTTGTGTGTGATCGGTCAAGCAAGAAATGTATTCCAAAACTGTATTCTCACAGGAAAAAAAAGTACTTAGAGGAAAGGTTATAGCAAGATGGATGGGAAGAGAGACACTCACAGTCCAGAAAAAGGATCAGACCTTTTTTAAACTTTCTGACCTTTGGTCACCCCCTGTTTTATCCATTCCTGACAATTGCAGCCCACATGATCTCCTCAGCTACCTGTGATTATCGTTGACTTCAGTGACAGTGTCACAGCAAAGGTCAGGACAGAATCGAGTTTGTCTTCCTGAAACCCACACAGCAAGTGATGCTGGTAATACTTTGCTGCCTCACTTGATTTTGGAGCCCTGAACACTCTAATCCTGCACATTGAATGAGGCAGAGATCAAACACTAAACTTATACTAGCAAAAAAATAAATTTACAATGTTTATTTACAAGACTAATGCTCAAATCTTCATTTTTAACAATTTAGTTCTAGTCGCTTTGACTGAAATTATTTTATTAAAGTAAAAATGCAATTTCCAAGGTTTTATAAAATAGACTTGCAGGCACATAGCAACATTCTTTAATTCCCTCAATTCTTTATCAGTAACAGCATTTGGAACCTCATCCTTGTACCTATCTGTTGATCACAATGTCCCAACCCAGCATCTAATAATGGAAATACCTCATTTATAAAAACCATAAGAATGCAAAAAGCTGGGAAATTCACATATAAAATTATGGAAGTAGTTAACTTTGTAGTACATATCAGTATTCAATTTGTTATCAACTTTGTAATCTCAAAAATCTAAGCACCTTTAAACACACATACAGAAGGATTTAATGGTCTGTCTGAAGGAATAAACCCATGTCTATTTACAGTTATGTGCAAAATCCTCTAGGACATCCAAATGCATTTCTCAAATATTCAGTAAATGAGTTGTCATTGATGGTGGAAGGCAATGTGATGTCCAAGAGGTCACTTTTAGACCTTCTGACACTAATGAACATTGTGTTTAAAAGTGTTATGTATTTTGTGGATATTTGAAATTATTTAACTTGATGACATATTGCCATTTTTGCAAAGTTTGCATCTCCATTCCAAGATGTCTTTTTCATGTTTTAAGGGCAAAGTAAAGGCTGCCTGAGAGATCCAAATTCACTGAAGTTCCAGTGACTGGCTACTTCCTATATGTCAGTGTGAGGGTGTGCCAGGGACAGATGTTTTCAGATCTGGGATAGTCTGTTTGATGCTGATACTTTTCCCAAATTAGTTACAATATTTGGTGTAGAATTTAGTACCAAATGGTTGCAGCAGATTAATTAGGTGGTGTGATGAAGGACCTTTGCATATAACTGAAAATAATTTAATTTATCATTTCTGGGAGTTGTTCAGATTGTATCACCTATGTGGACACAATCTTCCCCCTGTGCCTCACACATGATGTAGGTGTTCCATCCTTTACCAGTTTCATATGAGAATTGGTTCTTGTGGAGGAGGTCAGATCAGCTCATACAGAAATGGATGTATCAATCACATCACACCAGTTGGTAAAATCATGCAAATATGTACAGGAGTCACTGTTCCACCACACCATGAATCTGTGGTAATGGCAAACACATCTGCTCAGGTGCCTGAAGCAATTCCTGCGTTAAGCTGCAGTTGGATAAGGGCAAAATGATCCATCTTTATAAGCCTGGCTGTTTGCCTTTATTGTTATTTGTACTGAGCCAGAGTCAACGCTTTCTCATTTTCATGAACAAGGCAGAAATACCAAAAGGGAAAAACAATCAGGGAGATTTGAATCTTTAAGTACATACAGTAGCAGTTCAAGTAAAAGAGTATATAGCCACAGGGTTTGATTTCACAAGCAATATCTACTAAATGTGAAAATGTTTCCGTTTTTCTAAAGTATTATAAATCTCAAGTAGGGTATTTAGATACAGACAGCTCCAATTTGTCCACAGCTAACGCCACACAAAAGTAAAACTCCAGTTTTATCAAAACCTATAAGGGGAATTAATATTTCTGAACTCACTTTTGGTTTCACCATTTATGTGGATATGGTATAAGTTTTAAGTTCTTGCCTCCTCACAAGAGGGTCCAAATTTAAGTGTCTTTAAAAGTTTTATATATGGGAGGGTGTGTTAAGTTTTAGCAATAATATTTCAATGGAAACCTCAAATGTATAATTATAAGCCCAGTAATTAAAACTGGGCCTATAATCTTTTTAGTGTCACCCAAAATGTTAACAGCATTATCATTTCACTGTCAGTCATGGTTATATTCACTATCACTTCTAATGGCAAAATAAATATCCTACTGCAATCATTAAATGGAACATCCATGTTCTCAGAACCTAAGAGGATTTAGGTGCTGAATTTTCTAATTTGCAGGAGATAAAGAGTTATAACACAGCCTTGCTGTGTGCCCTGACCTCACCATCCCCATACCAAAGGGACTTTTGGATAGAGTGATAGAATCTGGTTCACTCTCTAGTAACTACAAGGCTTTTGCCTCCTTTTTTTCCAGAACATTTTGTTTATTTTATAATTTTGAGACCCAGCTCAATTTGCAGTCACTCAGCTGGAATTATTTAATTTAGTGAGATGGATAAAACATTTCTATAAAAAGTTTCCTTGTTTTGGACTTCAAAGTTCGATTAGTCTGTAATTGTGGTCTCTTTTGCACTTTAATTCAGATGATACACATGCACATCAACATCTCTGAAAATATCTCTGGCAACACCATGAGGAAAAGTTTGGCTCCTTCACTCTCAACGAGGCCAAAATATTTACTTTTTGTGGTCTAGATGTTCCAATCCTCTCCTTCAGGATCTGTGATTTAATTAATTCTTCTGTTTCTATCTGGAATCCCTTTGCTCTGCCACAGCAAGATTACACTCACTAAATTTAAATATTGAAAATATTCTCTGCCAAGCAATTTGTTATTCTTGAAAGATTTCCAGGACAATTTTACTAATATTAAACCTCCTTCAAAACATGAACTTCTTAGACTGTATCTACTGCTTTGCCTATTAATCCAAATAATCAGATTTATTTAAAGAAACTGCAAGTGGAAAGCATGGAAAATAACTTGTCTGTAACACTGCTTTAGAATTTGGATACATTGTTTATTTTAAAAATTAAGAAGGAAAGGTAAAAGGAAATACTGGAATTGAAGAAGTGTTGTCATATGGGTATTTCTGTAACATCAATATGTAAACTTTAAAAAATGCCTGCAATTTTTTGTACATTATATAATTTTCTAATCTTGTTATAGTGAAAAAATAATTTGAGGCATTTCTAAGCCTGTGCATGTAACAAGATGGGGATGAAACCATACTGCACTTTTTATCAGTAATTTCCCTAAAACATGGTTTAGTCTAATTGGTTCATTTTTGTTTAATTAAATTGCAGACTGCAGTGTCAGAATTAGTGTGCTCACTAATAATAGGTCAGAAAAGGTGCAAACCATACACAAGCCAGCTGAAAAGAAAAATGTAATCTAGGAAGAGAACTTAAATAATTAACAGGCAACACTTGGCCAATGACTTCCCTATATGTGAAGGAATCATTGCCTGTATTAAGTGTTCTGCAGCACTGTAAATTCATAACTAAAGTGTTGATGTTGGTTCCATAATTCAAATAATAATGTAAATTCAGAATTCAATTAGCTATTTAGCCTATTTTTGATATTCTTGTCTTTCTAGAAGATTTGTTGGGATAGTCAATTTTCTATATGACTCTCATACCTTTTTCTTTCTTTTTATTTTTCTGTATCCACAATAGGAGATAAGCCTCAAAACTTATTAAATTTATACTTTGCTTCTCTTGATGTGTGATAGAAAATTGTCAAAATCTGCAAATACTTAAAATCACTTCATGTGAATTGCTGCACATACTATGGGCATATTTGGGAAGAAGAAATATTGATAACAATCTAGTGTGAGCCTGTCATTAAACACACTAAAAAATAAAGATGTTGATAAAGTAAAAGGCCTGCTCATTCAAACAACAACAACAAAAAAGTGAACAATTCTACAGACACAAGAATATAATGTATAACAAAATAATTCACTTTCAGTGTTATGGGAAAGTGTCATTTATAACTGAAAAAAGAGATACTATTGGAAGGTTCATTTCTGGTTACACTGCCAAATCAGCAGTGTGTTCTATTCACTAAAAAAGCTCTTGCCTCAGACTCCAAGAGATCAATAACACATTGTGTTTTCCTTAGTACACAGGTTGTAGTTAAAGTCAGCAAGTGTGAGTGCTGCTCCTTAAAAAATCCTAATGCAGGCGTCTTGGTCCAAACACCACAGCATTTTTAACATCAGCAAATCCTGATGAGTGCTGCATGGAAAAGGTGTTTAAAGTTTATTGTAAATCTGTTCTTGGTCAGTGTCCTAATTAAAATGTTTGCTTTGATCACATTAAAACACAGACAGCAAAGAGTGTTGGTTCAAAGGACTAATACACAATACAACATTATGAGAAATGTAAATGAAAACTTAACGGCTTTTGGGTTTTGTTTTTTTTTGAGAAAGTCAGAGTTTCATTGTAATTAACAGCACTAAACATAAATCATGTTTAGTTAATTACACAAAGAAAAAAGGACAACCCATTATGTGTAATTTATATCCTATATTTCCTCTTTGTTTGTTTTTGTTATTAACAGATTATCCCTTTATTTAAGAATATAATAAAAATAGAACAGATGTTTTTCTGTTCACAGGGCAGATCACATTGTGGCTTTTTTAAGAATGGCAATATATGGAATTCCTTGCTTCCACAAAAACATACTCTCTAGAAATCTAAGGATGAAGGTATTCAAACTGTGACTCCCTCTCTTTGTCTTACCTGGTGCAATCATCCTGTTTAATACTTCAAAGTTTGTTACACAAAGTGGCATAAGTTTCAGGGGGAAAAAAGTAAAAATAGGACTTTAGGTTTTTTTATATTCAATATTTTTGCCATCCTTTATTGCATTTAGTATGTTTGCATACATCTGAAAAAGCACAATGGTTAAGATTTTATTTGCAATACAACAATACACAAAGTTATAAAAAATTAATCTGTGTGTAGATGAAGGAGCAACGTTTTTACAAAGTTTTTCCCCTGGAAATCCTGTTAAAATTCAAATTAAAAGCTAGTGCAGGGACACTGTGGAGGGAATGCCACCCATCCTTTTTAGGTGTTTGGTTCCCCAACAGTTTGCTGTGACTTGTGGAGTTCAAGGCTGGCAGGAGGCAAAGCTGTGAGAGGAAACACACTCATGTTGTCTATGCTCCTGTCACATCTCTCCCTGCCTCCTTTTTGTATTCTGCTGTAGTCTGACACAACTTGTAAAAGCAACAGAAATGGGAAGCCAGACCTTCCAAACTCCTTGAAGAAGGAATTGCCTGCCTGATGTGCACACAGGTGTACGTGAGGATGCACAAGTGCTCACAGGTGTCTGGAGAGTGCCTGCACAGACATAAGCACATAAATACACACAGAAACACAGAAATACACCTGCAGCTGGGGCTGTCTGAGAAAAGCCTGGTGTGAAACCCCACATCTGAACCGTGCAACAGCACAAGTGAGGGAAGGAACCTCAGTTCACTTTTGCTGTGCTAATCAATGGGCCTTTCCCACTGATGTGGGAGAAGTTTCTGACTGCTCCAAATGACTCACCTTCACCTGGGGCCCTTTACACAGGATATCCTGCATTATATCCCATGGCAGTCTGGCTGGGAAGCATCTTACTACTACAGGAACTTCAAAAGAATTAAAGCCCCAATTCTCAGCCCTTACCCAAAAAGCAAACCTTGGTAGGTAGTTAGTGCTACTTTCCTTTTGGCTGTGTTAATTCTAAACCAGAACAGTATTGAGACTCATGGTGTCAGAATAATTTGTGTTGGAAGGGATCTTTAAAAGTCACCTAAACACCCAAACTCTGTAAATTTAACTTTCTCCTTTTACCTGACCTTAAACCTAAGACAAAATACTAATCACTCTTTCACTATTTTGAAATATTTCCTCAAGCTTTTCTTGTTGACTTTCTTTTTGAATAAAAGTTTTCCTTATAGAACATTGTAAACACAGCTAGCCATAGGAAATACTGCAATGTTGTAGACTCACTGGACTCTTTAAAGATCCTTCCAAACACCAACAAATACATATTTGCTTGCTCATTGAACAACTCCTCTGAAAATAATCCTTAAATTAATAACTTTTAAAATATTCTTTATTCTTGGATTACAAAGCTAAGAGTTCTCACACAAAGCTTCTCTGAACATCCATTTAGGCACCTCAGCAGGAACTTTGGTATTCTCTGGTGCAGACTCCTGTAGCTGCATTACCCACTCACTTCAATGGGATTTTTGAACACTGGGAAGCACTGGGAATTAGCTTTTCTTTCCTCCCCCCCCCCTTGCTTGTGGATTTAGACACCTGGTTTGTTTCATATCCAGAAATACGGATATCAGAATCTTCCTTTGGGTTCGCTATTTTTTTTCCTCCCTGCCTTTGAATAATACTACTAATACTAATACTAAATAATAAAAAAACACGACGCAGGCCGGGGCGTGGAGTGTGGTGGGAGTGCGGCACTTCCACAGTGAAGTGCCCATCGTAGGTGCGGCGCACCTGGGTGTGAGCAGCCGGCAGATCAGACCTGATCTGATCAGATGTGATGAACACACACACACACCCACGGCGGCTTCCCCAGGTCTGCACTACCTCCTGGTACCCGGCGGAGAAATTAATTCAAGGAAAAAAAAAAAAAAAGAGGAAATGTTCCAGGCGGCCGGCTCACGCTCGTTTGTCCCTTGCATGTCCCGGCCGTAACTTTCCGGAGCAGCAGCGCAGTGCGGCCCCGGGCGGGTCCCCTTGTCCCGGGAGCCGCCGCTGCCACCCGCGGGTGGGGCCCGCACCCCTTGGAGCGGCGGCCGCGGCCCTCGCCGAGCGGGGCTGCGCTCTGCCCGTGCCTTGTCCGCGAACCCCCTCTAGCGCCGAACCCGCAGCACTCGGCCCGTACTGCCGGCAGCGCCGAGGCGAGGGGGCGCTTCCCGCGCCCGCCTCTCGCACCGCACCGCGCCCCGCGCTCCCCTCGGGCGGGCGGCTGAGGAGGGGCCGCCGCTCCGACGCTCTCCTTCCATCCCTCCCTCTCTCCCTCCCTCCCTCCCCCGCTGCCCCCGGGCGCGCCGGGCCGCCCGCTGGCTGGCGGGGCGCGAGTGCCGGAGCGCCCCCGGCGCGGGGCCGCGCTGGCTCCCGGCGGACCCGGCACCCGCCGGGCTGCGCGCAGCGGGGCGGCCCCGCGGCCGCGCCGGAGGAGGGGGCGAGCGAGCGCTCCGCGGGCGGCAGGGGAGCGGCGGCACCAAAAAACTGCAGCCGGCAGCGCGGCACGCAAATCAGGAGGGAGCAGCGAGCATCACACCAGAGCCGCCTGGTTTCTGATTGCTCCGCGGCAGAGGGGGAGAGACAGAGACTGACTGAGAGGGGCGAGCGGCAGAGCCGGGCACGGCGGCGGAGGGTCGGGGATGCCGCCCCGCAAGTTTCCTTGATGCACTGGGGAGCGTAAGGAGGAGTCGCCGACCCTTCTCGCCCTCGTCGCGCTCCACCTGGGGAACCTGAAGCCCCTCGGCGCTGCCTCCGGCCGGGGATGCGGGGCACCGTGCGGCGCGGCCGGGGGAGGAGGCTGCTGCCGCGCAGGAGGCTGCTGAGGCTGCCAGGGGCGCTCCTGCTGGGCTGAAGGTGCCACCGGCCCGAGCCGGCGGAGGGAGCGGGGCGCGACCCCCCCTCTCCGGCCACCGCCTGGAAGTTGCCGGAGCTCTCCCCGTGCCCAGCGCCGCCGCCCCTCGCGGCAGGGCGGCAGCGGGGGTCCCGGCGCCCCCGCCCGCCCTCGCCCTCCGTGCTGCCGCCTGCCCCGGGAGCCCGGCGGTGGATGCGCCCGGCCCGGCCCGCGCAGCCCCGGGCGGCAGTGCAGGCAGCGCAGCCCGGCGGGGCGGCGGCGGACCCCGCCGGCCTGAGCGAGCACGGGCAGCCTCGGCGGGCCGAGGTCGCGGGGCGCTCGGCGGGCACCAGCCATGGGGTGTAGTGAGGTGAGGGCACTGCTCTGGAGAGTCGGCCTCCTCCTCCCCCTGCTGACAGCGCGCCCCGCCGCCGCCGGGCACGTCGCCAGCAACCACGGTGAGTGAGAGCGGCCGCGGGTGCGCTGCGGGCCGGGCTGCCCGCAACTTTCCGGCGGGCGAGGGCTACGAGGGGATGGAGGGACGGGTCCGCACCTGCGGCCGCCGGCTCGGCCTCTCCCGGCCGCGGACGGGGATGCGGGAGCACGGGGATGCGGGACCATGGGGATGCAGGACCGGGCGCCTCCCGGCGGCCAGCCCTTCCTGCCGCCCCCAAAAGTTGGGGGTTTGCGGGCGCAGGAGCAGCGAGGCTCCGCTGCCGGGACCCGCTGGGGATAACCCTGCGGCTGCCGGAGCTCTCCGCTGTGCCCCGGGCACCCTCGGCCGCCGGGTTGCGGGAGTGAGAGCGGGGAAGCGAAAGTTGCCTCCCGGCGAGGTGGAGCGCTAGCATCATTTTATTTGAAGTGTGGGTTTAAGGTTGCTTCGGTCCTGCCGAACGCAGATCCTGTAGAATGGGTTTGAGAGAGCTCATCGCGCCTTAGGGGGAATTGCTGCTGGTGAGCGAACTGTTCAAAGGTGCCTAACTGCCCTTAACGCCTATTTCTCCATACTCCGGGCTGATTGTCTGAAAAACACCCATTTAAATTCTTTGTAACAGGTGCATGCTCATCAGGTCGCACCAAAGACGGTATTTTTAGTTCTTCGGGTTGTAAGGTGTGTGTTTTAGAAAATTACTTCTGGATTAAGAAGGGAATCATCCTGTTAATGGGAATAAAAATGCATAGCACGCCCAGAGGATACAGTATTTTGTTCGGAAGAACTAAAAAAAAAAGAGCCCAGACCTGATTATGAAACATCATGTTTCATGTTATCAGGCATCTGGGTAGAGCAGAGAATTTCCTGAATTGCTTGTTTTATGTACATCTGTCTATTTCAGTTGCAGAGGATGCATCTATTCCCACAGTATGAGTGGCTGCTGTACCTTTAACATTATTTTTGCACAATTTGGTTTTTTTGAGGTTTTAGTGCGATGTGACTGAAACTACAGGAACTGAAGGGTAGCTCTAAGTGTTGCTGCTGCCAGAAATGGCTTTAGCTGCGGTGTTGAAAGGAACGATGAAATTGACAATGGTGGAAAGTTACAGTGAAAGAAAACAAAGTGGGTTTAGTCGTGGAGTACTATTCAAGTATACAGTTCGTGTATTTTCACAGTTTTGTTCTGCAGTCTGTTTTCAGTGCTCTTTTTGTCAATCTCAGTAACAGTAAAATCAGAGAATAAGATCTCTAGAAAACAGGGAAGAACTGTAGCATGGCCACAAAGCCCCTGTGCCATCAGGATGAGTTATGGCAAGGACATTCCAAGTTAGTATGATTCCTGTACCTCTCCCGTGCTAAATGTGATGGATAATTCCAGTTGGTAATTGTAGGCCCTACAAACGTATCAAGGCTGATTTTTGCCCTTTCTTATGTCTTGGAAGACATCAGACTCTCACAGTGGCACAACCCAGATTTCCTTTGATGTCACAGGCTTTAGTGCATGCTAATGTCTGCTGCATTATCACAAGGCCTAACATCACACATGAATACAGTTAAAAATATATATATATTCTTGCTGTTGTAGAATAGCTAAGGTAGCATAAAAACATCAAAGGCAAAGAGTTTTATCAATTAATGCAACTCAGTATTTGGTGTTCTGGGATTAGATTAGTGTTTAAATGGTGTTTTAATGGTGTTTTTAAAGGATGGGGAAGACAGTTGCTACAAATCAGTCAGGGATGAAGTGGTTTCTTGATGTTGATGTAACTTTTCCTAACAAGTCCGGGTGTTGTGGTGTTGGCTGCAGAGAGTAGTGGTGAATTTCTCACTTCTGAGGAACTTCTTTTTCTGCACGTTGCTTCCAAACTTAAGTGAAACAAGTAGTCTCTTCCCCTTGGTACTGCCATATCACCATCAAAATCAAATAATTATAACTCAGCAAAACCCAAGTGAACTGAAAATGGACTGAAATAATACAGGTGCTTTCATACACACTCCCCCACCTTGTTAATAAATGCTAGCAAAAAGAGTCTGCTTTTAATGATAACTTTCTCTAAATCCAGGGATTGAAGGAAAGGAAATTACTACAATAAAAAAGTTGCCCATTGTGTAAACACTTACATGTGGAAGGTTAAAATGCCAGTTACTAATACTTGGAATCCCAGCGGCAAAGAATTTTTTAAGATCTTATGAGGAAACATAAGTTTTTAAATTTTCCTGAAGTAATATTTTCAGCATGCATGTCTTGAAAACATCTTTGCAAGAACTGCTGTTGGATTTTCACTAATAATTATTATAATCATATATTAGCTTTGCAATCTGGTATATTTCATCTTCTGTTTTGTGTGTAGAAACATACCAGCATTAATAGTAAATTGCAAAGGAATGTCTTGTTTCATCTCTTGATGGTTTGGGTGAAAAGGATGGAAAGGGAATAGGTTTATTAATCTGACTTGGTGAACAGACAGCCCTTCCACTTCATTCTTAATGGTTTGTTTGCTGTTATTAAAGAGGGATTTTCAGAAAAATAATGTACTCTGGTCTTATAAATTGTTATTATAACCATGTTGGGATTAATCTTTTTTGGTCTTGTCAATCAGAAAGAAAGAAATATTTTTTTTATGTATAGCTGTAAGGCTCTTAGGTTGTCATTCTTCACCCAGTAAATCAATGTGTGGTGTCTTAGAGAATTTGTAGCAAGGCAGGCACAAACGATACTATTGGCAGGGAAGTGAGCTTACTCATTCATCTTCATGGAATGGTCAGTTCAAAAACACATTATGACCATGCCAAGGGCTAATTTGTACTGCTCAGGAAAAAACCCTGTAGGGTTTGGAATTGCACAGGAGGAGTAACCACTGCAGTGTGTGGCAGAACTTGGAATGGAGGGCTCAGTTGAAGGTGGAGGTTGAGTGCATGCCCGTTCATACAGATTTTCAGTGGCTGTCCCCACATCCAGCATGAACAGGCTGCTGGGCAGGGGTTCAGTGTGCTGTGGTGCAGCTTTGTTCTTTTCTTGCCACAACACCATGAATGGGGCAATTGCTGTCAGACCTGAAATTACAGATAATGGCACCTGACCTGTGCAGCTCCTTGTGCAAAACTTGTGGGAGCTTTCAAGATAAAGGTCACACCAGGTGATGGCTCAGCAGTTTCCTGGGCTAAGCGTGCACACGTAAATGTTTCTGCATATAGAAAAATCAGAAACTGTATTTGTTTCTATGTAGATGTCAACCAGAAAGCTTCTGTGCCCTGGCTCATTCAGGCTGTATCTGCCATTATGTTATCACCAGACAATTAATTCCTGAAGCCAACTATAGAATTTGCAGAGTTTATAATGAGTCATGTCTTTCAGTGAGGTGTAGAAATGCTGTTGCTTTTTCAGTTTCCAGGTATCATTACTTGTCAGGTTATGCAAGCATGGTCTTTTTATTCATACCTCTAAAAGGCACCTGCATTCGTTTTTCTCCTCTTACAAAAAAGAAGTTGAGGTAAGAAATATTGGCAAATGTCAGTTCTGAAATTCACACAGCCTTTATTTTCACAATGATTACACTTGATGTAAATTGGGTGGCTCAAAGTAGGTAATAAAGCTTTTTGATTCTGCTAGTAAAATATCAGGTAGATTACTAATGACCTTGAGGTATTCATCAGTTCAAAGAAGTTGGCTCATTTTCATTCACATATTTATTTTTACAGAAGTGCAATCCAGGCACTCTTTCTGAATACAGAATTCAGATTTTTTTTTCTGTAGCAATAAGCAGACCAAGGACTAAGTGTGGAGAGATTGAAATTCTCTCTGAATGAAGCTGATGTTTTAGTGCTAGGAGATATCTCTTACTTTGAGGACTTGAACTACTGTGGAAAGGCTGTGCTGCTGCCTGTGTTGTGCTAGTTCTGGGGAATTCTGATGTTCAGTTGTCCAGCTCATGTTTTAATAGGCATTTACATCATTACAGAAACATGAGAAAGTTAAATAAACATTGCAGTAAATGTGTGTCATTAGTTTCTCAGCATGTAGATAAAATCATGAGCAAAATCATATTTTAGTTTCAAGTTCTTAAGAAACTTTTAACAATATTTTTAGCCATGTGTGAAATCCCACATCCATATGGACTTGTGTGCTAATGAAGGCCTGGGAACCTCTGCAGTTGTAGATGTGCATGAAATGGTTTGTTATCCAAGAGTCTCCATTTGTATGCCATGAAATGAACAGATTTGCAATTAATGGTTCAGGATACATCCCTGGCGTTGTATTTGGCAGTACTAAAGCCTGTCTGGATATTTTGTTAATTTTCTTTTTTTTTTTTGGACAAATGAGAATGATTGGTATGGAAATACTAAATATTAAGAAATGCATAGCTTAAGCAGATACAGTTTGAAACCAAATCAGTACAGTAGTTTTAATGTAATTTGCAGGAGTGGAAACACCACAGAGGAACTGAAGTGTTTCTTGAAGTTTACCAATTTAATTCTCTGGTCAGACATCATTTTCTCTGAGAGGTCAAAAAGTTTACTGAGGAAAAAGAGAGAAGGGAAAAGCATACAGGAAATTGAGGTCTTCTTCTTAAAATCTCCTCTGTCTTTCCAGATAGATACTTTTAGATCTTAACTCTGCTTGAGGGTTTGTTTAGGGTATCTGATGTTAAAATTTTCGCTTGAGAATTTTAGAGAAGTCAAAAAGTTCAGCAAGTTGTTTGTCAGTAAGTTACACAGGAAGTCAATATCCATTTTGTTGACTATTTTTTTTTCCATGAGATGTCTAATGTTTAAAAACCTCATTTAACTGATTAGGAATATTGAGAAAATTTTGCATGTGTACAATATGGGAAGGATTTGATTGTTCTTAGATCCCAGTCTAGCAGAGCTGGCTTAGGATCTATTCCTATTCCAGCTGTGTTAGCTGAAATGTTTCATTAGGATCCTTGGATTTCCCCAACATGATGTTGACACAAAGATGAGGCTGGCCTTGTGCTTGATATGCCCCTTAACATGCTGAACTCTGTGACTGAGAGAATGAAAAAATGGATTATTTATCCATAATCTATCCTGACCTCCAGAAGCCATGTTATAATGCAGGAGAGGTCAACAAAAAACTATCTGTTGTGAACAATTTGCCTTCAGAAGCTGGTTTTTAACTTGTAAATGATATGTCAGTCTTTATGATAAGGTGTTAGAACTGAGAATTACTGCTGAAAAGATGTCTCTCACATGATAAAACCACAATTTTTTTCCCCAGGATTTCTTTCTGGACCATAAAAAGATGATCAAAATTAAACAGTGAAATTATCTTTGGCTTGTTTGTTTCTCATAATCCCCTCAGTCTTCCTAAGACTTACTCCATCTATCCTTGTTTTAGTTCCAAGGATGCTTTCATTATCAATATTGCAACCCCTTTTGTGTAGGTCAGCTATTGATCATTCCCACATCTAAGAACCAGTCTGTTCCAAATAATCATTAAGGAGAAGTCACTTCAGTTAATCCAGCAGCCATTTGTGACCTCAGTACTAATTTTAATGTACAGAGCAAAGCTTAGAGACCAATCTTGTCTTTAAATAAACTGCATGTTCTATATTTCAATCTGGCTAATCCATTGTATTAAAAAACCCAAAAAGCCGAACCAAAACAAAATGCAAAATTGTCCCAACAAAACCCAAACCAAAACCTCCTAAAGATTTTTTCAGTCAGCTAATTTGTCTCACTATACAGCATAATACTTCTTGAAGTCAGCATTTCTCTCATTTATTGATACTTGTGTTTGGACTAAATTCTGTCATCCTGTTTTAAAAAAAAGATGCTGAATACCTTGACAATTAATAATTAGAGATTTGCTACTTTTAATAAATGAAGATATTTTAATGAGGCTGTAGATAATTTTATAGATAACAAAAAACTTCTACCTAAACAGTGCATGGGTATTTCTCCCCCTCTGGCTAATGATACTGCACAGTTTTCTGCTCTCTAAACAATTGTTTTACAGTAGGTCATAGTACTCCTCCACCTTCAAACCAGCAGCTACTATTACTTTCTTTTATGGATCTGTTCCCTTTCTACATAAAGCATCAATGTTTTTAAAGACAGTTAGGGGTATTTTGATCTTTAAAATAAGACTAGATTTTAAAAATGCTGTAATATTATTGACATTTCTTTTGACAGTCTAGTAGGTCAGGTCTTTAAATTTCAAAAGCACTTATTTCATGAGGAAATTATTACAGAAAGGAAAATAAAATTTCCTTTCTGTAGAACAGTCAGAGAGTTTAAAATGTATTTTTTCTCTAAATAGAAATTCCTGGTTTGTGTTTAGGTAGATTTCTGTGAAGCTGACAGATTTTTTTCCCCTCCTGAGGGATGGTTTTGCTTGCTGTCAGCTGACTGAGTCCCAGACACTGTTTGAAGGTGTCGGGTGTTTGCTGACAGATTCTCCAAGAGGAGCAGCATCCCGTTAATGGTGGGGTGGGACAGCACAAGCAGTGCTTGGGTGAGAAGCAGTGACATAAACACGGCAGTCCAGAGGGAACATTTTCATCTGTGGGGATGGTAACTGCACTGACAGCTCAGCTTTCCTTGATGCCAACGTGTTCTGGACATTGGGCAGGGTTTAGGTGGAGCCAGGGCTGTGTCACTCCAGTGCAGAAGGAAGGGTGGGCAGCAGGCACCCCCCGGGAGGTGCACACACACAGTGAGAGCACAGGTAAAAGGGGAATTTGCTGGGAGCTCCACTGCCTCAATCCACTCAATGGCTTCTGCGCCTAGAACAAAAGGGGAAAAGTCACATACAGCAAACAGTGTCGTTGATGCATGTAATGAGTGATTTGTTTTGGCTGGGGACCCTTGGTTAAGAGTGCACTTGCTGCTGTAATTTGTATTCTCTGACTGCTGGTTGCTTCTTGCTTAAAATAAAGGAATAAAAGAACAAATTAGAAAGCATTCCATAAGATAATGCACTAGCATTTTAATCTGGGTAAAAGTGGCATTCTTTCTGAATGTCCCCAGGCTTATTTTCTCAGTGGGTTTCACTTGCTGTTCTAAAATAAAATTTTATAGGAAAAAATTTTGCTAAAATTCAGGGTTGTTCAAATATATTTAGGACATATTAAAATCACAGGGGACCTAGTAATTTTCTTCTGTAGTGCTTCCAGTATTTGTGGCTGGAAATTGATTGCATGGAAAGCATTTGGACAAAGGATTCAGATTTCCAATTGTGGTTTGAATTCAGCACTTTCTGCTAAACAAAGTGGGACCATACAAAATTGCACAGTCTTTTACTCTCGGTTGTGTGTGGCTGCTGAAGACCTTTGAAAAGGAAAGCAAGGGAAATGTAAAACCTCTGTATCTGGTAGATTGCTTTTGTTTATATTGCAGAAGTTGCTAAACACTTCCACACCACAATGATACAGTAGAAACATCCACTCAGAGGGTTATTTTAGATTTAATTATTTAGTTTAGTGGACTTAATTTTTTTGAGGACCATTTAATTTAGGTAAACATGGATACTGTTAGCATTTAGGAATGCAGAAATGTGATGAGAGCTGTGGCACACAAGAGCTTCTCAGCCAAAGTCTCTCTCAGCCTCCATCAGGTGTGATGGGAACCCAAACTCTTGCTGTGGAGACAGCTGTAGGAATGCTTACCCTGTGGTTTTGGTATGTGTAAAAAAGTCATTAGGTTACAGATTTCCAGACACAGAATTTCAGAAAGAGTTAAGCAAATTCTCTTAAGAAATATCAATACACATCTCAAAGTAAGGGTAAGAATTTGTAAGATAGTGCTGTTTGTTGCAGTGTGACGCCCTTCCTGTCCCCCAACTCCCTCTGGAATGTGAACCCTGTCCCCTCCCCCTTTTTCCTCCCACCTAGCTGCCATCAATCAAATCTACCTGAGCCATCCCCTGACATCTGATTGGCTTTCACCTGTGCCTTCCCCACCCCTAATCCAAGGCTTGAAAAGTACAGAGACCATGTGGCTCTCTCTCTGTTGCCTCTCCTTGAAAAGGACAGAGACCATGTGGCTCTCCCTCTGTTGCCTCTCCGATTCCATGCAAGGAGGTTCTGTCCAGGGTGGATCCTGGAGCTACCACAGGGATCCCTTATGCATCAATTAAACCTGGACTAAACTTACAACAGAGCTCGCTTCTTCTCTTCACTGATGCTGTAAGCTTCCCTGCCAAAGGTAACTGAGTTCCTTTCCTGCCTGAACCCTTCTGAGTGCCCAGCTGCTGCTGAGAGCCACCCGGAGGTTTCTCTGCGGGAGAAAACCGCAGCAGCCGCCTCTGGTTTAGCAGTAACGGCCAGAAGGAACAAAGCAGGACACACCCGGACTACCACGGGAATTACAAACACTTCAGTTGTTCTCAAAGAAGGAGGAGTGACTGGGTGCCCTGCACAGAGGAAAAATGGTCCACTGGAGACAGGTATCATGTAAAAGCTGCATCTGAAGAAATCTGGGATTACAAAAGGCATCCAGGGAATCAGATGTTATCCCATATCATTTCGGTGGTTCCTCTTGATGTAGATGAATATAATGGTATTATATACTCCAGTTTTTCTACAGATTATCTAAGGGCATCTCATCTAGTGTAGAAAGATGAATGCTGGTGGTTGGAAGGAATCCAGCATTTTTTGCCACTGTTGTTTAATGCAAGGCTTTGTGCAAACTTTAGGCTGTTTGCAGAGCTCCTTTTTTCAGTGTTGGATCTATTCAAAACTACTGTTCTTTTGAGTAAGCCTTCATGTGTGTATAGCAGTGATCTGAGGAGAAGAGTTAAAGGCTAAAGCTTTTAGTTCAGGGGACCAGTCTGTGCCACCCTGTGCAAATCCCAAAGAATTAGTTTTTGATGTGCTCAGATGTAGGTGACAGAGCTAGATACAGAACCTTGGCTTTCAGCGTGGTCTTCAGTGAAACTTGTTATTTTTCTTTGTGTCTGCAACTAAGTTGTTCTCTGCTAGGAAAACTGTCTTCCTGTTTTAAAAATCTGTGATATATCAAAATTCAGTTTCTCAAAATGCTGACTGCAGATGAAGTAGGCTTGTACCACACAAATTAAAGACCTGAAACCTTCTTGTGATTTTGTGTACCTGGTCTGTTAAAGCTTTCCTGAGGGCAAGGTCTGACCCTCCCAGCAGGAGCCTTGGCCAGCTGGCCCTGGGAGCTGTTTGACTCCCACTGTCTTGGGAAGCAGTTCTCTGTGATGGAGACTCTGAGCCACAGGGACTGTTTCAGCTCTGGCTTGTCTTGGCTTGTGGCTGTGGGAGTTGATAATCCCATTAGTGAAAAAATGTAGGTAATACAAACTTTCCTCCTAGAAATTCTGTATTTTGAAAGGTTCATTTTTTTCTTTGCCTCTTCAATATCATTCACATAGGGTGCTTTATTTAGACTGACAATGAAATCCTCTACTAAATCACCTGAATTACTTAAAGGAAGAGAGCTGCCATTTTCCAGGGTGTCAGCACTAGATGATAATGAAAACCTTCACCTTACATGTAGTTTACATTAAGCAGCAAAGGAATTTTGAAACTTGCATGCTGCATGTTTAAACTCCGTGTTTAGAAGGCAAAAAACTCTGTTGGAAGTTAATTAACAAGAGACAAAACCATAGAGGAGGCCAATGGAGGTCACACTTGCAGGGAGTTTGCTGCTCTGTTACTTTCTCCTGGCATCCCTTCAGCATCACTAAGTACATTAAAAGTTCCAGCAATGCTCATCCTATTCACTTTACCACTAATAATTTTCCTTACAAATTTTATAACGAGTAGTTTGGATTGTAAGTAATGCCCTGAGGCCTTATCATTAGTAGGTTTCCATTGCTTTAAAGCAAATTAGGAAATTATTTTCAATAGCTCTTATCTGACAGATGCATTTTATACTTGAGAGATGCGCCTGAAGAAATAAAAGCTGATGGAAATTTGTGTCGTAGATGAATATTTTGAAAACAAAAAAGATGATCAATAATAGATTAGGCTTGATTAGATGTTGACATTTAGAACTGCACATAGATTATGTTAAATGTAGTGACAACAGACAGTGATCACCTTGATTTGCATTTGTCTCTCCATTTGTGGTTCAGGTGGATCATGGGACACACATTGTAAAGGTTAATGAATAAATTACCATGTAGCTCATCTGATTGCTCAGGTTGCAGCCTGGAGGGCTGGATGGTTTATAATCTAGTTTGGGTTTTTTTGTGAAATAGAAATTGTTTTAATTCTTTTTCTATGAAATTCTGAATTGCTTAAGTGTTAGATAAGTCCACCCCCACAGCTTCCGAGTTCTGATAAAATCACTAAATCATGGTGTGGTTGCTTTGACAGAAATCTTGGCCTGGTCTTTGTTTCCTCTCCTGAGCTGTGAGTATTATTTCTGTGTTATTTGAGTAAATGTGAAATGTGGCCTTTTGATAAATATGTAATTTTTAAAACCCTGTGAAGATATTTGGCCTGAGTATCTTCTTTGCTTGTACAGATACCTCAAAACAGGAGTGTTCAATGTGCTCTATTAGCAGATAATCTATATTAGTGTTCCCTGCAGCTTTCCTTACCAGCCCTCACTGAGGTTTGTAACTACATGTGTCAATGTTGGTGGAATCAAAATACTTCATTTTTGTAAGGGACTCGCCCTTTAAATTGGTTCCAGTAATTCACCTGAAATTTCAGAAGTAGGAATAAATGAATGAATGAAAAAATCCCCTAACAGCCATTTTCCCTACACAAAGCTAATTTACTGTATGTCCATTTGCAAACAAGGATGGCTGAAGTGCATCATCTGGAGCTGCACTCAGCTGTGTAAATAAAATCAAGGGTACAGTGTAATTCAAAGATGCAGTGTTTGGTTTATATAAAATAATACCCTTCAGTTGAGCATTGCTTAGTTAAGGGTCTTCTGTTCTGTAGTATCTGTAGGAAAAGGGAAAGTTAATGAGTTGATGTTCAGTCTGTGGAAAGAGGAATTGAAGAACTGCTCAGTCTTTTGCAGTAATTTATTTTGCCTTTAACTGTGATTTTGTGTTCTTGAGTCTCTCTCTGACCCAAGCGATTCTTTTTCTGATATCTGGTGTTCTTATCTCCAGATGGGATGTGATTGCACTGAATTCAGTGAATGCATCATCCAAATTACCTGATTATTTGAGCTGCCAGGTAGTAGCTCAGGTTGACTTTGCAGTTATTCAACATGGACAAAAAAAAAACTTGCTTGGAATATTTGGCTTTTGGGGCCTTTATTGCCTGGGACATATGTTAGAAGTTTTTTAATGTGGTTTAAACTAAGAGAAAATTCTGAAAAGAAATGAAGAAATAGTCTTGCCATGACATGCTTTAAGAATAAAGGAAAATTATTTTTGGTGTGCTTCACTAAGGTAGTGTTCTTTGAGCAGAACATTTATGCAGTTGTGAGGCACTTCAGTATGATTTTCATTACACTAAAGTAATGAATTTTTATGACTAAAGCTAAAATAGCAGTGAGCCATCCTTTATTCAGATGGTGAGATGGAACAGTACATTTCTGATAAGGGAGAGAAAATAGGAAGAAGGAAGAGAAGATAAAAGATAATCTAATTTTCCTGACTTTCTTATGTGAATATTGTGATTTACAAAATGTTGAGTGTAGTCTGGTTGTAAAAAAAATATATATATAACCATATGTCATCTATAGCTGTAAGCATAGAGATTTGTAGACTCCAGACAGGTTCAAGTGCTTTTAAAAATGTACATAATTTAAAAAATATTAAAAAATTAAATTAATTCCAGTGTTGGGTAGGAACGAAATGTTATCAACTTGAGTCCATTGATTCTATTTTTATTGCTGAAAACTGCTACAGTTCATAAAATGCAGTTTTACAGGCTATTAGTCCATAATGTGGATTATGCCCTTTGGACACTTATGTTGAAGATAAATGCAGTAGTTTGGAGAGATCTGTATGGAAATTCTGTGAAGAGGGTTCAGTTATTTTTTAAGTTCTTTTTACTGTGACCCAAAAGCAAATGGGTTGGAGGGAGAGGTGACCCTTGGCTTCCAACAGGAAATGAAATTAGCAGTGGAAGGGTCAGTTTGTCATTCAGGAAGTGGCTTCATTGCCATGTAGGTGAGGAAAATAGGTCACTGAAACATGACTGGCATTGAAAGCCTTTTTTAATTGTTCTTGACAGAGAGAATTGTATTTGCATTACAGTCGTATCTGCCCAGATTATTTACACTGCATGCAGGGGCTCTGTAACACAGGATTGGGAAAGAGCTTTGTTACCACAATGAAATGCTTCCAGTGATGCTGTATAAAATTAGCAATTTCCATCTTCAGCCTAGTTAATCCATGTTCCCTCATTGTTCCTGTTCTGAACTTCAGTGCTGTGAAATTCAAGTACATTTTTGGGCTGCATTTATTAGTGAGTGGTGCTTATTTGTTTATGCTTGTGCTGCCTTTGTATCAAAATTCAAGAGCACCTTTCCATTCTCATTTTTTATCCCGCTCACTATTGTAGGAGAAGTCACATCTCTTCTTTTGGGTTTTGGTGTGTGCTTTTCCTCTTTCACTCAAGAGATTTCTGATCTCTGTGACAATTACAGCTGCCTGTGCTTATTCTTCATCCTGTTTAATTCACTATTTCTTGAAAAAATGAGGTGGCTAGAACCACATGCAGCTTTGGTGGTGGGATTTCTCTGGTGCTTTGTGCAATAGTATTATTTTTATCATTCTGAATCTTGGCCAGTTTCTGTGATTTTTGTCTCTTTCATTCCCCTGTTGTTGGATTGGTCCTTCATTGGCTTGTCAGCAGTTAATATGCAGATGTCTTATTTTCTCTGGCTGCTTCTAGATTCCCATTTCATGAAAGGAATTCTGCTTGGCTCCCTTTGGATTGTCTGATATTTTATATTTAATGTCCTTCCTTCCTTCCTTATTATCCTAGAAAATAATTACTCCTTCTCTTCCCATAGCCTCTCCCCCACAGCATTTCAGCCTTTAGTTGAGTTGACAATGCCTCCCAACTGTTCCATGGAAAAACCCCATTAGACCAAGCCTATCCTGGACCAGGAAATTACTTAAATAACAAATAATATCAGTCTCATGACTTATTTTTGAGGAATTGCACCACAAATTGCACAAGTAAATCTATTTGTCTCAAAGCCATGTCTTTTATAAACTTGCTCACATCTTTAGCTCTGTATTTAAAGCAGCTAAAAACTCTTCCACAACTTGCTTTAGTTTCCTAACCCAGACTTATTTCTGACATTTATACAATGAAATGTACATGATATGCTAAAATATTCACTACCAATATGGTGTTGTCACACAAGCAGTAACTTCATTACATCTTAAAAGAAAACATAAATATTTTTTTATAGATTCAAAACAGTTTTTGGTTCATATAATTCTGAATTAATGCTGAAAGAAGTACTGCTGAAAGTACATTGAATGAAATTATCCTCAAATTCAGCTGTAATTTTACCTTAATGCATTATAATTCAGATGTCAGCTTTTTATTCCATAATTTGATTCTGCTTGGCTATTAGGATTGCTCAGTGCTTACTCTGTTTTATTGCTCTTAGATGAAATAAATTAAGCTGTGTAGCAATATAAAAGATAATATTCATTGTTATAAATTTCATATTTACACGACTGAAACATCCTAAATTCCCCCTTCATCTGTTTTAAATTAAGTGTGAGATTGAAATCACTTGATCTGATTGAGAGCGAGCGCTGGAAATGAAGGGACTGTGGGCAATCAAAAAAGCACTCTGAGATTCTGATCAAGGCATTCATTATTGGTGGTGGGAAACAGCACTAAACAATAATTGATTGCATTATGGAGAGTGTAGAGAAACCTGCCATGACAAAATATTCTATTCATAGGCTGAGAATGATTTTGAACAGGTGGAAAGTGAGAGCAATAAGTATTTGCAATTGCTCAGGTATGGTGGTTGTAAAAAAGGAGCCTTTGGATCACTCTGGATTTATGAAATTTGTGTGATAAATTTATATTCAATTTTAAATGCTATCCCCCTTCATAGTTGCTCTTTTAACTTGGGATGTAATCATATACTTAATTTTAACCATAAAACAGTTCCTTTTAACTCTGATTTTCTCCACCTGACTCCTTATAATCCTCAGTAATCCTTTTTATAGGCAAAAAAAAATCAACCCCCATACATGAGGTAAAAAATGCTTGGTCTTAGAAAAAAGAAACCATTCTTAGATCCAAGAGTCTCAATTAAATCTGTGCTAACTCTCTCAAGGATGTTGTTCACTCCAGAATATTTGAAATATCATTATTGAAAATGAAACCTTGCTTCCTGCAGACAGCCTTCTGCCATGCAGTCAGAAATGAGAAGTGAAGACAGCTTCAGTTGTCTCAGTTTTAGTGTGTCTGGTAAATTGCAGCATTTTGAAAGACAGTGATTTAGATTTTCACACAGATCAGTTACTTACAGCGATTTAGAATTTTTTACTAATCAGTTGCTGATGATATATTTTGGATTCTAGCTGCAGTTGTGGTGACAGGTTGTTTTAATGGAAGCAAATTGTGCAAAACCTGTTGGCTGCACCCGTTCTCCAGCTCCTGCCTCTTCCCTGATGTGCAAAGAATAATAATGTTTCTTTTTGACAGTCAGTGTTCATTCTTTACCTGTGCAACCTCTAAATATGTTACCACTTCTCAGTACCCCTCCTGACTGTGTAGCATTCTCCAATGCCCCTTTTCCTTCAACTCCAGCTCTGCCTTCTGTTGTGAAGTTTTTTTGGCTTTTCAGCACAACATCTCTCTTCCTCTCTGGTTTAAATTGAAAGAGGGTAGATTAGGATTGGATATAAAGAAGAAATTCCTTACTGTGAGGGTGGTGAAAGGCTGGCACAGAATTGCCCAGGGGAGCTGTGGCTGCCCCATCCTTGGAAGTGTCCATGGCCAGGTTGGCTGGGGTTTGTGGCAATCTGGGAGAGTGGAGGGTGTCCCTGTCAATGCAGCTGGACTAGATAATCTGTAGAGGACCCTCTGATTTGAACTGTACTTCCATATAATTCTATAACTCTATAGAGTTTTAATTCTATAACTCTGTGGTATGCTGGATAGCCTTCCCAGACAAACTGAGCATTATCATTATCTTGTAGTCTTCAGGTAGAAGAAAAGAATATTTTTTTAAAAAATTATTGCCTGTTTTTTTTCCCCTTAATAGAGTAACTCATCTCCACAGTCATGGTGCTGTTTCTGGCCTTCTCATGTATTTTGTGCTCAGACATTCAGGCAGAATGGCAAAAGAGGGGGGAAAAAAAGTTTTGAAGAAAAATGTCATAGAGCACTTTTTAATTCGAACATTTTCTTTGCGGTAATCATTGAAATATAAAGGTTCCTGTTTTCCTCTCTGGCAGTGTGCATGTATTATTGTACAGTCTATATTTGGCATTGCCTGCAGAGTCCCTGGGCAGGGCTCCAGCCATCCTCAGTGACTTTGCTCTTGCATCACTGGCTTGTGTAACAGGCACTTAAGTCTCAAGCAGCCCTTTGAGCTAAGGCCCAGAGAGCTGCTGCCTTTCCAGCACTTGACTACTGATGCAGTGCTGTACCTGTCTAAATTACCTCTTGCACTACAGAAAATCTGGAAAAGAACCCTTAAAAAATGGAAAAGCAGTCTTTTTACTTTCACTTCTTGATGTGAAATCAGAAAAATTAGTTTATTTTATCCAATTAGATTATTTCATGTACAAAAGGAAAAAGGAGGGTAACTATATACTGTGGAATAGGAGCCCAGTTACTCAACAGTTTACTACATGAATGATGGCATTCTCAGATCTATTTAATGCTCTTCAGTTATCTTTGAAATTTAAATCTCTGTGAATGTGTATTAAAAGCATATCATTCAAAGCTGAAAGTCTGCATAGCAGAGGTGGGTACTCCATGCTGTCCAATATTTTAAAGTAATTTGATCTTTGGTTAGATAGTCAGACTTATTTCCTGTCAAGTAAGTGACAAGATGCTGTATATTTATTTGTTAATAATGTTAAAAGTATTGTAAACCTGATTAATTGATAAAAACAGTTGAGCCTTCATGTTGATGCTCCACTGTATGGAAAGAGACCAAGAATTTTTAAAGCCACTGATTATTGGTATGTACTTTACAGCCTGACCTAGCACCTGTAAAACGTTCATGCTGTGAAAACTTGGTGCTTGACACAATAAATTATAAATGAAGAGCTAGTGGAAGAAGGCACAAACTGTCAAAGTGAAACAGAGAATTACAAAGCTCAAAAACATTAAACTGACTGGCCGTGTAGATATTTAATCAAAGGAGATAAGAAATGTTTTAACATCATGAACATGAAACTAGGAGATATCTCTGGGAATATTTGTCATGAGGGTAACAAAACTGCTTTCTAAGACTTGCATTTATTTTGGTAAATTTTTGAGGTTCTGCATTAAAATAAAAGAAAATGTAATATAGCCACATGTTAACCCAATTTTCTGAGTTGCCTTTCTCTTCCATCCTGGCAGATTTTTTCTGTATAATTTCTGCTAAACTCCTCCTCTGTACATCATGGTCACTTTCCAACTACAGTAAGGCCAAGTGTATTAAATATTTTCCTTCCTAGGCAGATAACCTATCAAACAAGCGAGATCCAACTTCAGGAAGCAAAGGAGACAAACTGACCCATTTTCTTGAGAGCATCTGCACCCTTGAAAGTCATGGCTGCTCCTGCTTTGACATGCCCACAGCTTGTGGCTCTGCTGATGACTTTCCTTATCTACTGACAGCTCAAGTCATTACTAACCACATTACCTCTACCCAGCAGAAAAAAACCCTAAATGTATCCTTAATAGTCCTCTTCTATCCTTTGTATGTCACTTGCTTTCTTGGGTGTCATTGCTGGTAAATTGTGAGTACGAGGCAGCCATTTATTCAATCCCCCAGGTGAGATGGGGAGGAGCAGAAAAAAAAAAGTAAAAATCTTCTTGGTAGAGTTAAGAACAGTTTAATAATAGAAACAAAGTAAAATATAATAATAGTAATGATAATAATGATAATGATAATAATAGTGATGAAGAAGAATATAACAGTTGGAAGTAAAAAGAGAGTAAAAAGGAAAGCAAGTGATGCACAAGGCACTCGCTCATCTCTCACTGTCCAATTCCCAGCCCATTCCCAAGCACTGATGAGCCCCTCACAGCCAACACCCTTCAGGTAACACACTGAGCATGATGGTCTGGGGTGTGGAATATCCCTTTGGCCAGTTTGGATCACTTGTCCTGGCTGTGCATCCTCCCAGCTTCTTGGGCACTGGCAGAGCATGAGACACTGAAAAGTCAGTTGCCTACGTGAGGGTTTCAGACTCTCAGTTCTTGCCCTCAGCCTGTCTGGAGCAGCTCTGCAGCTCTGAACACACCACCCTCAAGGGCTCTGCCGAAAATCCTGGACTGGACCATTGTCTTATTCCTTGAGCCAGAGATTCTCGAGCAGCTCTTCATGGGGTTGTGCTGCCAGTCAAGCACAAACTTCAGTTCATTCAGCCTTTGTTTCTCTCCTAAGATTTGTCTGTGCTGTTCCTCTGAGTCACCAAACTGCTAATTTTTCATTATGGTTATTAAGTGACTGCTTGAGTAAGCAGTGGCCATCTGTCCTCTCAGTCCCTGTTTGTGACATTATCAGATGTTCTCTTTAAAACTTCTTTCTTTCAAGGGACTGCTGTGGAACACTCCACACTTCTGGCTCCTCTTAAAAAGAGGCAGATTATGAGGTTGGAAGGTATTTCTGTATCAACCTTTCCAGGTGTGCTTTAGCAAAAGGGAGCAAACCTTTGCAATGCCATTTCTTTCTTTCCTATTAGAGAGGCTGTGTCTTTGGATCAGGGCAGGGCAAGGAAGAATGGGTGCCTAAGGTGGGTTTGATTATGCCCAGGAACTCCAGAGGGAAGTTTGTACCCCCCTTGAAGAGGAATTCCCCAAAAATATCCAGTATAGGAGCAGTAGCCATGGAGTTATTAACTTCATAATTAGTTTGGCTGACCATTATGTATAGGTATTGTTACAATTTCCCTAAAGCTTTTGTAAGTTGGAGTTTTATTTTTTCACTTATGGGTGTTGTGACATTAATATTTTGTTCATTTTATCACCACCCAATACAAGTATTAAAGTGAAAGACATAAAAGAAACTGCCTGTAAGAATGCAGGTTAACAGCAAAATGAAGAATATTAAGTTTAGCATTAGTCTCAGCCTAAGAGAATTGGTTTCAACGCACAAGTCATTTACCAGTGCAAGGATAAATATGTTTGTCTGAATTTCAGTTGTTTCTAATTTCCCTAATGAAGATATACTTAGGTTAATAAACAGGGCTGACAAAACTGTCAGGTATTCGTGTTCATTTAGGAAATGCTGCCCAGTAATCTACTGTTGACATGAACATGATGGTGAATTGAATATCAATTAGTATTTTCAAGGCAGAATAAAAATTATGAACTAGGGCAGCTGGGCTCCTATCATCATTTTGTGATGCCTCTTTTTATCAGGGTTAGCTCTTGATCTTTTTGTATTACACATGTGAAACCAAAAACATAGAAAAATAATACAGGTCTGGTGGTGTGAACAGCATTAATTTATCTCACTTCGTTTTAACAGCAACCTCTGCTGTAAAGAAGTACCTTAAAGCTGAGTCAATGGTAAGAACAGATTGTTTCCCTGGTACCTAAACTCCTTTTCCCCCCTCTCATTCTTGGTGAGGAGCACATTAAAGTAGAGCAATGCCTGCCTGAGTTCTGTGCTCCCTGCCTGTCCTGCAGGGCTGACATTGAGAGCTCAGCCCCCTCTGGTGCATTTCAAACTCTGGAGTTTTCCCTCCTGGCTGAGCTGAGCATTCACAGCCTCCTCCTGCCTTGCTTTCCTGCTGAAGGTGCACTGATCAACAAAATCACTTGGAAATCACTTTGAGGCTGCTCTTGGGGAAAAGCTGTGTTACAGGCTAGGAGAGGTAGGACATCACCTACTCATTTTCCAGTCCACAATTACCTGAGGAAAACTTGGGGCCTCATCTTTTTCTGAGGTAAGCCCATTTATATTGGATGTGAGAGTGCTTTCTTTTTATCTCAGTGGTTTTATTTTTTTCTTGTGCTGATGAGTAAGACTCACATGGGAGAAGCAAGTGCCTGTGTGAGACCTCAAAATAGGAAATGTTTACAGCTGTCCTAGAGCAAAGTAACCTGCTGGGTGGCAAAATAAGTAGTTAAGATTTAGCCATGTCCCATTTGGAATTGCAACTGTTATCCTCGAAAGATTTCAGTGCAGAAATTGTCAGGTGTTTCTGCACTGACAGATTTTCTCTATGCATTTGGTGCCACTGAATGCATCAAGTGGATTTCCAAGGCTTCATTTGGTATTCCTGAAATAAAACTTGGAATCCACCTTACTGGGGAAGACTGTTTTATGGACTGTTATTGCATGCTTTTAACTGATAAATTTTGGAATTTCTCTCCCCACTTTGATATCTTTTCTGGAGTTATAGACAGGAATTAAAATAATGGAAAGAAAATGAAAGCAAAATTTTACTGTTATTTCTTTTGGGTGCAAAAGGATTCGTGTTTATTGAAAATAACTCTGTCCTGGGTATTTATAAATTGTAAGTTACAGTAATTTATTATCAGGTATACTTTGGTATAGAAAATACTGCTTATTTTACAGTGAAATGGCATTGGTAAGGGAGGAAAAATGCTCTTGTTAAAACATGTTTGTTGTTAGAAACTTTAAACCCTGAAGTTAACTTAGAGCTTCCCAATTAAAAAAAAATCTGCTTTTAAGTCCTACTTTCAGAGAGACAGGTGTAACTGATGTAACTGAGGGTCTGCAGTGGTTTGCAATGCTAATAATGTACAACATGAGAAAAAAGGGGTTCACATTGATTTTTAATGTGAAAATGGAAGAAAGTATGAAAAAAGGGTGTAATCAAACAGAAACATTGGGTATGAGAATGTTGGTTCCCATTCCAGAGAGAGATGGAGCAGTAGGGTTACAGCAGCTTTCTCCTTTTCCTCTGAGGAGAACATGCATATGGAAAGGATCATTTTATTTGCTTTGTAATATGATAAATTTTAATGTAATTTAAAAAATGAACTTCCTAAGAAATAGGTAAGAATGTATTCTAGGAAAAAAGGTTGAATGTAAAAGGTGAGTGGTAGCTTTTTTATTTTTTTTGCTTTTTTTTTTCTCCAAAAGAGCTATTGTTTTAATCTTGTTTTCTCAGAGCCACAAGATCTCAAATTATATATCTGTCTAGGAAGTGGTAGGAAACAGTAGGACTGAAACATATAACTGAATCAAATGAGAAAAGAGGGGAAATCATTCCTTAAGCATCTCTATGTAATGTATGGACAGAAAAATGGTGGTTTGGGGGAATTGGGTTTTGAAGATTCTCACTGAAGATCTCGTGTAATGGAGTAAAACAGTGCCAAGAAAAAGACAGGCATTTATCCAATTTAACCCCATCTAAAAACGTTGCAAATTTTTTAGCACTGAAAAGATGAAAGTATCATGAATGGGATGTTGGGTTTAGTACATGAAAAATTATTCTGGCCAGTTGTCATTCATCAAAAGAGAATTTTAAAAGTGTTTGTGTGATTGTGCAAATATGAGAATAAGAAAGGTGAAAGGGGAAATTAATTTAAAAAGTTCTTGATTAGGAAATCACTGATCAGTAAAAAAGGCCAGGTTTGGATAACAGCTCAGCCTACATTGGAGGTAACATGAAAGGAGACACTAGAAATATAAACATTTCTCATCATTACTAGCAAAGAGAGGATACATGTGGAAATTAGCACATGTTAGAAAATATGTAGTGTAGAAAACAGGAAAAGTGTGTTAGTTAAGTCTCAAGTGCCCAAGTCTCACAACATTCATGATAATTGGAATTTATCTATTGCATTATGAATAAAAATGTTTGTGTGAATGGTATTGAACTATTTTTAGAAAGAGGCAGAAAATAATGTGTTTGAAATTGGGAAAATCAGAAATTAGTGTTTTATTCATAAAATATGACGAATATGAAGTACTTCCCATCTGGTGTAAATAGTTCTCTTCCAAGAGTCCTGAAAGAATTGGCTGAGAACATCTCTGGGCTATTGATGGTAAATTTAATGAGTTCAGGGACTCGGGGAATTCAGGAATACTGCAAGAGCGTAGGTGTTAGAGTTGTGGTTTGAAAAGAACAGGGAAGCCCCATTAAGCAGGTAACTAGATTTTTATAAAACTCACATTTGGAGAAGTCATTTATCTCCTCTGCTGTGCCCCAAGGCAACAGGAGATTGTGCAGAAACCAGGCCTGACAGTGTTCAAGGTGTCTTAAAAGCCTCCTGCAGTGGAGATTCCCCAGCTTCCCAATTAGCCACAGCTCTCCCTCTCCTTCACAGCTGTGGGGCAGCAAGGATTTTCTTGGAGCCTGACATAAAACTCTTGGAAATGTTGAGGAGAGTGGGAGGATTAGTGTCTCTGTTTTGCTGGCTCTAATCCTGCTTATCTCAGGCAAACAGCATTGTCAGTACTTTGTTTACTCTCTGGTTTGCTGGGACTCCTGCACACTGCCCTGGCAGAATTGCTATCTAGACAGGTGCTCCTCATACTTTATTACTGCATCTCATTAATCTTGCCCAAACCAGATAGCTGTTGAATGCAAAATAATGAAAATGATGGAAAAGGATTCAATTGATACGTGTATAATGAATGCCAGTTTATTTGGTTTATGGAAAATAGGCCTGGTCATAAAACCAAGCATTTAAATAATTTTTCCTAGTTGATTGCACGTTAATTACCAAGGTAACTTGGATATTGCATATCCCCTTCTTTCTGTCTTCCTCAGCCAGACAATCCACAGCAGTAATATTTTGAGATTTTTTTATATTAGAATATGATAGAGTCTTCTGACAGTAAAAAGCTTAATTTTTTTTTTTAATAAATGGATTTAAAAAAAACCCCTGAGGTCTTAGAAGCCTTAAAGTAGTTTTAGTGACTGTTAAATCACAGAATTTGAGATATTCATTATACATCATTCAGTATTCTAACATTTTTAATTAGTAACATGAAAATAAATATAAACTGAATACCTGACAAAGAGCAGTAAGTAAAGACAGAAAGAGGATGTGCAGACAGGGAGGAGCCTTTACCACTTAGTAAAGGTCAGCCCTTGCAAATGAAATTTGTTTTAGTATAAACCAGCGGATCTCTGTACATTCAAGAGCAGAAATTTAACCCAAACTGAAAAATATAGTGATGAGAAGGAGTGAATCTGTACAGGACAGTGATGTTGTAGAGTAGTAACAGCCTATGAGTGCAATGCTGCAGCAAAAAAAAAAATAAAAATAGGCTAATGTGACCCTGGATATATAAATAGGATATAAAAATAGCCAGGACTCTTAATACATATTGTTAAAAGGAATGATTTCAGAATACTGCATGTGATCCTCTTTTTAAAAATTAAAAAAAACCCCACAGAACCTGAAAGAAAATACAGACACTTCAGAAAAGAGCAACAACTCTCTGGAGGGCTGGAAGTGAGAGCCTTCAAAAGCTCTCTGTGTTTGCCTTATAAATATGAACTTTGCAGTCAATAATAAAGTTCTCAGGGACAAAAAAAGCTGCCAATTTTCCCCATTTCTGGGGGTCATCTGTAATGCCTCCCTACCTTGCTGGAAGATACTGAAACTTTTATGTGGTACAGGTGAGATGTTCCTGAATTGTAGTGCTGTCTTCAGAAATGAATGTCTGTGTGTTGCTCTGCTTCCCTTGCAAATCTTTGGCTTACCCACTCTAGAAGTAACAGTGAAATGTTTAAAATGAGCAGATCAAGCTGGGTAAACCAATATCAGACTGTGATTCAATGAAGTTGGCCAAAATCCTGTGTTAATTGTGTTAATTCACACGTAACCTGTCTGGAGATGTGTAAAAAGAAGAAGAAAAGATACTGGAGAAATGAATATTTGGAGGGCTTTTTTCCTTGGTTGTACAGACACAATGGCAGAGTTCATCCTTGCAGGAGTATTTTGGAATGAAAATTAAAATTCCACCCTGTCTGTCCTTGGAGCTCTGCTCATCGTAATTTTAGGTAAAACAGTTTCCTTGGGACCAGGTAAAACCTCTGAAAAGATTAATTTCAGTTGTAAAGTCTAATAATAGCAGTGTAAGATAGTGTCCAGGAAAAAGGAAACTGAAGCTTAATAAGACATAATGACAAATAATAATATATATTAAAGTATGTGCTGGGAAAAAAAAAACTAAACACTTCTAAGAATGAAACGTGCAAGTAATTAAGCAATAGGCTTGCAGATATATGCTCAAGTCTGTATATTATTATGGAAGTGTTAGAACCCCCAATTCAGTAATTTAAGAAAGGACATTTAGGTGCTGTCTGAGTTCTTTTTATCCAAAGAGGTTTTTTAAAAGGGTCTTTGAGTTCATTTGAATCGTGACATGACTTTGTACTGGCAGACCTCAACTCTTGTTCACTGTGCAAGTTTTAGAGGCATCACCTCAGAAAAGTGCCTGCTAAAAGTGGAGGTTGGATGTCACAAATGTCAATATCATTGCTGAGTCTCAACCAGTGTGCTCAGAGCTTTTCCTGTAAAATATTCACTGCAGTGGTTCCAGACACACTTCTGTTTCTGCTGGCAGCTAATGGCTCGTCCATAATGGACATTTTCATTTTTTTAAAGAAGGATGGAGCTTTTTATGGCATACAAAGGAGCATAAATAAGTAAATGTAGGGACAAGGGTCAATAAATATGACTTTGTGATCCCATTAGCTTTTTAGGGAATTTTCTCATTTTAAGCATCATAGGACTGGTGCCCACCATCTTTTTTGAGTCTCTTTGCACATGAATTTCCAGTTCTTTTGAAACTTTCCCTGTCCTGCAGGCAGCAGGGAGGCCTCCAGCCCTGTGTGTCATTGGGATGTTCTCATGCTGGCAGTTCCCCTCAGCCTGGAGCTCTTGGGCAGAGGGGTTTTGTGCCACGGGAGCTGTGGTTGGCAGTGCAGCTTTGGCTGCCATCAGGGCTGTGCTCTGGGGTTGGTGCTTCTTCACCACCTCATTTAAAGACAGCTTGGGTGTCTCTGTCCCACACTGCAGTCTAGCATGTAGATACCTCCAAACCTCTGAAGTGTGAGAGGATTTATTGCTTCATCCATGTCCTCATTTGTATAGCAGACTCTTGAATCCACAGCTTCACTGGAGTTTGTGTTTCTTTGGCATAAACATAAGGTTTACTTGATATTTCAGTATTTGCACATTTTTGATTGATAATTATTTTATGTCTTGTAATACAAGTGCTGTTGGAAAGACAGTCTTTTCATTTTTATGATTTTTATTTCTGACCCTGAAGGTGATACCATTCTAGTTCTGGTTAGCAGTTATTTATTTGGTGGTTTGAATCCTCCAGCTGGAGAATTCTCCAATTGATTTGAGTTTTCTGGTTCTTACAGATATGGTAGCTACAGGTGAGAATATGTGAGCATTCAAGAGCCTTGGTATGTCAAATGTATCAAAAATTGTATTTTAACAAAACTCAATTACTCATTGGGGATCATTTGGTAAATGTATATGAGGAATATTATTAGATCATGGCTCAACTAAATCTAAACTTAATATACTTTCAGTGATGAATTTTCTCTAGTTTTTTAATTTTTTTAATGTATAGCTTTGAGCCTTCAAGTAGTACTTGATTAATTCAGGCAAGGAATTAATTAATTTAGGCTCCACTGAAGAAATTAATTCGTTTTCCTTTCTGTATTTTGGGTCTTGTTCCACAGAAGTATTAATTTTTGAATACCTGGATGATGTTTATTAAATTGTGGTCTTGGTACCACAAAAATTGTAAAACTGAAATGACACTTCAAACCCTAATTAATGCTGCTCAGAGAAAAATTTATTTCTGCCTGCAGGTCTGTAGGAATAGCACTTGACAAAAAGTAAGATATAACTTGAATTTCAGCTGGAAACAAAGTACATAACAAACAGGCCATGTTTTCTAGGTGGAGAGAAGATGGGGGAGAGATGGAAAGAAGAAAACAAGCAAGTAAAATGAAATGAAATGTTCTCAGAAACCTGCTGAGCAGTTGGTCCTCTATGGAAAAGAAATGTGTAAACCCAGTTTGTTTGGGTTTTTTTCCTTTGGAGGTAACAGATCCCCAGTTATAATCAAGTTAAAAGTTTTACACAGGAAACTGCTGTGTCAAATGTCAAGGGAGAAGATGCTTGTTTTGACTCTTCCACAAGAGCATGGTAGCCTGACACAAATAGAAGATACTATGACAGGTATAAATCACATAAAAGACAGCAAATAATCTCAATGAGGATAGTGATCCTTTTCTTAAAGTAAGATAGGGATTGTAAAAAGTTATTAATTTATACTTATATTATTCACAAAGCTTCATACAGTGAAGTGGTGAAGAAGTGAAGAGGAGCGTACTCCCCTTTGTTGAATATATTTTAAAAATGTCATTATTTCTTCACATAAACCATTAAGATTTTATGTGGTTTGTGTTGAGTATTTTACTTCCCTGTAAGTCTGTTGATGAGACAGCAAACTTGAGTTTCAGGTTAAAAGTCACCATCCATTCAAACACAGAGGGGCTCTCAGTGTCACTGGTAGAAGAGAAGGGAAGATGCTGGGTCAGGTTCCCTCTAAGAAGGTTCCAAGTTCAGTGTCCATGCCAAGGTGCCTTTTCCACAAGGCAGAAAAACATGCCCTGACTTCTGCTGCTGCTGTCCTGCTCTCTGTAAACACATTAGAGAGAGCTGTACATTGATTATTTGGACAGACAAGAGGTAGAAGACAGCACACAGCAATATGAACCCCACAAATGTATGGAGAGTAGGGTCACGTTTCAAATTAATTGCTTCATTATTTTTCTCCATCATGTCACCATTCAAATAAGAACTGAAATTAGTGGGCTGTAAGGAGGAACTCAGCAATCAAAACACATCACTCAATAATTAAAATAAACTGCCCTGTATAATACTTAATTTTGTGTTTAAATCCTAATACAGATTTCTGAAGTTAGAGGGTCGGATGAAACAATTCCATTAGAGGGCAGCAGTACCTGTGGGTAAAATGTCTCATGTGCTGTTTATATTTTGTTTAGCATCAGTGAATGGAAGAGAAAAAGGAAGTTAATGTAATTTAATATTAAAATAATGCAGAAACATTTTGTAATATACAATAACACACATTCTATCTTATATTAAAAAACAACAGAAGTGATGCAAAATATATGCAGCAGATATTAACACTGTGGTACTCCATCCAAGAGAGAAACTGAAGTTGTTTTTCTTTCTGTGTTCTCAATTTGTAAATTGAATAACTTTATTTCTGGGAAGTTTATGGGTTTCATTAAAAAAATCTTACTTTTGAAATTGTGTGTTTTATTAGCTTTAATGCTGCAGATTTTCCAGTTTTCTGGGCAAAGGATGGCAGGAATGTGCATGTTTGATCAGGAATCTTTTAGTGGTTAAATATCAGTAGTGTACTGTGATTTGGCAATGATTACTGCAAAAGATTTTATGAGTTTTGAGATTTTTTTAGGTAAGAAATGTAAGGCATGAAAGCCCAAATGAACCTGGCTAACATGGCAAGTTCAGTCCTTCCTGTTGTAATACTTTGCTGTGTCTAATCCAAGCAATACCACAAACTCCATTTCTTTTTCCATTTTCAGTTGTGTTACTTGATACTACAACTGCCCTCGGAGAACTAGGATGGAAAACATTTCCCTTAAATGGGGTAAGTCTCTCACCATTTCGATTTTTTTGGTCTGGATTTTGGCATTCTGACACTCTAGAAGTGATTGGGTGGATATTCTTCCAATATAGATTTGTCTGAAAGATTTTAGTTTTTCTTAGGAGTAGAGCTGCCTGTGTTGTGAGTAAGAATTATGGATGCAAGCGTGACATGAGTACACATTATTATGTTCTTCTCTTGCTTTTCTCAGTACTAGGTATTTACCTTATTTAAATCCAATTCTAACTGTTATACATCATAAAGTTTCATAGTAAAAAATTCCTATGCTGGAGGAATGTGTTACGACTACTTTTTTTTGGTGAAATAAAAGGAAAAATAATTTTCTGGTTTGCAAATTGGAACAAAAATTTTATGGTTTAAGTAAGAACCAGTATGAACTTCAGCATTTGATAATATGGCATCAGATTGCCTAAATCAGAAAAATGAAAACATGAATTAATAGTGTCTGTTATCCTTGGGGTGAGTGAGCATGGGGCAGAGCAGCATTTTTACTCTAAAGTTCAACCATCAGTGCTTTGCCAGTGGCTGCACTTTCAGAACCTGGTTTTTTTTTTCCTTTCCACTCAGCTAATGCATGTCACAGAGTTTCAGGGGCATTTGGAGTTTCACTTTTAAAGCAAGATGCACTGTTCTGGAGCATTTAACGTGTTCTGCAGCAACTCATAGTTCTGATGTCAGTGTACGTACTGTGTATCACTTATTTTTATACTAGCTTGCATTATCTCCTGATTCTCATGTATGAGGCATATAATTACTTGCTTCTCTGAAGTGAGCTCAGAAAATACTGTTTTTTCTGAGAGAAACATCTTGTTCCATTTTCAGTCATTTTATTTGCCATGTTCTGTTCCAGAATGAAGTAGAAACTGTCTACCCTCAGCACCTTAATAATCCATTTTTATAAAATGCCTTCTGTGTCTTTGCCTTCAGGGATTTCAAGCCATATGACATTTCTTAATCTCAGCCTGTTTTCAACTTTATGGATTACTCTTTTTCTTTGTGTTCCTAGGCATAATTTCCATCTCTCACAGATAGTTCTGTGGTTTACGTTTTGTATGCAGTCTCATGCAATCTGAGTTGTAATTCTTAAAGTTTTATTTCCTTTAAAAATCCCAGACAAAGTACATGCTGTCATACACCACAATGAGAAATGAATCAAGGAATTTTGGCTCTAGCCAAAAGTAAGGACTGTCATCTACCATGATGAGAAAATCCAGTGAGGAATGTTTTGCTTGAGCACTGGGATGAGCTCCATTGAAGTGCACAGGACATTTGGAAAGCACAAAAGAAATAATTGCAGTTACTGTGTACATTCTTAAAAGCTCTAGATAATCCAAAATAGCCACAGTATACAAACACAAAAACATGTAAAACACAGCCATTATAACATGTATTTTTTGGCTCCTCGTGCATATCCTAAACAATATTTTTGCAGCCTCTTGAGGGTTTGGGGTGGCTTAGGACCTCTGCTGTATATTAAGAACTGGCAGCACGTACTAGAATACATAAAGGAATTTATATTTCAGTAAGAACCTGGGATTCAGTTATTAAAATTATTTCCCAAAAATGTACAAAGTGATTTGAAAAAACAAAAGGAGCTAGAGTAAATATGGGGCAGAAAAGTGGTTTTTAGCATAAAATCATGGAATCATTTCTATTGGAAAAGACCTTTCAGGTCACTGAGTCCCACTGTTAACCCAAGACCACTGTGTTCACCACGTCCCCAAATGCCACAGTCACACACTCACTTTTTGGACACTTCCAGGGATGGTGATTTATGTCCACAGTGCTACCTAATCTGAGTTATTCTTGTATCCTAATATAATCCAGAATATGGCACAAGCATTGGTGTGATTGAGATTATCACTGCAGAGATAAGAATCTGTTTTGTCCCATGATGGGCACATTAGGATTTTCTTGTTTCCTGAAGGACAGTGACAAATTGTTGGTGTTTTTTGAAAGAAATTTTTGTTCCAATACTATGGAAATCTAATGTGTTACTTTAATCAAACCTTAAGTGTTTGTGTAGTGTTTATGTGTGTAAGAAAAATGTCATTGACATATGATTATTGCTCTGCTGAACATTTTTGATGTTAGGAGGATGGGATGATGGGTTTTCCTGAGCCTGTGACATTAGCAGAAGTCATTAATTTACTGGCACACTCAGTCACGAGGAATGTTTTCATTAAACTGAAGAGCAACTGAAATAATAATGCTTGGGATTTGGGTAATATTGAGCATGCCTCAGAGATTTTAAACTAACAGACCAGAGTGAAGTGGGTAAAAAAATCAGGAGGTTCTTTTGGAATTTGCAGAACCTTAACCTTTGCCTCCCAGATTTTATTTATCGTAAATTCATTACATAACATTTGTAAACTTTCAGCAGTTTCAGTCATCACTGAGCTGCAACAATAACTGTGTTATTCATGTCTTGGGAATATAATATGTGCTTTTGTTTTAAAATTTTCTTCCCAGTTATTTGTGCATCCTTCCAGAAGCGTGAGAATGCAGTGGTTTTTTCTTAAAAATGTGTTTTATTTATGTGTCAGATTTTTTTCCTTGTCTTTTGAACAGGTAATAAATTTAGTGCTTAGAGCTACAAAAATGCAACATAAAACATTAATATCTCTGAGGTCAATAGCATCAACTTTTGTTGACTGAGTTCCAGTTTAGCTTCTTAGTGATGGGCTGTCTAAAATTTCTGCCTTAATAATGGACACATCTGATACTTCCTCTGTTCTTTGGGCTGTAGTTCAAAATGACCGATTGATTTATGAAAAAGCATGCACCATGAAAGGAGAGCTTCACTCCCCAAACTGTCACTTCATAACCTTGAAAATACAGAACAGAGGTTTGGGGGTTTTTTGATTGGTACAAAAAATGGGAAGACACAAGTTGATGTGTTTCAGAAGAGGATGTGGATGGGAGCTCAGTGGGCAGTCTCAAGGGCTTGTGGAGTGAAATCCAGCAGTCTAACCAAAGTCATTGCTGACCTTGGGGACTCAGTTAGGAACTGGGAAAGAAATTAAAGAAACCTGAAAGCCCAACTGAAATGCAGTGTTCCACAACCTTCCTTTACACATTAGCAGTCATAGTAATAAAATAAGGTATCTTATTTAGCTGCAGTCGGTGAGATATCTTCCTTCTGTCTTCAACGTAAAAATATTATTTATTTCCCATTGCATTAATCATTGCAACACAATTTTGTGAGCAAAGTTTGCTCAGAAGCTGTGGGTTGGGGACTTTGCCATAAAGGCTTGTCCAGTCCTGATAAATTGCTGCCATAGAATCATAAAATGGTTTGGGTTGGAATGGAGCTCAAAGATGTCCAGTTGCATCTCTCTACCGTGGGTAGGATGCCACAGGAGCACACTGCTCACAGCTCAGACCACCCAGTCTGCCCTTGAACACCTGCAGGGATGGGGCAGCCACAGCTGCTTTTCTGGGCCCCTGTGCCAGGGCCTCAGCACCCTCACAGGAAAGCATTTCTTCCCAATATCCAATCTGAACTTCCTCTGCTCCAGTTTAGAGCCATCAGCTCTCATCATCTCACTCCATGCCTTTGTGAAAATTCCCTCTTCAGCTCTCTGGTGGCACTGGAAGCTGCTCTTATGTCCCCCCTCCACCAGCCTGCTCTTCTGCGGGCTGAACAAGCCCAACTTGGGCGTAGCCACTCCAAAAATCAGTTTAAAAGGAGGGCAGGGTGACTCACAGCACAAGGCTGTGAGGATTTACATGTGGAAAAGACTTCAAAGGGCTATCTTGACTTGTCATAGCAGGCACAATGTATGGCCTCAGCAATAAAGAACCTACAAGTCCTCTAAATTATTTGACAACTCTGTCAGTGAAAATACTTTAGTTTCCACAATTATTTGAACAATTTCCTTGTCAATTGGTAATCTACCAGGGAAATAATTCTGGTTTGAATATCTTGTTTCTATAGAGGATTTTAATTCTTTTTTAGTAACAATTGCTAATGTACAGTATTACTGATCTTCCTGTGTTATGAATTTTTTGAGACTAATCTTGTCAAAGTACTGATGTTTTTCTCCCTACCAGACTGTTTATATTACCCTCTCTGTTAAAATAATTGTTTTACAGTAAATGCATTCATCAACAATTTTTTCTTAGCTGATTCTTAGCTAATTAGGAAACATTTTTATAGTTTATGGTAACAAGAGTTTTGAATGGCTTGGTACTGTTTGTCACAGATGGCACTGATGTTTTCCTGTGCCAGCCTGCAAACATTTCTTTCAATGCAGCTGCATCCATTTTCACCTTCATCTTTTAAATATCTCAGAAAGTGATGGGGGGAATATCTCTTGGAACATTCTTCTACAATACTTAACATTTTTAACTATTCGTTTCCTTAAGTAGACTGTCTTTGAACTGTATTTATAAATGTAAGGAAGTTTATATACTTAATACCAATTTCCTAAATAAAACAATGGTGTTTTCTCAGCACTGTTTTGGTCACCAGTATAAACATAGCAGCAAATGGCAACTGGAAAGAAGTTAACTCTGTCCCAGAGAGACACAGTAAACATAGTTAAAATTCAGGTTGTGTGAAAGTTACCAGGATAAAACAGCAATACTATAAAAAGGACTTCTATCTGAAAGTATTTCACTTTTCTTCCAAACCAGTCGTAGAATCATTTGGGTAGGAAATGATTTGGATCACTGAGTCTGACTGCAAATAACACTGCCAGGTCCTCACTAGGCCATGTCCAAAAGTGCCACATTGACTTGTCTTCACACATCTCCAGGGCTGAGGACTCAACTCCGTCTCTGGACAGCCTGTTCCCATGCTTGGTAAGAAAAAAATCCTAATATCCAATCTAACCCTCCTCTGGTGCAACTTCAGGCCATTTCCTCTCGTCATGCCACTTGTTCCCTGGGAGAAGAGCCGAGCCCTGCCTGGCTACCCCTCCTTTCAGGCGCTTGTAGAGAGTGATGAGGTCCCTCCTGAGCCTCCTTTTCTCCAGGCTGAACTCCCTCAGTGGCTCCTCACAACACCTCACACCCTTCCCCAGCTCCATTCCCCTCTCTGGACATGCTCCAGCCCCTCCATGTCCTTCTTGTCCTGAGGGGCCCAAAACTGGGCACAGGATTCAAATTGTGACCTCAGCAGTGCCGAGTACAGAGGGACGAGCCCTGCCCTGCTCCTGCTGCCCCACTGTTCTTGTTCTGGCCAGGGTGCCATCGGCCTCCTTGGGCACCTGGACACACTCTGAGCACTCTGTGGAACACAGAACTGCACCTGTGTGGGGAGATGTTGCAGTAGTAGCAAGTTCTTTTAACTAAGAACTGCTGAGGACAAAAAAAAAAAAAAAAGGCATCCAAAAGTCTAAGTTCTTTTACCCCCACAGCAGTTCAGCTGCGGTAAAGTTACATCTGTGAAAGTTCATCAGCAGAATTTCAGAGGTGTTACAGGGGCTGTGGTTTTCATAGGAACTTTAATAGGAGGTAGGGATTTAGCTGTCAGAACATTTAACAGGGATGAAGGGAAAGAAGCTAATCAGATTTTCACACAATATGGGGAATTTACAGAGATGATATTAAGAAAAAATATTGGTACTCACGTATTTGAGCCGTAATTTGGGCCTAATCAGATACCATCCTCTGCAATGCCATCTTTAGAATCCTTTTTGACAGTCAAGTCATTATTTGAGGAAAAAGGTTAAATCAAGGGCTAAGTTTTTTGAGATTTATTTCCATCTGTAGAGATTAAACAATTAGGTATATCCAAGATCTAGTTAAATGGCTTTCTTAAAGGAGTTGCAGTTACTCATGACTTGCTTGTGAGTCCAGTTTCCATGTTTCTTTTAGGAGCATCTCTTAGACCCCACAGGATTTTTTTTCTTGAAAACTGAATGTCCTAGGAACTGTCAGTGTCCAGGTAGATTGGTGCATGTCTAAATTTTTGGATGTGCCTGTATTTCCTGGTAAAATGGCAAAAATCTTAATTTTCTTGGAAAACCCTGGAGGCACAGAATTAGCTGTGGCTGTGTGCTGGGAATTTGAGAGTCTGCTGGGTGGATGCAGGGTTATGGTAGCATGGTCCATCAGAAACAGGTAAATTCAAAAAATCTGCTAGGCACTGCAATGTGATAATATTTGTCCACCCTCAGTTTTTGTGTACATACACTTCAGCAGTATCCTGATTATTTTTGTGTGGAACATCTAACTGCAGGTCACACAGAGGCTTGACTAAATACCTGGTTGTGTTCTTATTTTGGGCCCACTGGTGCTTGCCACTTGCCAGATCTAAACCATTCCTAGTCTAAATACTGACATGTCATAAATCAAAACAAAACCAAAAAACCTCAACCTCCCAGAAAAACACCCACCCTAAAAATCCAGCAAACAAACAAAAGTTAAATACAAACCAACCACTTAGAGGGAAGCAGATATAATGGAGGAGGATTATAAAGAAATTTGTGTGCTCCAGTACAGAACAGCCACAAACTTACAGCTCATATATAATCTGTAACAGTGCAGCATTAGAAGCAGTCTCTGAACTGCTCAAAAATGCAATTTATTGTATTTTTAGTGTTATTGTGTGGTAAATCTCAACTTGATGATAGTAATGCTGCATATATTTTTGCATTAATTTTCCATTCCTTTTAATTTAAAGAGTCTTATGTACATACATACCCCTAGTAAAGGCAAAATTTATTGTATATAGTGATTATTTTTCAATGTATATTGTATATTATACAGCAAAGGAGGGCAAAGAGTGGCAATAGCAATATTTCTATTTTCTGTTGTGTTTCTTATTTTAGGTGTGAGAACCATTCTAACTGGTGGAGAGCAGTAAACATACAAGTTTTTAGTTGTGCAGCCCCACAGAATGAATGTTAATTCAGTATTATTTTTTTTTTAAAAATAAACTGGTTGGAAATTTAAATAAATAAGAGTACCATGCATGGGTTGCACATTGATGCACTCTGCACAAAAAACAGCTTTTAAATTTGTGTAGGCTGCACATTCATCTCTTGCACTCACAAGTTTACAATATTTTGGTTTACCAATGCAGGCAGTAAGGAAAAAAGAAAGAAAGTATAATTTAGTGAAAAATAAAACATTCTTGCTTTTTTTTTTTAATACAAAGAATTGTGTTTGAGAAGGAAAACACAGTCGGTTTAAGGAAGAAGAATGGTTGATTTAATTTTCTGTTTGGTGTCTTTTCAGCAGTGTTGGATTCCAGAATTTTATGTTTTCTGTCATGCAAATATTTTGAAATTCAAAAAATTCCCTTATATGTATATACCAAATTAAATATAATATTTTCTATTACAATTCAGCCTTCACTGTGCAGGCACATGGGGCAAGAAAGAATGACAAACTGAGTGCTGCCCTCAGTAAAAAAATCAAGGAAAAGCCAGAACAAAATCAAGTGGAAGGAAAGCAATATTTATGGAAATACCAGGTGCATACTGAACACCTCTTTATCTGAACCATTGCATTTCCAGAGACTTCAGAACTGCTGCACTGAACTCTTGGGAAATACCCTTTGAAACTCCTGTGTGCTTAGGAAATGGTCTCATAAATGCTAAAGTAGGTGATAAATATCTAGGTATTCTGAAAAGAAATCTCTCTGAATTGTTCCAAAGCCATAAAATATTTTTTTTTCAAAGAGGAAAGGTAAAATTGGCAGCAACAGAAGATGCTTCACTGTCTCATGACCAGGTACTGCTTTTTACTCAGATGCTTTGTTCATTAATTTTGGGAAATTCTAACCAAACTTCTGCTTTCTTTTTATCATTTTTATTGCCAGGAATAATTTATATTCTAAAAGTGGATCTCCTATGTATAATGCAAAACAAAAGAATTAATATATTCTTAAGGATTTGCAGTAGCCTGACCTTATATTGGAAGTCTTTACTGAGACTTAACAGAAGAGAAAGCTAAAACAAAATAAAAAACCCAAACCATGCCAACTTTACTTTTGAACCTTTTACAGATGTTTAAATACATGGAATGAACTTTTAAAATTACAGAGGAGTGGAGTAACCCAATTATCAAGCTGGAAGCATTCTCTAAGCCTCTTTTACATACTTAGGCACACAGAGTCCCTTTTGCAAATTGCAGTAAATCATTTATGTTCTGATGGTGCTGTAAATAATAGGATTATAGGATGTTTGTGGGTACCAGGAGTTTTAACCATTGCCAGGATGAAAATACAGTATCCAAATAGTTCTTCTGCTCCACTGGAATTCTCACCAAGTGAGGAAAAAATACTGAAAGAAATTCTCCTCTGCCTTGCCCTCTGTGCCAGTAAATGTCCAAACCTCTGGTACAGCATTTGAGCTTGAAAACCCTTCTCTGAAGAACAGTTAACTAAATAAATTGTGCAGCAATTGCTAGTCCCAAATACAGAGAATTGTAAACTTCAGATTTAGGAAGATACACTTCAGACAGTAATTTTCATGATTTAATATCCTGCAAAGGCATCCAGGCGAGTACAGAGCCTTTACCACATGGATTATGTATTTATGTAAGCAATCCTAGCAGAATTGGGTACTCTTCACATAATCCTACCAATCTACTTCAAAAAATGGAAAATAGATAGTTTGTATAAATGTCTGTTGGCTGCTAATAAGGAAACAGAATTATTTAATAATCATAATTCCATGGAGAACAAAATAGAAAGGAGCCCAGTATAAAATCTGTGTTTATGAATAATAATTTGTAACTGTATTTTAGATTTAAGAGGATAATCCTCTGCTATTGTGTTGATTCAAAAGAATCCTATCCTAGGAGTTTAAAACATTATACATGACTTGCAGAAATAAAGTGAAAGATCACAAGTGCTGTTGAGATGTAGTATTTGAAGAGCACAGGTGTTCTACCTGACCTTTGTTTTGTCTTTTAAGAAGTCCAATAAATGTTTCTTTTAGATTTCCTAGTAGTGTTAAAAGCTGGGCATATTGTAGAGGAAGTAAAAAATAAAAAAGTTAAAGTTAGCAGGCACAACAGCTGAATAATGTAATGATATGCTCCATATGGCCTTGTTCAGTAATTTCTCTCCATGTCTGCTAGTACTTTTCATCAGCTTTCCATGCTATAAAGAATACTTCCAATTTCTTAATTTTCTTAAGGAAGAACTCCAACATTTTGTTTTCCCTCTCAGCTGGTGGATATGTGGATGCTCTTGCATTATGCCTATGACCAATAGGTCATGAAGTGGTGAGAAGTAGAATTTTTATTCCATAAAAATTAGATATAAATGCTGTATCCTGAGTATTACTGCATTGTCCTGTTGGCTCTTGGCGTGTCAGAAGAATGCTACTAATGATTTTATATCAAAATATTTAAAGGCTTGATAGAGTTCATTATTAACAGTAGCATAACTAAGGAGATTGCTTTGGTTCCCTTTTTCATGTAGGCTACTAAGGGGATTGACTTTAGCTCCCTGATTCTTGCCATGATGATTAAGGGGATTTGTTTAAACACCCCATTTCATGTGGTACAGCTACTGTAAAAGGATTAGTTTTGGATTCCACTTCCACGTGGGAAAGCTAAGGGGATTAGCTTTAGCTTTTCATTCCATGACAAAATAACTAAGGGCAATTGCTTTCACTGCCCCTGTGGTTGCATCAAGGTTTGTCTTGCTTTTGCTGTTCTTGTTTCAGTTCCTTCCCCTCTGCTCTCACTGCCCAAAGTCATTTGACTTCAGGCTCTCTGCCCTCCTGGTGGAAGGCCACTGCCCATGCTGAGCTTTGCATCTGGTAAGGAAAACTAAAGAGGCTGATGAAATCCCATGTGTTTTGTTCTGTTCCTCATGGAGGCTCAAATGTTAGAACTCCTCTGGATAAAATCAAGTGTAGGAATTGCCATAGCTGCTAACAGTGCTAGTCCATGTGAGGCAGTATTTGATTTATGGCCATGAACAGGACCATGAACTTCACCTGTAAGTGAAGGTCTTGGGGGACTCCTTATGCTGTTCATTGGAAAAAAACTGTGAAGATTTTTCACCAAATCCAACAAAGCCACCACCTGCACCACAGATGTGTAGCCAATGCAGTGCAGCACCAAATCCACACCAACAGGCACTGTGTAAGGGCAGGATTTATCCAAGGAGAAAGAAACCTAGACCTGAGTGCTGTCAGAAACTCTGCTCCTGTTTCTGCACAGCCTTGCTCCTGTGAATACACCAGTCCCAGGAGAAAAAGCTCTCTGAGGTCTTTGTACTAAATTGCATTGTGCAGCCAGCACAAATTAATATTTTCAAACCACTTAAAAGCAAATAAGATGTCTACATGTAAATTCAAAACAGGCACTTCATGCCCAGCTAATGAAGTTTTGTCAGAGCTATTAAATAAACCAGGATCTGTGCCCTGGCTTTGGGGATGCCTGTCTCCACAAAGCTGTTTTCAATACTTGCTCTTACCTGAGTCTCTGACTGGGGAATGAGCAGGTTTTAGTCTATAAATCCAGATACTGAGGTTCTTCCTTTGGCAACCTTTTATTTTATGTTGGGGTGGAGCTTTTTTTGTTTGGTTGGTTTGCAGGTTTTGTGGGTTTGTTGGTGGTGATTTTTGTTTTGGTTTTTGTTTTTATTGTTATTTACTTGTGTAGTGGGAGTGCTTGAAACTTTACCTTACAAAAACACTTAAACGTGTCGGTATTTAAATGTAGAGCAATTTCTTTTGAAGCTTAAAATTAAAAAAAAATTAATTTTAAAAATATTTAAATGTTTAAATTTTCCAAGGAACCTTGTGTATCCATCCTGTGTCAGAATAATCATAGATGTGAACAATTAAAAAAAGCAGATGTGAGGCACTGCCCAGCCCTGGCACTGTGCTGGCACAGACGTAGCCTTAGGAGCAGGATTCTGAAGAGAATCCCTCCAAAACCATGTGCTGTTTTTCCAGTATTTCAGTTCTCCACGATGGAATGTGGCAGGACTCTCTCAGCAGCTGCAGTTCTGAGGTGTGAGCTCAAAAGCTGCTGAGTTCTACAGTGTGCAGCCACTTGAGTTTTGTATATACAGTCATGACTGTGTGTGAACAGAGATGTGCACACAGATCCACTCTCCTCTGGCACTGTGTGTGCTTAGGTCTGGCTCACTTGAGCTGTACCATCACCTACTCTGAGCTTACAGCACATTCTGGAATTTACTTCACTCTTTATGCTGCTCAGTAAAACCATGTTTGAATTTGTCCCTTCAGTGCCCTACCTCAGCTTTAAATTTCTGAGGCTCTTTTGCTCTGGTGTTTTTTCCCTTTGCTTCTAAAAATAAAACACATCAAAAGCAATTGGAAAAGAAAGCTGAGCTGCTATGAAATTTTACACATTTCTTGAAGAGAAAAAAAAAAAAAAGAAAAATGCAATGGAGAAGTTCTTCCAGAAGTACTGACATGCAGAATGATGTGTATCTTTAGTCATTCGTGGAATAGATGTATGTTAAGACAAACACACAGCAAACCACCTCAGTAAAAAATCTAATTCTCTGTGATGCATTTCAGGTAGCAGTGCCATGAGAAATCTGACTTCATCTCAAGTCTGGCTGATTTATCCACAGAGTACAATCAGTGCTTGATGTAGATGAAAACAATCAAACTTTTTTCCCACTTGGGTCAGTGCAGGAAATTTCCTGAGGGAAAATGTTTTGTTCTTCATAATTTTTTTTGTTTTATATACTGAAGACTGTTTATTAGGTTGAAGGATTTTTTTGCTTTGACTGCTGCAGAAGAACCAGGATAACAGGGTAAGAGTTACTGCAGTGGCTTTGATCTGAATATTCCCTTCTCATGGGAATCATCCTGAATCTACAACTTGGTTGCCTGAGCTAGAGATCATTTATAATCTGTGATTATTAAATTTTATATCTCTAGATTCCTTTGGAGTACTCTCACCTCCTGCATGTATTTTAAAGTTATGAATATACAATAAAGTAAAGGAATATCAGATTAATCACAAGCAAAGAGATAAATTTTGTGTAAGAGTAAAGCTTGAATCTTTATAGAGTGTTGAGGCAGGTTTTTCACTGCTGTCATATTTATGCCTTTTTGGATAGTACTGTTGTATATAGCAGGGGTTTTTAAAATTCTCATCACATGTTTTATGTCCACAGAGTTAAGGTGAGTCAGAAAAATGACAGAACTTCTTCAGTGAAGTCATTTCAAATGACTTTGCTAATTCCTTTTTTCAAGTTGTAATTTTAAATACAACTGTTGTAGTTGCTATGTAGAACTTAAATATCTTCAAAGAAAAGTGCAATAAGTGTAAAAACACATGTTAAGAAACAAAATACTTTGTTCAATCTTTTCTGTGATTTTAGTGAAGAGGAAATGGATTAGCTTCTAAATTGTGATTTAAGAATAAGGTCAATGATATCAAAGAAACTACAGATATTTCTGGAGATTAGTGAAAATTGTTTCTATGCAATTCAGAGTGTATTTTATACAGTTTTCAGTTACTTTGGGTAGATTTTTTGGCTTTTCTTTTCCCTGTGTTTTGATTTCATGAAATTTCACTCCAGTACAAAAGTTGAATATTTAATTCTTATTTTTGATCTTTTTACTTTGCACTAATACATCAAAGCTGTTTAAATTTTAGGAAGGATACTGGCATAGAACATGTAAAGAGTGCTGAACTATTTGGTAATAAAATCATACATAACACCAAAAAGTAACAGCAAAATATACCAAGACAAGATGACCTTTTCATTCATACCTTTAAAGAAATGATTTTATTATCTATTGACAAGAATCTTTTACATTATGATTCTTAGTTTTTCTTTTCAAATGATGGCACCTTAAAAATTAATTATTTAAACAGAGTAGTGCCAGCCTAATTGTCACCATCTCTGGTTCTTTATTCTCAATTCTTGAACATCTGCCCATACCCAGTTGTTCCCAGTGATTCCTGCATGATACACATGCAGTCTTACCTGGTCAACATGGCCTAAAAAGGGATGTACTGTATTTCTATGTCCTGTTTCTTGAAGTGGTTACCATCATTTCCAGCATAGCTTTCATGCAAAAGGTCTTGCTGACTAACAATCTAAACACATCTCTTTTTTTTTTCCCCAGAAATTTCCTAGGGAACATTTTAGCATCCATTTGCTGACATCCTCTTAACACAAATGCATAGCTGTAATAAAAAAGCACTTCAGATTTTAAAAGTAGATGCTCTCATACAGTGTCACTGTGCTAAAAAGACAAACATCTCTCTTTCCAAATTGTTGCTATTTGGAAAAGAGCACATTTGTTTTCAATCTGTACTTGCACAGAGGAAGGCCAAGAGTTATGTTTCAGGGAGCCTGGCCAGCTTGGTATTGTTTTGAATAAGGGTTGTTTGCTTTTTTTTTTAAGGCTATGCAATGCTTTAAAGATACCTTAGGTATTGTACATGTTTAAGGTTTCAGTGTTATGAACATGGATATAATAAAAAACCCCAAGTCCCAAACCATCTTCAAGTGATAAAGCATTATAATACATGTATCTATCCATCCATCCATCATCTATCTATCTATCTATCTATCTATCTATCTATCTATCTATCTATCTATCTATCTATCTATCTATCTGTCTTTATCTGTCTATCTATCTATATCCATCTTTCTATCTATCTGTCTATCTATCTATCTATCTATCTATCTATCTGTCTATCTATCTATCTGTAAACATACATGGGCAATAAAAAATCCTCCCAGTTAGCCTAATTTTGATGATTTTGGAGACTGGAGGAAATCTTCACTCAGTGTTTGATAAATGGGTTCATTTCACTTCAAAGACTGGCTGTGGTTGAGGGTATTTTAGAGACCCTGGTGAAAGTTTAGAGATGGAAGCTACATATTTAATTGCCAGGTAAGAACATTTTGTAAATCAGCAAAATTTTACTGTTGACTCGGAAAACTCAATCTGAATACTTGTGCAATAAATGCAGCATTTTGTTATTAAGCAATGCTTGATGTGGTTTGTCTTTTTTTGTTGTTTGTTTGTTTGTTTAAAGTCCGCTAAACTGATGTCACCACAATTTCTTGGCTGTCCCATTTTCCAACTGACCAACTGTCAGTTCCTGTTTCTGGACACGATTCCAAATGCAGCCCAGAAGGTGGCAAAGTGAATGCAGAACAGATTGAGCACTGAGGGGAACCTGAGCAATGCAGCTAGAGGAGATGAAAATGCTGCAAGCCTGCAGACAGCCTGGGAGGGAGGAGAAGGGAGCCAGAGGAACTGGAAAATGCAGCCAGAAAACTTGTGAGACAGAGGGTACAAAAAAGCCAGACTTAGGAAAATTTGGAAATAAAAATTTCTAAAAGGCTCAAGAATGCATAATCATAGAGAATAATCTACAGCTATTTATATTAGATACCATTACTGCTATTAACAAGTCCCCATCCAAAAGATTAAAAGATCAGCCCATTTCACATCAGTTAGCTGCTGAATCTTCTCAAGAAACCAAAATAGAAGGATTATTTTTAATCTATGAAACACTGTGCTCTCTGTTATGACTCATGTTTACTCATACAATTTGCTCCTCACCACTGCTGCTCTCCTAAGCAAGTCATTAGAAGCCATGAAATTACTGGGAGCATTTATCAAACCAGTCACACTCCTCTGGAAACACCAGTAAGGAACTGGAGGATAAGGAGCCTTTTCCAAATTATTCTGCTGGTCTGCAAAAAAGGGAGCCAACAAATAAAATATCACCTGAGACCCTTAATATGAAAAAAATTTAAAAATCCCAAACGTACAACACAGAGATTAAAAAAGATGACAGCAAGCACACTAAAATCTTCCCAGGTGCACTAGAAATAGTGAGAAAAAACCAGAAAGTTCTTTTTGGATGAATGCTGATGAGCTGGGTGCTCTAGAATAAAGACACTATCTTCTGTTTCTTGATTATATTCACATCCAAAGAAACTCTCTTTGTCTTTTGAAAAGTGACTTCATCAAAGAAGTAATTAACTGCCTGTGTTACCTGTATTCAGGAAACTGAATTTTGATCAGTTCACCTTTTTGGGAAAGAAAGCTGATATCAAGAAATGTTCATCCAGATAAATATTAACATCTCAAAGTTTTATGGTCAAGGAATAAAAATGATAAATCTAATTAAAATTACTCTTTTAGGGACGTGGATACTGGAACTGCATTTAACCAAAATACCAAGTGGAACACTTGGAAATGCTGGGCTTTTTTCAATTAAAGGAATAAGTTACATGTAAAATATGACATTTATATTGGCATTATTAACATACAAATAAGATACCAGAATGCTCAATTTCAGTTAATCTGAAGATTCTTCATCTTTGGAGGGTGTTGAGACCTGACTGGACAAATCCCAGAGCAGGGTAGTTTGCATTCACTGTTGATCCTGGTTTGATCTAGAGGTGACTTTGCAAAGTCTTTTCCATCTTGGATGATTCTATAATTAATACATCAAAAAGAAAAATATTTCTGCCTACATCAACTCCTTTCAATTTGTTTAAGGACATTTCTTGTAATTTCTTCTCTATTCTTTTGCCTACAGACTTAAAACCAAAAAAAAAAAAAAATAGGTGAAAGCACAGCATTTTTTATCAGCCTTTGTGTTACCACTGTAAGAGTTATTGAATTTATGGGATGTAGTGGCATGCAGTGCTTAAAGGTGCACGGGTACCTGAATGAATACACACAGTGATTGAAACATATTTTGACCCAATGACCCAACAGCATTTGGGAACAAAGAGCTCATTTTAACAAATGGCAAGTTGCTTATTTTTTCCTTCTTTGTAAAACATTTTCTAGCTAACATCATTGACCTCTTTGGGCTTTTTTTCTTCTCAAAATGACTTGATATAAAGCTTGTGTGCATTATCTGTCATAAAAAGGAAGGCAAAAGATGCAAAGTTCAAGCATTGGAAAACAATAAAACCTGACACTATAAGGTTTTTCCTGACTGAATCTGAGGAGTAAAGCTGTGGTGGCTCTGTCTTGATCAAGTTTAGATGCTTTTGCCATTTTTATTGTAAATAGCATCACAGAAGGGAATTCCTGACAAGAATGAATCCCAGAGCCAGTGAATTTCTCTCTATGCTCTATAACCTTGTAAGACTGGGGTTTTTTTCCTGCAACATAATCTCAAGTTTGAGGCCTTGAGACTCATCCTGTGGGCTTTGGTTCTGTACCAGAGCATCACTTAGGGAGATTTTTTGTGGGATTATTATTGCCTTTATTAATTTACTGAGTTTCTCAGGCAGTTCTCCAGAGCAGGAAGGGGAGAACCTTGGTGCAGCTGCAGTTGTCCTGGGAGATGCATTCCCCTCCTGTCTTCCACAGATTTCTCCTCTGTGACTCCAAAAGGATTCAGCTTACCTGATATTTCTGTAAAGCAAACAGGTTTTAACCTTTCAGGCTTACTGAGCATAGTGCCAATGATATAATGGCAAATTCTTCCCATGAGAAAGATCAAATCTTAGTTGGGAAATGCAACAAAAAAGAAGTGGTTTATCTCACTCCAAGCTACCTCAGGGTCAGCCAGTAGTGGAACCACATTTGGAATTAAGAAGTTCTCAAATTTTAAGCTTTTTCTTTCTCTCCCATTCTCACACCATGGCATTGTATTTGGTGATCTGCCTTTCCACAAGAGCTGCAATCACTGATCCTACACTTGGGTTTCTAATCTGACATTTCAAAACCAACATTTACTGTAGTGAGAATTTACATGGGGACCTTTTTTCAGGGAAAACTCTACAGGAAGTCTGGTTTCACTGCAAGAGGTTAGAAAATTTTATCAAAACATCTGATCAGTGGTAGCAGAGCCTTTTCTCTGTAGCTTAATCCCTTAGCTCAGTGGCATGTGAAAAGTTCTCTATTTCACAGGATCACAAAAGTTATTTTTTCCCCATACTTCACCTGAAACCTGCATTCAAGTACAGAGCTGTGCACACTGTTGGAGGCAGCTCTCAGCATTGCTTGGTGTCATCTGAGGCCGAGGAAACGGAAGGAAAATCTGCAGATATGTGACAAGAGTGACCACAGCAAAATCACATCCATGGAGCTCAGAACTGGAGCACTGGGATGGAAACCTTTGGGAATTATGGGGCAAGAGGGAAATGTGGAAATCACAACAGCTTTAAATTACAGCAGCTGCTTCCAGAATTCCTTCAGCCACAGCAAACAGCACTCACAGCTCCACTCACAAAGAAAAAGAAACTCATTGGCAGGGAAAGGTGCTGAATTAATTTGAATTCCTTTCTGTAAAGATTTCCTCTCTTCATTCATGTGATTACTTGCAAGCCCAAACATATTTATTAGATGAACATGAGTAAAATGTGATTTGTTTATCGGGGGTCTTTTCAAAGCAGATGTTTCACATGAATATTTCTGACAAAAAGAAAACGTGGAAGTAATTTGACCTGGGTAGGAAAAAAGTTTTCAACTTCTTGAAATATATACATTAAAATTTATGAGAAATAGTGCTCCAGCATGGGTATGTAACAATGTTTTTAAGCTGGTTTTGTGCTTTTTGGATGGAATAGATAGATCAGAAACGTAATGTAAGTTGCTATATTTTATTTCCAGATATTGTTAAAGAACAAAAAATGTGTTAAACATGTAAATGGGGGGAGAAAGTCTTTATTAAAAGCCTACTATTCCACAAAGAAGAGCATGCTTCAAGCTTTTTTATTTTTATACATGAGGAACCAAATCTTCTCAGGTTGGGCTCTGTGGTGAGTGGTGGGAAATGGAGTTCAGTAAAGGACAAAGCTTCCCAAGAGGCTGCAGGTTACTAAAGATCTGTGAAAATTCAAATTGTGTTTAAGCAGAGCTTTCCTGCTGCCTTTGACATTGTACTTCCCAACACACTGAAGGGAGGGTTAATACTGGATTTGGTTTTTACATAATGAATGTTTTTAATATTGATACAAACAGTAGAATTAATATGCAGTAACTACCAAAATCTGAATGTCCCATACTCAGTTGCAGGAAAATTATGAACTTTTTCTTCCACTGTCATTAAGGTGATGGTCCCCTGCAGACATAAATTAGACAAATTTTGTAAATAGAATTACTTTAATTCATGAGACTACTTCAGCACACAATCTAACATGCACAAAAGCTTTTCTTCTGATCTGCTTGGGACAAACTAGGAAATTTATCTGCTTTTTCCACTTTATCAATTCATCTAGTAAAAACTATAGCAAACACTCCACAAATCTTTAGTTATCTATGGAAAAAAATAGTTTGTGTCAACATCTGAACTTGCACTCATCTAAACAATAAGCAGGATGCAAATTCTGAATCTTTAAAATCTCAATAATGGCAAATCCTTAAAATACAATAGGTACTAAAATATTTATCTAGAGGAGTTAGTTAAGCACTGGATAGTTAGGAATGCATTATGAAAATTGTTTTCAACAGTATTTTTATTCAGAATTTAATAGAATCTTCCAGATTTGCATACTTTGATGGGAGTAAATATAAATGCAAGTTTCAACAGTGTGCAATTAAATGCATAAAATACAGATTTATAATAAAAATCTAGATATCTGTGGGGATTAACTAGGGCTACTTGTAGATAATCAAATCTTTAGCCTAAGTTCACTTAAATATATGCAGGTTTTATAGAAATAGCTACACTTAAGAGATTCCTGTAAACAAATTTTCATAAATGCTTAATTATTTGCTATATAAAGGCCTAAAAAAGATTATTTTTTCTAGAAGAACTGAGAGACATGGATTAAGAAGAATCAAGGAGTTGAGGCTATTTTTCTGTGGACTGCCCTTTAAATAATAAATTAGCCCATAATTTCATTTAAATTTGTGTTTTTCTGTTATGTTTTACTGATACTGCTCATATCCCAATCCTTAGACCTCTCAGTGATAATAAGTGGATTTTATGTATCTCACATATAGGCTGAGTAAAGTAACTGTAAAGTAAAATATGTTAAGCTATTCTGTAGAGTTGTAACATAGTAATTTCATAAAAAATCCAGGAAAATTCCACATTCCCAGGAACATTGCTCCTCTCCAGATGTTTTTTTTCAGATAGTAGTTTAGGACCTGCTTACCTAAAAATGTGACTTCTGTGGTTCAGTTCTGTAAATGTGTCTCTGACCATCATGGCAAAGACTGGACATTCCCACTCTAGTTCCTGATAAAGTCAGCAGGAAGAGAGGGGGGAAAAAATGCTCTTTCTCTGTCTTTTTTCTGAGAGTGCTCTCTAGAGTGAACTCAGTACCAGGTGTTAGTTATTATGAAGGAAATTTATGTTCAGAGCAGCACAGATGAAAAGATAGACATACAGTTTAGTCTCTGTGTTTCTGAAATGGATGGTTTATTGAAAAAGAAAAGCTGCAGTATAGAGCCAGCTTAGAGCAGAGTGGGCCTGCCCATTAGATTGGGAACAGTTCCCATTTCCAGCCACAGCATTTTCTCAGAAGTTGCTCCAAAAGGAAAAGTGGAATTCCTGACAGCAGCCTTCTATCTAATGCCTCAACCTGGCTGGAACACCACTCCAGGTGTGTGCCTGACACGGAACCCCAGAGCTGGATTGGAGTTTTCTTCGTGCCAGTGTTACTAAATCAGGAGAATGTGCCTTTAATGAAACTGTTTTCTTTTCCAAATAAAGATGATGTCTTTCTTACCTGTCCTTGGAATACTCCATACAAACAAATCACTTCCTTAATGCCATTCCAGTTAGTGATAAAATGAAGCTCTGTAATCAACTCTGCTTTGGGGAAAAATGCCAGAGGCTGATGAGAACACACCAGGCTCTCCACAGACTGTCCTGGAACCTGCTCTGTTCAGCTGTGATGACAAATATCTTTTGTCACCACAGTGTATTGCCAATCTCTCAAATCAATGCTTCCTATGCAGTAAAGCTTCCATCAGAGATCTAATCCTGCTCCTATTTAAGTCAGCAAGAAAAACAGAATAGGTTCGAGGCAAGTATATGCAGAGAACTATAATCTCTGTAAATAAACAGACGTTGTGCTTGCAATCAATCACAGGGCAAGGAGCAGCAAATATTAGGGGGAAAATACAGATAACTGACTTCCATTACTGTATTAAGCCAATGATTTTACTGGCTTAAGACTTTTAGTACATTATAGTGGATAACACTGAAGTTTCAAGGACAGAAAATTGGTTTTTGTCTCTTGCAATGCTGCCTGTCCTTGAGGGATAGAATGTGGTAGGAAACCCTCCCTGGGGTTTGTGTTCAGTCCAATACCCTGCCAATAACTACCCACACTGTTTATTTATTTGTCTGATAACTTGGAGCATCTATTCTGAGTCCTAAAAAAATTGAAAATATTTTTCCTGTCTGATGCTGACTGGGAGGCTGCAGTTGGGCATCAGATCACCTCAGTAAGAGAGCTCAGCTACCCAGTCCCAAATAGTTAATCAGAAAAGCTAATGAGAAAGTTGAAAGGAAACATTTTTCAGCAATTTGCTGTTGCCCCTTTCATGCACTTTTATGGGTTTTTAACATTAAGCATGAAAAATAGAGTGTATGTCTTGGTGCCCAGTTCTTTGACAGTTTAATTATTCATAGGCATGAATGCCCACGTTGTAAATCACAGCAAAAATACCTAATGCAGGTATTTTATTTTTTGCAAAACTAGATTCTAGGGAAATATTGACATGGCTAATGATGACTGTGCTTTCATTTCCAAAATTAAGGAAAACCATGTTAATTCTGTGTACAGCAATAAGCTCTTTTTTATTTTTTTAATCTTGCATGCTTAGATTTTTGTCTAAACATAATGACTAATAGTCCCTTGCATAAGCTTGTCAGAATGCAGATTCTTTCAAGTACATAAATGTGTAAAAGGGATAGCTACATCTTGTTTTCCTGCAAAAAGGGAAAGGAGAGAAAAAAAAAGGGTGTGTAAGAAGATATAAAGCGCATTTTACAGGATGGGTAACTCAGGCTCTGGGTGCTTTTTCCTTCTTACTTTAAAGTCTCACCTTTTTTTTTATTTTTCCAATAAAGGCAAATGAGGCACTACTATTTAAGTACCATTGCAGGAGCTGAATTGAAGTCATTCCAGTGCCTCTGAAATGCTGATGTGAGGTGGCAGAGCTATCAATAAAGTTGGCTGCACACGGTTTAATGTAATGGAGCAAAGACAGCCTTGGACAAGGAAGAAAAAAACTCTGAAAGTACCAGAAAAAAAAATAAAAGGGCCAAGTGACAGAGCAGCACAAGTGGGAGTGGGGTGAATGCTGAGTTTGTATGAAATATGGAATTTCTTTTCATATATGTTCTGTGATTTGTAAAGAAGGCATGAACATTAATGAAGTAAACCAATAAATGTGTATTTTAACATTTCAACACGTAGTGGGCCTCCATCTCCCTCTTTTTAGGTAGATGAATTTTTGGCTTCATCTGTAGAAATCAATATCCAATCCAGAACATCTGTACACCCCTCAGGATACAATAATTTAATTTATTCCTTAGTGCAATTTCATATTGATGATCCTTTGTATCCCAGAGCAGTTGTTTTAGCCTGTCCAACATCTCACAGCAGTTTATCCTCTGACTGTTACACTGCTTCTGCCAATAATTGCACAGAATGTAATAGTTCAGAAAAAACAGTACTGGTGTCCTTTAAATCTCCCACAAATCAAGTAGATTTCTTGTATATTGAGAATTTGTCTTCAAATATATACTTCACGGAAGGTTAGACAAATGGTTATCTGTTTGCAAATGCTGTAATTAGAAATAACAATCACAACATCTTTTTTAAAGAGCAGTTGTTTCAGTAGTTTGCCCTGATGTAAATTACCAAAAATTTCTTCTCTCACATCTTGAAGATTCCTTTCTTTTGTGACCTTAACATCTGTGACAAGCCTAATGAAATCCAAAATACAGCTTGATGGATGAGAATATTTAAGAGACTGTTTTCACTCTGTGGTGCCTCAGAGAGAGATCATCATAGAATCTTTTATAAACTACATATTATAAGTAAAAAATCAGTAACATTGATTGGATTAGATCAATTAATTAGACTTAGGGAACAGATTGTTTTGTGAGTTGTATTTAATATGCACAAGGACATATTCATCTGTCAGATGAATCATAGGAGCACTATATTTAATTTAGCCTTACAAAAAGGGCTACTGACATGTTATCCTTAGAATCATAATAAAAAAGCATCCCACAAGATAAGCAGTGTAGGTGATAGACTGAACAGCATTCTAAATAAATCACTGGGCCTCCACCAAGCATTCCAAGGATGCATCAGCATTGTTCTGGAAAGTAAGCAGATAAATCCTCTTGGAAAACCTGAGTGGGGAAGAGGTTGTTTCAGGAATTTTCTCCTCGTTGTACATAAATACTGATATTTATGTGTGTGTGGTAGTAGGAAATGCTGTGGTAGTGGATCACTTTAAGTCATGGACAGAAGTTTTATGTGCCACACTTAAATAAATAATAACAAACCCAGCAGTTTCTGCTATTTTAGATTGACACAGCTGCATGTTTCTTGTTACTGTTGTTGTATTGAGGGAAGTAGCACCTTCCTTTCAGGCAGTCAATCACTTTTTCTCCATAGATTCATGTTGCAGTTTAGATAAAATACCTTGAAAATTATTCATCTTTACATCCAAGTTGAACAGCACAACTATAACCTTTTTTAAAAAAAAATGGACATAAAGAAAAAACTGGAAGAATACATTAGGCCCAGATAATGTCCCAGATAAAAACCCTTATAAAAACCCAAGCTGACTTGCTGTTGATGCTGCTCTGGAATATATCTTTACAAGGATTTTATCTTCCTGCATCAATTGTATTTCCTGAGAAGTGCCATGTCTCTCTGTTAATATATGAGCCTTTTAGCTTACTGCCTTCCATAACCTTTAATAAATCCAGTGAGGAACAGGCCTTCCTTTTGAAACACATTTGATTGGAATTTATTCAGGGGATAATTCCTCTGCCTACTCTAAGCAGCATTTCAGCCTTTGGAGCAGCACTTATCCTTTTGTGAGACATCAGAGCTGCTCAGAGGCTTGTGGGGGAATCCTTCCCACAGCCATGGCTGATCCATCATCCCACCTCCTCCCTGGCCCTGTGCTCTTCCTTCTTTTCTGATGATCTGCCCTCATGACTGACCTCTCCATTCTGTACCAACAGATCTGTTATCAAACATACTTGATGAAAACATCATATTAAGATAAGTCCTTTCTCTGAGCTCAGATAGAGTGACAGCCAACAGCAATGTAGCAGGAGTGAAAAATCCCAGAAATCCATCCTTTGCACTGTTGGCAGTAAAGCAGCACTTAGAGATTGCTGTTTTAAGGGCTCTGTTGCTTTGGGCAAACATGCTGTTTGGTGTAAAAAGGCAAAACCTTTCCTCATATTCTTGCATGGTGAACGTGGGCAGAGTCCTCATTACAGTCATTGCAGTGTTCTCCTAGACAAGCAGTAACACAGTGATTAAATACATGTTTTCCACTCCCTAACCTCTGTTCTTATCCTGCCAACATTACATGAGATATAAATAAAAGGGAAAGTGCATTAAAGTGCTTTGCAGCGTTGATTTATAGAGACTTGTGCTTCTCCTTCTGTAAACCGTCCTCCTGCTCGATGCAAAATGGATGCAGGCTTTTTTCTCCTCCTTTTCAAATTCTATATCTTAGATGAAAGCTACTGGATGTATTTTTAATTCAGAAAGTGCCTTTTTGAAGTCCTGTCTGTGTTTCTCTTTAGTCTCTTTTTATATTATTTTGTCAGATTTTTCTATTTCAAATGTAAGTCAAAGTGAGGCAGTGTACATATTCGGTACTTTCACATGCTTCCAGCCCCTTCCCTACAGCTGTCTTTTCTGCTACATTGATCAAGAATCTTTTTTCTTTACCTGCCCACATTTCTGCTCTTTTTAATCCTTGGATGTGTAACTCTTTTTTATCTTCAAAAATTCTGCTCTTGCCCAAATGCTGTCATGTACAGTAGGGCTCCTCTAAGTGTCCTCCCTTGGCTGGATATAGATTTTTCTTTTCTTATATTATTTTCTGTCCTTCAACCTGTTCTTTTTAATATTTCTATTCCAACTTGATAGCTTACAGCTTTTAGCCTAAGTAATTAATCGCACAGGATTTTTAATTAAAAATTTCCTACAAATGATACACAGCTGTTACATATTTTGGTGTTTACATCTTCAGTAGTAGAGGGTAGAAATTTTTGATGACTGTATCTGCCTTCATGATCTAAATTTCAAACTGGGGCTGCTGTAGTTTCCATGATTTTTTCCTTTTTTCCACAAAGTAAATTTAGCTTTCTATTTTTTTTCATACCATCTGGACAAATTTTCCTTTTGGGTTAGTAGCCATAAATTTACAGTGTGGCATAACTTTTTAATGCTTATTAAATATGTAAAATGAAACTGCCCCAAATAAAAATAAGTTTCACTGTACAATCTTATATTTAAATCAGTAGCTTTGCTTCACTAACCTTGAACTTAGCTTGAGGAGTTACCACTGCCAATGGGCACTGTTGTACTGCCATTATTAAATGAAAAAGTAATTTATTTCATAAGAAATGTTTCAGCACAAATACCCATGGGCTGAGCTCTGGAGCTCTGCAGTGAAAAGTTGCTCTGTGGAAAATGTGATGAGCTTCTGAGCACCAGGCTGTTTGCTGCTTCCTACAGTGAGGAATTTTGCAATTCAAGTTTGTTTGAGCCCTTCTACTGAAATCAAACATTAAAGGTAAATGTGGGTAAATGTATGAGTCTCTTTTTCTTTTTAAAAATTTTTTAAGTAGGTAAATATAAATAGAATATTTTAATTTTTCACATCTTGTATATAAGATTCTACAGTAATTTAATTCACTGAAAACTAGGGTCACAACACTTACTAACACCCAGTTAATGCTAAATTTAGTTGTTGTAGGACTGGGTAATAGTGTGAGGATGCAAATTCATTCCAGAGAAGACAATGTGGGCACAGTTTATTAAACAAAGCAGATTTGCCCTCAGCAGGCAAGCTTGACTGGGAGTGGAGGCTGTCTGAAATCTGTGTTCTAGCAGGAGATGCTGATCCTCTGGCAAAGTACACAGCCCAGACTTACAGAGCTGGGTGGAAATTAATGGTTAACAACCCTGGCAGTGTTGGAATTGCAGCAGACTGCTGTGGCCACAGTTTGATTCCTGTTGATGAGCTCTTAGGAATGAGTATGTGAGCAAAAGAGCAGCTGTCCAGGACAGAAACTGTTCATTTGGTGTCTGCCTGGGAGAGTTATTGGTGGGAACATCTGAGAGATAAAATAACAATTTATTAACTTTTATCAACAATTTATTAACCTTCCTTCCGTGTCAAGAAATACTGCTGAAGTTCAGGTAACTGTGAATTTGTTGTTTTCATGACATTTTCAACCGATAGACTCTGTTAGTTGGCTCAGAGCTCTGCCAGTTTCCAGGGATGGGACATGTACACCCTCACTGGACACCTTCCTCCATGGTTTTAGTGCCTTCACCTGTGGGGGGACACATTATGGGTAAATGGAGGTGCTATAGAATGTAATCTTATCCCTAAAGAGTTGCAGCTGAACCAATTACTAAAGATTAGGAGCAGGCCTGATGTTAGCAGGCCACAGCTGTAGCCAATAAGTGTTATAAAAGAGTGGATTTGGGGCAGCTGGAGTTTTTTGGCTGCTGTGAGGATGAGGAGGAGTCGTTCCCTCAGGAGCTGCCTACAAGAACATCAAGGAGGTAGGAAACTCTAGCACTATGAAACCCTTGCAATATAATAACAACAAATAACTGCTTCTCTTCTGGTAAAGGTTTAATTTCTGGCCAGAAATAAATTAATGAATAAATTTCTTTATTCAGCTCTTGTAAGCTAAAGTTGCTTTTATCCGTATTCTTTGTTAATTATACTTCTGTGACTAATAAGGAAGTTTCTCAATGAAAAGCACAAATTAAGACAAAAAGTGGCTTAACACAACAGATGACAATAGTGATAATGAGGATAAGAATGCATAGTCTGGCCAGTGCCTTTTCTCAAAGGAAACTGGATGATTTTTAAAACCCAGCTAAAAACTGTCTAAATGAACAAATGAGTGAATGAAATGAGTATTCAAGTAAACCCAAAATCTGTTTCATTGTCCAGTTCTGAGTGATGCAGATATCTGGGAGTAAGGTTGTCTCCAGCATCCTGTGTTCCTTGGAGAAGAGAGCTCTGTCAGTATGATGGATTTTTTAATGCTCTCTTCTCCTGCTCCTTTCTCATTGGATTGCCCTTCAATTTAAGGTTGTTAAAATAAATGTCCCTGTTTGCTAAATGTCCCTGTTTGCCAACAGCTTTGGCTGAACAAGTAGGGAATGCTTTGTCCATCTTAATAAACAAAGGATGCATTAGGGGTGTGAAATACAGGGAAATTGCCAGTGCCTGGAAGTTACTGATGTTAGTTTGTGTGTGTACCCCAAATGTCCTCTTTTATTACGTTAGCAGATTAACTCTTTGAAAAATTTCCAAGGATGAAATGGGTTATTTGTGAAAATGATGTCAAATGGATTGTTTGGGCAGATACATCAGGGATCTAAAAACGTGGCCATCAGCATAATCAGTTTGGAAGAGAAGGTGCAGCAAAAATATCTTTGTTTCCTCTTCTGACATTTACCTTGTTTGACTTGCTAATTTAATCATTGGTGCTGAAGCTAGGGCTCAGATATTCAGGGGAAGAGGTGTTTCCCACTGATGTTGTTAGTTAAAATTTCTGCCTGATTTGAATGTAAATCATGAAGAAAAAACCAAACAGGTTGGGGGCGCTTCATTTTCCAGTGGGGAGGGAGTGTGCTCTACTCATCAGGGTATGAGTTTAATTAAGAGCTGCAGCAATAAGAGCCCCTCTAACACAGTTTTGGTTTTCACTGGATAAAAAGAGGGTTTTACCACTACTTCATGCATGGTTTTATAAGGTGCACAATTATCTCAAGATAAAAACACTGTGGCATCCTTCCCACTTGGCTTATGGTTGTCCATCTTTGATTTGAGTTGCAGGCAAATTGATCTGTCCTCTTTACTCCAGAAAAACATTCTTCTGAAGAGTGAAAACAAGGTGTTGTATGACTGTAGGCAGCAGTGTCTGAATCGAGAGATCCACATTAAATATTTCCTTAGTTATTCTGTTGCCAACTCAGAGATTAAAATAATATGCCACTTGGCTGGAGTTATTTGCTAATAAACATAACAAAGCCATGAAGTAGTTCTGAATTCATGACATGGACCTGCATTAATTTTCTTATTCATCAGTGTAGGAGGGAGTACTGAAATCACCAGCACTCACTGCACTTAAAAGTACAATTTTTGTTGGTAATTGAGGGATGTAGATGTTGGGAAGTCAATAACTTTCAACCAGGGAAATCATATTTTGCCTTAGACTGAGAGAATCAATAACTCACAATCCTTCTTTGCTATTCAGAAAGGCAAAACTTGCTGTTAATCACTGAATTATTATATCTTTAGAACTTCAGGCATTTTCCTCTCAGATATCTTTTGTTAAACAAACTGGCCAGGATTTCTGATGCAGGCAGATATGCAAAGTATATTAAAGTCTTAAGGAGCTGATGTAGAAAGAGGAGCCTGTGATCTTCCAACAGTGTTCAGTCCAAGTCTTCTCAAAATTCTCTTAGGAATCTCTAGATTCTTTTTTCTCAGAATTGAAATGTGAAAACTATAAATACTGGAAATGTTTGATAACATACACTGTCCCTGTATCTAGAACCTGCAAGCACAGTGACCTTTCATATACCCAATACAAACCTAATTACTGAGTGCTTTTTTCCAAGAATTAACAGACATGCAGTGGAACTTACTAATGTATAATTTAGACCAGTTAGCATACAGTGTGTGTGAAATAATAAATGGACTTTTATTCATACTGTGATGATACACATTTCCATGGTGCTCTTCCTGTCACTAATTCCAAAACTTCATGCTAAGAAATTAATTTTAATTATACAATAACTCTTAAGATGGCAGTCCTGTTATTGATATCCTAGCTTTTCTTTCTCTCTTCTCTTTCCTCTCTCTATTAAAAAAAGAGAAAGAGAAAATTGTATAACACAATATATTTTATCTAAACATTTATTTATTATGCTTAGACAAAACTTGCTATTTTATGTCTCTGTTTACTTATTCCATCTATTCATCTTATTAGTAAAATATTAAATAATACATCTTTGCTGAAATACTTGGCTTCATTGTTTCAATGTTATTCTTATGGACTTTATTTCAAATAATTATCAAAACTGTTTAACATGGGTGAATCTTGTCCTATTCCAGTAGCTAAATGGTATTCTTTGGGTAAAATATTACAGCTTCTGCCAGCTTTAAAGGTGCATTTAAAGGTTGATTTGTCTTCTGTGTCATCTTGGTAAAGGAGCCAAGGGAAGGGGTCTCAGCCTGGAGCTGCAGCCACCAGGATAATCCTCAGGGGAGAGGGTGTCCAAAGCTCCCATGGAACAAATGCCCTCTGATCCACGAGTGGCCCTACAGGCACAGATTCTGGGAATCCCTGCTTTAGAGGCAAATTGCTGCCACAAATATTTGTTAGCTGTGTTCCCAGAGCAAGCTCTGCTTCTGAAGCCATGAGCTGTCAGGCACATTGAGATCAGGATTAGGTGCACAATTTCTCTGTGTTGAGCTTTGCCTTTCTGGTGCCTTTGCTAATGAAGAGTGTATTTTTTTTTTTTTTTTTTTGTGCTCCTGGCTTCTCATTGCCTGTGGTTTTGTGCTTTCCCAGTAAGGAAGCAGGTTTAATAATGTGGCTGCTTTAACCTACTCCAGTTCTTAATTACTGTCTTAAGTAATTGAAACTTAATTTGGATGTATGTAATCTGGGTACTACTGCCTCCTGAAAATTCCTTATTTTCTAATAAAATATTGGAAATACAGAACTTTTGACTATCTCCCTCTGTATGCACCGAGGTGAGCTTTGCTTTCTGTCACAAATCCAACATGCACTTTTCCTGTCTGATGAGTTTGAACTTCATATCCTTGCTGGTGTATGTTCCAAACCTCATTTCTCTCCTTGTTTTGTGTTTGAGTCTCACTGTTTGGAGAGTGGCTTGTTACCATGACACCTTATGTTGTACTTTCTAATTGGATCTGTAGTGATTTGTAAATGTTAATACTTCAGGTATCAACAGGCACATACTTCAAGGGGAGTATTGGGTTATTACTGGAGACAAGCTTTTCCAGAACTGTGGATTTATGAGCATACAGAATAATAGTTGTTTTCAGTTTGTAGCTTGCATTATTTTGCCAATCCTGTAGCTCACATGAGACCTGTAAGCCTCCAAAACTTGGTTGATGGAAGAAACTTCACTGATTTTGTCAGGGTTTCAACTCCATTTAACACCATGGCAGTTGTACTGCTGTGAGGAGACAAACCACATAGAAAGAGAAGGGGCTCGTGTACCCTGTCAAAAGTACAACAGCCTTGTGGATCTGCAGTCCCACAGGTGTCCTGAAGCTGAGAATCAGAGGAGCAGTGCAGGGTGTCCGTTGGTGCACAGCTGCAGCTGATGGGGCTGATTTGCTAACGAGCTGCACCTGGGGGACCCTGTCAGGGTAATTGCTTGCACCTGGCCCTGCTGGTAAAACAGAAGTGAGGGAACAAAGGAGACTGAAGGTGTGTGTTGAATTCAGGGAGAAGTTTTTTAGTTAGAGGTGTATTTAGAACATTTTTATCAGAGGCTAAGCTTCTATTCTTGGAGAATTTCTGCAGTGCAGGTAAGTCCAATGATTGTTGTTTACAGAATGTTGTGTTTGCAGGTGTCTCTCTCCCAGGTTGTGCTCTGTGCTTTAACTTCTCTGAGTGTGTAGGTAGCTTCCCACTCTGTTTTTCAAGCTGCTGCTTTGAATTTTAATTTCAGTTGTGTTGCATGACCCACTTGTGAGTCACATGAGAGTTTTGCTGGAAAGCCTGACTGAAAGTCAGGTGCCTTCAGAATTTGTGTTTTTATATCCTGTGAAGATAGATCAGCATCTAAACCCTTCCTTTCCTACTTTTGTTTTTATTAAGGCTGTAGCAGTGGCTGTATACTGCAGTTTAGTAGATCAGAATCTGGATTCATCCTGTATAAATTCCTAGTACTGTTCATTCTTTGCTTCATAGAGTTTACAATCTAGCTCTGGGATAATTCTCCTATCCTACCTCCATGGAGATTTTTTTCTCAGTCACTTAGTGACTGGGAGCTAAAAAACCCCTTTTTTTGTTGTGAAAGGCTGAATTCCTGAAGCAATTGCTTTGACTGGAAGACTGTGTGAAGTTCAGGTAGGAGTAGGTGATGTATTGTGTGTGAAACAAGAAGGCTTTACCTCTGTTGCTGAAGCTCCTGAAATGATATGAATATCCCTATTTAATTATTGCTTTCTGATAATTTTGCCTGTGCAATTTGTTTTTCCCAGCTCGGTAGTTTGCCTTAGCTCTGCTCAAAAGGCTTTTAGCTGGAGGAGAAAATTCAGCTGTTAATTCAGTCAAACCACACTGTTCTACCTAGTTCTTCCTGCAGTTTGAAGTTTTCTTGTTTAATTTAGCAACTCCCTCCTGCCAAGCCACGTTCATAGGCTTGAATCTACAAAAAAAGCTTTGTAAAAGCACCTCTGTACACCTCTCCTGCCCCTCAAAAATTTCCTCCAGATGCCCATTTCTCTGTTGTGAATGAGTACTTCCCAGCAATGCATTATTAAAATATTTTCTGTACAGGATTAATTGAGGAAAGGTGTTTGCTTGTTCTGAGAGAAAGAAGGGGTAGAAATGCAGAGTTTTGCATGGGGAAGTCCTGAGATGGGCTCACTGAGGAGCACTCACAGGTGTAGGATTGGGTACCAGAATGAAAAATCAATTCTCATACTTTTCATTATTTTTGAAACATGAGATTGTCTTCATCAGAGCATTCCATATAGGTTCTTTTGTTTTCTGGAAACTGTCTGAACTTCAGGATACTTGCAGAATTTTGGTATGCCAGAGTAGTAAGTGGTTTGGTTTTTCAAATCTCATCACAAGCTGTGTGCCCACCATGCTGAAGAAGCCCAGTTGGGGAAATTGGGAAAATCCATCTTGTTTTGTGAACAGTATTTTAGCAAGATGATTCTTTGCAATTAAATAATCAATTTCAAGTGTTTTCTTTGTGATTTACTGACTAAAAAGCTCTGACAGGGATGGAGATGGTTATTTGTCATGGTGGCAACTGAAAAATAATGTGTAGAAATTAATAGAATTTTTTTTATGCATCATTACAATACTTGGATAGCTGAAGTAAAAAGTAATATGTGGATAATTGCCAGAAATGCAGGTAATCTTAGTCACACTCCAGTCCTGAAGTGTGTGAGTATAGATATTTAAGAACTAGAATTTAAAACCAGTGGGAAATTTGAATAGTTGAGCTACCCAGCATATTAAAATCCTATAAAGGATGAAAAGACTGAGCAGTGAATGTTTTCACATAATGAAAAGTTTCCAAAAAAATGTAGCAAAAACCTCTTTGCATTTATGTGTTTTAAATATTTAACTGTTTCTGCATATTAATAGAATTTTCTGTAGTGGAAACAGCAATTTCAAATTAAAATTATTCTTCATGTTTTTCTAATTTAGTTTTGTCAGAATCAACCTAAATAAGCAGGTTTGAATTGTGTGTTTTCTGAAAGTGACTTTTTTGGTTAAGAATTTTTTTGTCCTCTTTGTGTCCTTGTTTTAACACATACAGTGCCAATAGCTCCTTCTGCTAATGGCCCAATAGTTATGGGACAAGTTTCTGAAGGAAACAAAAAAATAAAAACCCTGAAATAAAACACTGCTCCTTTTGCAGTTGTAGGCAGTGGCATCAGAGTGATCTGTCTTTGCCTCTGTCTCAACTTTTCTGACAGTTCAAGTAGGGATCTTGTGTTCTTAGAAATGTAATTTGGTTTTTACATCCCTAGGGGTGACTTCTATGTGTTATAATGACATTGAACACAATGAATAATACTGAAGTATTTTTTTACATCAGCACTTTTTTTATTGGAAATGTGAGTAGCCATTTATTATTCTGTTTAGTCTGCATGCATAAGAGTTTGGGAAACTTTCTGAAGGTTAAAGCAAAAGCTTAAAGAAATTGGGTGAGGCACAAAACCTCCAAAACTCTCTAAGTTTTGAACACTTCTAGTGTGCAAGGGGACTCTGTATTCAATACTGTGAATTATTTACTCTTTAACACAGAACACTGAGTTCTCAATAATACTGTTAATAGACATTCCCAATGACTTGGCTCTGGGATGCACTGCCAGAATAATCAGAAAAAACGGTTTTTTGTTGATAAAATAGACAACAGTTTATGAATCCCCTGAAGGATTGCTTGAAGGAATTATCCTTCATCTACTTGCTGGTCTGGAATTTCACATTTGCTCCATGTTTATATGAAGACTTAACAAGTCCAATTTAAAAAGCACACTTGGGGGCAAGTTTTTGTGCTGTTGAACTTAGGACAAAATTTGCATTTAGTCTTGTGGTGTGAGGATGTGTTATTTCATCTAGAATTTGAGGGAGCTGCATCCTATTACAGAAACGCAACTTGTATTTCAAATAAACATCAACAGATGGATTTAATATCAGACTAATGAGAAAATAAATAACTTTCTAGATATTTCTGACAGTGAAAATTGGGTCAGCATTGAGTGTAAAACTTTCTGGTCAGTACTTTACATTTTTTTGCTGACGAGCATGCACTCAGTGTTGGTACTGTGACTCAATCCCTGTGAAGTTAAAAGTGTTCAGTATTTATTTTCTACCCAAATGTACTGTCTAGGATACGTCTCCACAGAGGGTTTTATGCTATTTTACTACAGAAAATAGCTGTTAAATGCTATTTTCACTTACAATGCTAAGTGTTTCTGAGTGTTAACTTATTCCATATTTGACTTTAGGATTGTTTAGACAGTCTAGATATGAAAACTGATTTAGAACTGGACCCCCACAGGCAGTGAGTGTTAACATTGTCTTGTTGCATTTCTGTGCTTGCATTTGGGTGACTTGCAGGGGCCGAATCTCTGCAGCAGCTGAATAACAAAGGCCATGAAATGTTCCTGGTATGGATTTTGATGCTCTCTGACCACCTCTTGAAAAGTTTGTGTTTTCAGCTTCTCCAATCACTTTTACCTGCTCAGCCTCATCAGCTACTCTGATAATCATGATTTCACCTCTCCATTGGTTGATGATTGGGATGAGGGTTTTAGCTGGTGGGCATGGGCAGCAGTTGCTGTTAGCAGTTGTCCCCAGTCTCAGTGAGGGCTGTGTGCTCTGGTGGCTGTGACTTCCCAACACTCCAGCACTGAGTCTCTGTTGGGTTCTGCCCCCCTCCCTGGGGCTCCCAGCTCAGTTTCATGTTCAGATCCATTCCCTGCAGAACATCAGGCTGCCCCAGACCCCTGTGTCAATCCTGCCATGGCTTTCTGTTGTATTAAAAAATTTAAACATGGAATACTTGAGCTGCCGTTTATGGATGAGCCGTTTAGGGCTTATTGAGTTTAAGTTATAAAGGATTCATAGCTTAATAAATTTCCATTTGCCTTACACTTTACAGTATGACATAAAGACAAGCTTGGAAGATGTACTGAACTACTCAAATCAATTGGGATTAAATGTAACAGAGTGATTCATCGATTCACAATGTCAGTTTCTTACCACCTAATAAACTTTAATTTGCTTTTCTGTTGTTTTGTCTGCAAATGATCAATATTGAGAATATCAGGGCAGCTGCAGGGCTTAGAAGATAGGTATTTCCTTGAGGGATTCAAAGCTTTTTGTGTCATTTTCTTGCCATATTGTTCATTAGCCATTTGATTTGGTACATCTATTTAATGCCTATAATTAGCAGTTAAGTATGCATAATGACTTCTAAAGATACCTGGAGAACTGTGGAGCTCCTTTGGGAGACTGCTGTTGAAAACAAGTAATAAATTAGGGAAGAGGGGCCCAAAACAATATCAAAGCATCCTGTATGTGCTGGGGACATTTATGAAATGCTGCTGCCAAGGGATAGCTCTTTTAGGATTTTGTCATTGGAGTTGTCTTCAATGGGGTTATTTGTAAAGAGACCAACTTCTTAAAAAGAAATGCTGAGATAGAAGATGACTGAGCATAAAAAAGTTGAAGGATTAGGTCTGTTCAGGACAGTTGCATTTGTGTATTGCTTTAAACCTGCCTAAATTGCATTCTCAAGGATTTTTCGGAGAGGAAAGGAATCTGTGGTCAATCTCTGGTGTTATTGTGTTATCACAAATACACTTCTTTCTTGTAAGAAATGTTTTTCAGCTCCTTTGTATTTCTATTAAACCTGTCTCTTTGTTTGGTATATTAGGGTAATATGTGGGCTGTAGCTTTCTAGTTGTCTTTAACATATGAATTGGCTTTCTGTGTTTTTGTGTCCTATTATAACTTTATTTTCTCCCAAATGAGCCAATATGTATTTCTAAATGTCTTGGGTTTTTATTATGGAGAAGTATTTTACTAATTATGTCAATTGATGTTCAAAAGAGTTTGAAAAATCTAGTACTAGGAAAAGAATGGATTGTATTGTAAAAGGAGAATGGTATTGAAGCACTTAATTAAAACACTGGCCTTTCTTGAGTCTTGACTATAAATATTGATTTAAAGTATTTTACTGTAAAACAATTAAAATTCATGTAGACATCTAAGACAGTGCTTACTATTTCTTACATGTGTTGAATCTAAATGTGCAGATATCTCAGTAAAATTAAAAAGAATTCTGTAGAAATTTGGAATAGTTGTAAAGATACAAAAGGCTGCATTAGCATGTTGCTTTGTACTAATTACACTTTAATTACTGTTGCTATTACACCTGTTTCACTAAAGCCAACTTTTAAAAATAAAACTGCAGCTTTATTTATATTCAGGTGTGTAATACTTTACAGGAATGAAAAATCCTCTTTGAATATTTACCTCTAAAATTTTTGGCCTCTAAGGGAAGGCTTTCCTTAGCCTTAATGTGAGCATTTGAACTGTAGTTCTTTAGTAAAATAATGTGAAAAAGTTGCTTTGTTTTTAACCTTTTTGTGAAAAAAAAAATTATTATCCGAAATCCGAAATCAATCAGCTAGGGAGTTTGTTTTTCCCAAGAAACTGAAAAAATTATTTATTGCTAATAAAAGACACGGGAAAAGCTTTCTATTAAGGAGGAAATACTGCCACCCAGAATTTGTCTTGGATATACTTTTAATTACACTTCATTTTTTTCCTGGTATTTGAGTTTTGAATTTTCTCATGATGGAAATTCAAACAGAGAAGTGATCTTGCAGTAGACATAACTTGGGAACAGCCTATTTTACTGGTATCTCTTGTTAATTGCATTGTCTTTGTTTATTTGCTGTATGTGCCATGTGTTTACCACAGCTCTCAGTGCATTCTTACTTCTCTTGTACAGGGAGAAATGTGTATTTTCCCTGAAAACTGCCACAGGAAGGGAGATTGCAATAAAAGATAGGATTTTGCTATTCCTGTGTGATGTATTGAGGATCAACAGTCGGGCACTGGAAGTCAATTCCCTGTGGTTATGGCAGAGGGCAAAAGTGGCACTGCCTGACTTTCAGTGTGATTTTCTGCTCCTCCCTGGTGCAGTTTACCTGGCTATTGATTCAGGTTGTTGGGGATGTTACACAGCTGAGGAGAGACAAGGAGTATTTTTATTCTTGGGTATCAGAAAACATCAGCTATGAATGTGTATTTAATATTAACTACAGAGAGACAATTTAATATTAAACTACAGAGGCTCTTTAGGTCCCTAAGAGCTAATGGCAGCATAGGAGATATCAGTAGATTAAATAGGCCTGGGGATGTTTATTGGAATAACTTGCAGCTATTTTGGAGTGTCTTGGCCTCTGGAAGAGGGTCACTGTGTGCACACTGCATATTAAAAAGGACCTGTGGAAAGGTTTGATTTTTAACTCTGGAAACTGTGCCTGGTAGGGAATTGTTCAGATCACAGAATATCCTGAGCTGGAGGGAGCCACAAGGATGATGGAGTCCAGCTCCTGGCCCAGCACAGAGCACCCCAGGAATCACCACCCACTGTGCCTGAGGGCATTGCCAGCCCCTGCCTGAGCCCTGCCAGGCTGGTGCCAAGGGCAGGGGAGCATTCCCTCACTGCAACAGTGCAACAGAACATTGTCTGGGACTGTAAACAGACAGTGATGGCTCCATCATCACATTCCAGTGCCTGGTGTTTTTCCTGGACACTTCACTTTCCCATTTGCTGACTTTCTTGGGTATAGAAATGAACTGCCTTTTAAACTGATTTGAAGAAGCTGATTGTATTTCTGATTGATCAGGGGAAAATTTGCTGTCGTGGAAGATCCATGAAGCAGGATAGACAATGAGTAGCCCAGCTGAAAGGCAGCAGGAGAAGGGGCTGCAGCAATGGTGTGTGAGGACCAGCTGGGGTCTGGAGTGGGGCTCCTTCAGCTCCTCTCTGCCTAGAGGGGAAAAGCCTCAGGGCACCCAGATCCAGCAGGAAAGTGACCGTGGGCCTGCAACAGTGGAATTTTAACTGCACAGCAGTTTTTCACTGTCAAACTCTAAATCAGGTGTCAGGGGGAGTTAGTGGGATGCCCATCCCCAGGGATGAGCTGAGAGAGGCTCCAGGCATCTTCTGTATTTGCTGTGTATTTGCTTTTCTATCTGCTGGGTAGATAAGGAGGTAGTAGACACCTTCCAGATGTCCTTTTTTTTTCTTTTTCTTCCCTCCCCTTCCCTCTCCACATAGCCATCACTCTTCTGCATCATGGTGAACTTCCTAAAAAGTAGAAAAACTGTTGCTCAGTGTATTGTGGTAGGTTGTATTGGGGGGATAACTCTAAGTATTACATTAAAAAGTACTGTTTACTGTGATAAATAAACTGATTGATATTTGCTGAACTCATGCTGAGCAAGGCCTTTTAGGCAAGCAAAATAGACACTTTTCATCTGTAAAACTAGATATTGATAAATATATTTCATTCTGGACTGTAGACTCACATGTGTGCAAAGCTGGATCCCAGTGTATTAAACTGAAAATTAAGGGAAACATGTTTCAACTCTGGATTTTGAGTAGCAAGATGATAGCAGTTCAATCTTTAAAATGAGGATAAGGTGTTTCTGTAGCTTTGACAGTGTTTTATGAGCTGTTTGCTTGCTGTTGTGGTTATTTTAGTGTGAAGAAATCAATCACAAGGTACTGCTAATTGCATCTTTTTGAAACTTCATTGCATTTATAAAGTGCAGCTCGAAATACCTTCTGTCATTAATACTGAAATAAAATTAGCTAGCTAAAATGAGATTTCTCTGAAGTCCTATGAGCTGTAGAGTATACCACATGTATTTCATTGGGGGAGTGTGTTCACTCAAGTATTTGACCAGTCAGTTCTGCAGTGTCAGAAGAACAGAAGGGATTTGTTTGGTTTTTTTTAACTTGTTTTGAGCAGGTTTGCTGTTAAACCATGAGCTTCACTCTCCTGTTTTTACCAACTTGTTTACTTTTAAAATGTTACCAGAATAAACCATCATTTAGTCCTAAACAGTAACTCTATTCCATAACTCCTTAGCAAATAACATAAACTACTGAAAAAGCACTGGGGTTGGTTTTGGGTTTTTTTTATTTTGTGGGGGAGATCCAGATGCTTTCAGCAGGTATGTGATAAAACAAATATTTGGATTAAGTGTCTTTCACACATTCTTCCCTATCCCAGATGACCTGCACTATTAACTCCTATTTTGGTTTTCAGTATTTTTTTGTTGGATATTATTCTTTCTGTGTGGATAAATCACTATTGACTTGTAATAGTAATGAAAACTCTTGAAGTAGGATTTCCATAACTAAAAGGAAATGGTTCTAGATTTATGTCCTGAGGGCCTCCCTTGTGGATTTGCTTGTACTGGGGAATAAGAAATGCAAATAATGGATTTCTGTAACCATTTTACAATTTGACTGTCATTGCTAAAGACATATTTTGGTTTTCATTACTTAGAAAATTTCCATAATTGGAGGAAGTAATTCCAGAATCAGTAGCTCTCTGTTAGCAGCAGCAGCTGAAGATGATTACTGGGGAGTAGAGAGATGTGAAATGGAGCAGGGAAATTCAAACTGCCATTGAGAAATTCTATTGGTGGCTCATCTTTCCTTTTATATTCTGTTCAGGAACATTTATTTTAAATAAAGGAGCGGTACAAACATTTTGTCATTCTGTGGAGCAGTGGTTGATGCCTTGCTTTGTAATATAAATCCTACACTAAATGTACCTTGAAAGTCCTATTTGTGTTTTGCACTGGAAAGTGCCTTTTGAATGGACTAGAAATAAATATGTAGCTGACATCTGAAGGTATTTTTGTTTAAAATGAACAGAATGGAACAAATATACTTATTCCTGATATTGAATACTATTTACTTGTGGTAGGGATGCAGGAGGTGAGAGACAGGTTATGGCCAGCAATTGAAATAAGATTTTTCTGTTTTAATAAAATACATTTTTGAAGAGTAAGGCACAGTTGTGAGCTGCATCTCTACAAAAGATGAAAAACAACCTTTTATTTTTTTAAAAACGTTCTTATTAAGGGTTGTAATCTTTGTCATGACTGTGTCTGGAAGCTGGGCATGAGCTGACCACTCTGCTTGTGTTAACACAGTAGAAGAACATAGAAAAGAGTAGTTTTTAGTGAAGGCTTTTTTGTGACTGAAGACAGAGTTATGGAACAAGCACCACTTGATGAGCACTGGGAAAGTATTGCTCTGTGAAAAAAGATTCTGGTTTGTTTTCTGCTTTTCCACTTGAGTGGTAGAAAAATCAATGAGGCTATCTGTATTTTATCTGCTTGGCTTGTTACAGCAATCCCAAAGCTGCTTTGAATATGGGTTTTCTTTTTAATTTAGAGCAAAACCAACAAATACTAAAAAATAGTTTGGCCTCATGTTGTCAAAGGCAGAAAAAGTTTCGTTTGCTGCAGGACTTGAAACCTCTCTTGAGCAAATTCTGCTCAAGTTTTGAATTGAACTTCACCATCCATATGAGATTGTCACTTGAATCTTCTGAAAACTTCTCTGAAAGTATGACTGCTATCCCAGCCTAATGTGAGACTTTAGAAAACTGCTGTTATTGTGTGTGTTTTTGTCATTTTAGGCACAAATACATATTTTGATATACCCCCAAGAGTAATGTCTTCTCTAAATCACATGCTGTACATTTTCATGCTGACTGCTGTCACAGCAGTTCCCCCAGCATCCCATCAGTTTCAGAATGTGCTAAACTTCATCTGCTTCTCTTGTCCAGTTTATTTAGTTTATAGATGTGTGGAATTTAATTATAAAACTGGAATATGAGGAAAAAGCTTTGATAGCACTATCAAATTTTAACAATAAAATAAAGTATCTTAAATATTTGATCATCTGTCTTGCATAACGCTGCATGGAGGAAGCCATTAATGCCAGGTTGTGAATACAGATGAAACACACAATTCTTTAAAAGGCTTTATTAATCAGTAAGACACATTCCAAATTAATTGGATTGTTAGATCACACCATAGTTGCCAGCTCTACTAAGCAGCCTTATCTTTGTGGTTGTGAGAAATGCAGAATATTCTTTGCCAAGACTAATAAAATAGGATCCCATAATGAATCGGAAATTAATTAACATGAGAAAAGTCTGATGAATTTGGAAGGTTGTCTCCTTTTCTTTAAAAGATAAAGGGAGTACAGACTTTGAGAAATAAAAGGCAAACTCAGAATGGGTGTTATTATTTGGGGGAGGTGCATGCACACTATTTCATGAAGACAGACACCCATAGGTGCAGAAGGATTTGTCCATCTGTAGGGATTAAACTTAAGTACTGAATTCAGCATAATTCTTGTCTTCTGATTCTCAGATTTGCTGTTTGTTTTTGTGATATCTATGCTTAAGAAAAATTAAACTCTAGTAGATATTTGTAAGCCTGATACGCCTGAATATTGTAGGATTTCTTTGTAAAAGACCCCAAACTCTACATTGCTTGGGTTTTTCTGGCTTTCCTGTTATTCTTGTATTTCTTTTCTGTCTTTTAGTGCAGTGGTTTTGGATTTCTATTACTTTAAACCCTCTATCTTTCTCTCCCAGTTTTTCCAAAACTTGAGCAAATTATTTTTTTCATTAGTAATGAAAAAGTTTAAACTGCAAGAATGGTGTAAGAGCTAACATTTCTTTTTATGTTTCTTGGATTTTAAACATTTTTTAAACCTGGTAATTATGATCTTTACATGTTGCAGTGCAGAGGACACCACAATTTTGAACTGGGGGAAATGTAGGTTAAAAATCCAGGTAGATTCTGTGGACTCTTCACTAAAGAAAACTTCTGTGAATTCACTTTTGAGACATATTCCTTGTACTCATAAGGAATAGCTGCAGGCATGCACTGACAGCCCCGTGGCCCAGGCAAATCCATTACAAATAAGAGTGGTAAATAATGATTTTTAACAGTGAGATGATTTATATTTTTTTTTTCTCTCAGTATGTTTTACATATGAATAAAGCATTTTTACTAAAAGACTGAACTGAAAAATATACTTTTTAAATAAAAGTATCTTTGCCTTTTTCCCAGTCTGCATCAGAATACTGATGCCTCTGTTTAGTTTTTTTATGCAGAATATCAATTGCAATTTTCTTACACTGTCAGAATTTAAATTACCAGAGGTCTGCAAGATTAGTCCTGCCTGGTGTGCTGAAGTTCAGCGTGCTCTATTTAGATGGCCTGCCTTAAATTTACATTTTTATAGGCACGCTTCTATTATGGGAAGTAAGTAATGTTAATTTCTAAGGAGGGGGGGAAAAAAGGTAATCTTGTAATAAAATCTGTGATTGAGCTTGTGGAGCTCAGGGGTGGATGGATGTGCAGCCACAGGGCTCACACAGCAGAGCTGCAATGCTCTTGTCACTAACCTTCCTCCTCACCTTCACAGATGGAGCTCAGCAAGTTAAAAACCCCAAACTTTATTACCCGTGCCCAGCAGAGTAAAGGTTGTTTTTCTTTCTCTGGCAATATTAATGACTTTCAGCTGACTGCATTTTAATTAAAAACACCAGGTAGCCTCTCTTGCTCAGCACAGGGCAGTGCTGGCTTTCAGCATCCGTGGGCGCTGCCTGTGCAAGTCCGTGCAGCCAGAGTGAGAGGGTTCTTTGTCCTCCACTCTTGGGATTTGGTTTTTTGGGGATTTTTTAAATGGGGATAATGTCAGACACCATTGAGAGGCTCTTATAGACATAAATTCTGGAGTTTTTGAGAATTGAGGGTAGAAAACGGGCAAGAATTTGCTGCTGAAACAAGCACAGTGTTTAATCCTTGGAATTCAGAAATTCTTGTTCAAATGTTTGTTCGTGCAAACTGTGCTTGTTTGGACAAATGCACGCCAGCTATTTTCACCCTTATTGACAGTGAAATGATTCAGGATATGCTATTTATCATTTAATGTAGCTGTTCTTAATTTTGTGTGCATGGAGAGGCCTAGAAACTTTTTCTGACACCCATGCCCAGAGTGGCTGCGCCTGCATGGTGCGAAACATGTCACAGAAAGGGAAGGCAAAAGCAGCACTTAGAGAAATCTGAAAATATTAATTAGTTCTAGGTACATTACATGCTTTTAAAGCCACTTCTGGCCAGGAACTTGTATATGAGGATTCTAGAAAACAAAAATATGATGGACTATGTTGTTTTGCACAGAAGAATAAGGACAGAATGGATCAGACTTTCTTTTACTTCCTGCCATGCCGGGGAAGAACTCTGAATTAGACCATCCAATTTTGGTTGTATTTGCTGTTTTTATAAAGAGTGTTTTTCTGGAAATATACATGAGAATACCATGACAATACAATGTGGACAGGATGTTCCTGGGACAGTTTTTTGCTGCTATTCAGTTTTGCTTTACCAGGTAGATGAGGGCAGAATTGGAAAAAACATGAGATTCAGTTATGCATTCATCCATTTTTCCTATCCAGCCAAATCAAGGCTCTTGTATTGTTTTCCCTGTTTCCTTCTTTTTCCCCTCCCTTTGTGTGTCTCTCTCTTTTCCTCTCAAACTTTACTGTGGTTTCAGGTTGTAATTTTGGTTTGGCAGGGAAGCTTGGGAAAAATTTATGAAGAGAACAGCTTTGGGAGTATTCTGGATTAGTGGCCCTACCCAGTTCTTAAATTCCTCAATGACTCTCTCAGCGATCACTGCTCAGGATAGGATGCTGAAGCAGCTGGGGCTTTTCACTGTTTCTGCCTTTTTTCCACCCTCCAACCCCCCAGTTATTTTCCTTTTTCTTGTATAATTATATGACGAAGAAAATGCTTGGATTTAACAAACATCTCAAAGATTAAAATACTGTTATGTAATAGACTTTGCATTTTGTGTAAAGAAACTTTAATGGCATAAACACTCTTATGAAAAAGGTTAAAAATGGGTGAACTACCTACATTTATATTTTTATTTATACTGTGACTTTCTTAAGACTTTATTTGGACTGAAGCCTGTCTCATCAATATTACCAGAGATTACTGGAGCGCTTTGTTTCTTTTAAGCATAACTGCCATTTTAAAATAAAATGTTGCAAGTAAGAAAAACTTGATATCAAAAGCTAAAAGAGCAGGCCCATGGGTCTCAGTTTGTATTAAATATTGCATGCAGTGCTATTGATTCGTGACACTGTAGCATAGTTGTTGGTTCTGGTATAGCTTTTCAGCAAAACAGCAATTTTAAAGGCCAAATATTCTTTGGGAAAATAAATTGCAGGAAAAAGCAGGAATCTATACAGTTTCTAACATAACTTTATTTGATATCAGCATTTAAAATAGCATAAGTACCTGCTCATTTCAGCAAGGCAAGTCCTGGCAACAGAAAAACCCCACAAAAACCCCACACCAGAGCTTATAAGGTTACTTTCTAGATGGCCTGCTGAAATCTAAATAATGCTTTGTGAAGCTGTGGGAGAAAAAAACATAGGTCAAGGCAAAATAAAGACTCAAGTCCTTGATTTCAAAGATGCTGGAAATGCAGTTCCTGATAAAATGGGTTTTTTCTGCTCACTTTTTTAGCCCTGCATTTAGTTAAGCTTCCAACCAGAGTCTCTGAATCACCTAAACTGACTCAAGAGCTGTTGGTTTATGTACGAGAAACTCATGTATGTATTTTACTACATTTTTAGCACTCTGTGGTTTTCTTCTTGGCAGAAAAATGTTTAGGTATAGCGATGCTCTCCCCTATCAGGTAAAAACTGCTTTAAATGACTTTCATCTGAAATTTTTAGTAATTTTTTTTTTCTTTTCCAATCTTGGGTCTAAGTGTCTCTCCTGCATATATAAGTTGATGCAGGAATATGCACATAGGGCAAAGAATGATAAAATATGTGAAATTATAGTGAGGATTTGTGTCAAATTTAAATGTTTTTCTACAGAAAGTGGGATTTAAAGATCGTGGCTAAAACTTTATTTCATCTGTGAAGGGAACAAAAATATTAGACCCTACTCTGAAGTTTTTCAATTCTTTTGCATGTGTTTATTGTGATTTTGTCAGCTTGAGGCTTTAGTATAATTTTCCTTTTTCTGTTTCAGTAGCACAAGTGTTACATCAAAGCTGACAGTTCATTCTGTGCCTGTCTTTTGTTTTGGTTACTGATCTCATGGTTTTATATTTACAATGCTAAGATTAAGCATTTCTTGCTGTGCCAGAACAATGAGCAATGCAGCAACTCATCAGAGCATGAAAAAACTGATTGCTGTCAACCGTGCTGCTCTTCCCTCCCACATCAAAATCACAGGTTGTCCCAAAAACTCCATCTGATGTTTCTAATCTCCAGCAGTTCTGAAAGGTGAACTTGAGCATGCCTAGATTACCTGAACTGTCTAATTGGTGAAAAGTCACCTGGTTATTTTCAGAAGCCAGTATTGAATAGTGGGACTGAAATAAAAGTGCAGATTGTGAGGTTCTGTGCCCTGTGCTGTTACACCCATTTTATTGCTTTCCTGTTGTTGGTGGCAAAGATTAATGAAACTTTTATAAAGTTGGATAGAAAGGAGAAGGGAAGTACATTAAACTACCCCAGCTTGCTGCACACTAATTATTGTGTCAGATCTCATTAGGGAGCGGATGCACACAGCAGACTCTGCTGCTTATTTTAACACGTCTGCTTCAAGAAGGGACTCTGCAAATTGGAGAAGGGTTTGCAGGTCAATATTCTACATATGTCAATTTACAAAAGGCTTTTTTTGCTTCTAACTATCCTTCATCTCATGTCTCAGCAGAAGAGCAGAATAATTAAGGAAGAGTTTTAATCTGTTTGGGGCAGTGGTGGGTGGGACAGGACTTGAATCCCGCACACTGTGGTGTAGGAAAATTCTTATTTTTGCAGGCAGGTAATTTCAGTGCTTATGAGACTGATTAGCAAATAATAGAATTTCATGGGCTTTCATATGCAAGCCTCTCAAACATGATAAATAAGGGTGGAAATCTTGAGAGGTGTTTTCATCAGAGTCAAAGCTTTGTATAGAAAAACAGATACGTAAGAAAAATGTGCCTTTCATGTGGTTCTACATAACAAATGCAATGCAGCAAAAATAATACAGGTAATTGTACATTAAATTGATAGAAATAGCTTGTTTCAGTCAGTCATACGTGTTCATTGTCTGTCTACTCCAACCTGCATGGTTGGGATTGATGAAGAGGACAAAAAGGTGGTTAAGGAATGAGTGAGTGATTGGTGATATCTGTGGTTATAAAGTTCTTCTCTGTCTCCTTTGGGCTGTGTCTTCCTTCTTGGGCAGCCTCAGTTTGTTGCTCCTTTGTGTGGATCCATGGATCCTGCAGCTTCTTCATTTCTCACAGGCTCCTGTTTTTCTCTCCAGAATAATCAGGGTTAGTAGGAGGATGATGTATTCCAAGGTTTTGCCCCAAATACAAATATGTGAAAGAGCCAAAGCTTTGAAGGTTGCAAGGTCATGTCATAAAAAGGGAGTCATGTTAGTCCTGATTACTTTTCCATTCTGTTGTTAAGAGGGAGTTGCAGAACTCAGATTTCTGGTTTGATCATAGGCTAGTAAAGAAATTTTCAGGGAATTGGGAGTATTGTGTTTCTCCATTATTAACATTCTGTAGTAGCAAAAAGGAAGCAATTTATACATCTCAGAAAACTACTAAATGGTCATCATGTAGTGAATAATTTGATTACAGCAATTTAGATCTGTGTGATAAATATTTTGCCTTTAAAAATGGCAGTTAGATGTAGTCATTGCTGTAGTCCTCAGGACAGTTCTAGGACAAGAGAGAAGCAGGAAGATAAAAACTGAACGTGAACTTGGCTTCTTCCTCCCTTTTCCTGAAGTTTTGCTTCTTGTCTAACCTCCTCATTTGGACATTGGATTGACATACTTTTCCTAACTCTCAAAGCTGAATTGTGCTGCCATCTTCCCTGGCCCTATGATTACTCCAGCATTTGTATTCTAGAAAACTGGGACGTCTGTTAAAAACATGATTTTAATAGGAAAAAAACCCACTCAAGATTAGTTGCTTCCTAGCAGAAATGTATTGCATTCTACAGAAAAGAGGCTAAAGATTTTAGTAATGTTCTTTTACTATGGCCTGCTTTTGGTGTGTTTTTTCAATGATATCAAATCAACTTTTATGAAAGCTTTTTTCAGTGTTTCATTCTTAGACCAGAAAGTCATGGTACTATTTTAAATAAATATGTGAAGAGCTTCACTGATGTAGCACAGTTTGGTTTAAAAAAAAACCCAAACAAACAGCTTGTACTGTCCTTCATCAAAAACACCCTGTGAGGACATACACCAAGAAACCTTTCTCGTTTTCCTGCTCTGAAATGACAAACATGAATGGCTTTTCCTTTAAAAGGACATCCTGCTGGTAGGTGATATATTGACTAGAGGCACTGGACCAACATCTCAGCAATTGTGTTCAGCTGTAACTTAATAAAGCATTGCTCTCTTAGGGTCAAGTCGGTTTTGACAACAGAGAAAGTTCTGGAAGATAAATGTGCAAAGTGTAATCTTTTGGTAAATTACAAAAGAACCTGACATCTAATTTGACCTCTAGTTGACATTCCATGACCACCCCCTGCCAGCTGCAGTGGTTTTTATCTAAAGGGGGTTCCAGATAAAGCTCTAGATTTCAGCTGGATGAAAAAATTTTTCAGTACTTAAACAACAAAGTCAGGTATAGCTGTTGCAATTGCAGTATCTGGAAAATAAAAGGATAATTATTATCAATTCGAAAAAGTAAAATAAAAAAAATTAAACCAACAATAAATTAAGCTAAAGATTGTCAGGATGTATTTAGGCACCTCTTTGATCAGCTCATGCCCCAAGCACAGGAGATGCTTGTTGCTTTGTGTTATGAACAAGGTTCTTTTGGGAAGCCAGAGCTTGTTCTACATGTCTTGGGGAGATTGTGGTGTTCTGAGAAAACTGAAAATAGAGCAAGCAAATGCATAAATCTCTCCACAACTCCATAGGTTGTTTTCCTTCAGAAACCTGAACAGGAGACCTGTGAAATAAATGTACTTACTGAAGCTCTGCATGTCTTGTCATAAGAAGTTCTTTGTTAAATATCTTTAGCTGTTTTCTAATTTGGGTGAACCTAAAGGGATTGCAAACCACCATAAAATATCCTGGCCTGCCTACCAACTAAACTGAAATACAGTCAAAGGAAATTTTCTCCTTTCTCCCATTAGCTCTGCCAGAAGTTGATTCACAAAATTACTTTTAATGTAGTTGAAAATATGAGTAATGAGATAAGAGTTTGAAAGAGCATGGGAGTTATTATTATAGTTCACATCTCTTCTTTTCACACACAGGACCATGTGGAAATGAGATTCTGAGAGTTTGTTTTGATGATGCACTCCTTGACTGTAGTGAATGGAGTGGGTTTAATGCCAGCTTATTTATTGCACAGGATAATTAAGAGCTTGATGCTCCCTCCATTTGTGCACTCAGAAATGGGAGGAAAGGAAGCAGCACTGGGGAAGGGTAGCAAGTTAATTTCTTCCAGGGCATTTTTACAAGTTTGAGTCTGAGCTCCCTGAGGAGACAGTGCTACTTTACAAGTCCTCAGTAAATAAGTAATTGCATAGGAAGGATCAACAACTTGATATACTGGAAAACACTGGTAATTGTTTTATTTTCCTTTCTCTTCCCTTTTGTTTTTTCTTTGTTCCTGCCTTGGAGTTCACATACTAAAGATAAGGTTCATATGGATAGCTTTTTTTTTTTCTTTTAAAAATACTGTAGGCTTCTCATTTTTATGCATTCATTTCTCAGCACATTTTGGACACTTGGTTAAGGATGTTTGCAACCTGTAATAGAAGTTATTCCTTAGAGTTTTTTGGCATGGCTCTGTTTAACCTAGAAAATGAGTAAGGTTGTAATGCATGTAGCTGAAGTACACAAGCCTATGAATTTACATGCAAATAAACTGAGCTGCTACTGATGTTGTTATGCAGTTTGCTTCACTTGTAATAATTGGTTCTTCTGTTCACCTCTCAGATTTTATTTCTAGAGGTTTTAGGCTCAGTTAAATGGCAGGATATAATAATGCTTTTGGCTTTCACTGGAGTATATCAACATGATCCCTTGCAAGCCAATAAATATAAGTTTGTGCCTTTAATTAGTCACATAGCTCTAATCTTGGTTTTCCCCCTTTTGATCCTCTGCCTGGAAGGGATAAGTAGCTTGAGCAAAAACGAAGTCATGAATTTGTGATTTGTAGGTAGCAGTAATGCTGGTTAGGATGGTGGAGGGGGCTGGAGGTGATTTATGAGAGATGCAAGTGTTGAGTTCTCCAGCAGCAGCTGGGTCACAGGTATTGATTTATGAGAGATGCAAGTGCTGAGTTCTCCAGCAGCAGCTGGGTCACAGGCATTCCAGCCAGATGTGTGCAGCAGGAATGGGCTGCACCTCACCAGCAGCACAACAGCTGGAGGGGAATGGAGGGTGGTTCTGAAGGGGCCCATTAGTGACTGCCCAAAGGAGGAGCTGTGCTGCAGGGCAGCTCTGCAGTGCCAGCAGTTCAGCTCCTGTGGGTACAGTCAGATCAGGGCACCCACGCTGATACAGCTCCTGACACTCAGCATGCTGGTAAAAATCACTCATCTGTCGCTTCACCTTCCTCTTAATGCCTTTAGTTTTGCTTCTTTAGTTTTATGTCTTTAGGCTGAATTAATGCCTCAGTGTTTATAAAGCACTCCACAGATGAAAAGCCTTACATAGCTGCTTTGTGTAATTATTACTTTTAAAAAGCCTTACATAGCTGCTTTGTGTAATTATTATTTTTAATTGTGTCCATTTGTATAATTTCAATTAGAATCCCTAATGGACTAGTACAAACTCAGTTAGAAGTAGAAAAGGCAGGATTTTTTTTTTCTTTATTTAAAAGAAAGTAGACTTTAGAAAAAACTGGGGAGAGATGGAAGAAGTGGACAGATACTCTTCTGGATTTCAGTTCATCCATAGTAACCTCATTGCTTGCTAGTTGCAGGAATTTAAATATGCCAATGCCCACATAAAAACAAAACCCTCTGAGATCCACTGCTTTTCAGTGGGAAAACCTGGAGCTTGAGAAGGTATTTATACAATTTCTGCCATCACTGGTATTGAAATGCTTTTTTTCCCAGAGTGGCTAGTCAGGAAATGAAAATGGGAAACTCTGAGTCATAGCCCTCATTGTGGGTGCACATAGCCAGGACCACTGGTGTGCTGGGATTCTGTGCTGTTCACTAAAACTCCACTGCTTGGAATGGTTAAGGCAAACAAATCTTCCTGCTGCTGAAGGGGATTTTCAAATATCACAATTGTAGATTCAAGGCAGGGGAAAGCAAGTAAAACAGAACTGATATTTGGAAATTTGTGCATTCAGGTGAGGTTTGTGATGTGATGCAGTGCCCGGTTTCTGAGGAGGTGAAGTGGTGAAAGCAGTCATTGACTCGGTGTGTGCATTGTGTCATGGGCCAGACAAGGTCAGCTCTCAAACTGAGGGAATCTGCCAGGTGTCTCTGCCTGCCCTGAAGTTGTTCTGGCTTCCCAGCAGGCCAGCCCAGTTAAAGTTCATGGGAAGTGCAGGTCTGCCAGGAGGGGTTTATGGCCCAGCTTGGCTACCCAGGGGCTCAGTGAGTCAGAGCCAGTGCAGGGATGATGTGACAGCCCAGGGCTGCTCACAAACACCTGAATAAGATGAACAGGCAAACTCTGAGTTTGTAGAAATTTCTAAATGAGAAGTGTAGACCTTCCTCGAGGTTTGTTATTTGGGGTTTTTTTCCTAAAGCTTCCTCCACTGTTTTTCTGTGTTTCTAAATACCTGAGGACACACAAACATTTACCACAAGATTATCTGTGCTATTTTGGAGATCCAGCAAGGTCCCCCAGGCCACATAGCTGATGCAGACAGCTATTGTGCAGCATTACCAAAGTACCCAGTGGCTTCCCTGAGCAGTGTTGTAACATTCTGCTCCAGTTACTCCAAGTGTACGAGGTGCTGGGAGAGGCAGAGCAGGATTGCTGCAGCTCCCCATATTGAGGAAATAAAGCAACACAGCAGCAAGTAAGTCTTCTGCTATTAAAGAGCAAATACTTGATGGAGCTTGACTGGATTATACCTGCAGTTTGATTTTGGTTTTTTTTGTAGTTTTAATTTATTTCTCAGCCCTTGTTTGTCTTATTTCAGTTAAAAGAACGTATAAGCATTAACACTTGTGCATTTTAAGTCATGATACATCTCATTTACTATTCATATTTACTAATTTACTGCTACATTTAATAATGTAGCGATAGGAGTGAGGGAATGGTTTTAAATGGAAAGAGGGCGGCTATAGGTTAGGTATTAGGAGGAAGGTATTTCCTGTGAGGGTGATTAGGAACCAGGACAGGTTGCCCAGAGAAGTTGTGGGTGCTGCAACCTGGCACAGTGGAAGGAGGCCCTGCCCATGGATGATCTTTAAGTCCCTTTTAACCCAAGCCAGTCTGTGGTTCTGTTGAGTGACCAAACCTTTCATCCACACCTGTTATTCCACAGCAGACCCCTGTGTTTCAACACGTGTGTGTTGATGTTTAGAGCAGTCATATTCTTCAGGTATTCCTGGTTAATCCCATAAATCTCAATCAGCCAAGTGAAGGTGGCTGGGCTCTTGTTCCCCTTGCTGTGCCAGTTATCAGCATTATTCTGTGCTTTTATCACAGCAGACTCTGCAGCTAAACACAACTATTGTGATTAGCCAGACCCAGCTCTATTCTAGTGGAAGATACCTGTAAAACCACTGGGTTATGTATTTTTTTATTATTATTTCTTTTGTAAGACAGAGGGCAGCAGTGAAGGTCCCTGTCACAGGTCCCAGGGACAGTGCACTGCCACATTTTTGAAAGGCACACAGCAGGGTTGAGTGTTGTGAGCTGTAGTATCTTGAAAATGTGTAGACTTTCTCCTCTCACTTTCATTTCTGAATACACTGGAAGTGTTGCATTACAAAGGGATGAGATGCCCCTGGAAAGGTGATCAGCAGCACTTTTCACAACTGAATTGTGGCATCTCTCACCACCTGCTGAGGTTTTACCAGTGTGTCTCATTTCAAAAGCATTGCACACCATCCTTGCAGATCCTTGGTGCAAGTCATGGAGTCTTTTACAGTCAATAATGCATTCAGGGAAACAGTGGTCTTGTTCCAGAGTGCTGGGAGGGGAAGTATTTTATATAGTAGTGGCTGGTTTCAGTGATATTTCAGTTTATAATAAACAACCTTCGTGTGTATGCATATGGGTGTGAATTCTTTTGGGTTTTCTTCCCATTTTTCTGTCCATCTCTTTTCTGAATGTAATTTTTCATTATCTGTTATGGAAGGAATTATGTGTTATTCTCTCTGCCTTCTGTTCTAGACTTTCTCTGCCCTGCCCAGACAGTATGAACTTCATTCTTTTTGTAACTTTTTCATTGGTGCATTATCATGCTCTTGTCTAAATTCTGGTCAAATAAATGGATGACCTCACTAGCCTGAGCCCTACATCAGAGTACCTATTTTGACATGTAAATACATTTCTTATCATCTTGATCTTTTCTAGTAGATACACAAAATTCTTTTTTCAAGACCTCTGATGCCAGCTGGAGCTGGGCTGTCTTATTTTGCCTGCTGATACTGAGGTTGGCTAATCCCCAAGTGAAAGTCAATTGTTCCATGTATCTGCAGTTGGTCTCACTTGAATTCCAGGGTTCATCCCCCAAATCTCACCAAATCCAGGTCTCACTTGCCTGTAGAAAACATTTCTATGAACCAGAAGAGTTTTCAGAGCAGAGCTGGATCACCTGGAGCAGCTCATCTCTCATTTGTTCAGTGCTTCATGTAAATAACAGAAAAGCAACTCACTTTTGGATTTCTATTTTGAGTGCATTAACAATTTTCCTGTGTTCTCTTGTTTATATTGCCCTAACTAGTCTTTATTTTTTCAATTCTGATTTTATTTTCTTTTAATCATGTTTACTTCCACAGATTTTGAGGGGTTTGCCCTCTTACTCTCATATTCTGTGGATGAATAGAAAAGAGATGTCACAATTTCCTCTAATCCTGTGTTGTGATTGTCATTTTAGTTCTACAGAGCTAATAAAATTGTGCTACATATCACTGTTCATTCCATAAGCAACTTTAAACCACCTCAACTTTAAATGTAAGAACATAAATAGTTCAGTTGCTGTTCTCTTTTGCCAGCTATGTCAACTTGTACTTGCTAAGATATATACAAATAACTGGGGAATTTTGTCTGTTTTTTTTTTAAGTAGGCATATTTTGGAAGTTCATTTTTGTCACTCATCTTTGGGGGTCTTGGTAAAAGTGAAGCCAAAGAAAAATGAGTTAGTGGGAAAGGGAAAAAATATTTTTACCTTGATACCTTTAACTTAGAGCAATTCTGTAGCTCTTTTAAATGTTCTTTAGTCTTCCTGTTTTCAATGTCATCATGAATGCCAACTGTGCCTTAAAACTTTAATTTCTGAAGCACATTACTTTGAGATAAGTTTTTTTTTTCCTTCACTTCTGTGATGTAGTGTGCAGCTGGTTTTGCCTGAATGTTACTGCAGCAGTGAGATGTGTCAATGTGCACTCAGATGGCAGCTGCATGCCAAGTGCAAGTCCTCCTCTGGTGTTTCCTCATTTGGACCTTTCTGATCTCATTTTTATGAAGATCATCTCACTGGAGATTAGTATAAGGGAATTTTAGAAAACCTTTAAAACTCTCTTTATTTTTACTGTTCTGCTTGTTTCCATGGAAATGGGATCTATAAGATTGTCAGGAGTGAGCAGCTGAGTGTTCTACATGTGTAGATTTCATTAGGTGACTCCCAGCTGAGATCTGGGATGACCTAAAAAAGTAGTAAACCATTTAGTGGGGTAAAAAAAAGACCAGTTTGGAGAAAACACTATATGCATTCTTTCTGTCCTCATTGGATGTGGTAATTCAGAAACTGCTTATTTAACTCTTTTGGGGTACAGGAGTTACATGGACGCATTTGCAACTTCCTTCAGACTCTTTTTCAGGGTAGTAGCAGTTCTGTACAACAAACTCAGTCCATCCCTTTGATAGGATGGACTTTTTAACTGTGACCTGAGCTCTCTCAAGTGGATGTTTGTGGGCAATGAGGGATATAGATGTCAGAAAATTGCATTTCTAAAGTTCAGGTTCAGTGAATTTTCAAATGTCAGCCTGTGTTTGCGTGTAAGAAAGAGTTGACAATTCCATTTCTGGAATTACCTCACTTGCTGAAGCCAAGAGAGTAAACCAGACCTCTCTGGCATGAACCTTCTATATTTGTTCCTCAGTTTAGAATAGAAACCCTCCTCTTGCTGCCAGGTAAGAATAAAACTTATCACCACTGAGGGTTTGCCTTAACAGTTGTATCTTCTTAGCAGAAAGTGAAATGCAGTACGGCTGAAGTCAACAGGTTTTGCTCCCCAGTTTCCTGTCTCGTGTTATTTTCAGGCACTACTTCTTCCTTCAGTTCTGTGCATGGAAAGCCAGTGCTTGTCCTCCTGTGTTTTGCTCAACAAGTGGTTTGTGTAGAATATTTTACCCAGGGGTGCCACTGTGTGCCTGATACACAAATGTGTTCATGTTAAGTCAGCCACAACCTTCTCTTGTTCCAGGGTGAGCTCAGATACACTGGTTAGGGATGTGCAGCTGCAGAAACCTTCGTTTTTAGAGAATTATCCTTAGAATAAAAAGATAAGGATTTCTTGCTTAGAGTACAAATTTTGCTGCATTTGTAAAAGCAGATTTTTCTTCCATAAACTGGTGAGTGAGGACATTGGTTACTTATGCCCATGTCCTCTTTTTTTTCTGAAAATGATGAAAAATATCAATAAAGAATCTTGAGGTGTGCAGGATTCTAAAATTGCTATCCCAGGTTACCAAGCTGCTGCTGGGCTCGGTGCCTCAGTAGCTGTTATCTGAGATTAAGAACCCAATATTAATCCATCAGTCAGTGTGACAGCTTGTGGGAGAGGTGTCTTTCACTACATGTGAAGTTTACCTCAGTGTCAGCTCATTAGGAAGTAGATATTTTCAACTGCTTGATATGTCTACCCTTATTAATTGGAACAGCTTTCAGTAGTGATGTGTACTAAAAGGTTCTTGCTGATTTTTTTTAAAATATCCAGTGTTCTGTTTTAAAATAGAATATAAAAATTTGGGACCCATGAAGCCAGATTTCAGTATTATATAGCTTATACAAGCTTAAATTTACATTATTTTCTCTTAATAGTGTTCTCTGTAGGGCTGTTGGATATTAGTGAAATTTAAAAATGAGAGGTTGTGAAGTAGTTTGTAGATGTATGGAAACAGCTGAGACTTTATCTAACTAAAATCCCAGTGTGGCTTGTAGCCTAATCTCATATTTTGTACTTGGATGTGATGAGTAATCTTGGGTTCTTCTCTCCCCCAGTACTCAAATTGATTGCTCTTCTATTTGAGTGATTTACTCCTCCTTTATGTAAAATGTAAGGACGTAGCCATGCTGGTTTTTATTCCATTTTTCAACTAGAATTTTGAAGTCTTTCCTCCAAATAATGCTTTTAACATGCTTTTCCCTAAGTCCTGCAACTCCAGGTATAAGAATTAGCTTTATGCTGCTGCTGCTTCCATCTGTATTAGCAGAGGTTTTCCTCATTTGAAAGGATTGTAATTGAAAGGTTTTGAAGGTAGAGCAGCACATTGGGATGGGTGAAGTTTGAAGGAGGTTTGAATTATCAGCTTGTCCAAGCCAGACAACTCCTGCCAGCTTTTGTGAGTGTCAGGTCAGGGATTTTTGTGCAAACATCACCAGTGTGATGCTTCTGTTCATTTGGTTTTGAAGTTTCGCACAACTTAAAATTTGATTAAATTTGAACTATAATATGAAATACACCCAAAAGTAAACCAGTGTGTTTTTGATAAATTGTTTGGTTTTTTGTTAACTGCATGAAATTCAATTGCTGCCTTTCCTGACTGTTTTTATTAGATGAGAAATGTAACTCTCAGGTTGAATTAAAAGCAGATTGTATTTCATGCAGGGAGGCTATGTCCACTATCACAGAGTGAGTTCTGTCAGACTTTTCAGTCACTGAAAGTGACATTTTGGGGGGGTGGAAGTCACCTTGTTTCCACTCAGTATCCAGGACTGGTACGTAAGAGCACGTTCTGTATTTGTAACCATGGATTACCCAGCATGGCCCAGTGCAATGGCTGGGTTGAGATGTTCAGTGTTCACCTTTTTCCAAATATTTTATATGTATGATGTTTAGACTACTAGCTCTATTAAAAAATGTTGAAGATTTCAAAGAGTTTTCTTGCCTAAAGGTAAATTTCTCTGAAATAGATCTCAGCAGGCTGTCTGGGAGCACAGCAAAGGCATGGACTAAAGCCCTGTCCATGTCTGATCAATCCATTTTGTTTTATTCTTGGAAACCACTTGTCCAAGTGCTGAGACTTTACTTTCCTACAGAAGTAACAGATTTATACTGTTAACTGCACGGTTAACAGCTAACTTTAGGGCTTTAATTTCTTAGTTCAAATTGAGATATTGATTCAGAGTGAATATATAAATATTTCTGAGGAGAATCCCCTGGTAAGAGGAGGATATTTTGGATATCTTTTCTTCCTTAATAATTTTAAGAGACAGTATCATATTGAGGCTTTTAAATTAAGCTGGCCTATGCCAGTTTAGAAAGCTCTTTTATATTTTAAAAACAACATTGTTTTTTTAAAACAGATGACTACTTCTTAATTCTGTTTGCTGTGCTGGAGATGTTTGGTGGTTTTATAGTTCGTTTTTCTTTTTGAGACTTCTCTGGAGCACCTCATCTTTCTTTTAATGTGCCTTTATTGTTGGTTGGGTTTGGTTCTTATTTTGAGATTTTTTTCCTGTTGCTTCTACCCGTAAAAGCTAAGCTAAAACTTCTGATGGGATATAATATTTTTGGATAAAGAACTAAATAGTTCTGTGTTTTGAGAAACAAAAATATCTCTAGTGATATATTGATATCAAGACTGCTCAGTAGAAAGTTGATTCAGTTATATTGAAGCTATTTTTGGGATGCTGGTAATCTTTTGAAGTAGCAGGTTATATAATGAGTTAAGCATTTGGTGGGCCTTTGATGTAGAGTATATGGAGATAAAAATATAACCGTGGCCTGAATGTCCTTCTTTGCTAGGCACCAGTCATTTTTTCATGTTTTTATTGATAGAAATTTATTGTGGAGTTTCTGAAATCGAATTTTTGTGGTGTTCTGTAGTTATTTTCTTTTAACTACTGACTTTCCACTAAACCTGAAGGAATTATTCATAATTTGTCCATAGGTGCATATACATGGGACGTGTGTGTGTGTATGCATAATACATGTTTTTCCTGTTTTTCAACCACTTTTATTTCCTTTTCAGTGGGATGCCATAACTGAAATGGATGAGCACAACCGTCCCATCCACACTTACCAGGTGTGCAACGTGATGGAGCCCAACCAGAACAACTGGCTGCAAACCACCTGGGTCTCCCGCGACGCCGCGCAGAAAATCTACGTGGAGATGAAGTTCACCCTGAGGGACTGCAACAGCATCCCCTGGGTGCTGGGGACCTGCAAGGAAACATTCAATCTCTACTACATGGAGTCAGACGAGCCTCACGGAGTGAAATTCAAGCCCAACCAGTACACCAAAATTGATACCATAGCTGCTGATGAGAGCTTTACCCAGATGGACTTGGGTGACCGCATCCTCAAGCTCAACACGGAAGTCCGTGAAGTTGGGCCCATCAGCAAGAAGGGATTTTACCTGGCCTTCCAGGACATTGGAGCGTGCATTGCTCTGGTGTCAGTCCGTGTCTATTACAAGAAATGCCCGTTCACGGTCCGTAACCTGGCCGTGTTTCCTGACACCATCCCCAGGGTGGATTCCTCCTCGCTGGTGGAGGTGCGGGGCTCCTGTGTGAAGAGCGCGGAGGAGCGGGACACCCCAAAGCTGTACTGTGGGGCAGATGGGGATTGGCTGGTGCCTCTGGGACGGTGCATCTGCAGCGTGGGATATGAAGAGCTGGAGGGTTCCTGTCATGGTAAGACAACGTGGTTCGATTTTTCTTTTTTAATTTTTAAGAGAAGTAATACGCTGTCATATTCTCTTCCACTGTCCATAATAGTTTTGAAATTACTTGAGAAGAAGGTGCTTTTTTCTGTGGTAATGGTTGTGAACAATGATATCTCAGTGGCTGCTGGGGCTGTCTGCTGTGATTCAACATTGGCTTTACAGTAAAAAGGGGAAGAGAGTGTCTGTACCCATCCTTTACTGAAATGACTCTGCTATTTTGCTCAAGAATTTCTCAGATTGAATGGTGTTAGGTAAGCTGCACAGCAACCTTGGATAATAGAGAGCATTAAAAGCAGTATGCTCTGTAATCAGGAAATTAAATTCTTTGTTGTCTGATCTTGCTGGCATTAATTATCAAAATACACTCGTTGCAAAGATACAATTTTGACAGTGCCATTATTGGAAGCCAGCATAATTTTGTACATAAGGTCAAAAGGTTTCTCTCTTAATGGGATAAGGATTTTCTCTGAAACTTTAATGCTGAATGAATTCCTGTCCATTATGCAAGTGAGTCATACACTAGATCTGTATATGAGCAATATAGGCAGCAGCCAAAGTCTACCAGAAATGTTTTCTGACTCCAGTACATTGGTTTAGTCAATTGGTCATCTGATCTGCTGGGCAGGACCTTCAAAGTGAAATGGAGTACCCAAAGCCATGAGTTTTTGCATATTCTTACCTATTTACCCCAAGAATTATGTTTTACTGCTTTAGAAAATTCTAATTTAATAGAGCTTCCGCTTGTTTTGAAATAATTTTCATGGGTTGATGTTGTCCATTTAATCTTCTACAGTGAATCGAAATTTTTATGCTTTTTTTTTTTTCTGGCAGTTTTTCAGATTACATTTTTCTTACACTGCTTTGTGAATAAGATGCCCAAGGCAAGCCCAACTGCAGGAGATGCTTTCATGAGTAAAGAGCACAATTTAATTTCTGTAGCTCTCACTCTGCAGTGTGTAAGCCATGAGTGGAAGAGTTCCTGCTGTTCAGGGTGGCCACATTTGTGCCAGAGCTGGTGGTGGAGATGCATGTTTGGACAGCTGGCAGTGCTTTGGTACAGTGGGATTTTTTCAGTGTGACCATTGAGGGTTGTGAACTGAACCATGCTGTGTGTGTTGATAGACATCTTTCAGACACCATCATGTCCTACTTTGAGACTTTGCTTCTTGGCTGAGAGATGAATAACAAATGAAGAGTTTAAAAGAGTTGTTGCTTGTTAGTAAATCCTGAGAAATCTTTAACACCCATTCAGTTAAAAAAATACCTGAATATTACAAACACTCTGAGGGGGAAATGTTTAAAATTTACATTGAGCTTCTTTTCAGAGAACTAGAGAGTGGGAAACTAAGTGGGAAAAGAGTAGAAGCCACTCTATCTTAGCCTGATAAGACCTGATGTATAATTATAAAATTTTCATATATTTTGGGTCCATTCCCCCAACCCAAAACCCATATCTTTTGCCCCTCCCATTCCCCTGCTGGAGTTGTTGCAAATCTGAGTCTTGCAAGTGTTTTGCACCATTCTGTCAGTGTTTTGTGCAGGCATAATCTGTGACATATTCAGGAGAGAGCCATTTCTTTCTTCTGCATGAAAATAGTCAGAATAATAATTTCGCATTTTGAAGTCTGTTCTGAAAAATAATTGTGTGGTGGGAAATACTTGTTGATACTTTAATATATTTTTCCTACTTGCACATGTTGTCAAACTTTTTATACCCCACCCTGTGGCTCAGTGGAGAATAAGCACTTCCTGGCAAATATGGCTTATCTGTCACAGAATTTAAAAAATAAATTTCTGTTTTGATATTTGTGGAGATACAGACTCTCTATTCACAAAATACTAAATGGCATAAGGAAAGATAATCTGCCATTGTCATTGCTCATCATTTTGCAAAGCAGGAAGGATGAGAATAAAACCAATCTTTGATCAGTTTTACTGCTGCTGTTCAAAATCATAGGTTATTTTCAGCTGCCTAAATCTCGTTTACCTGCTTTTCTAACTGACAACACTTCAATTATTTCAATAAATGTCAGATTTATGCATCTCTCTCTGTGGATCTCTCAGTATTCCCTATCCGTTGCATTTTCTTTTAAAAGCATCATTTCAGAGCCAAAGTGTCTGAGAAAAAATCCCAACTGGATTGAAAATATCCATACCTGTTAAATGTATACCCAAATGTCTTCAGTTAGTTCAGAGACACATTAATAGGGGATTTTTCAATAATTTGGAACTGTCTTCCTTTTCTGAAGTCAGTGGGGGGAAAAGGGGCATTGACTGCAAGAGATTCCCAGGTACTCATGTGTTCTGTACTTTTTAAATGGAATAATCTGGAATATACCAATCTTTTCTAACTTTATTATGTAAACAATCTTTCAGTCTTTGATTTGAATCTACTTTTCAAGATTTTCCCCTCAAAATCCTGAAATAGCAAAATCCTTAACCAACCAAACACAGTGCAAAAGTGTATATTTCCAGCCATAAAAAATTGATTCTTCTTGAGGAATATGTCCTTCTATATCTTTAAGTATGATAAATAGAAACCAGTATTTTGGCAAAGCAGATCAGAAGTGGCTGTGATATGAGCTGCTGGCTTTGCTAAGTCATTTACACCAGCCCCAAGTTTCAGGTTAGAAAGAGGAAATGCTGCACAGGATTCTGGTGAACAAGAATTAAAAGTGGCATGTTCAATACTCTGTGTTCTCTGAATGTCAGCCCAAGATAGGAGTTGTGCTGAATTTAGCAAATGTGTAATATACACACAGGGCATTTCAGGACTTTGTGGTGGGGGTTTTTCACATAGGAGCAAACAATCTTGACAAGGAACCTTTTATAAACTTAATCATAATGGTTCAGTTCTGTTAGGGCATGATATGGAAATAATTGGATGACTGTTAAGTGAAGTTTGACTTTTTAATGATTTACCAAAAATTATCTGAATTATTCAAGGTTAGGAATTAATTGCAAAGAAAAATTCAATTATATATAGCAAATACTAATTATTATGGTAATTTCAGATTTTATTTTAGTCTTAACCAACCAAACACAGTGCAAAAGTGTATATTTCCAGCCATAAAAAATTGATTCTTCTTGAGGAATATGCTTAGGAAGCCACCACTTTATATTTGGTACAGCTGAAGGAATGCTAAGTGTTAAGAATGTAAAACAACAGGCGCTGACAGACTCACCTGGCTTATTTTAATTGAGACAAATGGAGTAAGAAATGAAAATGTAAAATTCAAATTCTCTGACCTTGAGTTGACTGAACAGCACTTCCTAGGGATACTAATGCCTGAACACGTGGAGTTTTTAATTGAGCAAACACTTCTTTCCATTATTCATCCCTTGAATTTGTGGTAATGTTTGAGTGTTAGGATTTCTCCAGTGGCAGCTGATCTTTGTGTTCTTTAGCCCTTCCATCTGATCCAACTGGAAACTACTCTCATTTTTCAATTAGCTAATCCCCTCCTCATATATATGTATATTTATATATGTGTATAATAATGTATGTATATACCTGTGGTGTGGCTTTTTTTTTGGGAAACCAAGCAGTTCATGTTGCAGTCATGCTTTAGTTACCTGTGTGCTGGCATCAAAACAGGAGAAGGAGGGAATAAAGTACTTTGGAACTGCAAGATACAGAGATTCAGTGTTGTGTAAGGTTGAAAACCTTTTGGGTTTTCTTCTATGTGCTTATTTGCTCATGAGATCAAATCTTTACCAGGCACTGACAGAAGCATCTAAAGGAAAACCACAGAAAGATAATTTAAATTGTTGTTTTTTAATTGGTTGTCTTTTTTAAAACTGTCTGTGACTTATAGGATCAATTTTTAATAGTTTTTTCTATTTCTGTTTTCTAAGTAAACAGGCATATATTTAATGAAATTTATAAAAGATTTTTAACTTTGTGACTGCTCTGAAAGGAATTCACACTTCTTTCCTGTGCTTAGGCAGCAATGGTCTATTTTACATAATTTGTGTTTCTGCAGAGCTTTAGATTTCACCATTTCAATGGTAGTACTTGAAATCTTTGTGATTATTGGTGAAATATATTTTTCACTGAAAAATCTCATCTTTGGCCTTTGTAAGGTTGCACATCTCTGTGAACAGTCAACAGGAATTTTATCTTTCAATTATGAATAAGAATAAAGTTGAATTGTGATTTGTCAATCTCAGATTGGCTTCTTAGGTGGAGCTGCTAAATAGTTGTTTTTAGTACAATGCAAAAACAAGGACAGGGAAAGAAACCAGAAGTTGTGGGTAATTAAAAATGTGTAGGTTAGAGTATGGAAAAATAATTGATAATGACCCGTTCAAAGCTTCTGAATGTATTTAACCACACATGGCTGCTAGCATATGGAAAAAACTCTGAACTCGAGGCCTGTATACATTAGAATAAAAGAATATTTGCAGTGGACAAAAATTTAAATTACTCTCTGTTCTGAGGGGACATTGCAGATGCTACTGGCAGCACTTTTAAGTTCCCATAACCAGGTTTTAATTTCTAAATGGCAGGTCATGTTCCAAGCTATTTCAGGCTGCATCTCCCATTTGTACTTTTTCCACTTGCACAACAAAAAACATTTTGTCCTTAATGCTTGCAATTAGTGTGAATTAAAACTAACATTGGCTGAAATAGGAGGTAAATGAGGGATGGTGAACTGTGGCATGGATGGGATATCACTTACTGTCAAAAGGATGAATTTTTATTGAGTTGTAGAGAGGTCTGACTTGGCTGGATTCAGTAATTTCACCTTTTTTCAACACTTTTCAGGTGTTTTGATGGCTGTTTCTGGTTTTCAGTTAGTTTGCTGTGTTTTCATTTGTTTGGACATTTTAATTGTAGCATTTTTGCCTCATCTTTTCAGTACCTTAAAAATGGGGATGTTTAAGTTAGTTACTGATTTTGATTTTTGAGGGGGTGGGTCTTCCTGGTTTTGGGGTTTTTTAGCGTGACAAAGTTGTAGGAATTAAATAAGTACCTGAAGGCACCTGTCTTCAATGACTGCCTGAGTTAACAGCCAGAAAAATCTCAGTTCCATATAAATTCACGTTGCAGCTCACAACCAAGCCTTTTTTGCTTAATCTATAACCATCTGCAGATTGTTCAGCTGGATAAACACAAAAACACTGATAAAACAGCTGAGAAGGGATGCTGCTTCAGAAGTAAGGATTTAAAGGACAAAAAAAGCCCTGTACGTTTGATTTTAGATAATAAGGAAGCTCCAGTGATAGTAAACGAACAAAAATTGTTTGCAACTTCTTGTCACATGATACTTGCATTATTTTGAGCAAATAAAGAACCTTACCCTAGTCACTATAACCTGGTTTCCAAAATATTTCACAGTAAAAATTCAAATCAAAGCTTTGATTTTGTAATTACACCTAAATAAATTATGCATAAATAGAAAACTTACTGTTTGCAAACTGAATTAATGTTGGAAATTGCTGGTTTTCACTCAGATACTGAGATGTGCATTGAATAGAAACCTGCTTTGATAGCAGAACAAGGAAACCAGCTGAGGTTAAATAGTGAGTTTGAAACTGAAAAACTTCAATATTTTCTGTTTGTACACATGGAGATGAAACTTCAGCAACAAAAGCTTGCTGATAACTCAAGTGTGCCTTGCCTCAGGTTTTGCGTTAGTGAATATTGCTGGATATTGATCCTACCAGCTATCCTTGATAAACAGCAGACAAAAATTGTCCAAGGGACTGCAGGGATTGATTTTGCTGGTGTGTGTGACTTGGTCACAGAGCTGCATGATTTGGCATTAGCAGCAGCCCACAGTAAATTAGCTACTTGCTCTTACTCTGCTGAAAAAAAGTGCAGTGCAGTGATGGCCACATGGAAAAATTGTGGTGCTAATGGGAACAAGCTGTTTAACTTTACAGAAAGTATAAATACAAATGTGTCTGTACATCTGTTCAACTGTATAGAGACTAAGTACATTGTAAAACTGTTTGTTATTTTTTACCTTCAAGTTTCTCCTGTGTTGCCAAAAAGCAGGAGGACTGATGGCTTGGATGCTGTAGTGTGGCAGGAGGGGAAGAAGGAATGCACGGACTCTATGTTGTTGTTGTCCTGTGTCCCTCACTGTCGTAGGATTTGTCCTCAAAATGTGTGTACATCCCACAGACACTGTCAGAAACTGTGACCTCCATTATTGGGAATGCAGCTTTTCCTTGCTTGTCATGTTTGGGGTTGTTTTCCTTCCTTCTTCTGGGAGTCATCAGCTAAAACTTCAAACATTTGACATGAATTTGCCTTGGAAGGATGTTCATTGCCCTTCACACATGATCTACTTTAACAGTTTCAACAGTGAAATGTATCAAATGTAGGTGACTTTTGTTTGAGTGAAACCCTTGGCCTGCTGTATTTACTGAATGTAAAATTTCAGCATTGGTTGCTTGCATTTTCCTACAGCTGAGGAGGTTTTCCTGCAGCTGGAAGAGAAGTGTGGTCAGGGTTTTTATGACTGAGTGTATCCTCAGCACTGGAGTTTCCTCAATGTGCTGAAGATGTACATCTGAGTTTGGATGAGGCCTTGTGTGACCAACAGATGGAGGAGAGTAAAACCATAATGCTTCACTTACAAAGCCCTGATACCACTCATGGAATACAAAATGACTTGTGCTACTCATGGAAGCTGCTAAGACTTGTGAAAGAGAAATCCTTTGTGAGGAATCTGTAACAAGCCTTGGCCCTCAATTTACAAAGGAACACGACTGTGTGCACAGCACAATTGTGTTTTAAGGATTTCCATGGTCATTTCTTACAGGAGAATAACAGTTCTGACACAATAATAAAGGCTTGATATATTTGTTTTTGGAAATTCAGTTTCTAGAATTGTTGTTATTCCTGTTGGAGCCCTGGAAATAAATATAAGCTAAGAGAAAACATTTTAGTCATAGTGCTCAGTGAGAGTTTCCAAAGTTTTTGCACTACAGTAGATTTTTTTCAATAATGATAAGAAATCTGACTCAATTTGTAGAATATATCTATCTAATTATATAATTATATTATGTGTAATATAATGGCTTGGAAATTCTCAAAATCTAGGAATTGGGTTTTTTTTTATGTTTGAAGATTTTTTTTTCCTTAGGCTTCTGAGCAAAAGCACTTAAATTTGTGCTTTGAAATAATTTAAACATTTTGGAATATCATTATTATTTCAATATAGGTTATGTCCCCTTTGAGAACCCATAAAGTGGAGATCCAAAATCTGAAGATAATCACTAGCATTTCCTCCAAGGCAGGTTATTAATCAGTAACACATTCACAAATAAGCCATAATGCATGTTCTGTAATGAAACTCTTCCTGTTGAGGTTTAGCATCATTTTATTCAGTCAATTATTAAAGCATTTGTGCTGAGAAATATAATTTCAAAAGTGATCAATAAGAGGTTTTCCCTGGCGTAGCCTGGGAATCACAAGCAGGAGTGAAGGCACAGAGATTTCTGAGGATGTTTGTCTTGAATACAAAAGAACATGTGTGGGGGTTTAGAAACTTGAACTATATTTGCTTTTTGCAAGTCTCAGTAATAATGCAAATGAGACAAGATTTCCTTTAGCCAACACATTCTGCCTTTTCTTACTGAAAACTTATGGTGGAGAATAATATAAAAAATAACTCTCACTTGTCTTAGAAAAACTTACATAGACTATAATGTCATTCTGTGTCACAGAACAACTTGGATTTTAAGGGCAGTGGTATTCAAAAGGTTCTCAGAAACTGCACCAACCAAAATTTGTGTCCTGTGAAACGTTTTTGGGGCAAAGCAGTTTGGAGGCTGCTCACAAGGTTAAGTTCTTACTAAATGGGAAAAAATCAAACAATTGGATGGCAAAGGCAGTACTGTTAATGACAAAATTCATGACTGACACCTTTGTATAAGAGAAAAGGGAAAGGAAGAAAAACTCCCGTGAAAGGGGAGGCACCACTTGGAGATTTTTCCATCCTCAGTAGTTTCAAGAGAGCTCATGAAGGTGGATTGGCTTTTGAGCTGCACTGCTGCTGAATGAGTCTTGCAGGGCTCTTGGCAGGAGGAGAGGATCAGTAACTGGAACTCCAAAATGTCAGCTACTTTAGATTTGGATGGCAAATTCTGAGAAAGACTTTCTAGACATAAATTAACAAAGATTTACAGTTTGACATGTCTCACAGTCCCATAGTGTTTTAGTAGATGTGCTGGAAGTTCACTCTTAAAGGGTTTTGTGGGATTTTTTTGTGTGGTTTAGCTTCCACCTCCCCCTGTAATTTTGGTCTTCTGAGTCCCATCAGAACCCAGGAGAATATTCTGCTGGGGAGAGCCTTGAGTTTACTGAGGTTGCTGACCTGGAGAGGGTGGCCTATTGAGCAGACTGAAGTGAAAGATTCATTTCTATCAATCTTTCTATCCTACAAAGTCAATATCCCAGCATGGGAAGGTGCTCCTTGGGACCCAACCTGCTGCAGTGAGCCTGTGCTGTTCTAGCTGTGTATCCAGGGATGTGTGCACTAAAAGCAGAATAAATTATGTAAAACAGGTCTCGTACCTACCCGGGAAACATCTAACACAGTCAAGGACTGCACTTGAAATGTCTCTCTTTAAAGAAAAGTTGCTTCAAAGGGATACTGATCAAAGCATGAATAAATTCCCAGAGGACATGGAAATGTATGCATGGAGAGATTATGCTCCAAATGCTAACAATGAATGTTTAGCTATTTGGTATCTGGCTATTATATAATAATAGTTATGGATGTGAAATGTCTTAATTTTGCTGTGACAGCTTGACTGTATTCCCAGATGTTAAATATTTCAAAGCTTATCTTACATATATTCATAAACAAGATGAAAGTGTTAATTCTAATTAAAATGATGCACAGTTCAGTAGCAGCCCTAATAAAGTCCCTGTGGAACAGTGAATTTAATAGCAGTCTATCTTTTATGCAGAATCAAAATGTAGATTTCAATTTTACTGTAAACCAATCTTCAAGGAGAAACTGAGCAGTCAAGATCGAAGAACTGAAAAATTATATGAAAGAGTTATTTCAATATGTGCAGAATTTTACACACCAATATCTGTATGTAATGGTAGTTCAGAAGGAAATCAGGGTGGGGGGAGTACAAGCAAGCAACAAGCTTTCCCAAATTTAAAGAGTGTCCTGAAGTACATATTTCACTTGGTGAATATTTATAAGGTCGTGCTTGTGGTAATATTCCTCATGATATTTGCCTGTTACTATTTTTCTTGCAATTATTTTTAATGGATATTTGATAGACCACTCTTTTAAAATGCAATTTAATACTTACCCGTATGTGTTCAAGATGCCTTCATAAAGATAACAAGAACTTAAGTGTGGAATTATTAGGAGGTGAAAGACTGAAATAAAAGATATACAAGTATTTTTTTATTTTAAGGCAGAACAAATTTTCCACAACATTTGACAGAAAAAATAAAAGAAGGTAAAAAGTCAGGAGATGGTAAAGACTCTGAGCAAAGTCCCAGGGGAATTCCTGGAGACAGGGTTGGTTTGTAGCATTTAGGATACCAGGAAAGGCAAATCCCAGATTATGAGGAAATGTATATTTTTCTTTTCCATATCTGAATAGGGATTCTTTGACATGCAGTAAATTAATAATGGGTTTAATTACTTCTGTGTGTGGTTCTTTTTTTAAACTTTGAATTATTACCATTTTACCTATTTATCTCAGTTTAATATTCCCAGTTAGTGCAATTAGCAGATCCTGTTAAACTGTGTTAGTAAGAGAAATTCTGTGAAGGAATTTCATTTTGCAAAAAGTCTTTTTGAATTCCTAAGACTTGAATTCTCTTCAGAAGAAAGTCTTGGAGGAAAATTTAGATTTATCAGATTTTTTTTTTCTATATTCTTTCCTTACAAAACATTAAGAAAACTGATAGTGCAAAAAACCCCTAAAAATTCTTAGTGCAGTATAGAAAATTTAAGACTCCACTTTAAGAAACTTTTGGATATGTTGGATTTTTTTTGTCTTTACTGCAATCACATGAAATGTTTAACTGTTGTCAGAAATTCAGATTCTAATCACAAGGGATTAGTACTTGGGGTTGGAGGTGTTCATGTTTGTTTCAGTTTTTGTGGTTTTGTTTCTTTAAGTATTTCACTTATTATTTTGGGTTGTATAAGCTGCACTGTTTTTTTTAACTTGATCTGGTGACTAAAAGTTTGAAATCAAATTTCATGTTTTAAACTTCATAAAAATTGGGGAAAATCCAAATATTTAGTGCAAAGACCCCAAATAATCTACAATGTTTAACTGAAAAACAGCTAAACAATTATAGCAGAAGAGGGTGAAGTCTGTATATATTGTTAATATCCTGGAGGAAATGTCACAATATTGACACAATCCCATTGCAGAGATTTTTCACTTGGCACTGGTGGATGTCTCTGAATGGCTCCTTGTCCATCTGTGGGGGCTGGCTGTGCTTCTCCTGCTGACTTTCCTTAGATTTTCCCTTTGATCAATGGCTCAGATTAGCTGGAAAAAAAAAGTCATTTTCACCCTTCTTTTCTATGCAGCTGATGTGTTTAACTGTTTATTAACTCTTGTGTCCCAACATGTTCACAGCCACCACCAAATTTTGCAATCATGTCTGGTCAGCTGGCATCACCAATTTTAGAATTAAAAATGCAAGAGGCAAAAAATCATGATTAATCAGGATTAATCTGATAGCAGGAGTGAGGTGGTATGGGGCCATATGAAACAAATCATACCTTTCTCTCAAGTTAGACATGAGGTAGACTTGCAGATAATTATTGAAATCTATTTCTTCTGGTCTGGACTTTTAAGGGGTGGTTCAGAACTTGAGTGATAAATGCTGATTTGTGCTTATTGAAGCACTACACACTAAGCTCAATTTTCAGTACCAAGCCATTTAATCATTAACATCTCTGGGTTCTGATCTTGATGAGACTTCTTAAATGAATTTGGAGTTGGGGTGAAGGTGCAGTTTGGGGATAGTGAGTGAAAGGTTTGTAGTTACCAAAGGAAGATATTGGCAAATTTCTGCTAAGGTCATAGAAATCAGAAACCAGTCAATGCTTGGCTGAGTAATTGTTAACACTTGAAGAAAAAATTCTACTCATCAACTTTATAACTCCATAATCCTCCACCATTGTGATTTAGTACTTCTGCAGCACTTCTCCATAGAGTTTGTTTGGTGCTTTGTTTTTGGGTTTTGTTTGTTTGGTTTGTTTTTTAAATATAAATATGCAATGTATGAAGCAAAGTTGGTAGGAAAATCTATGAGTTCAGGCTGTTTTATGCTACAGATCTGGCACATGCAGATGGATTATTGTGACATTTTTAAACTTGGAAATAACTTTGTGATGTATTTAAATCTAAAAATGCCATAATACAACTCCTGTGAGTAGAGAAAACTTGCTTAAACTGAGTTCCTCCTTGAGGAAGTGGCCCAGCTAAATGAGAATAAATTTTACAGCAATCCACTCGTGCTCGAGGTAGCTGTTGCAGAAGGAGTACTGACAATATAAATGCAAATGTATATAAATGTAAAAATCTGCAAGTAATTTTCAGATTGCTCTCTGTGGTCATATTTTGTTGTGTTAAACATACAGGTCATGCTATTCACCATAGCCTATGGAGAGAGGTAATTTTTTTTTTAACTGTAAAGTAAAAATGGGAGCAAGCTGTCCATGGATAAAATGATATGATTTCATAAAATACATTGCTGAGTCTAATGATCCCAAACTAACCTAATCATTTTAAAGGGCAGCCTTGAGATTCCTCTTATCCCATGAGCCTTGAATTGGAATAAATTTACTTCTGGCAGTATTTTAAGAGAAAAAGATCCACAGATGAAATATTGTTTGATATCTTACCACTCTTGTACCAGTGCCTGAGTCTTCTTACATTGTCTACATACTTCTTAAACATTTTCCAGTCTTTTCATCTCTTCTTACCAATGCTGCAGTGCCCAAGCAGGGATCCTAAATGTGCTACTGACTCCTTTGCATGTGTCTAGGAACTATTGCATTGTAAATGCAATTTGGAAATTTGGAAAGCAGCAGTTTTGTGATTAGAAAGAAGTATTTTAATCCCCAATGTGAAAGCTCTCATTTCAAAATTCTCAGGTTTTCAAAGGGTTTTTTTGATTGTTGTTGTTTGGGAGTTGTGGTCGGTTGGTTTTGTGTTTGGGTTTTTTTTTTCCTTGAAGTAGTATCCAGTCTTCTTAGCAATAAAAATAATATAATTTGTAAGAAATAACAAGCACTGGTGGAATCTACCGGGCAGTAATATTTACAGTTAGTTAGAAAAGGAATTGTATAATAAAAGATTTTCCTTCAAGAGAAACCTGTAAAACTGATCTTTGCTTCTGATTTATGGACACTGCTACACTCCAGGAATAAATTAGGTAAACCCGAAAGAACTGAAGCTCAGTGGCTATAAAACAACCTATTGATTTTTGACTAAATCTGTCTTCAGTAGTTTTTACAGTTGCCTGCACCCAAAGAAGCCCACAGTGCAGCAACTACGGAAGCAATTTCAGTAATTGGTGTTTGATTGGCTCTTTATACCTACACCTTATTTCCTTTACCTAAGTGTTAATAATAGCAGCAGAGCAATTAAACCTGAAAATCAAGGACAAGGGCACAATGAAACTCTTCTGTTAATGAAAAGTGAGTGGTAGTAACAGTAAAGATACTCAAGTTGTATTTTTTTTTTTTTTTGCTTTAACTTTCAGTGCATCAGCACTTTCACTTTTCCACATAGATTCTCCTGGGTCTTTCTGCAGCTACTTTGTTTTCTGCTTCTGAAGGGACAGAGGTTGTGCTTTCTTGTGTGCTTTTGTGGTTTTTTTTGGTTTGTTGGGGGCTTATTTTGTTTATCAAGAGGACTTCAGCAAAGATACAAACCATGGGCATTCTGGGGAGCAATCAAATGATTACAATGGCTGTCATTCCTGAGAAAAGCTATTATTAGCTTTATTCCATGATAAAGTTATTGCAGTGATAATAATATGTAGCTCTTTTTCTCAAAAAGAACTTGTGCCTGAGAGAATTGCATGATCTCAGTTCTACTGTGAGCAATTAGCTGTGGCAGGTATCTTGAGAAGGGGAAAACTTGAAAGAAACCTTTAAGTATTTTTCTTCATTAGGATTCTGTGCTAGTGACAGTGGGAAAATGCAGTGAATCCTTAAAAATATTTAAAAATCAGTAGACTGTGCAGATTGAATATATTGAGTATACAGGAGGTCAGTGGTGTTGTTTTGAGCTTTACCATCTTCCCAAACTTGCTTAATATCCTGTTAAAGTCATCAGCTTTAAAATATTACTGTTTAACCCTTGCTACATATCTTGAAGTAGTTTTTATTGGGTCTGAAATGTTACTACACTGCTGCACTCTGACCTCCTTGGAGCATTCATTCTGCATCCACACTGTGCTGTGGCAGGGGGGAAAGGGGCAGAACTGGCTTTTTACACGTGGAAAACAGGCTGTGAGTATATTTGAAAACTGGTTTGGCTTCTCTGCAGAATTGCAGCAGGCATGATTGTGAGATTTAAAAATAGGGACAAATGAGTGAAAGTATTTTATTTATTAGCAGCATTCCTGAGATATTTCACTCTTTAATTTAAATATTGTCAGGACATTACATTTGAAAACACAGTAATTCCCCTGTGAGGGTGTTGTGCAGAGCTTGCTGCAGTCAGTGCTCAGAATGCATTTGCCAAGGGGAGTTTATCTCTGGCTTCTCCCTCAGGTTGGGATGCTCCTCTTCTCAGGGGATGTCTGCTGGTCAGTGAATTTCTCATTCTTTCAGAACAAGCATTTGCATATCAAAGGCCCGATAGGAGTAAACACACTTTATACTTCCATCTGTCATTCTCTTCCCATTGAGACACAAAGTAAGAACAGTGTAGCAAGCAAGAGGTTTCATTTTTTTGTTCTTTTAATTCTATACCATTTTGCTTTGAAATATGAAGGATGCCTGGGTTCAGTTTTCCATAGCTGTGTTTCTTTCTATTAAGGTCTCTGGACTGAAGCGACCCTGAAAATAAAATCAGTATTCTTTGGAAAGGTGGAACTTCTAAGACAAAAAAACCCGAACAACATTTGTTCCTAATTTCTTAACTCTGTATTTTATAATATTTAAAAAGAAACAAAAGAAATCTCAGAACATCTCCAGTCTTTGTCCACTAATAGAACTTGAACTCTACATACCTTTATCTTCTTGCAAATTAAATGTTATTAATACTTATTGCTAAAGCAAGCATAATTTTTCAGTGTCTGTGGGAAATGAGATCAGGTTTTGTTTTCATTTCTCACTTCTCTCACTGGTTCCCAATATAAATTTTTCTTTGTAATTTAAAAGAATTAACTACTTCATAAAGCAGGATTAGGCTGTGTTAGAGGTTCCCAGCAGTGATCAGAGTGCCATTGTTCTGAGTGTGTGCATTCAGGTTTGTTTTGAAACCTGAACTCACTCATTTAGGGGGAGCTTAGGTGAGCTCCAGCCCGGCTCTCTGCCAGCCCGAGCAGGGTGTCAGGGTGTGAGGAGCAGCTGCAGGAGCATCCCAGGGGAGCAGAGTTCCTGTGCTCATTAACCCCTTCTGGGACAGTCTCCACAGGCTCAGCAGGGAGAGAGAACACTGCTGGGACTCTGCTCTCTCCCATCCCACTGTGTGTTTCCATTGAAGCATCAGGTTTCCCCCTTCACTGTGCAAAATGGAATTTTCAGAATGAGAAATCCAGATTCACTGCTGAGCTTTCTAGTCTCTTTATCCTTTTCATTATTTCTGCAGCTCTGCTGTTCATCACTTGACAGGAGTTCATTGTGTGAGACCAAAGAGAAAATCATCTGAAGTTTCTATTTATTGTAGCTTGAAACCAAATCTGGATTTGCTGCCAAAGAATTTTACTGTCTTTGATGGAGAAGATGAGTTCACAAACTCTTTGGAGCGTGGATCTCATATTTTCATTTAAACTTGTGTGGTCCCAAGCCCAGTAGGGTCACAACCTCTGCTGGGTTCTTTGAGCAGTATTTTAGAGCTATAAACTTTTAAGGCATCTGTGTGGAAGTTCAGAGTGCTGGATGCAGCCAAAGGCCTCACTGTCTCTTGTCCTTAGAAGTCATCTTTTTGACAGAGGTTAGTGTAGGAAAAAAATAATCAATCAACTTTTATGTCCAGTAAAAAAACCCAAAACGGCCGTAAAAGACTTCTAAATGAAGCTGGAGGTTTTCCTTTTCCCCTCAGTAGAGGTTTCACAGGATAAATTAATCTGGAATAACCACTGTGCAACTGCATGGGCTCAGTCAGTCAACAGGTGCAGCTACTGACCTAAATTACCTTCTGTCATGTGGGGATGCAACACAACAAACTTGATTTTTAAGTGCCAGACAAATATGTCAAAAATAAGGCTCTAATATAACAGAATGCACACAAGCAGAGTATCTTAGAAGATTTTACTGCTTTCCTTCATCATTTTACTTACGCTGCTCATTCCTCTTTAACAGCAGCCCTGAAATCATTAGAAGAATTTGTTCAATTTCTGGCATTTCTTTTCCCAGTCTTCAGTTTGTAGAGCTTTGTTCTGATGGACCTGTTCATGGTAGGATTTTGAAATAGAGGGGATTGTTATTAAAAAAGCAGATGCCTGCATTTCCTAAGGAGAGGAAGTTGTTTCATAACTGGAATTTTTGATCTTGGATACCATAATTTGAAATTTGTCCTCTGCTTTGCTTGAAGGGGCCACAAGTGACCCAGTATCAAGATTACTTCATACAAACTGTGTTCTAAATTAGGACAGTGATGTGAAGTGGTATCCAGTTCTTACAAGGGTGCTTGAAAAACTGAGTTACTATTCAAGTTGAGTTTAAAAAGAGAATTTAAGACCCTGAGCTTTTTTTATCATGACCACTAAGTCCAGTAGACTTTTCATAAAAGAGAGAGAAATTTTGGGAAGCTCTTCAAGACTGTTGTCCCTTTTAGTGACACCTTGATACATTGCTTTTCTTTCACTTAACCTAGTTGCTTTCCACTTTGAAAGCCACAAATGATGGTCTTTGAGAAGGAGGAAATAAACCTTACTTTCTAATTGATGCCAGTGAAAACCTCCCTAATTCTTGCACCATGTTTTTAATTTGTAAGAGTCATAATTTTTGTTCCCTTCAGACTCAAGATATTAAACCCTCTATTATTTTAAAGGTTTTACTTGTGACTTCGTGGTTAAAAAGACATTGATGTATCATTGGTATTTTTCAGAGGTACATTCCTGGCAGTTGGTTTAGATAATTGTTGTAGCTCCTATCTGTTCTAATTAGCAATATTTGAATAGGTCATCCAGCTAAGTATTTATTTTTAGTTTTGAACTGCATATTCAAAGATAGTGATGGCAGGTTTTCATTTGTTATTGTAAAAAAAAAAAAAAACACTACACACAAAAAGACCCAAGAGAGAAAGTCATGAAATTTTTTTGTTTTCTACCTTGAAAGAAAGTTGCATGTAATGCAACTCCTTCCCATTCCATTTATTAGTATTTATAAATTTGAAAGGGGAAATGATGCTTTGAGAAGTCTAAATGTGTAGGTGTAGATGTTTCAATTTCATGTGATTTCAAGTCTTTCTTTGGTCTAATGAAATAAATGAGCATATCAATCTCCCAATACTTTTTTTTTCAGAAGTCATTTTAACCTTTTGGAAGGGCTGGATTAGTTTAGCAGCCACCCTTTGCTATTACTTTCTCATAAACTTTGAGTACATTTGGGTAATGAAGAGGGACTGGAAACAAATGAGGCAAATTAGGACAGAAATATCTTTAGTGGGCCTTCATATTGTGTCTTGCTGGAGGTGGCAGCAAAGCCAAAAAACATTATGGAAACAGAGACATTGTCTGAACAACTTCAGAGCTGTGAGAAACATAACAAATTCTGATAAAATTTAATGGCACATAAATAGCTTCCAACATGGTTGATAAATTTAAAATGCTTTGCTGAGGCAGAAGAATGAGTAGTTGTTTGTACATTTGCTGAACTTTGGGGGATATTTTATCAAATACCTTCTTGGTAATGGAAAAGTCAAAATCTATTTTTTCTTAAGTTCACATGGATCAGATTAAAGTGCAGTCAGTGTTGCTACTTTTAAGTTGTAAGGTAAGGTTTTTCAAAACTATTTCTGTACATCCCTCCATATATCAGCAGGATGAGCCCACAGAGTCTCTGGTAAGGCTGAAATCTTAATTAAAGGAGTTTCATATTTTACATTAAAAAGTCTTTAAGCTACCTGAGCCCCTCAGAAGACATTGAAATGATATTGTAGCAATAAGTAAAAAAGATCTGCCTGGATTATTCAAACAGTGAAACAGTTCAAACTGATCTTAACCTTTACATAAATTGATAGCCTGGAGGTTAATGAGGGAAGATCATAAAATAGCTGCAGGAATCTGGGGCTTCACAAGGTCAGCAGTGCTGTGGAACTGGGCTGGACAAGGAAGGAGCCTGACCTGCCTCAAGCTGCCTGCGTTTGTTGGGCCAATTGCAGTGTCAGAAGGGGAAAGCTTTTCTTTAATGAGAGTACATCCATTACAGTATTCATTCAGACAGCAGCTGAAGGGGGGGAAAGGACTGAAAATTTCATATTTAGCAGGGAATTTCTTTGAGGAGATGCTCAGGTCATACAAACTGATCAGTGCTGGAGGAATGAGGGCTCGTGTTAGCATGGAGGAGTCATCATAACAAAAGAAAGAAGTCAGATGCTTTGTGTTTGTCAGGAAAAAACCTCCATCAGTGATATTCTTTAGAGATATATCAATACTAAGGAAATATATTATAAACTAATACCCATGCCATATTTTGTCATTGTGTTACCTATATTAGCTAAATGCTCTAAATGGTAGAACAGAAACCTGTTATATCTAAGTGCTGTTTAAAAGCTGTTATGAGAACTTTCCTAAAAATACACTTACGGCTTGCTTTGGCTGCCAAAAGTGAATGCAGAGTAAATGAGCTGCTGCTGGGCAGTGCAATGTCTACAGTCTTAGCTCAGAATTGGCTTTTTAAAATCATTTGTGCAGGCTTGATGGCAGGTGAGGGAGCTTTTCAGTAGGAATAATGAAATTATTCTTCAGATGTTTATGAAGCAGGGAAGCACAAAAATGCCCGACTGGAAAGGGGGTAATGAGGGTTGGGGTTTGAGCCAGCTGGGGACAGGGGAGCTGGTGCAATGCCAAGGGAGGTGAACTTGGGCAGAGCACAGGCAGCTCTCAGGAAGACAAGGGGCTTGTATTGGACAGTATAAAGAGGGAAAAAGGAGAAAAAAATGGGATGCAAAAACCTGTAGAGGTGATCTTTGCAGTGAAATTCTGAACAGAGCAACCTGTGTTGTCAAGGCAAGAGAGAGGGTGTTACAGTAATTCACTGTTAATAAATGAACTTGAATGTCTTGGGGATGTAATAAAAAAACACATCCAACATCTGTCTCCATGGAGGAGGAGAAGGCAGCATTTTGATAGGAGTCTGGTCATTTAATCTACTGCACATGTGGCTAAAAACAATATTTATAAAGCTTTGCTTGAATTATGCTGATCAAAGTCCATTTGGAAAGAAGCTCTTAATTGCCTGGTGTGTTTATCAATAAATGCTTCCTTGGATCATCCAAAAGATGGTCATTGTTTGTATTTAATTAATGGAATTAAGTAGCAAATAGAAGACTATGAATATATTGAATATTTAGTGTAAGAGCAGGAGTTTCCAGAAAGAGGGACTTCCAACCTTAGATGCATTGTATGTAATTGAAATAATAGATTTAAATTTGTTTCACTATGCCTCCAAAGAAAGATGAATTTGTTTTATTACTTTGTACTCCTTTTATTTTTTATTTTACAACACATTCTAGAAATCCATTATATATAATATATGTAATAATGATATGTTAATATAGAATATGGGATTATTTAATGTTTTCTCTTCTTTAGACACATATTTGTGGGTAATTTGATCTACGTTTGATCTTTTTACAGTATATTAAAAATGCATTTCTCATACACAGCTAGAAAAGTGCACACATTCTCACACATACTGAGGTTATTCTTTATTTGTTCCAGAATTACTTTATGTGATGCAGCCCTGAGTTCCTTCACAGATGGACTGTTCTTGTTCTTGCAGTGGCTGAGGATAATTATCACAGCAATTAGATGTAGGGATTGGGTTCCATTTCACATGGGATGCTGGGTGATTTAGATTGATCCAGTAAAATCTGACATGATTTTGAGTCTGAGGCTTGTGTTTTGGGGGCTTTTTTTTGCATAATTCTATTTTCAAATATTTGTGAAACTTCTGCTGAAGCATTCTCACTGTTTAATGCTCTCAGAACATCTGCTTATAGTCTCCAGTGCTTTCGAAATACCTCCAGCTTTGTCATTTTGTCTTAAGCCCAGACTGTTCATTTTGACAAATGTCTAGTCCATTTTAGAGGCTTTTAAGCATTGCTGTAGTGCCAGTTATTTTTCAATTGAACTTGTCACTTTTTGGGCAGATAAAAGTTCTTTTGCTTTCATACTGCTTGGAATAAAGGTAAAAAGGAAATATTTTCAATTATTCTACTAGAAGTTATTGCAGTATAGAATACTGCCTTTAACATATGTGTTTAGTATTAGTATTTTACATATCTTTACCCAGGAGAATTAATTTACTTCCAAAAAATTATTTTTATCTCTCTTGCAGACTAAGGTAGAGCTGTTGTTCCACTTAAATATGATTTGGATAGAGAGAACAATGAACAGTATTTCAAAATAAAGACATATCAGGAAGAGAATATTATTTCCTATTTTAGTTTTGATGTATAACACTTGGCCTTTTATTTGAAATTGTGGTTTTCCAGGAATAAGCTGCACACTTTCAGGGATCTTAATTTGATTTTTCATCTGCTTTTATCTGCATCTCCCAAAATGTCTTGTAATTTGATGAATTTAAATCTCACTATGAGAGCTGCTCCTGAAATGCTCCATTCTGTGGTAGAGTTTCCTTTTTTGACCTAAGGAATTAATTTTTCCTCTTGGCTGTGTGCAGCAGTGCTCTGTGCTGCAGCGACAGTGATGCTCTGGGGCTTGTGGGGTGTCTGCAGGGTGTGCAGTGTGTGTCCTGCTGGAATGGAGTGAGTGAAGCCTTTGCTCTCACATCCCCAGGGAGGATTGAGGCACACACAGAGTCCCTTTAACAGGAGATTTCTGTGTCCTGTCCTTTGCTTTCAGGACAGGCTGTATCTACAGGAACTTAATCCCTTGAGGGCACATTGGCAAACCACATAAGAATTTGCAGGGCATTATTTACCTCTAGCTATAAGTGAGGCCATTGACTGGAGACTATTTTAGTCCCCAGCATTTGTTTTATAACAAGAAATCATGAGTTTTGTTGAGGTTTTTAAAAGATGAGTGTGCAAGGAGGATGATGGCTGATGCCATACATAAATAACTCTGAGCCACAGAGGTGTCTGCCTTAGCATTTGTGCTGTTACCAATCATCTGCTGCCTCAGCACCTTCCATTTTTAAATCAGTGCACTGGGACATTGCTGATGACTCTCATGGAAATGGAATAAGGCTGCTTGATTGGGAGAGCTTTGATTGCAAGTGTCATCTTCACCAGAATTACTTGTTGCCAGTCAGGTGTGAAGGGGAGAGCAGATCACACACAGCCTTCCCTTGGGATTAGCTCAATATTTGTTAAACTGCAGTCTTTGGTCCTCCTGAGATTGCTCAAACTCTGCTCTCACTGGCACCAATTCCAAGGATTCAGAGCTTACAAATTATGGCACGAGGCTACTGGAAACTCTTCCATTTTTCCACTGACTATCACAGTTATTCCTGTGCATCATCCAAAGGCAGCATTTCCAATATCCCCAAAGGAAGGCACAGCTGCTGCTCTACTTTGTGTTCTTCAGTGCAGCCTGGAAAAGTTTTAACTGAGTCTACCAGAGTCCTGCTTTGCTACTTGCCTTCTTCTCAGGTGCATCCATGCAGTCTGTAACATTTCCTTCCATGCATGAGAAATAAGAGTCTGGTTCATCTTGCCTGTATGATTGCACAGTCTCAAATGGTTTGATTGCAAAGTCTTACTAATCATGAATCTGCACAATATAGAAAGATTTTATATAAAACCTGTACGTTTATTTGCTTACCTTGTTAAGTATTTTTCACATGGCTGTCTGCTAAACAAGCACTTGAGATCCAAAGCAAAATGGAAAATCCAAGCAGCAATGTCCTGAAGTGTCATGAACTAAATTATTTAAAGGACCCTCAGTGTCCCCAGAAAACCTGTGCACTCAGATCTGTATTGAAGATGTTTGCTCCCAATATGCCTCACATCATCAAATCCTTCAATATCTGGAAGCTTTAGGTGACACTTTCTGCAGAACTCTGTCCCACATACCTTGTAATTAAAGCCTTGCAGAAACTCTTGAGATTTCCTTGACCAAAGGTTATTTTTATGCACCTGGTGTGGAGTGAAGAAGGGAAGCTGCATGCTGGCTATAGCCAGCCCCAGGCCTAAGAATATTTGAGTGTTGCCATTTTGAATTGTTTTTGGGGGAAATGACCTGCAGCTAACTAGGGATCATGAGGAAAAGGGAGGAGAGAGGAAAGGAGAAGGGACTCTGGGATTATAGACCCCATTGTCACTGTGATGTGATTGTGCTCTTCCAGCCTCTGCACGGTTGGAGGCACAGTATTTCCATGTTTTCCATCTGATAACCTGACTCAGAATTCACCCCAGCACAGAATAAGATGTTAGAGTGTTTAGGGGTTTCTTGTAAAACCATCAAATGTCTGATGAATGGAACTTGCTGCAAAGTACCAGCTGGAATGGTGCTAATATTTCAAGCAGAGCACAAAATCTATAACTAATTTGAACCTTAATTTGAGTAACACTTTTGAAAAATAGTCATCTATAGATGCATTAATTAAAGCATCGTGTGGAACATCCTGACCAGTACATAATTTGACATGTAAAAGTCAATATAGTGAAGTCGAAGAGTGAACTAATGAGGTACTTAGTGATTTGAATTCCTGGGATCAGAGGGGCTTGACAGAAAATTCTGGATATTGGAATCTTGTACTTACTGTGGTTTTCTTCTTTGCTAACTTTGGAAATTATATTATCACTTATCAATTCTAATTGATTTTAACTAATTTGTAGTGGCCCAGATACACACAGTCCTTTCTGCTGGGCTGGCACTGGAGTGAGAATAATTTAATCCTAATTGTATTTGTCAGATCCTGCAGTGACAATGTCATAATTTTTCACCTTATTCTAGAAGAAAGAGGCATTACTTTACCATGAGGAACAAGAAAGTGTAATTGAATTAACTGCTGATGAGCATCTTGAAAATCTTTTGCTTTTCACTTCTGTTACACATTCCAGCATTGCCATCTGTATTCCATTAGGCTAAATGAGAGATGTTGAGGATTAAAATAGGGGAAACAATAAATAAAACTTGTGCTAACCAGATACACCCAGATTCCAGATATGCTGTGCTCTTTTGATTCAGTTTTAGCTCTCTTTTATACAGAGCTGGGAAGATATATTTATTTAATTTTGCTTTTGACCTTCCCTTATCCACCTGTTGCCTAATTCTTTAACTGTTGAACCAGTCACATACATTGTTCTGGGCTTCAATCATTAAACAGCTTTACTTGTTGAAATTTTATCAGCTGATGTGGCTTTTGCTCCTAAATTGCCAGTATTATATGAAAAAACATAAAATGCAAGGTCTGGCTGAGGCTGAGTGACTTTGACTTGTCTTGTTAGCAGTAAAAAGGGATATTGAAGCTCAGGAATGAAAATCTGTTGTCCTGATTTCTGCCCTTACTTCTGCTCCAAAACTGCTGAATTATACAGACCAATTAGATGATTATAAATGAAGTGCTGTATTTATTAATACACTTAAGTGGTTTAGCATCCCAATTATGACAGAGAGCAGCTGTGAGCCCCCCTTACTGAGTTATTGTACTGTGGTTACTGCTTGTGAGTACTGATGATGCCTTGAAATTATTTCCCAGTTTTATATTCCTCTTTTTGAGTTTTTTTTAGCATCCATATGTTAATTAATTAGTTGTTAAAAAATTAAAGGAAAAGAAGGCCAAGAAATATGATAACCAAACACCCCCCCCCCCCCCCCCAAAAAAAAACCCCAAAAACCTCACACCCAAAAAACAGGAGCAGGGAAGGAGCTTCCACCCTAATTTAGAGGGTTTTGAAGTGTCTAGTTCCACATTTTATTCCTTGTAGGAATGAAGTAAAAGGTGAATTCAGGAGATATCACACTTGAGATATTAATGAGCTATCTCATTTAAAGCATGAATGAATTATACCATGAGCGGGCATATGGGAGCAAAAATTAGAGAATGCACATTAATAAAATACAATAAACCACAATAATGCTGCTTTCAAAAAGCACAGAAATTATGTTCATTTTGTTAAAAAGTAATTACAAAATATACACTTAAAACTATATTAAAATGAAGGTTAAAAGTACAGACTGGGAATTTAATGGAGAAATTCAAAAGTAATAGTATTTAAGCCATCAAAATTGCTTGGAGACTTAGAGTTATGATAATGCCTTAAAAATTGAATGGACGTGAGAAAAACTTTGTGTTTGCCATGTGTTCTCCTCATCCCCAGGAGGGAGGAACTCCCTCCATGCTACCAGAAAAATGTTCATTTTGTGCTTAGGATTTCCTATTCTGTATGTATCCTACAGGAAATAACTGTGATACCAGGGTATTGTGCATTTATGGCTCCAGAACCAGCTTGGTTCATGAACTTTGAGGGTTTGCTGAGACAAGAGTGTGATCATTATTGTGCAGAGAACATGCACAGTGCAGTAGATATTGTTGTGCCAAAGCTTTTCCTTTAGTCCTCATTTGCTTATGGTGACTTCATTCCTTATTTTGATTATGGACTTTGTATGTTTGGCTGAAATTAATCTAATTAACAGCAGTATGCATTTAAATGTGTGTCCATACATGTCTCATTGTCTCTATTTATGTACCTGTATGAGCAGGCACTTTTGTGTGAGCACCTCCCATTGCTCTGTTCTTCTCAGGAAGAAATATTTAATACAACCAGCGAGCAATTTAAAAGATTTATATTTTATGGGGTAGTCATTATCTCTGTCCTAGGCTTGAAGTATTTTTATTGTACTGGAATCAAAAGTTTTACATCAGTGGGATTTTATCAGATGTATTCCTGAGGTTTTATTAATCTCAAATTTTATGACACGTGCAGTGATTTTTTTTTTTTAATTTTTATTTTTACTGATTTAATGTTCTTCTGCCTCTTAACACTGCTCCCTTTAAAGCAAGGGAAGGATGCTTTTGACAACGTTGCTTAATATTTACTTAATTTTTTCAGACTTAATTCCACTAAAAGACTTTATTTCAATATAATGCCCACAAGGGAGCATTTATTTCTGTAGCATTAGGATAATAATATTACTGTACTTTGTAGACTCATGGAATGGTTGGGTTGGAAGGGACCTTAAAGCTCATCCAGTGCCACCCCCTGCCACAGGAATTCTCAAGTGTATTCTTTGAGGTAGGGTACAAAGTCAGAACATGTTTTTAATCAAAATCTTGTTAGAAGGATTCTTCAGTGAACATTTCAGTCCAAACCTGCTGCCTTAGATACAGAAAAATTACCATTAGGATTGCATTGATTATTCACCACTTGGTTTCAGTTTCAAAGTTCCATTTCAGAGTTAGACTACAGCAGGGGAGAACACAATTTTTTATTCTATCATCTTTGTAATTTTTATATTGCCTAGGAATAACAGGATTATAATCCTTCTGGGGAACAAGCTTTAAAATCTCACTACTTTACAGCTGTGGGAAAGGTATACAAGTCTCTTGTGATGCTGAGAATTGTGTGTAATTTTTTCAGTTAATTGCTTTTTTATACCTAATTATTTCATAGGAATCATTTATGTTAAGTTTTCTTTCTGTGGCTATATAATAATTTAAAAAGCAGGCAAATCTTGCCAGTTGTTATCATGAAGATGGGCTTCTCATCCCTTTGCCAAACTTAGTCTGCCTTCTGTAAGGTACACCTGTACAAATTCAGTGATCCTCTCAACAGGGGAGGGCAGGAAAGGTGTTTGCTAAATCTCATTTATGCATGAATTTTTAAAAATCTACTTTATTATTTTTTTCAATGTATTAAGCCTATTACTAGTTCTCCTGCACCAGTACTTAGCCACTATTTTATTTTTTCATCCCTTCAGGTGTTTATCATTATTCTTCTCTTCATTTTTGTCTCATCTCTATCTTAGGCACCATTAGCACACATCTTTTTTTGGGTTTGATTTTTTTTTTCCCTATTATTTTTTGAGGAGAAGACCACAGTGGCCAGAATGCCCTTTTGCAGAGGGGTAAATTTTGGCCTGAGGCTGGCACACCTGGGCCCTGTGAAAGTATAGCTTGCAATATAATAAAGGAGAATATCTGCTCTGAATAAGCAGGCTGCCTCAGAATTAGGCATCTGCAGGAGAAGAATTGAAAAGGAAAAATTCTTTGAGATAAAATCAGCTGTGAAGGTCAGTGAATTTGGGGTCAGAGAAGTACACTCTCTCTCTGATTAGGTTATGGAGCCCTATCTAAAAGTCAAAGTTAATCTTTTTGTTTGTTCTCTTTATATAGCTCACACTCTGTGAGCACTTCAGAATTTAAAAAGACTGAAATCAGTAAGCAGGATTTGTAGTTCATGAAACTGCCATTTATTCTGGGCAGATGCTTGAAGGAGTACTAAAATTCTCTGAAGCTGAGACAGCAGGCTGGACTTCTCTTACACTCTTGTAAAATTAATCTCTCTCAACTTATTGTAGGAATTTACTTCTTGACTTGCTCAGAAATAGCAGTCAAAGGATGGATACTGTTATTTACACAGTGGAATATACTTAGTTTGAATGCAAAACTTTAATTTTTTGGTTCTTTCCAACTTCCAAAGAGTAAAAATCAGCTTTTGAAACTCTTCAATAAAATCTAGCTGGGCTGAGAAACAATTTCTTTATAGTTTTGCTAGAAATTTCTTGGTATATCTAATGTTGCAGACCTTGTAGATGCATCAACAGTTACTGATTTTGTAGGAGATGCACAGAGGATGCTTTTAGAAACAGCTAATGCATTTGAATTTGATAGTCTACATCAATTAATATCCACAAGCTCAAGTATCTGGTTTATAGAAAGACTTTTTGACTGGGTCATGAGGTTTTGGAAAGACTTGTGATCTTCCAGGAATTTGACTCCACTGTCAAATCACTGGGGGACTCCTCTCTTTTAGTTGGATATACTTGAATTCTGATGGCAGGAAGCAAAGATAAGCTGATTGTATTTTTGGCTCAGATGCTGAGGCAGATATTACCTGGGAGGTTTCTGCTCTCAAGAAGTGAAACATCCTCATGGAACCGCAGTGGTCACTGATTCTGATCTCTCATCTGTTTATATACCCTGGCTGGTGTGTGTCAGAGTTCCAGGGAGAAGCTTCCCCCCTTCACACCCCCCTCTTCATCCTCAGGCTTGTGCTGACAAACAGATGAATAAATAAAGCTGATGCTTCTTGGAGCCCTAAATTAAACTGCAAAGGAGAGCAAAGTTAGGCCAGTTTCTGAGTAAGGGTTTTAAGATATCAAGATTTCAGTCAAAAAGTTGCATCACTTAGAGAATTCCTAGTGCTCTCATTAGGGATGAAACCAAAGTAGAAATGCTGAAATTTTACACTTTTGCAGTGCCTTACCTCTGTTATACTCTTAACTTGTGAAGTGTCTACTCAGCTAAGAGCTAGAATGGAAAGTGTTTTGTTAGCATAAATTCCAGCTACTGCTAGAATCTGTTAATTAACCCCATTGAAATAAAATCTTGTTGCTGTACTAGTACTTCATACTAAACCTAAATTATCCTACTGTTTATTCTACTGCACAGTCAGTGCTGGCCAAGTCAAGTCACACCAGGTTTTCCAAACAGCTTGAAGATTTCCTGAGATATGTGGTGGCTGGACTTGTCTTTGCTCATAATATGCCAGTCTTCTCTTGGTTAGTGATAATGCACTCAAACTGAATGTTCTCATGGTTTGGAGGTAGTGGATTTAATCTGGAGTATTTGATGGAGTTCTTTTAAGAAAAGAATTATTTGAAAGGAATTTTTAAAAAAATCCCAAACATTCAAAGAATTTTTCATGTCTGTATTTAAAAATAAATGGACACATAATTAACAAGTACCATAAATAAATAGATGTGATTATTGCTGTGTAAGAGAAAAAGTATGACAAAAGTCTTTTGTGTTGCATCTGGGTATCTTATGCTTGAAATTTGCTGACAGCTGCACAGATTTTGTGTCTCTCTTATGCTTTTTTCTCACCTCTCTTTCACTCCTATGTACATAACACCAACAGGGGAGCTTAAAAACTGCAAGCACAAGCACCTGCAATGCCATACCCAGCAAATTACCCCCAAGTTAGGACAGCCCAGTAGTGCAGAGCCAGAAACTGTTCAGTAAATTGTAACTTGCTCCTTCCTGTGCTTTTTATGTAAAATGAGGATGCACACCCACGCTGCCCTACTTGCAGTCCTGGAACCTGGTGTCTGAAGGCATTTCATTATTTTACACAACGTTTCATTTTATAGCAGAACAATCTGTTGGAGCAGATTGGCAGAGCTGTGACCGGGCTTAGGAACGACCCTGGGAGTGGAGGAGTCGTAAAGTTGAGCAGCGTTCAGATGATGTTCAGGAGATGTTAGCAGATGTTGAGCAGTTTAGCAAATTCCTGCAGAAGGGCTCTTTGATTGTTAGAAAATGGAGCTAAATCTCGCTCAGGAGTGATTCAGATGCCTCAGGGAGGTAATCCTATCAGCCAGAAAAGAAGTATTAATTTTACACAAATGATTGTTATTTTCATTTCTTCCTTTTCTGAAGTGTTTTATGAAATAGTTCTGTAAGCATCTGAACTACTTTTCTTCCATTAATAATTACTTTTGTTATCAAATTTCAAAAGCCTTTTCATAGGGAAAAAAAAAAGTTTGGATGAGTGTATGTGTTTTTCTTCCCAAGTGTTAGAGATTATTTACACAGTGGTAGCTGTAAGTGGAATATGACAGTGTCTGAGTGAACCATGCTGTGCCTGCATAATCCATACCTCATCCTTTCTCCTTGAATGGAACAGGCAGGGAAGAGTGCTCTGCCACTTCTGAAGAGTGTAACTGGTAACTGAGCTTGTGAAAGAAATGAGAGGTGATATTTGATAAGCACAGCCTAGTCCTGAATGCCTGCCAGGTTTCTGAAGGGAAGCCTGAGTGCCTGGAAGCCTTGACAGAAGAGCAGCCTTTTTCATTCCTCTCCCACTTTTTCATCCCTGATACAGATAGTGCCTCATCCTCCCAGTTCACACTCTTTGGAGGGAAATATTTTTATCTTTTGCCATTAATTCATTAGCATCTTAGGTGTTACACATGATAAAAGACTTAATCCTCTTTGAGAGGTACTTAATTGGACATGACTCTTAAAGGCTCGAGCTGTCTGGGGTGGGACATTTTGCAGGTGCTCCCTCTTCTTGGGGCACAGCTGCTTCAAGGTGAAATTTCTACTTCCTTTGTTCAGTTACCTCCTGCTAAGGACCCTTCTGTGTCCTGGTCTGCATGCACCTTGGGATATAAAAGATTTTCCTTCATCACTGCTTGTTACTGAATTTACAAGGAATAATTGAAACCAAGCACATTTCTGATGTCTCTTCAAAAGCTCAACTGATCCATGTTCATATCACCAGTCCTGCTTTGAGGCTGCTGGAGATGCACCACACTTCAGAGCTAGCTTGAGCAAACCTGACTCTCATGAAGGAAGGGGCCTCAATTATTGTAGAGGTACAACTTTGCTCCCTTCTTACCTCACACACAAGGTATTAAATGTATAAATGCTTTGACAACACAGAATAGCTTAAATATTGCAAGGAACTCTGCCACAACTAGATTTCACAAAAAAAGCATCCAGTACTCTGGGCTGTAATATTCCTCACACAGCTGCTGTCTTTGATGGAGAAGTGGGAATGTGAGGCTGAGCTCATGTGGATTTGTCATGCTTTCAGTTTTGTTTTGTGGTTTTTTTTTTCCTTTAAGTGCCATCAGAAACTAGCTTTGATTATGCCAACTGTGCACTCTCCAGATGATGTTTGTCCTTTTATATATATATATCAGGCTATATGGTTAAATTTATGATTTTTTAACTAGAAGTCATTAGCACCAGCTCTTTAGATTCCAGTTTACATCCTCTCTCTTATTTCAACATATTTCTTCATCAATGCCATATTTTCCAATGATTGATGACATTTAAGGAGTAGCAAAGTTGGAATACCAAAAATGTTTTGTACCACACCAGCCTTGCATAATGTTGAATGTACAAAACAGACCACTGGAAAAATAGCTTCTAATAAAAGTCTGGAATGAACTGCAAGTCTTATTAATCATCCATAATTGTGCTCAGAAAGGAAAAGGGCAGTGTTTAATACTGATACTGCAAATGGCAGAATCTTGATTAAATATGAATATGAATGGAAATGAATCAGCTGAGCACCGTATCAGGAAAAAGATATTTTGAGTCTGCTGCTACTTGTTCATGAAGTGGAAAGAAAATAGCTCAAGAAGGACAGGAATATTTGAAGGAAAGGGAGAAGATGAACAGTAGTTGGACCTGCATTGGTCAAAAGTGGTTCTATATAACTATTTTCATTTAAAAGTTTGTCTGAGATATGTTCATAATAGAAAAGTATCTGTGTCATAAACACAGTTTACTAAATGGGATTCTGTGGTTCTCTAACAAGAGAAATTTATTTGAACCACCTGAAGTTTGTAGTTTAAGGTTTTTTGGGGGGAATCTTTATTGTTTAACTATATTTAAACACTGGTGGATTTGTGAGTGTTTCCAGAATTCTAATTGCAACTCATTAATCAAGGACTTTTTTGTTAACTACTGAGATGTAGCTTCCAGCATTTTTATCAGTTTAATCACTGCTTCTCCTGTAAAGAAGCATATGTTCTGTTCTTGTTTCAAAAGCATATTTGTGTGCAGCCAGGTAATTTTTTATTTGGTGTCTGTTTAAAATGGCTGATCACTTGCACAGAGTAAGGAATACCTGCTCCACATGGAGAATATCTTTATAGAACTCTTTGTTGCATCAGTACAGCATTCTCAGCTTTTTGATTGATGTTGGTCTTTTCTAGCCATAAATTTTATTTAAAATCATATCTAAGGGTAAGTGCTCATACATTCAATATCTGTAAAATAAAATCTTTTACCCAGAAATATGATCTTTGTTCTCTAATGTTTAGTAGATCATCAGCCATTTGAGGTTTTTCAGCCTGTGACAAAAGCTCTGCCACATACTATTAATTTTATTTAACATCCCCATGCCAGCTCTTCAGGGTAGTTGGTCACACAGACTTGAAAATCCATCAGAAGTTCACCCAGAAAGGAAGAATTTGTGACTGTTCTGTGCTTTAAGGGCTTCCCACCCTCCTTCCTCTTGCAGGTGTGTGGAGTGTTCCACAGTAGATAGTTTCCTCCCAAATGATAAATTCTGTGTTTTCCTGTGCTGTGTCACACACAAGGTGCTTGCTCCCCTGTGTGGTGCTGTTGTGCACACAGAAATTTGCTGTCCTGTGTTAGACCTAAATATCCCCTGGCTCTAAGAGACATAAAAACCTGTCAGTTTAGATGTGGTGAGGAATTAATATCCAGTGATAAAAATACAGACCCATAAATGAAGTAAAAGATTCATGAAAAAGCTTTTGTAGCAGTCTAATATTGTTCATATTCTTGTGATCAGGTGCTTGCTATGAGCTGTAGGGTGAAGTGTCTTTCCAGTTCCATAGGGAATCTGTATTTACGTTGCACTGTGTACTGACTGTAGCACTGTTGGGCTGGGAAAGGCTGCCTGAGTCTGGAGGTAAATATGGATTTATTTTCTGCCTCCCTCTGGCAGGGGGAGCTGGGAAGGCAGCACTTGTGTAGCACTGGGCCAGCAACAGAAGTGATTGCTGTTTGTGCAGCAGCTGACTGTGAAGTGGTGTGGCAGAAAGGATGCACAGTTGTCATTTGGCATTATCTCAAACCCTGGTGCTGTGGTGCACTGCCTTAGATGGGCCCTGACTTTGAGGAGTGACTTCCAAGGGAGGTCACAGAGCGTTCTGTGCCCTCTGCTCCAGTAAATCCTTAACTAAACCAGCTGGAGGGCTCCATCCTTCTCAGCCAAACAACAGCAAAGACCCTTCAGTCTTTTTTGCTGCATGCAGGCTTTGCTGTATTCTGTCAGAAAGTGGCCTGACTGATGGGGCTGCACATATCTGACAGAGCCTAAGTGATTGGAACCTTCTGGGTCATCAAATTTCCATCAGAGCTGGAGTGATGCTGCTGTAAACGTGGGGTGACACAGCACACAGCCAACGCTCATGCAGAAGGGATCTCTGAAGCACTGATGGAGTGTGACCTTCCTTGAGGCAAGCTGCTCCCTGAGTGAGAGCTGAAAAATCCTGTCTGCTGCTCGTGGTGCATGGCTGGCCTGAGAGGAACATCAGCTTGTCAGCTGCTTGACTTGCAGAAAATCCAGAGGTTTGGTGTGGAAGATGGCAGTAAAATAAATATGGAGATAGGAATTCTAGATGATTTCAGAAGGAAAATAGCAGGCATGATGTAATACTTTATCATATAAAATAATTAATGTGTATGAATATAGACATTGCGTAATATTTTATAATGAAAACACATGATAATAGCACTAACTCAAAACTAACATGAATTCATTCCTCTGTGTGTGTTATGCTTATTTTCTCTGGCATGCACTTGCATTTCTCTTAGCACACATTTGTTTGTGTGAAACTCTGAAGTGTGAATAAAGCCCAAAAGATCATTTGAATATTTGCTGTATGGCCATATGTGCCCGTTGCCATATACACACAATGTTTAGATGCAGAAAAATGTCAGTTTTACTTGTTTTCCTATCCACTCACAAAAGCACAGTTTGAAGAGGGCAAAGTGTTGGAGATCTGAGAAGATGCTGCTTTCCTCATAATGGTTTTTAACATGAGACAGGTGGTGATTCACTTGTCTGTGTTTTATCTTAAACCTTATTTCCTAATCTGTCTATAAAAATAGCTCTTATATATTTAAAAGGAAATAAGTATATGGATTCATTTACCAGACAAAATAAGGTCAAACTTTAGCATTTATTTAGGTCACTTCTTTCTTGTCCTAGAGCAGGCAGAGTTCTGCAGTGAGTGGAAACTGCACTTACCAAGTTCCACATTTGTACTTCATGATGGAGTTAATTTTAATGTATTATCAAAACAACTTTAATTTTTGGAACCACATTCACAGCCAAGTTGAAAAAGGAAATTTTTTTGTCAAATGAAGATTAAAAGCTCTACTCCATGTTTTTGTTGTCTGGCTCACTTGAGAGTTTTGCTGAAGATTTTGCTGTGTTGTAATGAATAGGATGATACTGTAATTATAAATATGGCATTGGGCCTAAGGAGTAGATGTTAATGTATAGGACAGTGATATATTATCCTAGAATCAATAAAATGGCCATGTATTTGCTCAAGTGCAGTAGATTCTTAAGCTTTTAACTAGAAGAAGGTTAAGAAATGTTAGTTCCAAATGATTAATATCTTCTTTCTTTTTTGCTCATTACATTCAATCAGTTCCAAAATGTTTGGCTAGCATTTGTAGATACCAGAATGGAATTACTAGAATCTTAATTTTCTGGGCTAAAATGTCTCTGACAATAAAGAATAAAAACATATGAAATAAACACAAAACATTTTTAAACATATTTTTTTTTTAGTTCAATTACAAAATAGCAGATCTTTGCCATGAGAGAAAAATGTACTTCTCAGACTGAAATGGATATTTTTATCTTTCCTTTTGAATTTTTAAAAGCTCCTTTGAAATTTACTGTTGTCCTCAGAATGTCATCAAGTCATTCCCCTGTTGCTGTCATTTGGAAATTTAATAAATAAAGTTTATCCCCATCACAGATTTTTTTTTTTTTTTTTTAATGGAGAGGGATTCTTGGACTGGTGTTAGCACTGACTTCCTTGCTGGCTGGAAGTGGTAGCAGACAACCTGGTGGCTTGTTCTTATGGATATACAGTCAGCTAAATTCAAATGTCACAGCTAAATATGCTCACTTGCACTTTTAGGTTTCAAGAATGGCAATAACATCCTTTTCTTTAGGATGAAATAGATCTCTGAAGGCTATCTCCTATGAGTAAGACAATATTTGAAAACCTTGTCTTGGTTAATGGTTTCTAGTTTATTTTTTGATAAATATGGTGTTAGTGAGGCTTACTACTATGCAAGTTTTAATAAAAAAAGAAATGCAAAGTCCTGGGCTATGAAACTTGCAGCTTTCATTTCAGTGCAAGAGGTGTGATTTCAGTTTTATTTCAGTGAGTACAGTTAAGCTGAACAAATTGTGCTGTGGGCTGCCTACAGCAGGTTGAGTTTTGTAAATGCCTTTATTTTTGCTGTCCGTGTGAAAAATCAAGTTTCAGAAGTAAGCAAGTTCAGTTCAATTCACCTGCTCAGACACAAACACTGCAGCACTACAAGATGAAAGTTCAGAGGTTTTCCCTTCTCTCTGCAGAGCTGTTCTTTAAAGGCTCTTTCTGGCCCAGGCTATTACTGCAAACTCCTCAATCTCCTTTATCTGCAATAAAAGGGCCTTTTGCATCAATTATTTTTTCCTGATTGAAAAAAAGGGACATTATAATCACTCCTTGTAACAAATGTGCGACAGAACTATCGATTTCTGGAAGAGCAGCTATTGCTGCTGCTGCAGGGGAAGGCTTGGCAAATATATGCAAGTATGCATGAAAACCCCCTGCTCATTCAGCAGCACAGTCTGATACATTCCTGATTGTTTGTGCAGGGCCTGCAGCCACCTCGGGCTGCAGCTTATTTGTATTTCCTCCCACTTGAAGCCCATCCCCACAAAATATCTGTATATTACTCTGTAATATCTATATTACCCTGTGTCAGTAGTGCTGGTGATTTCAGCCTTAGGTCTGTGTTACTTTGCTGCAGGTGTGGGTTACAGGGTTAACACTTCTGTGGCTATTTTTTTTCCTCCACTTCCCACTCTCTTCAAGAATATTATAGTTGTTGGCTGTCACCATAATCTAAGATTGACTTGTTCCCTGCCCTGCAGGCAGTGTTGTAAGTGGAACATGAAGTGGGATTAATAACATATTCTAATGTGTTACCTGCAGTGATCAGAGCACTCATGGAAATGTGAGCCTTGCAGGGGCCTCCAGAGGTTATTTAATTCAGCTGCTGGCAGTAATGCAGGGTGTATGGCACTTCATGCACACCCTGGAAGATGTGTTTAAAAGTTCTGAAGCATTTTACTGAAGGAGACAAGCAGCTTCCTGTCACTGCCTTTCATCACTGCGAGACTGGCAGAGCTTTCCCTGTTATTTCCCTTGATTCCCTTTGCTGCAGTTTAAGCTGCATTTTGTTTTATACACCCTCATCTATAGCATGGCACCCTCTATCACACAGCAGGATGGGGAGGGGTTTATTCTTTTTCTGTCCCTCTCCTTTTTCTATCCTGCAAATCCCATTCCTTCAGTTTCACGTTAAAGTTCTTCAATTTCACCTCATTCTTCTTACCTACTTTCAGGTTGGGGTTTTGTGCAGGGTTTTTAGGTTAGTTTTTGGTTGTGGGTTTTTGTGGAGTTGCTGGTTTGTTTTGGGGATTTTTTGCATACTTTTAGAAGTATACATTTATACATTATGAATTATTTTTGAGTAGTTCGTTCACCTTACATTTTGTTGCAGTTACTGCACAGGCAAATGAAGAAGTTGAGTTAAAAATGTGCAATAAATGCTGGTGTCAAGCAGCATTACCCAACACTAACATTCTAGAAAAATGTTCCCCCTCTTTCTTTAATGAACTTGATTTGAACAATACACATATACATAAGATACTAAAGATAGCTTGATTTATTTTGGAGAGCAATATTAAGGTTTTGATTAATGGCACAGCCTGCAAGTATATGATTCATAAGTACCTATAGACAGGCACATGTAAAAACATGTCTTGGCAAGGAAATCATACCTGAGTGATTTTGTTTATTTTAGTCACATCTGTGTTTAATATCATGTGTGTGTACATGTCTGTATGAAATGATTTAAATTCCATCTGTGCCCTGTTATGCCAATCAGTCAGAATTCCCCTGCATGCCTCTAAAGACTGTGGTTGTGGAGAAGTTGAATGTGATGTACAGAAGAAACAACAGATAAATGTTTAATATTCCTTAAAATGCCTTTAAGTACTGCAACCCTTAAAAGCACAGATCTGTAAGTACTCCATTAGAAATGGAGTATGAACTGTAAATCCTCTTAACACAGTCCTGTGGTTAATGGTGCTGGAGCTTTTACAGAAGATGCAGAGTGGGACCAGGGGATGCTTTGGCCTCTGAAGGGAAGGGAATGAGAGTGCCAAGTGTGGGCATGGTTGTTTGTGTGGCACAAGAGCTCGTGAATCACACAGGCATTTAGCCATTGTTTGGGGGAGATTTTCTTAACACATTGGATTCCTACTTGCCTCACTAGACCAGAGGATGTTAATCATTAATGAGCAGGTCTAAAATTACTTGTAGAATTCATGATGCTGATACTAAATACCTCATGAAGAGACCAGGAAAATGACTTGCCTTCTAATTTCTGCATTTCTGTCAGTGTAGCCATCTCAGCAGTGATGGTTGAAACTTTTTTTTCGCATTATTTTTAATTTATTCTGTTTTGTCCAGTCATATCTGAATCAGAAATGCTGCATAAATATATTGTTTTATTTGTATTCATCCCATCAAATCAGTCCAACGTTTCTATTTGGACCCAGCAATATTGTTGCCATTACTTATAAAATTACTTGACAGAAGACTCTACTTGAATTTTGAGCAGATCATTACCTGCATTTGGAGCACTGGCCAGTAAATAATTTGTTTTGCCTATCCTCCACATCTTGGCCTGGTCAGTTGATAGACAAGGAAAACCAAAGGTTAGTCTCTTTTCACAGTCAAATCACTATCAATAGTCTAAGATTTTATGCAGGAAAAGAGGGATTTGCTCCAAAAAATAGGAGGGGGAGAGGTGTCTTTCTTTGAGCAAATGTGGAGAAACCATCTGTCACTTTGACAGTTCCTTCTAGCCAAGTGTGTAAGAGGTGTCTGATCACTCCCAGCTCTGAGCTCCTCAAGCCACACTCACTTGCTCCGAGGCTCTCTTAGGAGCCCCTCGTGTTCTGGATCACCTGCCAGCAGAATTGCACACATCCACAACAATAATGCCTAGGTTTGTACCAAATGGCTGCACTTTATAGGTGCTGAAGTGTGTTTTCCTGTTAGGTATGTGCAAACAGCCCAAGTGAATTCTCACAAGATGCTGGCACCCTGAAGGATTTCTAGTGCTGCAGCCCATCGTGATAAAACCTATTCCAAAGTTTGTTTACTCGGTTGGATTCCATCAGCCATTTTAATTGTGCTCAAATATCTCTAATGAGGAGAGATCTATTAAAGTGAGATGGCTGATCCCTTTCATTCATGGTCTCATAAGTATATGTATTAAATGAAGTTACTTTAGTCTTTTGGGAAAAAGTCCAAATTGCAATGTTTTGGCAATTATGTCACCTCTGGTAGTACTTATTTTACCTAGATGATGATAGTGCCCATTAAAATGAGAGCACAGCACACATGAAAAGAAAATATTCCCTACCATTTACTGTTTTGAATGAAGAGGAGAGTAATAAAAATTATGCTGAAATTTGGCCTGCTTTTAATTGCCATGCAGCGCACAGCAATTGATAGCTAAAGTGCTAATTATTTTAATGTAATTACATTTAATTATCATAATTGCTACTCATATCTCCTGTCCTAATAGAAAGATGTTAAGGGTCTTATTCACAGAACTGTTATGTTCCCATCATGCAGGGAGAAATGAATAGGGAATGTTCTGGGGATTGTGAGACAAACAGTGATTGCTTCTTTTGGGGACCACAATTTGCAATAGGTGTCCATTGCAGTGTGAAACTGAGATCAGCTTTTCAGAACTCTGCCCATGGCTCTTCCTTTTGGCCTGTGCAAATGGAAGTCCAGAAACTGGGAGCAGACACCAGATAGTCCTATTTCTGGTCTTAAATTTTATCCAAAAAAGTATCCTCCCCCAACCCACCACCACTTCAAAAAAGAATCAGCAATTGCACTCATGATTGAAATTATAGCAGTGATTAAACATGATCTGTGCTGATTGACTTGTAACATTCACCAAGATTTTTGCTAAATCAGTATCCACAGCAGGCAGTCAAGATATAATGTTCACTATTTCTGGTGTTGGAGCAGATGTTCCGTGTTTTATCATAAAACCCATGAAGTGGGATGTATATCAATGATGTTCATATTCCACACGCTATAGAAGGAAACTCGTTTTCTCTTTAAAAAGCATTAACTAAATATTCAGAAATGGTCACTGGAACTTTGCTTGCCTATAGGCATAACTGAGTTATTTGCTTCCTAGAAAGTTAAAAGTCATAGAAGGATGTGTTAGTTGATGTGACTGAAATTCAGCACTGGATCATTATTCACAGACTCTTGCACTTTGATGTTCATGATAACAAAATAGTAGGTACAGCATCCTTTGGGGGGGAACCAAGGTTTTTTGTGGAAAGACTGAAAACCATAAAATCCAGTGGATATTGACACATAGTGTTAAAACTTGCAAAAGCTTTAAAATCCAGCAGGAAAGAGAGTGTGCCTAGCTGAATGAGAAATGGAAATAAGCTGTGCTGAAGCAGGGCAGCCCATGCACAGCTGCCTTCTCGTGCTGCACAGCAGTGGTGCTTGTGCCTCACTGTCCTTCCAATGGATCTGAGATGTCAGAAAGTGCACGAGTGTATTAAATTTATTTTCAGCTCTTCCGTCAAGTGAGCCAAATCTCCATGAAACAGAGCATCTTTGCAAACCTTGTGCTGGTTTGCTGTTGGTGCTTCATCCGTAACTAGAATGGGGAGATTGATTTCATTTGCTCAAGCCTTGTACTAATTAAACTATTCTGAACTGAAGAACCTTGAGAAAAGAGCAGTTGTGTTTCAAAACCAGAGCACCAAATGCTGTGTGATGGGAACGTGGCCAGTCTGCAGTGAGGGAACCAGCCCCAACAGATACAGAACATGTCATTTTGTGTTTGTTGGCATGGAGAGCATGTGCTTAGCAGTGTGACTCTAGACATGGTTTCTGCATTTATAATTGTGTTTGGAATATTTTAGTCGAGTTCAAAACCATTCGAATGGAGTTTATGTGCAGGACCAAAATCTAATTTATGTTTGCATGCATAAAATTGGGTGTAACACTCAACCGTAACTTACATTCTTCAGCATAGGCAATGGGATATTATGTTTCTTTGTAAAGACATAATTGCTACAAATTGGATACCTGGAGCTCTAATTGCTCCCTGTGGATTTTTATTATCTGTCTAATTCCTGAAGTCTTCAAATCAGGTTACATTTAGGAAGTTGATTTTATTTTAAAAGGATGCTTTTTTTTTTTTTTTTTTTTTTTTTGTGGTAAAATGTATATAGACTGATAATGTATTTCTTTTACAGTCTTGAGATTATTAAAAAGGAAAAAACAGAGGAAAAGGGGAAAGAAAACCACAATGAGTGAGACTAGGAACAGGATATAATGGAAAAATGGGTGACATGGCTTTGAAGAAAATGAGGGTTGTAGGAAACACTTATCTTTTCCAGGATGGGAATTTTGAGATGTAGGACTCCAAGAGGAAGGACACTAACTGCAGATAGGCTGAGGAGGGCTTTCAATGTCTGTTTCTTTAGGTGTTATAGCAATCTCATAAAAACTGATAATTAATTTTTTTTCTCAGTGTTCTCTTAATGACAAACTGGAAGGAGCACAAGCTATCAGTTTCTGATTATAGCATTACAGTGAACTCTCTCCTCAGCAAGTTGTATAAACACAAGACATCAAATTATACTTTGCCAAATGTTTTCCTTTTATCCTAAAATGGCTTTCCCCCATCTTATATTACTTTGCCTTTGTTTTCCAGTATAAGGTCTTTGTCCAGGCAAAGAGACAGTTCCGTTTTGAATTGTGTTCCAGTTGTCTCACCAAAATAAACTCTGAAGTGTCAGTCCTGTGAACTTGCATCTGACTGCGAGTGCATCTCCTGGAGTTCTTGTATGATTTTTGAAGTACCTTTTCTGCTCTGCAGTGTCTCTTCCAGTTCAAATTAGTTACAATTCAGTTCCTTTTTTTGTGATTCTACGTGAGACCTGAGAGTCCCTGATTATACAAGAGATACAGAAGAAGTTTTACCACTTTTGCAAGAGCTATGGATTTTCCTAGTTCTACTACTTATTTCTAGTCTATTTTCTAACCTTTGAGCAGAAGTTATCTGCACATTGACATCCAAGAATTGCCTACACTGTAGATATGTCTGTAACAGTCATTTGCACAGTGTATGGTTGATCTTTCAATGTGTATCCAGTGGCTCTGCCAGCCCAGCCTGCTCCATCACTGAGTTCTTAAAATAAAATCTGCAGTTTTATTGCAGACACCCAGCACTTGCAGTCCTCCCAAGGAGAGAAGGTGCTGGGACTTGCATTTCAGCAGTTCCAGATCTTTGATCTCCTGGAACTGGGTTCTCTGTAGGTGATATTTGAGCTGTGGCACTGCAAAACTGTTTCTGCCAAAGGAAAATCTGTAACAGGCAAGGGACAGAATAATTCAAACTGAGGAGGTTGGAAACAGGTTTTACTTTCTGGGCATTCAGTAGTTATTGGAGATGGATATGAGTCTATTTCAGAAATCTCTGCTGATTTGAAGGTGTGATTGTGAAAGTTCTTGGGCTGAAATTGGAATGTTTTTTCTTGTTTGTAATCAGAGTTAATCTCCATACATGTGTTCCTGCACAAGGACAGATCAGAGTGAGGGAGCAGCAGATGAGCTGGGAGAGGGCAGAGTTAAAGCACCCACAGCAGTGCTGCTGCCTGGGCCCATATGCCATAAATGCTGCAGCTGCATCCCAGGCCTGGTGTTACATCCCAAATAAGACAATTCAGTAATTGTTTTCACTATTCCTTGTTCACCTCGTTGCACCACGCTGTTATATTGTGCTTGTTTTAATTAAATTAACTTCTCATTGAAATGAGTTTTCCAAATTCTAATGAGCGCTCCCTGATTCACACTTTTTTTTTTCAAGTGACAGATTTAACATTTGGTTCAAAAACCCCCTCCTTCTTAGATAAAAAGATAAAGGCTAATTTTTCAATAGAAATTAAGCTACTCTAAGTTTCTGGGAATAATTAAAAATCGAGTTGACCTATGAATATTTATAAAGGTGTTAATTAAGGGATGTGGGAGTGAATCCACCTTGCTGTGTCACACAGTCATTCACCCTTGCAACTCCCACGTGTTCACTGTGTCAGTGTTCAGGACGAGCCACAATTCCACTGCATGTGACCAGTTTGAGGAGGGCTTCCCAAGGTTCTGTTAAAATCTCTTTCAATTGCCAGAGGGTGTAGGACAGGCTCAAATGTGCTCCTCCAGGCTAAAGCTTCTGGTCTGGGGCTTTCACCAGTGTAGCTGGAGGTGTGATGCTATGAACCCAACCCTGTAGAAACAAAGCACTTTGCAGAATTGTATTTCTCAGTTAATTCTGTTCATCAGACTTGATTCACTGTTGTGCCTGTTAAAAAAAAAGCCCAATTATTGATACATGAGTGTAATAGGGAGGGGCTTACTGAGTCTATTTTGTTATATTAATTTTTTAAAAGCCCCGGGATTTTGTGCATGATTTTTCTGAAATTTCCCTATGAATAACTTTTAGGCATCTTAATGAATTAAGATGCCTTCTGCAGTGTAGCCCTTACTTTGTGTGAGCTGAGGAATTGTCCTCAGACTTGCAAGAGTGTTCTGCTCTTCTCAATGTGCATCCCTCTCTTCTGCCAAAGGACACGTGGGATATTTGCAAGGCAAGAAGGGGTAGAAGAAAGGACAATGGGGGAAGAAAAAGTTCTCAAAAATGAGAACTGATTTTTTTTTTTTTCAGTGCCTAAGGCATAACATTGATTGCGTTATTTTTTTGCTTTAGTCTGATCTTGGAATAAACCTAGGACATATGAGAAAGGTTCTATATTATTATATATTATATATTATTATATATTATATATTATGAGAACTGTTCTATATTATTGAATAAGAGTTAGTAAAGTATATGCGTCTTTGCCATTGCACTACAGTTCTGAATAAAAATAAACTAATATTAGAATACAGCATTTTCTCCCTTTTTTTTTTTTAGAGTTCACAAAACATCGTTTTAAGAAAGTTTTGACTGCAAAAGTATGCAGGACCTCTTAGAACAGTGGCAATCTAAGCTCAGAGTACGTGGAAATAGTTTAGAGATGAAAAAGCTCTGTTAATTACATCACCTTGAGTATCAGCCGTGGAAAACCTTGCTGCTTTCTGTGTCTGCAAAACCTGGATTGAAAAGAGCCCATTTAAATGGCTCATGGCTGAGTTCTGAGCTGCCAGCATAAACAGCCAACGTGAAATGTCACCTGTCAGGACGCAGGAGTTGGCAGCAGGGCCGTGCCAGCTGTGCTGGCTCCAGAGGTGTCACTGCCCAGCTGCTGCAGGCCAGGTCACAGCAGCTGCTCCCCAGTCCTGCAGGCTTGGATGAGTGCTGCAGAAACACCTGCAGCTCTCACAGAGCAGCTGGGCACGGCTAATGAAGGAACTGCATTAATTAGGCAACCTCCTTTCTGGTTTAGGCTCTGTGGGGTGGGCACCCAGTGATGGGGAGTGCTGGGAATTGGCAGGTTGGGGTGCAGGGTGTTTCCTCTCCTTTTCCAAGTGTCTCCAAGGCTTTCCAGCAGCAGGAGGAGGTGTTCCCTTGCTGGGGCTGGCTGCAGAGGGGAGTGCTGCTTGCTGGAGCAAGGATAGGCACAGAGCCATCAGGAGGAACTGAAAAATTATCTTAAACACCAGACCTAGCAACTCCTCTAGTCACATACCAGATATAACTTATTTCCCTCTTGAAACAACATATTTCTCAATTTTTGGCGTTTTTTTCCCTTTCTACCCAGCATTCTGTCACTTTGACAAAAATCTGCATATCACACAAATTCAGAAGACTTATTTAATTTAAAGTTGTTCTATTAAACTACCTTTCCTTTAGCATTCACTGACAGTGTTCCTTACCATTCCAAGATAAATTGGAAGCAATAACAGAATGCTTTCTCAAAGGAAAAAGATCTACTAGTACTTAAATTTTATTAGGTTTTATTAAAATTAAGTATGACTGTATCTGTTTTGGTGGCTTATCTACATATTGGAAACCTAGGATTCTGCCCAGACTGAGGAAAAGTATTTAAGTTCATAATCAGCTTTTTTCCCTTAAAAAGGGCATAAACAATTCAAAATTATTTAAACTGATGTTTAAATGTCAGACTAATTATCCCACTGTGGTCATACTCCCAGAGGAGAATGAACCTCTGCAAGGCAAAACCCAAAGCTTTTATTTCCATACTGATAGGTTTTTTTTCCCTGAATCTTTTCTTGCAATAAACAAAATTTTTCAAGTTAACAGATATTCTAAATCAGTATTTAAAACATACTCTCTCAGCTGCAGGTATATCTTCAGCAGTAACAGCCTGGGGTTGTTTCTTTTCAAGTTATACTTTTGAAACAGGATGGGTAGGGTGTAAAAATGAATTTTAAAAAAAATAGTATCTTTTTTAGGTAAAACCCCATAAAAAAAAAAAGAGAATTAAAATAAAATTCTCTGAGAGTTCCTGTATTTTGTTTTACTTGCATGTATGTTTATTTTCTAGATGAGAGAACAGTGAGCTTTTTTACATTTCAGAAAGGGTACTTGTGAGTATAAACTCTGGCATGTTAAGCTGATCTCCAGTGGAAGCAATGGGAAGTGGTTTCAGAAAGGCATTTAATGATGATCTGATAGAGAATCAGCATCTCAAACTGAGAGAAACAGATAAACAAGAGGCAAATTAGCTAATAACACTTAAAGCTGGCCAAATACTTTGTGTTTTTAAATGTGTGTGGGTTTTTGTTCTGTCATTAGCATCAGAGCTTAACACATTTTGACAAAATTGCCTTCCTGGGGGTATTTCTGTTTGTTTGTTTTAAAGGTGGTGTTGTTGGAGCAGATGACTGCGTGGCAAACCAGGCCAGGATTTTTATGCAGTAATAATGTTGGAAGACTAATAATCAGGTTAAAATATAATGAGCTGTGTGCTTCTTGTTAAGGTGGAATTCATTTTTGGTTGTTTCAGTAGGTGGCTTTTCAGAGGGACTCTGATTGCTGACTTGTTGTGTTAATGGAGAGAGATTATGCCAGTGAATTGAAGGCAAAAGTCAACAGGTGGAATATTTAATTCAGAATAACCATTGTTAATATTGAAATACCTATACCTAGAACACTACCACACAGTGTCTTTGTTTGCCAAAATAAAAGGTTCATTTTTGAGAATGTTTCTTGAAATAAACATTATTCTATTAGCACTAACTTTAGGATTCTCAGCTGAAGGCATTTTTCTAAATTAATAGGGGTTTTTTTTCAAGTATTTTGAACTGAGATTAAGAATAGTGTCATTGAATTTGTTTCTGCAAAAGTCTGTGCTTCTGTTGCAGTCAATGGAATGGGAGTAGGTTATAATACTTTAAAATTATGTTTATTCTTTTATGAGCTACTTCCCTTTGTAATTCTGTTGGACAGCTCATTAAATGTCTTCTCACATCAATGTCTTTTATGTTTGTTTATGACAAGTTTTTGTCCAGCTTCATTGTTCAGGAGTTGTCATTAAGGAATCCAAAATCAGGGCTGTGCCTGTGAAAAACTAGAACAAATGTATTTTCTCCTTAGAATTTAGCTGCTTATATTAAAGATGCAAATTGTCTGAATTGTCATTTACACTTAGTAATAAAATTGCATTTATTAATATTTTCAATGATCCCAGGCAGTTTAGAAGCTCAGTTATTAAAATTACCTCTCAAACGCAGTGATTATCTAAAAGGTTGTTTTGATTCTTCTAAATTTAGGCAGAGAGCTGGATGTTGTTTCTCTAGATAAAATCCATTTTGATGGCCAGCCTTGTGCTGTGAATTTTTTTTGTGAATTTTCTCTAAACTCTAAATTTAGCACATCTTAGGCTATTGTAATTATTAGATTTTTTGGTTCTTTGGAGTTTTTTTAATCTGCTTTTGAGATAAGCAGCTTCCCATATGGGTGGAATGAGGAAGAGCTCCCATTTCCAGCATTTCTCGATAACGGGGTCTTGCTGCTCCTTTGGCTGCAAGCTGAGCTGCACCTTGATGAAACAGAGAAATGAACCACTGCAATTATAAATCAGTGACGTGACCAGAGTGTGGATAGTTTTTTACTGAGACACAGTCCATGGCAAAAGTAACGTGAGAAAGTATCTGAGAAAGGAACAGCTGCCTAATTCAAGGCCATGGTTTCTTTGAGCAAGAAGTTGTTTGGTGAATTATGTGATAATAGGAGGTAAAAAAGAAGCCCAAACATCTATAAAAAGTCAATCCCACCTATTCTCAAGATGTTTGCGGCTTCTTTTTTACCTCCTGTTATCACATAATTCACCAAACAACTTCTTGCTCAAAGAAACCATGGCCTTGAATTAGCCAGCTGTTCCTTTCTCAGATACTTTCTCACGTTACTTTTGCCATGGACTGTGTCTCAGTAAAAAACTATCCACACCAGAGTCCCTGCCAGCCCAGGAACCCCGGAGCTCATTTCCAGCCTGGTCTGTGGCCCTGATTCCAGGTGCTCCTCACAGGGTCCACACTGGGAGGGCTGGAGGAGGTGCAGGTCCCCCAGTCAATGGCTGGGGAGGGCAAAGGACTTGGGAGGTACCTTTGCCAGTATTTCCACTGTTTTTCTGTTTATAAAAGTAAAGAAATCCTTCCCCAGGGAAGCTCTGTGAAATGGAGAGCTCAAGGTTGCACTGGGCTGCACCAGGTGCTCGCTTTGTGTCACTTGGTGCCTTCTGAGCACGGTGGCAGCAGCTGCAATTGCTGACCTTGAGGCTCCTGCAGTCTTAAATCAAGAACCTGAGCTGTGTCCTGTTTCCTCCCTGGAGTAATAAAGTGCCTTTAAAATTCTGTGGGTTTTTTGTCCCTGAAGATTACATCTCCATTAGTGAAAAAGTTCCATCTGGGTAACTAATGTTTTCTTAGTTATGAATACAAAAACCACATGGAACTTTCGTAGACTGTACAAAACTTTTTTTGAAGGTTAGTATTGTATTTTAAAGGGTAGGAGGTTTTTTTTCATTCAACAAAAAGCCATTTTCAGGAAATTCACCCTTTTCTATTAGTGATATTTGCAAAAGATTATTTCTTGGTGCAAATTATATTAGACAAATATTTTATTAGTTATTTATCAGATGAAAGTATTTGTGCATTAAAACTTTCCCCCGAGTATCCCTGCTTCGTTCTCTAGCTTTGAGTAGTTTAGGAGTCATTAAAATTTTCACACTACTTTGTTTTGTTCACATAACTAAATATTTTTAAATTAAAATAAGAAAATAAGACCCTTGGGCAGAAATCAGCAGCCATCCCTTCACATGTAGATGCAAAATCAATCTTTCCTACCTTTTTGCTTCTCTAAGTCAGAAAAACCTTGCAGAAGTTTCTCAAACTACAGATCACAACATATTACTCAGTAGTTTGCAAAAGTATTGGCAAGAAAGAAAAAGATTAATAATGTGGCAATTAAGATAGAAATTTAGCTATTTCTTCTTTTGCAAGTAAGGCAGTGGTAACAGTGAAACAAAGTTTAGCTCTGTAACTGCTGTGGTTTCTTCTTGAGGGTTTTGATGCCCTCTGTTTTTTCATCACTGTTCTCTTTAATGTTTAGGTGATCTGCTTAAACATTGTTTGATTTCATCCCTCTGCAGGTTCTCTTGGGTGCAGTTTGCCTGATATTCAGTATGAATGCTCATTGGGATGGCAGTAACTCACTAACTTTGCTCATTCTGATTTTCTGTGGCTGAGATGGAGGGTTTGTTTCTTGAAAGAAAATAGCAAACTGATGGATGAGGAGACCCTAAATTTGAGATCTGGAAGGCAGGGAACAGGCTGCAAATCAAACAGCATTTTCTCTGTCAGTGGAAAAGAGTAACAGAAGGGTTTTCAGTTGGAGAAAATCATATGAGTAATGTAAGCAGGATCTGAAATTGCCTGCTATTTAAAACAGAAAGAAAATTGCAAGTGCAGTTGGCAGAGCCCTCCCTGGCAGCATAATTCCAGAAGAAAGGCCTGAAGAGGCAGATGGATAATGGTAGATATATCATGATATATCAGCTACAAAACAGACCACTGGTTTGGGGTTTTTTTTGTTGTTTTTTTTTTTTTTTTTCCTCTGCATCTCTACTTTTAAGTTTCAGAAAACTTGTCATTAAAAACATTAATCCAGTCGTATTCAGCAAAGGGTCAGCATTCCCCATATAAATAATTTGTTCATTAACAAAAGGTTTAGCTTTGAAGTGCTTGAAATAGAACCTCAGAATTTTGTAAGTAAGCTTTGCTCCAGTAGGTCACCAGGAATTGAGAGTGATGGAGATCTGCTTTTCCAGTGGTTCTTTGAATCCCAAGCAGGGTACTCAGGAAAGGCATTCCCCAAAATCTCATTATGAGCATTGTTCTTTTGGGAGTTTTTAAACATAACTACAAATATTTTCTTGGTTTTTTTCCTGTTTCTTCTTGGTTAAGAGGGCTGGTTCATGTGGGATTCCAGCTGTTCCACAGTCGTTTGACTGGATGGAAAAATGGAAAATGGGAGAAAGGAGCTGTAGAGAAATTGTAACTGAGCACTGAGTTGGAAATAAGCAACACTATCAGTTAATTGCCTGTAAAAGTTCATATTTTAAATATTATGTCAGAGATTTGTTTAAGCATGTATGTGATATTCTAAACATGCACACATAGCTAAAAGCAATAATATTCAAAACAATAAAGGAAAAAAGAAATTGTCTTTTTTTCTCTGATGCTGAATTTCAGCCCTGAGAGGATTTGACTATTAAAACTACAAATTATTGGTGCATTACTGTTGTAAAAGAAATTTGACTCATAATTTGACATGTAGCTCCTGAAGGAACTGCATGATCTTGGATTATTAACATATTTTTGTGTTCCCAAGCAGAATATTATCTGTCAGTATTGACCAACTCATTTTTTCCTGTTTGTTTTAGCAGTAACTCTGATGCACACAATTTGGCTTCCTTCTCCTAAAGAAAGTGTAGTTTGATAGAAGTGGCCTTTATAATTCAGTGTTTTCCCTAAAGAGGGAGAGATCCCTTTACTTGTCCCACAAAGGCAATTTTTAGAGCCCTTTTATTCTTTTTAGAACCTTTACCTTAATGTTGAGGACCAGACTCTTCACATGACTGTTTCTGGGGTCTGTGAGACATCAAGACTCTTGAAAAATCAACTTAGCAATGTAGAAGCATGACATCCAAGAGCTGCATTTTAAAGGTGTGCCACGTTTTATTTTAAAACTCAATTTGTCTATTTAATTTATTTAGGCATATATAAATAAAATACTTTATGAATAGTCTTCTAAAATATTTCTATATATAACAAATCTGTATTAATTTCTCATTTCCTGCTATGCATGAAGAACTCACCTTATGTTAATTTAGGTTCTTAACTTCTTCCTGTGCTAAATGCAGATACTTTCTTACAGTATATGTACACCACACCAACCTCCTGTAACACTTTCTAAATATACAGATGGATGGCAATAACAAATTCTATAATTCTATAAATATAAAGTAAGTAATGATAATAAAAACACTTTTGTAGGGGATGAGAACATCAGTGTCCTTTAAAACACATGAGTGTCCTTTTTCTATTAGTGGCAATTTCCATTTTCATTTAGGATATTATTGGCAAAGGGAACAGGCCAGGATAGGCAGGTTCTTATCTTACACAATAAGAGGAGCTACTTCACCCAAAAATTTGTAATACATTGTGTCTTGATGTGTGAATGTATATTCAGCATTATCCAAGGATACTCAGTTCTGGTTTGAGTGTCAGGACAAATTCTTTTTAGGCAGTTTTGATGCTGCAGTGTGGTTGTGTGTGTACAGACATAATTGGAGCAGGGATCTTTGGAAAGCAGGGCAGCTCCTGCTTTGCTGATTGTTCTGATTCAGTCAGGCCAGCACGTGCTTTTTTTGGGTTTCTGTATACGAAGTAGGTGCATTTAGTGGGCTTAGAATCACTCCTGAGTAATGGTAGCAATATATTCCACGTGAGGTGTGTAAGTGAGCATAGTGACAGGTTGTTTTTCTTCTCTAGTTGCTGAACAACTGCATCAGATAAAAAACCAGCTCTGCAGTAGCAGCCCATGGTATTGGCAGGTCTTTGCTGTTGGATGCAGCAAAAAGTGTTTCCTCTTTCCATGCCCAGTATTGAGAAGGAGAACACTGAAAAACACAAGGAAATAATGCAAGCCATTTTGTGATAATAAGTTTTTTCAAAAATTAATTAATTTTGTTGCTGCACCTGTGCACTTATGGCTAGTGAATCACCAGAAGTGCCATCACACTTCTGGTAAGCTTTGTAGCCATTGCTGTCACATGATGTTAGCAATTAGCTAATATTGGACTCCATTGCACAGAATTCCAGCTTTCCTTCAGTCTCAGGCTAATTACTGCAGTTTGAAACTTTCATTTAACCACTTGGTTTATATCTAGTGAATAAATATTTATATAAAAAATAAATGAGTAATGTAGGAGCTCACATCTGGGGGACTGTAAATGCCTAACAGTAATTGGTGTTTTATGCCAGTAGGGCTGGATGAGGATTTTCCAAAAAGTCACCTTCTGCTGTCTTCCCTTTCTCTGTCCTATCCAGAGTTATTTTTAAAATCTTTGCAATCCAGCTCAGAAACAGATACAGGGAGTTGCTTTGGTGGAGAGCACCAAGTGCATTTTGTGGTTTTCCAGGCACAGCAGCCAAGGGGAGGGCAGTGATCAGCACCAGTGGGGTCAGCAAGAGTGGATTTGGCTGGGATACAGAAGGATAAAGTTTCAAAAGGACAGAAAACATGTTGGAGATAATAGCAAGTGATCTGAGAGAAGAAAATATGGAAGTCCTAAGCAGAGGTTTTGCTTTTGGAGCATGAAGCCTCTAAGCACTCAGGTCTGCAAGGAGAAGCAAGTTTGAGGATAAGGGAGGATGGACAACTTTGGGAAAAGAAACTTTGTGAAATGCACATTTAAGGGTACTGAACAAGTACCAGGGAACTCAGTAGCAGAAATTGCTGTAGGATTTCAGCTGTGAGGTGAAGGACTGCAGGATTAGTGGGGACAGCCTAACTCTGGCATGTCTGACTCAGTTTTGAGGCAAGAATTCAGACAGTACCCTCAATACCAGATTCTGGCACCCCTCAAAAAACAACTGAAAAACTGCAACATAAATGTCATAGCCTTCCTAAATATGTGTTCTGATTTTGACACAAGGCTGCTGTGAGGTTTCCCCTGCTTTATGCACCAGTCATTGCTTTTGGGGCAATTCCAACTGTGGAGCTGCAAGAACAGGAGGTGGTGCTGCTGCAGAATGATTGTGCCAATAAAGTTTAAACTTTCCTCATTCAGCAAAGTTGCCTTTGTAGCAGCACATGTGCAGGAGAAGGGCAGCAATTTGGATTTCCTTGATGATTCTTGTCAGGTTCCTAACACAGAATCAGTTCTTGTTTCCCTTCTGCTGCCTTAGGTTCTTACATCAATCTTCACTCTCTTCAGTTCCTTTTGTGTTGTGAAATTCCTCACTAAGATGAGTCTTCTCTTCATAGGCTGTTCCAGACCTCACTAACTGAATCCTCACCCACACAGTTGGCAAATTTGGCTGTATAGGTCTTGTCAAGTACTTTCCATTAGGTTTATTTTTGACATATCTACTATAATTCTCTTCACACCAGGTTGGTCTCTTCCTTTCTACACACAGGCAGCTTTTCTCTCTCCTTTTGAAGATGTTCACTCTTTCCTGCTTCACACAGCCACAGACAGTGCCTTTCAACTTGATTTGCTGTCTTACTCAGTTACCATTTCTATTTCCATGTGCTTTCCCTTCTCTCAAAAGAAATTTTCTGTATCTACTCAGTTTTATTACTGGTTTTGCAATAGCTGTTATAAGATTAGTAAGCAGCTAAATTTCTGGCCATAAAAGGATAAAACTCAAACTTTCAAAATTTAAATAATGAAAATGGAATTTGCTCTCCATTATGCTTTACAATTTGTCAAAACATGAATATATTTATTAGTTCTAAGAGAGTGACATCTTTTTGGTCCCTGAAGCAGAAACCTAAACCTGAAGCACTGAAGCCATTTAATGTGCCCTGTATTGCTTCAAAAGCTCTCTAAGAATGAGCATTTTATCTCTTTATCTTTACAAGCCACTACAATGTGGCTTTCTAAAATAATAATGAATAATAACAAAATCCTACATTTTTATTTGCAATAAATCTTCCAAGGACTCCTGGGTGTTTTTCATCTCTGCTTCATTACATTGTCAAAATAGCAGCATATGTTTTTTTACAGCCTACAAAGCAATACTTCAAAGCATCAGGATGTTATTTTTCAAGATGCAGAAAATAAACCCCTCAAGTTGCCATTGACTAAATAGCTTGAATGACAAACATAGTGACAGCCTGGTTTCCACACTGATAGGCAATTGTAACTTGCCATTTGTATTTATACTTTTATAAACAGAAAGCAAGACTCTATTTTGATATTTAGGCAGAACTCTGCAGTCTTGCTTAAAAAAAAAGAAAAAAGTAGTTCAGTTTAAACTTCAATGATAAAGTAAAAAGCATTTTCATTGTTAGAAATTCTGGTATGAGCATAAAATATCTGAAGCCAACTGACTGAAGCATTTCTGTCATTTTAGGATGCTGGGCTGTGTAAACTGCCTTGAAGGGCAAATCTAGAGGTAGAAATCAATTAAACTGAAAGTTCCATGTTTGAATGGACATTTTATACTACTCCATTTATCAGGATATAGAAATAAAATTACTTTAACCTTAAGAATAAAATAAATCTCCTTCATGAGATCTGTTTATATTCTTTTGATTCGGGCAAGAAGCTGCATTCTCTGAGTCAGTACAACCCAAACCTAAACTGAGCCTAGTGTTCATTGCCTTTGTCTCAATTTTACTGCATTTTCTGCTACGTTAGCACTCAGCTGTAAAATAAAATTCCTGCCCCTCAGCATGCTTTTCATCAAATGGTGTTGACTAATAAATGCTAATTCCAGATAATGATTTAGTCCTGATTCTAGACAGTGTCATTTATTGAATAGTCATCACCTTCTGCAGAATCAGGTCATCCTTTAATTGCTCTGGCATTGAGCATTAATTATATTTAAAAGTAATTATAAAAAGGAAGTAACTTTGGTTTGAGTCTATCTCGTAGAATACGTTCTGACTTTTTCTGAAGTTTTGACTGAATAATCGATGAAGTGACTCGTAGTTGTCCCTCTCTATTTTTATCAGTTTTGATATAAGCTTAATTCCAATTGTGCTTTATGAAGCATAGAACCTAAATAGGAAGGTAAAAAATTTTTTAGATAGGTGATGTAGATTTTCTTTCAGAATGAAAAAGATAAAGGCACACACAAGATGATGAAGTTGATTCTGATAATGATTCAGATCCGTGTCTTTACATAGTATAAATCAGACTTCCTCTTAAGCACACGAGACTCATCTAGTTCTTCTTCATTTTTGTTCCTGATAATTTAACTTTGCTAGGAAGACATTCACTCATTCTGGTGAGAATATCAGAATATATTGCAATGTTACAGCTGACAGTTTAGTGAATGAAGTTGGAACATTTCTTGCCAATAATTATGCCGGTGTTTGAATCCAAAATTGAATCCATGAATAAAAACATGGCAACAGGAAACCATCTGTGTCTGCTTGCTGCTCAACACTCTGATTCACTTGGAGGTTGATTGCTCCCTCACTAAAATAGACATGTGGTTTTTTTTCTCAAGCTATTCTGTGACATGAGATGAAGTTAGGCAAATTAAACTCAAACTGTGTTTTCTTTTGTCATTTCCCATAAAGGAAACTCAGTACAGAGTTAGGCATCTGTGGATGGCTGACACAGGAATGGGAGCTTTTCTTGCACAGTGAATGTGGCCCAGCAAGAGCAGCACCAGCTCTGGGGTTTTCTACAGCATTTTCTGTCATTTCTGCCTTTCTCTAGCCTGGTGTTCAAATCTCTGCACTCTGCTGTGCTCAGCTGTGTGTCCAACTTCAGCTCTCCTTGGTAAACTGGTTTAGTCTTGTAAGGGCTGTTCAGACTTCTGCTCAGTGTAAAAGCACAACCCTGGCACCATGCCTGAGCACATCTCCTTTATTCTCATTTATTTCTGGACTCTACCCTGTAGGAGTCAAAAGTTTAGAAGTCATTTCAGGTGAAGGAGAATATGTCCTAATGGGTGAAGATTTGGTAACAGTGCATTCATCAGATTGTTGTATAATGGATGTTTTCCTTTCTTGCTTATTTGAAGATTTATTGCATCTTCTTTGGATTCCTCTCTATTTCCCAGCCTCCCACACTGTGATGGCTGAACAAAAGGAAGGGCAGAACAGTTTATGTAGTTTGAAGTTGCACTGGTGCTCAAGGCAGCTTTGTGTTGAATTAACACTGTTTTATGTACAGACCATTCCTCAGGAACTTCATTGCACTGAAGCAGAAAGGGAACCCTAAAATCATTGGAAATGAGAAAATGTCAACTGCATGTACAAGGGAAAACTGAGCTTTATTTTTAGTTAAATTCTGCTGTGGCCACACAACTCTCAACCAAAATAAAGTGAGAACAAGCAAAGTTTCCATATTCTTCTTGAGCACTTGTAATCAATGACTCTCCATGAGCTGAAAGAAGCTCTAAGATAATGTTGTTATAGAGAAAGGCAGCAGGACATAATGTGGAATTGTATTTATGGATAAACAGGAATTTTTGGGGCTATTGCAACTGAATATTAAGCAGCTGCACCACATGGTAACACTGCAGTAAATGTTCTATTGGTTTTAGGTAACAGCTTTTAAAATCTTCCAAATGTACCCATTATATGGGGAGACAGTGGAATTCTTCTAGAGGATGGATTATTTTCCTGATTATGATGTTAAGTAGGAAATCAACTCTCCCATTTATTAGCTGGGCTACAGTAGAATGCTAAAGCAAAATAGATCAGTGCAGGAATAATTTTATTTTTTTAAGAATATGTTTTTGAAATCCATTCACCTGTTGTATTAGAAAAGCAATTTGTTTGAGTTGCTTCTAATCAGAACTTCTAGATTGATACATGTTAGAAGATTTTCCATACCATTAGATAATTTTTTTTAGGACTCTTTATGGCTTTGATCAATATTCTGAGACTGACATTCAGAGATGTGACTATATCAAAGTGTAGTTTTTAACACCTGCATTATAGTATTATTAGAATAACATCAACAATTCTATACTCTTGCATGCATTATTTTTTCTCACAGATTTTCTTTCAGCTGTATCAATTTTCATCAGCCTAAAATGTGTAGTGTCATTTGAATGTCATCATATTTTAAAATAAAAAGCCTCACAGTCAAAAATGAAATAAGTGAAAATCAAGAAGCTCATGTATAACCTGCAAACTAATAATAACTTTTTGATTAAAGTTAGATGATCTTGTAGTCACGTTGTAAAACATTTTACTGCTTTTTGTAATTTATATGACTGAGATATTCCATATTAGTAGCAGCATATTTGTTATGTGCTGAAGAGTCCTAAGAGTTTTTTTAGTGCTCTAATATTGTTCATGCTAAGCAGATTATATCCATTACATCCATCATTCCTTTTCTAGTTGCATAGCAAGGATTAGACTTCACTTTTTATGTGCAGGTAATAAATTAAGTGACTTCTGCATGTTCAGAGTTCCTCTTTGCTCTTGCTGAAGTAAATGTGTGATGCCTGCATGTAATTTATTTTCTGTTCTGATGGGTTTGCAGTTAAAATAACTGGAGTTCAGCTAAAATATCATAAACATGTCCATCTGCATTTTAAAGGCTGTTAGTAAACAAAAGAAAAATCAGGGGCAATCTTGATTTTTGGCACACTCTTTGAGGCTGCTTTGCATAGCATATGGAATTAAAGAAAGCAGTGTAGACTGCTGTGAGGACTGGAGGCAAGAGGGTTCATCTTAAGAAGCAAAAACATATTTTTGTTGTTTATGGTCTTTCTTACCTTCATTTAAGAGACTCCTTTTCCTGTTCTATCAAGAAGTAATTACAGTTGTTAAATCCCTAAGTGAGCCCTGTGTTTCATGAAGAGGTTGTTGCTCCTGAGTGCAGAGGTCAGTAGCAGATTTCACCACGTGTTTAAACCTCAGGGATTCTTAGAAGAGATGAAAATTTCTTGTCTTTTCCAAGGCCTCTAGCAGGTGGTCCCCTCCCCTGGTATTCCACAGACAGCTTTAGGGAGCCTTCCCTCCTGCCTAAACCACAGCATCTTCTAAAGGGTCTCCTAAAATTCACAGTAGTCTTCTGAAAAACAAGATTTGTGTGTCTGCTTGCAGTAAGGTCAGTGCCTGCCCACCACTTAGGTAAAAAGATTTTTTAAAAGCTTTAAAAAACATTCAACCTTTAAAAAAATAGTCAGATGAAACAAAGAGTAGCTTTAATCAACAAGGACTTCAATTGGAGCTGAAACAGTGAAAAATCAATACTGAGAATTTTAAGAGAGCGAGGAAGAGTCATTTATCCAGTAAATGCTGCTATTAGTGTTTTTTCAGACTACAAATGACTAATGAAAAGATGTCATTAAATAAAAACCTAATACTTGAAAGGGTCTTTTAAGAAAAAAAATAGTGAATTTGTTTGCAGGAAGAAACCTAAGCCTTCAATTTCTTCCATTTTTTCTAGTGGATGACTGTTTTGGCTGTTAGGGAAACTGTGACAGTTCTTAGCACTTTTTTTATTTTTTGTGAGAAACAAAATCTTTATTACACATTCAATTTTTAAAAAACCATTTTAGTGGAAAATGATCTTTATCTATGGTAATACTTTACTTACTTGATTTTTATATTACAGTGCATGTCTTTTCTTACTAGCTGGGTCACAACATTTCCCTTAATAGGAAAATAGGTGTTACCCTCCTGACTCAGACATCTTCCAGCCACTCCAGCCTCCTTTCTTTGATAAAGCCAATAGCAAATACTTCAGAGGGAAGTTAAGGTTCTCCACAGATGTGGTGTCATCAGCCAGAGAGTAGCTGCTGTCTGGATATCTAATAAGTAAATTGCTGTGAGCTTCACGAACATGAAATTATATATCTCAACATTTTTGTTATAAATTCTTCTGAAAATTCTTGATATAAAGATATTATTTTCTTAAAATATGACTAATATACTTATTTTGGCTCTTACAGCAGCAAGCATGCCACATAATTTTTGGAAATAAGGCATCTCACTTTTTATATTCACTTCATGTCCAGTATATATCCACTGACTGTGACTGGGTTACAAAATAGAAAGAAATTAAATCTCCAAGAGCTCTCACCCCTTAGTGTTCCTTACCTCATTAATTTTTATCATACCTTTACTATGGTCTTCTGTGTTGCCATGAACACTGCACAAAATTTTGATGGAGTAACTAGAGCAGTGCAGATCACTGTGGCATCTATCAAACAGATTAAAAGTTGTCTAACCTGTGCAAGAAGCACTTGTGTTTGGGGAATCCAAGTTCAAGTCTTATAAAGAGCAGGAAAAGGATCCTTCTCTCATCAGGAAAAGGATGCAAAGAAGAGTTTCCAAGCAGCTCAGTGACTTGTCGTAAGTGTTGGGCTGCAGTAAATGGGATGTGTCTGAGCAATGGCCAGTGTGGGGTCAAGTGTCCCCTGGCAAGGACTGGAGGCTCTAAATAAATGTCTGCAGGGTTCTCAGGGAGCACAGCCTGACTCTGATCAATTTATACTGGGACATCAATGAGGAATTCCTTTGATTCCAGTTTAAGTCCAAATTCAGTATAGAACATCACATCTATTTGTTATTTATCCAAGACATAAAGCATTTGCTTTTTGCACTTCTGGCAAATTTTGTTGTATATTTTGGTAAAGAGCAGCAGTAAATCCCATTGTTATTTTATATCTACACAAATGTATATTCTTCCCTTTCAGTGCACTGTGAGTGTAAAAACTTCTACAGCAGTGATAACTGTAAAAAGCCAAATATGGGTTAAGCAGGTGGTTCAATTTTAGAAGGTAATCAGTTGCTTTGAATTAAACATCCCATAGTACTCAGAATTTTAATTTTCAAATTAAAATAATTTCTGAAAATGTGGCTGCTGGTTTTGCAATTATTGTCTATAGCATGCAGAAAGAAAAGTAGCAAATCTGTATGAAGCAGGCAGTTGGCATATGGATTTTATACAATTTCTAGGGTGTAGAAATTGGCATCAGAGTAAAATTGCCAAAATCACACCAGTCTAGTTTTTGAAGTTGCTTTGATGTGCATATATATATCTTTCCAAAAATCTTCAGGAAGCAGTGCTTGACTAGCCAGATTTTCAGAGGAGCAGGTTGATGCTTGACACAATTTTCAGGAGGAGCTGAACTTTCTCTGAAACCTGTAGCTTTATATTTTCAGTACATGCTGCTGGTGCATTTTCCCTGCTCAGAATTTTCAAGGCTAATTATTACAGCAGCCTGTTCTTTCTTCCCATCTGTGTGTTTACCTCTGAGCAGCTGAAAAGATCAGGACTGTGCAGGCACACTCCTGGGCTGGTTATTTACAAAAAAACATGCATCTGATACAAGGAGCAAATCCCATTATTGAGATAATTACAAGATGATTATGGAACACTTTGGAGATGTTGTAGTTGAGAGGACAAGGTCATTTGGCTGAAGCCACCTGCAGAAAGGAGACTGAAGCCAGTTGCCCTGGAGCTCAGGGCTGGACATATTGGCCAGAAGATTTTTGTAGCAAGAGACAGATCACAGAAAATTTTTTTTCCTCATAACATCTTTTAAGAATACACAGACACCAATAAGGGTTTGTCTGTTTAACAAATGAGTGAGAATAAACGTGCCATGAACCTGATCATTTTTAATCAAGACTCTAACCAGAGGAGAAGAAGTCTTCAGAAAATCTCTTCTGAACACATTTTTAATATCACAGGGCTTCTCTGCATTTTTGTAAACCACGGGTTGTGATGGTGAAATTTGCAGCCATACCAAAGTATCAGCACACTGCCTCCACCAGCATGAACTTTAAAATAAGTCTCAGCCCCATGGATTTGCAATGGGGAGGGGAAAAAGCCAATTGTAAATATACTCTCCTATTGCTTAGTTTTCTTCAGCATTTACTATATTAACCCCTGCAAACAACAAAGCAGGTACAGGGCTTGTTACAGCTATGGTGTCATCACAACTGATCTTTTAAATGAGTAAAATTGAGAAAATTGTTTTCTAGAAATTAAGATGTCAGACTTAAGCATTCTGTTATATCCAAAACTTATACTAAACCCAAAATCTTCTATTTGAAGTCTACATCTAACCCATTTTCATGTTCCCTGCTGCTTTTGTCCAGCTTGTGTGGCCAACGAGCTAACTTAGGGGACTAAGCCAAAGGGAATAGAAAATCAATGGGAGGGCTCTCTGTGCCTTCAGCAGGCTTGAGCTCAGTCCTGTGCTGTAAACCTGGTGCTTGCAGCCCCAGTGCACTGATTTTAGTTTCATAGCTGGAGGAAGGTCTCACCTTCACTGCACACTGACTGTGGCAATTCCTGCTGCTCCATGGGCTGTGCCAGGCCCAGCTCAAGGGGACAGAGCTCCTGTAGAGCAGAGCATCCCTGTGGCTCACTGCATTCTTCAGGGGTCTGAAGGTATTGCTGGATGTAAATATTCAAACAGCCCGGAGATCTTTTCCCATTCCTTTCTGACTGTGTTTGGGAATGTGTTGATGTGAATTTGTGCTCGGTGTATTTCAAATGAGGATGGTTTTGCACGTTGCATTGCTGGATAATTGTAATTCTCATTTACAGTTTCATGGGGAGGGAGTGTATGGGGTACAGCAAATTTCCCCCTTTAATATGTACAGAGGAGACCAATAAACCCCTTGGATGTGTTGTTAGGTTTGTGTAACGAGAAATGTTATGTGTACAAAGTGTTCTGGATACTTAGGTTTATTACTTTGGCAGTCACAGTTTGCTTAATGAAATTTCAGAGTGTATGTAAAATCAGTGAGAACCTTCCATTTATGTTGGCTTTCCTATTGATGAGCGTAACTTGTTACAAGTAATTTATTTTTTTTCTTACTGGCTGTGACATTTGATTTCATCTCAGAATGAGAGAAAATCTGGCTATATTCTATGTAAAAACTTGAGGGGTTTTTTTCTGCTTACTGAATCTGTAATCTTGAAGTATGTGCATTTTTTATCCCAATGCAGTTTCCTCTTAATAATACATCAAGCATATTTATTATTGAACTTAAATTTATATCAATATATGGGAGAAAACTTTTATATATAATAATAAAGATGTCTAGTTAATTGGAGTTTAATTTATATCAAGCAAAAAGACCCTCTGAGGCTCATTATCTACACTTACAGATATACAGAAGGCAAACTCTGACAGATTACATTGCCACTAATAGTCAAAAATACAAGCAGGATAAAGAACTCTTTTTTTGTGCCTATTAAGTCACATTTCACCAGATCATAGTGCTGTTGCTATTTTAAGTTTATTCCTCATTGATTTCCATGTATACCTTGGAGGAAGCTGATTCTAGTGGAAAGCAAAATCAGGAGAGCAAAATGCCCATGTGGCTGTCCAGGTCCCTGATGTCACCCAGACCTGCTGTCCCCTCTTTGTGAGCTCTGCTCTGTCCTCTCTCCACCTCCTCTGGGGGTAAGGGAGAGCAGTGGGGCATGCTTGGATCTCTTGGAAATTCTGCTGAAATGAAAACAAGCAGCTCAGTGGTTCCCAGCAGTTTGCTGCAACTGAAATAGGAGGGTTTGGATTTCTGAGTGGCATCCTGATGGATCCTTGTGGGTAAGGAGGTGCCCATGTGGATAGCATCCCTTGCTCCCTTCCCACCTGCTCTGCTGACTGGATCTCTTTGGCACTTGCCACCATCCTGCCCTTCCAAATGAGACCTTGGCTGTCTTCATTCCCAAACCCTGTCTCCATGCAGGAGCTCCCAGTGCCCATCTCCCATCTCAGGTTGTGTTGGTTGGGTTCAGATCCCTCTTTGCACACTCCAGCAGCTCTCCTCCTCTGTCCCCATCAGAGTTCCCTTCCTTACACAGTTCTTATTGCTTTCTTTGAAAAACAAACAAACAGATTGAAAAACAAATGCAAATAAAGGAAAGGTATTCAGGGTTTCTTGTTTGTTCTTGCCCTGTTTCTGCATTGCTTTTCCACTGGCTCCCAGCCACGGGCAAATTGTTATTCAGCCACATTCTCCTCCACTTTCCTGATTTGTTTTTTATCTTTGCCCTTTGAGCCCTAACTCTGCCCTCTCTACTTCAGCTACACATTGGATCTGAGTCCACCCAGCTCCAGAAATATCCTGGGTGGGATTTTCTGTCCCCTTGCTCTTAGTTCACATATTTGGCACAGCTGTAGCCGGGTGCAGCCAGTACAAGGAGGATCCAGCTTTGGGGTTGAAGCCCTGGCCTGGCTCGTGTTGATGCCTTCCCTGGGGACGATACCTGTGGTGACTCGTGCACAGGAACACTGTGTAGGTCAGAAAAATTCAAATTGCACTCCACAGTGCCCTTATTCCAGTCCAGCTGTGTGTCTGCCTAAAGCCATGGCCTGTCTCAGCAGCCACATGCTCCTGTCCCAGCCTCACAGCCACCTGCAGTGGTAATTTGGCAAGCACACAGCAAAAAACATCAGCCCTGCCATTGGCTGGCACAAAATGAACCTGTCAAACCCCAGAGCTTTCTCTGAACTCTTCAGGCTGATCCAACTCACTGTGCACTCATAATTGAATCTTACACAAGGAAGGGGGCTGCTCCAAGTGGTCAGGTTGAGAGAGGAAAGGAAAGAAACACGAGGACTTTGCCTCTGTGGCAGCACCCACCTTGCAAACCCTGTCTGCAGGCATTTGGAGTGGCTGCAAATGCCCTGAGTAGCATTGTTCTACATCCATGTGCAGCACCTTTTCCTTCCAGAAAATCCTGAATTTTCTATCATTTTGCTTGTGCCATTAGAATTACTTGGCAAGGAAAAAAAAACAACCAAACAACAGCTTGTGTTTTCAAACTTCCTTTCCCCCCTTTTCTGCTTTCCAGTGTTTTAGCAATTATTTGGTTTCTCATCAAAGTGAGCAAATCCTTTCTCTGCCTATTTCTGTCTGGGAAGAACCAGAATTCTTTGTTAAGGATGTCTTACAGCACATGCTTAATTCTTCCTGTTTCTTCTCAACTTTCCCAATTTTTTCTTTTCTTTTTTTTTTTCCATCATAAATTAAGTCAGCAACATTAGTTCTTGCAATTTTTCATTCCATGAACTTTTTTTCTCATTCATTAGTTCAGAGCCTTGGGCGTGGAGATTGTACTCAGAAGGAAACAAATAATCTTCTCTGTAATTGCTTTGCACATGCACAAACACACACAAAATGCTGAAGGGTGTGAAGGGCAGGGTTTTATCTAGGTAATCACAACCTGAAATTGATGCCATGACATGGAAAAGAGACAGATAAGGAGAAATGAAATTAGTACTTATTCAGGGTAGCTCATCCTTATCATCATTTTGCACACTTCATTATGAGCTATAGATCTGAAAAATGCTTTTCAAACTACATTTTCTAATGTTCTAAAATACATTTTATCATCAGTTCCTCTTCTAACTTGTACAGGAGGATAAATGAAAGAAGTGGTTCTGCCAGGGATTTTTTTTCCCTCCCCATGAGAATAAGAAAAAAATAGACACTTGAGAATCAGAATTTCCTGATGAATGTGGTAGAATCCTCTGCTTTATGGTGCTGCAGCTCTGTAATGGATAGCACTGAGCACCAAAGAACATACATTTATTTAAGTGGGTTTTCAAGGATGAGCAAAGAAGTTTGGCTGCTGAAAGATTTTCTGCTACCACTTCCCCTTTGCAGGGAAAGGCAAAGGAGTAAAGTGAAATCTTTCGTTATTTCGGCAATTTTTCAGCCATCTCTGCGGGTGTGATTACTGAGATCCCAGCATTGTAGGACACTTTGGGTTGGAGTGGGCCATAAAGATGATCCTGTTCCCATGGGCAGAGACACCTTTTAGCAGAGCAGGTTGCTCAGGCTGTCCTTGGGCACCCCCAGAGATGCCCAGGAGGGGCAGTTGTGGGTGAGGGCTCAGTGGTGCGGCACCCAGGGCAGAGCCAGCTGTGTGGAGACAGAGAGCACTGTGGGCTCTCCCTGTGTTAGAATGCCATTTGAAAATATGCCACTATCAGGGAAAATGGATTTTTGGGGTTTTTCCACTATGAGGATCAGAGGCATGTGCAGACACTGCAGTAAATTATCCTGGCCCTTAAACAATAGCCATGGGCCTGTAGCCAGTAATTATTTGGCTCCTGAGTGCTGTGTGTTTCTGATCCTGGAGCAGTCATTTATCAGGGGGTGAATTGAGTGACCAGTTCTTCTTTGTAATCTAGCAGGGTGAGATTCATCATACCTGACTTTAGATGTCTGTGTCTGAACCAGCAGCTGAGCCTTTCTAGTTAGTAGAAAACATTGGTGATCTTGGTGCAAGGGCAGTATGTTGTATTTTAGAGATTTTTCTTTATATATTTATACAAATATATATATATGTGTGTGTGTGTCTGTATATTTTATTTTTCTGCATTATTTGGCTAGCTTAGCTTAATTACAGTAGACTAAGCAGAGCATATATTTTGTCCATGACTTCTTGCTTTGTTTTTCTAATCCTTTGTAAGGACTGAAGTAATTAGCACTATTGGAAAACATGTGCAAAATTACCAATTCTCTCTGTGGGTCACTGCCAGTTCTCCAGCCTGTGTTTCCTCATTCTCTGAGAACAGAATTTAAGCTTCTGTAGCATCCTCAGGTGTCAAGTCAGGTGTCAAGACTTACTCTTGGCAAGCCTGGATTCAATGTAATGAACAGTTCTTATCGCTTTCTTTGGAAAACAAACAAACAGATTGAAAAACAAATACAAATAAAAGAAAGGTATTCTGGGTTTCTTGTTTGGTTGGTTTTTTTTCCTTCTTTTTCCCTCAGTAAGTTTGAATCTTGCTAAGGAATTTAGATGGGATGTTTTACTGTGATTTACTGTAATTTGGTGGAGTTGTTTTAGATTCCTTGTGATTCCTTGGTAGGGAAAATGAACCTTTTGTACTTCAACTTTAACATGTGCTGGACACAAGTCAGTAGCATTTCTCACTGGGATTAATATAGTCAAGGAACTTCCTTCTCAGCAATGACCATTCATAATTCTATTTAAAAGTGATAGGGAGTTATGTACACAAGTTCTTAAACTGGAAGTATAATTTTAGTATGAGGAAACCAAGTTGCCACAGCCCAAAGCCATGCAGAGGAAATGAAAAATCCCATAAACTGCATTGATCCTAGGGACTTCTCTTATGTCTGTATTTTCAGAAGGGCCTGCTGAGTACAGAAAGTGGTAGTAAACGTGCTAAAATATTTCCTATCAACAGATCTGCTGGAGACAGCAATGATTATTTAGATTATTTGGGACAGCAAAGCATAGTGTGTTCTACAGTCACTCCAAATCTCTCATGGTGAGGAAATTCCTCTGTCATATCCAATTCATTTTCTTATGTATTAGTATTCCAAGATTAATATTTGACAAAGATTTACTGTAGTGAAACAGGGAAATGAACTTTGTTTGATTTGGGATGGTATCAGGAACGTGCCTTTGCTGCTGCATGTTTTCTGGTTTTAGCACCAAAAAAAGAACTCACAGTGCTTATTTGTACCTCCTTCAAAATCCATCATCACAAGCTCGGTGCCATTTGTGGATAGCTGAATGACAACTGAAGAAATGCCATAGTGAAAGTTATCAAAACTGCCTAAAATCTCTTACTTTTCTCAGTGTTTAGATTTAAGCTTTTACACTTTAGGCATCTAAAAATTAGTTTTATTCTTATCTTCCATAGGAACATGTATGTGAATTAAAAATCATAGACACCAGACCAGGATATCTATTTTCTAAGCACTTACCTAATGTGGGAATTTTGCAATTTCAAGGCAAAAAAAAATAAATTTGCTATAGTAAAAAAAGCTGTCCTGAATAAAACCCCCACTTATGGTTTAGCTGAAAAATTCTTTGATGCCACCTTGGGAGGCAGGAGCACGTCATTTCTGAGACAAAAATCCAGTCCTTGTATTACATGTTGCTATTTTACCTACCTCATGCAGTAATATGTGTTTATAGGCCACCTTTAGGGGCAGAAAAAGCTCAATTTCCCCAGATCAAAGATCCCTTTTTCTGCCCCTTGGGAGAGGAAAGCATGAGGCTGTTTCCTCCATTATTAACATTTTGCCTCAGGGCAATATAATCCCTGTCATTTTTGCAGAAACACAATCCAGCCAGGCTTGTGTCTGTGGCTCTGCCTTTATTGCAGTGTCCTGCTGTGCCTGTGCTGTAGCAGGACAGCAGCAGGTGGCAGAAATAAAGAAAAATGTGGCAGAAAGCTCCAGACAGCTCCTGAGATTCCCAGTTTGGCCGTGGGTCAGAGTGCCATCCTTTCCAGGAGAAAAGAGCAGGCTGGTCTGCTGGGGTTTGGGTTTTGGTTTGGTTCTTTTTTAAATCAACTCCCCACCCTTTATTGGAAAGCAAATATAAAAGTAGTGGTTTCATTGCTCCTAAGAACATAACTTCATGATTAAATTATAGTTTTTTACAGTGTTTTCCACTGCTGATATGCTTTGAAACTGGTTCAAAATTAAATCCAAACTCACCAGGAATCAGTGGGAAAGGAAGAAGTTTATTCATGAGGCCTGTACATGAAATACTGTTCTGTGCAAAGGCTTCAGTGGATCCATGGATCCATGTTAAATCTGCGAAATTTCTTTACAGGATACAAACAGATGTATTATATTCAAATAACTTCTTAATTTATGGAATAATTGAAACTATTTTAAATTATTATAGGTTATCTTTCTTCATATTTGGTTTTTATACATAGTTGGTTTTTATACTTGGTTGATTTTCTAAATCAAAGTTTTTCACATGTTATTAACTTTGATATTTTATTTAGAACATCTTGTATCCCATCTCATAAAACACAAAATGTTTATTAGGTAGGTTAACAAATTAGACACAACATTTCAATTTGTTTTGCAAAATGTGGGTTAAAGTATTTATAATTGTTATGGAGTTTTCATCACCAACATTATTGCTTCACGTTTCTTTTATTCTGATTCTAAGAGGTAATTGTGTGAAATTTAATTGTATCTCTGAATTTAAATTTACACTTTAAATAAGGGCAAGGGATAATTTGTGTGTGTTTTCAGGACAGTGAATCTGTCTCTGGGTGGCAGATGTTACCTCTGCTTTACCAGAGGCAATAATTTAACTTGGAATTCATAAGAATTAAATGCACAATTTGCTAGAAAAAGTGAAACCACTGAAAATAAATCTAAATAAGTAATTTTAAAAAAGAAGAAAAAAACCTGAAATCACAAATCCATCTATATGAATCTGAAGTGTATTGATTGCTTCAGTTGCTTCAAGAAGTTGATAGTAGAGTACTACATATATATATATATATATATCACTTAGAGGAGCAAAATTGAAGTGACAACAATTGCTCTCTCAAAATGTGGCTGCAAATAATCAAAGTGAAGAATGAAGTTGTTACAGTCTCTTGAATCAGCATGAAACTTTGTGGGCATTTAAAAAATGGGGTAATAAAAAATGTTGTGCTTTGCATCCCACAGAAGATGGCTCACGTTCAGTGAGCAGCAAAGTCCCTTAAATGTGGGGCATAAACAGATGGATGTTGATGATTTTCTGTAAGATTAGACAAAGAAACTCAACCACAGAAAAATCACACATTCTCCACTGAAAGTACAGAGTAGAAAATTACCAGACTGGATATAGGGATTTCTCTGGCTCCTCTTTTGCTTGTAGTGAAGCAAATTATTAAAATTTAGCTCAGAGAATCTCAAACTTGGCATGTGTGACATAGTTCCAAGTCCTTAGAAAAGCCATGTGTCCAGAGGGTTCAGAGCATGCACACAGCTGAGGAGAGGCTGCTGCTGCTGCCAGTGCAGGTGGCAGGATGTGACCAAAATACTTTTAGTCCAAACTGGCTTGAAAAACTCAAGTTTTTAAGAAAAAGAACGAGCTGATTGCTAATATTAGTCTGTGTCCTGCTGTGTTTGGTTAAGTAACAAAAAATAGGTCACTATATAGGATAGAGGGAATTGCTTTTTGCCATTCGTAGTGAATTAGAAATTAGGGGGAAAACTTACCAGTGATAAAGCATCTAAGGTGCCTGGGGAGTGTCAGTGTAAGTCAGAGGGACTTCTGGGAGTCAGATGGGGTAGGAAGTTGAAAATATCATTATTACATAAAGATGAAAGAAAAAAATGCCAGATTTTTATTTTACTTACCTGGCACCATTTACTCTTTGTCCTGCCAAGTCCCTGAGCCTCAGTGGGAATGAATTATGCAAAGTATTGGAAAATGGAGTTGGGGAGCACTGAACTCACCAGAGAGTGGCCCGTGGGACCAGACTGGAGGCTCTCAGGGGAGCTGACCAAGGTCCTGGTGGAGCTGGTGACACCTTTAAAGGGCACAGTGCTCCTGGAGGTGACTGGTGACAGGAAAAGAGCAAATGGCACACCCATGTTCAAGAGAGAAAAGGTTAAGTGCATCCAGGCCAGATAGTAGAACTTCAATCACCGTGAATACCGTGGAGGAAGTCCCACTGAAAACCACATGAGAACAAGAGGTTGCTTGGTACAACCCTCATAAATTTATCAAGGGCAAATTGTATCTGATCAACTGGATTGATGACTGACAGATTCCTTTCAACTTGAATTATTTGGGGATTCTATGAGTCAAGGCTGTTTTTTTCCCAATTATTGGCAGGCAATACTGCATTGAACCATCTTCCTCAAAGAAACAAAATTTAAAATGTATTACTAAAACTGAGTACACTTTAACTTTTCATGAAAATGTAACAGCACAGAAAGTAAGAGATATGTTTATGCTCCCTGTGACTCTTTTGAAGTATCAAATGTTATTTCAGATAATGAGTTTCTGGAGGATGTGGAAGTAATAAAGGTTTTGACAGTATTCAACCCTGGGGTTGTGGTGTCTTAGCTTTAGTTCTCCCTCTCCTCTGTCCCCATGACCACTCATCCTTGTGGTCTGGAGCACATCTGCTCCTTTTCAGAGTACAGCAGCCACTCTTTCCTCTGGCCCTATGAACATTCACTGTAAGAGAAAAATGAGCACATTGGAAAGCTGTAACCTCTAGCAGCTGACTGTGAAAAACAAGGTGGAGATAATGAACAGCAGTGCTACTCAGAATTAGGAATGAGTCTTGCTTTGGTTTGTAGCATATAGTAAGAAGGTATATTGACTTGGATTTGGGGGTTTTTAATTTTCATTGGGAAGATGGCAGGGCATGGTAAAACAAGATATAATTTACAGACCTTTCTCAGTTTCTCATACGGGTATATTTATTATAGGAAACATATACATTGTTAATTTCTGATATGTTACTAAGAATTATTATTGAAATTGCTTATGCAGAGTATTTAAAAACAGATCCAAACATGATTCTGTCAGTTTTGCTAATGGGTCTGATTCTCCAGCAGTGTTTGTCAGAGAATGCAGGCAGTTGCATTCACACAGGTTGTTTCCTGTTGGTTGTGGCCTTCCCCAGTTTCTGATGCTGTCCCTCTGTCAAACCATGAAGAAAGCCCTAAGGAAAATCTCTGTGTACAGAGCCAAAGGCCTTGGTCATCTTTACCAAAAGTTACTTTTTTTTTTGTTTTTCCTTGATGCTACTTGCTAGTTGTCATTGCTAAGGTCCTCCAGACTGTTACTTAATTTCTGAGCCCCAGTCATCCAGTTGTGCTTGAATCAAAACCTAAAGCTGGTCATTGCATATTGTTTGAGCAGAAAATCACATTATTCTGGTCTATATCCTTTTTTAACTTTCTTTTCCATAGCACCTCTTCTATTCCGTAGCACTCTGAACATACTTAACAACATTTCATCAACCATTAAATATCCCTAATTGGAAAGCCTAAAAAGAAATATTGCATTGTTCTGTGTAAGTGAGACTCTGGTCTTGAGAACAGATGATTTTCTGTAGACTTCCTCAGCTATGTGGCATTTGCATATTGGTATAGAGAGGTTGGACTTAGTGCAGTTATTTTTACATTCTAGAGAAGATTTACTACTTGTGGCAGCACTTGAGAGTGTGAAGTATTTGCCTGCTTTATTTTAGAAATTTAATCGTGCTGAAGTGGAAGGAAATCAATTTAAAAGTGTGGGTTGAAAATGAGGAATGTTCATCCAATATTTGTGTGATAAGTAGGGAATAATTCAATTCAGCACAATCATACTTGAAATATAAACCCATTTAAAACCTATTATTGTAATTGCATTAACTATTACAACAGAACTAGCCAGATTGATTCTGAAAAGTATATATTGTAGTTACTAATTTCTATTGGAAGAAAATTTGTTGACCACTTCTACTTCAAACTTTGTATTAAATTTAAATATCTAAAGTTTTAATTCTTTGTTATGCTTTGGATTTAGTTTCTAGACTGTTTTTTTTTCTGTACTGAAGAATCAGGTACAGGAATCATCCTGTCCTAATCATCTAGGATGACACCAGAACTCAGTTTTATTATTGGGATTAAGTGTTAGAAGATACAACATTATTTTACTCACTATTCTTTAGAAGGTAGCCTAATGTTATATCTCCTTCAGACACAACACGTAGCAGTGACCAGTGGCTTTTTTTTAAAAGAATGGGGGGAGTATTGGAATTTTCTCATGTTAATAACCTATCCTGAGTAAGTTTCCTGTTCCAGGAGCCATAGAGGTGCATGTTAAATGTACAGCATCTACTACTTCATTTCACTGTCACATTGTTTATTTTCTTGTTGATGGCTCTGGGATTATCAAGGTCGAAGGCAGCTAAATAAACTTCTGTCTGATTTAATCCCATCAGTGGAATTTAGTGGATGTTTGATGGTTGTTCATAGTTGGAGTTGCCAAGGCAGATGTGTGAAAGGCTCAGGCTTGCATTGAGTTATGTCATTCAGGATCCATACAGATATCTAGAAAGAACAGCTCCTGCAGTGCAGAGCTTGAAATATAAACCCTTTTGTCTGGGAGTATTTAGGATTTGCCATGACTATCAGGTTACCTATCTTCATGTTAAGGTAGATTTCCACTGAAAAGAACAATATATTTATGTAAATAAAAGGAAAAAAATGGAAACAGGACTAGGATCATATTACCAACCTGCCGCTGTCCCAGTACAAAATAACAAATAAACTGAGATAGAAATAGCAGATGGCTTTTAAATGTTTTCTCAATTAGTTCAAAATAATTTCATGTGTTTCATCAATCCTCTATTCACTACTGAAGCCTATGAATAAGCTATCTACTTTCAATTTTATTTTTCCTTGTTCTCTTTGATCCATGCAGATTTGTCTGTGGATGTGGTGTGTGCACATCTACAGGAAAAACTGTAACAGCAAGAGCAGATTTTCTGTAGCTCTGGTAATCAATATCTGCAGTGCCTGTCTGTGAAGAGCAGGCTCATCCCTCTGTTCCTTGCTGTGCTGATGGCCACTTGCACAGTGTAGCTAAACACACTTGTGGTTCCATAGAATGAAGGATATTTACATTTTTATTGCACAGGCTGCACACCATTCATAGCTTTGACCTTGGGTCACTTCTGTTGAGACTGAAACTTCATGGCCAGTGAATATTTGTATGTATATGGATTTCCTCAAGACTCACGTTAATACTCACCCGGATTCTCTGGGCTTGGGCATTTTCCATAATTTCCCATCACCTCCTCTACAAACATGGAGCTTTCCTTGAATTTGACCTGTCTGTTGTGCTCTTTACCCATGCTCATGTTTGCAGTTACAGAGCAAACCTGTGTGGAATGGAAAATGGGCCAAGTTCCTTTATCAAGGTGCTCTTGACTCAACAGTGATGTATTAATTTTTTGTAACTCTTTATTTTCATTAAATAGTGTTCTCAGCTGCTGGCATGGCATGCAAATGTTTTATTTCAAACTGTTCACTTGGCCACCCAGGAGAGAGCTCTTTGAATTCTGGCACTATCAGCATGTTGTAGAATGGGAAGATGTTAATATTTTCTTTATATCTTATACATCTTATAACAATACTACATAGATATATTATATGAAGAGTATAAACATTAGGTATAATAAGAATATTCCTAAGGCAATGGTTAAGTCATGAGGAAAGCAACCAGCATCTGTGGGTTGAAGTTGTCCAGGGGCTGTTCCCTGTGTTTTCACACTTTCTAGTTTAACTTTTAGAGGAGAAAATGTATATCCTTGCTAATTTTCTCCTACAATCCTTTGTGCATCTCCTGTTTGTTGCAGTGCAAGAAAGTTCAGAAAAGACTGCAGTAAAGTCATTAAACCTATTTGAACAGAAATTTGTGTGTTCCATCCAGTGCCTAGAGCATTCACCAGTAATTGAAAACCATAGGAACTGCTTGTATGGGTAGAGTGGTGTGTTTAGAATTCACTGTTCAGCTGTGGCAGCTACAGATTTTTGGAGAAGAGTTTGAGCCGCCAAAGCCTGGCAATGTCAAGGCTTCTTTTCACCTTTTCCTCAGAAAGCCCATGATAAAGCTTGAGTCCATCATGCCTTACTAAATTTTATTCTATTTCTTATTCTGTTTTGCCAAGGTTTACTAATGCTACTCCACCCTTGTTGTTAAGTGCAGGTGCAGCTGCCAGTGGCCATCTGTGAGTGTCACTGAAGGCTAAATGAGCAATTGCTGATGTTGTAGATAATTCTTTAAGGAAAAAAAAAAAAGGCAAGTAGGAGACTGCTTTCCTCAAGAATAATATTTCCTATTTTATCACAGACTTTGGTTATTGTATGTTGGTATTATGGGACCTCATAATACCAACATACAATAACCAAAGTATTGCAGTGCACAGAGAGTTCTGCCTCTGAATGGCTTAAAGCTGTTGTCAGGTGCCTCTGTCCTGGCAGCATTTGGAGCTGAAATGTGGACAGTTTTTTTTTACTGAGACATAGTCCATAGGAAAAGCAACGTGAGAAAGCAACAGCTGCCTAATTCAAAGACATGGTTTCTTTGAGCAAGAAATTGTTTTGTAAATTATGTGATAACAAGAAGTAAAAAAGAAGCCACAAACATCTTGAGAATAGGTGTGACTGACTTTTATAGCTGACCAATAGTGAGCTTTAGTTTTGCAATATGCAAGAGCCTTATTACTGTGATTATAAAAGTAATTCTGTTAATCAATAAAGCTGAGATTTGTCTGCATTAGAGGATGAGCAAGTCTCCTGTCCACGTCGTCACTGAAGTTGTTGATCCCCAGCCAGTTTTCCAGGACAGCAGGCAGGAAAACAGGGCACGTTGGTACAGATTTGTTACAACTTCTTCTTTCCCCCTTCCCCCCCATACATCAATTTTCTGCAAGTAGCATTTTTCCAGGGGAAAATCTATTTCAGTGGTAAATTGCTGATCTGCTCTGAGCACCATGGGCAGGAGAGGTCACTCTGTCACTTTGGCAGTGCCATTACCCGGCCATTGCTGTGGCCCTCTGAGTTAGCAGCATTCATTTATGGGAATTCAATTAATGAGGGAACGAGGGCACCCTAATGGCTGTAATGCCTCAAGGAGGGAACGAGGCAGCAGATCCCAGTGCCAGGGACACAGATTGTGCATCTGCTCAGAGCATGGAGTGTTTGGGCTGTGGATTCTCAGCCTGGCTGGGAATGCTTTGACTGAGTAAAAGCTGGGAGCTGCACAGTGAAGGACTGGTGTGCATGGAGCTGTCTCAGGGAGAACCTGATCCTCACTTAGAGGTTGTCATAAATTTCCTTGTAATAAGAACAGAATCTGTTCTTTTCTCCTACAGATAATTTGGCTTTTCAAAGTAAATAGGAGCACTGAGTGTAGTAAAATGGTTTCAGTCATGAGTAGTAGTAGTTAGAAATCAAAGAGAGCAGATCTGCTGTTTTAAGATGATACAGTTTTAATTGTGAGAGCTTTTTTTAACCAGGTCACATTTCTATTTAAATCCTGTTTTAAGCAATCTGCCACATTGGAAATCTTTAATATTTTAAATCATGTGTGATTTTCTCATTTGACAGTATTACCAGCTTAGTCTGGCAGCAGAGTTTATCAAAATCCTGTCTCTTCAGCACTGTGAATTTGTTCACATTCTAAAACTTCATTTTTTATTAAATTAAGAAATCAATAGCTAAAAGGATCAATGGATTCGGTAGCAGCTGGCTTAATCTCAGCAGAAATGGATTGCTGCCAAACTCCATGTTGCTGTTTAAATTGATTCAGCCAAACATCTTTTGCTCAAAAAGTCAATTGTGGTGAGAGAAACACATTTTGTTTCAAAATGGCATATAAAATTGGTAGTCTTTTGTGCATGTGTGTACATGGACACACACACTATTTTTATTTTTATTTATTTAAGAGACCCTAGGAAACTGAATTTTTTTGCTGAAGACACCCTCTTAGCACCTGCTTGCTTATAGGTCATTTTTTCCAAAGTTGGCACTGCTGTTTAGAAAAATGAAGGAGCATTTAAATTTTTTTCTGTTTGTGTGTTGGTTTTCTCCTCTACATCTGTAAGCATTTGATACTGCCCTCTATTTTCCCAGTCATTCAGCTTACACATACAGTACAGGTAATTTTTTTCTGTCTCTGAGTGCCAACTGAAAGATATCTAAGTACACAGTAGGCACTTTACAATCCTTATCACACACCATTAGACACTAATGTACTACAATAATGATCTTGATAATTGCTCTCTCACCTCACAGCACACCTGCAACTCACTTAATACCTTTTTGGATCTTTTTCTTTTGCATAAATGAAATCTCCTAACGATAATTCTGTAATGAACTTTCTATGGTGAACATATAAAGCACCATATGTAGAACTGTGATTTAAATGGGTGTGAAACATGAGAAACTCCAGGTGTTTCCCCACTGTGCAGGTATTTGGGGCATTGACTTGATTTCAAATCCAGTCTTGGAATCCCCTCCAAAAGGCTTCTGTATTTTGCTGGGCATTATAAGGCAAACTGGTAGCTTGACCCAACTCAGGTAACTCTAGAGAATAAAACTCAATTGTTGGGCTAACCCTGGAAACACAGCAGGCAGTTCCCTAGCACAAAGCTGGTTCCTGAGGGGTTGCCCAAAGGTTGTTGGGTTTCTCCCTGAATTTCTTTCCCTCTTCTTCTTCATACTCTAATTGTGGCAGGATGAAGCGAAACAAACTCAGTGCTTGGGCTGTGCTGGGGCTGGGCCCAAATGAGGGTGACACATCATGCATGCCCTTTATTTTTCCAGCTGCTGTGTATCAGCAGCTGCCACAGTTTTACTTGACAAGCACATCTTCCTTCTCAAATCCTCTTCTTTTGAGGATTTCTTTCAAGGGTGACATTTTGAACCTCACTTCAGAGCACCTGTGCTTGAAGATCCATCTCAGTGCACGCTGAGCAGCAGGGGCACAGAAAACCTCTGTCCCCTGTAGTGACAAGCCAGCAGGAGTCAGAGACTCAGTGAGAGGGCCAGGCTGATGGAGGGGATGCAGGCTTTTTATGGAAGCACCCTGAATCCCCCAGAAATCTTCCAGTCTGATGAAAGACTCCCTGTCCATGACAGTCCCAGGACCTCTTGTGATAGATCTGAGGTCTCAGGACTGCCACTGACAGCTCCGTTGCTTTGGGAATTCTGAGTCACTTCTTAGCATCTCCCTTCATGACAGTGGGCTGTGAAACAAAGGTTCTCTTCTCTTTTATGTTTCCCCTCTCCACCTTTGGGTTTTTTTGGGCAAGTTATCATGGTAGCACACCACCTGAGGCCAGGCTGGATCATGGCCGCTGCTACTTTAGGAAAGCCATGATTGAATTTATACCTGCACTGCCTGCCTGGCCAAGTACCAGGTGCCACTTTGCAGAACAGCTCTGCTCATATGGCTCTAGATGTTTTCAGTACATTTGGGGGAGTTGGCATCAAATGAAAGATCTTACTACAGTTATTTCTTAGTGGTATTGGGAATGCTTTCAGTCTTCAATTCCCTCTTAGTGTTTGACCCTAGAATACAGACCTTAAACTTCACCAGAATTGGGTGTGAGAGAGGCCCACAGTGTGGATGTAGAGAGGAACAACACACCTTGAGGTGCCTCCAGTGACTAATGGGCTGTACTCCCTCCACAATAAGCTCACCATGTTCTGGAGAGAGGCAGAGCATGGTGTGTTTCCTTCACCTCCTTGTTCAAATTGTCACTACCAGCACCGAGCAATTCTCTTCTGTCACCCTAATCCATCACAATATTTCAGTGGGATGGAGAATGGCAGGCAATAAAATGTCTCCTGGAATATAAATCAGCTCCTAATTTGTTTTTCTCTAAGCCATTATTTCTTGTGTGATGGTCTTCTCCCAGGTGTTTCAGGCCTGTCAATCAGTTGCTGCAGGCACTTGTTTTCCTTTCCCAGGTTGTGCTATCTCTGGACCGGGCAGTAGCAGAGTGAAGCACCCAGCAGCTGTAATGCCATGTTAAACCCAAACAGAATTCAAAGCTTGTCACAAACAGAATCTGAAACACAAACTGCATTAGCAGAAGGGCAAAGTGTTCTGCACCAGGACCTACTTCAGTTCCCTGGGTGTTGATGAAAGTCTGCTCTGAGCTCCCTGATCACTGGTGGAAAATTAGTTGCTGTGAGACACTGACTGATGGAATGGGAATGTCTGTGCTTTCCCTGTCACAGCAGAGTGTTTTGGGACAGTAACAAGAAATTCTGTGCTCCAGTGCTCACTGTATCTGTGTTACAGATATTTGCCTCATAGATATGCTTTCTGTGCTACTTCTGCTGGAAGTTACATTTAGTCTTTGCTCATATCCTGTAGGCCAACAGAACAAGCTCCCTGACTGATTGATTTCCAGGTAATCAGCTTGTCCAAGAGGGATTGATTAGTTCTGCTTCGTTTGTGAGCAGGTCTCAGATCCTTTCTTAACAACACAGAGCACTCAAAGAGCCACCAATGCTTCTGCACTGACTTCAGTCGTAGGGAATTCTGTGATACCAGAGGCTAGTTGATTATCAAATTGAGATGGACAGAACTGGACTGAAGTGCTTAAAAATATGAGTTATAACCCCCCAAAACCCACTAGGTTATGTAATAAAAATAAACTGAAAATACTGGCACAGAGTGAAGAAAACAAAATCTGTCTGGTTGCCAATTTACCATATTAAATTCCAGTTGGATGTTTTCTTAGCAGTGCCCAGTTAATAATCTGTGCAATGCTTACATGAAGTGTCTGGGTTGCTGTGTGCACTGACAACACCAAATCATCTCTCTTTCTGCTGTTTTCACTGCCCTTTGGTACAAGACTCCATCAGCTGCACCCTCCTTCTTGACCATGAATACCTGAGCCACAGAATGCACATTTTCAAAGTTCACAATAAATTAACAATCATTTACTAGATCAGTGAAAACAATGTAGTCAATGTTAGCAGGTTTCAAACTAGTTGCAGAATTAAGGGCTAGGGTTTCCTAAGGGTAAGGGTCAGTATTTTATTATATATTTATTATTGTTTATAGTTCTCATTTGACATATAGTGCATCACCATCTGAAAGGACCTCCTCTCAATTTGACAGCTGGGCATTTTAATGTACATATAAGTGTTTCTATAAGTGTCTCATACAAAGGAAATGCTGGCAGTTGCCAGATGTTCTTCTCCAGTTAGAAGTACTAAAAAATTCAATTTCTTTCTATCCTGGATAAAACCTACAGTCAGGCTCTGCATTTTTCCTGTTACATTTTTTTGCTTTTGAAGCCCAGGAGAAACCACCAGTCATTTGTTCAGGTCAGTTCTATTTCTGTGTGCTTTGCTTGAACTTAATGTGGTAGAGAAGTAGAGAAGAAAAGTAACTCCATGTCCCTTGAATTATTCTAGTGCACTGAGATGAGTGAAAGTAAGACAGAAGCCATGGCACATTGCATCTGATGAAATAATGTTCCATTTATTACAGCATTTTATATCCTGGCTGCTGCACTGCCAGCATTGACCCTGAGGGTACCTTTGCCAGCTTTGCCTTTCCACTAGGGAGTCCATCATTTCTAGAAACATCAGTTTGATCCCATGTTTCTGGTTAGTGCATACCAGGCTTGCCCAGTAGAATTGCAATTTGGCACTTTAGCTGAAATCCCTCCCTTCAGCTTGATAATATGTAATGAAGGATACATTGCATAAAATATAATACTTAATAAAACAAAACCCAGCACTAACTTATCAAAAATGAGTCCAAATAACAGTGAGGAAGCAACAGCCCACTGCTGTGAAACTGATCATTAGCTCTCCATCATTGCTTTGAATGTGTGGGCATCATATTTTTTATTTAAACAATGTGCCAACTGCAGGCTGTGCTAAAATGCATAACCATCAGCTGCAACAGCTTGTCTGGCTGCTTATGCATAAATTAATTCCAGCTGCTTTCTTACTCCACTGTGTATCAAACACCTCACCTTTGCTTCTGTATGTTTTAGAGAGAAGATGAGAGACAGATGATAGATACTGTTAGTAGTTGTTGAAATTTTTTTGTAGGCAAACAGACATCCCTGCCTTGGGGATTGTCTTGGGGATTTTAGAATCTTACCTTATCTGTGTGGAGATTAACACAAAAAAGTATCTCTTCATCTTTTTTATGGTTCCAGGCTGTTTTCAGAAATCTAGGCAAACTTGCATTTGTAGACTCAGGGAGCCATAAAGGGATTACTGCTGTTTGTGGTGTGAAGAGAGCTCCTTCTTTTTATCTGTTTTTGAAAAGTCAAGTTACTTCTTTAATTGTAGCACGTTGTTACTGCCTATGAGAGAGGATTATCCAGGGTGAATCCTCCTATTTGCCACATTGTACTGAACCCCACTCTTCATCTTCATGGCCCACATCAAAAAGAGCACTTGGGAATTGAGATGGGCTTGCTTCCCTCTTGTGGGGTGGGTTGTGCCTGCTGCTCGTGAGGACTCAGGGACAATCTGTGTCTTTCCCCAATGTCCTGGGTGTTGATGCTCCTGATGAGCATTAGCATCAAGGAGGGTTGTTGCAGCTGTAATGCAATATCAGCACACCCTAAACTCCAGTCACAACCACCACAGGACTTCTTTCCTCTCTTCTATCAGAGAATATCTTCTAACAACTCTTGCAGAAATATTTTCACTCTGAATTAAGAACAGAATTTGAAGTTCGCCCTGCTTTTGGCTTTGCCCAGATGAGTTTGTAGTGGTTCTGATTTCTGAGTTCTTGTGGGTTTCCCATGAAAACATTTCCATTTTCAACTCACCCCTTGGGAAAATACAGCTCCTGCTTCAGCCTGCTGGGGTGGGATGCTGAAAGCAGTACCAGAAACACAAGTGAGGAGGGAGTACAAGAAAAAGCAAAAATGTTGCTGAGGTGGCTTACTTACTGTGACCAGTATGAACTTTTGGTATTTACATTAATGTTTACAATTAATTTTTCCTAACCTTCTGCTCAGCCCTTCAGGGGAAAGGCTGACGTTGCACTCTGGAAGCTGATAATGCTGAGTTTGATTAGATTACAGGGAAAGAAGATTTTCCATCTTCCCACACCTCTTGCCAATTAAGATTAGGAGTCTCACAGTTGATTCAAATCTCATTATTCCACAAACACTGTTAAGACTGTATGTACTTCAGTTTTGCAGTAGAAAGCAGTCTATAAATGAGCAGTTGTAATACTAGGGACAAAATTTTAAAGATTTAATTGGGATAATGAAGGAGATACTAGAAGCACCATGAAGGCTAACACTTAATGTACCTCTGAACAGAGGCTGTTAACAATTTTATATTTCAGCAATATTATATCACAGTAACTCATGGATATCCCCTTTGCATGACTTTTTTTTTGTTCTTGTGCTTTTGATTGCTGTCTTAAGTCCTTCTGTTAAAAAAAGTATCTGAGGTCATTCATTTCTTCCAAATATTCTCAAAAGTGGCAGGGAATGTACCTGACAGGCCTCTTTGTGGGATATTTGTGTGCCTTGAATGCATAGCCACTCATGTGAACATAGAGAGACTGATTAGGATCCATTCTGCAAGTACAGAATTTATAATATATGATGGAGGAAAGGGGGACAAGGATGGAGAGAAGGTGTAATTAATTCCTAATTAATAGAAATATTATAGGTGTGTAGCCTGAGCTGATATCAAGAATAATACCAGAGTTGATTTATTTGTTTTCCCAGACCAAGGGTACCTGATAATGAAATTACCTGTAGCTCCAGTCCTGTGCCTTTCTTAATTGGACTGCCAGTCAGGCCTCTCTTTATCAGCTGTGATAGATGCAAATTAACAACTGAGATGAGATGTATTAATTTCATATTGATTTCCATTTTCGACCTAAGCTTCTGCTTCCCTTGAACCCTGAAACATTTATCATTGCAATAATTACAAATAAAAAATATTGTTATTTCCTGTCCTGAAGTAATAGAAGATAATCTTTCTGTTTTAAGCAGTGTTACATTTCACAACAGAAGTTCTTGCACCACATAAATGCCATTAAGCATAATCTAAAGGAAAATTCTCCATTTCAGTTTTTTTGGTGTCTCTGAGTTATCAAATTCATCTTCCTGTCACATTTACCTGGGAGACTGATCCCCACCTTGCTGCAGCCTCCTCTCATGGACTGTAGAGTGAAAAGGTCTCCCCTGAGCCTCCTTTTCTCCAGGCTGAACTCCCCCAGTTCACTTCTCATGTGATATTTCTCCAGAAATATTTTTTTATTACCAAATAAAATTAATGTAGTTTTGTGTATATATTTCTATATCATGTATCTAGTTCAATTAATGTAGTTTTGTGTATATATTTCTATATCATGTATTTAGTTTAATTATTTTACTTTTGTGTATATATTTCTATATCATGTATCTAGTTTTCAAAAACTAAACATCTGTGGCTGTGTAGCTTTTTATTGTTTGGAAATATTCATGCCAAGTGTAGTTACATTATAGCAGCTGAGTTTAACAGAGTGGCTGTTTGTCTCACTTGAGTTTTCTATTAAAAAATTAGCCTATAAAATAAGAAAAGTGCCAAATGCACAGTCCATTGTTACTCTTTAGAGGAACACAGATTCCTGAATTTTACAGTTCCAGATACTGAAGGAAGGCCCCAGTGTCTCATTTACTGTCAGAATTGTGGCTCCTGACCTTTGTCTCGCAGTCATTTTGCTCACAGTACGAGAAATGTGAATGTAAAGAAGGAAAAAGGTGAAAATTGACCACACACAAGCAATGGGGCACCCCCAGGTGTGAAATAAATGTGATGTGAGCTGCTGGAAGGCTTGGGCACAACCAGAGCCCGTGGAGCAGTGAGGGAGCTGAGCTCTCTCTGTCCCTGTCATGTGTCCCCACCTCAGCTAGGACAGAGATATTTATCAAATCAAAATGTGAGCTCTCTGTCCTGGGCACTTCTGCACAAGTATTTAAAGCTGAAATGGAGTTAAACTGTACCAGAATTAAGGTCACAATCTGATGAGGAATGGCAAAGCAGCCTCAGTAGTTGTCATTTCTGTGGACTGTGTAATCCTGATTCTGAATTTTATTTTTCTTTTGATTGGGAGATTATTCCAGGCATGTCTAATCATCGGTCAATATCTAAAATTATATATAAAAATTTTTGCCAGTTTTTTTTAGTTCTGTGATTGCCCTGAAATGTTACCAAAACCACATGTGCCTATTTAAAACTCTAAACATTTTTCTTTCAGAATGAAAACTGTCATGTGAATTTGCATACTTAAAAATAGCAGGATACTATATTCACACAGTCCTACTAAGGTGATGCTAATAACTTCTAAAAAAATAACTTTTTAGCTGAACAGTCTGAATTTAAGAGATCAGTTTCATACCAAATCTCTGATTGTATGTTCACAACTGTGAAGAAAAGTGGGGAAAAAAGAATAAAGTGAAAACAGTTGCAGGATGACCTTATGGTGCCGTTTTGGGGTGTTTGGATCCTCATTTAAAGAGCTGCAGCCCCCCTGGCCTGTGGCATGTGAGGGCCTGGCACCTGTAGTCAGGATAATTAACTGCTAGAAAATCTTGAATTAATCCCACTGGCCTCTCTAAGCTTAAGGCTTTGGTTGGGATTTTTCAGGATGGGGATAATGGGTTTTTTTTCATTTGGAAAATACTTAAAAAGTGTAGTGTGCATCCAGTATAGTTGAAAACTAGAAATAAGGCTCTCTGTACTTCTTCAGCACTTTTGGGAAAGAGTCAGCTTTTATGCAGATTTAATACGTTTTTATAGTAATATTTACCTGTGTTCTTAAGCTCAGATTTCTCTATCAATACTAGAAGTCTTTTTGGAGGGAACATTTTTCATATCAAATGAGAATTCATATTAAAGTCATGGTTCATCTCTGGGAGATCCCTGTGAAATATCAGCGTGTTCAGTGGAAATACTTAACTCTGATTCTTGTCATCAATCATGTGAAATACTCTAGACACAGGATTGAAGATTTATCCCACATAACTACTTCAGGGAAACACAAATTAGAAACCTGCTCAGCTAAAGGGCACCTTCCTGGTTTTTGCTTTATTTTCATGGGGTTGGAATTGCATCATAAAGGGATTTATTCCTTTCCTAGAAAGCCAGTAGATGAATATTTGAGATATTAGTGAGAGCTTTCCCTTGGGTTACCAAGGTATTGCCTATACATTAAAATTCACATTAACTGGAATGTGATGATGGGTTGGGAGAAGTTGGCAATGTTTGCTTATGAAAAACAAAAAAGGCACCAAAAACCCCCAAAACAAAACAAAACAAAAAAACAAAACAAACAAAAGAACCCAAAAAACCCAATCTGCAAAAAAACCCCAGGAATGTGTGTGTCATCTGTACCTGTGTAAATACAATTAAATAGTTGCTGTAATTTGGGGCTAAGTACTGCAAGTGATTCTACGTGGATGTGATGAAAAGGAAAACTTGAATGAACTAATTACAGAATTTTATGTGTTGGTTCCATGGCAAAATAGGTATTTGAATACTGATTTAGTTGCTGACATAAATCACAGAATTTTTATTCACAAGTCCCACATTGTGTTACTCTTATGTCTTAAAACAATGATAGAATAGAATGAGATTACAGAAAACTGAGTACAGTAATGTAGAAGACAAAAAGATAGCTTGAAAATAATTTTTAATAATCAAGATTATTTGCCTGTGAGCTTGTGGGTATTCAGAGATAATACAAAAGAAAATTGTATTTGCTTCCCACAGAGGCATGAGTACTTTATTGTCAATGGTAAGTCAGAACTGAAATAGTCTGGGAGTCACTAATCATGTTTGGTGTCTTTAAAACTCAAGCTTGTGAGCGTTTCTGCAAACACATCCAAAAGGACTCTATTTCAAAGGCCAAATGCCTGATTTTATTAGAACATTTCAGCATTTTTTGCATAAGAATTACCCAACTTTACAATTACCTGTCTGGATGGGGGCATATAAATATTCACCATGATTACAGTAATTTTTTCTGTGTACCCAAACTCCTGACTTGTACATGCAAATAAAGCAGGGCCCTAAATAAACCATACATTCAAAATCTATACCTGATTGTGCAATCTTGGTAACCATAATTAAAAATGCAAGCGTGATTTTAAGCCCCTCCTATTAAATATTGGATTATTTTTTAAAGTGGGTTAGATTGTTTTCTCATTGCTATTGCATCTTGCTAATTACGTTAATAATTGCACAGAGTAGAAAAATTGCATTACATTAGCTGATCTATCATCAAAATAATTGCTGTAGTGAAAGCAGTGAACCCAAAAAAATTTAGTTTTAGATCTTAAACCATTAAAAACTGCAATGTTATAATAAGGCCATAACCAGAAACTATAACCTTTTAAATAGAGACTGCACTGGTGTTCAGATTTTTATTGTTAATCACTGCCTGGAAGGATATTCCATTCCTTCAAGGGCTGCCTTCTCTAGAAAGCTTATCCAGTAGTAAGTCATGGCAGGGGCAGCTTTTGTAGGGTTTCAGTGCACACCTTGAGTGGTTTTGGAGGCATGGAGCCAAGTGACATTAATTATTTAAGAACAGCTCTGGTAAATTACTCTTTTCACACAGAAAATCAATCTGACATAAAGCCAGCCAACAAAACACCATTGCAGCAACACTCAGGCTGGAAGTTTTGGTCTTTGTGCAAAAGTGGAAACATCCTCAGAAAAAAAAAAAAATGGTTACCAAAATATTCCCACGTGCAAAGCAAATTGAGTAATGGTTATCATAGGACTTAATTAACCCAGGCTACAGATTAATTTGTTATGGAGAGAGAAAAGTGCATCTGCAGATTCCAAGGGGCTGTTACTGCACAGGAAAAAGAGAAATCCATGACTAACTGCTTATCATATGTGCAGAGCTGAAATCAGTTTCACATACAAAGGGGAAGAAGGAGGAAAGATGGGGAGAGGGAGGACAGAAACTACAGTTTATGGGATATATAATAATATGAGTTATTCTCCCTTTATGTCCCAATTAAAGGGACACAGAGGGAGAATAACACATCTATGATAGCATTTGATATAATATATAAGGATATGATATGATTGACACACTGCTCTCCATAGATGAGCAATTTTTGTCCATGTATCTGGTATGAAGGCACTGTAAATCTTTTAATAGTGGGAGGGATTTTTCTAGCATTTGGTGATTGTGTTCAGACCAGGAGATGATGATTCTGTGACTGTTCTCACCAACAGATACAAGAGATAGATAATGTGCAAAGGAATAGCCACAACATGCATCTGATCTGTTCAGAGCATTTTTTCCTCTTGCAGAAAGGAGAGTTTGGTGTGGTCCATTGCTTGTTTGCAGTGTCTGCTGATAGGTTAGTCCTCAGCTGTACACAGGAGCATGAAAGGTTCTATGAAAAGAGAAGTTGGACACTAATTCCTCTTGAAATAATACAGAGAAATTCCTACAAACACAGGTTCCTTCTCTAGTTACAATAAATAATATTTCTTGTTGCTGCATTCACTACAGTGTTGAGAAACTTACCACACTCCTGCCTTATCCCTTCCCCCCAAAAGTCCTTCCAGCTGATCTCACCAATAGAACAATGATTAAAAAGTAAAAAAGAACAATGAAATAAAGCATTAGTGATATTTTACTTTAAAATAGAGAGTTTTCAGAGCTACTGTGGGCAGATTTGAGGACTCAGTGAGTAAGTTCTGCATTGCCCTGAAGTGTTCTCAGGGTTACATTTCTCCTTTTCTGTTTAAAGGTGATTTCTGGAGATGCTGGAGATGGCTGCTTGCAGCTGTAATGATCTTTCCCTTCCATTCTTTTCCTGCAGACCTTCCTGATCCCAGGAGTATGCACTGATATATTGCAGGAAATTAATGCCCTTCTTTTTCTCTGCTGTGATAATCCTTGATTACCATTTCTATTATGAACCCTAATTAGCCTGACAGATTCCTTTCATTTACTATCTTCCTAAAACACAGTGATGCTCTTTTAAAAATTATGCAGTGTAGAAAACAGTATTTTTGCTGTCTCCTTTAAGGGTTTATTAAATCTTCTTAATTGTGCAATTAGTTTTTCTATGGCATCTATCCATAAAATATCAACAGAGATAAAGACTAATTTGGGTGTGGAACAGTGCATTTGAGTATTTGTAGTTCCCATCTCAACCAATTTCTTGGACTGCAGAGTCAGCAGCACAAATCAGTGCAGGTGCATCCTGTTGGTTTTTCTCTCCTTCCATCACTGATAAAGCCCCTCAGTCTTGCAGCCATTTTTGTCACTTGCACTGCTGTGAGACTTTAGGAAGGAAATAAAACCACACAAAATTGCTGTAAGTTGCAATATAGCAACTTTTTCTTAAGAAAAATCTCTTTTGACTCATGAGTACAGTTTATAAATCATTTTTAAGGAGTATTTTGAAAAGGGTGCAGCCCATCATTGCAATTATGCAGCCTGTGTTAGGAGCAGGGGTTTTTTATGGGTATTGTCTTTATTGGATTTCAGTGCTTGATATTTCAATGAAATGAACCTCTTTTCAGCTGCCTATTTTGCTAATTTTGTATTGATTTATTACATTGGAACACTAATTTGTTAATTCTGTATTCAGTGGAGCACCCTTACATGCCATCTACTTGCTGTAGTAGTAAATTTTATTTACTTTATTAGTGTGGAAAAAAAATATTTCACCTGGATCTAAGAATTAAGTGGAAAAGAGTTTTATCAGGATTGAAAGCATTTTCCATCTTTTTCTTTGAGTAGTACTTATGCATTTAGAATCATATTCTTAAATTCTCTTCTAGTGTTTAGGATGCTTGTTTTTGTTTTGTTTAGGGGTTTGTTTGTTTTTGTAGTACAGAAATGAGTCTGTGCAGAAGAGGATTTACCTGGGTTGTGTAGAGCAGCCCCAGCTCTTTGATGAGCTGTTGGATTGCACCTAGTATGACAGGCAGTGATAAAATTCATATAATTAATAACTTGTCTGTATGTATTTTTTGGATAAACCTCAGATTCTTTTAAACCATGCTATGTGACCTGAATAATTGTTCAAGTTATTGTATTGAAACTAGTGATTTATACAGAGCAAAACCACACTGATGTGAACTGAAAATACTGTTTGATAGGTGGCAGTTATCTCCTTTGTCATTTCTTCTAATAATTTTCATTAAAAAACTCCGCAGAATATTGAAATGTGGGAATGACAGAAGAGTCACTAGGGGGAAAAAGAGCACAAAGAGGAAGAACATTTAATTTCATTTACCTATTGTCATTATGGAGTCATATTTGAAGAAGCAGCCTTAGACCTGCCTCTTTTTGTCTCCTCTGCCTTGCTCCTCTCTGAAGTCAAGGGTTGGAGTAATGCTGCTATCAGTTCTCCAAATCTGAGAATAGAGATATTAGAGAGCAGAGATATTGGCAAGAGAAGAGATTGACTGCAGCATATGGACACACATGCATTGAATTGCAGACCATAGCACCCAGAAATATTAATTATCACATTTATTGGAAACAAAAAAAAGGGAAATCAGCCAATTGTCCCCCAAAGTTTTTTCATTCTGTTGTTAAGTTTTCTAGGGGTGTCTCCTGTCCCATTCTCACTCTTTGTAGGAACTAAATCACACTAGAGCTTTTCTTTCTCGATGCCATGATGTCTTTTATTTTTGTAATTTGTACTAACCAGCGTGTTTGGTAATTTATAATCTGTGACAGCTGGCCTTCTTCTGCTGGATTCTTCCTCAGGTCTCTAGCAACTCATTCTGCACAGTCCCACTGTCAGTGTGAGCATGACCCAAAGTGAATCCCCCTCACAGTCCATTCATGACCTGAGTAAAACAAGAATCATGTCAGAAAGATGAGATGATTTAAACAGATAGTGCTCACAATCAAAGGTTGTCCTCATAGCTGTATTGTCCTAATTCTGTAATATCCTAATCTTAATTTTGTGATTGCATTCTGCCTTTTCTAATATAGAGCATCAAACTTTATTTTTTCATGTTTTTTTCTATCTTCGCTAGACACTTCTAGTAAAATATAAATTGGTTAAAGTATTATCATAGTCCTTTCTGCACAGTGATAGAAAGGAACAGGCCTTATTGGATTGCCCTTTTTTTAAAGTGAACAGATAGAAGAGGGGTAAGAGGACTTTAAAATTGAGATCATTCAGAATATAACAAATATGAAAGATACCAGTCTCACAGGGCATTAGTGGGATCCAGTAAAGCAAGGTTAAAAAAAAATGTATGAGGTGAAAATGCATAATAAAGTGTGTGATTCAGAAAGATTAAAACACCTCTTCCACAGCTCCTGATGGTTGCCATTATTGTAAATGACAACAGAGTCGTCTTTGATTTAATTTGATTGATGAGTTCTCAGCAAGCTATAAAAAATCCATTTTCATGACAAATACCTTCCCACCCACCAACCAACAGTGTCAGACATGCCTAAAAGTTGTTCCTAAGTTTCCTTTGCACTCATCTCCAACACTGTCATGGTCAATTTGGATGTTATGAAACTGAAACCTCTGCAAAGTGGAATCTTGGACAATGATGTGCTCCCAAAGAGCAGTGAAATTGCTGCTTTTGGTTTTTTTTAAGGAATAAGATTTTATGACCAGTCAGATGACCACTGCATTTTCATTTGCTGGGTTTTGTGTCTATATATTATACACCCCTGAGGCTGGGGAAGAACTTAATGGCTGTAAGAGCCTGGAGCAGTGAAGACTCTTGCACAAACCCTGGCTGTGTTTTGGAGTGATGGAGCCATGGTCTTGTTCACTGGACTGGGCAATTCAAAAAACCCTCAGATGGCCATGCTGTAAACAAACAAAACCAAATCCCATCTATTCAGCATTAAATAAGGAAAATTAAATCAGTCACAAAACTTCTGTAATTTCCAAAACTCGCGGTCAAATCCTGGTGAAGCTGCAGCAAAACACATTTATGGATGTGTTATCTTTTATTAAGCCAATTAAATTATCAGTGTTTCTCTGCCTAGTGGCTCATATTTCATTGGAGAAACCTGTCGTGTCTTGGAATTGTTCATTCAGATACCCTGCTAATTACTGAACCATTAAGACAATATGCTATCTTTCCCCAGGCTTTACAAAAGTCAAATTTCGTACAGTTCCTATAATCAGTAACTCCAAGTGTCACTTCTGGTAGAAAACATTAGGGGGAAGAAGATGTCACCCAGTGATTTGGAAGGTAGAAAAAATATTGTGTGGTGACACAGATAAAAACAAATAAAACAAATCCTTTTTTTTTTTTTAGTAGTCATCTAGAAATCATTTGCAGATTTTCTGTGGAAAATTGTAAATTTAGCAATTATTTTGGTTAACTTGCCACTGAAACACAAGAATTGTTAGCAGAGCCTAAGGTTAGATATGTACAGCAGCTGAAGTGCTCTATTTCAGACTGAGGCTGCATATTCCCTGACTCTGACACAGTAACAGTTTATTTTCTTCCACCATGAATGCTGGTAGTCAGCTCTGAGTTATCCAGAGGGATGAGTTTTCCCAAGCTTGTGATCATTTTGGGCCTTTCAGCTTGTGTTATTTTACCTTGTTTATGAAGGGCTGGTTTTTATTTGGAAATATCAATATTCATGGTTGTGAGATTCTGCATTTGGGTGAGGAGTGGGTTGTTAATACCTTTGTAAACCTTTCAGTTGAAAGCTTCCCTGGTAACCCTGTAGCTTCTCTGCCACAGAATTTGCTGCATACTTGACTTAAGGGATAGATGTACTTGAGTTGACTTCAGAAGAAGTAAAATGATCCCCCTTAATCCATTTATTTTTCCCCTCCACCTTTTCCATGAGTATGTATGTGCTTTCTTTTAAAAGACTTACCATGTCAAAAACATAATTGCTTTAAATACAATAGAGGCTAGCATTTCAGAATAAAACATTTGGTTTTTATTTTAATTAGAAAAAAAATCTTCTCCTTGAGTTTTATTTTGAAATCGTGAAGTTCTTTAATTTTATACAAAATATTGCTCTTGAAAGAGAAATCTGTGTTTCTTTTGATCCAAAGTAATTTCTTGTTTGGGGGACAGAAGAGAAGGAGGAATGATTTCAGAGCTGACAGACATGAATTTCAGAAGTAATAAGGATTTTAAAGAGGACTCATTTTGCTTTGAATGAAACTGTAATCTTGAATTGTCAGCTCTTGAGTCACAAATGTACCATATGAAATAAAGCAAGAATTTAATATTTACCAGGGCAGGATGTGAGCATGAGAAGGGAGCAGGGAAGCACAGCACCTTCCCCCAGTTTTGCCTGACCTCCTCTCTTCCTGCAGCACAGCTGAGAGGAGTCAGTGCCTGTGTGTGCAGTGCTGCCTCCTCCTTCCCTGCACCAAACCTGCTGCCTTTCCCATCTGGGAAATTGCCACTCCCTGTAATCACCATTGCATCAGACCAGCAGCCTGCTTCCAAGGGGAAAATCCCTGCTGCTCCCACCCCTTTTATCTCTGACACCAGAAATCCTTTTTTTCCCCCAGTCAGTGACAGCAGGGCAGGAGACCTCTCTAATGTCTATTCAGCAAAGTCAGAGCAGCACTCTGGGAGGAGAACTGCTGAAATTGCTGGGTCAAAATTAAGCTCTTGAAATTGCATTTGAAAAATTGGCTCTTGGGTTCTGAGAGGCAATCAAGTGTTATCTTTTTCAGTGTCATCTTACTCCTTTTCATTCAGCTACTACTGAAACTGCTTTTATATCAAGAAAGGCCTTCAGAATCAGAAGAAAAACTGATCCTGTATATGTTATCTATGAGTTGATACTTTTTAACAACTCAATTAGTATGAACTGGCACTGAATCCATTAAATGCATACTTTGAGATACTTTTTAGAAACACCTAATTTTAAATCTTTTTGTATCTTATTACAAGTAAAGGAGGTACTGCCTATTTCCTCCAGCAGTATAAAGAAAATAGTCTTGAATATGTCAAAGTGAGAAAAAGCCACATGGAACCTCACAATTATATTTATAGGGCTGGTTTCCATTGTACTGCTGGAGGAGTTAAGAGGAAAAGGAGCCTGTGAAATCTGCACATGTCTGAGTTGCTCTTTAATTTTTAATGTTTTCATATGGGGAAGCCAGAAGACAGAAACTGCAATACATGCTTGGCATGTGCAAATGTGGTAGCTGGCAGGAAAAGAAAGAAATCTCTGTTTCAATGTGTGTGATGAAGTCTGAGGATAATTTAAAAATAATATCACAGAATGCAGGCCTGAGAGATCTGGGATAAGATTTTTTTTAAGGGCTTGTTTCTGCTTTTAAAGGCCACCAAAAAAAGGCTTGTGAGCTTAGGAACAGCAGGGACTCCAGCTCCCAGTACCTGGGGAAGGGATGAGCTCTGAGCACCCCAACATTGCCTGTCCCAGGGCTGGCTGCTCTCCAGGCTGGTTCCCAACCCAGTCAGGAGGGCTGTGCCTGTTTGTGCTGGATGCTGTCAGCATCTCCTTCCTTCACCTCTTCCTTCATCCCTTCCTCATCCTCCAGCCTCTGATGCCAGCAGGGGCCAGCTGATGGGGCCCTGCTCTCAGAGGTTTTTGGGGCGCTGTAGGCAAGTCAGACCAGCCATAAATATTTGGGGATGTCATCCCTGTCTCATCAAGGAGTTGTGGGGGTGAATATTTTAGGTGTTGCAAGTTGTCCATTACTTCAGTAAGGAAGCCATATTAACAGCTGTGACAGATATAGAAGTTATCTCCCTCTGTTTGGTTAATACATGTAGATAAAACATAAATAAAGTGATAGTAGTGAAGTCGTTTTGAGGCAATTTCAAGCTAAGGACTAAAGGACTAAGGACTGATTAAAAATTGAGAATTTATCTTTCTTAACAATTCCCTATTATATACAGAACAGATTCTTTTTATTCTTTTAAGTCCATATACCAAAATTTAAAAAAAAAAAGTCAAGAATTGTATGATCAAAGCATCTATATCTAGATTGGAAAGGAAAGAAGCAGCATTATTACTGCTTGGAACAGATTTTATTTATGACCAAAATGTTCTTTTATTAATGAAACTTATCTTCTCACTTTGCAGCTTGCAGGCCTGGGTTCTATAAAGCATTTGCTGGAAATGTGAAGTGCTCCAAGTGCCCTCCACACAGTTTGACTCACACAGAAGCAACTTCTGTCTGTCAGTGTGAGAAAGGTTATTTCAGAGCTGAGAAGGACCCACCAACCATGGCATGTACCAGTAAGTCTGATCATTATCAGTGTTGGCAATTCTGTTGCCTCATTTTTTTGGTTTTGAATTAAAAAAAACCCTGTGAGTTTGTTAAGAATTCCATTCCTGTTAATCAAAAGATACTTTTAAATCAAAATTCAAACAGCATATTTCTGCTTAGCATCTAGATAACTGTAAACATACCCAGGTTTCTTACTTTGGTGACTTTTGAACTTGTAATTCTGAGATGTAATAGGAGGAGGTGTAATTGTTGTAATAGAGATAAAATTATGGTGTTTTCACTACCAGTAATGTACATTTTATACACTAGAAAATTTGCTGGTCCAAAAACTTTTACAAAGCTGGAGTCATGCAAAGAAAGAAATTGATATAACATACTCTGCTCTTTCCTCAGATTTAAATGAAAAGTATAAGACAAATATCCCCACACAATCAAATAAAAACTAATTGCTCTAAAAAAGACAAGAAACTAGTTTTTAGAAAGGAAAAAAAAATTATCAAATTGCTGTTACATCACACCACAACATCAGATCAGGATGAGATATAATTTAAAGCTCTTGCACCATCACATTCTTTTAACAGAGAGTTATTCCCTCTTACGCAACTGTCATAATGAAAATTCATTAGGGTTTATTTGATGAATTTTAGAATACATATTTTGTGATTTTTGACTAACTTATATTTGTCCCTAATACAAGCCTGATGTCCACCATTCTGGGGGCAGAAATTCTGAGATTTTTATTACTTTGATCAATGGGTTGATGTCTAGAAGTACATAGCATAAGTTTTCTTACCATTTAAAAAAATATTTCTTATAGATTTCCATTCATGGTTCATTATTCACTGGAATTAATTTATTGATTTTAAAGCAACTATATCTGTTTAATCTCAAAACTGGAACAAACAGTATTTTAAAAGCTGTGTGTAAAATATTATATTTTAATAGGCCATTAAAATCACTTATTTATTAAAAATGATAAAAGACTTTGCAGAATCCTCTAAGACACCCAGTTTTTGGTATAACACTTTATTAATTCTTTTGGTGGAGGAATTGATCTTGGTACTTTTTGTGCCGCAATTAAGAGAATTCTAAAAAACTAACATGTTAAATTAATGAAGTGTTTTGACAAATTAAGTATACAGAATTTTTAAGAGATAAAGCCCTAAAGCCAAAGTGCTGGTGCAATAACCATCAGTGCATATCTGTGTTTTGGGATGCTTTATGCAGCATCACAAAAAATAACTGGGCAAATTTAGAATAGACCTGATAATTTAAAGCTGATTTACAAATTCATAGGCACTGAGGTCATTACCAAAACCAAGACATTGTCCATCACTTCATGAGGGTGATGGTCACTAAAAATGGCACTCTTCAGACCCAAGGCAGAAACCTGTTTAATCTACCCAGAGGGTTTTCCAGGGGAGGGTAAATCCCAGCCTGTGGATGCCTCAGGGGCTCAGGTTCAGAGAGTGTCCCCAGTCCCAGCTCACTCTGGAGCAGAGCACATAGACCTGGCATTTTGCATGAAATGTGTGAAGGAGCAAACAGCATCCTTTCAGGCTTCCCACAGGAAAATGGTGATTGCAAATAATTCCACTCAAAGCAATGCCTCAAGCACAGGCCATTAAGAACTCACTCCCAGGGCCAAAACATCCCAGGTGTTCTTGACACTTTCATGCTTGGGAAGAGGGTTTCACTCATTCATTATGCAGATGTGGCTCCATATTATTTAAAAATCATTGATTTTTCATTGCCAAAAGAGAATTCTTTGAAAAAAACTTCTCAAACCTGGCATGATGATTCTATAATTATCTTTCAGGGCACAATTATAAGCCCTGATCCCCTGGTATGTTGATGAGGTAGGGAGGATCATGAGAGCCCTGTGGCATCAGAGTGCAGTACTTCCACACCCTGCTGATTTCTCAACAAATGTGAGTGCAGAGAGCTGCTCTGGGTGAAAATTGTCAGGAGAAACTTGGGCCAGACCTCCACATTCCTGCTGAGGATGTCAGCCAAAGTAACTGAGTTGAGGCAGGGCAAAAATCAACCACACAGGATATCAGTGCCTCATCTCACCTCATCTTGGGAGATGGAAGAGCTGAAGGAGACAGTGAAGCACATTCTGGTTCCTTGGTTCAGTGCCACCATGCACTGTGTCCTGTTCAGCCTAGCCTGCAAGGTATTGGTCCTGCATTGACTGGCACAGCAGATGAATTCATCTTGCACCTACAGTGATGATTATTTCACTAATTGTCAGCTCTGCTAATGACACTGAAGCTCTTGACAGGCAGGCTCTGTTCTTACCTTGCACATCAGCAGTAATGGAGAGTCTTCAGGCCAAATTATTCCCTAAGTGATATCTTTAGCCCCACTGCTTTCAAATTAGTCTCTCAGTTATTAAAATCATGTTCTATCATAAATACACCCTCACAGCTTTTGGCAGATCTGTGCAGATATGGCTAACTTAAATTTAATAAACAAAGATACAGATATGTGTGGAATTTAGATTGGTCCTTCCAAACTGTCATGTTTTAAAAAAAGGAGTTGAAAAGTTTGAAGAAAATTAGGAACTTTGACAGAAAGACAGAAAATGCTGTGCAGAAATGAAATGACATTTTTTTCATAACGCCTTTTGGGAAAGATCTGCATTTTCCATATTCATTTTCAGATTTCTATCTTGACATATGAAGCATGACATAAGAAACAGAAATTTTTCTTGGGACCTTTGAAGGGAGAGATATTCTTAAATGACACACAGAATGAACAGTGGATTCCCCTTACAAATGTTTTCATGTTCAAACATTTTGACTGATTTTATTTGCTCCCCCATGTCCTGCAAGGTAATATGTTTAAGACAGATCTTTTGTTTTCTCTTTTCATTCCTGTGTAGGGTTAGGCAGTATGGGGTTAGACAGTATTCCTCACTCCAGAGCTCCTCCTCAGTACTGAGCAACTTGCATTGCAGCATTATTGAAAAAACCCACCTTGATTTAAGACAGGCATCCACTTCTTTCTAGATGAGCTTCAAATCCACTTTGATTAATTCTTTGAAAGAACTGTGTGCTTTTACACAATTGTACAGCTCCCATTTTTACTTTATGTAGCTGCATCTCGTGGAGGAGAGTGTTCACTTTGCAGAACACCATAATGGAAATCTAATTTCAGTGAGAGGAATGAAAATTACATTAGAATATATTGTTAATCTTCTTCTCCTGGGCTCTTTTCATTTGACTTACACTTCTTATCAATCTCTCACTGCTACTCTTCTTTCTTATTGTATTTCTTTGCCGTATGCAAGTACTCTATCAGAAATCTCTGCATACACTGTGAGCAACAAATAGCATCATATCTAATCCCCTGTCTGATTACTCTGTACATAAAGTCTAACATTTCCCACTATAAAGTAATTGGATGAATTGATCCATCTTTTCAAGGTCAGGCAGGCTTATGTTGGTTGTCTGAGTTGTCTGAATTCCTCTCTTTAATGTTATGCTTAAACAATTTGAACCTGGCAAACTTATGCTCTGTTCAATAACTTCTGCCACAAAGTATATACTGTGTTTTTCAGTCAACACTGAATTTCAGCAGCAAAATCAGGCAACACACTTGAAGTCTTTACTGCCTCTATTGCCATATATATATATATATATATACACTTTTTTGTAATTTAACATTATGCTCAGACTTGGGGTATTGGTTTGCAGTCACTGGCTTCCATTCTTCCTGTCTGCCTCACAGGACAAGAATAAGTGAAAAGAGAAAAATGTAATTCTACATCAAGTGACACTATTTATCTATGCTATATATATATAGATATTAAAACAGAATTATGAACTCAAGGGGCACAGCCAGATGCTGATTCTGATTATCCTAAGGTGATGGTTAATCTTTGCCCTTCTGCTGTAACTTCAGAAGTCAAATGACATGAAATTCTGAGAGTCCAATAGTGTACAATGGACAGTTCTTACTTAAACAGTAACAATTTGTTTTCCAGTCAGTCTTCACTCTCAAGTGTGTAGAATACTGCATTGCCCTCACCAGACTTGTGCCGTGCTGGGTTTGCTCCTCTTCCTTCCATACACAGGAAGGGGCACTTTGCCTTCAGAGAGGAAGAGAAAACATGAAACAAGATGAGGTGCAAAGCTCTGCATGAGGCACAAACTCAGCTCTGCTGCTTTCAGAGCAGACCTGCTTCACCACAAGGCATCCACGCCAGTCTCCTCCACAGCAAGTGTCAGAACACTTCCTCATTGTAATTTGTAAATGAAGCAAAAGCCATTACTCACTCTCTGGCTGAGTTCCATCTCAGCAGAAGAGCTGCCTGTTTTTATAATGCTCATCCATCTGAACTGTATTTTATTCTTTCACATAAAACTCAAAGTCATGAATTTTGCTGTGAGGAAAGGATCTCTTATTTTCACCAATCTACTTGTTTTTCTTAAAAATCAATATAAGGAAAACCCAGTGAGCTTTGCATACAGATGTCTGCAGAAAGGTTATTGCTGCCAGCTTTTTCCAATGTGCCAAATAATCTTTGTATAATTTATAAATGATAACAAAGCAATCAGGCCACATTCATAAAAGCCCAGTGACACATAATTTAGCTGAATCTGAGGATTACAATTAATTGTCTCTCTTTGTTCCAAGTTCTAAATCTTAGTAAATGATTCACTGCGTGTCATTACAGCTTAATATTTGCATGAAATCACAGTTTAACTGGCATAATTTAACAGCAATTAAAAAGCCATTTAATCCTCATGCAAATTGGCATGAGGGGCCTTGAGTATGGAGTGTGTTTGTGGGTTTTCCCTGCAATTGCAAGAGGACAGTCATATACTTTAAGACACCTCTAACATAATTGATAGTTTTCCTTTTCACTGAAATGTGAATGCACAATAACATGTGATTTTTCTTACAACTGAGAAATAAGTCACAAACCATAAGAACCTTCACTCTCTAGTATAAATGAAAAAATATCTTTTTTTAAAAAGTATTTTATAAGTACCAATACTTTCTTATTTTAAAAGAACCATACTTATTTAAAAGTGTTAGTATCTTCTATAGATGCTATTCCATATAGTACAAGGAAAACCTGATAGAAAATCAAAATCTACAAAGCCAGACAAAACTCTCCTATTGCCCAGATTCATTTTCATTCCTGTTTGAGCCTGCCAAAATTGATGAAATAATATCAAAAAAACTTGAGCTATGATGACCTGTTGTCATACAATCTATAGTTTATGTAAGATTAAATTTAAGCCAGTTTTAGAACACTGACTCCAATCCTTCAAGCAATTACACAGCTGCTTAGTTTTACATGCATTAATATTCCCAATTATTTCAAGGGGATTACTCATCTCTACTTAAAGTTATGCACATGTGGAAGTGCTATTACGGCTCATCCTCCGTATTCCTAAAACTCCTCCATGGTTTTAACAGTGGGAATTTGTTAAGATCCCGTCATTATTTAATTCTCACAGCATGGTTTTAGAGGAAACATAATTATTCTTGTCTTCTGAACATAAAGAATAAGAACTGAAGCTGAAGTAATGTGTGCTGGTTTTACCTTATTTCAATCTCAGTTTTCCAGACTAGCTAGAGCTGTCATCCTCATAGTTATTTTGTGGGAAGATTGGTGATCTATTAACCATAAACTCTGGACAGATAAATGTATTAATAAATGCTCATCCATTCAAAAGATCCTAAACTTTCTTATCCACTAAAAAAATGCAAAGCAGTATAACACTTCCATCTATTTTAAATATCAAGTGCTTGAAATCCAGCAGGTAACTCATCATTTATTTCAGGGCTAAGTTAATTACTCTCTTATTACAAGTTGCAAGTAAATACCAGAAATGAAAAGTGACTGAATTACAGTTCACAGAAAAGCTTAATGTTTATTATTCACATTAGTGCTCCCACACAATAGTAGCTTTTTTATTTACAAGCATTCCAGGTTTTATACCCATGCTTATGCCACATAAACAAATAAAAGGCATCACTTAAAAATTATGCATGTTAAACTCTGTGTAAAAATTAGCTGGTGTCATTTGCAAATGTTTCTTGTAGCCTTTCAGTCTTCTTAAGAAACTCTGAAATAAGGAAAAGCTCCCTCAAAATGTTACCAGTGTCTCAATCTAAACTTTATGCCTAAGTCCTGTTGGCAGTTTTATAAATCATCAAAAGCTGCAAAGTAAGCTGAAAGTTTTCCAAGTTCTGCTAACCATTGGTGAAGCACCGTGATTTTATTAAGAGCTGGGACTATAATGCTTATTCAACTCATTCAGCCCAAAAATCCCAGAGGTCAGCAGTTGGGTTTACCACAGTCATTTCACATATATCAACACAAGGAGTATAAGGCCTCACATTTTTCCAAGTCCATGTTTCTTATAATAATTTTTATTATGGGATTACATCCAAATTGGTTTTGAAAATCATACATCTGTAAGTGCTTGCTTGAAACATGTAAAGTGGAAGAAGAGTACTACAGTAAGAAATTGAGATGGTTCAGATATCCTGTAACAATTTGTACCTTTCTGTCACCCCTTCATTAATTCCTATCTAAAAAATAATTAGGTGGTAAAGCTCTTTTGTTAGACTGTGGAACCTGATAGGGAATCATAGAATTATAGGGTCATTAAGGTTGGAAAGACCTCCAAGATCACCAAGATCAGCCTTAGATCAATCACCACCTTGTAAACCAGACCACAGCCCTACGTGTCACATCTCGTGGTTTCTTGAACACCTCCAGGGAATTTGGTTTCACTGCCTCTGAGGGCAGTAAATTCTAATGCCTGCTTACCCTTTCTGTGAAGAAATTCTTCTTGTGTCCACCCTGAACCTCTCCCCAGGCTCAGCTCGAGGTCATTTCCCTTTCTCTGTCACTTTTTGTCTGAGAGAAGAGACCAACCCCCATCTGGCTGCACCCTCCTGTCAGGGAGTTTAGGAGAGCAATAAGGTCATTCCTGAGCCTCCTTTTCTCCAGGCTGAACACCCCCAGCTCCCTCAGCTGCTCCTCATCAGTCTTGTGCTCCAGACTCTTCTCCAGCTCCATTGCCCTTCTCTGGATGTTCTCCAGCCCCTCAATGCCTTTCTTTGTGCGATGGGCCCAGAACTGGACACAGGGCTTGAGGTGCCACACCAGTGCTCAGTGCAGGAGCAAATCACTAGATCAAACTATATATTTATTTTTTTATATACATATAAAGCCTCAGATGATTTCCATGTGATCCTACACAATAAGTCAGCAAGCAGCTTAAAACTTGTTGGACAGTCCATGACTTGTGTGAGGAGTGGGAAATTGGAAGTGGGTCACTTGTGGTTCGCTGGCAGGGCACAGACAGCTCTAACCCCTGCTTGTTGTCTATGCATTCCTCCCCATAGCTTTAAAGTACTTTTTCTCCTGCTTCCTGATAATCCTTTTAGACCTCTAAGTTGAAAAGTTGATGTCTTCACTGTTATCCTGATGCTGATGAGATGCCAGGTGGGAAAGAAAGAAAACTTGTAAACTGTTTCTTATGCCTAATAGTCTTGGCCTGTTGCCACCTAACCCTGTTAATGAACAGCAGCAAAGAAATCCCTAGGGATAAGCAGTGAAGGATAGAAAGAAATAGCTGGCAGTGCAAAAGTAATACAAACAATTTTACCTCTTGTCTTTAGTCCAAAGCTGTTATTTATTTATTACTCAATTTGTCTCTTACAAAACGTCAAAGATTTTAAGTCTCAGAAAAGCCTACATTGCTAGACATAAAATAAGGATATAAATTTTGTGGTTAGATCTCTCCCTTAGTATCCCACAGCAGCAAGAGCCATTTATTGAAAATTTGGGTTATGTAGTCTAGGTTTGATGTTCCCAAGTCATTTTTGTGTTTCCTTAAATTCTTTATTCTTGTATTTGCATTGCCCCTAGATGAAGGAAGGAAAGATGAATCTGACTCCATGTTCTCAGAAGGATTTATTATTTTGATACTAAAGAATACTAAACTAAACTATAGTAAAGAGTGAAGAAAGGATACTTACAGAATGATAATAATGAAAAATTATTTTCATTATTACTCTTATTGTAGTCAACATTATTGTTGACTCTTTCCAGAGTGTCAACACAGGTTAGCACTGAGTGGCCAATGAGTGAAAACAACTCACACCAGAACCCAGTGTAACAATCACGTGTTGGTAAACAATCTCCACACACATGCCACACATGAGCACAACACAGGAGAAGCAAATCAGATCAGAATTGTTTTGCTTTTTAAGAGGCTTCTCAGCTTCCCAGGAGAAAAATCCTGGGCGAATGGATTTTTCAGAGAATATGAATGCCACACTTTCTGAATTAATTCTAAGTTACTTTGATTATTCAGCTTTTTATTATATCACCAATTTATTGTTCGGGTTTTTTTCAAGGATTGTATGCAGACAACTTTTAATTTTTACATTGACTCTGCCACTGAAATGTAGCTCTTATTTGCAAATAATTGCCTTAAGGCAATCTTTTTCTCCAGAGTACATAACGCTGGCTTTACAGGCTTTCCCCTCCTTTTCTGCAGGGCCACCCTCTGCTCCGAGGAATGTGGTTTTCAACATCAACGAGACCGCTCTGATGCTGGAGTGGAGCCCCCCGAGCGACACGGGCGGCAGGAAGGACCTGACCTACAGCGTGGTGTGCAAGAAGTGCGGCTCTGACGCCGGCCAGTGCGAGCTGTGCGGCGGCGGCATCCGCTTCGTGCCGCGCCACACGGGGCTCACCAACTCCTCCGTCACCGTGCTGGACTTCGTGTCCCACGCCAACTACACCTTCGAGATCGAGGCCACCAACGGCGTCTCGGAGCTCAGCTTCTCCCCCAAGCAGTTCACGGCCATCACGGTCACCACGGACCAGGACGGTGAGTGCCAGCGCCGTGTGTCTGTCGCCGCGTCCCTGCCACCTGGGCGGGATCCCGTGTTTCTCGCAAGCCCGGGTCGGTGGTTAGGGGGTTTTGCAGATTGCTGAATGCTTTTAAGTGCCTTCCATGAGGACTTTCAGCTTCTCCTGATGAGGGCATTAAATGCTTTTGGCAGGTGGCCCTTGACCCCATTACACAGGGCACAAACCCATACCTTTCTGTTTGAAATGAAGTGCTGGCTTTAGCCATCTGAGAGCTGCTGTGTCAGTGGTTCTTCAGGACTGGAGTCTGTCTGGTGCTTTTTGCAACTTCAGTTTTGCAAGAGTAAAACACCACAGGTTATCCATTACAGCTCCACAATTCGAAGCCAGAGTGAAAGTGAACTCACTTTCCTTGGTATCTGTGTTTTGTAGCAAAGATAATGCAGCTTACCTCATTGTAAGATACTTCTGCATCTGTGTGAGTAATTTCCTCCTCTATCCTAATAGATTCTTTTTTATTCCTTTATTTAAACTTTGCATTGTTGTTTTGAGCTTTTTCTTGGCCCCATTCCAGTTTGAAGTCATGTCCAAGGTGAATCTTTGCGAGGAACATGGGAAACTAAAAGAGCTCTCTATTTTTTGTTTATTTCTGCAACTTTTATCTTCTTTAGAAATACTTACTGTGCCAGGAAACAGCATCATAGGTTAGCAACAATGCAATCCATATAGCACTGCTCTCTTCTAGCTTGTGTAACTGTGGACAAGAAGGTTATTTCAGAATTATCCCTTGCTGACATTTGTTCCAGAAATGTTTTTCACCTGCTGTGCAGTGACATTGCAACTGCAGCTGAAGTGTTTAATGTAGAACAGGAACTGAGCTGGCAGAACTGCTGCTTGGAGTAGAACACGTTTGATGATAGGTTTCTGCTAAGTAAAAGTGCTAATGTTCAGGAGCATCCTGTTATGTTCCACTTGTAGGGAAGGCCCTGGGTTCTTTCACTGATCAGCCTAGCAAAAATCTGCTTACCTGTGTATCTGGGACGAGTAGTTTTGTCAATGAGTAAGTAATGACTGGTTTGCCTTTGGGCATACAAAAATGAACAGCTTGCTGTGATGATGATGGTGATGATAATAATGACAGTGATGGTAATACTAATAATATTAATGAAAATTGATTTGAAAAAGCACAAAACCCACTTGCTCACTTTCCATGATGGTAACAGAAGAGCTAATTATATATGTGCCTAATGATATATAGGCCTTGCATTGACAATTGCCTGAAGCACTGAGGCAATGTGTAATGTTGGAAACCTGCATCTCCCTTTCCCATTAAGGGAGAAAGTGAGGTGCCAGAAACTTCCCCTGTGTAAACTTCCCCTGTGTAAACTTCCCCTGTGTAAACTTCTTTTGGCTGTTTTGCTCCATGGTATTAAATGCAGTCGCCAAGCCTGCCCAGGTGGAGGTCACCTGAAATACAGTTCATTTCTAAAGTGGGTAACAGCTATGTGAACACAGCTTGTGATGTGTATTTGAGTGGTAGGCTTTTAAAAAGTAATGTCTTTGCTGTTGTCTGTCCCTGGTTTAAGGATATAGATTTTCTCTGAGATTTACTCAAAACAGAGAAAAGACCAATGCTCTGATAGTTTTTGACACACTGACAGTAAACTCTAGACTGTTTGCATTCCCGTTAATAATTCTTACATTACTAAAAATGCTTTTGGAAAGGCTTCAGAGGATTTAAGTCCAGATTTTCAGAATATCTGTCAGTTTATCTGGATATAAAAAGACAGCTTTGCGTGAGAAAGCACTGTAATAAATGAAATGGAGTCATATATAAAATGCAGTTATAAAGAAAAAAACATTTCTGTAGGCTTACAGGCTGTGTAGTTGTATAAAACTATAAGCATGGTGACTATATATTTAAAAGGACAAGAAAGAAATGCAGCATTGTATGAAATGTGGAAGAAAATTCGCACAGTTTTTGTTGATGAAAAGTTTGGAGAGAAAAATGGACATCTTTTGGGGTTACTATTAGTCATAAATAAGAAGGGATATAGAAAAAATAGGGTATCCAACCTCAGAAGAGCAAGCTGTGGAACTAAAGCTTTGAAACATTGCAGACATTTTATTATAAACTCACTGCTTGTAGTCTTTCCTTATAATCTTAATTCTGATGAAATGGGTAGTAGTTATTGCATGGTACTGCAGGTGTGTGCACATATTCATAGAAAACAAAGATCCAAGATTAAACATATGACATGGCAGCAAAAATATATTTGTTTTTACAAGGACCACTTTACAAGAAGTCCAAAGATAGTGGTTTAAACTATTTTTTTTGCATTTGATATGTGTCTAATGTGAAAGATAAAGGTTGCAACAAATTCTACCCTCACAACATATTTATCCCATGTTGATACAACCTTTTAATATGCAATCTTTTGCTACATACTGTTTTAATGGTTTTGGTATGCACATTGCATGAAGTGCAAGACCTCTTTATAAATACATTGTTTTATTCAGTTGTCATATCTTTGTTAAGAATACAGACCAAAATCTTCTGCTGTTGTAAGTCCATTCTGTTAGCTACAATAATTTAGAATAGGGTTTTTTAAATTTTATTTTCTTTGAGCATATTGGATTTACTTCCCTCTAGTGGCCTTTTCTTTTGAGTGGTTTGTGTGAAATTAACAGATTTGTCATTTAACGTGCAAAATTACTAGCTTGTTCTTCAGGGGGTTTTCTTTTCTCTCTTTTTGGAGAGCAGTGTTGCTGAATGAAGTAATTCAGTGCAGAGTTCTGGGGGCATCCACAGAAACTGAAGGATTGTATTCTGCCACATTAGTGAAGAGAGTAGCCTGAGAGCATCAAAGAGGGGGAATATTTGCTGACAGGAGAAGTGATCTAATTCAAAAGTGATTAAAGCTGATTTTTATGCACAGAGCCCTGCCACAACTAATATTAACATCTTAACTGCCTCCTCATGCAGTTGCAAGTATCAACAAGATTAAGAGTGGTGCTCAGCTTTAACAGTGACAAGGAGCAGACTGAAGGAAAGTAACACTTGAAAAAAGGCTTTGCAGTCTGCATCCCTCAAACCTCTCTGTAATTTGATGTCTAAAGCATTACCAGACCTGATCAAATACTAAAAAAACGAATCATATTAATATGAGTAAGTCTTGAAAAATCAGCTTGGTAATGATTAGCTTTTCCTTTAATTTCATACAAAGACTCATAAGTTTGACATCAATGGGTTTGGATTTTAACCCTTGGCTTCATTAGGAAACAAAATTTCTGTTGCCACATTTTCTGTCCTGCACCACAAAGAAATATGAACCTGTTAGCCAATATGAGTTTGATAACAGCAAAAAAGATTCACCAGAATTGTGAAGAATGTCCCTTCAGTCACCAAGCTCTAGGTTAGGTCTGCAAGTTGAAAAGCAAAGTTCAGCCACCTGAGGGTTGCTCTCTGTATTACACACCAGCTGAATGACCACTCAGTCTGCCTGTTGACTGGCTAGCCAAGAAAATATATATATTTATGGTCCTGTACAATCTCAGCATGTGCTGTGTCTTGCCCAGCCAGTGTGGCAAACAAGGATAGGGCAGGGTGTGTTAGGAAATACAGATGTTGCACATGGGGAGATGAGGGCAGTGATCTGTGTGCTACCCTTCAGTGGCTTTGTTTCAAAGTGTTTTGAGATACCAGAATAAATTCTCTCTTTAAACTCAGATAAATGTACAGATAAACAGGATTCTGCTCAGAAAAGCACTTAAGCAAAGTTCCTGCTCAAGAAGGAACATTAGTACATATTAAAGCACTTTTCCAAATCACTGCTAAAGTGATTTGTAAACAACTGAAAGATAAAACATGTTTTCACAAAAAGCCTCATCAAAAAAATGTTTAACAATGCTATTGTTCAGAAAAGTGCCTGGATGCCTTTTCTTTATGATAGAGAGAAAGTTTTATACAGCAGTAAATATGCTGAGTACAAAGTAATTGTGCTCAATCAACTTTAAATCATTGTGTGAAGAAGCAGAGAATTATATGCTGAGTTGTAATTTATGCTTCTTGTATGACTAATGGAAGGAAGAGACATCTCAATATATAACTTTCTTAGCATGCCATAGTGTCTGCATAGCCTAAAGAAAATTCAGAAGTACTGGAGGTTTTTCATGCATAATTAAAGTAGCAAATAATGAATAATTAAGCAAAACAGACTTTAAAACAGTATCCCTATTTCCAAGGAGCAGTCCATGTATGCTTTCACTCACTGTGCATTCATACATTCCATTCCTTTAGAACAGACAGGGCTTGAACTTCATACTACCAGGAGTGGGAGTATGAGACATACCCCGAGTGGTGGAGAGTTTGCACTGGAGAAATTCCCTTTCTGCCACTGCATCCTAGGAAGTCTTGTCCTTGCTCAGTTCTGCAGTTTGTGGGTGACTCTGGTCTCAGTGACATCAAACACCAGCTGGCAGAATCTGAGCACGAGCAGCTTCCCTCTGAGGGCACAGCCCCACCACTGTATTAAACATTTGTCTCATTTTTCTGTGTCTGTCTAGTGTTGACAGCTGAGAGTTTCAGTCAGACCCCAAAAGTGCAAATCTGTCAGGATTCTGTTGTCTAATATATCTTATTTTATGTAAGCCATTGGCAGATACATCCTAGGCAATGTTTCCTAATCTGATGGTAAAATCTCGCCAGTGTTTGGAAGTGTTTAATATAATTCCTTTTTCTAAGTTAAAGTCTATTTCTAGTACAGGTGGCTTTCTCAGACATATTTATAGTTCAGTGGAGACAGTCTGTAGAAAGAGGAACCTCTTATACTCATTGCTGTGGGAATTGATGAATACCTGGAAGGATTTCAGTGTCTCTTCCAAGAGTAAACACGAACATATCACCATGAATTAAAGGCATGAAGTATAACAATCACTGTGGAGATGTGTGAGTGGCTAAGAGCCTCATCTGGCTGACATTCTGTGTCTCAGTATGACTACCAGGACAGTTTTATCAGTTTATCAAGATTAATCCTTGTGGCTGGTGACAGCAGAGTTTCAGGATCCTCACTGGGGTGGCAGAGGAGTTCCCTGTCCATTCATCCTAAATTGATTCCCACAGCAGCATCCAACATTCACCCTAATCAAAAGTCAACTTTCCTTTTCCCCTGAGTCTCAAATCTCTACAGACAAGATTGACATTTGTGACTTTAAAGTCAAGAAAGCCTCTTTTTTCATAATGACATGATGAAGCCCCTTTGAACCATCTTCCAAACTGTTTTTGTTAATAGCTTGTAAATCTAAAAGAACAGCTCTTCTAAATGGCTGATTCTTGGAATAGCTGATCCATAAATAATAAAAGTCAGTTATAAAACATTGACAAAACCCTCCATCAGACATTGCCAAAGCTCCAGCCCACATGAAAGAAAGAACATGACATTTTCATAGATGACAATAAAAAAGAACTTTATGGCATTTGTTTATTGGACATCTACAGCTGCACTGAGAGTTCCACCCAACACTGCACTGTTGTCAGCATTGCTGATGCTACTTTTGGGAAAAATTTGGAGAGAAATATCAACTCCTTGGTAACTGACTAGGGACAGTCTGTAAACGTCTATACTGAAGTGATGGGAAAACAGCAAAAAGTACAATTTTAAAAAAAGCTCGAGGAGCATGATAATACATTTAAACAATATATTTGTAAAGGAATTCAGCATTATGTAAACAATATTCAGTGTGTCTGTGATAAGAATATGTATGCATATTTATAGCAGTGTGTATATAAATAAGCATTTTCAATTGGAAAGAAAACCACAAGATAGAAATTCTGCATCTCAGTTCTCAGGCTTGTCCAAGTCTGCCAGCATTAAGAGTTTAGAGCCAAGGTCTTCATGCAACATCGTTGTAATCATGGATTTTCATCTGCTGGTCACCCCTGTACAGCTACACCACTTGCAGCTGATGGTTTTTTGCACATATGCCTGATAACTATACAGTATTCATAGGAGAGAAGTGGCTTTTGAAACAATCTTGATTTATTTCCTGAATGGTTTTTTTTAATGCTTATAAATTTTTTAACAGATATGTTCTTTTTCTGCTGGAGAATTTGGATGACCACTCGTTTTTCTTAAGGTAGCAAAAGTTCACCTGGTTGCATTTATTTTCATCTCTCACACACCAGAATTAGCCATAAGTGAGTCAGCCAGTGCATGTATTTTCAGATACATTCCTCTAACTTTCACAATATCAGGAGAACAAAATTAAATTCTGGTTTGAATGAGAAAGGCAAAGGTTAATCAATGCTATATTTTTTCCCACAATTTACTTACCAGTGTGGTCTTTCAGCTTCTGTAATAGTTTCTTTCACTGCAGAGTGCACCATTACTTATAACCATTAGCAATTTGTCCATGACATGCATTTTCAGCAGATTTCTGGTTTCACTTGTAGTCACTAAAATGCAACACCCAAGTGCTGCAACAATTTTATATTTAATAATAATAGTTTATTTCAATTTGTGAAAGGGGCATTTGTGGAGGAATATGTAAAATAGTCATTACAAAGAAATTGACAGGCACACAGCACTGAGATAAGAAATGTGCCCTGATTTGGTTTGCTCCTGTTGTAGTCAGTAGCTGTGAAGGGCATTCAGCACATGATAAAACCCCTAAGAAGGAAATGTGTATTTATTGACTTTGGTGATTTTAACTAGAATGTCAAATAACCTCACTGGTGCTATCTCCACATTTGCCTAAGAACCATGTTAAGATAATTAAGCACATTTCAGTTATCTGGAACCTCTCACAATGAAGGATACACAGTGGAAAGGATCACCATTGAGGATTCTAGTCAGGGTAGGGAACAGGGTATTGCAGATATGAGCTGAATTAGTGAATTAGAAACTTCTGCAACAAATGTTAATTGACCAACTCAGGAAAATGTTCAGAGTTACACCAAGAACCTTCTGTTTTCAAAGTTTACCTAAGCATTTCTGAAAAATATTTCACTAAAAAACAAAACCAGCCAATCAAACTAGATAAAAAAGATCAACACAAAACCAAAGGAAACTCTGGTGTTTCCAGTGCATGATAAGTGAAATTATGATTTCTGTTGCATTCGTGGTGAAAGTGGTGATTTTGGTTAAGTGTAGTAAAGGAAGACATTCATCATAAATGGTCAGTCTGAAAAAATTCATGTTTATACCTCTCGTGGTTTTGACACAAATCTTTAGGGAGTGTGTTCAAAATGAAACACACAGGAAATTACAAACACGTTCTGATAATGTTAAGGGTCTTAAAGCAACAATGTTTCAACAGTTTGCCTGATTAATTTGCTTCTTAAAAGTAGTTTCTTCATTACACTCAACTGCTCTTGACTCTTCCATATGCACTTGCCTTAGGCTCACATTTTGAAAATGGTTTTAATTTATACACAATAATGGCATTAAGCTGTGCACTTTGGACTGAGAGCAGACTCCAATTTACATAGTTCCCTAAGCTTTAGAAGTTTATTTTACAGCTCTGTTAGCTTCAGGATATTTCTAATAACGTGCTTTTACCTTTTTCTACCCATGCTAACAATGAGAGACATCTGCTTGCTGTCTTCATATCTGTGTTGCATATTTAAATGTTTTCCTACTGTGGTAAAATTTATACTGTGCTCCTATGAATGAATAATAAAGATTGCTCCTCTGGAAAGTTATAGTAGCCAGGGTATGCAAACCTAATATTTAATTTAGAACTGCATGTTGTATTTAAAAACAACCTTTCTTGAATTTTAAAAACACCTTTTGAAGTGAGAATTCATATTTGAGTCTGAATCCTCATCTGTCAGAGATAAGAAGTGTCAGGATTGTGGGATGCATTCTTGGCCAGGGGGAGAAGGGGAAGAAAGCCACACTCATAATCTGCTGAATCTTATTTCCATCCAGCATGCAATGTCTAGTTTCCAGTGAGAACTGATTCTTGCATATTAAATATGCATATTTTTTCTTTCTTTCTCTTCTTTTAAGGCTTCCCTTAAAATCTTCACTCAGGCAGGAATATTCAGGAGGTTCTCAGGTGGACCTTCTCAATAAAACCATTTTAAATCCTTTTCATACCTCTTGACCTAGAGCAAGTGCAACTAATTCTGTGAAGGATTGGCTTTTCAGTGGTTTTCTTTGTTGTTTTCTCTTGCTAAAGTGGCATTCATTGCATCAGATACAAGTGGTTTATTTTGCTATCTCCGTGTAGAGTCAGGATAGCCAAAAGGATAATGAAGATGACACACAAAACCATTCCCATGGCAAACCTGAGTGAAAGAAAGAACCATGATAATGAAAGAATTTATAGTATGAAAAATAAGCAAAAAAGTGTAATAATTTAAGATGAAGATGAAAAACCTTTTTAGAGAGTACATGTGACTGCAGAGCTGTATTAACTTCCTTCCCTCAGGTGTATTATTTTGGTGCTGGGAAATGATCTTGAGCAGAAGAGCAGAGTTTAATCTGCATTAATCTCCTTGTCCTTTTTCTGAAACCATCAGGTTCAGTGGTGCCAGTGGTAACCTTTGCTGCATGAAACAGCACACTGTAATACTGAAATTTGATTAATTTGATGAATTAATCAGATCACACTGAAATTTGATTAATCTCAGCTAAACAACAAATGTTTGTGAGATTTTGGAAGGCAAATTTCACAGAGAACAGTTTCTCAGGGTGCAAGCCCTAGGAGCTGGTGTGGAAGGAAGTTGTGTCCCAGCACCTCCACCCTGCCCCAAACACACCAAGGCAGCACCATGGACCCTGAGGTTTGACCATCCCATTCCAGTGTGTCTCAGTGCAGTTCTCTGCAGGGTTAGGGACATGCTGCAGGGGGTTTCATCCATTGATCTGTTTAGCAGCTTATCTAATGTCACATTTACCTCATTATCTTCTCCTTTGATCATATTTCCCTTCCTGTTAACCCCTGCTCTGTAGCACAGCTGGTTTATATGGATTGCCTGACATTTCTAGCTAAGCATCAGGAATGTTAACAGCCCCAGTTCTGGGTGGTGAGCAATTCCAAAAGAAAAATCACACTGAAATTTGATTAATCTCAGCTAAACAAAAAATGTTTGTGAGATTTTGGAAGGCAGATTTCACAGAGAATAGTTTCTCATGGTGCAAGCCCTAGGAGCTGGTGTGGAAGGAAGTTGTGTCCCAGCACCTCCACCCTGCCCCAAACACACCAAGGCAGCACCATGGACCCTGAGGTTTGACCATCCCACTCCAGTGTGTCTCAGTGCAGTTCTCTGCAGGGTTAGGGACATGCTGCAGGGGGTTTCATCCATTGGTCTGTTTAGCAGCTTATCTAATGTCACATTTACTTCATTATCTTCTCCTTTGATCATATTTCCCTTCCTGTTAACCCCTGCTCTGTAGCACAGCTGGTTTATGTGGATTGCCTGACGTTTTTAGCTAAGCATCAGGAATGTTAACAGCCCCAGTTCTGGGTGGTGAGCAATTCCAAAAGAAAAATCCATGCAGATGTTTGTCTTCCATATTCATATCTATAGTAGAATTCTGCAGAAACTTCCTGGATAGTCTTTACATTCTCATAAGCATCATAAAGTTAAGCTTTTTAAAGCAGCATGGTGAATAAAATTTGTTTGTCTTTCAAGATGATGGTTTTATTGTCAGACATTAAAAATGTGGCTTTCTAAGGCAATTGAAATGTTTTCAAATGTCTGAAAAGAGAACAGTAGCAACAATCAGGGATCGACATTGGGTTATTAGTTCATGGTTCTTTAGGTTGGTGCACTCACCTTTATTTGCTGCACAATATTTCCTGAGAACACATCATCAATAGTCTGCATCTGTCCAGCAAGAGGTGGCTTAGTGCTGCAATAAAAAGTTCTTCTCAGTTTAAAGTGGGAAAGGAACTGTTTGAAACATTAAATTCCTTCTGTCAGGCAGATGGGGATTTAACTGGAGCCCTCTCAGTTATAAAACAAGTTTCCATTGATCTGAGTGGTTGAATTCCTAACTGTAGCTTATTTTCCCTTTGATTTTGAAATCCATAAATGCCAGTCATAGCTTTAAGAATGAAAATCATTGGCGTGGGAGTTTAAATTAAAAGTGAAAAATTGAGCCTGCTGGTGACCACTGCCTCAGCCAAACACAAATGTCATGGCTCTGCCTCTAAACATTGCTACGTGCTTCATTTTAAATTGTTACAAATTAGGCAGGAAGTTAATTGCCAGCTTGGAATAAAAGTGATGCCAATTAGAAAAGCCATCATAAACCAATTTTTTTTCTTTGCAGCAATGCCATCTGACATACCAAAAATAAAGAAATACTTATAAAATTAGTCTGATTTTAAAAATGGACATTTTTAATGGGAATAAGTGTGAAGGTGACTTCCCTTCAGAATGCATTTGGCAGCTTAAAAATGTAAGAGAAGTCTGAAAGATGCAGGAGACATTGTTCTCCCTCAGCTGCAGGCTGTTGGGGGTTAGGGACATATATCTCTATCACTACTGACTTGATATTAGAGTTGCTATCAACTGTTTCAGTGGCAGCAAGTGCCAGGATGAACAATTGCTCATTAAGAGAGTTTGACCTTAAAAAACGGGCAAAGCTGTAAATCTGAACTAGCCTCTCATTTATTTTACTCTCTGTCCAGAAAATGCACAGCTGGAAAAGCAGACACAGCAACACTCAAGGATTCACCAGACAACAGTTTCCTTTTTCTGAAGTTCAGATTTAGTGCCAGTTTCAGTATTCAGTGGGACTATTTCACAACTAATCAGTTGTTTGTTCTTTCTAGCAATGCATTGCTTCCTTATTAGCAGCCTGAGAAGGCCCTTGATAGTACATAAAGTGGTGATATATTTATCTGTTTGCCTCAGGTAAAAAAGTATAAAAAAACCCCAAACCAACTACAAATGCTGCATCAATGCAAGGGAGTGTGCCTCCTAAACCAAGGACAGAAGTATTTGAAGTTAAACATTTATCATGAGTTGAGACAGAGCTCCCAAAGCAAGTGTGAAAGTATAAATAAGAATTCTAAACTGGGCTCTCTGTTTTCCTCATTACTGAGCAGTTGCTTGGTCCTCACCTCTCCACCCTTCCACTTCTTTTCTGCTCTCCTGCTTGACTTTTTTAGCCACTGCAAAGTTGGTGGTGGTGTTTGTGGGTTTTGTTCTGCCTGCAGTGACTTGTAATGCATATATCCATCCATCCATCCATTACCAGCTGGCCTGGGAATTTTGCCATTTGTTGCTTCTTCTTAGAGGGCACAGCCTGGAAGTTAAAAGTTGCTTTAACCCATGAGTGAATGCACAGCAGACTTTCAGTGTCCTCTGTGGTGTTGAGTCTTGTGCCACTTTGCTGATCATAAAGTGAGATAAATGCTGTATGCTCTCAAAAAATGCAAGCCCTCTTTATTTTGGAGAGTTTTTAATCAAATTTTGTTACTGTGCTATGTGGTTCTGCTTATACAGTTAAGAGTTTTCCAGTATTCCTACCATGCATGTTTTCAAAACTGGAAGATTCCACCATAAATATTTATTTTTCAAGTTACTGTTTCGTTGTAGAGCATCAGAGCAGGAGTTAAAATTTTGTGAACTGTTAAAATAATCATGGTGGGCTGGTATCATTACAAGACAAAAGATCCTAGTAATTTGGAAACCTTTTCTTTCATAACTAAAACTTCCCTTGCAGCAGAAAAAATGTTGCAAGATACTAGATAAAGACAGACCAACTGATGCAGAAGAACTGAAAATTTTTAACAATTAAAAAACCAAAGCACTTTATATGGATTGCATAGAAAGCAACAACTTCTGATGGGATTCTGGAGATGCAGATTTCTGCTCTGTTTAAACCCTGGTGTTTTGTAATATCTGCCTGCTACTTGAACACCAATGTTAGGGCTGAAATAAGGGAGCTTCAGACCTTGAAATTCAGAGTGAGAAATCCTTGTGCAGCTCACTCGAGCTCACAGAACTGGGCACGGGCTCACTAGAGAAACATGAAACTTTCTGTTGAGAAAAAGACATTGTCTAAAATAGTCCTGCATTTGCTGCATTCAAAATCACCTTTTGAAATATATCTTTTATAGAATTAATGAAGTTGTATAACTACACTTAGATACAATCTGCTAATATCTCATTAGAGAGCATGAAAAGGGCAGTTTGTAGTTAGCATGTCTTGCAGTTCAAAAGTGTTTAATTGTTTAAGAGTTGATTTCAGGCATTTGCTGCTTTTATTTCTTCTCCTGATCTACTTGGGTAGTTCTATATAAACCATTATTTTTGGGGAGAAACATGTCTAGGAATAAATTATTTCTGCATAATTTGAAGTTATCACAGATTCTGCTGTGGCATTTTCAGTGAGGTTCTGTGTGTAGCCAGAATTTACCAGCTTGCTTTTTAACAAAGAGATTTACCTACTCTGCAGTGATTTAGGAGTGAGGCATCATCTTGGAGTCATGTCTTAAAAGACAGATGTAAAAATCACAATACTTTCTTCTTTCTTTTTTTTTCTTTCTTCTTTTTTGTGGCAACAGAAGTCTCAATTCTAAAGAACAGGATACCTCCTAATAAAATTTGTTCCACTTAATTAATCTCTGGAATATTTAATTATCCTTGTACCATGCTTTCATAAATACAGGTCCTTAACTTGAACTTTGTTAATTTAATAAGTTCTGGTTTCCTTTTGTAGAAAGTTTTAGAGACTAAATTTTCTCATATCCAGAGATATCTCTGTCTGAATATAGGATATAAATAGATCAAGACATGTAAAAAGTCTTTCTCCAAAGTCATGCCTAGCAAATTTCAGCCTTTTGCATCTTTTTAATACCTATTATCTTTGTGTTTTTGTAAAAATATTATTTTTTCTCTTAAAGGCTTAATTATTTGTAGTATCAGTAGCAGAATTGGCACTACTTAATTTTCTTCACATTGGTGCTTGAGGCTATTTCTTCTATTTCCTACTTATTTTGCTGGAATAGGGGCAAAAATCACCAAAATTCACTCACAGTTACACATTTATTGTGGGTCTGTCTTCATGCAGATATTGATTCTCTTGAAAGTTACAGAAATAGCTCTTTTTGACTTCTCTATATTTGTCTAAAAACTGCCAGTTTCCTCCAAAGTTGTTTGTGAAGAGCTAGCAAAAAGATGGGCAAACAGCAGGCTCTCATGAAGTGCTTTTGCAGGAGGAAATCTTGTTTCATTTTAAAAGTCACTATTTCCTTTTACTTAATTTTGTTTGGGGTTTTTTTCCTTTGCTGAAGAGAAGTAATGACAGAGCCAGAATAAATTCATTAGGGTTTCTCACATTTGTCAGGCCTGCATTCTTTTATGCACAGACATAAGAATATAAGCACATGTATCTATATATATGTATTTATGCGTGCTTGTTTGCGTATTTATGCAGAGAAATATAAAGAAAGAAGGAAGTTTAAAAGTTTGACACCTTTCAACCCATTCTGAATTCAGTTCCAGGCAGCTCTTGGCCAGCTCCAGCTTTGTTCTCTGAGCTGTGGCCAGGTGCCACTGCACATCTCTGCACCTTGGCTCTTGCTGAGGTCCAGCCTAGGAAACGGAGACATTTCTGCCATGGAGCTCTTGGCTTTGGCACATTGAGGCTCCTCATGCCAAGCTCAGCACAGCCATGGCAGAGAATGAGCAGGGAGCCCTGTTGTCCCCAGGCTGTCCCACAGAGCCACAGCAGGACAATGACAGCAGGGCTGTTGTCAGTGTTCTCAGGGGTTTGTTAGAGGATGGAAGAGACAGGATCTTGACTTTATTATCAGAAGGCTTGATTTATTATATTGTGATATATATACAGCATTATAACTATGCTACATAAAGACAGAAAGGCAAGAGGCTTTTTCTGAAGCTGCTAAGCTAAGAGAGAGATAGCAAGGAAGGAAAAACAAGGCTCTGTGTCTCGGCAGAGACGACAGCAGGTCCACCGTGAGTGCTCAGTAGGTCCAAACATCTACAGAGGACCAATCACGGGTGAAACTGTTGCATTCCACAGCAGCAGATAATAATTGTTTACAGTGCTGCTGAAACCTCTCAGCTCCAGCAAGGAAAAATCCTAAGAAAGGATTTTTCAAGAAGAATGTCTGCGACACAGGGCTTTGAGCCCAGCTCCAGCTCCTGTTGCTGCTCCGAGTTGAGGTGCCTGGGGTGGCTGCTGGTGCCCAGTGCCAGCTGATGGCAGTGCCTTTTCTCTTCATCTGCTGCCCTGGTGCCAACCTTCAGTCCTTCCTGGCACAGAACAGCTTCTGACAGATTTTCTTCTTGTGTTTGACGGGTCTGGAGGGATTGTGAAAGCTTTTACAAATCGAGTTTTGCTCTTCAATCACTGTTAAAGCAGCATCGCAGCAAACCTGCTGGATGTCACCCCTCACAGGCAGGTGACAGATCTGTCCTGTCATGTCAGAGCTCACTGGGAATGGGGAGGGAGAGACCCTCCCTCACACAGTCACTGGGTTGGAAAGGGTTCTGCATTGGTTGGGAAGCCAAGATTTCTGCCTGCCCTGTGACCTTTATCAGACAAAGCCTCACACTGATGTACTCTGGCAGCAGCTGCTATTTTACTCACAAATCCCCTGAAAAATTGGACAAGGTCACTTCTGGAAGATCTGGCATCTGCAGTAAAACCTTTGTGTTGCCAAAATTAAGTTTCTGATATTCGTGACTTCTTGGGTAATGATCTTGGTTTGCAGCAACTTAAGTTAATGCAGAGCTTAAGCTGGATATTAGAAAAAGGTTCTTCACCCAGAGGGTGGTTGGGCAGTGGAGGAGGCTTCCCAGGGCAGTGGTCACAGCACCAAGCCTGACAGAACTCAGTAATCATTTGGTCAGTGCTCTCAGGCAGAGGGTGTGATTCTTGGGGTCCTGCCTAGGGCCAGGAGTTGGAGGATCCTTGTGGGTCCCTTCCAACTCAGCATATTCTGTGATTATATTTGCTATATTTTCAGAAAACTCTGTTTAAAAATTTTTGCTTTAGGGTGCTCTTTTTTTTTTTTCAGCAATAATCTCAGTTTCTGTTTTGATACACAAATACTTTTTTCTGCTTGTCACCAGTTGAAAATCAAGGTGAAATCCTACAACCACAGAAACCCTGAAAGCAGTTAAGTCCCCAGGACTGAGCTAAGGCTTGAAAACACCCTACTGCAAATAGGAAAATCCTGTCTTTTTGCTAGACTTCACATAAATAGACAATTTCATGAAGCAGAGCTTGTAATGCAGTCCTTTTCCCCATCATCAAATCCATGCCTGTCTTAAGTTCTGAAGCTTTCCACATATGTGATTTATGTGTGACTGTGCAAATTAAATTATTAAAGCCAAAAGTATCTGCTTGGAAATTATCAGAACCCATTTTCTTAACTCTTGAATTACAAAGGAGTCACTTGCTGGGCAGCTTGGAGCTCTGGAAACAATGCTGTGAGAATGGCTGCAGCCAGGGAAGACACTGAAAGACATCTTAGTACTCAAAAACAGAGCAGAAATAGAAATACTCCAAGGAGTAAAGAGCTTAAGACATTTTGGTTTTTCACATATGCTGCAGAGTGGAGATTCTGACAGTTCTGGCATTTTCATGGTGATTTCTAGGCCCATAATGTTCAGATCTGTTGTAAGGAAGCTCTCCAAATTATGGCTCAATAGCAAAAGCCTCAGTAATCAGAATGCAGTGCATCAATTCCTACTTGGTTTATTTTATTATCTCCTACTGTTAGTGCTGCTGGTACTGTTATTTTAAATATTGCCAGGAGGGTCCTGTTGTCCTTATCTAGAGTCAGATGGTTGAATGTAGAAGGAAAAGGGAGGAATTGTGAGTTGGGTTGTATCTTTTCCCATCAGACTGAAGGTGCTAACCTTATTTTTTATTGAACTCTTCAGCTCATGTAAGAAACCCAATTTCCATTTCAAATCAAGGTTTTAAAAAACCATTTTTATTGCAGTTGCTAAACCCTAGTTTGAGAATGTCTTGTACAGGCATTTATTTAGTGATTTGGCTGAGCTAATTATTTGTATCAACCAATATACTTTAGAGGGATTACAGGCTGGGTCACTTCAGAAAGAATCCTTTGCTTGCCTGGAAGACATAATTTTGGTTGCTAGAACAGATTGCTAGCAGTTTCCATCTTCATATGTTCTGCATTAATGCTCACTAGCATTCATTCCATTTTTATTTAAAACTTTAATTGCCTCACCAATGAAAGGGCAAAAAAAGCAATTGGGGATAAGGAAAATAATCCTGTACAAATTGCTACCTTTTTAATTCTTCACAAATACTTTATTTGGCTTTACTCAACAAGCCAAATATATCTGGCAAGAATCTTATGAGAAGCAGCTTTTTTTAGTGGTTTTACAGTTCCAGCTGCTGTATATAAATTTACACAGCAGTTCACTGGTTTCTGCTGTGCAAACTGAAAATGTATTATTTTCTGAAAATCTGCTGTATTTTTTTACAAGTCAGTTTACTTGCACTAGCTGCCTTCTGAAGTCCTGGTTAGGACTTCCATAAATCATAAGAACTTGTTTACTCCTTAACTGTGGCAGTTCTGAGCACCTTCCCAGGTACATTTTCAGAGCTCTGGGATGAGCCAGGTGCTGAACAAGGAATTGGGATCTGTTGGTGCTGCTGGTGATTGTGTCCATGCAAGGAGGTTTTATCTCTCTTGTCCCCTCACTGAACTATGGAGATCTTTATTGCAGACCAGAGGGAAGAACTTCTCACCACCTTTGAACCAGACATGGGTGAGGGGGTGACCTGAGCATGCCCCAGAAAATCACAGAATCATGGAATAGTTTGGGTTGGAAGGGACCATAAAGAGCATCCAGCTCTAACAAAAGGCAGGGAGTTGAGGGCTGAGAAAGGCAACAAACTTAGAGTTGAAACCACATAAGATTCTGGGTGCTTATAGGAAATAGAATACAGAAAAAGGAATGTAGTCAAATTTTAAATTAAAAAATACACCCCATCATTTTGAGAGGATGTGTAATTTCAGAATGTGTTTCACAGATCAAGTAAATATGGAAAGTCTTCAAAGTTTCTGCCAGTGTAGATGACAGCATTTTCATGGTTTCTGGAATTTTCCAGCTTGTCAGGTGTCCTGAGTAAAGCTGTGAGACTAATTGATCTTTCATCTCACTGGCCATAATGAATATTGAAAAAAAAAATACTATTTGAGGGTTAAAATATCTGAAATACAGGTTTAACTTAAGCATGTGTAGGGGTCAAAACTTTATTCTTTCTTCAAAAGCAATCAGTTTTTTAACATTCTGAATTCACCACCCTCCTTGATAATTGTTCATCTTCCTTGGCTGGCAAAACCACGTAGACAAGATAATGATGTGTTAGACATGATGGAGGGCCCATTTAGAATTGCAGGGTTTGAAATGACAGGACTGAGAAGCTGTCTATGCCACAGCCAGGATTCTGTCAAATGTCAATAACAGGGGCTCAGAATTTGGACTTATAAATAAATTGCTGGATGTGTTTGCTGTTAAAATGCAATGTTAGCCACAGCTATTTCCTGTCATGGTTCTCTTCTTTGTTTACAGAGATTTTGCACCATTCCCTGATAAAGAGCTCTCATTTTTAGTAATTAGGAAATCTTTTAGTGTCAGTCATTAACTAAGCAAAATATATAAGATGATTGATTTATGCTACTTTGGAGGTTTTTTTCTTCTTAATATTATGGATTGATTCTCAAAGAGTGACATTGGAAATGGTTTTAGAAATGCAGAAAGAAGTAACTGGCAGCATACAATGAAAATAAATGGTTCCTGAAGTTGGGGGGATTTTGCCTTTTGCTTCCCTTGATGTTGTTTCTAGAATATTTTTTTTTTTTTGAGTTTTTTGGGGGCTTTTTTGAGTTTTTACTGGTGTTAGGTCCTGCCTATACTGAAAAATGAAGAAACCTATATTTCTGTCTGGAAAATTCTCCTGATAAACATACTCTGTCTATATGATTAAACAAAAGTAAATGTCTCATGACAGTAAATATGCTGGACAGAGATAATTTTATTTATAAAGCAGTCATTTCTCCACTCAAGGTTCTGAACTTCATTACTTCAGGGACCTTTCTGATTGGCAATGGAGGGAATTATAATAATTATTGCAGCAATAATATGATTTTTTACTTTTTTCAATCTAGCATGGAAAACATGCTTTAGGAGATCAGATCAATTATTCCCTTAAGCCATTAATACATTTTTCTGACAGTTATCAATACCATAGAATTCAGAGTAAATTCAGAGAAGCATTTACTAGCTACAAGATAATCATCTGAAGTGGAATGCCATGTATTTCACAGGATTGGTTAGCTTTTATCCCTTTCAAAATATTTATGTGATTTAAAAGAACTTTATGTTGTTTATCTCTCAGTATCCAGTCAGTTTAGGTACATTTGGTTTAGAAAACACAAAATCGTCACCCACACAGAACCAAAACTTGAGATTTTTATTCTGGAAGGACAAATATTCATTTATGCTACAACAATCTTCACATTGCCCTCTATTATTTGCAGTAGACTTAAAGGAAAATAAAAAAAGGGAAATAATAAAAAAGCTGCAACATTTTTGAGTCTCAGAGGCTCAGGCAGGAATCTCCTCAGTGTCATAAACATTTGCCATAAAGCTGAGTCCTTGGGGGCTGGAGGTGTGTGTGACTGCCAGGCTGGAGGCTCTCCCTGAGAAGGTCTGGCTTTGCTTTTTGTCTTGGAGACTCAAGCCCAGACAGTTCCAGGAGTGTCTGCAGATGGAATAAAACCACTGTGGGATGATAACTGTGAAACACAAAATTCTCCCCAAGGTTGGAAGGCTGTTTTCATTTTTTGGACTATTTAAGGATATTTTTTATTTTACTTTTCTACCTCTTTCACCACCTCTTTAGTTATCATGTCCTACTTATTTATTCTTTTTTTAAATTATTTTTTGTATGGAATTGGAGCATATCATGCATGATCTGTTGAAAAAGCTTGTGTTTTTTTTTTTTAATGGCTCTTCTCTATTTGTCTGACTGCTGACATTATACACTAAAAGGAACAGCTGCCTGAGATGCTAATTTGTCACAATGGAGTAAAAATACCCATGGTAGCAGCACACTTTCCATTGACAAGAAAAACAATGGAAAATCACAAAACTACTTTGTTTTGTAAGTGATTTATCAAGTTGAAAGACAAGTAATCTGTCACTATTTGATTTTTCAGTATAGTTTTCAGAACAAGAAACTCTTCTCTTGGATTAAAATAATGCAAATATTTTTACTACATCCTATTACTTTACATTTTCTTAAATGTATTCTGTGCTGTTTTCTACCTTTCACCTGTAGTGTTTGCAGTTTGAAATTTTCTGGTGATGCTGTACTGATACAGCCTAAGACAATTTAAATGTCAGCCTGATGAATGTAGCAATAATGGGATCTGATCGATTTATCAGGTGTCCTGTGCAGTGCTGGTGAATCTGTTCCTACCATGGGAGCACCCAGGGGCTCAGAGTAAGGATAAGAGAAGACACAGGGACAAACATGGAACAGAACAGCAGAATAATGAAATCAAACTGACCATCTAACTATTTTAGCTTTCCTTTGTGTCTTCTGAAACTAAGAACAAGGGTGAAATAAAGGCATTTTCCTTGGGATAAAAAAATTACATAATTACATACTGTGTAGTAAATCATACTGTTCATCTATAACTGTACAATAATGACATCATTGCATCAAAATACTGCTGGAAAATATTTGATATGGATCCTAACTGACAAAAGTACTTGTCATAGTAAACTTCATAAATATGGAAAAATCTAGAAGTCCCAAAATAAGATGCAGTTTTTAACGTGAAATTAAATCCACAAATTTCAAATGAAATGCCTTAATGAAATTTAAGATTAATTTTGTCTATGTTAAACAAAAAGTGTTGACAAGTGAGGTTACACTCTTAGGAATTTTGCAGAATAAACCTAAACTCACAATCAGAATAATTTCTAAATGTCAGTGAAACTGATAGAATTAATATCTCATTAGTTAGTTGATAATTCCTATTGCCTGACTTCTTATTGCCACCCAGTAAACAAACGGTGGGGAATGCACTGCATCTCAACTTAATGCAAAAGTAACCTTTAATTAGAATATAACTGAATTCAGAAGAATAACAAAGATCCAAGGGAGGTCAGGGAAATGGAAAGGATTGGCTGATGTTTTCTGTACATTATTTGTGAGGGTTAAAAGGAGCCCTGCCTCCTGTGCAGAACTCCTCTGCAGGACAGTGCCCTGATCCTGCTCAGCCAGCACCAGGTGATTGACACAAATCTGAGAAAGCATAAACTTCATTTTATTTTATATTATTTAGTAAGTGAGGCTGATTTTCAGAGATATGGGATGTCTTGGGCCGAGTATGATTTCCCAGGACCTGCTGTGCCTCCCTGGGTCTGTGCTGGGGCAGCACAGCAGTGAATCCCCAATGCAGCTGGTCTGGTGAGGTTAGGGAGAACAGGCGAGTTCCTGCCAGTTTGGTCACTCTTGTTTCATGTGCTCTGTCCTGTGCTGAACTCTGAGTAACTGTCACCACATCTGCAGGGATATTATCCCAGCTGTGGACAGAAAAGGCTGTACTGACACATGATTCAAAACTTTTGAGTGCTAATTAGGAAGTAGGTGTTTCACCCCGTGTGTTCCTGTTTAAACATGGAAGTTCAGCCAGGCACTGGAACCTGCCAGGCTTTATTGGGATTTCCTTACAGCTTCCATAGCTACAAACCATTAGCTGGCTTTTATTATTCAACTTGGTTGGAATATCAGGAAAGCTCATTTTGATGGCCTTTATTTTTCTGTATAAAGAACCATTGTGATTATCCAGTTTGCATGCACATTGAGCAGAAGTAAAAAAGAACTGGCAGTAGGGATAGAGATAAAAAGAGCTTAAAACAGAAAACATGTTCCCACAGAAGAGGACTCATTAACTATAAAACATGTGTGAGAATAAATGTAGTGTGTTTCAACATTCCTTATTTCATTTGTGCTACATTACAGCATTCATTGTTTTATTTAATGGCTCTATGCTGGCAAATTTCATTACTGACATTAGGTGGGGTTTTTCTGGTTTTTTGGTTGGGTTTTTTTGCTGTTGTTGGTTGGTGGGAGTTTTTTTGGGGTTTTTTTTTTTTTGTTTGTTTGTTTTTGTTTTTTGGGTTTTTTTCGGTTTTTTTGTTGTTGTTGGTTTTTTATGTATGCTGTGACCATACTTGCTTAGGGAAACTCCTAAAGTGTTTTTGACAGGTTTAGGTTTCTTGTGGTGTTGCCTTCAGCACAACATTTCAGTGGAAATGTCACTGGGTGCTTTCCTTCTTGTAAGTGACCAAACTGCTCTTGAAGTCACCAGCTCACAAATGCAGTACTTGATTTTTGATTATTTATTTAATTTTAAAATAGTAATTGAAAACTCAAGTTTTTAAATATCATAAATATCAGTATATTTCTTCTCCCTGTAAGTGATTTCAAGAAATGTAGAAGCAAACTGTTTTGTTTGTTCTAGAAACAACCTCCTTTTCTATAAATGATTAAATGTTATGCTTCAACTGCTGTGGGTATGGTGAAGAATAAAATAGCTCTTAAAAGATTTATTGGATGAGTTTATAAACATCAGTGAGTAAAGACAGAAAAATATAGAATCAATAAATACAATTCATAGCAGAAGTAATTTTTTTCCAGAATTAGAGCATAGAATGGTAAACAGCAAAATAATGGGTAAAAGACAAGATAGGTCTATCTGTGGAAATAGTTGAATTGATTTTAGTGCAGCGTCCTTCATATTTATTGGGATGGGATTGTTAGGCAGAAAGGATTAACAAAAGGAATCATCAATTCAGAAGATTGTATTTATTCAGCTGTATTACAGGAAAAAGTGTCAATCCCCTTGCCTGCTTTGACATTAAAGTTAGAAAATTGACATGTGTGTATGTGTCAATCACAGCATGTAAAGCCACCCGTTCCAAATATCCATAAGTAATACAGTGCATGCTTGAAATACTGATTTCTAATTCACTTTCTCTCCAGACCAAATTAAATCACTTTCAAGGGAGGACTCAAATCTCTTCTACTTATTAAAATACACAGCTTTTCTTAGTGCCCTACAGTCCTTTTGAACTTTATATATCAGGTTCAAACTCTGTGTTTCAGTCCTTGTGCACAGTTGGGACACACACAGCTCATGTGGCTTGTCCCATGCCCCACCTCCAGTCCTGCAGGAATTTCTGCAAGAAAATATCCTGGAGGGTGATGTAGGAATAGGAGGGAGAGAGATTCTGGCAGTCTTTCATGAATAACAAACTCTCCTTCCAGAATCACTCCCTAAGAGTATTCTTCTCATGGCTTCATACCCAGGAGGAAGTAAGTAGGCAGCTGGAAGGAAGGAAAGCAGAGACTCACAGAAAAGCCTTTGCTTTACTTGTTTAGGGATGGATATCAGTGGGTGATGAGAGATCAGAAATCTCTCAGACCATTCGATTCAGTATAAGAGGGAAATTAAAATTTACTGAATTATCTATACAGTATTGCATTGCAAAATTAAGCTAAATTTGTGTGTTCAGAGGTCTGCTAGTGCAGAGCTTCATAATCTTCAGAGTTCCACTGTTTGGTAGTGTGAAAAAGGACCAAACAACTCTTTATATATTATTTTTATCTGTTCTGTTACCAAGCTGCTATGTTTTTAACATATTTACTTTGCTAGTTAACATCCTAGAGTAGGATGTTAAGGCCCAGAGGAAAATCCTGCTTGCTTTCTTTTTTTTAAGCATTATCCTGTGTAAGGTAGAAAATATTATTTGCATTTTCTTTCCATCTGTAAGGAAGCCTGTTGGTAACAAATGAAACCTTCAATACAGTAAAATTTACATGAAACAAGCTGCCATTTGAGAGCTGTGTGGTTGGAATGATGTCAGTCAATAATAGATTGCATACCTCTGGTTAATTTATTAGCCACCTGTTCCAGAACCCATTACAAGAGCACATTAAGATGCTATCAGGTTGGGGGAGCATTTTGAGCTTCAGGCCTTGGAGGATGTTTTTTTGTGTGGAAAGTCAAGCTAATAGAAAACTGAAATGAGCAATAGTTCATCCTGCCCTCCGTGGAGAAGGGGGAATATTCCACAGGTTGCTATTTCTGCCTCCATCCTCTTTGAGAAATAATAGAGGGGTTTATGAAAACAACTTCTCATTTCAAATGATAGCTAATAAAGGAAAACTAATAGTGCAAAGATTGCAATTGTTAGTGCAACTGATGGTCTTCACAGATGTGGGAATATGACAACACTATGAGGTATTATAGGCTGATTTGTTTCCTGCTTTTCATGAGCAAGAAGGCATCATTTTCCATATGAATATTTCTGCAATTCAGAGCTTAATTTTTCAAAATCGAGCTCATGGGAGTGTATGGATCTCACATACACCATTAGAAAATAAAGTTACACAACCAGAAGCTGAGAACGCTGTAGGGTGAGGAAGGACATTGGGCAGATTGCCATAGGAATTCATATTTTAAGTCTATGCCTGGATAGAAAAGATCTGGGTCCCTTCTGTGTGCTCATTCAGTCTGAAGCACTGAGTATGGTCCAAGCAGCATGTTCTCTCCTGCCATTTAGGCTCAAATTATCCCAAACAACACAGGCTGGCTCTCAGTCCTGAGGATGGCACTGAACAACAGGGATCTCATGGAAAAGATCCTAAAATAAGTCAAAGTTCATGCTGCAGGGTCCAGGTAGAAAATACATGCCACTGCTTTTAGAAAATACAGGAGAATTAAAGAGGCAAAATGGAAATAACACACATTCTCAAATTCATTTTGAGTAGTACTAATGGCAAATATGTATGTGAACTGAACAGCCCTGGTGATCAGCAGCTTTTTCTATATCTAAGCTATTTATCTATCTCTTTTTATATACCTAAATGTATATATATTTATATAGCTCATTTGGTGAGAGCATGATGCCAATGGCACCAAGGTCATGGAACTGATCTTTGTATGGGTGATTTATTTAGAAGTTGGACTTGATGTATCTTGTGGGTTCTTCCCAGCTCAGAATATTCTGTGCCAAACAGCGCACAGAAACTTTAGCATTGATGGAGTAAGTACTGATTAGAGAGTAGTAACTACTGAGCAATCAGAAAAACATTCCTTTGGTATCTGACTTTGTTATAGAGGTATCTTGTTCAGATCCTTACTGGCCTCATGTGAGAGGAGGATGGCCAGAGGGGTATTGCTGTAGGCATGAAGGGAAGGAGGGAAGAGAAAAGGTGAAAACTCTATTCCAGCATCTCATCAGAAAGGATTGTCAGAAAAAAAGCCACATCTGTGATTAATGCAGTATAGCACCATTATCAGAACTACCACATTTGGTTGTTTAAGCTTAGATGAGACAGCAGAAGTTTTCATTACCTGTCAGCTCTCTAAGTGACAGAATTAAAAAGTTTTTAACTGGAAGTTGCTTAGTGCTAAAGGCAGAATACAATGTTAAGACAGGAATACATATTCTTGAAACAGCTTCAATGCAACCACTTATTTCTGGGTATAAGATGGAGTCATACTGCTCAAAATGTCATTTTGGCTAGTTTAATCTATCTCTAGTGCTACTGCTGGATATGCTCAGCTGAGAGAGAATGATTCAGGGTCTGTGCTTACAGCTGCACTTGGTTTCAGCCAGAAGGAAAAGTAGCAATAAAACACATGGAAATTTGTGTGTGATCCTTTGCTGCTTTTCATCTTGTGTGGATGTGCTCAGTTTTGCAAAGAGAAGGGAAATGCTGCTATTCTGAACTGATATCTTTTAGCCCTCACACTGTATGAATGCAAGTACTTAGAGCAGATACATTTCAGCAATGAATAGACTCAGTATCTCCTCCAGGAACAGCCTCACTAATATGCCATCCTTTAAAAAAATGTTACAGATACCTGATAAAGGCTCTGCAAAGTCCTGCACATTTCTCCAACCTGTCCACGTGTGCAGCTTTTGTTCAAGCAAACTGACACTGAGAATTGCTAAATAAATAGACTTTTTTTTAGGAGTGATAGCATGGAGCAGGGTACTAAGTGGTTCAGAGATCTTCTGTTTGTATTACCAAAGCAGAAATTATTTAGTAACAAACTCCTATTAATAACCTAAAAGTGATATTTTGGGTGACTTTACTGTGGGGTTTATAACTTAAGTGACCAACAGAGGTGGCATATCTCTGTTAAATATAAATTTAGGATGGCTGATTCCTCTCGTTCCTGTTCTCCCTTTTGTTGCAGTATGCTATAAACAGAGCAGCTCCTCTGGGACTCTCCTTTTTATGAAGGTGCTTTGTCCTGGGAGCCCTGTGCCCACACTGCTCCGTGCCAGGCAGCCACACAGGGCAGGCACAGGGTATCTGAGCCTGTGCCAGGCCTGAGCAGCCTCTGTGATTGCTCCCAGCTCTTCTGGGGGCCAAACATCCTGCCCCAAACCACCCCAGTGGCATTCAACCCATCTTTTTCTTCCACTGCCTCCGCTGACTTAGGCAGGAGAATAAATTCATTAAGACCAAGCAATTTTAAAAATAGCTCAAAAGTTGGTGCATATATTTTCATGTTCTTTAGAATTTGTATGCAATTTTATTCCATAATTTTATGCCATTATTAGAGTGGCACCTGTCTTGCAAATGGCTCGTGGTTATAAGTACTGAAAGCAGAACAAAAGATTAAAATATCACTACTGAGTTATTTTTGTGAAAACATCTCATCATTCCTAGCAGATTTTAAATTAAACTAAATTGATTTTAAAGCAGTGGCACTGTACTGTTCCCTCTGGTGAACTCTGAGTAAGATCAGTGGAGTAAACCCAGTACAAAAAATTGTGTTCCTCTCAGATCAAGAACTTTGTATTTCAGATTCTGCAAAGAACAAAGTTCTGTCTCACTGTTCATTATAAAATGTGCTACAATAGTCACCTTTGAGCAATATATAGGCCATATAAAATCTGGACAAATTCAGGGAGTTTTGAAGCAATTATTCCTGACCTTTATATCTGTGAGTATTGGCTAGAAACGGAGTGATTTGAATTTGGTTTAGCAGAACAATTTATTTTAATGTTTAAAAATGCAGTTAGATGGCTTTCTAAGCAAGTCCTGTCCTCTAAGCTGGATGGACTCCTAAAGCAGTGAAATTCCCACCACAAAGTGAGGAAGAGTAATTTTCTTCATTTGAGCAGAAAAAACTGTAATGTGTATGTCATCACAACAGAGATGTCTGCTGTGAAGAATTATTCAAAATTGTCTGAGGCTAGAAAGTGGCAAATGAAAATACAATTATTGAGAAACTGCTTTTCTAGTAGTGAGAACCTTGGGGTAGTCTGGCATGAAAGAGCCATCTAGAAGAGACAAAAACAAAGGGTTGAGCAGCAGAGAAACCCCCAAATCATTGCCAGGTGCCTGTTTAGAGGGAGGGTAAAGAGCTGCATCAACAGGGCATTTTTCTGAAGACTTCCAGTGTACTGGACTACTTAAACTTTGACAAGAAAGGTAAAGGCTTTGACAAAACTACAGATCTATTAATAAGTTCCTGGTGCCTTATTCAATTTCATTATTAATAGTTTTGCATATTCAATTTAATTTGCATATAAATTAATTCTACCTGCAAAAAAAAAAAAAATTCTGAATACTTTATTGAAGTGAAAATGAGTTTCCCTTACTGGTTCCCCTCCCATTCTTGGTCAGTAGTAGATTTCCTCTGAGGATAAGAGGATGTTGGTCCAGCCTCATGAGTAAATCAGCATTTCAGCTGTGTGTCCAGAGGGGTGAAAGGAGGCATGAAGTGAAACACTTTGGGTTCATTTAGTGGATAAAAGCCTTACTGACAGAATAGGAGGTGTTGATGTTCACCACCAAGAGTGAAGCCTGAATTGCAGAGACCTCAGTTTGGTAAATGTCTTTGTGAGCATCCCGTGGAACAGGTATTGCATCACAGCACTGAAAACACAACAGCAGGAAAATAGCATTAACACAGAATGGTCTGGTGCTAAAACTGGAGGATATTCAGCAGGAAAATAGCATTAACACAGAATGGTCTGGTGCTAAAACTGGAGGATATTCCCAAAGGCCTGACTTTATTCTGGGACCACAGGACTCTTCAGAGCTCTTTTGCCTCAGCAGCTGAAGAGCTGTGGGGAATCAGTACCACACTGACATTTCATTGTAGAGCAAAATCAGCAAGTCTGTTGTCTTAGAGAGTTTGGAGAGATCTCATCTTGCTCCCCTTCTCCTTTCTCTCTGTGTGACTGGTGATTGTTGTATCCTTTCAGAAAGATAGGAAGTAGGGATTTTAAAAGTCTGTGAGATGCACAGAAATATTGAGCATTGGCACAGGACGTGGCATGAGAGCTCTGAATCCCTCACCTTGTTCCTCACAGGACATTGCCATGGGGGTCTGTGAGCACACAGGATGCTGCTGCAATTTCCAGGCTGTGTGCTGATAGATCTGCTGTAGCAGTCCCAAGAAACCCAAGAGACAATGTAGGCTGACATTGTCCCTCTCAGAGCAATCTCCAGCTAGTAGGGTTTTTCTCTGCCTCTTATATTTCTGTGATGTTACAATTATGCAAGAGTGTACGTGTGTCGTGAATGGAGCATGACCGGTTTTGGGAAAAAAATCAAAATTATGTGAATCATTTTAATATTAAATGGTGAAAAAGTGGGAGGAAGATAAGGGAAGATGATAGAGGACTTCTGTAGATTGAAAATTATGAGAAAGAAGAAGGATGCATTTTTTTGGTGAGAGGTTTTGTGTCACTGTAGCCCCTGCTGGGAAAACTTCCTGAGTTTGGTTTTCCAGTATTATGAAGATGTGTCTAACCCATGTAAATTTTACGAAAGTGCTGGGGTAAGATGTATAAACTTAACCAGATTTGTAATTTTATTTTAGTTGTGTTTATATGAATGCATTTCTTCTCTAAGTTTTTGCTAGAGTAATCTTCTAATTATATGAATTGAAAGCCTCACACAACGGGATGCTAATAGTATTACAAAATCATTAGTCCAGAAATCATAACTCTTTAAATATTAAATATATTCATTAAATTTCATGCACATATTCATTTAGACTCAGCTCAAGGAAATCTGTGATTCAAACCAAACTTGACTTGTTTAAATGCTGACTGTAGCTCTGTGTCTGTGTGTTACAAATTTCCATGCTCCTCTTTACCAGGTGAGCAAAGAGTCTCTTCTCCTATAAGAGAAAAATAGCAGCAGCAACCTGTAGCTTTGTAAATACTGAAAGCAGCATGTTCTCTGCTGCCATTTAGGCTCAAATTATCCTAAATTTCAGATCTGAGTGTTTATAATCTTTGCAGAGGAGCTAAGGCTGGGAAAATCTCCCTTTGTTTGCCAAGACTGCAGCTGGTGTCTCTCCTGCGCCGAAATCCTCTTGATGTCTCATCTGGCCAATAAATAATCAGTGCTGGGCTCTGCTCCCCATCTGGTGAAGTGTCAGGGCATGATCAGAGTGGAGGGACTGCATGCTGCCTTGGAGTGGCAGAGCAGTGAGGGATAGTGCAGAGCACGAGAGGGAAGCTGCCAGTTCACGTGCAGCAGACAAACTCCTTCCTGGCGAGGCGCGGGCGCGGACAATGGCGCGCGTCAGAGAGCTGGCATCACTGGATCCCTCCAGACTGACAAATCCTTTCAGGTATAGCAACAAACGAGGAGCTCACAGGAAGGAAAGACAGTGACAAGACAAAAAAAAAAAAAAGCTCCCTGCAAGGGCTTACGAGGCCACTTCCTTCCTTTCCTCCCTCATATGATGCAGGTTACATAAATATTCAAAATAAACATCTGCCGTGGAGGTTGTGCCCAACCCTGGCTATAAATTAAAAATAAAAACCAGAACAGAGCTGGTAGGGAATAAAGGGACAACACAACACAGCTGGCACCTTTTCCTTAAAACTGAGTAAATATTTGTCTTGGTGTATCCTTTCCCCTTTTGATCTCTGAGAAAATAGCACATTCTAAAGCCCCTGAAACCAAACATTCCAGGGAGACCCACAGCAATTACTCTATCAGTTGCTGTGAGGGTTCCTCAGGCACAAGGTTCTTCAGCTTTCCTCTTGTGGGTGACTCAGGAAGGTTTAGGAGATAAGCAAGATGTGTCCTTGTCCTCCTAAAGGGAAGAGCATGCAGTAGCTTGTCTACATTGGAAATTCTCTGAATAGCTGTTGCAAAATATATTCCACAGTAGCTGACCTTATACAAGCATTATTGTGAACTATTTATTGCATTTTGTGACTAATTTTTCAAAGAAAAACCTTTTTTTTTTTAAGGTAGGATAACCCCATAGGGAGTTAAGGAGCTAATTCTTTAGTAGTCATTCCTGTGAGGTGACAGATGCCTTCTTAGCAATGTTACAAGAGAAGAAAAAGGCTTCACTTTTACTTTCTTGTGAAAGGGCACACTAAGTTATACTGATCCAGTTTCACATTCATTTAGTGGTCCAGCACTGCATGCGATTTAATTTCTGTTGACAATTCAAGGAAATAAATATGTTTTGTGATCAGCACCACTGAGTTACTCAGAATAAAATATAAATGAAGCCCACGTGTATTTAACACTGCATGCTCAATGAATAGATCATAGACATCCTGTGCAATTGTGCAATTAATTTCATCTTTTCCCTTATAGCACTTGTTTGTGGGTGGGAGGAAGGAAAGGAAGTGGTGTCTTGCTTTGGAATTGCACATCAGTTCTGTTATACATGGGCAATACTGATGGAGTTAATTGAGCTGCAAGTTGTAATGGAGATAGAATTTTGCTCTCCTAGTGTTTACTTTCCAGTTAACCTGTACTTCTAACTTATTAGTAATTTAGTTCAAAATCCTTGTCTCTGCTTCTTTTCTATTTGTATTAATTAAACAGATCCCTTACAAACAAAATTCTTTCAAGTTTAATAGTGTTGGCATTCAAACTTACTTCTTTTTTGTGAGTTAAAATGTGAGGCTTTAAAAATACATTGGGGAAATGTAGTAGGGGGCAAATGAGTCATCAGAACTCATTCTGGCTCTCATTTACTAGGCTGTTTTCCTCAGGATGTGCTATAATGATGCTGAAGTTGTTATCTGCATTTGCTAAGTTAAGAGAGGCTGTTCTTTAGGATGAAGAATAAATGCAGATTGGAAATATCTGAAGGGAGGGTGGAAAGAAGACAGAGCCAGGCTCTTCTCAGTGCTGCCCAGTGACAAGAAAAGAGTTGGTGAGCACACACCAGCACTCAGGAGGGGCTGCCTGAGCATTACAAAACATTTCTGTGCCGTGAGCCCGACCAGGCACTGGCACAGGTTGTCCAGAGAATTGGGGTCTCCATCCCCAGAGATAAAAGCAGGCAGACATCAGAGCATGCAGAGGGCTCCTCTGGGCACCTCAGCTCCCTGCTGACACAATCTTTAGCTCACAGGAATCATTATATGGCAGGTGTGAGGTTTGTTTATTAGTTTTCATAAGGCAGCAGATTGCCATGTTGCCAGAGTTTGCTTTTCTCACTGCTGCTGGTTAATTTTCACCCTCTGTACAAGGAGCTGATTTGCAGTTTCCCTTTGAGCTTTAAAAGTTATAAGACTGAGGCAAAGTCAGGAAACTCTTCAACAGAGGCTCTTTTCCAGGAGATGAGGGAAAAAATGTTAGGTCCACATTTGAAAGTACTTGGTATTTTTTGAAAGTACCTGGTATCTTTTCCAGAATGCTTTTTTTTTTTTTTTTAATAAGTTCAGGTTTCTAAACAGTTGAAACTGTACCATATAGATAAAAAACATACTTTATATATGTTAAAAAAATCCTCTTTTTTATATTTTCCTCCTTGCCATATCAATTTATAATATCTGCCTTCTTCAGGGATGTAAAGGAGCATGAATTGTGATGCTGTTCACTCTGGTTTGAGAGTCTACCTTTCCTATTTCATTATTGCTTCCTACCTAATTAGGTTTGTTTCCTGTAATCCTTCACAAGCAAGTAGCCAAGCTGAGTTGAGATTAAATTCCAACTAAAAAATTCTGTGTCCTTTCACAGTAAGAGAACTGTAGCTTTGATGGAGAATCTTCTTTTAGGCAATGAAAAAGTCATAGCTCTCTTATTTAAAATAATAAAAGAAAGAATTAGTGTTTTATGTTTCTTCTGTGTAGTAACTGAAAAGTTGCTGATGTCTCTATTCAGATTAAAACTGGGTTAGCTATTGATGTCAGGGAAAGGAAAAAAATAAGTAATTTAATTCATACTTGACTGTTTGACCCAACTCAACGTGCCTATATCTGCCACAAAATACATCTGCCAGAAACGAAAGCAAATGATTTCTGGAAATTAGGGCATGTTTCTAGTGTTCCAGCAGCTACACTGAGAAGTTTATTTACTGTCAGCTGCAGCAGGAATGGAGAGTGGCACAACAAGCAAAGGCCAGGCCAGGCCACAAAAAAGGGTTTGTGTGGCACCAATTCTAGAGCTTGTCTGATACCATTTCAAATTACTGCTTTGTGGAAAGTTATTCATGTCCTTTTAAAATGTGCTCTGGGTTATGGACCAGTCTATGCAAAGAGAAGAATTCTCTGCTTTAAGCAGGATGAAAACTACTGGACAGCTTCACTCTGTCACAAGCAGCTGAGCAATTTTATATTACTTGACCTCGAATAATGTGTTTTTATAGGCAGGAGACAGAACTGAGGCTGCCCTGAGCTGCTGTTCTTTCAGACTGCATGAAAATCTGCTCATATTTAACCTGCACAAATATCCAGGTACCTGTGAGTGTCCCAGAAGTTACAAAAAGCTGATTATTTAGAGGACAGCCTGAACTCCTCAGGAAAAAAAGAAAGCTTATACACCACACTTGGAGACACAGAGTTCAATTATTTAGTTTTAAAATTTTCAGAGTCAGTTTCCAAAACTGTGGAACTCATTTCCAAAAACGATTTTATCCTGGGCTTTTTTCCTGCCCAGCTCCCTGGAGAACACAGATTCCACATGGCTGGGACATCCCCGTGTTGTCCGCTGATCCATCTTCATTCACTCCTGAGTGTTTGTGTTGTCTCAGGTTTGCAGATCAATGGAAAGCTGAGGGTCAGAGGCATGAGGCAGGAGAGATTTCACTTGCAATGACACCACAAATCTCCAGAACTCTGTTTAGAATCTGACCCTGCATTCAGCTCCCTTTCCCCCTCTCTGGCAGCTAAGGATGCACTTCAGGGCTGAACTGAAACCTTTGAGTGCAGCAGTTCCATTTTTACTCCTGTTTTTTCTAAATCCAGTAAAGTACATGTTAAGAACTATTTAAAACACTTATTAATGAGTCTAAGTAGTTTTTTTAATATAGATGCATTTTAGGACTTTGGTGTTAAAAAAAACCCACATTGCATTAGCCTAAAAAATAATAGAAAATAGTCACATTTATGTGTGCAACATAGATTGAACTGTTTGGCATTGCCTAAAGAAATAAAACTTGATAAATAATTCTGCATTCCTATCCATATTTCCTTTTACTTCAGTAATGAAATAGATGGAGAGACCAGAATTAACTTCAGGGAGGAATTTCAGACACCCATCATCTGCTAAAGATGTGCCCAGATATTTCTGTGAAAGATTTTGGCTAAATTCTATTCCTGTATAGGATTTAGGACTCCTATTCCTGTTTAGGATTTTTATTCTGCTGGAAAAATTAATTCCTGACAAACTCCAGTCCTGGTGTCAGTGGGAGCCTGACAAGGCAAGAGCCTCAGTGTACTTGGGAACCCTCATGAGAGAAGAACATCAGACAGTCATTCCAATGTGGCTTGTTTATTTTTTTGTATGTCACCTACAATACAAACAAGGCAAATAGGGTGGATTTTGCTGCTGCTAAATGACCTTTATTTTTATAAACACTTCAGTGCTGTTTTAGTAATCACTAGCAGAGGCAAGTTATTGTTTTGTACGTTGCTGCACTGTTAAAGCTGTTCCCAAGACAATTTCTCAAGTATTTCTGATAAAGTATAATGAAATCTTTGCTGCCATGCCCACAGAATGATACATACTGAAGATACAGAGCAAAAATAATGAGAAAAATGTCAAGAGCTAAATTGCCTAAGACAGAAGGCTAAATTGATAGAGTCTTTATGTTATGCCTCAACCACTTGAACAGAATTTCTAGTTTATATCTTGAAATGCTCCAGGAGGAAGGCATGGGGCTTCTTTGTTGAGTGCAGAGCTGGTGGTTCAGGATGATTGTCTTCAAGCATTACCTTGACTTCCAGATGTTTATTTTGATATGCTGTTAGTCAATACTGCAATCATGACATTTTATGCTGGAAGCTGCTATGTCAATAAGCCCCTTATTCTCCACAGGCAGTGCAGTGGCATTTGCTAACATTTTGTATAAGATCTTCATTGAGCTGTTACAGTGTGAATGTCACTAACTGAAGAAAATTTGAAATTTAAAAAAAAAAAAAAAAAGGAAGGAAAATACCTGTGGTTTTGCTTCCATAATATATGACTTGAGATATCTCTGATTTCTATAAACTTATTTTCTTGATGTAATCTTCTTGTTCAAAATGTGTTCTTAATTAAATGCACACCAAATGCCATGCAAAGGTGAGATGCATGTAGGGCCATATCCTCCTTGACTTGCAAACCATTTTTTATCTTTGGGGTTTGTGCTATCTATAGAATATGTTTTTCTGTCTTGAATTATACAGTCTTAATCTTTGCTTAATACCTGAAGCAAAAGAAATGTTTAAGTGCATTTTTAATCTAGGTTCTATTCTGACATGTCATCAAAATAGTACTTTTTATCCTTCTCATCCTGCAGTTGATAAAAAATGATAAAAAACTCCATCTTCAGATGCTTTTGAGCTTCTTCTTGCCAGTCAGCCAGAGCAGCTATTCCCCATGCTCCCCCTCAGCTGGATGTGCTGCTGGGTGCTTTCTCTGCTTGTTGACTCTGATAATTTTCTCTTTTTCTGGAGCTTCCCTGCTCTTCCCCTTCCGTCTCAGCATGTGGTGTGTCAGCAATTCATGCTTTTTAACCCCAAGCCTGCTTCACACCCAGTGCCTGGGTCACCAGAGAATGTGTGTGCCATGGCTCAGCTGCTGTTTGGGTCTTTGCTTAGATCTGTGCTGCTGAACACTGCATCTGTTTCTCTTTTAACAAAGGAAGGGGGTTATTGAGGCACACAAATGAGTATGAAAAAAGCAGGGTATTCTGTTGTAATTCCCAGTATCAACTGTTTCAATTTCATCCATTTCAGCAAGAGCAAATTGAGGCATGAAATAAGGCTCTGGTGTTTTCAGAACTTGGGAAGAATGGGTGATGTGTGGTGCTGGTTTAGCATGCCATAAACTCATTGATTTTTTTTTTTTTCCTTTTTATTCTATATTATGGAATGGGAACTTGACACACTATCACAGCATAAATTTCTCTATGCCAAAGGCAGCATATACATTTCAAGAAACTTAACTTTGAAATCCTTCCCTTTTTCTTTTCTTCTGTTAAATGTAGAAAGTAATTTACCTCACAAAGACAATTTTGACATTCTATCTTGGTATTACATTTACGGATTCCTGGAGTGGGATTGTGGCTTTTTAGAGCCAACAGCAAATTTGATCAGGGCCTGTGTTGGTTCAAGATAAGAAATATTGAATTACTTCCTATTCACTGAGTATGATTCATCCCATTCAGTAACAAGTGGTGGAATAATGGATTCATGCATGTGATTAAGGATAAAATCATGGTTTAAATGCATAGTGTTTAATTGGTTAATGGCCAGCCATAATTTTAAACTCTTCTAATATTAATGCTTTACACTGCAATCTTACCTTCCAAACATAATTAAATATATGGTTACCTGTGATAGTAGTACATATATAACATTACCAACTTTTTAGGTCTTATCATAATAAATGTTCAAATAATGTAATTTAGATCAGATTAGATACCTATAAATCATCTGATTCAAGCTCAAATCAAAACATGTCAAATAAGATCAGGTTTCTCAGGGCCTTTCATATTTGAGTTTTGAATGTCTCCAAGGATTCTCCACAGTCTTTCCAGACAACCTGTTGCACTGTTTGACCATTTAAATGGTGAAAAGCTATATTCCTTTATATCTTCCCAAAACTGAAGGGCTGCAGCTTTAACTTGTTGTCCTTTTGCTGTTCACCTCTGAGAATAGCCCAGCTTCATCTCTAAACATCCTGTGTGGTGCTCATGGACAGCAGTAACCCCTCCCTGAGCCATCCCAGGCTTCAGCAGCTCTTTCCCTCCATGCATCAGCCACTCCTGCAGATTTGGTGATGACCACAAATTTGGTGAGGGTTTATTTCATCCCATCACCTGAATTGTTAATGAAGACATTAAGTCAAATTGGGCCCAAGCAATAAAATCACAGTAACAGGCTGTGTGTGTATAAAACAGTGCACTACTCCCCATCATCACCAGAGCCAGGCTGAAGCTAAAAGAGATGAGAGGACTTGGCATGTGCACCTGAGGTACTTGCTGTGTTCAGCTGCTTCAGTTACAGCTCTCCAAGGGCTGAGATGACTCCAGAGACCCCTGTGGTTTCAGTGTAACCCAAGGTGTAGGCTGTCACAGGCAGCTTCGTGTTTACTGAACTGTTAAGACAGACTTGAACCTAAATCTGGACTATTCAGACAATTTATCTTTTCTCCAAAGTGCTCCTGACATGTTTTCTGATCAGCAGAGATTGTTAATCATACCCAGTTAATCAGCCAGAGGTCTCCTCCCACCTAAGGATTTAATCTTTATTCTAGGCAACCTGTATGTGGTGGGAAATGTGCCACAGGGAAAGAGTTTGAGGCACCTCCATGACATCCAGGATGACACACGACCATAAATTACCTCTCCAGGCTGTGCCTTCCTGTTTCCACTGTCTCACTCTCAGGTCAAAGGAAGGCAAAGTTCCTGGCATGAGGAATGCTCTGGGGAGAGGCTGAAACAGCCAACAGGCTTGGAGGTGAAAGTCAGTGCAAAAAACTTACCTGAATCAATGACCACAGATGTAATCAAATCCTGGCAGTGCTGCTTAAATATTTGGGGTTGTTCTTGAAGAAATTGCATGATTCTTAATCAATCTCTTTTTCCAGAGAGTTGATTTGTGGTTTCTTGGCTGATAGGTTTAGCAGTGCTTAAGTCACTTACTCAACTGGGCTGTCAAGCACTCAGCAAACTCTAGGACCAAATTAAAAGTGGTTGGGTGGCAGTTTTGGAGAGAAATGGATCTTTAGGTCACTTGATATTCTTACTGAGACTAAGATTTCTGTTAATCCCATTTGTTTAAATACATTTCTTTATACTGAGAAACAGAATGAAACAAATCATGGGGTAAGAGCCCAGCTCTAGATCACATGAAAAAATTAAACCTCATAGTTTCAACTACTGAGTTGTTATAAAACTTTTCTCTGTATAGTGATGGAAGACTTAAGCTCATGACACATATTTGCCAACTCTGTGCATACTTTCATTCACAATCAATAATCACTCACCTCTGTATGTATTAGATTAACTAACATAATTTAGCATATTTGAGGGATCATTTAGTGCTACTGCATTGTTAGAATTGGATGTGATGTAGATTTTTGAAAGTTCTGTCAGTTTTTTGTGAGTTTCTGTCCAGCAGAACACCTGGTTCTGAGAAGAATAAACCTAAAGAAGCCCCATGTGCTGTAGTTTCTTTCAGTGAAAAAACCTACTCATATTCTTCAAAGTAATGCTTTCCCCCAACTTCCTCTTTAAACAGCAATAGAAGATCATAAATATTGTAGGAAAATCTAAAAGAAAAGCTTCAGAGACAGTTTTCTTTTACTAGCACTAACTGTATTTTATAGATTGAGTCTCCATTTTGTCTCCATCTTAAAGCTCTAAAACAGCTCAGGCTGTAAAAATATATGATTGTATACTGTCCTAGAAGGACTAGAGAGGTTTAGGGATGGTCTCATGAATTAATGCCATTAATCTTCCAGGGCTAATCTCTAACATCAGTCATTATGAGTCTACTTTCTAATATCAGTTCAGACATCCTCTTTCTCTGAAATGCCTTTCTTTTTTCTTTCTCCTCAAGTAAACCTTCTTTTCCACTGATGAGATTTTAAAAAAAGAAACAAAAGCTTCTGTCTTCTCATTCTCCTCTTGAAGAATTATCCAGGAATAATCCAGTTCCACCAGGCTTTGTTTTACCTTTTTATGTGAGTAGTGCTGCAATTAAAACAGTTGTGCTAATATTCCATGGCTAGGCTCTATTTTAATGAAAAAGACTTTTAAAACTAAATAAAACCAGTGATTGTAGATAACAGGAAAATCTATTCACTAGAACAACAAGGGGTTTCCCACTTGGTGATTATCCTGTTTTACTTACTGGTACCAGTCACTATTCAAGTGGCTAGTCCAAGGTGTTCCATTTCAGAAACAAATTCAGGAAAAAATTAACATTCAGTACATGAGAGGAAATGAAATGCCCTAGGTTTACCTCATGACAGTGCACACTGCAATGTAATACAGGGGCTGCTCATATTTTCTACTCTTGGGCACCTCTGCTCTGCCAGCCACCGTCAGCTTCCCACTCAGCCTGGGAATGAGAGGCCAGCTCCACTGGGACATGCCCAGGTTAGGGCTGCCCAGTGTATTTATGCCACAACTGTGAATTTCACAGGAAAATACTGGGTTTTGTCACAAAAGGGCCAGCAGCTGGCTCAGGACACATTTCAATAGCAGTGATGATTTCTAAGCCTTTTTCTTCCTCCTCTAATTAAAACTTTCAGTTACCTGGCAGGAAAAATAGATCAAATTCAAAGAAAAATTTATATAAAATGAAATTCTGTGGATAATTTTGATGAACTAATCCCAAGAATACAGTAAAAACTTCTTGCAATGTGCTGTTTCATTATTCCCCTGCTTCAGTCTCTAAAAACAAGCTGTGTAATAACTTTATTGTTGAGAGGGAATTCAGTCTTGAAAATTAATCTCTAGTGTCTTTCAGGTAGTGTAGACTTTGAAAATCCTGCTATTAAAAAGACATGGGTGGCTGGCACTAGCAGTTCAGTGTGATTGACCTCACAGTGCTTCATCTGCACAGCTATTGATTTTTCTTTTTCTCTTCATTTTGACATTTCACATGATTCAATCCAAGATTCATCATTTTGGAAATGTCAAGTTTTAAGGTAGTTTTTTTTTTTATTGTTTGGAAAGAGTGATCTTTGAAGTGTTTTGCTACCTAACTTTTTTTCAGACACATCAGCACTGAACCAACTCAGAATTGAGTGGTTTGGTTTGGTTTTTTTTCTTTCCTAGTGTATTCCAATGTGCCTTTTTACTGGTGGTATCAAAGTCAAAGATAGCAGCTCTGTTTTGGATGGATTTACAGTGTCTCAGCACTTTCCATGAGAAAGCTCTCTGGGGATAAAAGCCTTTATGCAACACCACGCTGTGTGATGGGAAAGCAGTAGAAAGCAAGCGTGGCACATACTAATGCAGTGTCTATTACAGAAATATCAGATAACATTTCGTGACATTTATTCAGCACCTAATAATTACAGTTATACTCACCAGTTGCATGGGGCATGAGAGCAGTGGGAACCTGAATGGAAGCTGTCTAAGCTGAACAGAAAATTCTGAGCAGCACCATGAACTTGAACTTGATGATGTGGAGCTGCTGCAGCTGCCTGGTTCCGCTGCACTCCTGTTTGCTCTCCAGATACAGCACTTGACTGAAAGCCAAAGAGTCTCCAAAACACGGTGCAGCCTTGAATGTCCTTCTAATGGGTGCTGGAGCACACATTTAGAGTGTTGAATGGCTGCTGAAAATAAAACTTAGGGTGTTTGCTCACTGCATCAGTGTCCCGTGAAACCCCGAGAGCCACAGACCAAACTGTGTGACTGATCAGGAGGTGTGAGCCATGTGCCACATGTCAGAGAGCAGAGGAGCTGGCACCAGGAAATTCCAGAGGCTCCCTGCAGGTTTTGGATTCCATTTTGACACAGGACTGGAATCAGAAGGCGCCTGGTTGCCAGGAGAGCCTGTAGGTGTAAGGAAATTACCTGTGGGTGTCTGGCTTTGTCTGCATTGCTGTGGGTCCATGTTATCCAGCAGCCCTCGTGGTAGCCCTGCTCCTGTGCCAGGCTGGAGATGCAGCTGCCCATGACCCATGGGGGAGCTGATTTCTGGCTTTCTGGAAAGGCCTAAAAGCCCTTTAGGGACTGGGCACTGCTCTGGAAACCGCAGGTGCCCTGGTGCTGCTCCAGCTGGAGCAGGCTGTGGTTGATCCCTGGCCCATCTGTACAGATCTGATCTGAACAGTGCTTTTCATTTCTCATTTTACCACTCCCTCTCTCATCTCTTTTTGCTGACTTTTCTCCATCTGACAGTGTTTAATTGCTTAGTCTGCTCTCTCTTTACCTCACAGATCCCAGTAGGGCAGACCACCCATGCTCGTCCCTCACTCTCCTTCCCAGTGTGCTCCTCCCTAATGGGCGCCATTATTTTCACACTGCTCAGAAACTTTCCCCTCAGGGTTGGTGAGGGAGGAGCAACATGTCTCATGCAGAGCAGTCCTGAGTTTGAAATATCCTGGTGGAATGTACAGAGAGTAGATAAAAACAGTTTGGAAAATGTCTTCTGAAACAGTGAAGTGCTGTGGGGTACCTGAAATTAAGGTGATGATTTGTGCAAGCAGAAGCTGTCAAAAAAAACCATGCTAAAACATGTGAAAGGAGGCATTATCTCAGTTGTGTGAAGGTTGATTAATTAATTTTTGAAAGACTTCTCTGATCTTTGTCTCATATAAATTCAGCATTACCTGGGCATGGTAGTAGCTGCATAAAGCTTTGTCCAATTCTATGTCATCATCATCTTATTATTCAATACACCTGCCAGGATTCAATTTTCTTCAATGTTGGTGATTCAAAATTTCTTCTATTAACTCCAACTAACATTCTTATGATATTAAAGAGATGCCCCTAAGCAAATAAGAATTTGATATTCTGTAAAAGAAGTTAATCTAAATTTAAAATGCACGGTTTTATGAACTGTGGGCTGCAGTACACCTAACATCCAGCCCTTTGCTGAGTTATTGGGTTTCTTACCTTGAACTTTCATGGGTAGAGAATGTTTTTCTGTACTCTTTGTAAAAAAACCCTTTCATTGTACTCAGAGTTGCATCAGTTTTATTCAAGCTGTACAGATATTTATTTAGTGATTATCCATTCACAAATTGAGCTACCTATGTCAATTTTCTGTTAATATTGTAGTGTCCTCCAAATCCTGAGTACTATTTGGGTAAAAGTGGAAACAAAGTTATAAATAGCTGAATAATTTACATACATTTTAAAGCAAAATATTATGTTTATTGGAGACAATTCAGTAGTACTTGTAGTAGTACCACTGCATTAGTAAAGGTTTCTTTGTAAAAACTCAGAAAAGCCTTTCCTCCCCAAACTCTTGTAAGTAGATGACAATAGCAAGTCCATTCAAAGTGAGACTTGGAACATGTTTTATTTTTTTTTTCATAAACTATTGATATCTTCCCAAGTTGGAATTGACAAGAGAGAGAGGAAATTCAAGACTATTAAAAAAACCAATAATCAATAAGCAGTAGAAATAATATTTCATTTACTCACTTGCTAATGTAGAAGAGTTCTCCCTTTATAAAAATTTAGTTACTTTATTGCTTTTTTGAGATTAGAGGTATCAGAGTTTGAGGATGAACTGATATCAAGGTGGAAAACAAGGGCAGTGCAAAGGTCAGCACTTTGAATTCTGACTGATCCATCAGCAGTTTGACTTCAATGCCAATGGACCATTTCTGGATGTTTTTTGCCTTCATCCATGGCATCCCACCTAATTTAGTGGAAGATGTCCCTGGGAAGGAGCTAAATGGTCTTTAAAGGCCCCTCAACCCAAATCATTCTGGGGTTCTGTGATTTCTGACAGACCTGGTGCCTTACGGGTAAAATTTAGGGTGTCTGTTAAATGTGTTAAGTGTCTGCCTATTAAAAATAAATTAAATTACAGTACTGGCATTTATAATTTTACTGTCTGTTTTTAATTTGCAATAATTTCATAACTTTCCTTTGAGAAATATTTAATGCCTTTGTGAAGTGCATGGGGTGTACTCTGAGAAACAAAGCAAAGCAAAGCAGAAGTTTTTTATCTTCCAAAATGATTCTCAGTCTTGTACAGGAGGAACCTTATCAATGTCATAGACTCCAAATATTTCCCATTCAGATTCAGGTTTCTTCTTGCTGTATTTTGCTACCACTGTTTCTGGCCATTTCTTGAGCAGAGTGCTTCTTAAAACCCAAAAACCATGGTACTGCTGTGAGAGCCACAGGAGCAGATCCCTTTTCAAATTATTGCAGGTTGGATTTATGGGCAGGGGAACAAGAAGTACTTTTGCACTGTGAAATTAACATTTTTCAGAAAAACATGAATATTAGAAGTTGTGTTTGTCAACTACCAAAACTAGGTGTTGCAAGAAAGAGATAAACAATGACAGAAAATGAGGGTAGAAAAACAGAATAAGGCTGGATTTGTCCAGCATTGAGGAGCTGTTATCAGTTGTGGCAGCTGTGCAGTCTGTGGCACTATTTGCCATTTGAAAAAACAATAAAACCTGCAGTGAGTGTCTCTGCTGACTGATTGATACTCCTGAAAGCTCTGTAGCACTTGGATTTAGTAAAGGTGGGGCAGCACAGTGATGTGCACAGCACAGTGATAAAAATTGTTTGTTAAACAAACATGTTATCTCTGCACTTGAGGTTACAAGAAGCAATTCTTATCATTAGATTTATAGGTGACCACTCATAAATAAATATATTTTCTGGCAGATCTGGGAGAAACAGGAAGACAAGAAAATGAACAAGAGGCATTTGCTCTGTTTTGGGTGTTCTGCAGCCATTCAGAATAAGGGTTATCAGTTACCTTATTAAATGTGCCCAGTAAATAATTTTCTTACTTTTTTTTTTTTTTTTGCATTTTTAAGTTAAAAGCTCTGTATTTTTTTTTTTAATTTTTTTTTAATTTTCCAGGACAATTAATGAGCATGTTTAAAAGCTATTGGACAATATTTCAAACTAGAGCAACTTGAATCAATTTTCTTGATGTATTCCTGACAAAAAGGTTGATATTCTCTGCTGATAGTGCTTGCAAATAACAACATTGCTACTGATCTCCAGTTCAGATTTATCTTTTTTATTGCATGGCATTTTTTTGAATTAGCAGTTTTGAGGCTGTAGATTGAAGGTGATATGGAGTCATAGTTTTCCTATATGTAAATATCATATTTATTCTATTCCATTATCAGCAACTCTGCACCAAATCCCAGCTCAAAAAGACAAGGTGAAGGACTCTAATGTACCTATTTTCTGAGATATTTCTTGACCAATACAGTAAAATATAGTTAATATTTTTATTTTTTTGTATGTATTTATATTTGATTTTTTTTAAAACTATTGACAGTAACTTTTCATGCAAAGAGGCCTAGAATTTGGAAGGGAGGGATGAAGGTGTCAGAAAAGCATCCTCTGAAGGGGTGACAGGAGGACTTGTGGCCCTTCCTCCCTGTAAGAGTTCAGTGGGACAGGGCCATGGTGCAGGGCAGCCTTGCTGGCATTTTCTTCTGCTTTGGGTAGGAAATCTGACTTTCTATCAAATGAAATTTGAAGAGGTGTTGAAAGGAGCATTCCTTAATGAATTCCTTGTTAACTCCATCTCACCCATGCCTTCTCTACAGGCAGGGCAATACTTCCCTTCCAGCTCACTGGGAAATCACTTGGAAAGTGTGAAGGTTCTGGTGTTGGCTCTTTGGGAGGCAGCAGTCAATAAAAAAGATCATGAACTATCTCCAGTAAAATATTGCTGATTCCCAGAAGAATGAGCAAAGTTGTGCTCCACTTAACTGTCTCCATCTAATACTTGTCTCTGTGAATGCCAGGAAACATAATCAAGAAAAAGCTCCAATGCTGCCAAATCCTATAAACTGTTAAGCAAGGTATGGGATATTTTTTTCTTGACAAATATTGTCAGGCTGTAGTTTAGTGAGAAGCTATGAAAGTAAAAGATGAATGAAAATGGAATGCAAATGTGATTTAAAACTAAACAAGGCATCTGTCTTTCATCACTCTGTCAAATGGGGCAGAAACACAGGTCTGTGAAGAGCCAAACTGTTGTGTGCAATTTGTAGCAATCGCCTTTCTCAGAGTGAGTGGGAGCAGCAGGAGCAGCCTCACGTGTGGGGATTGCATTAGAGGGGGCAATTGAGTCGTTGTAACTTAGGGCAGCAGGTTCTAATTGGGAAATGCTTTCCGGAAAGAAAACAAAGATGGCCTTTGGGATGAAACTGAAAGATGAGGTGTCAGAGAAAGAGCTCCATCCTGGCATATTCTGTAGATTCTCCTCATGGGTGGTAATTTGAAGTAATGAGTAGTCCTTGTTGAATGACCTTGTACAGCTGCTGTGCTGCCTGTTCAATCTGTAACTCACTTTCCATCAATTGCACTTTTATTACAATTAAATGTGCCATCATAAAGCCCTAAAAATGAGCAGCACAATCTCTGCATATGTTCACAGCCATTTAGCCTGGGACTGGGAGGGTGGCAGAAGTCCATCCTAAACCTTTTGTTCGTGCCAAAGTGCAATTTGTTGATTGAAGGATGCTGGGTGATGGAGCTGCAGAGGATGGCAGGCTCTGTTCAGCAGGCACAGAAGCACTCACAAAACGATTTGAGGCTGGAATGCCTGCTGGAGCCAGCGTGCTGCTGAGAGGCCACCTGGGCTGGGGCATGAAGAGCAAACTGCCCTTTCCCTCCCCACCCTCAGCACCCCATCCTAGGCAGTACAAACATGAACAAAAATGTTCATGCACTTTGCCATTCTGACAGCAGAGACAGTCCTGTTCTGTCAAGATAATGATAACCACAATGAATGTGGTTGATGGGTTTTGGTTCTACTTTTAGTTATGGCAGAGAAAGAAATAGGTTCACATTTCAGAAGGATTTGGGGACAGGGATGGCGCAACACTGCAACATCTCTCGTTCCAGTTTTTCACACTACAATATTTAGACAATGCACTGCTTTTAGTCATTGCTGTAGAGAGACAGAAGGAATGGATGCTGACGGTTCCCAAGTCATTGCTAACATCTTTAAAGATTCAATTTAGGATTAGTTTCAGCATTTTGAAGAGACAAATACTGCTTAGCATCTATGCTCAGAATTTTTAAAATGTGAAGTAGGTTGTTGTGATTGTGTGAAGGCCAGATCCTGATGTGTAACTACAGAGTTGCTTTATTGCATTTGCCTTTACACATTGAGACATCCTTTTCTGGATCAGTGAGTAAAGAAATGCAATTGAGTGAAATATTTGTGCTGAATACAATGTACAGTGAAGAACTGTATTAAAAATTTCATTTAAATTATCTTGTCCTTTAGTGTGTTCTAATGTGGTTTGCTAAATTTGAAGCTGTTACAGGATGGGGGGTTTTGTTCTTGATATTTGGTCAAAGCATAAAACCAAAATTTTTGTGTCCATATAATTTTCTTCATTGTGGTAGGGGAACATGGAGATTTTAAGCACAAATAAAAGATCTATTTCAAGTCATCTTTCAAAAGAATGGCTGTTAGGATAAATTGTCCACTTTTGTAACAGAAGTCTTAGAAATCTTAATATAATTGTTTGAGCTGCTCTGAAACAATTAATTTAAAGATCATATGCATTTCTTTCTATAGGTAGTTGTAAAAAAAGCTGACTCCATACAGGCACTTTTTTCTGAAGCTGAGTCAGTCCAAAATTATTCCAGCAGTTACCAGCACTGCTTTTGCATTATTTAGGATACAAATGCTCTCAGATAATTTCAAGCAATTGTACTAAATTTGTTACATATTCCAGACATTGGGGCAGCCTGCTAGAAGTGACTGGAAAACACAATTTATGTCCTCATTTAGGAAATCATCTCTTACTTCCCCTTCTGTTCTTAATCCTTCATCTCTCATCCTGAAGCCTTTGAGACAGGGACCTTTCCCTCCCACCCAGGGTTTTCATGTTAGATCATAAATAATGGATCATAATCAAGCACTTTGAAGTACCTTTATTGGCTGCCAGTGTCATCTCCAGTATTTATCTTGTCTACACTCCAGTGTTTCCAACTGCAGTAAATCTGAGACTTCAGCCTGGTAACAGTCCTGTCTCTTTATGATTTCATTGACTAGGAATTCAGATGTACACTTTTCCCATCTGTCATATCTAAAGAGCATTTACCACGTTGTAAATTGTGCAAGATTAGATTCACTCTGTCTCAGGAATATGATTCTTAGCCTGGTCTGATGTTGAAAATTCCCCTCTCTCCTTCCATGTCTCATTTGCCATGCTTGTGGTGAAGCCAGCCCATGGAGTGCTGGGATTAATTTGCATTCACCTGATCATTGTGGTGTATAAATTCTGTAAGATTTTAGTGCATCATTTTGACCAGAGGAGTCTTTAATTCCTTTAAAAAATGCACTCTGCCTGTGTCTCACATACATATTCCCAAGAGTCATGTGTGCCCCAGGATGAACCTATGGGCTCACTAACATCCAAATTTTTTGTCATTTTGACATCTTAATATATAAGCATATCCTACAGGGAGAAATCAAAAAGCTTGGAGATGTAAATATAGACCAACTGGTTAAAGTTTTCTTTCCTTTGAAATTATCATTTTCATTGTGCAAAGTATGCTTTCATTGGAAAGGTTTTGCTTTCAGAAACAAAAACTTGGAAACTGAAATTTGGCTGTGATCAGAGCTGTAATTTGCTCATGTCACCATCTTCTTATGTCTCCTTGAGGCAGTTTGTCACATCCATCACAATGGCCTGATGTCCCAAGGATCAGTTGCCTAAAAAAAGATCTAGTTACAACAAGGGTCTGGTTACAGCTAGAAGAGGAATGGTGCAAATAGAAAATCAGCTAAAGGAACAAAGTCATGATGTACATGAATAAAAACTCACAATTAAACATCCCCAGGCATTCCTAAATTGAAGCGTTCAGAATTATGGACAGAATTAAGTGACCTTTGCATTCTATTTGCACAAATACTGAAATGGATTATTACAATATAAACAATCTTTATTTTCTGTCAGGATTTTCTCTGGCTGGGAAAACACTCTTGTCTTCAGTGATAAGACAGAAAGGGAAGCTGGATGGCTTCTAAGTAGAAAACCAAAGTACAGAAATGTTTTCTGTATGTTTACTGACCACTTTGACAGCTTGCCTTCTTAAAACAGCATGCACTAAGAGCAGAAGTAAGCCATGTGGAAAGAAAAATAAGTGAGTTTTATGTCTAAATCAGTTGTATTTCCTTTGGTTGCTCACCCTGTTGATCCCCAGTAGCATAAGTTTGCTCACAAGGCTAAGCCATACAGTTGTGTGCTGTGGATGGAAACCCTGAGATAAATAACAACTCAGATTTATATGCATTTATTTTTCAAGTAAAAAGTGTCTAGTGCAGTTATTAGATCATAATAGCAGATTCTGATCTCTGCCTATTTTGTTTTATTTTAAGCAAAAATAATTCACAGAAAAATATGTTTGAAGGAGTAACTGAGTTACCATAATTGTTAGGGATAGATATGCTTCTAATACAAAATGAATAGAAAAAGCTGAAAAAACCCTACTGTGGTGCTGCAAACTGAAGTGAAAATACATTCTTTACATGGACAACAAAAATGCTCTCTAAAAACATGTAAAGTTTGATATTTTTCGTGGAAAGTCTGTTTTTCATCTTGTGGTTTTTTCTTGCATCACTGTGATTTCTTCACACCTCCTAAGTAATGCATACAGACCTTCACAAGTATGCAGTGTACTTCAAATTCAAAATATACATGTTCTCTGCCTAAAAACTTTTCAGTAAATTAGTAAAACCTGACAGAAGCCATCTGGCATATCTCTGTATTCATACTGCTGTTTCTTGCCACTGGAGAAAAAAACTGTTTAAACTTCCAAAGAAGTTTTTGTCTTCCCTTATTTTTCATTGCATGATAACAGCATAATCATGAGTAGAAAATGTGGGAGCAGAAGGAGTGTTTTGGTTTGGTTTTTCACATGCTGAGGCATCTCTCCTTTGTAAAACCAGTTTGCAGTGAGTACATATGTAGACACAATGACAGAAAATGTAATGCATTGTAAAGCCTCCTGGTTTTATGCATATTGAAGTTCACATGCCAGGCAGACTAAAAAGCAATCCCTGCAGAGCATTTCTTCCTGGGCAGTTGAGATAAAAAGCCAGTTCCCGTGTTGGTGATGCACTGGCCTGGGGTGGGCACAGCATCCCGGGGTCTGTGGGCAGTGACATGTCCACGTGTCCATCAGGGTGTGACTGACAGCCTGAAGGGCCCCCCTGGCCCCCGGGCCTGCAGATGCTGCTCCAGCTGCAGCTTTAGGGGCTGTGGGGGGCTGGCAGGGCACAGGCAGGGCAGGACTCTGCTCTCAGCTCTGATTCAGACACAACGTGCCCCAGCCCTTCTGCCTCCAGCACACAGATGGGGCAGCTTCAGTCTCTGCATATGTTCAGCTTGAGCAGCAGCCAAAGTGTGCTTATTATTTTTTGACCTGTGGAAGGGGAGTAGATATTCCTTGTTTTATGTGCTGCAGGATATAAGCAGTGAACATCCAAGGTTTTATGAATTACATCCAGACTAAATGTGCTATGCAAACTTTATGAAGTAATAAATCTCTCCACTTGAGTTTTCCCATCCATTTCCATCTTTACTGAATTAAATGGTTGCTGTTTTGATGGTGATGATACTTAAGACAGTGCTCGAGTTCTTAAACCAAGAAATTCGTGTTAAGGAATAAAGCTCATACTTTAAAGAAATTAATGTCTCAGCCACTCTGAGGCTTATGAAAAAAGATCAATCCAGTGGTGTGTGAATTTCAGCACCTACTTCGTGTGGTTATAAAAATCCACAGGCAATGCAGACGTCTCTTGGATAATCCACTCACAGATGGACTAATATTTTAGCTTACCCCTTTTTTGGTACCACTAATTCCCAGTAGATATTCCAGTAAGTTTCACTGCAGTGCTTCCCTGCACAGGATCTTTTCTTACTCCGCTGCTGCAGCAGGCCTGATGTCTTGAAGTGTCTTTGCTCCTGCATTTCTCTTCACTCAGTGCATATCCTGCAGCCTTTGCTCATCTTCAGACCCAGTGCATGGATAACAAATGGTGCTGAGAGGATTCTTCCCATTCCTGACCATCCCAGAGGAGTTTGTCCTCTGATGAGTCTGCCCCAGGCCAAAGACACAAAATCCGTCTCCCCCAGTCAGCCAAATGCATGTACCTGTTGTTAAGAAATTCCCACGTTTCTTAACAAACATGGCAAGTGTGTTTCAAATGTGCACATATGCTGTCTCAGTGTGAAGGTCTGGTGGCTTTTCTTTTCCTTTGTAATCTCTAACATTTCATTTAATCTTTTTTTTTTTATTACATTGGAGCACAGAGCTGGCATTTTCATAGATCTATTTATTAGAACTCAAAAATCTTGGTCCTGGGTGGAAATGGTCAGCTCAGAGCTCATTTTGCTTATGAAATTAGGGGTTCTTTTCCTGTGTGCATTACTCTCCTCTGAGTTTCATCTGCCATTTTATTATCCAGTCAGCTGATCTCATGAAGCCCCTCCATATTTCTCCATAGTCCTCTGTTTTTACTATTCTGGTTAAGTTTAGCAGACTTTCTCATCTCAGCAGATCATTCATGAGCATCTCAAACAGCACAGTACAAGCAAAATGTACAGCAAAAGAGCCTTGGTAGACTTGGTCTACTGTAAACAAAAAGCACATGTAGAATATTGCCATATTTTTCAGACACTGAGAACAGTCTACATATGACCCTTGAAACAGAATTATTATACCTGAATATTTCAATTATGTATTTATCATAGCAACTGTGTCTTACCAATTATTATTGTGAATCATAAACCTTCTAGAAATCATTCTTAAACAGGTGAAATTTTCTTAATTATTTAATCAACATGTGTAAGCATTGAAATATGTCAGCTATTGTCTTCCTTGATAGTTCCAATTACTTGAGAGTGCTAATAAATGTCTCCCTCTCAGCTGTTTTATATTTTATATTCAGGATTGAGTGCTTACTGAAATGTCAGGTGATTATTATTATTATTATTATTATTATTATTATTATTATTATTATTATTATTATATCAGAATCTGAAGCTCCATGCTTGTATTTCTGCCTATTTTAAAAGAAAGCAAACAGCATCCTTGAACTTGGCAATATAGCAGGATTATACCTGATGGGAGGTTCAGATGCAATAGATTGCATTATGAAGTGTGTTTAATGCATAATTTAAAATATTTTTAGTAATGATATGGATGTTTATATTATGGAGTAGGGTTAGAGTGATTGTTATCTTGAAAACAAAGCCATTAGGGTGTCTTTGTGAGTGTAGATTAAAGGTAACACATTTCACTGGTTGAGGAAAGAGAGCTCAGTGTCTTTGCAGTGTGGGCACTGAGGAGAGATGCAGAGCATGGGCCAGACAGGCTGAGGTAATCATATTTTTAAGATGTGCCATCTTACAGACTAAAGAAGAAATAGAATTGCTAAGTTTCTTCTGCTAGATGGGTCCTGATGCTCCTCACTTTAGGTGGTCCCATGGAATTGGATGCTTAAAGGAACTGAGAGGAGATGGTGTGAATTTAATGGGACCTGACCAGCAAGTGGAGACTGAAACAAACACTGACAAACTCAACGAGTTCAAAGAGTTTAAAGAGATCTTGTCAGCCAGAGCCAATGAATTAATTATCAATATAGCCTTTCTTCCTCAAAACTTTATGCATTCAGTTAATGTGGAATTTTTTGGAAGGACATTTCAGGGGAAGATCACCTTGCACAACATAAGCAGTTGCAAACACAATCACGATGTATCTGACCAACCATGTCATGAGTAAAGTCAACACTACAAATACATTGTGATCATGATCACTAATGAAATATGGAAAATTCTGATTTATTGCACAGTTAGCATGATGGCTCAGAAAATTCATGATATTGGTGCAGGACCATCAAAATGATGACCAGTACATTTTAGAACAAAAAGTTACAAATAGTCCTTTTGTTTCCAGTAATTATTTTCCACAAATTTATTGGCACAGAATTAATCTGTGCAAGCAGAATAGTATTTTTAGAAGCTATTACAAAGCTATCCTGTATTATTTATTTTGTTGGTATTTTTAACTTCCTTTTTAACCAGATTTTACTAACCCTTATTTTCTGAACAGTACAGATAAATAGCTAGAAGATCCAGAACTGACACATTTGACTGTCAGGATCCCATTCATAGCCATGGGAAGTTAGTGTCCTCTAGATGGCATTCCAGGAATTGCTGCATGTGTGGAGGATTTTTTTTTTCCTCTATCAAAGATTCCCTTAGCTGCTGGTTTTTTTGGTGGTGTTTTTCTTGCCCAGGTTTCACCATATGTTTGAGTACACAGGGATTTGAGATGATTGCTGTAGAAATTTTAAGATGAAGGTCACAGAAACAGAGATCATTGCCAAATGTTGAGACATGGGCCTGAATTAGCAGGTCTTACTGTTTAGTTTTGTTTGTGTGCCAAAAAACTTTAAATATCCTGTGTGGACACACTGATTTCTCAGACCTTCCAAACTACAGACTCACAGCTGAATCACACATCAAAGTATGATATTGGACAAAGAGAATTACTTAAAATATCTAAGGAGGTAGGAAGATTTTCTTCATGATAAAAATAAAAGAGACTGAGCAAACTTTTGCTACCTAGATCATTATTTTGTGGGTTTTTCCAATGTAACAGTATTGCAGTAGTGCAATTCCAATGCCTAACCTTGGTGTTTAACCTGAGCTGTCAAACTGAAAGTTGTCTAAATTGTCACACTCTGATTTTTGTGCATGCTCTGATTTCTTCTGGTTTTGACAGTGTTAAGGAGCATAGTGGACACAGAAGACAATTTAACTCTGAATATCATTCTGAGGATCAGGCACTTGAAAGTTACACCCCAAAGCATCAGCTGCTTGTCACTAATGTGCTGTGTGGACATGAGCCATTAGTTCTTACAAGCAGCTCCCAGAGCTGCAGGAGCAGGGTGTTTTGGTTTCTCTCTGTAAGATTTCTGCAGTGCAGAATGCTCTTTGGGGATAGATGAAAGCTTGTTCCAGAAGGAAGCTGTATGTAGCCAGCTTGCCTTTGGACAGAGCTAAACAGAAAGCTTTGTAACCAGATAGTGTATCTGAGTTTCAGAAGGCTCATCTAGCCCGTTATTTTTTTTTCTCTGACAATAAGCTATGGGGTGCACTGATGGGAGAACGTCAGGACAGTGTCAATATTCTCCATATGTGGTCTAACAGTTCCCAGCAGCATTCAGTAGCATCTTAGTCAATAAGGAATGTCTTCTCTGTTTCTTGCTTCAGTGTCTGTCAACTCCCTAACTTTTTGGATGCCACAGAATTTTTATGGTCCTTCTTAAAAAACAACCAGTGCAAACTCTCCATGTGTCAGTAGATCCCCTAGACTTCATCCTTTGGACAAGAAGAGATGGTGTAGGACAGCAGTGCTCAGCTTTCCATCTCGAACCTTCCTTTTCTTTTTTTCTGTAGGAAGCACATTTGTTGTGCTACTAGAGCTGAAAAATAGACCTGGGAAAAAATCTCTAATGGCAGAGTTCAGCACACAGAATGTTGAAGAACACGAAAAACTCATTAAGTGTCAAGAAAAACAACAGAAATACCAAAAGGGCATAATGGAAGGGTTCTGACAATTCAGAGTCTCTTGCTAGGAGGGCATTCCTTGGACAGTTAATTTCTCAGAAATAAAGGCAGGCTCCTTCAGCTAAGTGATGTACTGACCTGGAGGTGTGGATGCTCAGGTTTCCCTCTCACATGAGTCTCTGTCAGGAGATTGCCTCTCCATGAGCATGGAGATGTGTAATAAGTATTAAACCACAAGCTGCAGGGCATGAGCTAACCAGCAGTGAATAGTTGAAGAGGCTTCCCTTTTGAAAGGTTATTCCATAATTACCAGCCTTCCACAAACCTCTCTTGGAAATATATTTTACTGCCTATCATCTGATCTAATTTCTACACTTCTTTCTTTCTGTTTTAATTTGTCAGAAAGATGAAAACTCTTTAGATCCCAGTGGTTTTTCAACTCTGTGGAGTTTTGTCTTTGTCAATAAAAGCAACTCAATCTTCTTGAAAGAGGAAAACACACAAAAAAAGGCATTTATTTTTCAAATCCATTTAAGATTAGTGTGACGTGTTTTCAGAATATGAGTACTGTAGACCAGAAAGAGCCACTGGCCTCTTCTGACACTCAGGTTTTAGACATAACAGAAGTTAAAGGCCAGCAGCTCATTGCTTTTAGACTGGATTTGCCCTGATGCCTTCAGGTGTCATTGCTTCTCTCCATCACCTTGAGAGCCTGCCCTCAGACTCAGAGGTGTGTAAACATCCCCAAATGAGCTAACTAAAAGAACACATAAATGATCTTTCACTGCAGAGTGTGTGCCTTTTGTCCACTTTTTTTTGGTAGCTTAAACATACTACTTCATGTAGAAGTATTGTATAGATACACCCAACTAAAAGAAAATAGTAGAAATTTATTTAGGATCTTGACATATCTAAAATTACTCCTTCATTGCTCTAGATGTCACCTTTAGAGAAGATCCATGGCTGATTTTGCAGTGAATTTCTGTGCTGATGGCAGTGATGCATGTGTTAAATACTGTGGCTAAATTAGATCTACCAGCACCCAAAGCAGATTCAGCATCTCATCTCCTGACTACAGAGGGACTTAAGGCAACTTGCCAAAACTGATCCCCAGTTTTTATCTTGCTTGAGTCAAGTCAGATTCTACCCTACTTGCCTAGAAATTGAACACCTAAGCTACATTTGACAGCAGCAGTGCTTTTCAGTGATCTGTGTGCATCAAGTACAAACCATTGACTTCTGGCCTCCTAGAAGTGTTTCTTGTCTGTATGCCAGACTTTGAAAGGCTCTGCTTTTTTGTGCATAGGTTTCCACATGTTTCCTCAATGAAACAGAGCTAGACTAAACCTTTGGAATATTTTTAGCGTTTATGAAGTATGTAATAAGTTACATAATTTTGTTTGTAACATCGTTCTGGGAATTAATTTATAAGGACATAGTAATTTAGCATTGTTGTGGTTTATGGAATGCTTTGTTGAAATCAACATTTTTGGGGAAATCATTTGAAGATGTGCGTTTGAAGTCAGTATTGGATGTGTCTCCATGCACTTACACACATTCACTCAAAATATTGAAGTACAGTAGCTCTGACATTCTCTGCACATGGCAACAAACACAGCTTTTACAGCAGGTTCACAGAAGATGTTCACATAAAATATTCATGATATTCTTGCTAAAAGAAAAGCCTCTTTCAGACCTGTAAAGTACTGTTTGACAGAAAATGACTTGCAATCTGATCTACCCTCATATTTGGATATAAACAAGAGCAGGAAAGATTTGCTGAAATGAGTGTACATTTGCTGTTTGCCTTTGTTACATCGCAGGACGAGTGGCAATTAATGGAGTGAAAAGATGGCAGATTTCCTAGTGCTTTTTAACCTGCTTATTTCATTTTCCAACTTCTGAGATCAATTTAGCAGCAGGAAGTTGTGCAGAGCAATTTGGTTGCAGTTGACCCTGGAGGGGCTGCTGCTGAATGAGGCTTAGTTACAGCTCTGTTCCCGTAATGACACCTCGCTGCAACCAGCGACGCCTTCTTAACCTCAACTGGTGTTTCCAATCAATTCATAGCAATACCCAGGTTACACCAGGAGGCTGAAAACAAAGTTCTCTGAAGAAATGTGTCACCACAGGTTGTCCCCACATCACAGGGCACCTAGCAGCGCTGGAATGATATTTTTAACTTGCATAACACACGGGCTGGAACACATCTTTCTTCACGCTGATTAACATCATTATAGTAGCAATCTGAATCTGCTGATAAACCAATTTCGCCTGCCTCCTCCTTTTTTAACACAGTTTTCCTTAAAAAGGAAACCCCATAAGCCACTCTGACTTCTTTTTTAGAGGACTCCTATGTGTCAGGAATAGTAGCCCAGGAAAACGCACACACCAATTTCAAATGTGCCACCAGCCAACACTCAGTGGCTCACCACGATGTCTGAGTCAGGAGGAACAGTGAGCAGCACAACACAGAACATTTGAGGTTGTGAAAGCAGAAAATCTGCTGGTTAGGGACATAATGTTCTGTTATTTCTCCTCTAGGTACCACAGCAGGGTTTATAATCATTATAAAGTGTGATAGGAAGGGAATGGACTTGTCTGGAGTGCCTCTTGCACCCTTCCCTGGTTTTTGATCCAGAACAACCTGCCCAGAAGAAGCCAATGAAGTGAAGGGCCTTTTTTCCCCAGTAATCACATTTTTACTGTGCCATTCAGCCACAGAAGTTATTGCCACCTGTTGTGAGCTGATGTACCAGCCCCACACAACCTCAGTTTTGCCTTCTGCCAGACAAGCAGAGGGCAGCTCTGGTTTCAGGGAGCTGTTCCCTCAGGAATCCCCATGACCTATTAGATCTCTCATTGCCTCCTGCTCCTCCGGCCCTAAAAGGAAATTGCCAGGATCCAAGAATCTGCTTATTCTGATGCAAATCCTTTTGGCTTCCAGAGACCTGTTGATTTGACATTATTTCCATTTATGTGACAGGCAACCTGGTTTAGCTTTGCAAATGTTTTCTGTTTGCATCTGATTCCTGGACTCACACCCTCCCTCTGTGCTTTTTTGAACTGAATTTATTCCTCTTGCTTTATACATACAGAGCATATAGAGAAATGCCTTAAAACATGCATTTAGGAAAAGCATTTGTGTGATTTTTTTAAAGGATACAATTTTTTAAAAAAACTTCTAACTAAGATATTTTAAATCATTCATTGGGCTATAAATTGTGTCATATATCTCACAATACTTTTTACCTTTGAGGGTTTGCACATACACATCATCAGAGAGAGCAGAACAGCCACACAGTCTGACTGACAGCTGAGAAGGCTTTATTTTGTACTGTTGTTTTAAGTATCTTCTACTAAAATTCACTTTGAAGTAGCAGAAGCTGAGTTGGTCCTGTAAGTAAAGATTTAGGAGTGCTTCTGTCTGAAGCTCAAAAAATGGAGAATGGCAGCACGTTCTGGAAGTGAAAGTAAATCTGTAGTGTTGCAAAATCGTGTGGATGAATAATTACTGTCTCTTTACATAAGATCAACTATAGATGAAAGAGAAATTAGGCAGCAAGGAAGAAAGAATTGCATTATGGATCACAAAAAAAAAGCCATGTTGAATCTACATTTACCCTGGAGGAAATCTGGGGTTGTGTCTATCATGACCTTTAGCCCACAACACTGTAAGCAGAATCCAGTTTTTGACAAGGGCATTGGGTTCACTTGGCTTCCATCCACCATTTCTGAGCAAGCAAAGGAGATCTGCAAGGGGAAAGATTTTAAGATGGAGGGAGAGATGATAATTATAACTTGCTGGAGGCCTATTTTCAGTAAATGAAGTGCTTCAAAAGAAGCACACTGCTCTGCTGTCTTTTGAGTGCAAACCTTTAGGGAACTAGTGTAAGAAAATGAAGTAAAAATTACTTTTTTAAACCCCAAACTTGCTAATTTGCAAGCTGTAATGCTTTGTCAGGGAAACACCATATTCAACTTTGAACTCCAAGGTTAGTGCCACTAATAGTATCCCCTCCAAGCATTGTAACTGTGAATTACTACTGAAATGATTGGCAAGATAAGAGACTCTATTATGGGAAGAATCAAATATCTTATCTAGTCACTGTACTAATTGAAAGCAAGCTTGTATGGTAAGAAAACAAATTCTTGCTGAATTCAGTATAAACCTGAAGATGTTTCATCCATGTGAACATCTTTAGTATACAGAGGTGGGTTAGGAACTGGGGATTTTTTAAATAAAAGTTTAATTTCTGTTCATATTTCAGTGGTTTGTTTCCCATGTCAGCATTTGCTTAGGTTTTAGACATATAAGTCTAAATAGTCTTTTAGTCTTTTATATTCACACACTCACACTCCTAACAAGAAAGTGCTCATGTATTGCAAATAAAGGAACTTATTGACATTCACATTGTATGTTAAGATAGCTCAGTCAAAAGATTAAAGAAAATCTCTGGAGCACAACCAGAAAAGAATATAAACAGAGGTCTCCTGGATCCCTATCACATCCCTTGTTCATAAGATACTCCTTCTTCCCTTATCCTGCAAAGACAGCAACAGAAAGATGAACAAACACACACAAAAGAAAGAAAGGATGAATTTCATCTCTGCTGGAGGATTGATAACCATCCTGCAGGAGTGAAGGCTGCTCTGGTGACAGACAGCACAACCTCCTCCTTCAGATGGCTGATGATGTGCTTCACACATGGCATTAGGAAGGCAGGATCAAGGCTCCAGGCCTCTTAACTTCCCTGGAAAACCTTTGGCAAAGAGCTTGAATGGGTAAAGCACTGGAGGCGCTGGCATTGATCAGGAAATGTTGTTTCACTGCTTCCAGTTCTGTACTGGAGTAAAATGTCTTCTCTAAGAGAGAATAGGCAGCTTATTGCCTTTCTAGTAGTCTTTCTAGAGTCAGAAGTAAAGGCAATATTTTTCTTACTGTGCCCTGAAATAATGCTTTTGTTTTCCTTTTGTTTTTTTCAGATGTGGCATTGTGAATGAAATCTCAATGCTCCTTTTATTGATATTCATAATATAAAATCATACTCAGTGTCGAATAACATAGGAATGTTAATATAGTTACAGAGTGTAGGCTGGTGAAACACTATGAAATTATAATAGCATTTTCTGGTATAGGAAAAGTGCAAAGAGTGTTTTTACCATCTGGAATAACACTTCAGATTTGGACCTTGATACATCTCTATTCTGTTTCATTGATTCCCTAACATTTTTGTTTAATGGGGTTGGAATTTTTAGATAAATAGAAGTTCTGTAGTGTTAAGCATAGTTTACTGTTGATTTAATTTGTGCCATTAACCTGAAATTGAAGCTTGAAAAAGCCCTTTCCTTTTCATGACCAAGAAAACAGTTTTCTTTTGTTTCCTGATCCAACACAGTCAATGTGAATTAGTCATTGCAGCATTGATATCTCTTCCACCCTCAACTGCCCTTCTCTTACTGCAAGAACTGTTCCCCAACAGGAGGAGTGCAGGCTCCCTGCAGGATGGTAAAGCAGCTTCCTCCTCTGTAGGGTGGACCTAGGAGGGATTAATGAGATTTAAAAGAGAAGCAAGGGCTTTGAGTAGAGTTTAGTCAGTATTTTCTGTAACTGCAGGTGAGAAGGGACTGAGGTAAGAGAGGAGGAAGAGGCAGGGACAGGGGTGGATTCCCTCCTCTGAAGGGAAGCCCTTGCTCAGAAAACAGGTGACAAAGCCCTATATTTGGTAAATGTAATCTCTCCTGTATCTTGAAGCAGGCTGAGGTCTCAAGGAAAGAATAACACTTAATTATGCAATTTGTGTAATTGTTGTTAATTGCAGAGATATAGAAACAATAAACTAAATTAAATACATGATCCCAAAGGGCATTATTTTACATATTGAGACCCTCAATATTTTACATACTGACACCCACAGCCTTCTCATGAGGATGGTGTCCAAAGGAATGAAGATCACCTATTTTGAAATCAGACAGTTATGGATAATGGAAGTCAGCCTCAGAAAAAGACATTTTCTAGGGAAAAGACACTTGGATCCAGTCATTGTTTAATATACACATTTTCTCTCCTGTATGCATCACAGGAGGAAAAAAGGATTCTAAAAAAGAGAAGCCAAAGAAATTTAGAATAAAATCAGCTCACTCTGAATGAAAGAATGCACTTCCATTATTCAATAAAAATTTGAAAAGACCAAGAAGCTTGTGGGACTAAATTAAATGAGAAGCTCTCCACATTGTAGATGACTCATTTTAATTCAAGAAATTTATAACAGTGTAGAAGATGTAACAGATGGTGCAAAGAATCCTCTGTACAAAACACAGATCAGTGCTGAGCTCAAGAGCCAGAAACCACCCTTCAGCCTAGGACCAATGGCAAGAAAATGCTGCCCTTAAAGTGATTAAAACCATGCTGCTCTTCTAAGCATTTCTTTTTTTCAAATGGTTTCATTGGGTAACCATATTAGAGTTCTCCTGCAGCTCCTGGATTTGAAACAACTAATCAAAAGAATTTCCCATTGATTCATATAGGGACAATAGAGCAGCCTTTAGGAGTGGGAAAATAGGATTTACCTGTCTTACAGTCTTCTGGTTAAAAAGAGCTTTAACAATAAGTGGGTAGAATCTCTAAGGTCTAATTGACTTCTGTTCTGGTGAGCAACAGTTATAAGGAGCTGAAATTTCTCCACAGAAATGAGTGCTCTTTAGTAGCACTTCACAACAAAAGAAATAGAAACTCAGCTAGCTGTGCTTTTAATTACTTGGTTTTATTTGTCTGTTTCTTCCAATAATAAATTTCTGACTGGAATCCTATCTGCCAAAACCAGGATCATCCTTCTGCACATACAGGAAATGGTCAATGGTGATTCTTCTGTGCCTTTTTGTTAAAAACCACATTCGTTTTCTTTTTTTGTTTTCTTTTTTTTTTCTTTTTTCTTTTTTTTTTTTTTTTTATGCAAACACAAATACACTTCTGATATTCACAGCTTTATGTTCACATCTCTGCATTTGGATTTTGAGGGTTCAGTGCTGGCACAGTGCCACAGGTGTGATGTGAGCCTTGCTCTATGGACTTGTTGGTTTCAAGTGCAGGTCAAGCACAGGTGGTTTAGGGGAGATCTAAAGGAATTTTGTTCTGTTAATTTCAGACTGAGTTCTTTCCCAGGAAGACAACTGGGATTATTTCATGTCCTGAAGTTTTGAGAGAATCTTCCAGTGCACCATGACTGTACTTTTGAAATGCACTTCATCAAATGGAGGAATTACTGTGTTGAGCTCAGGCTGAAAACATGCATGACTTGCTGTATAAATTTGGAAGCTAGAACACAAAGAAAATCCCCATCATGCAGTACATATGAAAAGCTTATAAAGTTGAGGCTAAAATTTGAAGATATGTCATATCAGCAGTGTATATTTTATAAGCCTAAAAGAGCCAAGAATATAATTTTATCTACAGCTCAACCTGGTGTTTTCTGTCACCAGTCTTAAGCATTTTGCCAGGGTTGTGTTGTGTGAGCAGTGAGTCCCAGATGCTGTGGGATGAAGCTGCAGTGTGCTGATGCCCATCACCTCTAAGCAGGCACCCTGGGGGTACCAGATGTATCTGACAGGTTGCTGTAGCTCCCTCAGACCCACCTGAAAATCACAGCTCAGTGCCAGTGAATGGCTCAAAATAACAAATAATAAAACTATTTATGTGAGCAGTGCCTTCCTAGGCCCTTGATCAGTGTTTAGCAATTAGAAATCCATGTTTGCTAGCTCCTGCTTTCCTTTTAACAGACCTGACTTTGTATCTTGCTTGGAGAAGTTGATTATACCCCAGAGAGATATTGGGAGAGCTCAACTTCACCCTCAGTTTCAAAAGTAAAAATTTCATTTTGGCTAAGGGAGTAGCTATACCTGCCCAGGGATAACATTTTGGTTCAAATCCTGTGAATGCTTTTTATTTATTAGTCTGTGTTTTATTCTAATCAGTTATTTACATTATGCTGTTTAGGGACTTCCTGAAAACCAGGTTAATTCTTTATTCTGCATGGCAGGAAGTTTTTATATTTTTTTTTGTCTTGCATCAGACCTGTGGTTAAAGTGGCAAAGGCGTAGAAGTTTCCTGTGTCAGCTCTTGCACTTTGGTAGGGTTTTTTTTCTGGTGTTAGGTGTTGGGGATTTTTTTCACATCAGAGAGGACAGAACTATTATCCCACAGAATAGTTATCCAAAGGTAGGACTGGATGGAGGTTAATTTTCTCTCTCAGATAAATGCATTATCACAGAGAAAAATACATACATCTCTATGTGGAGTTTCCCTTTTTTCAAAGACAAACACATGGTTTTGTTTTCTTCAGTGTTTGTTTGCATTGTAGGATTTATTGTTTTCATTTCTTAAACCTCCTGAAATGTTTACAGGAAAGAAAACTAAGGCATGAAATTTTGTGACTAGAATCAGATTCTCTTTTCATTTTCATAGGGAGATTGTTTTGTTCAAAAGATAAAACCAGAAGTCATAAAAAATGTGTTATTTTTAGGAGACAACTCCATGGAAACTTAGAAGAAGTTAAGTAAGATTCAGAAGAGAGATGAATGGGGGAGGGTGTGTAATAAACTAAAATATTTTACTGGAAAGACAAACAATGAAATCTGTGAACTACTTATGGTAGCTGGATTGTTGATCTTTGTTGTGTTCAGGACTGTTGAATAATATGACTGGGTTTGCTGTAGCATTTAGGAAAGCTGCACATCAATACTGTTAAAACCACCTAAGTGTCTGGAGAATATTTTTAAAATGCTTTGTTATTAGATTAATAAAACAAGCAAAGATTGTTTTCTAGAACACAATCTTTGCACCATTTGAAATCATTGCATAGATAACCAGGCACCTTTATTGTATTTGTGGGGTGTGCTGATGAAGGAAGGAATGATGAATCTGACTCCATGTTCTCAGAAGGCTAATTTATTATTTTATGACCTATATTATATTAAAGAATACTAAACTAAACTATACTAAAGAATACAGAAAGGATACTTACAGAATGCTAAAAAGATAATAAAGAAAACTCATGACTCTCTCGAGAGTCCCAACACAGCCTGGCACTGGTTGGCCAAGGAGTGAAAACACACCAGAATCCAATGAAACAATCACCTGTGGGTGAACAATGTCCAAACACATTCCAAAGGAGCAAAACACAGGAGAATCAAATTAGATAAGAATTTTTTTTCCTTTTTCCTGGAGGCTTCTCAGCTTCCCAGGAGAAAAATTGTGGGCGAAGAGATTTTTCAGAAAATGTGAATGCCACACACCTTCTTTTTCAAAAAGGCAAAAAAAAATTGGTTCTTAAAATTGGTTAACACCAGAGTGAGATAATTTGGCTCCTGGGTGCATCCATGCATGTTTGGCCCCTTCCAGAAGCTGCTTTTCCCCCCAGTTTGGCCATGCCCCAACCCATTCCAGGGGCTCCTGAAGGAGCTGACTCTTGATGCACAGACACCCCACAAAGGGCTTGCCAGAAAAGGGATTCATTGCATCTATTTTGAGCTGTGTTCCTTTATTTTACCCCAGAGAGTAAACTGAATGTGCATCCTAAACACTTGAATCATAACATTTAATGAAGATGAACCTGCATGTAGAATTTGCTGCCTCTGCAACGTGGTCTGCTCTGGACACTGTGTCCCTGGAGCCAGCAGTGCTGCCTGCTTGGGGCAGGGTAGGGCCCAGCCCAGGCATTATTTCTGTATTTTTGCCCAGAGCCATTTTCCAGAAGCTGCTCTGCACTTCAGCAGAGGAGTTAGCAGCGTGTGCTTGAGACATTAATTCCAGGTTATGTGGTTTCCCTGAGAATTGCCATCTGTCATGCTTTTCCCTCTGGAGGTCACTCCAAGTTGCCTCGGGTTGGTATCCTCAGACAGGAGGTTGGAAGGATAAACCGTGTGCTTCGTCTTTAACCCTTAGTTATCCTTTTCCCTTTCAGCACCCACCTTGATAGGTATGGTAAGGAAGGACTGGGCTTCCCAAAACAGCATTGCCCTCTCCTGGCAAGAGCCGGACTCTCCCCATGGAGCAATTCTGGACTACGAGATCAAGTACTATGAGAAAGTAGGTCTCACTTACAGCATCACCCACACTCAGATCCTAAACAGCAATGTGTTTTGTATTCCTAATAGTATTTTTTAAATCTTTTCACTTGACCCCACCTACAATGCTGTGTGTGTATGCCAGACGTTTTATTTTGTGCTGAGTTTTTGTTGTTTTGCTTCTAACTTGTTAATGACTGTCTTGTTTCACACTAGAATTGAGTAGAGCAGCAAGCAGATTGTACATTTACTCATCTCATAGTAACTACATTTCAAAACATGGATAAACTGATCACATGCTTCAATATATTTTGATTTATAGGCTGCACAAACTTCACATTACAGTGAGACTGACACAGCAGAATTAAAGTGAGTGGGAACATGATTTCATTTTGAGGCAAAAGATGTATTTATTATTGCTAAATAAAGCAATAATATGTGCTTAAAGGATAGGTGCACTAACATTGTTTAGAGGGTTACAAAAGGTTTCATTAGAAACTGTTGGATTTCTAGTGCTCTGTCAAAATGAGGCAATTTCACACAGCATGTGTGTGTACCTTTACACAAGTAAAGGTACAAGGTGCACACACAGCATGTTTTGGAAAAGCATAATTTGAAACCTCCTTCTCTATGAGCACAAAACATATTTGGTCATTTCCAGTTGCTACAGGGCCTGGTACCAGTAAAAAATTCTGTGCTGACCAGTGCCTTCAATCCTGAAGACACAGACAGGAAAATGTTGGTGTCTGTACCTTAAACAGTTCCCTGCTAAGTCAGTGCTTGTGTTTCCCTGCCCCCATCTGAAGTCACAGTGGAACTGATGTGTGTGAAGATCACAAAGAACAGAAATACAAACCAAGTCCTGGAAGAAAGTATTAAGGGTATAGGCTCTGTAAATATCTGAGAATTTTGTTCCTTGACTGCACTTCTCTGTTGAGATTATGCAGCTTTAATGATGCAGGAGAAAGGGTAAACTGGGAAAAAAATCCAAAGAATTTAAATAGGACAGCTAGAAGGAGAAGACAGATTGCTTAGAATATTTGGTAAGCCAAAGCAAGAACCCTATTTTCCTACTCTAATGGAAGTCCTTTGGGTTCTGATCCATTATCATAGCATGCCCCATTATAACTTGAACTTCTTTTCTCCACTGATATTAAAGAGGTGAATTAAACACAACAAACTGTGAGATCTTATTCAGTTGAATAGGAACAGTTCCAACAGTTCTGTAGCCATTGGTATGGATGTTAAATTATTAATTTTAGGTATGTATTTAGTAAAATCCTTTCTCAATGGATTGTGTGCCAAGACCAGTCAGTGCTGAGTGACAAGGCAAATCATTTTTCTTGGAGGTCTACTTACTCCTTAGCCTTGACCATTGTGCAGCAAGGCTGCATGCACAGGCTTTAAGACCCTTTGCTAGACACAGTTTAAACCACTCTTATCTGTTTTTTGAAAAAGAGACAAAAATTTTCTGTGTCCACCTTTTAAAATATATAAGGAGCATCTTCTATCCATAAACTCTTTCTTCTGAGGTCAGGGGAGATAAAATTCACTGCTGGCACCTTCCAGTGCTGTGGCACAGGTGTCATTTGCAAGACCAGGTCCTAGATCAGAGAGATGAATAATCCAGTACTGCAAGTCATTCTGCTTATTTACAGCATTAAATTGGAAAATGTTATTTCACGCCACTTTAATATTTAAATCTTGCTTTAATCATGTTTAAATCAAGAAGCATACATTACAAAACTGGCTCAGTGTAGTGGCCAAATGCAAATGAAATTTTGTATTGAGAAAGAAGAAGGGATGGTTCCAATCTCAAAGCCAGAAAATATTAATATGCACATTTAATTTTATTTTTCAATTTGTTTTTTCTTCTTCACTGTAGAGCTCTGTATATTGAAAAGCAGTTTGTGTTATGACAGGGCTAGATGTAGCCAGTGACACTGTAATCTCTCAGCCTTCCCAGGAGCTCTGAAACAGGGGAATATCAGCATTCCAGTTCTCAGCAGAAGTGACAAAATAGGGATGTTGTTGCATGCTCACAGAAAATATGATAAGAGTGAAATAATTTTCTACTGGATCTAGTATGAATTTATCACAAAGACATCCCTCTAACAGAGAGTAAAAAATGCAGGTAAAGTTGAAGAATGTGTTAAATTTGAAAAGGTCAGAAATTTTATTAACGCCTTAGGGAGTCAAGAAAAAGGCAGAAAACAGTAGTCTCAGCTACTAATAAACATGCTAGGTAGAAAAATGGAACAACATTTGCAGTCCATCTTTATCCCTTTCTAGCTGTCATTTGCATTTAATAAAGAAAGGTTTTGTTCTGATAAACAATATAAGAAATGGAATGTCTCCATCAAATACAAAACTCAGTCCCTCAAATTCAGCCGATTATATCAGTTTCTTAACTTCTTGAAGCTCTGTGGAATTGTGCATTATTCTAAACTTTTACAATTATTACTCCTATTTCTTTTAACTTTCCTTGTTGACATTTGAAAAACTGTCAGTACATCATTGGTGAGCACATTAAGGGAGCAGCCTGCTTTTAGTTATCACCAGTAGGAATTCTGTGGCTCACAAATGAAAGTTGTATTTTGTCATGGGCTCCCAAAATTTCCTGGAAGATATGTAAACTTCAGAAATCAAATAGCTGCCCAATAAACTGTAAGCACTCCACAAAATGGGGCAGTTTCCAACAATTTCATAAGGAAGACAAATTAATGATGATGAGCATGGAACATAAAGATGAATCTTGCCATTCATTTCCAGGAGAAGCACAAGGCAGCTACACTGTGCCAATTATGCAAGAAACTTGCATTTATACTCTTGTAAAATACAAATTACTCACAGAGAACTGTCAAAAGATCAAGTCCTCTCTGTGAAAAATATTCTTTTGATAAAGACTACCAAGTTACAAAGAAATAAAGTGGAGAAGGAGAGTTACCCAGAGGTCTCAATAAGTTACAAGTAGGGAATCATGCATTAATTTCAAAGTACAATAAAGCAGTTCAATAATTTTTCTGCTTTAAAGTACCTTTTCCTATATGACCTTCATTTTTCCAGGGAATTGCTGTAAAACATTCAGAACTTCAGGAAATATTGTCTCTAAAAATGAACATCTTGGGCCAATAACAAAATTTCATTGTGAGCCAGTTGTACAGATTTGTAGTTTCTTATTTAGGAGTGCACTGGTACATTTTTATGTGGGATCTGACAAGAGGTCATTTTGTTCTGCAGCCTTTCAGCCAAAAATGCAGTGGACAAAATCTGACCTAGGACATAATTAGAGAGCTGATTTGGCCTGGAAGGACAACATTTCCTCAACATTCTGTCCAAGATTCTCTGAGCTCTGTCACAGCAAGGAGAAAGGGTTTTCCATTGTTTGAATAGTTGTTGATATAACCAGGCAGAGAATATCATGATCCTGAAATAATTGCCTTGTTGAGGCTTGGTAGTTAAAATACCTGATTTCAGGTAGATTATGAATCATTCTGAAATCTGTACCTTGCATAATTAGTGAGTTTTTACAACAACACGCAGAAGATCAGTTAAATGTTTGCCCTTGGAGATCTAAGACATGCTCATAAAAGCATTTCTTCATAGACCTTCTTTGGGGCCTTGAGATACTACACATTCCAAATTATCTCTGTTGGTACAGGGTGTCTGCCCTATTCTGCACTCTCTGTCCATTACTTTCTGTGATCCCTTGAGATCATCCACAAACACTTTTTCTAAAAGAAAAAAATCTGTTGTGTGCCATAGTGGTTTTTCCCTTTAAAAATCAAACTCATTAATATAATCTCATTGCCAGTGCTAATTGCAATTCATTTTTCTTTTTTACTTTAAACTATTACTCAGACACTGACCAAAGTGTCTGCAAGATTCCAGGGCATCACAATCTCTTTGCCTCTCATTAAAAGTGTTTCATGTTTGAGGCAGATGAAGGAGTGGGGCCTTGTTAGAGCCTTGTAATGACAATTCCTCCTTCTGTAGGAATTCCCTTGTGGAAAGGGAACACAGCACACAGTGGATATAAACCTCACCAGCTGCACTCCAGGTTGTGCAGCTGAACTGGAACACACTTATTCCTCCCCTTTCCATCCAAACCCAGAAAGTTAATCATCAAAAATTAATGCTCCCTAAGACCTGTATTAGCATTCCAAGCTGTGCAGGTATCAGCAACTGTATTAAGTTGTTATTTGTTCTCCCACATGGCCCAAGCACAGCAGCTGGATTACATTTCCTGTTGCACACAAGATAACATAGAATTAGCTAAGGAAGCCTGTCTGTAGAGAAGGGATTTTCATGGAATGTACCCAAGCAATAACCCGAGGCATTGCAGTGAAATCTCTAAACAGAGGAAGCAGAGAATGTCTTTAGAATCAGGATTTGGAGGAGAGGGCTGATATTTCTTTGCTTTCTTGTCTTTTGATGAAATTTAAAGCCAAATCACTTGGCCAAAATTCTTCATTTTGTTGGGAGATTCAGTTTGCAGTTCACGGGCAGTTTTCACATTAAAAGGTTAACCCACTTCCATAGGACAGTGAGTGGACAGGATAAGTAGGACATCAGATATTACTTCTCCTTCATCCCAGTATTATTTAGAATGGAATTAATAAATAGAAGTGAGAAAATAACTGAGCAGCTGAGGCAAGGGGGAAATTAGTTTTCCAATGAGATTTGAAAAAGAGATGAAGAGCTGATGAGGCAGAGAGATGATAGAGGAAAGTACCAGATTTAAAGAATTAGAAAGCAGCATGACCTTGTTAAGTCTACAGCTGTCTTCACTTAACTTATACAAGAAATGATGTGCAGTCTTAAAATCTAATATTAAACCAAAGACTGCTATTTCTTTGAGTAATCATTAATATGAATTAAAATGAGACATCCTGAATTTGAGTGACAGACCTTTAGGTAAATTACATGATAGGAATAATGAGAAAATTTAAGACGCTCAGTGCATAATGTTTTGAATGACAGAATTATTTTTATAAGAATTAATATGGAAAATTATAAACACAATGAGACTCATCCTGGTTTAGAGGGCACCAGATGTTCCTCTGTGTCTTCTCCAGCCAAGGAGATATGCATTATGATCTCACATTAATTAACCTGACCCTGCTGGAGTATGGGCTGGAATCAGCCTTAGTGAACAGGAGCCAAACATGTTCTCAGTAGATAAAATAAGGACATTTCTCATAAGAAGCCATCTCATGTGGATCATATTCTGTCCTCAGAATTTCTGGATGCAATTTTGAAATGTGCAGTAAAATCAATAATTTCTCTTCTAAATTTCTCTGCCTTTCTGTGAGTTCTGCATGGCATGTGTGAAGTTCATTGACCCTCAACCTCCCTCCTACTTAAACAGCCAAACCTCTCCATTCAGACACAGCTGTTACAACTCCCCTATTTCCTTTAAGCACCAGCTCTTTTTTGGTTCAGATTTTTCTTTTGTGATAGATTTTTATACCCTGCAGACTCGTGTATGCAGCAGCTCCCAGTGGCATGAGGCTGAAGGGAGCCTGGGGCCTGTGTGGGATTTTCCATGGCCAGAGGAGTTTGTTTGGTACTGCTGTGGCTGGGTTCTTGGCATGTGCTGGTTCTTTCTTCTGGGCATGTTTCTTTATTGTTGCTATCCCTGTTGCTAAATTTAAAGTTAACATCAGTGATGGGATTAGGGAACAGGTACAGAGTGACAGCAATAGGGATAAGCAGCTGAGCACTTCAGCTATCTGGCCATTTATTGAGTATACACAGTATAAAAAGCTGCTTGCTTCAAAGGATCAGCTGGGGAATTCTTAACTTCATGCTAATAATTATTTTTTTAATGGACAGTTTTCTTATATTTTTCAAATTATTCAAATCATTTAAGGCATAAGTAGCAATCTTCTGCCTGCAAGTAAAATGTTTCTGATATGACTGGAATCATGAAACAGGACTCATGCAATAATAAATTTTCATTACATTTTCAACAATTCTCATCAAAACAAAAGTGCTGAGTATTTAGGATGTGCAAGAGCTTTTGGACAGTAGTTTTAGGCAGCTCTCAGTGTTTGTTCATAGCATGTCACAGGGAGGCACCAGGGCTCTGAGCAGCACCTCAGGCATTCTCAGCCCTTTGTAGCTCTGTGAAACGAACCATGTCTGCTGAATGTTTTTAAAAAATAATCACTACAAATGTACTTTGGGATATAATCATTAAAATGAAATCTCCTAGCTTATTTTAGCATAGTAAGTGGTGTTAAACAAGCTTCTCAGTTTTTCTGTTCTGCTGTTATTAACCCAGATTCCCAAGGGAAAAAATGTAAAAGCCTCAGATTCTAAAAAGAGGAAAAAAAAAATAGGTTTTAGAACTGTTGAAAATGAGAGTGACTAATTACCAGACTCTCTGACCAGATATAATTTTTGCCTTGCAGGAAAGAACCTAAAGACCTTGCAGCAGCCATTATTAATGACACCAGTGTAATTACTATATAGGAGGAAAAGAAATCTGGCATCTAAATATCAATTACATGCAGCAAAGGGTTTATCAAAGAAGTTCCAAGCTAGGCCTCTATTACATGCCTGGTTTGGCTTGTCTACTAATCATTGTTGTCAGTTATTTAGAAACAGCTTCTGAACTTTAGTATTTAATAATAAAGTAGCCTATAGAGGTATTGCTGTTGTTCCTGCTGAACCAGAAGTTCTCAATGAGCAGTATAATGCTGTTTGAGCAAGCCTGGTGGATTTGATATTAAAAAAAAACCCCATACTTAAGTCTCTGCTGATCTTGTGTTCTTGCCTGCAGCCAATACCATTTTCTCCAAGGAAAATTACATGTACAGTGCTTATTGCAGTAACTGCTAGAAGAGCTGCACAAATGCAGAAAAAGTGTGTTAATGGTTTTGTATAAGTGGTTTTCAAATGCTTTCAAGGACATAGGAATAAGCATAGGAGGTATGGAAACTATTACAAAACAACAAACACAACTAGTTCCATACCTCAAACAAAGCTTAGAAAGCTAAATTCATTGATGACAAAGATTGGTTGCTAACAAAAGTACTTATTAATTGTTTTTTTCTATCTTCTAAAGCCTTTGAACCTCAGGAAAATAGTTTTCAGAATTGTGCACTGACACAGTAATAATAATAATAGTAATAGTAATGATGCTGATGGTGATGATGATGATGATGTTACCCTCAGGAATCAGTGTTAATCTTAAGTAGGTGTTTAGGTGGGGTCAAAAATCAGAAGCAGCTGTTTTATAGAGCAGAAAGTTTCAGCTGAGGCAACATTTAGATTATTTTGATGAACATACTGTAGAAAAGAAATGCTGTCTCATCAGAGATAATGTATCAGTTGCACAGAAGGAAGTGGTAAGGAGTTGAACATGTTTAATCTGAATTAACAAAATAGAGGATGTACTCCCAAAGCATTTTATTTTTGTTGTGTCTGTTAATATCAATTGCCTGCAGTGTGTTCACCTTTGAGTTTAGGTGCAGTAAGTTTCAGTTGCATATGATAATAGAGTTGGAGTTCCCTCAGATACCTTAACACCCATTCAGGACTCAAACTTTGGGGTTGAAAGTTTCACAGATTCTTACCAAAAAAATGGCAAATTTTGTGAACAATGACCTAAGTATAATAAGCATACCTGCCAAAAGATGGTCATCTAAATGAAAGTGATTTCCTTATTTATAAATTAAATACAATGTCTACATCTCCAGATCTCTAAAACCAGTCAGAATGGTTTCTTTAGACTCTCTTAAAATACAAAGTAGCTTTAAAATTCAAAAAATCGTCTGGGAGCTCAAACAGTTTTGAAAACTGTAGCTAGCACAGTGATTTTTGTAATACATGGATGACTTACTGTTCATGAATTGTTGATTTGCAGCCATAAAGGTGGATTCATAGATTAAATCATTACTGTACCTTGAGACATGAGTTTTTATCTTTGTCTAAATGAAGGAATGTTCAGATATTGTTTCATTTACAGTTTCTTCCTGCAATATTCAATGCATTCAAGAGATACCTAGAGAGGTAGAAAAGCGTGCATCATTTTGGAGAGTAAAACCAAAAAAAGTTCATTCTTTTCCTCTCTCTTTTTTCTAAGACTGCATTTCAGTTGTACTTTAAGCACAGAAAAGACAGGATATTAGTGTTCCTCTTTGAATGGTCTCTTTTCCACAGTAAATGAAGCCACTGACTGTGCAATATTAGCAACCTCTTTTTTATGAAGTAGCAGTCCCCACAGCAGTCATTCTGGGAGAAGGGAGAAATATCCAAAGGGAAAGAGGAAGCTCCTTTAGGGAGAGCCTCTCCATTGTAATGCACTAAACCACTGCTTTCCTGTTTAATATCAGTATAATCACTTTACTATGTACTAAAAAACAGCTGTGTGTTTGGCGTGGGGATGTGGTTGTTGGAATCAAAATGAACATTAGAGGAGATTTTAATTAAAATTAATAATTTCATCAGCTACTTGAATTCTTAAAAATTGTATCTCATTCAGCAACTCCCATGTAGTTTTTTTAGGTTTGTCCCCGAATAAACTCACAAATATTTATTTGAATGATTGAAACAAGCAAAATCTTATGATTCTCTCCTTTTCTTGTGAGCTTTTTAATGTATTTGCATTAGTAGTTTCAAAGTGCCCTTTCTTGATGTGCTTGTTGGGATGGCTGAGTTAACAACCTATTATTATGTACTCCTCACTGAGCTGTTAATAGCTTTAGAGTCTTTTGCAGGAATTCACCTGCTGCTCATAAACACATTTATGTTGCTCTAGGAGCTTCACCAGGTTGATGCATCTTGTATTTGCAGTGACCTTGTACAAACTACCTGGTTTTCATGCACATACAAGTATTCATATTATATTAACAAAAGTCTTTAGTGGCTGGAGCAGCTCTTTTTGAAAAGGTATTGACATCCATCTGTGAATTTTGTTAACATTATTTCAGATTTGTTCTTGTCATCGTTTTTACCACCACCAGAAATGATATTTCTGCTACATCAGAAATGGGCACTTCCCAAAAAAATTGAACAAAAAGTTGCTGTGTCAGTTTTGAAAGTGCAAAATCAGCTTTTTTATTTACTTGCTGGTTTGTTTACTTTGCCCTTGAAATTCATGTTCAATTAATTGGAAAAAAAGATTGCTGTTTTTGCTTTACACCCCATTAACTCAGGGTGTTTGAAGAAAACATCAACTTAAGGAATATGCTGTATTTATTGTTGATGTATTGCCAAGTTCTGCACCACAATCATGACTCCAGAGGTGAATTCAGCCCTTCTGAGTTGGCATTACAAGATAGATGTTTGCTGTTTGCCTGCTTTGAAGCACAAAAAGATTTTTGCATGTGCTCACAAATAATGAGCTAACCAAAAAATGTGATCATTTCAATCTAGGTTTATATTTGAAGAGGCTTGCATTATGAAAAGCAATACACAATCTATATAAGAGATCAGCAGGTTCCCTCTTGCCTCTGATTTATTATTTGTATTGCACTGATTAAAGTCAAACATTAGTTAGTGTCAGGTTTTGTGTTTCAGGGCCAAGATTCTTCCTCCAAAATTGATTTTTGTTGGATGGTTGAAATCTATCTTAATATTGTCAGCATTATTCTATGCTTATAAATCCCAATCTTCTTTGAAAAGGGAAGTATTTGTCCCAAAGACACGTATTCACAGTTAGCATATGAAAAACTTGTTACCATTTAACATTCATATGGTCTGAAATGAATCTTAATGACTTCAGTCATTTTTTTCCAGAATAGAAAATCTGAATAGCAATCTGATTCAATTCAGTCTATAAAAGTAGATGTTTTGCTTACTTAAATAAAAGTGATAGCTTTATTAATACCACTGAATTTGTTTTCAAGCTGCTGTATATCAATAAGAATCTTTTCTGGATTTGCCAGGCAGGAAACATTCAGTAACAAATGAAAAGAGAAAATTCTGCATTAGTCTGCTTCTCTGATATTAAAAGTTATTTAAGTAGAAGATTCAAACTAAGCTGAAACCAATCTTAAAATAAACCCAGGGAGTCTACATGTCCTAACATCCTAAAAGGCTGCCACACATCTTAGAAAGGAGTTGTAAAGGCATGATTCCACAAGAGATGTTTAGTACAGAATGTGATTTTAGTACAAAATGTGGTTTTTTATGAGGGTGTTTGTAGAGCTGCAAGTTGTAGAGTTGAAATTTCCCAGCAAGGTGTTACAAACCTGACAAAATATTCAGCCCTGAAAGGAAGCCCTGATCCAAATCCTGGCCCTGTCTGCCTGTGAAGATTGTAGGGATTCTGAAATGAAGTGAATTAAGGCAATTTGGCAGCAGCACTATTAGAGCTGAGTTCTGTGTAGCTGACTCAGTGCTGTACTATATCTTTGGATTGGTAGAATAATTTGATTTTCACAGCTTTGAACATAGGTTGTGGGCTGTTACGATTTTTTTGAGGCAGAGAGAGAAGGGTTTTTTGGGGTTTTTGGGGGATTTTTTGTTTATTTTGTAGTGCTTTTTGCTGGGGGGGTTGTTAAAGTAGAGTGCTGGGTGCTCTTTACTATAGAGGTCACCTCCCTGTAGAAGTCTTCTGAAGAATTGGATGATTGCTCTTGTGCTGAAATTCCCCTTCCCTTGTAAGATGCTTCTCTGCATTTAAGTTGCCTTCACACTTCAGTAGGAAATAATAGGATCACCACAGTTTTGAGTTCTGCCATGAGGGGACCCAGCAGTTCTGTGTGCACAGCTGTGATGTTACCCATGCTGGTGATGCTGGTGTGAGAACATTGCCTGCCCCATGGCTCAGCAGCTTGGAGACCTTCAGGTGTTTGGGCTGTGACCTTTTTCACATCACATCAGTTGTCCCTCTTTGTTACCTTTCTTACAGCATCTTGCATTTTCAATTTAAATATTTCATTATCCTGTGACCTACTTCCCATCTGTAACTAGAAGTTCTGTTTCTATGATATACACAGATATTTTGAAATTGGCTGAACATATTACTGATATTGATTATTATTCACTACTTCTTGTAGACAAGAAACTAAAATATATTCAATAAATTGTCAGAAAGTGGATTTTTAAAAAATCCCCATGGTGTTTTTTAAACACAGTTTGTAATTAAACTTGTTGCCTAGGGATGTTTTGGAGGCCACAAGCAAATTTGGTTGAAGGAATAATTAAGGAAATTCCTGGAAGAAAAGTCCATGAGCTGTAAGAGACAATAAAGCAAATGTAGTTAATTCAGAAAGCCACTGATCTGCAGTTGCTGGGCTCTGGGGGAGTGTTATGGGTAAGAATGAGGGAAAGAACCTGCAGTGGCACCAGGACCTCGTTCAGAATTGTGAACCATGAACCTCATGCACCAAAGCAATGACTTGGGAGTCAGCCCACTCTGTATCCATTCTCTGGGCTTGTTTCACAGCAGAGGAATTTTCCAATCTCCAAATTTTCCGTATTGCTTCTGTTTCCTGTTGCACTGTATTTGTCAGCAGGTTTATTACATCATCATGAGCAGACCTTACCATTAGGTATTCCAGGAGAAGCTGTGCTTTACTGTCCTAAGGTGAATTTTGAATACTACTTGAGCTGAATTTTTTTAATTAGAAATTTAGTTTGTGCTTGCAGTAGCTTCCTGCTTCTTTCCAACTGGAAAAGAAACTTAAAATGAGTGAAAAGATTAGAAAATTCTTGGAGGCAGCTGGAGAAGCTGGCATTTTTATATGCAGAAATTAGAGAGATTTCTGGAGGTCCTGCTGAAGAAGTTTTCACTGGTAAACATTTTTAATTAACAAACAACCATTATCAGAGTAACTTCTTACTGCCAGAAAGATGGGATTTAATATCTGTGCTCATCTGACAACCCAGGCCATGTTCTCCAGCTGCCTTTGTAATGGGCTGGATGTCTCCCTGTTCCATCCTTAACTGAAGGCCTGCTTTTATTTCATTTTCATCTCCTTGTTGGGACAATCAGCTGTCTCCTGTCTGCTGCCCTCACACCTGGCAGTCCCACTTGGCCCAGATGTGAACCACTCCATTTTTGCTCTGCCCAGCCCTCACCTCCCTGTGCTGGTGAGAATTCTAACATTGTTTTAAAGCCTCCCTGTCCTCATCTCTCTCCTCATTTAATTTTCTGCTTTTCATGGTTCACCTCACATCAACTCATTTCTGCCTTTCCAAGTATATAATCCAATTAAAATGCATTTTGTCTGGGGTTTGACCTTTCTGTATTTTCTTTATGATTGGTTATCTGTTCTTCCCCTTTTCATGTTGGCAGCTTCACTTTTATGTATGGAAAAAGTGATGAGCTGACTGACAGGCAATCAAAATATAAAATATTGAATGGCCAAACAGGTAAAGGACACTCGAGTGTTTCAGCTCCCCAGACTGTTACATCTCAGATTAACCAGGAGGGAGGCCAAGGAGGGAAGGGCCAGGGTTGCAGCCTGCAGGGGCTGAAGCCTTTAAGTGCTGCAGATTTCTCCTCTGAAGCAAACACTGGAGCCATTGGCAATTTTCTATCTGGCCCTGATTTTTTGCTGCCACAGTTTTCTGCTTAGTTTAGATTGGTCCTCAGATCTTTGCAATCACTTTTCTAAATTTACTTCAAGTTTGTGGTTCAGCTGCAAACCAGAGATGCAAGGTTTTTTAGGAAGAGTGTTTTTTAAAGAATCTTAATGGTATCGTTTACTTCTAGTTCTCTTATTGTAATTTTCCTGCCACTCTGTGTTACATTCAAAATTTCCCTAATCCTGTTGATCAGATTGTAATCAGTAATTAATATTAGAAGCACATTTTTGAACATTTAAGTCTTTTCTAAAATCTTGTGCCAGAATTCCTGTTAATTGATGTACTGTAGGTCAAAATCATTTTCTAGGAGAAAATCACACACTAAATTAGTAAATATAAAGAAACTTTCAAAGGCAGATACCAAGTTCCACAGGTGCAGTTAATTTTATTGCTTTCAGTGTAATTACTCCTTATCTACAACAATCTGTGTAAGGTGACAAAGGTGCTATGACTAGAGGCCACAGGCATTCAGAAATTGTATTATGAAAATATTTTACTGTAAAGAAAAAAAATACTTTTTGAGAATCATTGGGGGAAAATTAGTTGTGAGAGTAGTATAGGCTCTATAAATCAGAGGCAGTTTCCATAAATTAGAGCTGTGGGGATTCTGGTTTTATTCATCACAGAGAGTAAGTACAAACTCCACAGTTTGATGTTATTTGTCTTTATTAGATTCTATTTGAACTGATTAATCAATTAATGACTATATCTAATAATTGACTACTGTGTTGTCCTAATGGGTATCACAGCCTTTAAGTTCAGGTGACTATGGAGTTCCAGCATAGGTGATCCCATGGGAAGAGTAAGGAAGAATTTGGAGATCTCAGTGCACAGTGGAGCTATGATCAGTGAACATTGCTGTCTTCCAGAATTGTGGGCATTCCTTTAAAATAATAATGCTTCCTCTGTAGGTCACATTGTGTGTGTTCCTCAGACTGATGTACCAAGGAAAGGGGAAAGATGTGACCAAATGGACTCATAAAAATTTCCTTTTTATTATTGGGGCTTTTATTTAAACATTTATAGCACCTGAATCATGCAGCTCTGAATCTTTTTTACTTTGATGTGGCACTTAGTCAGCTTTGACATTGTGCTTCAGTGTACAGGATAAAGACCTGGTCCCTGTTGTATATAGATTTAATCTCTATTAGTTCTTCTTTCAGTTAAAAAACAGTGTTCTGAAAAGGCCAGGCAGGATTATGTGGCTTAATACAGAATTTTCATGTTGCAGGACAATAGATATAGACTAGAAAATGTGTTTGCAAACAGCTGATAGTAAATTCAGTTACTCTCCCTGGGTTCTTTCTGCACACACTTGAAAGTTGTGGGTACAATAAGTCTCTTTTAGCTGGCAGAAGGTGGAAATCCTTTTCCCCAGGGTCTGTTTAAGAAGATTTTTGTTACTTGTGGCACTCAATGAGCTGAATACCTCCATTGTCACTCATTAAATCAGCTAGAAAAAGAGTATATAGCTCCCATTATATATTCTAAATCATAGCAAATTATATTTGGTTAAATTGGTAAACTAAAAACTGGTACTATTTTTATTAGAGCCATGTCTCTTTCAGCCACTCAAATATTAATGGTGACAAATATTGTATGCCTGCAAGTACCAGGATTTTATCAGTGCTTTACTGGCAAAGTTAATCTTTTAAAGGTTATTTCAGCACTACAAGCAAAATTCAGCATTTTAGCTTTAATTTCAATTGATTTTTTTTTTTCACTAAAGATTTTGAGATAAATAATCTTTTTCTCACCTATAACATCAGTATGTGCACTCTTTGATTGCCATAGGAGTCTAAAGTGATTAAAGGTCATCACATTTTGGTTAGCATTTATCAATATTTTTCTTCTATGTGTCCACACAGTCTTCATTTCTGTGTTCTTTTCCTCTGTACTAAGGTGGGGCTAAAATTAGAGAGCAATTTTTTCACACAGGTGTGGCATGTGATAGTTCATCTATAATATAATATAGTTATCAATTTATTTGAAATTGTTGATGGTTTTGGGGGAATCCCCTTTCTTTTAAGTACAGGAGAAAAATGGTGCTAATCATCACAATTACAGAACATCTGGATATTGGCTGCTGCTCTGCTGCACTGCAGAAGCAGAAAGCATTTCATTAATATTTATCCTCTGATGGTGCTGCTCCATTAAATGAGGTTGTCTGGTCTTAGCCCATTAGCACCATTGTGTCTGCCACTCAGCCAGTCTGTCTCTTTAGATATGAAAAAATGCCTTATCTGTAAAGCCAAGTATAAAATTAGGGTAGATACAGATCCAGATAGGCAGAGGTGGCTGCAGGAAAGAATTTGATTCTGAAAGGTTTTCCTGTTCATGCACAGAGCAAACTGTCATGGATTTGTGAACGCTGTCCCTCATAATCAGAACAGACTCCATTTACAACAAGAATCACACAAATAATAAGAAAAATACAATTTCCTTAGAAACAGAGATAGCATTTTCAAAATTCATCATATAATTCTGTTTAACTTGGCTAGGTAGTCATAGACTTAGTATTACATTGTGTAATAACATTGGCATAGCTTGCATTTGGGTTCTATTTATGTTTTAATTACAGATTTTCACCAAGATAAATTTGCAATAGGCTATGGAAGAGGTCTTATGAATTTCCTCATATCAGATTGTCTCTCATGGTTATATGAGTATATTATATTAGATAGACTCCTTGTACTCATGTTTAACCCCTCAGCCCCTGTGTTCCCAGAGCTGCTTCTTGTGAGTCCTTTGCCACCTTTACATCACAAATGCTGCTCTGATGTAAAGCATGAGAGCATTTCTTGTGTCCCTTTTCTTCTTGTGAATGCTGAACCATACATAGTACCCATCTATATATTATCTTAATTCTTATGTGCCATAGGAGGAGGTACAGCCATATCAGTTAAACTTAGGTTTTATTTTGCAGATTTTGCAGTTATCAAGTACAGAATAAATGTAGTGGCCTTTCCCATTGATTCTTGCCCTGTCACTGTCTAGGTCAGAAATCTACCACAAGAGATAAATCCTTCTAGCACACAAAATCATTCTTCCTTTTGATGGAAAATAGTGGGTTGATATATATCTATATTTTGCCACAACATGAAGGCAGGGTCTGGGAAAAGCATGCACTAACATCCAAGAAGTACAGTTAGGGCCTTCAGTTTAAAATTGACTTTTGAACTCAGAATCCCTGCAGAAGTGAGTGCATTTGGTCTATAGCAGGAATAATACAAAGCATACCACACTTCTGTACAGACTAAAATTTTATTTTTTTTGTTCTGAGTCCATGCCAGAAGGAGTGGCCAGCCTTGAGAGCCACCTCCATACATTTCTTTGGAAAGCTCTTTCTTTCCAGGTAGGCTGCAGATCAGTTGTCAAGAGAATGGAATAATGGCAAAGCATCCACTCTTTGGAGTATTCTCTGTATGAATCCAGTCCTAAAAGGCTGAATTCTTTGTGCAAAACATTCCAGCCCTGGGAAGTTTCCTGCTATGAATCATTTTGTCTTGAGTTTGAGCAAATTTTTCCTCAAGCTCCTGCAGCTTGTTCTCAAACCAAGGTGACAGGTTCCCTTCCCACTGTTTCACACGCAGTAACAAATCTTGCCCCCTTGCCCACATGACAGCACTATTACTTCTGAGGCTGGGTACTCCCAGACATCATTTTTCAGGCTGTGGGATGGATGGCAGGAGAGGCTGCAGAAAGAGAGGACAGGGGAGGGCATGAGGAGGGGACCCTTCAGGGCTTCCTGCAAACCCAGGCAGGTGGTGAGGAAGCAACAAGCCAGACAACCCCTGGAGGTGGCCAGAATACCTTCCAGAAGGGACAGCAGGGATGGCTGCCCCTCAGGAGGCTGAAGGACCCATTTTGTTGATGAAATGTCACCATCACAGCCCTTGTCACACTCATTGTCTTTGGCCACTACAAATAATCAATTATATTTGCTGCCTGCCTGTCCACACCCCCGGGTATGCAGGCAGTGTATCCCAAATGTGTGTTTTACACAAGCAGCACTTAGCCTGTAATAACATATAATTGATTGGGTTTTTTTCCAAAAATCATTTTGGAAACAATTTGGAAAAGAAACTATTTTGAAAAGAAAGAGTCTTTCTCAGATTCTTTTCCAAAAGTCATTCCCAATTTTTGCTGCTGCTGGCTTTTTTCTGCAGGCTTCAGGGAGTAAATCTTGTCAGTGGATCTTGAGGAATCTCCACTGATTTTTTTTTTTTTCAATTCAGTTTCCATCCTCCTCTTAAAGACCCTATTGTTTTTTACAATTCCATCAGTTTTCTCTGCAATCTCTCCAGCAGGTCAGAAGAAGCAGCACATTGTTAAATACTAGGACTTGATTTCAAGCAGTAAGGTAGTCTAGGGAAAAGAAACAGCTTGCATCTCTTACAGTGTGCAGTGAAATTCCTTAGGTGCTGGTCTCTTCCTTGGCTTACAGAGTCTAAATAAAAATTTCCAGAGCATTTCAAAGTATAAAGTCACTGCCCCTCTATGGGCCATGACAGAATCATGCTAATACCTGTACAAAACAAACTTTTGCAGTGAAGATTTCCAAGATCTTTCCTTCACAGGAAGTCATGTAAACTTAATCAGAAAAAAAAAAAAAGAAGCACCCATTACTCAAACAAGTAGGCTTTCTGTCAGAAAAAAATAGGTAGTTTCTGAAATGCATTAAATGAAGCATGTCTAAAATCCACTATATCTGTTCAAAGTGAAGTTACAGCATTTCAAGTAATTGGGAGAAGTCGTATATTTAAAGAAGTAATTAGATGGTGTATTAATTATAGTCTCTATCTGTAAGATTACATGTACATTTTATCCTACTATTTCAATTTAAATGCAGGCTCCTCGCACCTTCAAATTTTGGTAAGAGATTGTAGAAAAAAATCAATACTTCTTCTTACTGTGTTTTCTCAAATAATTTCCACTGTTTGAAGTGCAAGTTAAATGCAGTTATTTTTAATATTGATCATTGTTGCCTTCCTCCTGCTCCTTACCAGAATCATGAGGTTGCTTCTGTGTGTTTGTTTTTTAATCTGGTTTTCTCAGCCCTCTCCCTGTATTCCTGCTGGGGGATAGTGATCCACCTGCTGCCCTGTGCTAATGTGATTTGTTACACATGGCTGAAGTTCACTCAGAGTGTTTTATAAATACTCTTGTTTTTATATAAAAAGTGAGTGTATATTGCTAGGAGGTTAAACGTCCAACAGAATCTGACTGAAACCTAATCCTCTCCTGGTTATATCTCTTCTGTGAACTAGATTTCTTTCTGAACAGGCTGGGAGCAGCCTTGAATAACTTAGACCTGCTCTGATATCACTGCATGGTATAATAAACCTGTATGGTGCCCTGTGGGTGTCACAGTTGGACTGTTAAGCACATGCCAAGGACATTCCTGCTCAGTCTGGAGACAAATCCTGCTCCAAGGGAGCAAACCTAGCCTTAGGGCAGCACATAAAATATTACAGATTACTGGTTTATCAAGTAACTAATGACAGGGAATAAATGTTCTTCTTCCAAGTCATCCTCTCATGTAAAAGCATCATCCAAGACCTGTCTAGCAAAGCAGCACTCAGTTGAAGCACAGAAATTGATGTTTCTGGTCTCCATACTGGAGCAGCTGGTCTGCAGTGGTAATTCCCAGAGCCCATAATTCTCAGGGATCTCTGTGAGACTCAGGAATTCTCAGCAGCTGCCTGGGAACAACTGGCAGGACATTAACAGGGGACTTCTGCACAGAGTATTTCTCCTTACAGAGTTTCCAAGTGAATTTCATGTATGACTACAATGCAGCTACCTGGAAAGAGACATTGGGCTCAGCAGCAGTGAAGCAGTTGAACCATGCTCAAAGTTGACAGGCTTTAAAGAAAAAGTTAATTCCTATTTTCTTTTACCCACAGGTCTACCCACGGATAGCGCCGGCATTTTGGCACTACCTGCGGGTAGAAGTGAGTAGCGGGTATTTGAATACTCCCACATCTTTATTTTGCAGCTTGGTAGTGTTTCCTGACCTCCTAGTTTGTCCATTGTGCAAAAATAATGAGCTTCCATTCTAGTTGCCATTCTTCTGTGAATGTAGTCCTGTAGTAATTCATGCTGGTTTTGACTATGGTTGGGTTGGTTGCTGACCCAAGTCACAAAAACATGTCTGTATGCAGGGTTAAAGACAAAAAAACCTGAAACTTAAAAGTCAAGGCCATATCATACATTCTGACTATAGCACAGAACCAAAGTATAGAAATCCATACCTGCACCTCCTTTTATAAACACATTTTACATTCATGAGAAGAATATGGAGCTTCAGTTCTGTTATATCATTTTTGCAAAGATTGTTCAACTCAACTTGATATCATTTCTTCCCTCTTTTGTCCCTCAGGAGCATGAGCAGCTCAGCTATTCCTCCACAAGGTCCAAGGCTCCAAGTGTTATCATCACAGGTCTCAAGCCAGCCACCAAGTACATATTTCATATCAGAGTCAGGACGGCAGCAGGATACAGCGGCTATAGCCAGAAGTTTGAATTTGAAACTGGAGATGAAAGTAAGTTTCACTGAAGGGAAAAAAAAATAAATACAACAGAAGTAGCATCTAATTCTAAACCAATGAGACATTGGGAGTTTGAATGGCTGAACCCATACCATCTGTTTATCACAAAACAACCAGTGCTGTGTGATAAAAAGCAAACCTCAGACTCACAGTTCTGGATTTACAACAACACATAGAAATGTTAGCCCAGTGCTGCAGCTGAAGGAATGTTCTCTTCCATAAAATTTCCTTGTGGGTCCCTTCCAAGCTAAGATGCTCTAGGATTCTCTGATCCTTTCTTTCCTTACAGAAGTCTTCCCTCTTGACATCTAGCAATACCCTTAGCCAGGCTTTCCCTGAGTCCAGCAGCTTCACACAAGCTCCCGGTGATGGACTCTGCACCCTGTAATTGTCAGTGCTCCCAGATTCCACAGATGAAAACCTGAAAACTTTTATGTGCATTTCCATCCACCAGTAAACCTACTAAATTTGGCACTAAGAAGCAAGAAACCTTCCTAGTCCTACAAAATATGCAAAAAGGATTCATGTGTGATGTTCACACTCTGAACGATTTTGTATTTGTCATGTGTTGCCCTCCATGTTCAAAGAAACATAGAAAAAGGTATTTATATGTATTTGAGAGGAAATTAGTGTAGTAGATGCAACATTAAAACACTCATTAATTAAATTACTTTAATTAGCCAATTATGTATACCATGTTTTCCATTAGTGTTTTAGAATTCAAGTTGTTTAAGCTAATGTACAGACTCAGAACTATGTAAGTGCTTCTAAGAGCACCCAGGGATTTGTGTTCCATTTTTATTGCTTCTTAACTTGTATTTCAAAAATCAGTCAGGGATAGATTTCCAAGTGCTTAATGCCTAATTGGACTTTTTAAAATTTGCTGGGTACTTAAGCCAATTGGTTTGAATAGGAGTTGAGCACTTGGGTGCTTTCAAGAATTTCAGTAGATCTTGTCTGTATCTTCTGGTGCAATAAATACAAGGCTTAATTCACGTTAAAAGAAAATAGTATTTAAACCTCTGTGAGGTTTCACATTGTGAAAATGTCACTTGCCCATCTAAATCAGAAGACTGTGGCTCCAGTGACATTTCCCTCGTTGGTGTTGAGGGAATCTCCTGGGAGTGACATTGCCCTTACTCCATCCTGGCCCCATCTCTCTCTCTCAGTGCACTGATGCAGCTGGCTGCATGGTAAGCTTATTTTTAACACCCTTTTTGGGTATAACATCCCAGCTGAACCTGATACTGAAATGAACTGGAAAAATAAATCCATAAAAAATAAAATAAAAATAAATAAAAAATATAAAATATATAAATATAAAAATATAAAATATAAAAATATAAAATATAAAATATAAATATATAAAATATAAAATAAATCCATGGCATCATAAACAGACCTAACACAGTTTATCTCTCAATAATGCTGATTTCTTTTACCTCTATGTCCAAGCACTTGCTGCCTAAACCTGTACATGGTTTCACATAGCTGAATAAATAGAATACAGCAATGGTTTTGTCAGTATTTCAAGATACTGAGTAAGATTTACACAGAGAGATTTGGGAGAGTTGTGTTGAGATTTGGGCTGTTTGGTTCTGTCAGTACCCATAAATATTAATTTGGCCTTGCTGGCCTGCATCTGTCTTACAAACTAGTCCTACTCCAGTTGTATAGGAATCTCTCATTTCCTATTCTGGCAGTGTGCAGCTCAGCTGAAAATTTTCTGGTTTTTTTAATATTCATTTTTTTCTTAATTTTTCTGAAAGAAAGCAAATAATAGTAGGCCAAGGCAGCCTATTGCAACTGTCTCCAACCCTCCTCACTATAAACAAGTCATTTGGTGAAAATTCCACTTTTGCAGTTACTTTTTGTGGACTTTCAATTAGAGTTGAATTAACTCAAAAGTAGCATTTTCATGAGAAGGCTGGGAAGAATGGAGTGTTTTAAAAGTCTGTGTTGTGAAAAGAGAATTTATCAACCAACACTCTAATGAAAATAACAAAAATATTTTAAGTCCTGTGTTTGATAAAAATCCTCTTTAATTAACCTTAGATTGTAACATCCAACAGCTCCCTGCCAATTGAACATCTTACAATAGAGAAGAATTAATTCCCAGACCAGTTGCAGGTAAACATCCAAGGTTATTCCATTTACCCTGCTTGAATGTTGACAGAATTTCTTAATAGATGGTGCTAAAGCAAGCAGTCAAAAATTAAGGTTTTTCTTTAACAGCCTAATTATAGAAAATTAATGACTCATCAGCTGTGAGATGTGTATGTCAGTGTCCTAAAGCACATTGTCCTTTGGCAGGACAGTGTCCTGATGAAACACTACCTGTGCCACCTCACTTATAAAGTTATAAAGGATAAAATAGATACATCATTACCAGGAGCACTAAAACATTTTGGTGGGATGGATAAAGGTGGTGCATGAGGGACAGAGAAGAGCAATTCTGCAGTAGTAGTGGAAGAAGTTGGTTATTAGTGGTGGTGTGGTTTTGGGGAAGAAGAAGTTAGTTATTAGTGGTGGTGTGGTTTTGGGGAAGCAGCCACAGCCTGGGGAACTCTGTTGGGAACTCCTCTCCATGCTGCAAAGACAAACCAGTGGAGCATCCATAAGAGTAAAATTTGTATTTTCTGTATCTTTTTGATAGAAAATTGAGCTACCTAGCATAGTCAGAAGAATTCTCCTCAGGGTAGCAGGGATGGATGAATGGATGATAAGAGGCATTCTTCCCCCTTTTAAAGCCCAGAGGCTGCACCTGGGAAATGTGAAACCTTTCCCAAGCACAGCAGCCACCTCTTGTGACTTTGTTTCTTGTTGCCATTTTATTCAGTCTCTGTTTCAGCACCTTACAGGCAAAGCACTTGTAGCAAAGCTGGCAGGTTTCCATACACTCAGCACACACAGCTGCCACTGCTGGGGCTTTAAATTGGACCATAAACCTCACTTGTAGCTCCTGCCTTTATCTGTCAGAATTACCAGCTGAGTCACCACAGAAAAACACTCTGCTCCTTCCTAACAGAGAATAAAATGTGTTCTGACAATTAAGAAAAACATTTTTCCTAGGGCAGAAATGCTTTAATCTCTGATTGTTACCCTCTCTTGTTTTCCCCCCATCTCTTCTAACCAGCTGGGTTTGGAATATGTTTTTTGGTTGGTTGGTTTTGTTGGGTTCTTTTTTTTAATTAACAATTCAAATCTTTTTTTTTTATCTAGAGAAGTGTTTTATTTACATTACCTCAGAGGTCCTTTTGCCCAGAGGAATTTGTGAAATATTGGACAATTTACAGCTTTCAGGCAGTTTTCATGCCAAAGCAGGGCTTGTTTTTAAACCAAGGGTATTTTCCTTCTTGGCCTTCCCATCATTAGGAAAAAATAATCTGCAGGTGGAATGGTTGGCTTGTTCTGGAAAGGACCTAAGGGACAAAGTAGCATTTATGCACTGTGTACTTGTGCTTGGGCTGAACAGAGTAATTAATGTGAGCACATTATGATATTTAATCCAAAAGCAATGCAGGCTTTGTATACTTTAAATTATTAACAATAAAACCCTAAACATTTCAGAAATGCTAATGGAATATCTGATTAGGTGTTTTATAAAGTTGAAGACTGTGAAAAAATAATTAGCTGAAACTGCAGTCTTGATGGATCAATAACTTTAATTTCTTTACCATAGTCTCAGGTGGTGATTTTTGTGTACTGCCAGAAAATTCTGCTGAATTTTCACATTCTTTTCCCTCTTCCTACATCCACAAACTCTTAACTTTTCATCCTCAAATCAGGCTATTTTGGGTTTGTCACTGGATGTGACTCCATTCTTTCCAGAACTCCAGAGCTCAAGGAAAGGGTCCTGAATCATTGATTCCATTACTGGTTTAAGCACATGGTCTGGTTCATGCCCTGACAGAGAAGTTATCCTAAGCATTTTTAGAAAATCTATTGTATTACCAATGCAAAATGGAATTTTCTTGGATTTTTTATGCTTTTTAATATTTTGACAACAGTAAATTGAATTCCTTGTTTAAACAAAACAAATCAGATGACACATATCTCATATTTAGAAATTTCTTGTTAGATGTCTCCCCGCCTCTTGTCCTACTGTTCCTTCAGTACTAGTCAGCATTGGATAGCAAAGAATGTCTCATTTAGTCTTTCATTATTTCCTTGCTGTGTTTAATACTTTTAGCCATTTGTTCTTCACATTTTATTTTGGTCTATCTGATTGCACCCCTGCATGTGTCCAGAAAACCCAGACTTGACTTTTCCTCTGCATTTCCTAAACCAGAGCAACATCCTCATTCAGATCTCAAACTGCCTGCACAGGCTTTCCATGTATCCACTGGCCAGAAGTGGATATCAGGGGAAAACCCTTGGAAGAAAGCTTTTCAAGTGAATGGACACCAAACAGTTTTACATTCTTATGCTAGTGACAGTCCCTTTTAATTTCACCTTTCCTTTTCCTTCTCATTTCCCCTTTTACTGGAGCCCATCAGCTCACTGTGTCACAGGAACTGCACAGGAAATACCTTTGCACTTGTGAAAATGTAAAGGTTGCCCTAATGAGACTTTGTGTTTTTCTTAGCTATTTTTCTTAATCACTGTTGTTTGCAATGCCTCATAAATCCCCTGGCAGCCTGTTCCTGTCCATTAGAGCTGCAGTGCTCACTGTCCACACTTATCTGTCCTACAGCTGCTCACTGCTATCAGTCTGGCTGTCTTTCTGTCACTTTTTTATCTCTCAGTCTGCTGGAGGGTCTGATGCCTGATTGATGTCAAATTGAAGTAGCCCAGGGATGTAGCTGAGAGACAGAAGTGAGCTGTCATTAGGGCTTCCAGCTCGTTCATACCAAATGCACCAACTTGTAAAATGTTTTGGAGAAATTTGCTCAAAGAAAGAGCAGAGCTGAAAGATTCTCTCTGGTTTTCAGCCTCTTGCACTGTGAATAAAACATCTGCACCAATTCTTGCAGTGTGCCCAGTGAGGAAAGAGGAAGCCTCAGGCTATTTCCCTTCAGCCCAGAGGGGAGGGAAGGTGCAGCTCCTCCTCCATACATTTGGATGAGGAAGGTAGAGAGAAGATGAGGCAGGGCATGGATGTGAAAATGGATTGTAGGGGCAGAACTGACACCAGGCTGGATGCAGAAGGGATTTCTGGGCATGTTGTTGAGCAAGGGAGCTGGAACAATGCAATTAGAAACTTCAACAATCTTTTCTTGGAGGCATACAACATGAGTTAAGCATGGAGAGCAGTGGCAGTGAGGAGTTTATCTGGATATAAGCTGCTGGGTGCATATATAATCCATGCTGCAGTTTTTAAATCACCTGGGCTAATCACATCAGTAGCAGGTAAAACGTGCTTGAAGAGTTTTGCCACCCAAACATTGCAGTATACTACTGAAACATTTAGATAAGTCATAAATTCCCCCTTTTTCTTGTCTTAACTACTCATTTTTTGTTTTCTGTCCAAGTGAGCTCACTTAGTAGACAGGTAGACAGAATGAAAAATGGAACCAGACTAAGCAGTCAGCCCAGTTAAAGGGGTGCTGAGCTCCTTTAGCTCTGCTCATGGTTTATTATAAAGTTCAGGTGCCCTGGACAGTGCAGAGAAAACAAAATATTGATTTTAGCTATAGGAATGCTTGCCATGGTGTCCAGCATGAGATTCTGGAAAAAAAATGCTGTGTATTTGTGTGATTAGATGCAGCACTCTCATATGTATACTCAAAGGGGTGAAATGAGGTTGCAGGAACTTGCTTGGCTTTGCAACCTGAAAAAGTTGTTTTTTAAACTGTGTTTTTCTGTCTTGCATAATCAAGAAGTTCTGAGAGAAAACACAGGGTCACAGACCAATATACACAGAACAAAATAAGAAAGGAAAACCAGGAAGTGACAAAAAATATTCAAGAACATGCACAACAGAAACAAATAATGCTCTTAGTATTTACAACTTCACCATAAGAGAAAGCTGGAGAAATGAGAAAGGAGCAGAGAGGTTGAGAGACACATAGAATTTAATTTAGAGTGGTAAAATGCTGTAAAAATTTAGGTATTGAGAATCCCTGATTGCTGTCTTCTCACTGCCTAAATAGTTTTTTGTGGAACATTTTACCTGCATGTGATAAGACTGTGTATAAATATTTCCTCATTTTGCCTTACCAGCCTCTCTGTCAGTTTTTAACAAATTCACATTTTACAATTTTTTTTGTCCATCATTTGACATTTTTGTCTGACAGGTAAATTAAGGTCATCTAGAAGTTTCAGGCTTGAAAACTCCTTGTAGTGATTTAACTACATGAAAAAAAAATCCTCATGTCTTCAACTCTAAAATACAAACAAGAGAAACAGAATTATCAAGTAGGTACAGTCTGAGCTAAACATCTGTATTGTTTACAGGCAGAAAGAGCATAAATCAGTCTAAATTTCTCCCCTTCCTTAATGTGACTTTGGTTCCTCATAGAAAAATGTATGTTATTAAATGGCTGGATTGGATTCTGTTTTAGCTAGAACACAAAAAAAGAGCAGAATCCAGAAATTATCCAGAAATAACCCAGGACACATCTCCACCTTGGTAGCTGCAGGTGCTTCTTTGGGCCGTGGAATCAGCCCCCACATTTGCACCAGGAGGGTTCCTGGGTTGTTGCTTTGGCAGTGGGAGTCTGTTGAAAGAAATCACTGTTAATTTGTCTTTTGACAAATTTTACTGGTAATTTTGTGCTTGTGTTTTGCTTTCCTCCTACCAAATTCACTATTTTTGCACTCATCTTCTTCCTATTAACAACAAAAGGAGAGCTGCAGTTTGTCCTCTCCACTGTAGGGATGGGCAGGAAAGACTCCTCTGGAACCTCCTCCATGCACAACTTCAAATTATGCCTGACTTTAATTATCTTTGCCACATTCAGCACAACCCCCACTAGTCTGAAAATTGTGTTGAACATTTACATTGTGACTTGTGTGCCATGATATTTCTTACATTGCATTTTTCCAACTAAACCTGAGCCTGAGGAAGGTAACAGAGCTGGAATCCACTGCCCTAACATCACTAGATATCATTTAGCTATTCAGTCAATATTTGCTCCCTCAGTTCTTGGAAGATGTGTATATTTAACTTGTCTGGCCACTGAATCCCTTGTAATTTACTGCCTGTGCATGCTTCCATCCAATTATTTGGACAGAAACCTAATGGCAGAAACCTAAAAAGTTGGTTTTGCTGAAAATTACTCTTACAAAACCAGTTTACACCACGAATTTTTAAGCCACACACAAATCTTGTTCAGAAGCCAAATGCTTTTCTAGGAAGCTGTGTTCTGAGGCTTTGGATAGCAATGTGTGCATTGCATTGAGCTTCATCTGCTGCCAAGGCAGAGAATATCACCTGCTGAGCTTTCTAGAAGGCAGCCTGGGTGATTTCCCTAAGCTTTAATCACCTGGTGCCTAAAGAAAGCTGAAGATTTCACTTGTTGAATTGTTGGCAAGTTTAGCAAATCAAAGTTGCTTCTTTGACATAAAAATTATTCCCTTTTCTGTATTTACTCCTGTTTTCAGAAGTCATTGAATTGAATTATTTATTCTTGTTTCAATACAATGTTTTATTTCCCATGGAAATAGTAGGAATTGGGTAAATGTCATGGGGTATAAATGTTCAAGTGGAACAGAGTTTAACAAATAAAATTTTGGAGTCACAGGACAGGAGATAGAGAAAAAAAATGAGCCTAATTCTTTTTCTGCTCAGGTAGTATTTGGACAGTGAGGACCACCTGGACTGTAAGTAGGTGAATACTCAGTGTGAAAATTTAATATTACACACAATAAATTAACAAAATTAGGAAGTCTCCAGTGACTGGATAATTTCAGGTGATCTTTTTTAGCTCCTAAACATCCTACAAAAAACAGAGAAAAACAAGAGGCGTTAGAATTTTTTTTTTGTCAGCTACAGTGTTGCTAATCACCAAAGCATGTTATGATAAATTATATGTATTTTGTGACAATGAAACTGAACACCAGACATGCTGAAGAATGTGTGAAGCTACAAATTAGGTGTGTGGGTTTTGTTTTGCTTCCTCCTGACCCCAGTTTAGTGTCTTCACATACCCAGCACTGCTGCTGGCTTCACTGGGACAGGGGGATGGAGAGAACTTCTGAATTAGGTGCAGGATTGAGATAAGCTAAGCAAGAAAATACAATTTTGTGTCCAAAATCCTGTCATATTCAAACTTTAGTTAATTCCAAGTGTCTGATAGTGACAAATCCTCCTTTGAGAAACCTGCAAACATCATCTCCCCCCATCCTAGTTGGGATATGGATTATGGTTTCTCACTTCACAGACACATTTGCATGTGATGCCCTTGCTAAGCACTGAGGAAAACATTAAAAACAAATTGCAGCATTTGACCATTGAAATCGTTTCAGCCATTCTGCAAAATCCCTGTGTGATGGATGAGCATCAACCCCTTTTCTCTGTGCTTCTCTTCCAGCTTCTGATATGGCTGCAGAGCAGGGACAGATTCTTGTAATTGCCACTGCTGCTGTGGGTGGATTCACTCTGCTGGTCATCCTCACCTTGTTCTTCCTCATCACTGGCAGGTAATTAAAACACTCTTCTCATATAGTCCCATCTAAAATTAAGAATTTAAGAATAATATTCAAGTCATTAAACCACATTTGCAGAGCTAAAATTAGGGTTAGACAAAGTGGAATATCCTCTTTGTTCAGCACTGGCCATACAGTTCTTTTGTAAGTGTGGTTTTTCTTAAAGACACAATTTGGGGAGATAAGAAATTGTGTGAAATCAGGAAGTAGTTTGGATATTTAGAAAGAGTTTCTGGATTTCTTGCCTGCAGAGTGATAATTTAATAATGCAGTATACCTGCTGCATCCTCAAGGCTCTGACATTACATGGAAAACAACAAAAAAAGAAGAAAACAAGGAAAAAATCCCCACAGTGTATTTTACAAAATCTCATAACTGTCAATTGCAAAACTTTAGGGAGTGCACTACTCAGATATCAATGGAGGGGGCTGCACTTTTAGAGTTGTAATTACACATCTGCTTTGTTGGTATGGCATTACCTCTAGTTTGAACACCAAGTGAAGTTCTATCAATGCAGGCCAGAGGTTTTTTGCAATACTCCAGCAATATCCTAAATATGGCACTGCAGTAGCTGCCATTATGTGAATTAATGCTCTCTCTGCTAAATAATAAAACCAGTTAAATCTGATGTTCTGGTGAAGGTAATGAGAGCAGTTAATCTTGGAACATATTGTGGCCTTAGATAATCTTAGAGGCTGAGTAAATATTCCTGCAATTACTACAGAAGGTGACAAGCAGTAGGATCTTTTAGAAGAGACAGGAATTATTTAGACAGAGACAAATTTCCGGAGAAAATGATTTTTTTTATGTGGAATCCATATGTGAAATCCTGAAACAGCTCAAACACTTCCTTTGGGAAAAAAAAAATCACTAAACTTGGGAATGGAAAAGAAATATGGAAATGTGTTTCTTTCTGTGTTTCTTCCTCCTGTTTTCTACTGTTAAGAATATCAGAGATTCTCTTAGCTTTCTACTGCTTTACTCAATGGGGCCATTTCAATTATGTAAGATAGGAATTCATTTTGAAGTGCTGCTTAAATGCAGTGATAAGAGCATGTTCCACAGAAGACAGAGCAAGGAGATTTTGAATAAATACTCAATTTACTCTAGGACTGGAGGCAAATTTCAGCATGAAAAATGGCACTGGTACCCTACAGATGTGCTCTGCTTCACTGTTTAGAATGAGCAGTTTGATGGGCTGCTGATGAGCCTATTCAGAGTGGAGAGGCTGGGGGAGATGAGCACCTGCCTCTGCACTGTGCTGGGTCATTACCACCAGGAGCAGCAGGAAGCTGGGCTGTCAGTTGCAGAAAGGAGTGTGAAAGCAACAGAGGATGCAGGGCTGGGGTCCTGGCTCAGTTTCAGGGCATGGGATGTTAAAGCTCAGTCTGATTTAGCCTTATCTCCCATTGCTCTGCAGCCAGTGTGAGCAGAGAATGAGGAGACTCCTCCACTGGTGATTAATCACTGGCTTCTGTAGCCAAACTTTGGGGCTGCATGGAAGTTTAGGAGGGTTGGGTAGGGTTAAAGTCCTGGTTTTTTGCCTGTTCCCTTGGGCAAGCACTTTGATGTAAGAACTTGTGTTTAGGGCTGTGGACAGGTGGCACCCTGCAGACCACTTGTTCAGGTCCTAAAAATGGCACTGGCATCCTTAGGGAGTCCCAGCAACTGGTGTTCAGTCTCAAGGTTCCCACAGAGTCTGAGAATCCAGTTTGGATTCCCCCACAAGGGCACCTCAGCTTTAGGAGTTCCTGCCCTTCATTTCCTCCTCATCACCTGTGTAGCAGTGAATGAACTTGTGACTGTTCCTGCTGTGTTTCAGCAGTTTAAACAAACCACTGAAACAAGGTGGGTGTGTTCACCTACTCCTCAAAGATCTTCACTCTTAAAATAGATTTACTGACTGTAATTCTTTTTGTTTAATTTTATGATGCTGGTAATGTTCACGCAGGTCCACAGGCACTGCTGTTCTCCACAGGCATCACAGCCTCAACAACCCTTTGCTATCCCTTAAACCAAAAGATTTCCCTCTAAACAGTGATTTTTAGGCTGCTCAGGGAGTGAGAAAGAGCTTTAAGACCAAGAGCAAATATTTTGTTTTTTCTTGGCTGTAACAGTTGGTGCTGCCATGTGACCCCCTAAATCAGCATTGTCAGACCTGCAGGTAGGCAGTGTTCAGCAGCTCAGACTACACAGAGCCACTCAGCAAAAGAGAAAAAAAGGGGGCCTGATATGAAAAAAATATTTTCTTTTTTTCATGAAACATGGTGGAGTCATTATAATTCTGTTATGAAGAAAATGAGAGGGTATTTTACCCACTGTGTATGGAAGTTAATGGGAAAAGGTTTAATGACTACAGGCCTATGGATGCAAACCGGAATGCAGGAAAGTAATAATTTATTGAAGTATCAGAATTCTTAGTAATAATTTATTGAAGTATCAGAATTCTTTGGAGGAATCAAACATAAAAAAATGTATTACATCAAACTTTAGCTCAGGTAGTCATTGTCATGCTAATCATTCAACCAGGATTTTTCTTTGTATATAATCTATTTGTAGCTCATCATGCATATTTCCTTCTTTAGATTGATAAGTAAATTTATCTTCCAAATGCAAAGAACTTGGCTTTCATAAAATTGCAGAAAATACTCAGTGTACATCTGTTTTATTCATGGCAAGTATTTTATTTAAAATCTCACTTGTTTTTCTTGAAAGATGCCAGTGGTACATAAAGGCCAAAATGAAATCTGAGGAGAAAAGAAGGGCTCATTTGCAAAATGGACACTGTGAGTAGTTCAACACTATATAATATCTGTATCATGTTTTAAATTAAGAAAGTCCACTGTTTCCTGAACAACTTTTGCCCTTGATGTTTTAATCTGGTTATTTGAGTAGATCCTTATTGTCTGCATTATCAACAATCTTTATTTTTGTTTGCAATTTCACTAAATCTATTCTTATTAAATCTATTATTAAAGGTTTTTTTGATATTCAGCTAATAATATTTACTAGGTTTTCAGGTTTATTTCTTTGCATTCTCAGTTGTTCTGGGTGTTGGATTTCTGCCTCAAAATTTCTCTCCTGGTGACTGAATGACTTATTTGTATCTAGTTCTCTTTGGATTTAGGGATCTACCCTTCCAGCCACCCAAGAAATAAGAAGTGGAATGGGTTTTCTTCCCTCGTGTTCCTGCTCACTGATCAGTACAGTGAGAGAAAATCCTGGTGATCTCTCATGGGCAATAATTAGTTTATATAGCTTAGTTTACCTACCTACTTTAAATTAGTTGCCTGATTGTTTCTTGTTAGACTAACAATTTAAATGTATTTTTTTTATTCAAAGGGTATTGCACAAAGGGTATCAGATTTTATTCTTTCATCATTTTGATGACATCTCTGGAAATGCTATGATCAACACAGAAGTTACCAGAAGTAAAATATTTTTTCAGGTGACACCAGTATATGGAGCCAAGTGTCTCTTTCTGTCAAGGAAAAGGGCACATTTCCCCATAAAGTATACTGCCTAGAAAGATGGTTTTGTCATTTGTTTCCAAGCATGGCCAGAAATAAAAGAAGACAAAAACCCTCCTCCTGGAGAGTTTGATCTATGCCTCTGAGACCGTGGCTGAATTTGAAACAAGCCTCACTCAGTGTCTCTCAGGCCAGGGTAAATGATGGCTGTATTTCATGTTGGCACAAAGCTTCATCTCAGAGCCTTCCATTCATTTGTGGTGATCTCAGCATCACACTGGAGGGGGCAAGTCTCTACTCATCTATGTGCTCCACAGAACCAAGAATAAAGAGGAATTACTGTTTTAGACTCAGCTATTAACTGACAGGAGAAAGAAGGCTGAGAAATGCTTCATTCTTTTTAAAGGGATTCTCTGGCCCCAGCTGCAGATGCCTCTCTTTGTCCTGATAAATTGATGGATTGTTAGCCTCAACTTGAGTTTTCCAGAACTTAATCACAGTATGGCAGGAGCCTAAAAGAATTCCCACACAGATAGTCCAGAAGAAACAGCACAAGTTCTTGAACATGCCATGCTCAGGAACACAAGGGATATCAGCCATGCCAGAAAATGACAGCTTGTTGGAGCCTGCCAAGGCAATCTGGCACCAAACCACTGCTGCCATGGCCATCTCCAAGGAAACAGACAGAAATTACCTTGAAAATGGATTTGGATATTTTTGTTGTCATCTTGCACCTGGCTCTCTGGCTGTTCCAGCTGATGAGAAGAGAACAAAGCAGCACAGCCCTCCAGGACTCATCCTTAGAGAAAAGGAACTCAAAGATTTGACCTGTTTGGCAAAACAGGATGTTCAGCCATCTACTCCTAAATGAAAAGAGAGAACTAGAAACAACTGTTTTCAAAGTAAAGGACAGATTGCCTCAATTGCCCAAGGAGCAGCAAAGGGGAAGATAAACTGCTTTGGCAATAATCACTGTTGTTTTGAGGCCATGCTTTTTCCCATATTATTGAGCCCTTACTTGCTGCCTCTGCAGACCCTTTTTCAAGTGACCAGCTTCTTCTGTTGGCTTCTGAAATTTTAGACCTGGAAGATACTATTTTCAGTCCTTTCAATTATCTAGTTAAAAAAAAAAAAAAGAAAAGAAAACTACTGTTGCAATGCATTAATGTCAAGGAGTTCTTGATTCCTCTTATTCTCTCTTTCTTGCAGTACATTTCCCAGGACTCAAAACATACATAGATCCAGACACTTATGAAGATCCATCTCTTGCTGTCCATGAGTTTGCCAAGGAGATTGATCCTTCAAGAATTCGTATTGAAAGAGTCATTGGGGCAGGTAAAACTATCCCTACTGTAAAAACATCTCTAGGCATGGCAATACTACTTTTCATAAGCTTTAGGAAATTAATTAATTAACAGGTTTTTGTGTAGGATTAATTTTTTTGCCTGGTTTGTTGGGGATTTCTTTGTTTTGTTTTGTTTTCCAGATGTATTCAGAGCACTGTGTCACACAGCATGTGCCATAGTTATTGTCATGTATTCTCAGTCACTGAGGGTGAAATTAGATCAGAATCTCTTCCTATGGGGATATAAGTTCTGAATATAGAAGACTGAGAAAATTTTTTTCTCAAATAGAAAACTGGAGGGAGGAAAAGGAGAGGCTGGCTTGGGATAGGCTTTTCTGTCTGGAGGAGGATCACTGAGAGGGAAAAGAGGAAGATCTGTTGATAGGATGTAGACAGTATGAAAGATGATGCCCTGTAATCCTTCTTTTTATATTGTTTCATGTATCTTAGTCACTCTAGAAAGGAAGGGTATTTTCCAGTTTAAACCCCTCATTTAATGATATGTTACTGCACTGATAACCATGGAAATATCCCCAGTGTTGCTAAGAAGTGTTTTATGCACTGGAAAATGTTGTGCAATAATCCTACAGAAATAAAACCAGGGCTGGTAGCAGGAGAGAGAAAGTAAAAGAGCAAATTGTGTTTCACATTGCTGTCCATGGTGCTGGAGTGCCCCGGTTTACCTGATTGCTGAGGCCACATCATCTGCAGCTGGAGCTGTGCACATCTGGAATTAGGAGCTCGGGAGAGCCCCCAGAGGGCTGACCGCTGCAGGAACATTCAGTTTGCTTTCTTCTATTTCTTCCCTTTCTTTAGACACACTGTAGATATTGATGTCTTAGATTATAAAGCAGATTGAGCTGCATTCCACATCTGTGTACCTGCTGATTTCAGTTGAATACAGCAGACAGGGATTAATTGTTTTAGTTCAGATTAAAATTGTGTCCTTAATCTCAGTTTAGTTCATTTATGAAAACTCTTCTCTCAGCTTCTCTCTCTGCTTTTTTGTATGCATGGAAGTATATTCTTTGACATATTTTACTTCTATGGGTTTTATTTTTATGGTTTTTATTTTCTAAAGTTACATAGGTAATTTTTCATTTTCAGCAATACTCACCTAACAGGACTTGCAGACAGGTTGCAATGCAATTTAAACCCATTTCCATGCATACAAGATACAGGTTAAATACCACAGCTGAGGCAGGGAGAGAACAAATTCACACACAGTTCTTCAGAAGCTGCTTAGGGACATAACATCAGTATAATTCTCAGCAGTCCTAAAGATCTCTGTGCATTCTCTCTAATTCTGTACTACACATTTCAATTGGATAAAAGAGGGATCTCTTATCACAAGAGAATTATTATTAAAAGATGTTTACAGTTTTCACCTAAGTGAAACCAAAAATCAACATCTTCTCTTTTAACAAGTCAGTTAAGAGATTCACTTTTTAATTTGTTGTGTTTTAACATTTTATTTTGGCCATTAATTCTCACCTTTAGTTTCTGTACCTTTAATTTTTCAAACACAAATTATTTCCTTTCAAGAACCAGACAATTTCATTCTGAAACTGCCAAAGTGGAAAATCACAAATAGTTGAAAAAAAAATTCCAGCATTTCTGGTCATGACATTTTTAAAACTGTTCTTCTCCTGAAAGCAGTTTCCAGTTTGTATTTTCAGTGGAAAAACTCATGTCCAGAAGTTCTTGATAATTTACTACTTGCAGTTCTGATGGCTGTGACACTCAAGGCGAGTATTTTTAGTTAGTTTCTTTTTCCAGCTTGACTCCAACCTAACTCTGTACCCAAGTTCTACTTTAAAGTATTTGGTAATTATATCTCACCCATACATATTTTTCTGCTCCATCTTTTCTTGCTGTTTGGTTTAAGGTTCATCCCCTCATCAAGGAATGAATTCCCAGGGGTGCTTTATCAAGTCTGTCTTAAAATTCACAATTATCCTCCTATTTTCTTTGTTAAAATGTTGGAACTCCAGGAAGAGACCAACTCTTCAGTTTTTCCCAGAGCAGACAATATTCTTTGCATGATCTAAATCTCCTGCAAGTCTCCCACAAGTGTAAAGACTGAAATGGGGGAGTGAGTTGAGCTGTATTTGGTGCTGTGACCTTTCAGTTCTATCAGCAGCCACTGTCTGTGCTGTGAGACATTTGTTCTGATCCCATGCAGGAGCACCAGGCTGCAATCAGGCTTTTAGGGGACTGACTGCTCCTGTTTCACTTTCAGTATCACACATGCCCAGCTGAGTGCAGAAAGGGACGTGTGGTTTGGATTAAATTTCTAGACTGCTCAATTACCTCCTTTTTGTATAATATACAGTAAGGTGGGTGAGGTTTCTGTCATTAAACCAGAGATTATTTACATTTTATTAAAACTGAGCAGGCAGTGGATTCTGTCTTTTTCTCTAGTAGTGATCAGCCTTTTCCCTGGAGCAAATGTTGACTTCATTGACATCTGGCTCTTAGCTTCAACTTATTACACATGCAGTCATGAACCTCAGCTGCTGCAGGGTCAACATTTATCCTGTTTATCTTCAAACTTGAGCAGTAAGAATCAGATTCTTAGATGTGAAAAACCCCTTTGGTTGAACCCATTCCCCTTTGACTTTAAAAGCATTGAAAATTCTTTATCTGAGCAGAAGTGTGGAAACGCTACAGTGGGATGAAATCCTGTCAAAGTCTCAGTGTAAATAATTCAATGCTTTAAATTTTACCATTGATCCCCATCTAGTCTAAAGCAGAAGTTATTCTAAACCTTAGGTTTCTGTCTGTTCTGTAGCTGATGATCTCAAGTTTGACATCATGTCACAAAAAACCTGCTGGTAGTCTTTATGTTCACCAGTTTGTCAATCCCAATATCCAAGGGGAGGGAAATTTCTTTCTAACTTTCCAAATCATGATCAAAAAATAAAAAAGTAAAAGAAATAGGGGTTCCTTCCCCTGCTTTAGATGTTGTACAGATATTAAAGCTTGGAATTGCAAGTTGTTCAGCTGCCTCCTTCAGTTTAATTCATTTTAAAGCACTTGGTAACAGCCTTTTACAGTCCCTGAGGGATGAATGTCATTATTTATGAAATTCTGAAGCTATAATATCCTTGTATAATCTTGTCGTAGCCAAATGGTTTATTCTATAACCTATGCTTTCCAAATTAGTCTTAAAATGAGATTTTGCAATTCTGACGATTTAGTGGTCACAGAATTTCTTTAAAAATCTGGATATTAAGGCTCTAGTATTTTTGCTTTTCACTGCTTCGTCAAGAGAAAGAAATAGGAAAAAAATTCTCATTTTAGGCATTTAAGCTTGAAAAACCAGCAAGATGCAATAAGGTCATGGCTTTAGAGAGGTGTTCTGGTCCTGCTGAACATGTCACAGAACAGAAGATTGATAGACCATGTCTCCTGCAAAACATTCAGGTTTCATCACTTCCTTTTATGGGAGCACTTTACAAGTCCAAATTATCTGCTGCTTTTTCAGTGCAAGTAATCAGGCAAGGAAACTTTTAAGGAGAGTCTTCTAAAGGTGAAAGGGACAAAATAATACAGGAAAATCCTCACATAACTTCCCCTTTTGTCAAAAGATTCCCAGAGCATCACTCTAATGATATATATTTTTGCATATCTTATGTTTGTACACATCTTTAATTTATTTTTTAAAATTAAGTAGAAATAAGTTGGTGGGAGGAACTGTACAAAGAAGACCTGGGACCACCTGATTTTTTTTAGCTATTTAGGAAGCTGCTAATTTATTCAGAGGTTGTGTTCAGCATGTTTTAATTGTACTCCTGCACTTGATGATGCCTCTGTCATTGAAGTGAAAGACAAGCTATGAAATTGTTATTTTAATCTCTCTCTTCCTGGATCTAAAGATAATAAAACTTTGCTTTGTTTTAGTGGAAGCAACAGAACCTAATAAAATAGAAGTCTTGTGACAATATCCATTCTAATCCTGTAACATCAGGGAGTTACAATTTTCTGAGGTGAAGGTTGTGCCTTTAATGTACCTCTCTTCTAGATTTGCTTCATGTCTGAAGGTGCACTGTTACAGAATAGAGCTCCTTTATTTTGTTTACTTCTGTCCTCAAAGTTTAAGGAAAACTAATACAGACAGCACTCAATGGAGTATTAAATCCCCAGTTAAATATATATCTGTTCATTACTTGCTTTTTGGTTTTTAGCAGTTCTGATTCCAAAATGACTGGGGTAAAAAATTTAGATTTGCTGTGGAAGCAAACTTAACTAAGAAATGCTTTGAAATATTTCTGTGAACATTGTTTTTCATTTACTGAATCATGACCCATTGAAATCTGACCTGCAATCATCCAAGAGTATGTTTGGTAGGGGCTCTAAATGACTTCTGTGTGACTTCAAGATCAAAGGAAGGTTGTGATTTCCATACAAACTGAATTATTAAATGTCTAAGGAGAATGCAGGGTGACACACATCCTTCACAGCCCCTACACAGATGGGAAAACATCAGGGGAAACAAGTTTTGAGATTGCTCTCACTGCACAGCTCCAGATTTGCTGAGACTGTTGGCCTTTGGCTGTCTGAGCAGGGAAATATGTCATTAATTTCAAGTAGGTGTGGAAGTCCATTTAAATAAATCACGTGCAAGTGATTTTCTAGGTCACAACAGCATAAAATACTTCTTAAATGCTTTCTGTAGCTGAGGGATCGTGTTCTGATGGTCTCTGAGCTTTTCTCAGCATAGAGGTCTTGGTGCATTTCACCCCTAGAGATGAATATTTCTGTCAGTAGATATTTTACAGTGATACATTGTCATCAGTGGATAAAAACCCAAGTGTCACTGCATTCCTTCCCCAGTTGAATGTCCCAAACCTGTTGACACCAATGTTCAGTCTCAGAGGGGAGGGCTGAAGCTTTGCCTTTTGCAGTACAAGCTCCCATGATCTCTGCTGTGGCACAGAGGAAAGGTGATGATTTCTTGTGAAGTGCTGCTGAATATTTTGATTTTCTGGGATGTGATAACACTCGTCTGAATGTTCAATCAGTTATTTCTCTGTCCACTTCTATGGGATGTGTGAGTTCCTTGAATATTCTTCTGCACAGGCGCTGTGAGTTGCTAACAGACATTTGATCTGTTTCAGGGGAGTTTGGGGAAGTTTGCAGTGGGCGTCTGAAGACACCAGGAAAAAGAGAGATCCCTGTTGCCATAAAAACTCTGAAGGGTGGCTATATGGACAGGCAGAGGAGGGATTTCCTGAGGGAGGCGAGCATCATGGGACAGTTTGATCACCCAAATATCATTCGCCTGGAAGGAGTTGTTACAAAAAGTAAGTCACTAATACCTTTCCTTAATTGTTTTATGCTGGCTTTCCCATTCTGTCTCATTTAGTATTGAAATTAACATTATTTCCTCATTCAGTATGGGTTACAGTTCTCAGAAATCTTCCCAATCATTGACAGTCAGTACTGCAAAGTTTGGGATCATAACAGGAAATGCATAGCCTGTCTGTTTTCAATTTGGTATGTTTCATTTTTATTTTTTAATGACAATTAACTTCATTCAAGAGAAGTCTTTACAGGCTCTTCTGAAGTAGAATGGAGAGTTTGCTTATGGGCAAGTGGAGAAAACCACAAATGTGACTGAACTAACGATAAAGTCAAGTCATCTTGTAAAATATCTTATTTCTGCAAAAGTGCTCATGATTTATTTGATTGAGATTTACTGATTTTGGTACCAGAAGAGATGAATTTTCTATTTTGAAGAAATAAATAGTAAACTCTTTGTAGCTTGTTGTATACTGCAAAGATTGACTAAAATGCCAGAATAATCTTTGAAATGCTTTACTCCTCATAATTGTTGCAGCTGCCAATAGAGATCCCTTGCCTCTGAAATCCAGCAGGTGTAGTGGTGTTAGGGACTTTTCTGAAAGGCTGAAACATCCAGTTATCACTTAACTAGTAAGAAGTCTAATTAACATGCATGCAATTTCCTCAGTGGCAACTTTCTTCAGTAATGAATTAAAAAGCTCATGGTATATTCTTTTGAAAATCAATCATTGTCTCAACCAAGCCATGTTGTTTGCTAATTTGCAGAACTTATATTTTTCTTTTAGAGGGAAGTGTTGTGTGTATAATGCAGTGTCCTCTTACCATCACAGTAAACACAACAAATATGTTATAAGCATTTCTTGTTTTCACCTCATTACAACATGCAAAGGTATTTTTAAAAAATTAAGAACAAAAAGGAAAGTTTAGCTCCTGAACTCATGTTGTGGAATGGAATTCAGTAGGCGTGTGGAATGACTTGACCATGTTCAAATCTGTCTCTCTGTGGTTCTAAATTAAATTATCCTTTTCTTTCCTCACACAGTATTGCAAGGATAAATGTATTGGGTTTTAGTTATGTTTGGTTAGTACTAACAAAACCCATTGCACTGCAGGAAAGACAGAGTTGTGTCTCTCCACTGCTCTCCTGTGAGTAACAGCTCTGTGACAGCAAGCAGGAGCACAGGTAAATGCTGGCTGAGCAGCACTGGAGATTGTCAAGAGATGTAAATGTGTAGGAGCTTCAGTGAATTCAGCTCTTGCTTCACACTGAGCACATCAGCAATTAAATCCCACCAGTCTGCACCAGCAGGGGTGGTTCATGAGTCAGTGTCACGGGTCTGGTTGGGACCCACATGGTGGATCTTGCAGGGTGTGTCTCGTCTGAAAAAGGCAAAATGTTGTGGTTTAGGAGCATTGTTTAAATCCAATGTAATGATGCCTAGGGAGTGCAGTATAATAATGTCCTTGGCAATGGCATGATTGTTTAATCTTTGTATTTGTCAGTTTTCTTTCTGTAATACCTCATCACCTCAGTCTAGACAGAAATCAAGGTGGCATTCAGAAAAGGGAAAAAACAGATAAATCAGTGCTCCAATATTAGAGTATTAGGTGTTCTACAGGAAGGATTATAGAGAACTGTAAGCCAAATAGTTATCAGTAGCAGTTCTGCTTTTCACCAAGGAGTCAACAAACTTCTTTAATGTTTTGTAATGTTTGTTTGAAGGTAGTATAGAAATAGCAGGTGTTACTGTTATAGTCACACTGTTGTCTAAAACTACACATCTCTCAGATATAAAATAAGTAGTGGAACTTAGAAAGAAAATATTTTTGTGTCAGGCAGGATTAAAAAGAAAATAAAACAAATATACAGACATAATTATAGAATGAAAATAGGCTATGTGAATTCTGAGCAAAGCTCACCCCCAGGCACAGAAAGTGCAAATTGCATAAATTGTAAAGGACAGGATTGTGCAGCACTGCTCTGCCACAAGGAAGGAGCCTGAAGCAGGCTGAGCCATGGACAAATGCACTCTGCTCTTCCCATTTTATTTTTAGGGTGCTGCCTTGCATTTATATTGCCCCATCTGGGGTATTTAGAGAATAACATGATTTCACCTTGGAGGAGAGCAGTTGCCTTGCCAAAATCCTAAGTCTAGGATTGCAGAATCCAAATTTCCTATTACTGAAAGGTGTGCTCTAAAAGTCAGACAAAACTTTGTCCTAGCCGAATTATTTATTTACTGATAGCATGAATAAAAGGTGTTTTGTGCTGAGACCTAGATTAATAACAACAGAAACTATTTATCTGATGTGCAGTGCAGTTCCACTAAACTATCAAGGCACATCAGATGCAGTGTATTTGATTAATAGATGTGTACTGCTGTTCTTAGCACATGCTTTCCTCTGTGTAACCATTAGTCATTAACTTCTAGCTCTTGCTGATAGATATTGCATCAGTTTGTAAGCAGTGCCTTCCATTACAGTGTCATTGACTATTGAACAAAAAAGAAAAAGGATTTGGTTGTAATAAGCAGAAGTGGTGTACGAGGTCAATAGCTATTGACTGGGCCAATAACAAATTTGCCTGCTCACTGCAAATGAGAGCTTTTATCTGCTGCTACCAGCTAAGCAAATGTTAACTTTTAAATTATACTGTTCAGAATTGCTGTGGAATATGTAGCATACAGGAGGAAAGAAATGCTAAACTAAGCCTGCTCAAAAGTAGCTCTGAAACAGAGTTTTAATTCCCTTTTCTTATGGCTTCATTTCTCATTTGTCCTAGCTGCAGTCCCTAATCACAGAGGGCAGTGAGCAGAACAGTTGCTGTAGCACAGGTTTTCTGTCAGCAGGGAGTTCATTTCAAGGGCAGTTTCCTGGGCCAAGGCAAACACACCACGGCACAGAATCTGGTGCCACTTGTATTGCTAACCAGAACTCACAGGGGAAACTTTATTCTCGTTGGTTTTGTTACAGCAGCACCATTCCTTGCATGGTTTGCCACAAAAGACTGCTTGATTGCAGTGTATGTACCATAGATGCTTGGGCACTTCATAAAAACACCCATGTTTCCTTTCAAGCCATGTTAGCACAGTGATAATTTTGGGAACTCTTTTGGGCTTGCCAAGGCATGCTCAGGTAAGTTTTATGTCTGTGGCCAAGCTGCTGCTGTTTCATAAACAGGTATAAGAACAATAATTTCCTTCTCCAGTGCAAACACATGTGACCAACACTGAAAGCTGGGCTCTTGGGTAGTAAGATGTGTGTTCCTTTCTACATCATGTTGAAGACTTTCATGGAAAGTCTATAAATTAAATTGAAGCTATGACTACAGAAAAAAAAAATCAGCCTGCATAATTATATCTACAAAAGGCATGAAAAAGGGTCCCTGACTATTGTAATTATACTGGAAGAAATCCAGACTGGAAGCTTTAGTTAGTTTTCTACAGTGCCTTACACAATAGTTTAAAGCAAAACCTCATTACTACTATGTAGTGCTGCTTTAATAAGAAATATCAGTGCATGCAAGGGCTTTATTACACTCATAATTGGTTTGTTCCTCACCCCCACAAACTCTACACTAAATAGCTTCCAGTTCTTGGAAATCTGTCCTAAAGAATTGCTTCCATTCCAAATTTTGGCTGCTGAAGGATTTGTACCCATCACATGTACAAGAGGAATCTTTTTAAGGCATTCATTTTCTTTGACAGCATTATACACATTTGTGTTCTCTAGAAGGATTTTCTAAATAGACCCTTCACAAGAGGAGGAAAAACAAAGACAGCAGCTGGACCTCTAGCTCTGTGTAAACTCATTCTCAGACATTGAGCCTGGCTTTGGAATGACACTTATGACTCCCTTATTGTCTCCTCACTGCTTTGATTTCATGGCTTTCAAATTGTAAAGAGTATTGCAGTTCTGAAATCTTCAGGCACTCATTTTCAAATCAGTTCAAAGGTTTAATCATTGATTTTCTTTTCAAATTACTGTATATAACCCATTCAGTGCAGCAAAAGCTCTAAAATCAGTGCATCTTACCCTGTCCATGTCCACCAACTTGATCCTCTTTCACTGGAATTTACCATATGAAGCTCTTAATATCTGGCTTTTTTTTCTTTTTTTTTCTTTTTTTTCACCAAACATTTAGGACTTAATGAATTCTTCATTTTTCAGCCAAGACATTGTGCCTTTGAGCCTTTATTGTAATGAATTTAATGTTGCTCTTTTCTCCCACCTGTTAAATAACATTCAGAATCCATTTCAGAAGGTGACATATTTTGTAGTACATGTGTTTATTGTACACATAATGTTGTATATTTTGTTGCTGCACAAAAGGGTTGAGTCACTTTTGTGGCAATATTGACCATATTCCTACCTTGGTCATGGGTGGTGAAATTGTACTCCCAGGAAGCATGATCCTGCAAAGTTTAAATGTTCTTTATGGACAATCCACTGTGGTGGTGAGATTTTTTGTGTGTCATATTAGCCACTGGACTTTAAATGGCACTGAGTATAAAATATTATTGTAGTTGTGCACATAATGACAGACAAGACAGCAGGATCTCAGCTGTGTTATAAATTGTTCAGTAAGTGGAGCTGTGCATTTAAATTTGGCTCATTCCCTTTATTTTCTTTTGTATCCTTATTCATAGATAAATATTGCAACACATGACTGGATCCAGGGTTGGCATGGCCATCAAATTAACACAAAAACCACAGCCACCAACCACCTGCATTGTTAGCCAAATTTGTGAGCTCAGTTTATTGAAGTGTCATCCAAAATACAGAGCTGCACATAACACAGACACATTAAAAGTATCTGTAGCCTTCTTGAAAAATAGGTTACCCTTCCTGACTGGTACTGGAAGAAATGTAATTAATGTTGATATCCTGAGCTATTTTTACACATGCATACATCCATGTGGACATTTCAATTTACACATGCAAACCACCATGCACCCATGAGTTGAAGGTTGCTGGCAAAAGTTAAGAATCCACAATACTCAGTTCTCCTGAATGACATACACTTAAAAGAAATGAGCTTTTAACTCTCTGGAAAAATTTGCATTTATCTTTCATGCATTACATTCTGGAAATTTTGTTCCAAAAATCAAGGGGCCATTTTGGCTTCCTGCAGTTCAAATAAGACACATTTCTGTGTTCTGCTTTTCCCTTTTGCAGTTAGCAGGCCATACATCTTGACTGTCAGTTCTGCTGCTGCATCTTTCACAGGACGATAAGCAGTGAAGAAAAGCTCATTGTCAAACAGTCAAGCAGTAACACCCTGTTAACAGCAGCTTAATCTGACCAGGGTACACTATCTAACATAACTAAATTCCATAATTCTGCTTTCATAGGTTACAGCTGAGAAACAGGATTTCAGTTTGTTCAGGATCCTTTGCCTTCAGATGTCTGTGTTCAGGCACACAAGACCTGACTTTCAAAGATGTTCAGATGCTCTGACATGAGATGTGGTTGTAGTAGAAAAATAGGTGACAGAAATGATTCCCCCTAACAGCTGTAAAAAGATAAAGTCCTGTAGATAAAATATGGCCAGACTATTTCTTTTTCATTTTCTTTTGAAGGGAATACATGGTCATAATTTTTCATAATTAGCATCGTTATTAACCACAAATTAAGGCTTTTCCATCTGAAATTTCTGAATACAATATGCAATTTCTTCTTCCACCATGAAAGTAAAGAATATGGTGCAGTAAGTTAAAGGGCCAGATATTTAGAGTGTGCAGGAGATATGTGAAGGGTTGGGACTTTTTTAACAGCAGCAACCAGAAGATCAATGAATATCAGGGGGAGACAATATTGCATGTGCTGACAGATTTGCTGCACAACATGGCTGGTCTGTTGTCTGGGCAGGAAAACCATAAAAGCAACGATGAGAACAATTATAAATGACAATGGCAACTGCAGCTGACAGCCAAAGGAGTGAGGGGGTTAAAGAGTCTACAGAGAGCAATCAATAATCCCAATTCACAGGTTGTATTTGGCTGATTTATTTTGATAAGTGTACATTCATTTGTTCTTCTGTGTAGAGGCAAAAACACACTGTAAATGTCCATGTGATTGAGCATGGGGAAAGGCTGGGGATAACTCTGCATACATAGGGCACAGTTCCAGTTGTTTCACCCCATTCCAGGCAGGGCATCCTGCTACACCTTCCACTGGTGGAAGCAGGATGTAACAAGCAGGAAATAATTGTTAAAAATTTTAACTGTGTTACTCATCTTCAAATATGTGTGGTTTATTCTTCTGAAACCTGAACTATGTATATATTAAAATCAGAAAGATAATTACATATATATATACCATTTTGTATATTTTGTATATTTCAACGATTTTGTATATTTGTAGGAACCTTTATTGGGTTTTAGTATTATTTATTAATATTTTTTATTACCCATAGACCCTCCAGGTCTAGCCTCTCCATACAAACCTCTGCTACAAGAGTTTGCACTGTGATATTTCCCTACAGCTTAAGGCTCACACCCAAATTTCTAATGCAAAGCAACAAGCTTAAGATATCTTTAACAGCAGATTCATATCAAGAAGAATTGAGAAATGGACTGGTAATTTTCTCTTATAAATATCTGATATTGCATTTTATAGAAACGTGAGAGTTAGAAGTGAGGAAAAGAAACTATTTCACTGACTATAACTATGTTTCTGATTTTAATATATACATAGTTCAGGTTCCAGAAGAATGAATAACTTAGATGCAAACTGTTTGGGATCCTTTCCAAACTCCTGGTTGGAAATTCAGTTTGCACAAAATAATCCTTCATAAATGCTACATTTCTTCAGAGACAAACATAGTCCTTGTAAATGAGGAGAGGATGATAAAGTTGTCCAGGGAGACACAACTGAAAGAGAGAAGCAATGTGGGAAAGAAAAGAATATGATTTTAAAACATCATAATAGATGGTGTGAAGTTACAGAGTATTCAGTTTAAGTATGTTCTAAATGTAAGCACAAAACATTAATGACAGTCCTGTAAACACCTTTTCACAAGCAAATGTATTCTGTCAGACATTCTCAGATAGATTCATAACAACATCCATCTGTAAATATTGTCATTTTTCGACTAAACTTTAACAAGGTCATTTCTGCTGAGTAAAATTTGAAAGCAGATAAGTTTAGCTGATACTGACTTCATTTCAGTATTTTATCTAGTGAAGCATAGTACAGAATTTTTATAATAGTAAAAACCTGAAACAAACCACTGTACTGTTGCTAGAATTCACATAATCGATTACCTTTCTTCCTGAAAGAACAGAAACTTTTTAATATCTCCCTAGACTGACAATAATTCATTTACTCACTTTGGAAAAGAGTCTCCTCTCTTTCCTTTCTCTGCTTTTTACTTCTACCCTGTAGTTGAGGACAATCTTCAGCACATGAGTGTTTCAGGTAAGACTGGCAATTTACTTCCAGTTTTCAAGGAATGCCTTTATAAGCATTGAAAAATGTGACTTTGTGGCCTGAGTAAACAAATGCTGCCCAGCATCCATCCTGGCAGAGCCACTGTTGCCAAAAGCAGCACAAGAAGATGAAATGAGAGAGGTTTTACCACCTGGTATTCACTGAACACCAAGGGGTCTTTGAGCTGCAGAGAAAATCCTCTGAATACACTGGTATCAACCAGGAGATAAAAACAAGCACAGCTGATTCTCTTTGGTCAGCAGCATTTTTCAAAAAAAAAAAGCAGAATTCCTGTCCATGTGCCTCAGGCTGTCAGAGAGCAAACACAACCTGTCTTGGTTTACCTGGTGTAGGCTGGGACACCTTCACTAAACAGAGGCAAAGAGGATTTTCTGTCTAATTCACAGATTTGTAAATCTAAACCAGCATTTAATCCAATTCTAATCAAAGAGTTCATTCCAAGGCACAATTCTGGTAATTACAGCGATTTTCCACTTCTAATCCTGGCATCTTTTATTTGAGGGAGTCACTTGGTGTTTGTTACAAGGAAGGAAATCAAACCTGTAGGTTTAATTTCACTGATATTACTGCACAGTGAATTGTGAATGGATGACTGTGAAATAGCAAAAGGAATCCTCAATTTGTACCATACATTTGTTCAGCAGAAAATCATTCAGCCCCAAGGGGCTTTTTTCAACTGAGCACAGTGAGGCTTTTTCAGGGATACTGATTATTGCCTAAAAGTGGGGAGTGTTTGTTTCCTAGCCCTGGTTCATACTGTAACAGGGTAACAAGGCTAAAAGAGAGAAAATCTGAACTTCAGTTGCAGAACTGCAGACTGCACAGCAGTGTCATGAACACATTCACCTTCAGATGTCACCCATGGAAAGGTATTTCACTCATTAAATTAAACCTTTCTGCAATTTCTACATAAAGTACAAAATTAATCCCCAAATCTCTGTTTTTCTAGAAATACCATGAAAATGGGCCACTGAAAATCTAAAAATCCCCTGTAACTTCTTAACCATCCCATTTATCCCACCAACATTTCACATGGGAGTTTTATGTCTTAAAAGAACGAGGAATTAATTCCAAATGATAGGAGTGCTTAGTTTTTTGCTTCCAAAATAACAAAACGTGGGTGATAAAAACATAGTTCAGCTAATTATTAATGGATTCATAATTCCCTGAAATAATGATGTATGCAAAATGAATCAAAAAGTTTTCAGCTGATATTACAGGTTTTGTTTTTTTCTATCATGAAAACTGTAATTTTGAAGTATTTTGCTTTCATCTAATAATGAATGCATGACAATGAAATCCAAATGTACAACATGCAGCACTTGTGGCAGTGTCCTGGGTATCATACATCCCTATAAACACATAAAGATTTCAGGTTCTTATTTAGCATTGTGCTAAAGCTATTTTCAGTTTAGCAGGGACTGAAAAACACTTATTTAGTAGACAGCTTAAGCACACCCAGTTTTATCCCATAGAAGCTCAGTATTTCTATTTCTATTCCATTAAGGCTGCAAAGATGATTCAACACAGCAGTTGTTATGGCTGTTAAAAGCCTTAATCATATTAATGCTGTCACACCAATCTTCCCAGCAACCAGAACTTGAGTGTGCATTGACATTTAACACATCACAAAATAAATGCCTGTAGTGTTTGTAGAACTATTTTCAAGCTGTTCCCTCATTTTCCCCCCCCAAATCACCTGTTTGTCTAGAACCAGCAAGGGAAATTAAATTAGATGTTAATATTCTCCCCAAATATTCTGTAACTTACATCAGCTCCTCCTTAGGAACTGAAAGATTCTTTCAGCATTTACTTTTTGTCCCAGAGAAGTCATAAGTAAAGCCAGAAGTTGTTATAATTGGGGTTTTCTAAAACAGTCTCACTCTGTGTAAATATTTCTACCTCTGGACTTATTCCCATCTGCCAGTCAGGAAATGAGAGTGAGGTTTGTAGGGGAGCATTGTGTTCCACAAGGATCTCAAGCTTAAACTCATCAGGGATGGAGATCAGCAGCTCTGCCCTGCCCAGGGTTTGTCTTCTTCACCTTTCCAGAAAGACCTTATAAATTTAAATCTGGAGCAGAAACCAGGGGACTTGATATAGAAAAGCAGGACTTGGAAATTATGTTCCCCAAGAGCTGGGCTAGAAGGGTCTGTTCCTCAGAAATTCAGCCAAAGCATAGAAATGCTTCATTATTTCCAAATCAGTAAACTGCAGGAAATTCAGAGTTAAAATCAAACTGAATTCAATGCAAAATAAGCATTGAAATAAATAATCCAGACACCAGGAAAAGGCAGTCAAAGGGCTCTGTGAGTTCTTGAAAGTTCCTTGAGGGGTGACAAAATTGTTTGTGGGTGTGATATCAACTACTCTGATGGAATCTGGGGAAACAAAATGGGACCACCCCTTAGAAAATCTGCTGCTGAGCATGAGAGAATAAATTTCACTCTGCACAGCACCATGCAGGGTTGGTTTTACTGGTTTGGGTGGCCTAGAGCAGAATTCAGCCTTCAGGAGTTTCTCTGTGTTATTTGCAAGGTAATGGAAATCCCCACAGGGTTCACTTGGCCTTGGTGGCCTCCAGAGCTCCTTCCCAACCTCAGCCATTCTGTGTTCTGTGATTTCAGCAGGGTTAAGCTCAGTCATTTTTGTCAGTTCTTGCTATGCTCTAATATTTTGTGATGTCTATTGCAAAATACTATTTAGTGATCTTGAAAATCAGATTTTTCTGAGATATTAATTATTCAGGTAAGAATTTAGGCATACCACTCTATCAGCCTTTGCTTTCATGAAAAAAGCTCTAAAATAAGAGCAAATTCTAAATCTCCAGATTATTGCATTGAAAAAAGTTTATGCTTTCTAAATGTACTGAAAACATGATCCAACAAATTCATCAGGGATAATTTTTTTCCCTGCTTCTGATTTTTTTTTCCATTGCAAGTCAAGCCTTTTGAGTGCTCTAAAAATTGTAATCTGACATCATAATTTCAAAGCTTTATAAAGCCATTCCTTATAAAAACCTTCCATATGTTCCCTCATAAAAGATTATGAAGTAATGTGCCATTCCTGGTGGTCTAGCACGGATAAATCAATGAAATCATGTGAGAGAAAAGTCAACTGGTTTTCAGTAGTTTCCATAATGGATATATTTCAAATAATTTTGAAAAAAAAATGCTTCTAACTTCCCCAAGGAAACACTAATAACAATAAAAACAAGGTTTTATTTTAGAATGGGAAGTGCTCCTAACAGAACTCAGTCTTCTCTCAGACATTAAGTGATAAAATTGGATGCAGAAGCAGGAAAACTTTCTGCATTCTGTCCTTCAATATTCTGTTACTAAAGTTCAGCCCACCCTGCCTGAAAATGCAGTTTGGAGTGAAAGCAGCCAGTTGCTGCCAGCCAAACTGAATGCAAAAGCTCCTTACAGCCCTCCCTTCCCCAAAGCCTTCATCTGCAGAGTTCCTGAGAACTTTCTCTTGGCTGGGTTTGAACAATCCCTGCATGGAAAGCATCAAGAGAGCTGACTGTATAGAAACAAATAGCAATGGAATTTTTTACATTAAATACACCACCTATGCATTTTTTCTTTTTTTCCCAAACCAAATCTGTGGGAAAGGAACAACAGACTGAAGTCTTCTTTTGCTGGTGCCAGGAAAGAGATGGTACCTGTAAAAACAAAGAGAAGAAGGCACTTGTGACCTCTCTGGAACTTCTCAATCCAGTTTGTTAAATTAGGGAGCCAAAGAGCTGCTTTTGAATTTGGGGCTGTTGGGTGCTCAGAAGTACACAGCACAGGAAATGGTCAATTCTACCTGCAGAAGGTATTGAATAGATACTTAATAATAGTAAATAATAGTATTAGCTAAGGAAAACCAGCAGTGACAAAGAAGAGGGCACAGTTTTGTGGCTGGCCGTGGGATGTGGGCTGGGAGCAGGGGCTGTCCCTCCTGGCTGGCCGTGCTGTGAGCACCCAGTGCCAATAGATGGGAGTGAATTCATGTCAGTGCCCTGGAGCTGAGCCAAGCACGTGGATTTCCTTTGCCCAGCCACCTTCTCCTGCCCTTCTGCTCAGGGGGATAATATCCCATTTAAACCCACGCCACTTTAGGATGCTGTACCAGTGACTTCCCTATCAAATTCCACAATTTGTGGGATGATATTCCCCCGGGAGCAACAGCTGAAGGTGGAGGGCTGGCTAATTGATTCAGCACTCCCCCACTGCCTCTGAGCTCAGGCACTTAGCTGTAATTATTGTGAAACAGAAGAATTTACACTGAGTTCTGAACTGGTATCGCAAGGCTCAGAAAGTGGTGGATATTTTGTGAACTATCAGCTATTCCATGTATTTCTCCAGTTCAGCACACTTTTCCAACTAATATTGTAACTTATGTGGTTTCCCATTAGCAGGGAGAGGTTGAGGTTTTCTCCTCAATAAATCCATGAGTGTAAACTGCTAAATAACAACAGCATTTGAGAACACTGAGGAATCATGGCTTAATATTCTTGCCTCCTTTTCCCAGTTTAGAATCATGTACTGAAAGATCTTTCCATCACTGTGAGTGCAGCCAGTACAAAAATGAGTTTTTGCAAAAAGCAACCAAAGTTGTGGGAAACATGAGTGTCTCTGTGATGTGGACTGACAGAGTGGCATCATTTCTTAAGAAATCTGGTTATAACTAGCTGACTCCAGGGGTCCCTTCCAACCTTACATATTCTGTGATTCTGTGTCATTCATTCAAATATTTCATGAATGTTTATGCAAACAAGTAAATGGTTGAGTAACTTCTAAACTACTGCAAATGCCCAAAGCTCTTATCAAAGCTCTGTCCATCTGCTGGTGATTGATGTGGCTTAACAAGAATTAATTTGCTTTATCTGCAGTGATTATCACCTTCCCAACATAAAATCACAAAATCAAGTCTCAAATCCTTTTCACATTGCACACATGATGAAAAAAGCACACCTGGGGCTGAAAAAAAGTTCATCCTGGGGCTGTGTTTTAATTTAGAGCTGTGCATGTTTTAAGATGAATGAACTTTTAATCTCTCATTTTTCTGCAATTTCTGTTGATGGATACTGGTCAGGGCTGAATGGCACCAACCTTGTCCTTTCCAGGAGGTGTTTGTGGACTTGTAGAAGAGACTGAATGAGGTCTTGTTCTAGTGACTCTGAGTTCTGCTTAGTCAGAGACATTTCTGAGGTGGAAGGGATTCAGTTGCCTGAAATGACACTCAGTGCCTCCTCTCAAATATCCAACTGCTGCTTTGCCTCTCACAGCCGCTTTCAGGGTGGAAATCTCCTGCTGATCATGTCATGTCTGCCCCTCAGATTTTTTAAAGCATCTCAAATGACACAAACCATTTACACTTAAGCAACTGAACCCTGACTTCTGAGTGTGAGAGAAAAGTGTTATTTATATGTATTCTTTCTATTTGCTGCTTATAACTCAATAATTTCAGCCCTCTAGTTCTCATAGTATTTATACATTTGCTCTAAAATTCACTGCTCTTTGGGTTTTTTTTTTTTATTTCTGAGTATGTACAATAAGTGAAATAAATTTGGGGTTGTCTTCACGACTTTCTATAACAAAGTAACTTGTAAGACTGTTAGGAAACTAGAGTTATTTGCCATTTAACAGCATTTAAATAGAGGAAAATGTCAATGGTGAAGCTGAAGCTGGCTTTTCTGAAGGTCTGTACATATGGTGTGTGACTCAGTGGTTATACCTTATGCTTGCTATAATTCATATTTTGAAACAAGAGCCATTTTCTATTTGGGAAGTCTTCCTATGTTCATTATTTAGCCTTTATGTTTTAAGATGCTGTTTAGTACTAAACATCTTGGAGTTAATGGAACAATTTCCCTTTTAAAATTGAATCTTTGTGTATTGCATTCTGTACTGTCTGTCCAGGATCACTTCTGCAAATATTTTAAAGTGAAAGTCATGGAATATGGAAACACTTTTATAGGAATGCCAAAGACTTCTCTTGAGTGTCCAGAGGGAAAACTTAACTTTAGCCATCAGATATAAAAGTACTGCATCTAGATCAATTAGATTAATTATTTTAAATTAATTATTTTCCCACAGACTGCAGAATGACTAACTAACAAATTTAAAGGACAGATGGATTGAGGGAAAACATTAGAATTCTTGCTTGAAAAAAAAGTAAAAAAACTCAAAGCTCTCCTAGGCTATTTTAAATTCAGCAAGTGCATGTGTGTTTTGGGGGTAAATTTTTCTCAATGTATTTTTATTAGTGGGAAAAAAATCTCAACTGTTGAAGACCATTTATTTTTCTCATTATCTGTAAAGATCAAGATGTTTTCTGTCTCTCAAAAGAATGAATATGAAATACCTGCAAGGTGAGGAAAACAAACTTGCCATTGCCTAACTTTTTGGATGGATGCTTACTTGATGCACTTGCAGAAATACCCAGGTTATTCTGATTGTCAGTTCAGATTTATTGCCAGGTGGGAGAATCTTGGCCCTGTGCTTTCCAGTGAGATGTGCAGAGCTGTCATTTCAGACCCATCTTTGATGCTGGCACTCCCTGAGCACTAACATGGGGAAGTTAAAATTATGTCTGCAGATCTCTGTATAAATGCTGAAAACTGAACCAGTGGATCATAGGTCACAAATATTTGTTTTAGCAGAGGTGGATGAGATAATCATGTTTTCAGGATTCAGACCATGCATGTAGGCAATGAGAAGAATATACAGTTTATTATAGTGATAGGATAAAATGTGTTGAGTTTCTGGTGACAGCAAAGCAGAAAGGGGCCATGTCCACATTGCTTAAAATCAAAGAGTTACAATTATATGAAAAAGATATAAAAAAGCTAAAAATCTTTTGGCATTATCCATACTCCTGGTTTTTGCCTATATCAATACATTGACAGGTGTTGGGAGGTGTGACAGAAACTCTGATTGCTGGAGCTGCCTTGACACAGAATTCAGTATTTTAGCTGCAAATTCTGGTTCCCTTTTGCCCTTTGTGACTTTTGTCAGGTGGCTTTAAAATACTGGTGTAAAACATCTTTGCTGGTGTAGCCTCACCTCCACTGGTCTGTCTTTGATCTGAACACAAAATTGTAACGTGCCTCTATGGTGGAGTCATTTGGAATGCATTATTGAGTATCCCACAGGTGCAATTTGCTGTTGAAACACCAAATTTTTCTCTTGCTCCTAGAAGTGCTGGAATTCTCCATTTGCAAACTATGCAGAAAACATTTTTCTGGTTAAAGCTGTGTGTTATATGACTTGGTTCAAAAGCAAACAAAAGCTTTTAACTGCTTCTCATGAGATCTGTTCCCATGAAACCACTGTAAACTCTGCAGAGATTTGGTTGTTCTTTCTTTAAACAGTCAACTTCTTTTGTCAGCCAGAGAACAAATCATTTGATTAATGATCATTTCTATTTCTTTGAAAGGATCCTTCCCGACCATTGGGGTGAAGTCTCTTTCCAGATTCCTGAGGGCAGGATTTTTAAATGGCATCCTGGCCTCTCATCCAGTGGCAGGGGGTGGATCTCTGCCCCCCAGCATTTCCTCTGGTAGGTATCCCAGCCTCTTCCCACACATCAGTTCTGCTGGTTTTTCCTTCACTCTCTGCCCCATCTCTCCACACATCTCAGGGAAATCAAATTTGCTATTTGTCAGACAGGGAGATCAGATGTCTTCTCCAATGAAAAACCAGACCAAAAGGAAATGGAAAAGACAATAAATTATTGGGAACAAGCCATTTTCCTGAATTAATGTATAGGAGAAATGGTGAGGGAAACTGTTCTGCAGTTAAGTGGCCAACCTAAATATTAGAAGAGAAGGCCTGGTATCCTCTAATTATCCATTTCATGAAGCATGTCCATGTGCACCAAAGGAGAACTTTAAAATCTTGGAATTTGTGTGACTCTGACTCTTCCCTAAAAATTTATATTCCATTGCTAAAACATGGAAGCAAAACAAATTTGGAAAGGGAAAACTTAATAATGTATTAAATTGGTGTTTAAAATCTCTGTGTGCTTTGGTAGCTGCAGGTTGTATCTCATGAAAACCACCTTTTTTCTTATTTTTTTTTAATAACTTTTACCATGATTTGAACTCCTGTAATTCTCTTTAAATGAGTGAGGGCAGGTTGGAGGGCTCCTTTCCATGACAAGCTGCTTGTGTTATCCATTCCCTTCTGGAGCCATTAAACACCATCTTCCATCAAAAGTAATAAATGAAGAGTAAATACATACAACTATAGTTAAAACTGAATCAAAGTTCTTTTCCAAACTGCATATTTTTGTTTATAAATGGACCTGTACATGGGCTAATGTAAGTCTGGCACCTTTTCTGGACATCCTGTGTTATCTGTAGTGTTACTTAAAAGTTTTTCTTGCAAGAAAAAAAATCTCTTCTGGTAAAAAAGGGAGAAAATTGGGAAATTACATAATGTTACTGATTTGCTATATAAAAGAAACTATTGTAATTCTCTGTGCCCCATTTTATCTACTGCAGTAATTGTAATTACAAGATGATTCTTACTTTTCTTTCTATTTCAAGTGCTATTATTTCTTTCTTTGCTTTCTTTGAATAGAAGCATCTCAGCGGCTTTGATGTCTTTTCTTGTGAATGTTTGGGTTTCTTTTGTCGACAGTTTGTGAAATACTTTCCATATTTTTTTCTCCATGGGATATCTCAGAGTGTTTAATAGCCCTTAGGAATTGTGGCAGTCAGCATCACAAGGAGGTGGTACCTAAAGGTAAAAAACCATTGAGCAGGAAATACTGCAGGCCCCATAAAATTCTCTGTTTTGAGCACAGCATTATGTAGAGCATCCCACTGATTCTGTTAAATTACAAGTGGCCTCAAATTCATGGATTGGCTTCTCAACTACCTCCCTACCTACAAGTTAATTTTGTAAAATCCTCTGGACTGTTGTTTTTTGAGTACTTGTAAAGCTTTTGGTCCTATGGACTTGAAACTCTTAAATGTAGGTTGTGTAATGAAGCTCATTCATAATTCCTTGCTATTAAATGTCTTTTACTAAGAATTCTGATTCAATCTGATGAAAGATTGAAAATGGGAGAAGATGGAAGTGCAACTGCATGATGTGTAACAGATACCCCCGCAAGTTAATGGAGATAAATGTTGTTGTTTGATCATGTCACAACCAAAAAAAAAAAGTGAGCAAAGCAGCAACCCCAGAGAAAGGGAAGAGTTTCAGGTAGTTGGGAGGCAATGAAGAACTGTGATAAATGCAATGGATGTGTTCCTTTGAGAAAGAATGCATGTTGGGGGACAGGGGGCATGAAGCTCTGCAGTGCAGGTCAGAAATTGCTGCTAAAAGTTGCATCTCAACAATCTTGCCTGTAGTGCTGCTACTTAACTCTTCCTTATTATTTTATCATATTTACATTTATGTTAATCATGGTGCTAATTCTGAACTGCCTCATTTTTCATCAGAGATGACATGGGGATGCCCTTTCCTTTTCTAAATTGCTAAAAGCAGCTTTGCTTTACATGTGAGCAAAAAAAAAAAAAAAATCCCAAACATTTTTGGGGAAAAAAAAACAAACCAAAAGAAACCATGAAAACAAATCTTGACAAGGTAGTGCTGATGTGGGATGTAAGAGAACTGACTCCCTTGCTGTGCATGATTCAGTGGAGATGTTGGGGCTTGTGCTGGACAGTAGCTCTCACATGCCTAACAGAGGTACTTAACATTTAATAACTGCAGAATTATAACCTAATTGTTTCACATATTGGTTATGGGTAAGATTTCAGTTAATTTAACTACATGGGAGACTTAAAATGCCAGCATTATTGTGCTATTAGGGTCATTGGGAACAAAGATAATGAGATGCTTTTTATTTACCAAAGCCTTTAACTCAAGCTAAGTGGCAGATTCCCTTCCAAATACTCAGAAAATTTATTTCTAACTAAAGACAAAATGCTTTTAGCTCTTTTTTCTCCAAAATTCGCCACAGATGTTTTAATGAAACACAGAACTAAACTAGAAAGGCTGCTATAAATAAGTGTCTGGAAAGCAGCTTGGCAGGGCCATGCAGCTGTTGGTTTCCTTTTTTCCCTTTCTACTTTAATCTCAGTAGTTGAGAGGAGTGTATTTCTTTTACCATTGCATGGACAGCTGATGTTCAGTTTTGTGTAATTCAGCTTTTACACCGTGCAGAGATTCTCTTATGTAAAAGGCATCCTCATTTAGCCAATTTAAAGATTAATTTATGCTGCTGGGACAGGGCATTATGTCTTTCTGGATAAATAGATTGTCTCAAATGTGTTTTTTAAGCCTAGACATAACTTCTAATGTGAGAGTGCTTATCTTTGATAGTGACATCAAAAGTCTGTCACTGCTTTCACCAGAAGCAAAACTTAAAGCAGGCCTGCAGAACTTACCTTAGATTTTTGCAAAAACAAGTCCATTTGCAGACAACAGCTTCCTTTTTATTTAGCTGTCATTTATGTCACAAATTACTTCATTCCTTGTTATTCCACCTGTTAGCAGTACAAATTGACATGACTTAGCTGATGTGGGTCTGCAGTGACAGATGGATTCACATGAGCAATAAGTACTTTTTCTCAAGTGATAGCCTTGCATATATTAAATAGAATTCTTAAACCACTTAGCATTTACACTCCTCATCACACTGACACTGGCACAAGCTGGGGAAGCTTCCTTCATGACACACACACACACCTTGTGAAAACCCAAATTATAAACTGCCAGAGCTGCATCTCTCTCTTCACATTCTGTCCCAAGCCACACACCCTGTTTGTTCTTTGCTCCACTTTGGGGAAGCTCTGGGCTTGCTCCTCTTGCATCTCCTGACTGAGGTATTGTCTGAAGGGTTTGTTGTGTAAATGTCCACAGAAGTTACTGGCAGGAAGCTTCACTGTGCTCTGCTGTCTTTGAACAGCCAGAGATTGCTCAGCTTGCTGAGCTGGGAAGGAAAAAAGGGACAACAAATGCCTCTCCTCCTGTTCCTTTCAAGCCAAACTCCTTCACTGAGTTTTTCTGTCAACAAGAGCTGGAGGTGGGTGCCAGGCTATGAGTGACCATGGAAAGGTTCTGTTAGCCAGACCTCTCCTTCAGACTGTTCAGCATGCAAACTGCATTAGCAGGAGAGAACCATCAAAATTATTCCTGCCATGAACTCCTCTCTGTGAATATCATCTCCCCATCATGCTGTGGTCAGCAGCTGCATCATTGCCCCTGTTCCTCTCACAGAGCCCCTCTCTGGAGCATCTGTGGAAGTATCCTGATGTGGCTTTTTAAATGAAGTGTGACTATCAGTTATTTCCTGCCACTTAATTTGTGAGTGTTAACTATCCAGCTCCTTGACATTGTAGGAAATTTACATTGTAGCTTAGAGCTTCTAAATATAATGCCCCTATGATAATAGGTAAATTCACAACAGAGGTTAGTAGGATTTGCTTCTTGCATTCCCTGAGAACTTGTTATGAATCGTGGCAGCCTGAATGTGAAGTGCAGAAGCCCAGACTTGTGCACAGATTTGACATTGTTTAAATTCCTTTATGTGCTCTGGGGTCAGCAGGGCTGGTGATCATTGGTGCAGTTGGACTCTGTGGTCTAATTCTGGACCAAAGAACATCCCTTGTTCTTCCACAGGAGGATGTGGGTTGGTATGAGCCCTGAGGAGCTGCAGGCTGAGATGTCATTAGATTAAGTGAAATATGCTGAATTTCAGTTATAAAATAACTGAGGTGAATTGTTTTGGTTAATCCAACTGGGCAAAAGTCTCTCTTAAACTGAATCTGAACAGAATGCATTATCTGTTACTATTTTTTTCTCTTATTCTTTACTTCAGTGCTGAAGCAAAAGTGCCATTTTTTGTATTCCTATAATATAATTTTAGGCATTATTTCACTCTCCCCTACCCAACCCCCAAGCAGTGACAAAAAAACCTATTTCCTCTGGCTTTACCCTCTCCTGCATTCCACTTGCTTCTCTCATGGGAAGATAAGGATCAGAAAATAAATAATGGAAACAACGTAGCTGCTTTCTCTTTACAAATCCACTTTCCTTTCCTCAAAATCCTCCAGAATATCTTCTGTAGGCACAATGAGGGGATTGATGTGGATTAGGGCTTGCAGGAGGAGCAGGACTCCTCAAATTTCTGTTGTCCAAAGCACATTCTCCCTTTGTCATGTGAGGAGCCAGGAGAGCCACTTGCAGTGCAATATGAGGCTGCAGGTTCTCAAACCAGAAGGCTTGAGAAGTTTTTTATAAATATTTAATATTTATTATAAATATTATATAAATATACATCCAGACTTTTCCTGGCTTCCAAAACACACCAACAAGCATAAATTCTTGCCAGTGGGTCACAGAGTAATAAGTGGAAAAGCATTTAATAAATAATTACAGGAAAACAGGTTTATGTTATGAAATATTTTCAGATTGTGTGGATACAATAAATCTTCAGGTAGCTGTGTGGCCATACCTTCTAACATTTCAACAGTATCTTATGGTCATTCATGTGTTTTGAAGTGTTATTAATTGAGTTTTCAGAGGTATCTTCCCCTGACTAAACTAACTAATGATATTTGGTTTATAGACATGAGGAAATCCAAAGTGCTCTAGGAGCAAGATAAATAGGTTGTATCTATGGGAATTCCTTTGGCAGCAGAATGTAAATATATTATCCCATCCTGTTTGCAAACTTGGGGTTCTAAACTCTCAAAAAGGAATTTGAAACTGCAACTTCCATTTTTTGATGCTGATTGGACACAGGTCTTAGTCAGGGGCCTTCTGTAATGTGAGTCAATAATTCAAGTGTGGTGTCTTGCAGTAAAATTCACATTGGCTTCATGTAAATTGCTGGGGGCTAAAATGCAAAACCCAAAATGCAAAGTGGCAGAATTGTTTTTATTTGCTTTATTTTGTGTTTAGTTTTCTTTTTTTTTTCCTCTGCCTGTTTTGTATAATGGACAAATAGAGTTTTTAATCACTGAAATTAATTCTTTCTGGTGCATACAGATGCATTTTTAGTGATGCCAGGAGAGAGGCAGCTGCAGTGCCATGGCCAGTGCTCTGATTTGCAGGGGGGTGCAATGCCTGGAGCAGCTGTAGCCCCAGGAGTGCCTCCCAAGCATCCCCTGGGTTTCCCTGGCAGTGTGGGAGGCACAGCCCTCGCCCAGGGTGTGCCCCTGTGATGGGGCTGGCTGATCTCTGCTGCAGCAGGAGAGAAATCCTGGCAACCAGCAGCAGAACGTGGCTCTGGAGTGAAGAGATGCCTGATAGTGATAGTGGAACCCTGGAAAATGTTAAAGATAGAACTCTGAAATGCCAGGCTTTGTGTTTGCTCAGATCACTGCACCCGCGTAAGCAGTATGATAAATGATATAATTGTTAGATGTGATGATTGTTTAGTAATTGTGGACAGTTTTTTTACTGAGACACAGTCCATGGGAAAAGTAACGTGAGAAAGAGCATCTAAGAAAACAGCAGCTGCCTAATTCAAGGACATGGTTTCTTTGAGCAGGAAGTTGTTTTGTAAATTATGTGATAACAGGAGGTAAAAAAGAAGCCACAAACATCTTGAGAATAGGTGTGACTGACTTTTATAGCTGACCAATAGTGAGCTTTAGTTTTGCAATATGCAAGAGCCTTATTACTGTGATTATAAAAGTATTTCTGTTAATCAATAAAGATGAGATTTGTCTGCATTAGAGGATGAGCAAGTCTCCCGTCCACCTCGGCAAGTAATTAAGTATAATTATTATATAACCATAAGAAGACTCATGAGAAAGTATGTTTGAAATTTAACAGGGGCTATGTTTAGCTGAAATCTATGTATACAACAGAACAATGTAAGTTTAATAATTAACATGAAAGTTATGTAAGGATAGAGTATAAAACACCTTCACCTCGAACGTATGGTGGGAATTAGATTTGGGTTGTAATACCCCAATTCCCAGAGCTCTTAATAAAAAGCCCCACATATAATCACTCTGTGATTATGTGTTTTTGAACATTAACAATAGGGAGGTGATTTCCTGAGCCACGTGGATTCTGATCTGCAGGAGTGGTGGAACAATTTTTTTCTGATATGAACCAGGGAGCAGGTGCCAGCCTGTGCTGTTTCAAGTGAAAGAGTGAGGAACATGTGTTTGTGTTAACAAATCTACCCCTGTAATTGCTATTAGAGGTTTCATTGTAAGTCTGTAGAAAAAGAACACATGCTAACTATTCTTTTTGGAGGATTAATCTTACATAAAACATTCATTAAAGGAGGCTTTGCTGTATTATTTAAAATGACAACAGGAGACAACAAGCTGAATATTTTGTCATTGATATGACACTTCAGATTCTCCTCCTTATTCATCACTCTGGCACTCAGTTAAATTGCACAATATCAAAATCTTGTGTTGTGGGAAAAAAAACCTTAAAAATATATACAATGTGAATTTCAGATTTAATCAGTATTTTTCATTATTTGGAAATGTATGGGGGTTTTTTCCCTTTTTTTTTTTTTTGTTTTTTTGCATTCCTGCTTATTAAAAAATGACAGGCATATTGATCAATGGAAGATACAAGATTGCAGCATATTCTGGGGTGGCATGACATCAATACAGGTTGTTTGTCATTTTCTCTGGTTTTGTTTGAGTGGCACTGCAGTACAGCTGAGTGGGAGAACTGCAGTGAAGAACTTTCTTAGGGAAAGTTGTCCAAAGCAGTCACAAGGTGGGAGTTGCCTCAAAACAATGAACAGCCCCTGCCCCTTATATAGATTCACCTCAGTTGGGATATATCGAATTACTGTCCTTTTCCTGCTCATTCCAAGCCCCAGTGCTGCTCTTGTGTGTTCAGTGTGGCTTTCTGAGATGCTGGAACTCTGAAATGATCTCCCAGAGCCACACTTACTCCATGTGCAAGGAGGGAGAACTGCTTTAGACAATATCCCACATGTGTCTGGAGCAGGAATATTTATGCTTTCCCAAAAAGTCTGAGGACAGAGAATGTGAGGATGGTATCAGTGTGTGTGTCATGTATAAATACAGTTATTATTTCATGTTGTTATCTTAAATATGTAGTAAAATGATACGTTTGTTATAATGTGCTGCAAATTATAAATGTGATATATGTAGTGTGTAAAATCTGTATTTAGGATTCTCGTGACACTTAATAATTCCTCTGCTTTAAAAGGTCTGTTTTCTCCCAGTACTCCCCATTCCAGCAATGCTAAGCATCTAAAACTGCTGCAAGTCTGATTTCTTTGACTGATTTGATCATCAAAGCAGCTTCAAACATTTTTATTTCATCCTCCCTCAGTTCAAACGAGCTCTCTGCTCTCCTCCAGCAACACCCACAGTTTTTAGCTCCTTGCTTCCAAACCTTCAGCTGACACCTTTTTCAGTGTCCTTTTTCCATTCCTTCTCTTGTGTGGCTCTTGGCTGTAAAATTAACTCAGTTCTTCAGGTCCTTCTCCTGTGCCTGTTCCTGTATCTGTGTGGAAACACCTCCCTGAGGTGGGCAATTCCTGGGGCTGGAGATTGGTGTGTTCCTATTCCAGAATCTTCAGCCATTTATGGAGGTCACTGTCTCTCCCAGGAGTGCCTTGGCTGCCATCTGTATCCCATTGCTCTTTGTCCTTAAACCTGGTTATTCTCCATCTTTTGTGCTCTAAGCAATCCTGGGAAAATAATTCAATGCCTTCCAGCATTGCATCAGCCCACCCCTTGATAAAATAATCAAAGATTGCTTCTCTGTCTCAAAGACTTCCCTGCCCCACTCCCATTTATTCATTCCTGATCTTATTTTGAGGATGAAGAATTCTTAGTGCCATGAGAACGTGATTTTTCATAATCACCTAAGCAATAGGCTTTTTTAAAATGTGCTTAGATGCAAACACTACACTAGTTTAGAAATCTCCCAGTACTAATTTTAAAGCCAATTTTGTAGTTCTCTTTCAAACTTAGCAGTATTTTGTGTTTGTACAGGGGTCCAGCACATACAAGTTTTTCTGGACTCAAATTGCACTACTCTGTGAAGGATAACACACTGGCAACAGAGCCAGTGTTGTCACTTTGATGGTAAAATTTCCCACTGGATTCTACTGTGTACCAGAGTGTTTTTACTTTTTAAGTCTTCAAGCCACCCTAACAACAGCTGAGACATTTTCAGTCCACAGGTGCTCCAAAGTCAAATACCGTGCTGACTAAAAATGTCACTGTCACAGTCTGCCTTGGAATACAGAAATAGCTCCAGGGATACATTAGACTTGCAGCCAAAATCAGGTGGCTTTTATCAAGTGCTGTCACACTAAAGACCAGATTATTTGAGAATTTAGGTTTGTGTCCAGATTACAGATTTTTGCTTGAGATAATCAAGTGATGGAGCCAGGTTTATTTTCATGGTGTCTTGACACATTGTGGTGTTTTGACACGATTTCATTTGAAATTTAGGTAGGATGGCAAGTGATACAGACTAAGTCAGCAGGAATCTATCAGCCTAAGTGACTGAATTTATTCATGATTTGCTGATTTTCTGATATACAGTAACCTGTTAGAAGGAAGATGCTGCACCTTTTGGTGCATTTAGTGCCATTCCTGTGCTGTCACTTGGAAGAGCTTGGTTTTGTGTTAAGGCATGTCATTTCAAGTCATTCAAGTTGAGTGTTTAAAACCTCATTGTCTAGTGAAAAAAACACTGAAATATATTCTTCAAATCCACAGATGAGTGAATATAAATATATTTCATAGTTACTTTAACCTAGGAGCAGAGAGTCTGAGCAAAAGGAAGAACCGGTGGGGTTTTTTTTTTTTTTTTTTGGAGGGAAGAAGATTTTGTGAGAGAGTGTAGAAGAATTAATAATTCTGTTTAGCAAGTATGAAAATAATTTGTGTTGAAGGATGTGAATCTAAGGGGCATAAAAGCTGCAATGAGGGCCTGTGAAACTCTAGAGAAAATTACAGCTGCTGGAAAGTGTAGAGTGCCAAAGGATTCCCCACAGGAAAGCAGGGATGCTGCTCTAAACCTCCATTTGTCCTTCCTTTCAAATGCAAGCTTTCTGTACAGGTGTTTTAGTTGTTGATTTACCCAGAAAGAGAAATTTCTGATGGAATGTGCCATCTGAAAGCCAGCTTTACACCCCTACTGATTGAAAAATGCTATTGTCTGCATCAATTCAGAAATTACTGCTTGCTCAAGAGGGTTTTGCACAGTGGAAGATTCTCTAGGATCAGGCTGCAGCTTGTTTCCTTCTGTAGGTTTTAGGATTTTCCTTTCATGTGGAGGTGTCAGCCCTGTGACAGTAAAGAAATGATAAAGGGAAGGGAATCTTGGGCATTCATGTGCTTGAAACTAGAGAGTGGGCTGCACAACCAGTCAGCATTAGCAAACTGAAATAAAGGAAACATGAATTTTTAAAACATCTGATCTCTAAGAGCTTAAAAGTGATGTATCCTTTAAGTTTATATTGCAAAACCAGGGTATAACTGATGGGTGCAGATGAATATAACTGATTTGGTAGCAGATGCACATCAGCAGCTGAGGCTAAACATGCATTTAAAAAGAAAGAAGCTGGTTATTCTTCACACTTCCAAGGGCTCTCCAAAAAGACTTATCAAGGCATCTGGGAATTTTTACACATACACAAAAAAAAAATTAGTATAGTGACAACACTATGAAATGTTTTATTCATGGAAGATGTGAACATGAGAGTCAATGCAGAAATAATCACAAATTTTATTAGAGGAAATGAGGGAGTATTGATGGGAACTACAAGAAGACCAGACTAAGCTCTGTGAATGGGCAATATCAGGAGCCCAAAATTCTGGGTCAGCATGCTGGAGCAAACATAGAAATGGATCATTCACTTTTTTAGATTGAAGGTTAACTGTAACAGTTCAGGAGAAATACCTGGCTGTGGCCTGCTGTACATTGTGGACAGTTTAATAAACACTTCCACTATTAACCAAACTGAAAAGAAATGGGCAATTGTGCTGGAACAATCAAAATGCCCTTCTGTGTTTTATCAGCCCAACACTGTGTTTGTTTCTCATCCCCTCATGCAAAAAAATCAAACATAAATTGAGCAGAAGAGGGAAAAAAAAGTGATGAAAGAATCTTCTTTTGGGCTTGAAAAAATATTGTCCCAGCTAGTGTGGAATTGAGGAAGTGAAGTAGTGGACTCACAGTATCAGCACTTGGCACAGCTCTGGTTTCCCACAAACCCCAAAAGAGATGGGCATTCCCAGGAAAAGAAAATTCTGCCATTTTAAGCCCCTTCCTAATCTTATTAACATTCTTCTTCATTAATTTTTTTTGTACAGAATGGCTGCTTTGGGATATTAATAATTCTAAGAATTGCTGTGCAGCCTGGTTGGCAGCCTGATTACCCCTCTGCTGTCAAGCATTTATAGAGGGGTTTTTTTAAAGGGTACCAGCAGTGAGCTGGTGTTTAAGTTTAGTACACACTTCAAAAGTGTATCTTCACATCTGGATATCCTTTCAAGAAATAAATGTAAAGTCTTGTTCTGCTTCAATTTGGATATGGTGCCACCCTGGGACTGTGCTGGTTGAGCAAAACCTTGATTTGAGTAACACGACTTGTATATGTTTTAGGTATCTACAAAATATACACCATTTTTCATGAATTCAGAGTTTTGCTGGATTGTACACACCCAATGCATACAGCAGATCTAGGAGAGCTGTTTCTGTGACACCCCATTGTATCTGTCTCCCATGTTCCTAAGTCAATGAGAATTTTATTCTAGAGGAAAATTATCACCCTCAGTTTGTAATTAGTCGGACACGGCTTATAAATATTTGTGTTTTGCCTTAATTCAGATACATTCCAAAAAATTACATGGCAAGTTTTGCTATTTGGAGATAGCAGGCTCTTCTGTGATCATTTTTAAGGGAGAATACACCAAAGTGAATGAGAATACACCAAAGTGATGTGCATTCAGCTAATCCAGTAAGAACAAAAGAAAAAAAAGAAGTGCATAGAAAATAATTCTTATGAGTAACACAGGGAATTGTGTTTGTGATATAAATGAGAATTTTGGAAATATTTTATATATTCAGCTACTGTGAATAACCTCTGCAGAGCAGCTAGAATTGCAAAATGTGTGCATAATGCTGATGTGTCTCTTTGGTGTTTTGCAGGCAGACCTGTGATGATTGTAGTGGAATACATGGAGAATGGATCCCTGGACTCCTTCCTGAGGGTGAGCTGCCATTTCCTGATGACATTTGCATCAGAAACCATTCTAGGTTAAGATTTTAAATCATTTATCACGAATTAATTTCTACATAATGTTATTCATGGATTTCTAGTGAAGAATAGAAGCCTTTCCCCAGGGTATGTTTCTGAGGTACAGTAATACATTAGAGCAAGGCTGGAAAAAAAGAAGATTTAAACTTCAGAATATAATTGATTTCTTCTACAAAAGTAGTTCCTGTATTTAGCAAAATGTATTTCAAATTGTTTTTGTGAAAGAAAAGATAAATTGAAGCATAAATGCCTGGCCTTATGGAAGTGGTTCATTTTTCTCAATCACCTTCAAAAATACTCTGTTATGATTTTTTGGGTTGTTGAAGCGTACAATATACTCAGTAATTGATTTATAATATTTATGGCTACTTGCATTTAGCAAATTGAATTAGAAAACAGTTCATGGGTGAATTATCCTGGCATTAATTAACCCCCAAAGGTCCTTAGTAAACATTAAAGAAAAGCTACAGAAAATGTGAGTAACATGCTGGCAAAATTGTATTTCATTCTTTTTAGAAATGTAAAAGGAAAGGTTGACCCTCCTCTGTGAGCTAAACTTACCCTAAAAAAGTATATTTTTAACAGAACCCCTGGAAATGCTCCGGAGACCCACTGACCTAGGAACCTGTGTGGATAATTTTAATGTCAAATATCTCAGATTTGTCTTAAAAAAGTAAACACCAGCCCTGAGTAGCCCACTGTCATTTCCGTCCTGCAGAATGGTAAATCTGGGCTTGTGGGGAGTCATGGGCCTGGGGATTTGGGAACTTGTTCAAAAGGGTGTCCCAAAGCAGAGACATTCACCAGGGAGCTGTGGAAATACTGGCATGAAAATGTTTGGTGATGGTGATTGAAGGCTCTTCTGTGGTAGCAGGAGGAGGAACTGCTCAGAGATAAAAAGTGAATAAGCAGGAGGGACAAGCAGCCAGCACTTGAGAAAGATTCACATGAGAGGGGAGAAAGGCACACAGGCAATACTGGTTGGGAAGGGGGGAAGCCACCAGAGAAGAGCAATTGGAGCAAGGGACACAGCCCTGGGTGCAGAGAGCCACTGCCACAGACACCTCCAGACCTGATCCTCTGCACTTTTTGGGTTGGATTATTCCATAGTAATTTTTCTCTGACATGTCTTTGTTGTCCTCCTCACCTACTCTCCCAAATAATTTTTTATTTTCCACTGTCAAGACACATGACAGATATCTGTTATGTTGTCAGACCATACCAGCAGTTTCCTGTGATCATTTGCTGATTTCTCAAAGCCAAGTTATTTTTATGGAGCGTTTGATATCATCCATGTCTTGGACACTGGGTACTTTATCAAAATTATTCCCCTTTCCTTTCTGGCTCATGTCTCTGTCCATCTGCAGCACAGGAGCTGCCCCTGATTTGAGCTTTCCTGCTCTGTGATTTTTCAGCAGTGCCCCAGGAAGATTTGTCTGGGCCTGAAACAAAGTTCTGTGCATGTGTGTGTGTGGAGAATTTCATAGCAGAGAATAGAACCAAGTCCTGAAATAATTCATGAGAGAGAATTACCTTTCTCTGAACTGCTCTGGTGTGATATCTATATTCCAGGTTTATTTCACATGCATTCATGGATCAGAACAGTTACTACTTATTAGGACACTTTAATAGAAAGTGGCATCAGCAGAATTATGATGTTACTGTGGAGCAATGATTCTCACACTGCATCAGATATATTTGGAAGCAGAACTGCTGGGGGGAAATGTGAGCTAATAATTTCTGCAGCTGTTTTTCATGTATATTATTTCACAGCTTCAATTCATACTTCAGATATGGGTTATTCTTCTAAAAGGCTTTTTAAATGTACTTTAGATAATATTCAACATCCCAAAGCACTGTAGATATATGTCAGCATTTCTGTTTATAATTAGCAGAGCAAATGACTGCAAAGTAACCTATTTAAAAAGAAATCCAGCTGCTTCATTAATAATAGTTGCTTCCTGCAGATATAAGTCCACATTTTTAAAAGCTTTTGTGAGGATACAAAGCAGCAGAGAGGCTTTATCTTTAGCAATCCTAATGAAAGGAGTTCAGTGACTATAACAAATGTTGTGGGATTTGGAAGGGTTTATCACATAGTCTGTCTTTCTTATTATTTAAAGGAATCAATTGTTCCAGTGCAAAGTGTTTTTACACAGAGGGGAAAAAAGTCTATTTCTCACCTTAAGAAATATTTCCCTACATACCACGAGCAGCAAAAATTCCCCAGCACATCCCTCCATCTGTCTTTCTCCAAAAGCCTGCAAGAAGGGGTCAGTCTCACAAATTCAGAGTGAGATTTTGTGGTGACCCACGTGAGGGTATTGCAGAGGAAGAATTCCATTTGCCATCACCCTCCTCACAGCCATGGTGGGATATTTGCTTTCATGCCAGTACAGCTTGTGACATGAATCAGAAGCCTCTCCCCAGCCTTTAATCTCTCATCCCTAAAATCTAAAAAGCCTTTACTCCTCCTTGCTTTAGAGACAGCAGTGCCCACTTGCTGCTATTGGTATGGATTGAACAGCAAGCTCAGCTGAATGATGTCTTCCCCACCCCACAAGGTATTCTGTATGCTGGCTGCTAACGTTTTGGGTAAAAAACATTGGCATGGATTTGCAATATGAAGCTGCTTCAGAGATATTCTGAAGTGGGCAGGCATCAGCTAATTAGAACTAATTTTGTAAGATGATGGTAATTAATTTCAGTGATTGTGCTTCATCAGACATCCTAAATTGCTGGATACACTTGACACTGAATTTCCTGAGAAATACTGCATTATTTTTGCAATTATATAAAACTCATTTACAAAAGATGAAACTTAGTTTTTTGTAGTGTTGTTTGAGAGTTTTTTATCACAGAAGATTAAGACATATAGGTTAATCATCCCACAAAAGTATACCTGAAATTTGCCATCAATTGAACAATTGTTTGACCAGAAATGAGGTTCATGTGGCTTCATTTCTGGTAACACTTGGAGAGATTTCTCTGAAAAAGGATGTGGGTTTCCAGCTAAGCATTTCCTTAGGGGCTAGAAGCCTCTTCCAGCTTCCAGACAGAGGAAATCTGTGCTTGGAATGAAAGTGGGTAACCCTTGGGAATTGAGGAGACACAGGTACAATTTCCTGTTAGCAGCTTCACACACAGATTTTGGATGGGGCTCATTGTCATTGTTTTGCCTGCCTGTGTCATGGGGATCTCAGCAATCCTTTATTCTGCAGGCATATGAGGCAAATAATAAAGGCAAGAAGGGTTGAAAGGGCAGCTCTCTGTATTGATAGGAAGATTTTAGTGATTAGACAGGGCAGTTGCAGTCAGATGGGTTTGCTCAGGCTTGTGGATACAGGCTGCAGAAGAGACAAGAAAGACAGCCAGGAGAGATGCAGAATAACCACAAAGTAGAGAAAAAAAAAAAGCTGAAAACCCACAAAACCTTTTTAGCAAGCAGTTGGGCAGTTTGCCCTGCTGTGGGTTGGAGATGGCTGTTGGACCCAAGCCTATGAGATGATTGCAATAATTCCTACAAAAGTCCTTTCCCCAAGGTTGGTTTTTTCTCCCCAATGCACCGTCCCCCACTCATCCCACTCTCCAACCTGTGCCTCACAGATTCATGGGACTATTCACATTAAAATCTCATCTGCTCCATTTTGTTTTCACAGCTCCATTTAAGAGGTCGTTCTTGGCTAAAATAATTGGATTTAGCATCACTTGGAGAGGAACAGTGTGGTTAGGAGGTGAGGTGGCTCCTTGGGAAGAACGATTCCTGGAGAGCTCTGAGCTGGCCCTGGTCTGTGCTCACCTCCCCGTGCACCAGGCAGGGTGGGCATGGATTTAAACACAGAAAAGGAATGTGTCTGAAAGCTGCCTTTGGGAGGAGGTTTGTGGTTGGCTACACAGAATCACATAAAATGAACCAAAAAGAGTATCACCAGAATACTGAACTCCTTTCAGTATTTTTCTGCAGTTGCAGACTACCAGAGTAGTTTCCTGCTCATTTTCCAAGGTGTGCTGAATAGACAGAGATTTTTAGGTTTGAAAGAAGCTCCAGTCTTCCCCAGTTTTGTGAAACTCAGAGCTGTAAAAGAAGGGATGCATTTACCTGGGGTAATCACAGCACCACCTTGCTGTCTTCATTTTTGCTATTTGCCATTGTAGTTCTCCTCTTCCTACTCAAAACTGGTGCTGATGGATTTCCATTCACTTCAGAAAATTAAAATACTTCTAGAAAAGAGTTAGATTTATATACAGGCAAGCACAGTAAGTGAAAATGCTGCTACACTTTTTTTTTTTTTCTTTCTAAGAGTCTATAAGAAATAAGCTTAATTGCCTTAGAGCACCAGCTGCAGCAGACTTTACAGCAAATGAAACCCTGGAATTCAGCTTTAATCCCTCAAGGCTGGCCTAGCAGAGGCTAAGATAAGTGTTACTAGACAGAGAAAATATTGTGATATATTGCTGTGTCTTGCAGTAATCGTTATGAAGTTATTCTCAGAGCAGCTTTGCCATCACACTCACCCTTTTTTCAGCTACAGTTTAGATGCTGTGGCAGACACATTTAGCAAGTTTGGGGGGAAAGTGAGAGAAGACAGAAATGAACACTTGCAGCAAATTCTGTGAAGCAGTGCTGTAAAGTGTGTGTTGTATATCCATCTAACATGGCCTCACCAGACAGAGTGGGCTGTGGGGGGAAGAAAGCCAGATGGCCTTCTCTAAGTTTAATGTTCCTGTTATTATTTATCTGCATTCAGAGAGGCAAAAACACTGGAGCTCATAACTAATCTTCCTTCTTTTGCTTTCCTACCCAGTATTCATCTGCACTTTAATTTATTGGAGCCATGTTCCTTTCCTGGCAGGATAAAGGTGGCATTTTGCTTTCAAAAATCAGTCTGTAAAAGAGAAAACATGCACTGGGAACCTGGAAGCTGCTGATGTTTTTTTCTTTTTTTTTTTACACTAAAATTGGATTGAGCAATTAGAAAGTGAATTTGAAAGACTGCATTACCTTAATAGTGAAATTGTAAGCAGCATATATTTAAGTGAACTGAGATTGCACTGAAAAGGTGTCACTGATGCTACAGGGCCAGCATTTGTTCTCAAGAAATGTTTTACCCTCCTAAAAGGATGTATGAAACAGCATTTCTGATGCTGTTGTGGGAATTTATGGTAGAAATGCCAGGTATTTCTAATATGTAGATATTCTTACTTAGCCATTAAATACTGTAGATATTCTTAGTACTGAGCAGCAAGAAAGTTTTCACAAATGGTCTTGTATTTGAAGGCAAAAAGAATTTGAAAGGCAATGTGGACTCTCTCAGTGTGCTCTTTATGAATTTGTCAAGAATGAGAAATCAGAAGATCAGAACAGAGCCAGTGTCTTTTAAATGAAGGGATTTTGAATGTCTTTTAGGAGAGAGGAAAAAAGAAGCCAAGAAATTACAGGCCAGTCAGCTTAATGTCAACCTCTGTGAGATTTCTGGAACAAATTATCAAACAAAGTCTAAGCATCTTAAAGATAACAGCGAGATAAGTGTGAGCCAACACGGATTTGTCAAGAACTAATTCTGTCAAACAGATCTGGTTTCCTTTTGTAGCAGGGCTCAGGCTTTGTGGCTGTGGGAGAAGCAGTTGATCTCATAAACTTTGGCTTCAGTAAGGCTTTAAAACTCTCTCTAAAACACGAGATGCTTGTGAGCAGCCAGAGAAATATGATTTTCATGAAATTTCTGCTACATCCTGTGTGGAGGGAATGGAATTTGGATGGAAAGAAGCATGGGGTAGGGCCGTCCTGCACTCTGTGTAGGATCACTCATTAGCATTTAAAATGAACTAAAGTAATTAGAAATTGAATTAATGGAATCTATTTATAATAATTAAGTCTGCACGGAGCTCTTTCAGCAGTTGAATGAAGAAGAAATTATCAGCTGACCTCATTTAGTACCAAAATATAAACTTTAGTGCAACACACGTGATAGTTTGAAGCATGACTTCCAAGAAATACCAAGCTGCAACTTGAATTTTGGAAGATGTATCTTGACAGAGTCCCACCATTTGCTTTGCACAGTAAAACTGTAACAATAAATGCATAGCAAAAATTGCATCTTTCACCCAGGGACCAGTAGGAAGGTCAGTGGTGAATATGATCTAAGTTAGACACACACACACCATTTTCAGTGCTGTTCTCCATCTAAAATGAGATCTAAATAATCTGCAGTAAAATTTTTAGACCTCTAGTAAATCTTGCACAGAGGATAAAGGCCTAAAAGTGTTCTGAGTCATTTGGCACATAAGGAAGTGGATTTTGGAATTGATGGAACTCCAGAAAAAAATACAGAAAAATCCAGTGGCCACGCCTCCAAAAGATTACTGGGTAGTGAAATGGAAAAAAACCTTTTGAGGAAGAAAAATTCCACAGGCTTGAAGGAAAGCACTAAACTGGGCACTGGGGCTGAAAACTGAAGGGAAAAATGCAATGGGAGAAAGTCTGGATATCCTCCTTCTTCCCCTGCAGTAACTGAACCTCTTCAGCAGCCCATTATAAGTTAGTGCTCTTGAAAGGTCTGTAACATGAGGAGAATATTTCACTTACATGAGGTTCTTAAAAGCAAATTGTAGCTGAATAAGAATAATTTTTTCAGGGCATTTTTAAGGATTGCATGAATGCAAGAGCAGCTACTTAGATATTGGATCTATACCCAGCTGTTGAGAAAAGTTTATTTAGAAAAGCCATCAAAGCTTGATTAAAATTTAATGGGATGATAGGATAAATGTGGTGAGTCTGAATTGCTGCCAGTATTGATTAACACCCTTAACAGCCCAGTGGGAATCCTATCAAAAACATATTTCAAATCTAAGCTATGGGAATCAGAATAAAGCCCTGGGTAACAACCATGCTATCAGTCAGATGAGTGTTTTATTTCCTATATGCCAAGTGAATGAAACAAGATAGAGGAAAGTTGCCAAAGGATTGTGCCTGGGGGCTTGAAAAATGCTGAAAATATGAGGTCAGATTCTACCTGCTATAATTTCATCAACCTAGCTGAATTTTCCAAAGGTTAAATATAGCTCATAGTCTGTATCCTGATCAGCTTACATCAAAAAATGTTCGATGTATTGAATGGTAAGTTTATAGATTGTAAGGGGATACAGCTGGCATGGAAACTGATGCACAAGTGGTTACAAAGAGCCTTGATTGAGAAAAGACTGTTCTGCTGACACTAAAAATGTACTTGGTCCAACTGCAAGGCTGGCAGTGAAAAAATATAAAACCATGCATGAGAAAAGAGAGAGGAGAACAGATGCAGTAGAGGATTCTGAGAAACATACAGAGGGAGAAGGAGAACAGGATAAAATTGCAGCTGGTACGTTTGCAGGTCTGTCATTTCTTGAACAGTGAAGATAAGAAGCTTTAACTTTTTGTGTCAAGGCAGAATCTCCAAAAAAACTTGAAAGAACGACAGAGAGAATAGCAAAAGCATGAGATTGTTTTAAAGTCAGGCATTACAGCTATTCTGGTAAGGCAAGTACTGAGGCTTGGAAAAAGCAGACAAAAGGTTATGTTTTATGAAAAATCAGCCAAGCATGGTGTAACTTTGAAAGAGCAGAAATTAAAAAAGGAAGGAGTGAATGCTTGCAATCCAAGAAGACAAAAGGTTAAGGAAGTGCTGCAGATGACTCAGGTTTGTTGAAAAAATCAAGCTGTTAAGGAGGAGGTAAAATCTAGAGGTTTGAGGGGTTGGTTTGGTTTTGTGCTTTGTTGTGGGGGTAAAGAGGGGCATGAATGGTCACTTTGCAAAACTCAGGTAGCACCTTGTTCCAAATCCTAATTCTACAGTTAGCTGAAAAAAGTAATCTGTACATGGTAAGTGTGAAGAGTACTAACTGTTGGTGACTACCTTTCTAATTTTTAATCAATTGAACAATTAGAATTATGAAGTAAAAGCCAAGCCCAGAAATCCCATGTGGCCTCATTATAAAAATATTGTCTAGAATTCCTGTCCTTCCTTTACAGGAAACAGCTTAAAGTAGTTAAGAATACAGTCTGTCTCTCTCTGCTTAATTGCTGGATGGAATGAGTTTATTGGAAATACCTGTCACTGGTACTTTAGGACTCATAGAAGTTGTGTTTTGAGCCTCAGCTGAGTGTCCTCTGCAGTACCAGGTGCTCATCCCTGGCCTTGATGGTGAAAAGGAGGGAGAGTGTGGCCTCCTTGGGGAGAGCTGCCTCCACTTTGGAGGAGATTTTAGGGACAGAAAAGCTTTACTGCCCTGATATAAGACACTCACACATTCAAGGGGGGAAATTACTCTAAATCAGTTGTAAGTAGCTGGTTCCAAAGTGTCATTAAATGTGCTTTCTTGGGAGGTTTCTGTTGTGGTTGGAATGGCTCCTTCAATGCAAGTGTTGCTGAGATGTATAATAAGCCAGTGAGGTCATCTAGCTGACAAGGTGTGTTTGTATCCTCCTTTTACCATTTTCTTTCTGATTTTTGTTGTAGTCTTTAAATGTTCATATCCTGACTAGCTGGATAGAGGCCCCAAATCATTGAATCATAATGGGAATGCTGAAATACTTTGCTGACCAGGGATAAAGTAAGCATAGTTTAGCCTGCTGCTTTGCTGAATCTAATGAATTTGCTGAATTTCCTGTAAGCTTCTCCCCTATAAAAAACATCTTGTTTAAATGTATGAGCTAAGCAATAGGAGTGTCCTGAATGCTGATCAGAACTTGTTATTTGTCTGTAGCCCAATGCTAGGAGTGTTGAAAGAGAAAATGGAAGGTTAACTTGTTTGTGGGAGTTGGTTTTGTTTGGCTGTTCCTGTGAACATAAAAAGCCTTGGGTCACTGAATAATCCATGAGAAGCTAAATGTCTGCCAGTTAAGGTCACCATAAAAATACTCCTGCAAGCAGTCTGCTGTGACTGGTAGAGAGGCCAGGTCTAAACAAGGCAGGGAGCCTGCAATCACATTTCTGTGCAGGTCCCCACTGCCACATAATTCAGGAGCTGTCTGAAGCAGGACATAGAGAAATGTTAACTTTGATGCTGCAGATGGAGAAACTGAGGCCCAGCAAGGCTGCCCAGCTGGGCAAGCACAGTTAATGGCATAACTCTTATTTACATGTTCAACTCCAATAGTTTTCAGAAGGTATTAATGCATTCATGGATCTGAGTTTAATCAGCCAGGAAAATTTTGGCAAACCTACATAACCCCTGAATCCCCTCCCATTTACTGTAGTGTTCAGAGATGAGGTATAAAGTGCACAAGCAGCATGAGCTAAAGCCCCAACATTTTTTTCAGGTTATTTTAGGATTTTTTTTTTTTTTTTTTTTTAAAAACCCTCCCTAAAAAAATACCCTAGAAGTGAGGCAACAGCAGACAATCAAGGCAGAGACAATAAAAAGAGGGTTCTTTGTTTCCTGAGACCACAGGTGAAGAAATTTGTGTCCTTTCTCATTCTTGTACTAAAAATAGTGTTGGGGGAAGGCGTTCATAGTAACCAAGTATGAAAGCAATTAAATGTTGTCAGTAGGAAGACTGTGAAATGTGTGAAAGTGTGGAGGAAAGGGGGATAAGCTGCACAAGAGATGGGATAGGATGCACTGCCAAGCAGCTTAACTCCTTGAAAAAACCAGCTTGCAAGTGGGCAGCTTTTGAGGGCAATCACAATAAGTTCCTAAAATTCGTGAAGCAGAAGTGTTGTAAATGAGAGCTGTGGTTGGTATCGCTGGGATGAAGCAAAGGGAGGTGGCTGAGCTGTGTCTCCCCTTGCAGAAGCACGACGGGCACTTCACGGTGATCCAGCTGGTGGGGATGCTGCGGGGCATCGCCTCGGGCATGAAGTACCTGTCGGACATGGGCTACGTGCACCGCGACCTGGCGGCGCGCAACATCCTGGTCAACAGCAACCTCATGTGCAAGGTCTCCGACTTCGGCTTGTCACGGGTGCTGGAGGACGACCCCGAAGCTGCCTACACCACCAGTGTGAGTTCCTTATCTAATTCCTTATCTAATTTGAGCAGCTGATTGCCTGGTGGCTCTTCTGTTCTCTCGGGTTTCGTGTTGTTGAAATGACTCCTGAGATATTTAAAAGTCTTTTTTCTGTGGTCAAAGAAGAAGTTGGGTCTCTGCTTCTCAAGGTTGTTTATTTTCTCTTACCTAATACATTCTTTCTCTGTGGAGGTCTGTCTGGCAGGTCAGGTTGAGGCACACTGGCCAGCCTCTGAGCAGTGTTAGTTTTTTATACCAAGAACTACGTGTACTTTAGTTACAATAATTTCCCCATACCTATCACCTATGTTAGACAGCCTGTCTCTGCTTTAAACCAATCCAGAAGTGTCACCATCACAGCAGGAGATGGAGGCCAAGAAAAAAAAAAAGAAATACAGGACATGCCCAGATTCCTCCATCTTGCCTCCTGAACCCCCATTATAAACCCCTAAAATTCTACTTTTTCACCCTGTGGTAAATTCACTATCATTCTAGGGCTTGTAAATCTTCAGACAAGTTGGTAATTGTTTCCATGGGTTAAAATCAAAGGCACAGGTGTTTTTGACTCCGTGCCAAGGTCTCTGAGCCCTCTGCCAGGATCTCGAGGCCTCCAGGGCAGCCAGAGGAATGTCCTGGGTTCCAACACTATTCCAGTGTCAGATTTGTCTGTGCCACAGGAAGAACAGTTGGAATTGGCTTTGTTCCCTTCTCAGTCATGTGATTCAAAGCACTGGCAGTGCTTAGGGAAGTTGTTTTGATTTTGGGCTAAGGGATGTGTTAATAAACTTTGGCAAAAGTTTATTTTAAGCAAATGTGCAAGTGTGAGTTTGAGACCTTTTACATTCTTTCTGGTTTTGTTGGCTGTGGAGGCTCTTTCCCCATGTTGTTTCCTCTTCTGGCAATTTGTGTTCCTTTACAAGGATATGTTTGTGAAAGAGAGATGGGAGAGGAGAGAATCTTACCAGCTTTTCTGTTGGAAGCACACTGCCAATGCAAGCCTTGCATTCATAAATTAGAATTTCAATTTCATTTCACTGAAGTTTATCTTCTAGCAGGACATGTAGGACCTTCTTTGCATGGTTTAGGTCTCAGTTTATTAATACTTAATTCCTTGGGAAATGGGATTTGGGGTGAGGGGAGTTTGGGTGGGTTATTTTGGTTTGTGGTGTTGTAGTCTAGTTTCAGTGAGGCAAAATATTCTTGAAGGTGAAGAAGGCAAATGACAAGTCCCAATACACCATTTTTCCTGATACCTGATTTTTTAGTAACTTTCACCTCTATCATTTAAACTAAAACTATTTCAGAGGCAGAATGCGTTCTCATTACTACTCTCACAAAATGTGCAGAATTTGTATATTCCCATGATAGGACACAGTGACAGAATTGTAATAGAGAAGATAAATGAACATTAAAAAATTTATTTTACCCTTTTTTTTCTATTCCACTTTAAAAAGTGATGTATGGCAAAAACAAGGAACTCATCTAATTTCTCTGTACTGCAGTAAATATTGTGGTGCATCTACTGAATTCAATTAAGATATTGTAATGGGATTTTAGATATTACATATTTATATATGTAGAATAATATATTTACTTTTAGTTTAGGCCTAAAATACTGTGTGAGATTATAATATTATTTGCCAGACTAGAGCTACGGACCTCAGTGGGATCCCAAAGGGGCTGTCTTTGGATAGGTCACTTGGTGCCATCAGCCACATCAGGATTCTTGTGCTCTTGGGCAGGAATGCAGCTGCTGCTCTTAGCTGGGCACCACCCTGCTGAGGGCAGAGGTTTGCTTTAGCTGCAGTGTAACAGCAGGAATTCCTCTGCTGGGACTCTCACATCAATATTTTGAAGAAGAGAGTAAATATCTCAGAGTGTGGGCAGGAAGCAAATTCACAGGAGCTGTGCTGATGTGCCCAGTTGTGAGAATTAGTAACTGATTTTAACGGGTGTGATGGGATTTGTGTCCCTGGTGATGAGATGAGCCTGCTACCCATGAGTGCCAGCTCCAGCTGGATCCATTCCCTGCTCTCAGAGGATGCCTGGGGCTGGAGACTCTGCATGTGCCCTCTTCCAGCCCTGTCACCTGCTGTGGTGCCCTGGGCAGAGCATCCTCAGGGACGAGTAGCCAGCAGGTGAAGGAATCTCTTGGAAAAGAGATTATGGATTATGGATTATGGATATGGATTTGGATTATGGATTATGCATTATGGATATGGATTATGATTATGGATTATGCATTATGGATATGGATTATGATTATGGATTATGCATTATGGATATGTTGAGTCACCATGTGGATGTGGTACCCAGGGATGTGTTTTAGTGATGAACACTGGTAATGTGGTGATGGGGTAATGAGTGGGGTGATGAACTTCGAAAAAAAGACTTTTTGCTTCTTGAGCTGTACCAGTGTGATGACTTTTAGTTAGTAGCTGTGTGTTTAAAAGTAACAGGAATCCCAAACTGAGCCATTCAGTGCAGGGTGTGGTGCTTGCTGTTTATTTTATTTATTTTTGTTGTTTGTAGCGGCCCCTGAAGATGAAAATATGTCTGTGACAAAATTTAAACGTTTGGAAACATTCATTTTCATAATCTCTCTTCAGCTTTTATCCTGCTGTGATCCCAAGTTCATCCAAGAGTTTTTCTGGTTTATTTAACCCTCCTTAAATTTAGTAATAGAAACAAACAGACTATAAAAGACCAGAACAAAGGCAGACCCTTAGGAGGAAGGTCCCAGGATAGGAATGAAACATAAATGTAAAATTAAACTCTCTCCATGTTTTGTCAAACTTTGCATTTCTGTGAGTACTCACTTCCACAGTCATTTGAGTTTTGAGAATGCATACAAAAAAGCATGCAAATTTACATTTAGATGTGCAGAAATTTAAAAGGAGCTTAATGATCAAATTCAATTATAAAACTTAATCTCATCCCTGCTTTTTTCTTCACACCATTCCAAGTAGGAACTCCAAATATGAATTTGGCAGAGAAATACAGTTGGAAATTTGCATTTCACTTTTTCATTCCCAAAATTATGATGTTGATGAATTCAACACAAGTTTGGCTGTAAAAAAGGTGGTATTTTATACTTCATTCCTAATGTGGCTTTCAAAGCAACATCCATCATTCATTGTAATCCAATTTAATTTCAAATCAGAAGAATATATTGTAGTGTAATCAATCTAAAAGATGTTGCCTTTAAAGATTTGCAAGCTCTGCATTTTTTTTAGCTTGAATTTCAGCTTTTTGTCTCTCTGGCTCCTCCTCCCATTTTCATATTCCCAAATTTCAGTTTTGAATTCTACATGTATGTGCTTTTGCTATTTCTCAGTTTGACTCTCTGAACATCTCTCAGTGGTTTCATTTACAAATGTTTCACAGGATTGAGAATGAAATACTTACAGATCTGTAGTCCTGGTGGTCTTAGGGATCTTTGCATCTTAGGAGATAATTGATGAATCTGTTTCTGGCATTTAACCCTGAAGGTGGTTGCATTTTTTCCCCTCATGAGTGTCAAGTCTGTCTTTGGTGTAAGATTCAAAACTTGCCAGTATTCAATCCTTACAAAGAGGCAGTGCTAAATCTCTGAGCAAATCTTAAATAGCTGTGCAAGGCCAGAGGAGGGGGAAAAATTCAATGCACTCACAAATAATTTCTGAAGCAAGATTTAAAAGAGGATTGTGAATCTCAGAAAGCTGCAGGTGGTGTTTTTGAAAAGACATGGGGCTGACCAAGGCACCAAAGTTACTGATCTCTCAGCTGGGCATGAAAACCTTGAAAAATGGTCTGTGCACACTGTTCTCCTGGGAAACCAGCCCAATAAATGTAAGCAGCACACTTCTGTGTGTGTGTATACATGCACTGCATACTATGAGCAGTCATTTTGTTGTTAATTCCTTGTACTGTTAATAGAATTTTTTTAAAGCTAACAATTTTCAGAATATTAATCTAATTTCATACACAGCTGGGATTTGATTGCATGCATTTGTAATTGTGAATGAGAATTGTAATTTTCAAACTACAATTGAAGAAGCTATTGTAAACATGCAGAACGTGCTTGTACATTTTTAGTGAGATCTCTTTTCACTCAGAGCAATACTATCCACACTTAGGAGTAAAAAAATAAGTGTACTGGCATAAAACCAAAGTTACTGCTCTGTTGCTAATTCTGTGAATGAATGTAATCTTGAATGCCTGTTTTGTTTATTGCAAATGAAGGATCACAGTTCACTTAGGATTTTAGTATTTATTGTATGGACCAAGGTGCAGTAAATCATAAAATACCTTTTCTGTGCTGGAACACACCTGCAGTGTGCACAGCTCCTGATGCTCTGTTTAATGAGCTTCAAGGCAGTCCATTAAGGTCAAAGCAGTTGCTGTCAGTAGCATGTCAGCTGACAGTAATTCCCATGGGTTATGGTATTTTCATATATAGAACAAGCAGGAAAATCTCTTGAAAACCTTGAAAAAGAATGTAGCTTATTCATGTAGGTGTTTGGGTTTTTTCCTCATTAAAAAATACTGGTACCTTTCAAAGATGAGTTAAAAAACTATTATAAAATTTGTTTACTGTGGGCTTACAAGAGGTAAGAAATTTACTGGGAAAAGAAAACCATTCAGCTCCAGTGAGCCAAACAGCTCAGCTCTAACTCCTTTATTTAGTCATTGTTAGTATTTGTTTTCATTTGTTGTACCACTCTCAATGGGAATTTATGAGCCACATTAATACCACTGTAAAAAGTAACTACTCTGCATACAGGCATATGAAACTTCTGGGTTGAAAATTTGAAGCACTTGGCTTCACCAGCCTTTTGTAAAGCTTCATAATTAAATCTTGACATATTACACAGCAGGATGTGTTATGTCCATGAGTATCATTAAATGAATTCTCGACTCTAGTCAAAAAAAAAAAGAAACAACCACCTGTTGGACTTGCTTATTTAAAAGCAGTCAGTGTTCAGGCACAGTTCAGGTGTAGATTTCAAAGCTCACATGGAAGGAGCTTGGAGAGGAGGAGACTCATCCTGTCTCTAGCTGCTGTAGGTCATTTATGGTTCTGTCTCCTTTCCCCTGCTGTGCTGAGTGTTGCACTGAGCTGGCTGTGTCAGCTGGACAGCAAAGAGTTATGACCCTGGAAAAGATGGGAAATTCTCAGCAGTGCTGCTAGATTGTGATGAAATCCTGTTTATTTTTCAGAGCTGGGAATTCCTGAGTGCTAAAGGTCTGACATATGGTTGCACTGGCTTTCAGGGGGTGGAGGGTTTTCTGACTGGTTCCTGAGGAATTACCTTGCCTTGTATTTGCATGTGACTGGTTGGGCCTGTGTTTCTCAAAGACTGTCATCAATTTGAAATTTATCAAATGAGAAAGAAGCATTAAAATTTCAGAGGTGCTACCTATGTTCATGTTCCATGAAAATAAGTGGTAACACAGAAAACAAATTCTCTTCATTTAGCCAGGACTTGACCCTAATTGATTTTAGCCTGGAATTCTGATATCTAGTCTTCAAAACACAAGTCTGGGGAAAGGCAAGATTCATTTTCTTCTTTTACTTATGTGAAAAAAGCAAGTGGGGACTTTTTGGGGGCAAATATCAGCATTATGGATATGTTGAGTCACCATGTGGATGTGGTACCCAGGGATGTGTTTTAGTGATGAACACTGGTAATGAGTGGACTTGATGAACTTCGAGGTGTTTTCCAAACTGAATGATTCTATGACTCTGCCTGCTTCCCTGGGTAATATTGCACACCTGGGAGGGTTTAGGATACATTAATGATGGAAGAGTTCACAGATAACAAAGGAGTACCTTCCCATATTGCTCAACTACTCTTTGTATAAAGAATCTGCCAAAGGGTGGATGCAGTGAAATCATGAAACGGGGGAGTTCCAGCCTAGTATGATTTTTGCTTTTGTGTTTAGAGCATTACTGATGTTTCATAATCTCTTCTGGGAGAACCTGTGGCCTGATTGCTGTTGTGTCAAGATTTTGGTATTCACTTCAGCTAGTAGAAGGAAGTAAAAAAAAAAATGCACGTCTCACATGCTGATGAATTTTTCTGCTCACTTTGATACTAATTCTAGTATTTCTCCTGTACATGATATCAAAGTTGTTGTAAATGGGATTCTGTAATTACAGAAGGAAGTTTCTGAAGCAAGGTAGACACATGTTTTAAACTTGATCTACTTTCATATTTCTGTAATAGAAATGTTAACTTGGGAATAAGCCTGACCTAGTTATTCACCTAAATTAATCCCCGGTGAAATCAACCAGAGGAATTTCCACTGACCATGTAGGAATTTTGATTTGCCCTAAATCAGAAGGATAACTACAGAAAGAAGCTTTTCACTGTTGCCTGTTTGCTTCCAAGAATGAAAGCTAGATTATCTTCAGTCACACACCAGCACTTGGGAATCTCGCTTGTGCGCTTTCCTTATCGATCCAATTTTCAAAACTTTGCAATGGTAAACTTTTACTTCCTTGCATTCTTTTTTAGTCTTGCTCCTTGGCAGACTTTCAGGATAGCAGCTTCTTGCCCAGCTGTGAGTTCTTCCCTTCTTTATGAGAGGGGGTTGGGAGGGGAGATGATTCACAGTTTGTGGTTTCTGGTTTTCCCTTTAAGCAGAATGTCGCAGGAATATTGCGGCACGGAGCTCGTCTGGCTCAAACACGTGTTAGATTGGTGTGACTCTGATCAATTCAGGTCAGACATCACAGTCTTTGCTCAGTATCCACTCAGGCAAAACTCCTGTTGAGACCAATGGCAGTTTTGCCTGACTAAGCGCTGTGGGATTTTGCCCTTAGTATCTAAAATATTTGATCTGTTCCTTGTGGTTTTGGAAGTGCTCTGGAGACAAATCTGGTATCTTGTCCTTGACTGCCTCACTGTGGCTGTATCCTCCTCAGCCTAAAGGCTCACGGATTCTTGTGCCTCCCAATATTAAACATCTCTTCATTGACAGAATATTAAAAAAAACCCAAACAACTGCATAACTTCATATTTATTATATTTTAAGTAATTCCAAAATATGTGTACAGTAACTGTGTGTATTAGTGCATGAAAAGGAAATTATATTTTTGTATTCCGGACTCCTTGTTCCACTTTTTTCTGCTCTAGAGCTGCAGAATTTTGTTTTCAGTTGTGAGGGCTTGGAGGGGAAAGAATTTTTGCTTTTAAGAAATCTCGTGGCCTTTTGTTGTCTCCTGTAAAATATTTCACAGGTTAATATCATTGCCTGTTTCATATGAGGCTTTTGGTTCACAGTTCAAATGTCAGAAATTCGTTCAGTGAGGACCAGGGTCAGTTTTGTGGAGTAAAAGATGAAGCAAAAAGAGTCATTAAAAAACTCAAATTTACTACTATCTCAAAATAGTTTTGTTTGCAAGTAAGGCATTAGATGGACATGCTTAACTGCCCTCACAAAGAAATGTGTGGCATTTGGATATGAAGAAGGATATACAAAGACTTGAATCCATGGGGAAGATCTAGTTTTCTTCTTAGTAATGTCACCATGCTTGGTGTTATGATTTTTCATTGTTCTTCTAAAATTAGCTGAAGTGCATTTTGAGATGAGACCTATCATCCTCCCCCATAACACCAATCACTGGCTGTGCTTTCATTTCTACCCTAATTTTTATCTGCCTCTGTCTTCACTCTCAGTGCATTACCTATTAGTGCTTCCTCTGTTTCCTCTTTTCATTGTATCTTGTTTTATATCAGACTCTCTGCAACTGGAACTATCTCTTTTTTTTTTTCCATCAGGCACTCTGCTTTTCATTTAAATTCCCTCTTGAAGATCCATATCTAAGAGACTCTTTTGAATAAAAATGCAGTCACCTTACTCTTTATTTAAAAAAAAAGCTCTAGGGTAAATCTCACCATAAATGTGATGCACATCTCCTTAGGAGCTTGCTTATCCTACTCAGGCTGAATAACTCCCAAATCTTGAGGACTTATCCTGAAATGAATACCCCTAAACGTGGATAAGGTGTTATCCAGCATGAACAATTACCTTTAGCTCTTTCTCCCACTGTAGCTCTCACAGCCTGCACACTGTACAGTAAAAGAACACTTGGTAAACAACCAGTTGTAGCCTAAGAAAAACATGCTAGAACCATTTCTCCAAAATGAGGAAGCTGGGAACAATTATAAAATATTTGCCTCTCTTTACCCAGCCTCCCTTAAATTCATCATTATAACACACAGAGTGAACTCCAAGAAAATATTAATTTCATGCCCAAATCCTGCAAGTCAACCACCACACTTAGCCATTCCTCTTATTTCAGCCTCCTTAGCTATGCCATGATTATAGATTAATTTATTTTATTTTTAAACACAGAGAGGTTTTCAGTGCTGATATACACCCAGAATTACAGGAGCAGCACTATTGATTAAATATGTAGGCAGACACACTGTTCACAGTCATTTTTTTCCTGGAGAAACATGGGATGTCCACCAGCCTGGCCCTGGTTTCATTCTGTGTCAGTGAATAAGCCTTGCACAATCATTGTAGTGTCACTTTTGTGTTATGCTTAATGTACTTAAACAGATTTCTCTGAATTGATCACTGGATTTTCAACAAACTATTAATGAAATTGTTGGCTTAGTGAAAGTACCTAATGTGAAGAGACTGTCTGCAGCTTTTTCTCTAACAAGCTAGAATAATTAATTCAAGTTGCCAAATAATGTATTCAACAGCATCTTTAAGTAAATGTTCTTGATACAAGTTTAATTTGGTCTTTGTTCCCTCAGTCTGATTTTTGATAGAATTTTCTCAGGAATAGTTCTCTGCCTAATCTTTTCCTAATAAGTTTAGTATAGTTCATTACAGGAGTGAAGTAATTCAAATGTGTTTTAAAAGTAAACAGCTCCTGTTCTGGGGCTGTGGTTTACTCAGGATACTTTTCAAATGTGCAGATGCTGATTAGGGATGAAAATGTATTCCCAGAAATTGAGAGAGCTGGTGTGTATCTGTCTTGAGTAAAAATGATTCAGTTGTGTTGTTCTAAATGGAAAGAATATATCATAGATTTAGTCTAGATTTACTCAGTAAACATTTGGAGTTGCTAAAAGGGGAGGAAGTCAATAGAGCACCCTACAAATCATCCAGGGGAGTCAAGGATCCCTATTCCAGCATCTCTAATTAACACTGTGTAATTACACACATTTAATTATTCTGTTTCTTTTTTGTGCTTAACCATGTAGCCTTAAAATTTTGTTTTGCAGAATTTCCAGTTTAATATGTCATGTAAAAAATATTCCTATAGCCAGCTCTTCTGGGTGAGAATGGAAGCAGGATTCCCACAGTTTCTCTTGGCTTTAGGATCAGAGATGGGCATTGAATTGCCAGGTTAAAATGGCAATTTTATTCCATGTGCTAATTGAATTAACTCTTGGCTTTGTCTGGTACTTGCACTAGGGTAAGTCAGCAGCATTTCTGCTCTTGTTTTTGTAGTGAGTCTGGCCTTGTGCATTTGCCTGTGTGCTTCTCAAGGTTTCATCTCTGCCCCTTGTTCCTTTGTGCTGGAGACAGGCTGATGCAGGTATTGCCTCTGAAACAGGAAGGTGTGCTTTGTACCATGTAAATGGATTATTTCTTGTGAGCCATAACTTTCTTGGACTAGGCCCTTTTTTTATCAGAAAGACTGAAAAGCTTTCTGAGATTCCTTTAGTCTCTTGATCAAATTCTGGTTTTTTTCATGGTACAGCAGTGTCACAATAAAAGCAGGTATAGAAAAAAGGGAGCAAATACAAAGATACACCTAACAGTTGTGACTAACAAAAGGAATATATTTCATTGCATTGTATTTCTTCTGAAATTTGCTCAGTTTATAGAATAAAAGGGGAAAAAACCTACACCACAATACACTGTAAATTATTCAGTGAAATGAATGCACACTGTGTGTGCAGACTTTCTTTTCAGTCTTTTCTAAATGGGAGCTGCCAAAAGTTCATGAAACTGTCATGCTCATAAATTGTTTAGCAGATCTGTTACACTCTTCTTGAAATAAATATTCTGGGATCCATAGCTTCAGTATTTGTTGAGATTTTAATATGTTTGTGGGGTTTTTTCCAATTGCATTTAGAACATTTGGCCTCTGTCAGAATTAGGACCACAAATAACATGTGCTTCTTAGTTAGGAGAGAATAGTGAGGGGGCTTGTACATATTTTTGGCAACAACTAATTCCACAGAACAGTAATATCCCATTGGTATGTGAGAAAATCATCTAAAGGGTCATTTTGACTTCAAAAGATACCAGGTTTCAGTGTTAAATATTTTAATTTCATCAGGGCTTTAAGTCCCTATTGGAAGTTGAGGCCAAAAGGCTTGTGACAGGACCCTGGGTCAAAAAAAATGCAGATCCTGTCCAAAAAAATGCAGATCTTGCTTGAAGGTTAGGCTTAGTGAGGGACTTTATGAATTGTGCCTTCTCATCTCTGGCAAGTTCTTCCTCTCCTCTCTGAGGTTTGGCTGCCAAATCATCACAAACTTTTCCAGGCTGCCTCTTGCCTGCCCCATCTTCCCTTCTGTGTCCCTCCCTGAGCAGGGTCAGTGCAGCCCAAGCAAAGGGGCCTCAGAAGTAAAACTGCAGGAAACCTGGAGCCTCCCCCAGGGCTTTCACCTAAAAACCCAAAGAAAAATGAAAATATCCATCTGACAGGATTGCTGCCCTTTTCCTGCTCTAAAAAGGCCTATTATTGCTCCATCTCCTGACTGGATGACTGATATAACAAGTAGCAAAAAGTATTTGTATTAGTCAGCTGTACCTGATGGGATGTTCTTTGCTAATCTCTACAGTAAAATAGAAATATCTAAAGCTCATACAAAATTTTAAGTAAAGATTTTTTTATGCCAAAGGTTCATCAAAATAGAGATGACTACCTCAGGCTCTGAAAGTTCTGTCCAGAAGGTCTGTTCCATTAAGAGAAATAGCAACACTGCACACTTCCATTTGTGTGCAAATTTAATTACAGCAGGCACACAGGCTGGGCCCCACAAACTGCTGGCATCTCACTTGTCAGAATGGGTGATTTTACTCTGAGTTATCTTTGTTTGGGAAGCTTCAGCTGCTGGAGTGATCCTGGGACTTAAATACTGGTGCTTCTCACAAAAAACCTTAAAGACATGTCTCTTAAAAATTCCCCCTCAAAGTACTTGTTCAAAATACAAATTCAAAATACAATGAACATTTTCCAGTTGGGCTGTTATTTTTTTCATGGGAAGTTAGTCTGGCAGAGGCATTTATGAGAAACCCACCTCTCTACACCCAAGATCTGACTGTGGCACTAGAGAGATATGTACTTTGATAGGTTTTTTGATGGTAAAAAAGCTATTTTTCATAGCTGAAATGCACACAACTCTTGCTGCTGGCTGAGCAGCACCAGTTTTACAGCCCATGTGAATGGCACCTCCCAGCTGCTCAGTGTTCCTGCAGGTTCCCCTGGCATCACACACTCCTGTTTGCAGTTGCTGTGTTGCTGACATCTCCATGGACCCAGCTGTTCATTGCTCATGAGCAATTCCTCCATGTAGGCACATGTGTTGTTTTCTTTATGTCAGAGTCCTTCAAAATACCAATTCCCAGGTTTCTGTCTTACTCAGTTTTTAGGGCAGTATCTTTCAGGAGCACAACAGAAGTTGGTGAGACCCCGTGAGGGTTCAGGGAGGGTTATTCATGCACTTATGAGCCATCACATTTCTACCCAGCTGCTAAATATAATTTCACAGTTTTTCCTACTTCTACCTGCCTTGTTGTTTGTAAGAAAATATGTATCTTGTCACAGCAGGGAAAACAAAAAACAAATCTTCAAAGAAAGAAATCTTCTGGGATGAGGCATGAAAATCACATGGATTTTTTCCCTTTTCCCTAATTTTGCCTCTTTCACTTTTGCTCCCTGCTTTGTGTCAGCTTATCAAAAATACAGAGTAGGTGAGGGGACTTAGCTGATCTTGCTGCTTACTTATCCAGGGTCATGACAGTGTGGATAAAGCAAACTCTGATGTTTATCCTAGAAATGGACCAAATGCTGTGTGTTCATTGGAACATCTGTGAGTTTGGCTCGATGACAAGTCCCAGAGCAACACAAGAAACCCAACATTTTCCTCCTGCAGCTTAAGATTGCTGATGTGTGTTTAATCAAATTAATGGTAAGAGGAATAAGATTTAATAGAAAACACACACACACACACAAAAAAAAACCCCACAACTCAGAACAAATCCAAGCCTAAAATATGAAACTGAACTTCCATTAGGAAAAGTAGCATGCCAGCTGAATAACAGAAAAGAGAAATTAAGAAAATAGAACAGATTGTGTGATCTTAGAGCTTGAATGCCATTCTGCTGGTTTTGTAGTGTTTACAGAATCTGAGGTAGGAGATCAACCCTGCTGTACATTGGGACATGCAACACAGTGTTGCACTGAGGAAAAGGTTTGATTTATTATAGTCAGTATGATTCATTATTTAACAGCCTCGAGGTTTATATATGTTTCTGTGGCTTAATAATTTCAGTAACATTTCTCCACTGCATGTGGAATATAATGCAGGACTGGGAAGCATTATAAGGATTGTTCCAAGGTGGAATTGTTAGAGGTAAAACCTTTTGTTGAGTCACATAGTTTATCCTTTCCTGGTGAGGTGCATACTGAGAATAATTGTGATTTTCCATACCAAATTAGTACTTTGCCTATAACTGCTTCACTCTTTAAAATCTCTATGTGGATTTTTTACTGAAGTGAACACACTGCAAATGAGAAAGGTGTCCACATAAGCATTCATAGTAGTAGACCATTATTTTATTTTATAAGTTAAAAATCTATCATAAGTCACATGTGAGATGAAGGCACAGCCCAGGAACCCAACAACTGCATAAGCTGAAACTTTATTTCAGAGATTCTTCTCTTATACCTTGCTGTTTTAACCATATAAATCATTTACAGCCTGGTTTCAGTAACAATGAGCATCTAGAATTCCAGTTTTTGCCAGTGGGATTTGCAGGTATTCAGAATATTTGATGGTCCTCAACTTTTGTCTCTGTTTTTCCCAGTGTGAAATGGAGACAGCAGATTCTTCATAGGTTTGCCATGAGAGTAGTTAGTTGGGAGCTGTAAAAGATGCTGAGGAGCAAAATGCCTGAGCAGTGTTACTGCACCATTTTCATGTTTAATCATTTCAGCAAAATCACCTCTTGTTTTTGGAAATACACATAAAATATGAAGCGTGAAAAACAGCTCTGCAGATTTGGTTACACTGCTTGGAAAAATCATTATTGGTCAGCATACCTGAAAAGAAAACCTTTGTAGGCTTTTAGGGAATTGTGAAGACAATTGAGCAACAAAACAAAAACAAGATTGTTTATCTGATTTGAGGTTTTGTATGGTGCATTTGCTGTGATTATCATGAATCTAAAGAAGGCATTTCCAACACTGAGCTTTTCAACCCTCAAGTGCCAAAATAAACAAAATTATTTAAGTGTACTCATGCTTATTTTTGCTATACATTTTTAATGAAGCAGCAATCGTCTGTATTCCACTGCTGAAAATCTTATACAACTGAAAGATTTTGAAGCACTAAAAAAGATCAAATGTGCAATAAAATGCTATGGCATTAGTCCATGGAAACACTGTGTATATTGCAGAAAGCAATGCACATGAAGAAAAGATTGTTCATTGCTTTCATTAACTCTTTTGTGATTGGGGATAGAGGGCATTACTTTGTTTTGTTTTATTTTTTTTTTTAATTAAGCTGAGTTATGCCAAAAGTGCAGCCTAATCTACCTTTGACTGTTTAGAAGAATACATGGCCCAGAGCTATTGATGCTGTAGTCGTGGGGAGAGTCTCAGAGAGAATTCCAGAAGGTGTGGGAGTGTAAGGATAGGGGACTGATCTGTACCAATTTCCCAGAGCACATTCTTAGGGCTGTAATTAGTCACCTCTCTGGTACCTGGAATAAATCAAGTAATGTTCTGGAAGCTGCTGATAAGGAGTAGTGGCTTCTTCCCAGTGTTGTTTTTGGTGGTGGTAAATCACTGGACACTGAGTTTACCTGCAGGTTTTTCATCCTGGTAGAGCTGTTTTACTGGGTGAAAGTATGATCCCCCTCCTCTGAAAGATTCAAGTTCTTCCTTCAGTTCTTTCACTGGATTTTTACTGTTTCTTGGGAATTGCTGAGAATGATCACCAGGCTGCTGCAGGAATTTCCAGTCTGCACCAAAAACAAGCAGCTGGGGAATACATTTGTTATAAAATACACCCTACTTTGCTGTGAGTGTGAAAATAAGCACTGTCTTGATTAGCATTCTGGGTTGGTTTCTTTTCAAGTGATAGAGATTTTCAAGATAAGGTTGAACTTTAGCACTTTACACAAAATATCTTAAGAACAAGAAATCAAAACCATGCATTAGTATTCCATGACTTTGTTGCTATCAAAATCATTTGGCTTTAATTTCCTTAAGTATACAAGGTCATAATGCAGAAATCTAGTAGGAGCAAAAGAGTAGGATGTTAACTATCTGAGTAGAAAAATGCATTTTCCTAAGATGTCATTAAGTTCTGCTGAACATTTTTTATTTACTCTACCTGAAAGAGTTTGCCTTCAGATGCTGCAGGCACAGCTGTGCTAGAGCTTCCTGTTGCAATGTATTTTTTTGTTTGTCCACCAGAGATTTGGAAATCCATTTCCTAACTTTATATTCATATATGCATATGTTCATTTTTCAGTATATAAATGTAACTCAGATGGTTGAAAAATAAGAAACTGTCAGTACATATGGTTTTTTAGCACAAAAAGATGTTTCCTGCAGAAGTTGCACCCATATATAATTCAAGTTTCCATATAAACATGGCTACCATGCACCTGTGCCTGAATGCTGACAATTATTAAAATTGCTGAATTGCTGTCTCTCAGCAAATTTGGGCTTTAAGAAGCTTTGTCATTTGAAAATCTACCTTTACTAAATTAATGTTTCTAAATTAAAAATTATTTTTTAAAAAACTTACTTTTTTGAGCTAGGTAAATTTTTTTTGTGAAATAAATGTGCTGGATTTTTTCTTTTTTTTTTTTTTTTCTTGTAGAGACACTCTAAAAGGTCAATTTTCAGCTACTTTGATGAAGCTTTGTAGTGAATTTATGGAGGTAATGCAAGAGTTCCAACTGCTTAGAGGTTTTCATTAGAAAATAAACCACAGGTGGCCTAGCACCAGTGACAAGTTTGATTTCAGAGAATAGTGACAGAATCCCAGAATGGTTTGGGTTGGAAGGGACCTTAAAGATCTTGTAGTTCCAATCTCCCCTGCCATGGGCAGGGACACCTTCCACTATCCCAGGTTGTTCCAAGCCCCATCCAACCTGGCCTTGGTACCCAAGTGCTACTTGATCAAAATGCTTCCTTCTGATGATGTCTTACTGTAATATGTCATGGAAGTGACATATTACATGATAAAGTAAAATATCCCCCTGAGAAAGGTACAGGAATGATAAATTATGTTAATATGTTATTCCCATTCAGATGATGATTTATTATGATGCACTGTCAGAAAAACTCAGTTTTATGTCATCTGGGGATTACAAGGTGTAAATCCAACTTACAGAACAAAAGGTATTCCAGTGCCACAATTCACAAACAGCCTAAATTAAAGTATGCCAAGATACAGGAAAAAGTACAAAAGTCTGGGAAGTGCAATACTAAGGAGTGTGATTGTTGTAAAGGCCAGAAGCAGATCCTCAGTGTCTGTAAGCCAACATTATAAACACCTGTACAAACACCAGTATGAAAGTGGCCTTGGCACTGGTGTGACTGGAGCTGCCATCAGGCCCATCAGTCAGGGCTGTGCTCTGGTGAGCTGCAGATGAGCGTGACATGGAAACCAGCTTGGTGCTCAGTGCCCTCTGCTCAGGCAGCTGGCAGAGCTCGGGGTGACTGTGGGTGTCTGCAGGAAGGCTCGGCCACATTCCTGTGCCAAACTATTCATCATCCAGCAGATGGTTATCCCATTATTCAACAATTTGCATTCTGCCACGCTGCAATGATCTATGGACACTGCCACTGTGTCACTACACCCGATTGAAACATCAGAGCAGCTTTGTTGTGAAGCAGCCCTTGCTTGGACTGAAAACTACTCTTGTATGTTCATTTCTTTGGCAGTTTTTTGGCAGTACATTTCATCTGTGTTTGTGCAGTTACAGTCTGACAACACTGTGTTGCACCTTCTGCTGGACTCTATGATCCTTGTGTGTCTCTTGCTGAACAAGCTGTATGTTAATTCAGTATCTAGGTCCCTGCATTCTCTCTAGAACAGCATCCTAAAGAATGGAATATTAAAATACTTACTTGAGACAGTATTATAGCCTATATAGTGTTAATTTTACATTTAGATCCATTTCAGTTTGTTCTCACTTTCTGAGCTCCTGGATGCTTCTGAGTTTTTACTGGCCACTTCAAATTGTGTGGTATGGAAGGAGATATGGCAGGGTTCAGGAGCAGGGCAGAGAACTGAATTATCTGGGCACTATGGCAGTGCAGAGAGAGGCCCCTTGATTCCTGAAACTTGGGAAGTGTTTGCTGTGCTTGTCAGCTCGATACGAGTGTGGGAATCACTAGCTGTGAAATCGTTAATGATGGATAATAACATCCAGTGTTCAAGCAGTGCATGGTAACAGTTTATTTTTGATCCAATAATAAATACTTCATGAAGTGGCCAAGGCAGGGGCATAATTTCATAGAGGAGCCTTCCTTTGATGCTTTTAAGAAAATATAGTGCCTGGTAAGTTCTTTTTTGTTTTCAACTTAAATTACTTGAGTTTAGAGAAATATTAGTGTTTGGTAATTCAGTTCTGCTGGAAGAACGGACCACGTAGCAAATTCCTTTGTTGCAGAGTTGTGCAACGTAAGGCATCCTTCAAATAAGCATCTCAGAACAAAAAAAAATCCTTTTCACCTTATCCATTGACTTTGGTAGGACTCCTTGTGTAAGCAAAGTGGATGGGCTGGATGTGCAGATTGAAGGACTCTGGAGGAGTAACTCTCAAGAAATTGGTTACGGCTGTAATGTGAGCTGTGCTGACACAGCTGGCAGATAGCTTGAAATTGATGCTCTTGAAAAGAGATACATCTTTGCCAGAAATATTAGTTTCAAGGAAAAATGACATTTTTTCCTGTCCTTACTGTCAAATAGCACTGTAGTTTCTAAACTGGGTTTGGTAGAGATACATGCTCCCGATATTTAATTTCAGAAGAGGAAAGGGTTTCTCTGTGATCAAGAGCCAAGCACACAATACTGTAAAATGCATTCTTAATCCTAAAGAAATGTGAAATCCCAGTCTCTCAAACAGTATGAAACTCCTTGGCCCCTTCAGTCTCATCATTACCTTTCAAAAGAGCAGTCTTAGAGAGGTTTTACAAAATACTTGTGTTTATTTGTCTTTGTACACTTGAGTGGTTCTCACCAGCACTCTGAGGACATCAGCAGTCCTCACTAGCCTGCCTGGCCTGGAATTAATTTTCAAACCTAACAAATACTCTAAAATTAATATTTCTGGCAAAAAAAATTATCTATTTTCAATGAGCACCTTGTAGATAAAGGCATCCTGTCTGACAAGAAAATATGTATAATCCAGTTAGCTACACAGGCAAGAGGCAATGGTATCAACCACTTGTATTTGGGAGTTCTTTGTCACTGTATAATGCTCCTTAAACTGGCCTGTCAAGAAAATAAGAAGGCAGGATAGATGTAAATGGTCAAAAATAGTCTCTGTTGTTTCACATATGTGGATTTTGAAGGTCAGAACTATGCATTTTTCTCAGCCTTCTTACTCTCTCAGCCCAAGGTAGGGTCAGAGCCTCAGAGCAGGCAAGGGGCTGCTGCAGGGCTTTGTTTCAAAGGAAGTGAATGCTGCTGCCACTCCTAATGAGAATCTCCACTGTATTGGAGAGTGTTTCTGATTTCAGAATTCTTTGAATTTTAGCAAAGTCAGAGCTAGAAGGTGACAGGGTAGGATATATCTGCCTTGCTGGAGCTTTGCATAAGTGTGCAGCACTACTCAGGTCATCCATCTCACGGCCTTGAGGCAGACAAAATGACAGGATGGGGTGGAGTATTTTGGAGAAGCACCCTGATTCACCTCTGCTGGTTAATGTGAAGTATTTCTGATGATCTCTGGACGGGCATTCTATCCTGTCTGCTGCAATTCTGCCAGTATCTTCAGTACTGATTCCTTCCATCCATCAAGAGCTTTCCCTCTTTTGGAAGACACAAATAGATGTGCAGTGTAGGGGTTAACAGCCACTAAATTTAACATATTCTCAAAACCATAAATAACTTGTTCTGAAAATTTGAATAGCTAACTTAGGGGGGAAATCAAGTTCCACATATTTAACTTCAGCATTGTTAATCAGGACATTTGAAGGAAAATTAATATTTTCCCAGAGATTAAAAGCAAATTCAGTCTTTTTGAAAATCAGGGGGGTTTATTCATTTTAGTTCTGAGTGAAATGAGACTGGTAGAACCAACTGGAATTGGCATAATGAGAGCAAATTCTGAAATGCTTTTGCAGAGCAGTTTTGTTATCTTGCCATGTAGTTTCTCTGGTATTTCAATAGGCACTTTTCAATAGGCACAACAGAAGACTGTTGATAGTACTGAATAGTTCTAAATTATGATTCGAGGATATTAAATTCTGACTACTTGTAGCATTGCACATGAAAAATTTGAGCATCACATAAAAGCATCACTCTAGTGAAGTGGCAGAAGGTTTTTGTACAGAATGATGAATTATGTCCAATATTTAAAACTAGTCTCTTTCATTACTTGTGTCTCTCTTCACTTTGAAGCTCTTCTTTTCCCCCTGTTTCTGTCACTGAGGTAAAGACAGGTACTCTGCTTGTGTCTTGGAGTGACTGCACCATTCAGTGACACTGCACGTGAAGGAGCAGTGACTGAGGGATGCTCAGGAATTCCTGTACAGATCAGACTGATGGCACACACTGTTCAGCACCTTTTCTCCCAAAATCAGACCCTTCTAGATGCCTGTGCATCTGGATCTGATGGGTTTGCCCCTCAGCATTAGGAAACCCACAGCCAGCAGTGTGACAGTGCCTCTGAAGTGTCTGTCATCCCAGGGGAATACAGAAGGGGCTTTTCCACAGAAACAGGCATTTTTCACCCCTCTGAGGCACAGTCAGCCTGATGCACTCTCTGGGTTTGCTGCTGGCTGTTCACACACACCTTGCCTTCAGTTTTTCACCTCAGGCTCTCAGTGCTACCACTCCTCACTTTAATCAGCTCCCAGGGCACGCCAGAAGTTCTGGCATCACAAAGGTTTCTGCTTTTGTTTCTTCACATCACACATTTTGAGCTTGCTGATGCTTCCCCACCTTTGTTTGGTAGAACCATGGGCTGTACCTGCCAGCTACATTGTTCTGCTGGAGTTTGGAAATATGGTTAGATTTTTAATTAAAGGAAATGTTAATGCCTGCTGCTTTTAAAGAGGCGTCTGATGTGTGGAATAGGAAAAGAAAATCAAACTGGAGAAAGCAAAAATGCAGCTGTGGCCACACAAGACATCATAAGCACTTTTTGGTGGTGTGAGCTCAGAGATGGCACTTGGTGAGGACTGTCTCTCTCTGTCATGCATGGCCTGAGGTAAAGAATGAGCTGTTCTGCACCACGGAGTTCCAGTCCTGCCTTTAAATGTGGGGCAAACTGTGCTGTTGTCAGTTCTGCAGGGAAAGCCTCTGGGTGAGTAGGTGTGGTTGAGGGGGTAAATTTCATTTCAAGGGCTCATCTCTGAACAGTTCTACAAGCTAAGCAATGTGAACCTAATATTACAATTCCAAGGGGACTCTTACGCTATGTGGTAAAATTGCTTATGAAATTACAATCACAAAAAAAAATCAGGAGATAGGCACAGTTGAGCTGGCAGCATACAGGGAAAAAAAGGCTGAATTCTAATTATTTGAACAGTGGAGTTAGTGTTATTTCACTGTGGGAAAACAAAATTAGGTTATCGCTGATATCATTATTAATGTATGAGATGAAGCAGAAAAACAATTTGTTTCCTAACACCCATTCTGCCCCTCCTTCCCGCCCCTCCCCCAAAAGCAAAGGAAAAAAAAAAAAAGAGAATAATAACCTAAAAGCAAAAGGGGCTTTCGAACACAGGCAGCTCTGAGAAATCTCTGTGCTATAGCAGCAAAATGTAGATGATTTATCAATTATCTTAATTTGAAGGTGAGGCATTATGCAAACAGTAAGTATTACATTTATTATTTCCCCAGTTAGATTAAAATATAAAAAGGCATATCCAATATCAGTAACACTCAGTAACACTGTTTATTACTCTAATCAGAAACAGGAAATACATTTTCAGCCACTCTAAACCTTAGGTGTTGTTTTATTATGCATGAGCAGCTATTACTACTGTTCAGTCATACATGTTCCTTAAGGTACTCATATTGCAATCTCCACCTTTTGAATGCCTTTCAAATAAATAAAACAACTTTTTTGCATAAAAATATTTTCTGCAACCATAATTAAGTATTGAAATTCACATTTTCATGAATATAACTATTTCATACATGAGATGAATCCATTGTAAAAATTGTAGAGGTTTTTAGAGCCAGCACAAAAGTGTTTTATTTTACATTACAGCTCTGAACACATCTTATGCCCTTGAAAGTGAACTGCCTTGAATTTTGTTAAGATTCTGTTCTTCATTCTCATTTTCACACTCAATGAGCCGCTACTGTTTCAGTCCAAAAGGGATCAGTCAGTGAAGCTGTGTCATGAAAGTAGTTATAGAGTCTGATAAGATCCTTTAAAACTCATTTTTATTTAGCCAGGAGTCACAAATCTAGCTGCAAACACGGCTCAAGATGTGCCCTTTCTTTTGAGTATCATTTGAGAATACAAAATCAGATTTAAGAAAAGGATACAGTGTAAAAATAGTTTTCCTGTTATGCTGTCCATACTATATTAATATATAGATTAAAAGTAAAATCTAAAAATATCTAAATGCCTTTGATTCACGTGTATAATTTTGTCTTTTACCTACAAATCGATATTTAATTATTAACATAACAATTTCATTAAAATTAAAAAATAATAAATTATTAATAAAACTCTCCAAAACAGGAATCTTTCTGAGGATGGAATTACATAACCTTAGTAATAAAATGTTTATAAGTAAAGAACTAAACCCCATTCAGTAGAAAGGACAAGGCCCATAACTCTGAGGTGTGATGAAATATTTCTGGAATATCTTTTACAGTTAGCCCCTGAAATTCTCTGTATCTCAGATGCATCCTTTTGATTTGTGTAAGGTGCACATTTGTGGCATTCAATAGCTGATTTTTCCACTCCCTCAGGGAGCCTGGCCTTGCACATTCCATGCAAAGACCACTGAAACCAGACTGGGAGATCAAGCACCAAGTGCTCTTACCCTATTTCTTTAGAAGGTATAAATAAATATTTCCTGGAGAAGAGACAAGAAATCAGCCTGGCCTTTCCTTGGAGAATTTCCTGTTAGAACTGTCTTTTTTCCCCCTGTTTCTTTATTCACATTCCCAAAAAGCATTTTTAATTGTTTCTTAAGTGGAAGAGCTGTACCAGGAGGGGACCAAGAGCATCACACTCTGCAGTGCTGGTGAGGGCAGGGGGCAGCAGGTGAGGCACAAAGCCCTTTGCATCTCTGATGTGCCAGATGAGTGATCTGACCCCAGGATAATGGGTAAAGAAAAGGCAGATAGTGGAGGTACTTGGGCAAAAATACAAAAACTACCTTATTAGTGCTTAAATCAGTAAGTGATTTACCACATGTGAGGAAGCAAAGGCTTTGAAAAAGCAGCTGCAAAAAGATGTAAAAATGTCCAAAGGACATCTTGGCCACTTCCATGCAATGTAAATGTTAACCATGCATTTTCCATCAGCAAGGAGAGTGTGGCTGAGTGGCACATCCCCAGACACTGAGCCTGGATTTGGAACAATTTATTGGTGGAACAAACAGCTTCTCAACCAGCCAAAGTCAGGCCTCAACAAGTCTCAGATAATTTTTCATACATTCAAAGCAAATTAGCAGAGATTTACATACTTGTTTTTAACTGTGGCCTCTCTTCATTGCCAAATGGATGTTCTAGTTCATTTCCTCTTTTGTTTCAGTCAGAAATACAATTTAACACTGAGCAGAATCTATTACTGCTTGTTGAAAGCAACTAAAGCTGAGTGAGCTCAGCTCTACTGACTGCCTCCTTCTACCATCTAGTGGCACTTTCACTATACTGCTTTTCTCTCTCCAAAGGGTTCAGTGAGAATGATAATAAATGTACACTCTTGAAAAAAATACAGCAATGTACCTGGAGAGGAAATACCTTTTTTTTTTATTTCTGAGATGGAAAAGTAGTTTTCACACAGAAACTATTTATGAGAAAATAGAAAGGATTCAGTGGTGTAAAGTACTTATGTCAGAGAAGAATTCTGCATCCTGTGGTCTTGTCAATGGTAAGTTAGGTTTGTTGATTGATTTCTTCCTGTGTTGTTTTTGTGGGGGTTTTGGTTTTTTTGTTTTTTTTTTTTTGGTGGGAGAGCTTGGATTTTAAGCTGTAGGCTGCAGAATGGCACTGTTGAATGTCCTAAGGAAATGCCTATTTAGAAACATACTTGGTGTGTTTTCTACCTGGATAGTTAAAGGGAACAACAAAAAGTAAAAGATATCATCAGATGTAATGCTTTTCTGAAGGCATATAGAACACATATAGTTTCTTTCCTGATAATACAATTTTATTAAGAGCTTTCAGTGTTCTGTTTTGCAATAGATGTTTCTGTTTCATTTAGAGAAAAAGCTTAAATGTCAATGAGCTAGGAATTTAAGGCTTGGGATGTTTTCAATCAAAATGCATGTTCTGGTTATTTATATGACTGAACAAACATTAATCATCTCAAATGCTTTCTGCTTTTTGAGCTGGATTATTTTCACAAAGTGCAGGTATTGGTGAATTAGACTACATATGAAATAATTTTTTGTTTTCAAATTCCATAAAAAAGGCATCCTTCTTCCCTTCCACTTGCAGCAAGCTGACCCAGCAAACTGATGGAAGTCAGAAGGTAGAATATCAGAATCCAGCGGGTTTTTTTTTCCTTTTCTTTTAAAACACGTGTTATTGTGTATCCCAATCAGCTGACAAGTGTTCCTCCTGTTCCCAGGGAGGGAAGATCCCCATCAGGTGGACGGCGCCCGAAGCCATCGCGTACCGCAAGTTCTCCTCCGCCAGCGACGCCTGGAGCTACGGGATTGTCATGTGGGAGGTGATGTCCTACGGAGAGAGGCCCTACTGGGAGATGTCCAACCAGGATGTGAGTGCTGCCCAAAATCCATCTGCATCTTAAAAATGTGCTGTAAAAGTTATTGCCACTCCCTGCCCTGCTTTGCTGTCTCACTCCTATCTCGTTCTCTTTCTAAGCTAGAATATCAATTTTAAAAAAGAGCAAATTTTCTTCTAGTATAATTGAAAGCTTGTTCTAGAAAAAAAAATATGGGAAAGGGGAAATGGTAGGGTTTTTTTCTCTACCACAATTTAAGTTTTCACAAATTCTCTTGTTTGATGGATCCCTGTGACAGCTCAAACTGGTACACTGAGTCTTCACACCAGCCATCAAGCTCTGTGTCAAAATGTAGAATATCAGCCAAGCCACCTTAACCTCTCTCATATATGTGCCTGGAATATTCCTGCATTGGTTCTGAAGAATTGACAAGACATTCCCAGATGGCTGTTTTTACATTGTTGCTAAGTTATTCAGCTGTTCAAGTCTGGTTGCTTGTTAAGGCTGATCGGTCATTTGGGGATAAGGATCTGAGAGAGAATTTAATTTTAAAAAATAATTTCACTGTTTCAGGAAGAAAAGGAAAGAAGCAACCAAACCTGTCAGAAACAAAAAAAAAAATACTATGACAAACCTCTCCATTTAGAATATATTAAATAATCAGCTGCAGCATAAAGATAGCATCATTTAATTACTTCTACATCCAAAATAAAAGTGTCTGTTAATACAAAATGATGCTGCAGGCCCTACTGCTGCCAATTGCTGGGGGTTTTCCCTGCAGTTCAGCAATTCCCAACACAAAGGATTCCTTTTCTCCTACCCAGAGGATTTCAGTGCCAGAATGTGAGCAGTGAGCATCTGTGACCTTCTACATACATTTAGTCACTTCAAGTGTCATTGGGAAATTTCGAGTTATTAGACATAATGTAAAGTCTATTTTACTGGATATTTGGACTGTTCTTTTAGTACTGTAAAATGCCCTGAATTCACTTGGGCTTATTTTGCAGAAATAATAGGACTTTCAAAGGTCAGTGGTACTGTACAGATGGCAGGGAAAACAACAGAGAGGGATGTGCACTAAACAGATTCATAAAAGACACAGGATGCAAACAACAGTTAATAAAGTCTTGCATGGGTACAGTCACAGGTTCTGCTACATCAGAATACCTGCTGACATTACCAATAAGACACTTACTGAGTTTTGATCATAATAAAGCCCTTGTCTAGATAGCAATTAAAATATTTCTTGAATTGGGTGGATTTTGGTAGATCACCAAAACTTTTCCAAGTATAAACTCTGCAGAACCAGGTTAGGTTTGGGGGTTTTTTCTCATTCCATCTTACCAAGTCCTTTTCTGATTATACAGCTTTGGAAAATGAGCTCAGTTTTGTTTTTTAGACCATGGCTAAGTAAGTGATGATCACAGCTGATGAGAGAAGTTTTAAACTGGTATGTGCCACCTAAAAAAACCCAGTCTGGTGTTCAGAGACTACAGCTGCTCACAGGTGTCCAGAATGACTCAACACCTCTGCAAATCCAGCATCCTCTATTTGTATTCCCCAGCAAAGATTTGGAAGCTGAACCTAAGGAAACCGAGTTGCAAAATGCTTCTCATAAAATTAATACTGTACATATAATAATTTTAAGCCTCTGCATAATGCAGAGGCTTAAAAATGTTGCTAAGTTTGAGAATTGCTCTTGTTTAAGTAAATAACCATTTTATTATTGTGGTAAGTCACTTCCAAACTGTGTTGGTGCTGATTAATGCACTTCTTAGATGTGTGGCAGGCACCAGAGGTGTCCATTAATTAGGGCTGCTGCACAGTCTGTCGTGTCTTATTGCTTAATTAATAAACATTAGCCAAGATATTGAACTTTCCAAGGAAACTAGTGTACTGATGAACAGATTGTGCTAAGAGCCTGGCTTGCTAATGCTCATGTGAGGGAAGGAAGATTTATATTCCATGCATTTGGTTTGTAGAACAGCTGTGAGTGAAGTCTTCTGGGACACCTGTTAGAGGCCACCGTATAAATTAATGCATGTTGCAGAGCCGCAGTATTCAAAAAGAAGGCAAAAAATGAAAAGAATATTTAATGGGTTCTAATTGGTATGCAAGGAAACTACTGTAGCAAACAGAATAAAACTCCTTACACTCCTGAAAGTTTCTTGTAATAGTGAAAAAAAATCAGCTTATCCTAATATAGCTCTTTCAACTCACAGATATCAAAACTCTTGGCAGGCGCCTGGGATTGGCTCTGTACCATGAGGCAGCAGCAGCTGCCTCTCCCTCCTGGTAGATTTTTCAGATGTCAGGAGGACACAGGGACAATGTCCCTCTGGACTCTCTTCTGTCTCAGTCTCATTAAAAAAGCTGTCAGTTAACTTTTGAAAGCAAGAATCCCTGTTACTATTAATAATGAAACTATCAGGAAGATTACAGCTTCATTTTCAGATGGCATTTTCGCCAGTTGCCAATTAATTTGAAATTGCACATGTTTAAATTTTGTGTAGAAGTAGAAGAATTGAATACGGCTCAGACAGTAGAAGAATAAAATACTGCTCAGAGAATCATAACCAATATGTAATATTAACTCTGTTAATATTCAAACTTCACAGCTATGTCTAACATCAAGCAAGGTGTTGCTTTACCCTTCCTGTAGATGCAGATTTCATGATTGATGTGGTGCATTGCCAGCCTTAAGCTGACAAGGGAAAAAGGCATTTGAGAGGAGTTAACATGCAAAATCTTTACATGTTTTATAATACACAGTTTTCTTTTACTAAGAAAAACTTAATACTTCTTCCCTTTTAGGTACATGGATATCTGATTTCTCTGAACAGAGAGAGATGGGTGCTATGCATGTGGTAGAGCAAGAGCTAAAATAAATATATATATAAATATATAACTAAAATACTCTAATTCTTCCTTTGAGACTTGATTCCCATTGCAGTATTAGACACTTTACTCTTGCTTCTTAGAATCTAAAAATAATACTTGCCTCACAAGGGATACTAATGAGGCAGTGTTTCCAGTTTATTTTTTAAATGTGCTGGTATTAATGAGAAATTGTAATTATCCCAGTACCAGCTGGCATTTCTCTTCATACTGAAATGTTCCTTTTGAACAAGAGAGGAAACAAAATGCACTGTGACTTCATTTTCAGAGATATGTTAAAATAAAGTGTGGCAGAGAAAATATATCTGGAAAATTATGGTTGCTTTTGGGTTTTTCCTGAATAAATTACTTCAGCAAAACCTCATCAGCCCTCTATTGTTGTGTTGAGCAAATGCTATATATCTCTGAAAAGTAGAGCAGCTTTCCTGTTACCTTAAAAACAAAATACATTTCATAAATTTCACATTTGCAACAGGCACTGTTAAATGTAAAAAAATTCAGTATCTGCATTTCTAGGCTGTTGAGGATGGCCTGTACCAACTAAGCTCTGCCCCTCTGTGTTTCATGAACCTACTTCTGATAAACTTCTTGAGATACACCAATATTAAATGAGAAAACAAATGTGAATAAAATCCCATGCGCATGGTTGAGTTTTGCCCATCCTGAGTCCATGGGGGCATTTTTATCACTGGGAGGCAAGCTTCTGAAGGAAATATTTCCCTGGCAATGGGGTGCTGGCATTTTTTCCTGTAGCAGCAGCATGTGCATTACAGGAGCAGGTCTCCTGTGTTTGTAAAACAGAGCAGCAGCTGTGAGCAGCTACAAAAGGATGGTTCCATTCCCTGCCCTGCCATCAAGGGGAGCTCAGCTCCTAACGTGGCCTCCTTACTCTTATTTTATTTACATAATACTTGCAGCATAAGCATTAGGCATTGCTGAGCAGAGCCAGCATTAATTCAGAATTCAAATAGAGAACAGGGATATATTCCAGGATAATAAGATTGAATATATTGAAGCCAGAGCTGGTGCTGTAAAACATTGATTTGCTGTAAACAATTTAATGTAACCCCTTCCAGCTGCATTAATATGTCTGCAGCATGTACACACATCTGTGTGAAAATGATGGATGTCTCCTTGCAGCTCAGTGGGTGTCAGTGCAGCAGGTATGTTCCTCCTAAGTGCACTGTGTGGTTATAAATATTATGTGCAATCATTTCTACATTAGAAAACATTTAACATTGGCTGGATTTTTATGTGGGAGGGTTATGCATGTGTGGTAAGGCTGGTCTTTTTCCTAGCTTCAGTTTTGATCAGCCACTGACTAGGTTTGCATTCCTTTTTATACAAAAAGAATCCTGACTGTGTGATTTGTAACATCATCCCCACTGCTACCACCACTCATTGCAGAACCTCCTGACCTTCCCTTGTGTTTTTTAAAATCAAACCTTATACAGAATGAATCCATGTAAGCTGTTATGAATCCATGAAGCTTTCCATGGAACTTACCTAGTTTTGATAACTCCTATCAAACCAGGCTGCTACTCTTTTCAATCAATGTTTTTTGCTTCCCATGTTAGTAAAAATAAGCTTTCCTTCGACTTGGATCAACATGTGATTTACATGGTTTTCATACATGTGATTTACCTGTGGCAGCAGATATGCTTCTTTCTGAATCTTTACCAAACACACTTTCTGTATCTGCTGAATCTGAAGGTCTCACTCACTTTAGGGTAATTCCATGATTTTATTAACTTTTGTTTAGTCACAAACATCTCAGACATCCAGGTTTCTGAGGGAGACTGCAAAATAACATTGCTGTAACTTAGTGTGGGGGGCATTGCCAGAATTAATCATACTCCAAGAATCAGCAGAAACATGTGAGTACCAAGTAAATTGTCAGGTGCCACAATGTGTATTTGTGGTGCTTGATAGTATTGGGGTGTTGCTACACACAAGCACTGTGCCAAAATGCAAATATCAGAGCATGGTGGGGTGCAGTGGCCATACCAGGTAAGTTTGTGGCCCCCTGAAGTAGAAAATGATGGTGGTGTTGGTGAATTCTTTATTCCCCTCCTGCTTTCTTAGCTGTTTGAAGGGGATGACCAGTGACCCTAAAAAAGTTCCTACTGTGTTTCATATGCCTACAAAATATTTCCTGTCTCCTCTGGTCACACCCCTGGCAGTCCTGATTCCACGAGTGAAGCCCCAGCAATGCATAAAGTGAGGGTGGCTGTGCCATGGATAATTTATCATCCCTGCTTCCTAATTATCAGTGTCACACTGTCCTTTCAGCATTTAATGCCTGGTAACCATACAGATGTCTGTATTTCTGTAGGTTATACTGTCCATTGAAGAGGGCTACAGGCTTCCAGCTCCCATGGGCTGCCCAGCTTCTCTTCACCAGCTGATGCTTCACTGCTGGCAGAAGGAGAGGAGCCACCGTCCCAAGTTCAGTGACATTGTCAGCTTCCTGGACAAGCTGATCCGCAACCCCAGCACCCTTCACACCCTCGTGGAGGATGTCCTTGTGTAAGATCCTTTGTTACATTCTGTTTTTTCATAACACATGGTGGCTATCATTATGTGGTTTAGGGCATTAAGCAGGGCTGGGAGATCCACAAAGTTCTGAGTTCATAAAGTCAGGCAGGTTCAAATAATTTTAAGCTCCTTTTAAGCTTTGCTTTATTGTTAATACACTGTTGTACAAGGAGGGTTTTTTCTCAAGCCATGCAGATTATGTTAGGCTTTTTTATTATTATTTTTTGTCTGACTTCTGTTTGTGCTCTATCTATCCTTAATCTGTGTGAATCTCTTTGTTCTTTTTTTATGTGTGTGTGTTTTGCCTATGTGCTTGTTTTCTCTTTGTAATTTTTTTTCTCCATTCAGCAGCCTGTCTCTCCATCTGACAGTGCTCAAGCAATTTGTGAACTGCCTTGGAGTAATATCCTGCAGAAAGTAGCTGTGTCTTAGCTTGCTAAATCTTTATTTGTCTGCAGCAGAATGGCAGCAGTGACCCAATAAGAGACTATGCTGTTACCATCCCACAACAAATTCTTGAAAGTGTTGCCCAGGGTTTTTTTCTTTTTCATTAATAATGTTTCAGAAATGAATGCAGCCACAGGATAAGCAAGGCTGAGGTAGAAGAATTTGTCAGTATTTGTGGGCTTATTGATCCAAGCTGTCCCTGCATATATCAGCTGAGATCAGCAAAGGTCCAGGTGGCCTCACTCTCTTCAGTCACTAAAGACTCACCTTAAGATAAGATAAAGGTGCTTTCATGGAGACCCCGTGGGCTTTGAAAGGGTTCTCAGGCCCTGAGTGGGGCCTGCTGAGAATCTTTAAATGTTTTTGACAAGGGCTGAGCAACGAGGCAAAACTGGGGCTGGTACCTTGCCGTGGGAAAGGCTGAATGGAGAAGTTGGTAGGAAAACCTGGAGTGAGGGCTGCAGCCATTTCATCAACAGAGACTAGGGAGACTTGTGGGATTAAACATCCATGCCCTGGAGTTAGCATCCTCTATGGGTGTATGAATATAAATATGTATATATATGACTTGCTATTTGTACCTGGACCACTTTCATTAGCATCAGAGTAATGTATTTTTATCTCTTTTTATTTAAATCATAACTTAGGGTCTAAAATACTTGTGCTTTATTGAACTATGACTGAGTTCACCTGCTTGTGAAAGCTTTTTCCCATTAATTTGAGAATGCTTGGTGCAGTTGTTGGGTAACCTTCTGTAGAATCATAGAGTAATTCAGATGGCAAGGAACCATGGTAGGTCTTTAATTACAGTTTGTACTTAGCAGTGTTCTCCTGTCCTTCAGCTTCTCCCTCTCTCATTTTGATAATATGAGTGAAAATCACTGTACCTAATGTATGTGAGTATGTGTGGGTGAAACTTGGTTCATTAAGATATGAGGCTGTGTTGCTTCCTACATTAAGTCATGTTCCATCAGTAAATGTTGGCTGGCTTCTGCTGTCTAAATTTTCATTTACAGTAAATTGTGTCTTTCTCCTGAAGACTATCATAAAGCTTTTACAAACAGCAGTGTGCATTTTCTGCATTTTGTTCATACAATTTCTCTACATGAAATGCATAAAGCAAGAGGAAGTTGTGAGCTCTCCAAATGTGGCACACAACAGAAGACTGGAAATCAGTGTCCCAAAATTACATTCTTTTTTTTTCCATCTTTCTGTTTCAGTTGTGATAATATTAGGGGAAAGAGCTCAAAAAGAAATGTGACTAAATTAGCTCGTTCAATTTTATTTACAAAGCAAAAATATGACATTTTGTTCTTTTGGCTTCTTTTAGGGTGAGTTTTAGCTTTTGAGTACTGTAATCAAAGTGTTCCTGTAGCATAATGGTGTCACAATGAGGAGCCATCTGGGGTGGGGCAGTTGTAGGTAAATGTAAAAATCATCTCATGGTGGTTTAATTTCTTAAATTGCATCTTATGCTAAATTTTCATTGTCCTCTACATTGAATACTGTATCAAATAATTGTTATAATCCTGAACATGTCGATCTGCAAGGAAACATTCTGGGGAACAAAAAGAAGTGCAGTGGGAGAGGCCTGTTCTCAGTGTGGTACTGAGCTGCAGTTCTTTAATAAAATGTCTTGTTTAAGTAGTGCAGCTTGGCAGGCTGAAGTGATTTATAAGTTTTAGACAAGAGGTTAAAGAGATCCTCAGTTAAGGTCTGACCTCTACAGCTCAGACTCCTCTCTCATTCCTTCTGTCTTTTAGTAAAAGCTATGTCAGCCAGGGTAAATTGGGTGTCATATTTTGTATTGCTTGGTAACCTTTGCTTTTTTTTTGTTTGGTTTTTTTTTTTGTTTTGTTTACAGAATGCCAGATTCACCTGGTGAAGTTCCAGAATATCCTTTGTTTGTTTCAGTCAGTGACTGGCTGGATTCCATAAAAATGGGTCAGTATAAAAATAACTTCATGGCAGCAGGTTTCACAACTTTGGATATGGTTTCAAGAATGAATATTGAGTAAGTATATAATCTATTATCCCTACAGTTACTAATTAATCTGAATTTGAATGCTGCAGGCACACAAATGTTGCAGAGTATGGAACAGTGTTTTCATTTCCTTTCCTTCCTAAACTCACAAAAGACAAATACAGTTATTTAACAAAACAACACAAGAAGTGTACAGTGGAGTGACCCAGAATTGTTAGATCCACTCTGTGACCACACCTATACAACAAAAAGCAAGGGATGAGTGTGTTTCTTGGGGAATCAGTTTTGATCTAGACCACTGAAATCAGTGGTAAAAATATTTTCTTACTTTGCAATGAATATCATCAAGACTTTATCAGTCCTAACAACGAAGTTGTTCCAACCATCTCTGACACCACCCTGTGTTCTTTTAATGCAAACCCTGCCCTCAATACAGAAATGTTTGGGCAAACTATGGATTCATATGGCAGCATGATGATGGGATCTCTTTTGCTCTCTATTCCCTTCCCATGAATTCCCAATCTTTTATTTGATGCTGGGACTGCCTGTATTAATGGTAGCTGTGAGTTAAGATTGAAGAATTTTACATGTAAAGTTAGGACTGATTTTCTCCCACGTGCATCATTTCATATTCACCTACACTGAATTCCATCTACCACCACATTATGGCATAGTCACTCTAGTCTTGTGAGATCCTTCCAAAACTCTGCACAGCTGCCCCTTTTCCTTCCTGCCCTGAACAATTCAGCCTCACCACCTGACTTGTTCCCCTCTTGCTCCCCTGTTTTCCCAGACCATTTACTGATTTGTTGAACAATAATGTTCAACGTTATCCCAGCAGAGGTCCCTGCAGATTTATATCAATAACTACATTGTAAAACCTGACCATTTACTGCTCATCTACAGTTATTTAGTCATGCAAAGACCACACTATGCTACATATTATGTTATACCCTGTATTACACAGAAGTTGCTCCTCATTTTCATTATAAAGCTTTTATGAGGAACATTCCCTAAAGCTTTTGGGAATCCAAGTGAGGTGTATCAAATGGATCATCTGCATCCACTGGAAACAAGTAATTTTATAAAACAGAACTTTTATTTGCAAAAGCCACAGTGACTGAAGTAGCTCATTTATCCAAGCATTCAGTAATTTTGTACTTCCCTGTAGTTTCTCTTACACCCTGTAATGATCACAAACACATGGGTCTGTGGTCCCCCAGATCTTCCCTGGAAATATTTTGTCTGGGACCATGCTCCATACTTCAGGCACCAAGAAATTTTTTGACATGTGGAGCACAGCTGGTAACTCCCTCTCTCACAACCCTGAGAGTAAGTTCATTATTTCATCTTCACTTTCTTTTGGAACTTTTGCCTAAATATAACCTTGTCTGGACATGGTTTGCTGCTGGTTTTTACAGTTTTTTCAATAACCTCTCCTGCAGTCACTTCAGACAGATACTCTGGCAAGTCCCCCAGAAAGGATCTGGCATGAGAATCATTTCAATTTCTTCCACAGTGAATTTGTCAACTCAAATGGTTAAGTTTTCCAACAATGGCCACTCCTCCAGTGCTCTTTTATGCCTAAATCATCATTAGACTCTCCACATTTTATGGCAGCTTTCTTGTACCCAGTGAGTTTGCAAAAAGATTTATTATAACTTTTATTTTTTCTATTTTATTGTTGGGCTTTTTTGTTTGTTTACTCCTCAAGTTCCTTTTCAATCTACTTTACTGTGCTTTTACAGCTAATCTAAGGTTATCATCCTTCCTACTTTCTTTAGATACTATTTCAACTTTTTGAGAGATTCCCTCTCTCTTCAAATAATTTGTGTTACACAAGACCTGCTGGCTTCTTTTTGTGCTTTTTCAGCACAAAATTTCCTTGATAAATGCTGAGCATTGGTCTTGCATTTCTAAAAGCACTCTCCACTGTAAAGTTTTATTCTTTACACTGACTCCTTTTAGCTTCTCAGATACTCAGTATTTTTGCTGACCCCAAGTGTTTTCTATCATGCTCCATGAGAATGTTAAGCCTAAGCACATAATAGTTGCAAGCTCTGCAGTGGTTCCTCAGCTGGAGGATTCCAGTCTGGAGATCAGATGCAGATATCTGGAACTGCACATCTGAAACTCATGAAGACCATGCCTTATCCCATGAGTTCCTTCACTGGTTGTATCATCACACAATTTTTGAGGATAAACAAGCAGTGTCTGTGTATGTCCCAGTGTGGAGTTTGCATAATTGACAAATCTGGCATATCTGAAGTTTCCTGTTCTCAGCACCTCTGTGATCTTTCTCAGCCTCTGCAGCTGGGGATGTTTATAGAAAAACTAAGTTGGTGAATTGTGCTGAGCTCAGGTGGCTGTTGACTTCATTCCTGCCAAAGAGTTGAGCCCTGTGGGTGACAAGAGCTACCCACTCTGGGGTGCAGGGCTGGGTGAGAGGGACTGGGAGGGAAATCAGGGTCAGTCTGGAAGATTCACTGTGAATTCAATCTTTAGACCATCCTTCACTACCTCCTGCCATTCCCCAAATCATCAGAAGCACGACCTCAGTTATTTCTGCCTCAGAACCGTGATACTGAGTCTATAAGCCCCAATCCTTTTCAGTATGAGTGGGAAACAATTGCTACAATCACATTACTAAAAATGAGCTGTTGGAACTCACCTGGTTAGTCCTTGAGATTTGGAAAGATTATTTGACCATTAATATCACTAATAAGCCTCAGTATCACTAATTTAGAGCACTAAGCCCCAGTGCTCTAAATACATCTTTTTATTATATTCTTTTTCTTAAATGACTGTTTTTTTTCAAAATTTGAAATTTACAGATGCAGAAAAATTTAACATTTGCAGCTTTCTTATATGCCGTGGCCAGGAAGGGAAACTGTCCTGGAGAAGAGGTCATCATGTAATTATATTCTTTTGTGCACCAGAGCATAATCTTTTCTGAGATTATAATAATCTTTATTATCTTTGCATCCAAGATGAAACTTTTTATCTTGCAGTGACATTAGAAGAATTGGAGTTGCACTCATTGGACACCAGAGACGGATAGTCAGCAGTTTACAGACTTTGCGGTTACACATGATGCACATACAGGAGAAAGGATTTCACGTATGAAAGTAATAGAAGCAACTGTGTTTTGTGCCTCAGCATTTCTAAAATGGAAAAAAATTCTCATTCTTCCCTCCTGCTCTTCCCAACTTCAAGAACTGCAGTCTCCAGTTCTGACTATACAAGTACTTGTATGTTAATGCTTCCAAACCGGAATTTTTAATCACACTGCACAGCTCCTCCACCAGTTCTCTGCCGATAAAATCCTGGCCTACTGCAAGACTCTTGCTACACATTGATGAATAACTCAGCATGGATGTGTAACTTTGTATAACAGTATTTGGGAAACTTTCATGGACTTACTTGAAAGTAGTAATCTATTTGGCCTGGTGTGGCTTCTTTATCGATGTATTTAGAATTTGCTGGTAGATCAAAAAGTATTTGAATTCTTTCATGTTCTGTGACCATGTAACTTCCAACACCAAATGTGCAATCAAAAAGAAGTTTAACATAAATATTTATTTTATCTCTTAATTAAATCCAGAAGTATGTGTCCTATCATTATATTACTTTCTAATAGTTTGAATGCTGGTAAGCTGGTGCCTCAGAACATTAGTATTGTTTGCAGAAATGACTGATGATTTTATGTAGCGAGTTTTCATTGTGTGAATAATTGGAAGCATAGTGAGAGTAATCTGTTTGAAATCTTAAGGAAGGTTCTTGATTTTCAATTACTTTAGCACTCGACACTTTTTATGCTTTAAATTTTAGATTAGGTTGGGAAATTTGTTTATCCTTGGGATTCCTCACCACCCTACGACCCTTTTTTTTTTTTTTTTTTTGAATGTAATACTCAGCATTTGCTTCTACTACTGGAAAACTGACCACATGTAAAACACGGTTGTCAGCTCTGTCGCAGACACACAGATTTCAGAAGAGCTTTCTGTTTCAAACCTGCAGGTCTCTGCTGTTGGACAGGGAATCATCTCCAGCAGCAGCAGCAGCAGAGCTCAGAGGGCCAGCCATGGGTGGGGTGATGGGATCATTCCCCTGGGAGCAGGCTGGCCATATCCTCTTCCAGCCAAGGGCAGCAGTGCAGCCCCACTGCTGCTGGAAGTTACAGGCTGCAGGATGCACAAAGGCAGAAAAGGAGATGCAGGAAGCAGTGTGGTAACATGTTGCCTTGAGCCTACTTCTAACTGCTTTTAGAAGTTAAAAAGCAAACTCTGCTGAAATGGGGCTCTGGTCATTCCAGGCCAGATCTTCATTTAGTACAGATCTCTAAAGGACATCTGAGGTATTACCTTTAGAACCCTTCAATAGCCATATTTACATGCAAGAAAACGTCAGCAAAGGCCTAACATAATATTTGTACCTCTCTAAGACTTCCAGCTTCCATGTTTTGTTCAGACAACTGACACAGACGTGCTGGGCTACATTTCCAAACTTTGCATGGGATGTGCACTCCTGGGAGCAGGGGCAGGACCGCATGGCCGTGCTGTGGGATTGCAATGCATGGCACACCTAACCCTGAGCAGAAGCTTCTCTTCATTCCTGTGTCCTTTGGAGGGTATCTTTGAGTTCTGTGGCATTCCAATGTACTCAAGCATTGCAGCTCTTCTGTTAAAACGTGCATTTGGGTAATCAGTATAATCTATGTGTATATCAAAAGGAACTAACTGCTTTGTGTAATCATAATGGTATTTACTGCTTCATTTACAGCTTGTAAATCACAAGGTATTTCCTAAGTCTTGGAAAAGGCTGCCATTGTATATCAGTGACAAAGAAGGAAAATCAGAAAGCAACTCAGAAAAGATTATGCTTCCAACCAGATCACAGAGTAAGACACGAGGCCTGATTTCCTGTTGTCAATTTATGTTGGAATAATTGCATTAATTTAGGTGCGATAGCAGGAATGCACTAAGTAATTTTTTTTTCTTTCAAAAAAAAAAAGGGCAGATGTAACTGAGGAGAGAGTTTTCTGAAGATCAGGAGCCACTGGTGTTCTACAATGCCAATTTGATGAGCTTGTTTAAGAAGGGCAGCTTCGATCCTATTGTAGCTCCAAAGGTAATTTTGTCAGCAGCAGTATTCCCACTGAAGTCATCAGTCCAGCACAAGGATGTAAGTTTTGCAGGACCACAGCCCTTCAGTGGGGAAAAAACCGTTTGTTCTTTTCAGTGACTCTCACTCGAAAAATTCTGCCTGAATTCCACATCTGAATAATTTTTTGGTAGAGGTGCTCTTACAGAAAGAAAACCATACTTACCTGAAACCTTTTGAAAAATACTGACACACCACAGAGTAATTTAAAAGTGGATTTTGCTTCATCATTTTATGATCCATTTTGCCTGTCATTGCTTCCATGGCCAACAACAGGACATCTGTGGAATGAGCCTTTCTCACAATTAAATCCATTACTGAGGAGGTATGAGTCTCTTATTTGTTAATGGGGTTTCAAAACCATTCACAGCTGACCCAAACCATGTATGTGCACTTTTAGATTGTCTTTTGCCAGTTTTTTTTTGTTCCTGGTAGTGAGGATGCAGAATTGACATAGTTATGTGCACACAACCTGGATATATGTAATGAAAATTAATTTCTAAATTTATCACACTACTGAAAATATTTTTCAATAGAAAAAAAAAATATAACAAAAGTAAAACATTTATTAATCAGATATATTTTTTATATAAACAAGAGTTTGGGTGATCAGAAAGGAAAGAACAAGGGATTCTTTGAGTGAGCACATTTGTTAATAACATTGTAAATCCAGGATTTTGTGGCTTTATACAGCTTGTTTTTCTGTTGTTGTTTTTGTGGTGGTGCAATACAACACTTTTCTCATAGTTATCTTGATGAAATTTACATTTTTCCAATTCTGGAAATGTTTTATTTGCTCTTGTGCTGATTCCTAGTCTATTCTTGCTTTAGTTTAGCAATTTTTTCATATTTTTTTAATTTAAAAACAAAACAAAAAAACAGCCCTAACAGGTGTTACTTTTCAAATGTGAGCTTAATTCTGTACAGGCCACAAATGTATATGTGAAATTAGAGTAACTTTCTTTGTTACAGGAAATTCTTTCTTCATGAGAAAATTAGCTCTAATTATCTTGCATACTGCAGTGTGCAGCTGGAGTTTAAATTTGATAAATTAAAGCAAATTTAATAGGCTGTTTTTGAGAATCTGGCCCACATTACAGAGTGCTTCATGACTAAAAGTACCCACTGAAAATTCACAAAATAAAGTGTGAGCGTAATGCAAGCAACAAAAAAAGGTGTTATAACGTGGATGTGTATAAAGAAATAATTCTTACCTGTTCCTCTGCATTCAGTGACAGCTCATCCATTCAGGTAACTGTGCTTGGTCAGATGAATTTCATGCCTTAATTGTATCCAGTCGTTTTGCTGAACCTGTGAAACAGAGAGGGTCTTGTTCATGATGTTCTTGGTGTTAAAACTGAACAGGACACAGCAGAATGTTTAATAGGATTTACTCATGAGGTGTTTGCACGTTGGAATTAGTGAGAAACAACAGGAAGCCATGAGGCGAAAGGAAGGGAATTGAGCCACGTCATTTAAATTTTTCTCTAACAAAATTTACCCTTTTTGTTTCCCATGAACTTAAATCCAGTCTCTATCCAATAAAAGCTTAGAAACATGCCATGCTTCAGGACATCAGACAGCATAAAGCAATCCTTTATTTGCAAATAGTGCATTCAATAATAAAATAAATTAGTGAGTAAATTAGTCAAATTCTGTGTCCAATATTCTATTAGGTATTACTTGGATTATTCTGACACAGAGCTCATAGACTGCAGTACTTTGATTTTTACATCACTTAAGACTGCCTTTCCATTTGCCATTTTTAATATGAGCCTAACACAGGGCTTCATTAATTTCTTTTTGAATGCAGATTCCTACAGGATTCAAAGCTGGGTCATAAGTGGCAAACAGACCCCCTTTATCCAGAACCAGCTGAGATTTCCCATAGCAGAGACTCTGGAGGTGCCTAGTGAGACTGCATTACCCACAGCAATTTCCATGTCAGAATGAGCCCAGGGGACACATCAGCCACCAAGGTAAAGCAGCTCAGAACATTCTTGACCTTGTATTGAAGAGCAGCTCCTCATTTCCAGCTGGCCCTGTTGGGAACTGCAGCAGTTATTGAACTGCTTTACCTCAGCTGATGGAATGGTTCTGTGGGACACATTCTGGCAGCTCAGAATTCTCTTACGAACACAGGGTACCAAAACTCCCCTGTCATGGGCTCACTCTGTCTTGGAATACTCTTTCAGAGAGTGAAAAGCAGGACTTGCCTCTAATCCAGCCCAACATTTCTTTAGTTAAAATAATTATAAAAAGTCTGTCTTCCATTGCATCTTCCAGGAAAAGTACTAAAAATAGACACACCTGGGGCATTTGCACGTGGTTGAAGAATTCTGTATTCTGTTAAGCAGAGTTCTTCCAGAACACCCTTGTTCACCAATTGTAATGAACCTTCCCTGAATAAACAGCAAAGATAATTTCTTTTTTATAATAGCACTATAATTATTTTTTGAGAGTGAGGGAAAGATGTGGTGGGCTGGGCTAACTCGTAGCACAATAATGATCTGGAAATCTCCTGGGGAGAGAAAGGAATAGCTCCCTAAAACAGTAAGTTAAAAAGGGAAGAACTGTCCATACTGTGCCAAGGAGCTCTAACAAAAACCCTAGAGCTGCATAGTACAGTGCCAAGTACTTAGAGCTGGCAAAATTTCCCACCATCACATCCTGTATTTAGTAGTGCACACTGCCCATCCATGAGTGTTGTATATAACTGTTCAGATTATGGGCCAGGATATGGTGAACATGTTATGGTTATTAAACATTTGTCTATATGTACATAAAGAATTGTAAATAGAATGTATATCAGAATATCAGATTATTCAAACCTACAGAATTAATTACCAACAACACTAAAGGGGTTTATTTGCTTTTAAAACTTTTTGTGGCATGCACTATGTGTGTATAGTTCTTCCCAAAATTCCTTGGCTTGTTAGCTGGAAATGGACAGCCTCTCTTGTCCTCCACTGGTAGAAAAAAAACATTTTCAAACTGGCTCAGAGAAAGCTGCCTGCTCATCCTTCTGCTGCCACCTCACCCAACCCCTTCCTGCTGGTTCTCTTCCACTGAGCTAATTCCTGTAGAAATTAGTGATCCCAAAGGGGGAGCAAGGTGCCCACAAGCCAGCAGAACTAGCAAGATAAAGAGTTTTCATTTCCTCTGCTGAAATCACCAAAGATGTTGACAGAGTATATAAATTATTTTCTTTTAAATGACCATTTAGGGACACCTAGGTGTTTAAAATGAGGGAAATTTTCAAGGGCATATGAGTAGGGATATGCCAACATATAGCATAGAAGGATAAGCTGACTTTTAGAAGGGAAAAACAACAACAGTTGATGAAAAAACCTAAGGTTAAAATGGATTAAAGTATATTTCCATATTTTATATGTGAAGTAAGGTAACACCAGTTCAGTGGAATCTATCTGTGTGTACATTTCTTTAAATATCCTGCACAAGTATATCTTACTTTCCTTTCCTGTAAGAGATTTCCCAAGTACCTATCTCTTCTAGAAAGGTTTAGCATATTATCTGGTATTTTCATACCTGAATAATTAAACTGGAATTAAAAAATTGCAAGTTCTGACAGTGAAGATATAGGGGGAACAATAGAATTAAGAAGTTCAGTCTCAAAGTAATTTAAAGTTTTCACATCGGTTCTACTTTGTTCCTGTCCAAAATTTTTACCTGTATCTATCTGAGAACTTTGACTAGTTCTGCATACATCTCAGTGCAACCTCAGAAACTCCTAAATTTGTAAACAATTCTGAGTTTGTGCAGCTTAATTCATATAAAAAGGCTGATTTGACGTGGGACTTTATACAACACGGAGTTAGATATAATCAAAAATCAAAATCCCTATAAAATATCTGTAAGACACCATGAGATAAGATATTTTGCCTTGTTATACTAACACCTCTTCATTTCTGACAACCCACAAATCAAAGAGAAATCCAGGTCTCTGCATTCTGAACTATGGAATGTTAAGGGACTCCAGAGAAAGTAACCTTGAATCTAGAATCTGGAAAATCAGGTTTGGGAGAAATCTGCTTTGGAACCCAAATATTCCTTTCTGGTTGTGGATGATGGAAAAGTGCTCAATTAAACAGTCTAAGGGACTATTTTCATAGTATCATCACCACATAATGTTCTGAGTGATAAGAAGGAAAAAAAAATCTATTTTCTGACCTTTCAGGTTCTAGCCCAAAACAAAAAAACAGGTACAGTTGTCATAATTATTATTGGAAAGTCCAGCTGACAGAATTCAGAATGACTAATTGTTCTTATAGCTACATACTGACTTTCTTGAGAGGAACCTAAATAAATGATAAAACATGGAAATTTCCAGTTAATATTGGCTTAGAAACTGAGTTTTTAGTTTTCTCTCATTCAGACTGCTTTTTAACTGAAAATTTTTAATAGGAAAAATGAAAAGCATAATAGGATTATTATTTTTCTCCTGTAAGAAGCTGGGTGCTCTGAGCTGTATAACTTACCATCACAGTCTCTTTGTGTAAAATAGGATTAGCTGAAAAAGACAAGTGCAGCCAATGTTCCAAATCTGTAGATTATTTGTCACTAATTGTCAATTTGGGAAGTTCCATTTTTGTCTTGGGCGAGTTCTGCTCTACCACACCCTGTATTTCCAAATCCTGCTGAATGATTTTAATTAACATCTCGATTAATTCCTGGGAGAGTGATGTGACCGTGAGGAATTAAAAGTTTCTGTGTTAGTAGGCAATAGTGTTGCTGGGATCTAAAATCATGAGTTTGTTGCTGACTTCCATGGCAGTGGGATAAGCCCAGGGTCCATACTTGCTGTAGGTAGGCTCCAGCTCTGCAAACAGACTCTCCTTTCCTGCACCCCACTCCTGTCATGGTTAATTTCTTGTTAGACAACCAGCATTTCTTGGGACATGAACTGTCTTCTTGTTCAAATGGATTGCTAAAAGTTTTTGCTGGTTTTAATGTTTCTGTTGAAGTGTTTCAGGTTGAGATGTAGGTTGGTCCCTCAGGGCAGGATCCCAAGTCAGCTGTATCCATAAGAAGAGGTCAAGTGAGTGGAACAGGTTTTGAATCAAAGGTTTCTACAGATTTTCCTGGAACAGATGGCCTCAGTTAATGGGGAGAAGAGAGTACACTGAGCCTAAAAGACAAGGCTGCTACCTCAGGGTTGTGATCAAGTAAGCTGTGGTTACCTTCAACATGGAAAAGGTAAAATGCAAGGTACAAAAGTTGGGTGCTGCAGTGATTGTTGTTTTCTCTGGCATGGATGGTCAACTCTGACTTTAGAATTTGTTACCTAAATAACCTACACATCTAATAGGGTATCTAGCAGAAATTGTCTGGCTTTGTGGGGTTTTTTCCCCAGATAATTTCCCAAACTTCTGGATTTAAATTCAGGATGAAACCACCAGCCCCATCAAACAAACAGAACTTCCAAAACAAATAGGACTTTTCTATCTTTCTTCTTTCCTAAACATAAATCAGGATGCAATATGGTCTCCCTTTCCTAATACAAGTTCTGACTGATGATTTGTCTCTTTGAACAAGCTGCTTCATACTCCTGGTGCACTGCAGTCTAAGTTTTCAGATTTACCAGTTAATGAATGGCACAATAGCAAATAAAATAACAAATGCCCTCTTAGTGGTTCCATTTTCTGGATTCTTTTACTAATTCCCTATCTGGAGAAAACCATCCCACTCCAAGATTCCTAATAAGGAAACCTGTAAGCATTTTACATCTTAATGGCCATGATTCCCTATCTGCCTCTCCCCAAGAAACAATGAGCTTTGAATTGGCAGTGTAGTTTTTTACTACCATTTCTTCTGCAGCAATTTCTTCTCCCAACTCTTCTAAGTAAGGCTGAGATGTCTATTTCACACTAAAAGTGGGAAAAGTTGTTTCTTTGTTAACTCTGGTGAGGGGATTCAGTGTTCCAGAGCCTTCCATCTGCTTCTGTGGAGGCCAATGTCAGCATTCTCTGGTGGTATCAGTTACATCTCACACAGCACTGCCGTGACTGAAAACCCAGAGGCACAAAAAGGGCTCATTCTTCTCTGGGGTGGTGTAAATCCTCCTGACTTCGGGAACTTCTCTTCTGCACTTCTCAGGATTGCGCCTGCAATTTAGCAAGAAAACAAAAAAATCTTTAAAAGATCATGTGAAACCCTGTTTACTGAAAGGCAATAGTTTATTTTCTAGCAAAGCAACATTCATTGATTTAGCTGCAATTAACAGTTTTAATTTTGTCATCACTTTTTTAAAGAAAAACAAACCACTTTGACTTTCAGAAAAAAAAAATACAAAAATAATATTTTGCTACCTTCCAAACATTAGCTTTGATTTACTTTTGGAAGATAATGTGGTTGGTATGTTTTCTCAGGATAGCCTCTATCTATTTCTGTGTGTTGGTTTTAAATGTATCTGAATTAAAAGGGGTTTTACTCTCTGTCTCTTCTGTGAAATTAGATTGTACAAAACTAAATATGACTGCTCTTCATAGTTTGCTGTTCTAGCATAGCCATAAAATGTATCAATGTATGTGTATATATGAATAAATATTTGATGACAGACACTTTAGATTATATATTTAAGCAGCCATGTCAAAACTTCAGAGGTAGATGGCTTCAAAAGCAATGGTATAGTCATAATACTTGCAAATTATTTTACAAAATCAAACCATGGCCTCAGCACAGATCTCATATCCCTACCAGTAGTCTGAAACCCACCTTTTCTTTCAAGACCCCTGCTAAGGTTTGTTTTGCCATTGCTTCTTTAACCAAGACACATTTGAATAATGACAACTACCCGTGGCTCAGTCCTCAGCACTCCTCTCCCAGCAGAGCTGCCCTGGTGCTGCAGCTCCAGAGGCTCTGGGCTCCATCTCCATGTCTGAGCCCCTGTGCCTCTGGAGCTGCTCCTTCTGGGAGATGAACATTGCACAGCCAGTGTCAGTGCTTCCCCCTGGGACTGCCTCCCTCCCCAAAATTCCTTTTCTTCATCTCCCATACACGTCCCACTGCACTTTCTTTTTGCCTGTTTATAACAGTACTGTAAGAATATCCGTGGAATAAAAAAGCTTACCCTCCTGATTTGCAGTCCCAAGGGGAATTTACATTAGACGTGAAGTTGTTATTATTTACTGAAAAGTGGTGTTCTTTTTTTTATTATTATGATTCTATTCCTATGATGCTATGATGTTTCATGTAAATTTTCATGTGCTGGCATGCCTACGAGTTAATAGTGTAATAGAATGCTCAGCTCTCAACATTAGAGTGTTTTTAAGGTGAATTGCATCACACATGCCATCTCTTTGCAGAAAGAATATGGGGTTTGGCAAAACTACCTGCTGAGCAACATAATGAGATTTTTGTACAAAGTACAAGTTATTGATTATTATTGTATTTTATTTTTCTATGATTTCCTAAGAGGCATTATCAGGTCTTACAGATGGGGTAAGCCTGTTTATTAAGATATTTATTAGCAAATAAAAGTTACAGTACTGGTGGTTATTTTTGAGTTCATGGTGTTTGTTTGGCCTGAAGTTACTAATACAGTGATCCTCAGTGAAGCCATACATGATCATGCAAAAAAATCCCAGCTGGTTACATAGGGTGGTGTACCAATAAAGATGGACTGGCAATACTCTCCAACACCTGAGATGCTTTGAGGTGGTGTTGTTTTCTTCAGCTAAAAAATGCTCTTCTGTGCTTACCACTGAGCATTTGTGCTCAAAAAGCACACACAGTTCACAGCATCAGGGGAAAAAAACTGTGCACATTAAAAGCTGCAAACAGCCGTGCTCTCTCCTTCTTGGGAAACATTGTGAATCTGAATTTTAAATGGCTTTTAATGCGCTATTAAGATTCTGCAGTACCGTTCACCCTCCTCATGGTGATTCACTGAGCCATGCAACTCCTCTAGTATTTGTCAAAGCTTTCACTGACAAAAGCAGTTTTAAAACTGATCATATTATGTAAATAATGCCAGGGCAACGCACGACAATTCACAGAGAAGTGAATGCCATATACAATAACCAGACCCTACCTCAAAAAGCTTAAAGTTGTAATGAGTCTTTCATTGCATAAAATCACGTGCATGCAATGCAAGACTGAGCAGAAGTAGCTGTAAAGTAATAGGAAATGAGTGTCAGATGCCCACAGTCCATTACATCCTCTTTATTTTACATGGGAAGAGCTTTCTCACTGAAGACTGTTGGGTTTAACACAGTGCACATAATGAAGAATGAATATTTCATTTTAGATCTGGTTGCAGAAATGCCTTTGCCGTTCTGTGTTCTCCACTGAATTCGGAACAACTCTTCAGATAGGGGCTGATTTCAAACAGAAACGCCCTCCTCTATCATATATACCTCACAACTTGATTAGAGTCTAGGAGGTGCTTCATTACAGTGTTTCACTGTGGGATAAATGCTACCCGCCTGTTCCTTCAGTGGCTCATAATGCCAATACAAGGGAATCTCATCTTTAATTCGGAACCTTCCTGATACAGGACATACAGCAGACATTGAACCAATCTGACGGGACTATGCTATGCATAAAATAAAATAGAATAATAACATTTAAAAAAAATCCTAAGTGTATTTTCAGCCCTTGTGCTGGCCTGACCAGGCTGCCTTCTCCCCAAGCCCTGCTGCTGTCACTGCCCCAGTGACGCCTGCATTTGAGATTTTCCAGACTTTATTATTATGATTCTATTCCTATGATGCTATGATGTTTCATGTAAATTCGGAAGCGCCCGTTTCCGAACGGGCGGTGCTGCCAACACCTCGGGTGGCCGTTCTGACTCAGGGGTTTCCTCCTGTGTTCATCGCAATCCCCAAGAGGATTTATGCAGGCACTCTCGGGAGAGGCAGCGCCTGGAAACAAACGATTCCCGAGGGCTGGGCACGGAGAACGAAGGGAACGCCCCTCAACCCCGCCCCGGCCCCCTCAGCGTCACCGCCCCGGGGGCGTGGCCCCGCCCAACGCCCTCCCCCATTGGCCGGAAAAGGCGGAGCGGATGGAACTTCGGGACGCGATTGGTGGAGCGGGGAGAGGGCGGGGCTTCGGTTTCCTCGGCAACGGCGGCGGCGGCGCGCGGGCCCGGCGGGCGCCTCCCGGGCCCAGGTCGGTGCTGCGGCCGCGGGGACGCGGGGCCCGCACCCGGGGAGGGGGGCCCGGGGCCGGCCTCCCCTGGGGACCCTGTGCCGGCTTTCCCGGGGACCCTCTGGGAGAGCGAGACCCTGTCCGGGCCTGGGAGAAGGGACCCGCGGCCGCCGCCGAGGCCCTGTGGCGCGGACGGGAGGGAGGGAAGGCCGGCCCTGGGAGCTGCGATCCCCCGCACCCAGGCCTGGTCCCGAGCTGGGTCCTTGCACCCCGTGTGCCAGAGGCCGAGCCACGCACAGAGCCCAGGTATTTGATTTATTTCTGCTTCTGCGCAGAAAGGGGAGCTGGGCGGCAAATCCAGCATAGCCACTACCGAAGCTTTTCACTGTTTATACATTTTAGCAAACAAAGGCATTAATGTTCACTGGCTGCAACTCTTATCAGTTGGTATCCTCTCTTCTGTTGGCTAATGACTCTCTTGCTTCCCATGCTAATTAGCCCACATGCTCAGTCTTTCCCTTCTTTTGCATCTTAGACCATTGAAATATATCCAGCCCTAAACCTAAACAAGGCAGTTCTACCAAAAAAATTCATTTGTTTTTCAAACACCTGGACATCGCTTTAGAGCTTGTTTGTTGGCTGCTCTCTATTTCACTGATTAAATCTCCTGTGTTGTTGATTAGGTTTGAAAATAGACAAAGATCAGACATGAAAGAACATCCTTTCTTAAGAAAAAAGCTTAGAGAGTTTGCTGTTAAGCTCCTGGGCCAGACTCTGGCTTAAATAATTTTTTGAGATGTCTGATGTACGCTGTATGTCACTATAGGCAAAATATCAGCTGGCAAAAAAAAGGGAAAAAAGGCACCTGTGTTAGCTGTAACTGCTGTAACTCTTCACAGCTGAGAAAAAACATGAAAATAGGGGCAGGGCAAGATGGCAAGGGTGCATTTCTTTCCCACTGTGTTCTTAAATAATGACTGTGCCAACTGGTAAGAAATTTTGCTAGAAAAACATGGCTCTAATGAAAATATTTCTGGAAACTTTTGTGTATTTAAGGTTTTGGATTTAAAAGTGAAGCCTTAGAAGTATTTTTAAGGGCTTGTATTTCCTCCTGTTTCATTTTAGAAGCACCTACAATGTATTTTTTTGACCCTGTATTTTTTCGATCATCTAGAATAGATAGATGAAGCTCTTGATTGGATGAGAAAGTAATGTGTGCTGGAGCAGGGTTTTGTCAGGTTAATTTGATAATAAACAGCTTGAATCTGCTCTCTGAGTTGTCTATATGGATTAGAAAAGGAGTGGGGCATAAAGCAAAGGGAGTTAGAATGAGAGACTTGCTATAACTAATGTTGGGGTTTTTTTACCTGGTAATAATTCTGTGTAGCTGTAATGTAGATCATGACCAGTCCTGAATCAAAATGCACCATAGAAAGCTCTAAGAAAGATCTGTATTTAAAAAGGAAAAATCATCCTTTAGCCAGAATGATTACTTGTGTGACTTTACTAAATGCAAAGTTTTAAAATTATTAAAAAGCAGTTAACCATCATTTTGTAATTATTTAGTGTAGAAGTGTGATCAAAGATTTGTTATTCGTGGGGTTTTTTTACCTTTCCCCCCTCCTACTATGATTTCCTCAGCTTGGAACCTGAGTTATCCAGTGCTGTGTGGTTTTAATTTATAAAGGAAAAATAGCCTTCACCACTCCAGAAATCCTCTGACATTAATTAAATACTTTATTATTCAAGGCATCACAAAGGTTTCAGTTGTCCGATTGCTGAAATTATTTCCAGTGGGATTCATTCAGGGCAAACAAGGGTTATCCTCTTTGCAGAGTGCATTTAGCCAGGTATTGCAGGGCAACACGTGTAGGGGCCGTGGGATTATAGTAAGTATTGTATAGCTGGCCTCTCAGTAAAAGATCTGTGTATTGTATAAGTGACCCTGCCCTGATGCTCGTTGTTGTAAAAGATTGCAGCTGTGATGTCCTTAACTGGGCAGCAGCTGTGGCTAATGAAGATAACTGGGATAAAAGAAAAGGGGGGCAGGTTGGCCAGTCAGGGAGAGCCTGAAGGAGCCCTGATGGAGAAGCAGGAACATTTCCCCTGTGAAGAGCTGCCTACAAGAAAATCAAGAAGGTATGAGACTTTACAACTGTGGTAACAATAAAAACGTGATGTAATCTCCTTTGAATGTGCCACTGCCAGGTAACTTCAGCCAGAGTCTGGGCAGCAGCAGAGGTTTGGCATCTCCCTGACGTGTGGGTGAATGTTTTGGTGTCTGTTAGATCTATTTTAATCAGTTTCTATTTGTGGTGAACGAAGAGTTCGTAATTTATACATCTCAATATTGGCAAAATATTAGCAAATTAGAGTTTGAATTGAATAATTTATTTAATGCAGGGTTCAGTTAGTTATGTAGCAGGTGCTTAAGAAGGGAAATACTGTTTTGTAGTCTGAATGGTGTACTGCTGACAGTTTGAGGTAAAGATAATGACCCTTCTGTTGGTTTTGCTCACTTTGGTGGGAGCCCTGGTGGCACTGCATGGTGCCCCCGTTTGGGCTGCTCAGGTTTTCTGCCCAGTGAATCAAGGGCATTGTGTGACACAGACAGGGCTATAAACAGCCAGGCTACTTTGGTATCCTGGCTGTAATCAGCTTACCCTCCACGTGCTTATGTGCAGGGCCAGCCCCTGGGCCGTGTTTGTGCGGGGTCCTGCTCCCACCATCGCCGCAGGTGCGAGGCTGCTCGGCCCCATGCCCACCCCGGGTGCCATTGCTGCCCTGCCTGTAGCACTTTTCCAACAGCTCTGACTCCCTGAACAGCCCGTGGTCCCTGTGACTTCCAGCCACAGCCATGGGGTTGTTTGACAAGCTGGCAGGATGGCTGGGCCTGAAGAAAAAGGAGGTTCACGTCTTGTGCCTTGGCTTGGACAACAGCGGCAAAACAACGATCATCAATAAACTCAAACCTTCAAATGTGAGTAGCCTGCGTGGTTCACTGCTGGGGGTGTGGCTGGTCTGGGCTTGCATGCTGTTACAAAGGATGTGCCCATGGAAAAGATGTGAAGAGCTTGTGATACAGCACAGTGGAACAAATATATTTTAAGATTTTCCAGCTAACTAAAACTAAGGGTAAGCATTCACAAGCACATTATTTTCCAGAGAAACCTCACTGTTAACGTGGCACACTTTGGTTAAGGTCATCCAACAAAGAAGGGTTTATGATGGCTGAAATCGGGATCTGAAAGAGTCACTTAAATCACTTAAATAATTATCACAGGATTGCAGTTACAGGTGATGTTGAACATTTAGGATTAATACAGTTGTACAACAATTTATCATGTTTATTTTAATCTCTTCCTGAAAAATAAGAGATAAAAAAATAAGAAATAAAAAGAAGATGTGCGTTTAAGGGTGACTTGACTATTTTTACAGCAGAATAATTTTAAAAATAATTACCATTAATATTTGCAGTTCATTCATCCAGTGAAAAGTGTTTGAGGCCACTAGGAGTGCCTAATATTCTGAAAGTAGGATTCTTGTTTATGGATATGTATATGGACTAGAAATGGACTAATTTTTATAGGCATGTTCAAAGCCAAAGGTTGTGCATCCTGGTTATTTGCATCTGGGAAACTGCTTTTTGCTGTTTATATCAGGACACAGCGTTTTTTATTATTATTATTAAGAATTTTCATTAAATTTTACCTGTCCATTGGACATTATTTAAAAAGTGTGACATAGTGAAAGAGTCTGCTACTCTTCCATTCCTGGCAATTATTCTTCCACTGAAAATTGAGTGGATTTATAAACAAAGACTACAAACTCCTTGTTATGTGCTGCTAGTTGTTTGGGAGAAGGGCTACAATGTGTACCAGGCAAATTGTACTTTACGTAATTTCTGAGACCTCTTTTGTAGAGGGTTCTTATGTCATGCCTTAAGCAGTAAAGGATTCCTAACTACAGTTGAACTCAAACTTGAAGATTTATCACAATAATGGGCGTTAGAGAAGCTCTCAGTGGACTTACAAGAGTAGAATAAATACAATTTGTTTGTGATGAGACTTTGTAGGAGGATAACTTTGTATCCAACTTGTGTAAGTCCTGCCCTTGCAAGACATGCCAAACAGTCTAGCATGTAACAAATGTCATTAGAACAAAGTTAATAAAACTCTTTATTTTTAGTAAGTTCAATGGACAGGTTATTTTGATCTCTGGCTCAACTCAGTCTTCCTAAGAACTTCTGCTTTGCCCCAGGAGCAATATATTAGTGCCTGGCAAATCCAAATGTGTTTCCATCTGTCTGCAGTTGTTCCTGCTGGACCTGCCTATGGATGGTGTTTGGAATAAGGGGCTCAAGGAGTCTGTGCAGGGATTGCATGTCACTTTCTCAGACAGCTCTGTAATCTATGGGATGTGACCTTTCTTCCTGCTCAATATCCATGCTTCTTAGAGGAGCTGTTCTTTTGCACCAACTTAGCTGATAGGTTCCTTGACCAGCTCAGTAGTAAATCAGTTATCAGACAGATCTCTAAATAGTGCTTTGTGTTTTGGCAATTCCAGTAGTGTTTACTCTATTCCCCAGAAAATACAAACCCCTTGATTCTGAATAACTTTCCTTTTCTGGGAACTTTTTTTAATATTTCACAGTTTGGGGCCAAAATAGATCTGTAAGGTATTCATGTTTTAAATATATTTCAGTATTTGCTTTTTCTAGTTTGATTGTGAAATCTGTGCTTTCTTTTCTTCAAAGGCTCAAACTCAGGACATCGTTCCAACAATAGGATTCAGTATAGAGAAATTCAAAACTTCAAGGTAGTACTTTGTTTCTTCATTAGCAGTATAGCTGAACTTTACCATAGCTGAACTTTATGATCTCTTTCAGTGGGTTTGTAACTGTGTATCATGTGTAGTGGTGTAAAGATTTGACATTGCAGTTTGTTGAAATGTAGTACCCACAAGACCTAATCATGATCCAGGACTGAGTGTGTTAGAATATAATGTGTGTTTTGTGCTGCTATAAAACTATTAATTTTTAAAGTTTTTTTAGTTTCTTTGCAGTAGCCTGTATAAACATCTGATCCCTGTCTGTTGAGAGTTTCAGAATAGGGCACTGTTACAGACTGGAGGAGAGACAGCTGCTGAGGTGGCAGCCTAAATTCCACTCTCAATCTGGTAACCTAAATTAAGCACTCTCACTGGAGGTACTCTGAACAGATTGCAGTGTAATCTCATTAAATGCAAAAGGATGGCTACAGCATTAGCAATGTAAAGGTGGCAGGAGCAAAGGCCAGGAAGCAGAGTAATAAGTCATTAGTTGAATGAAGACTAAGATTTAGATTAAGAATGTCGTGACACGAGGATATTTCAGGGAGGCAGCATCATTTTGTTATTTTTTAGCCTTCACTGGATCTTTTAAGGTGTGCAGTTAGTCTTCAGACCAAGCAGTGTGGCCTCACTGGGTGGGAGATCTGCAAGAAAATTGTTTATTCCTTGAGCTGATATGTCAGACTGAGAGGTTTCATATTTCTCTTGAGAGCTTCCACAACTGAGCTCTGTCCAATAAAGTACATGAGACAAGTTTGGGACTTCACATGCGAGAATGTAAATTTATATTGCTTTTTTTTATTCTAATTTTGTGGTAGGAGAGATGATGACTGTAAATACACCATGTAGAATGTTTAAAAAAAAAAACAAAGCAACCCCTAAAACTCTAAAACAAACCCCTCAAACTCTACAGACTGACAAATCCAGAACTCTACATCTGGACATGAAGTGGCAAGGATGTCTGGAGAGCTTCCTTTTCCCAACCTCCTTGTTTTGGTGGCCTCCACTTGGGGAGCTACTTGGGGCTACCCACAAAAGGAGAGCCTAGTTCTGAACTCAGTGTTGCCTCTGTAAACGTTTCAAGAGCAGATGAGAACTTTTTGTAGTGTTCAGTAAGTTGCCTTGCTGTATGTAGTGTTTAGGTGAAACCTCACAGTGGCAAAGACTGCTCTTTGTGGCTTGGTCATCTGAACTCACCCATTTTTACCAAAATGTACTCTCTTTTTTTTCCCCTTAAGGTGGAATTTTTTTTTAAAACCTTTTATTTTGCCCACATTTATACCTGTCTAGGGACAGAATTTAAGACAGGCTACGGACTTTAGGTCGTGGTTCATCTGAATTTAATTTACTCATAAACAGTATTTGATATCAGCATGATATAGAGACTGAATGGGAGCTTATTTTGCATTTGATGTAACTTCAAATAATTGATTTAGTTCTTTTATTCAGATAATAAACAGATTTCCCATTGTGAAATATTTCTGTAATAAGGCTGCAAAACTGAGTGGGATCATTTGAAGGCAGATAGTGCACCCAGAGTTCTTTGGGAATTTTTCTCAGTTGATTGGAATTCAAACTGATCTGGCTCTTTTTTTTTTTGTCAGGGTAGCAAAGAAAATGGATGTGCTTTGGATTTTGTTCTTTTTTCCTTGGCCTCATGCACTTCTTTTCTTTGCAGTTTGTCTTTCACAGTGTTTGATATGTCAGGTCAAGGGAAATACAGAGACCTCTGGGAACACTACTACAAGTAAGCCTATAATTTATTTTAAAGCATTGCTGTTCATATTAACTGTTGTGTAGGTTATTTAAACAGAGGTATAATATCTAGTGGTTAGAAATGATTCAGAGAAGACTTATACCTGGTGTTTGACACAAGGTTTACTCTGGATAAATAAAACTTGCTATTCTAACAAATGAAAATTTTTTTCTGGTGTTACTCTGTTCTTTCAGGGACAACTTTGGGGAACATACTAGAGATGAGATTTAAATGTTGAAACCTGAAAACAAATCCTCTAAGAAAGCTCAAGATGAGTTAGGTTTCCAGCTTTTCAGTTCTTCTGTAGGTCAGCTACTTAACACCTGCATGATATTGGCTGATGGCTGAGATATGTAGAGGTGAGGGAAATGAACCTCAGAGGATAAGGCACGTGTAACTAAGAACCTGAATGGACATTCTGAATGTCATTTATTAAACAGGATATTTTCTGTATTTTATAGCACTCTGGTATTGCCTTTTGGTAACAGATGGACACCATTTTCTGGTTTTGGAGCTTTTAGTGAATCTTTATTATTTATATTATTTATTATATGTATTTAGCTAATCTTTATTTGCATTGTCTCATTGCTATTCTGTAATGCCTGATCCTGATCTAGATAACATGAACAATACAAAACCACGCAGAAGTAGCTTGGAGAAGCAGAAGGGATAAATTCTGAAGATTATAATATTGATTAAATATTAATATCAGTTGTGATAGAACTTAAATTGATTTTAAATTGAGGATTAATGCTTCCTCTCCTTCCTGTGCAAATTGTGTTAGCATTGAAAACATTTGGCCAGGAGACCTTCATTGTTAGATTTAGTGTTAGATTTGCATTTCAGTAACTGATGCCCTCAGGCTGCTCTCAAAATGCTAGCAGAGTGCTTCATAAGCAAATAATTTTTGTGATTGCTGTATTTAATGCAGTAACTTGTCCCTTGTGAGGCATAAATGGCTTTTTCATCTTAACAATAATTCCCTAACAGTAAGGGAGAGTTTTAGGTTATGCTGACAGTGAAATATGCACTTGTACCCCCCTCTGGTCCTGAACAAGTGCAGTAGGCACGTATTTAAGATTCACTTCTAAGAATAATGTAAAAACAATAATTTCTGTTAATTAAATAAAAATATTAATAAAAATAATTATATGCTTTTCAGTTTTATAAAGTTCAAGTCTGGTCTTTTCTTCTATTTAGCTTGAAAGTATCTTCTACTTCATTCTCTAAGTACATTTATCTTAAATAACCCCAAAGTCATGTTGTGTCCCTATCCCTGATCTTCTTTGTGAAGTTATTTTTGGTGGTAAATACATGCCAATGCTCCTGATTCCTCTAGTAAAATACACTGTGCTCATGAAAATTGCCTAGGCATTTTCAGCTACTATGCAAAAGTTTATTTACTAAGGTTCTGTACACCAGAAAAGAATGGGCCTTCTCATACAATCTAGGGCTGCTCAGGTTATTTCTGGTTTCCAGCAGGCATAGATCTGTTTCTTATCAAAATACAAAGATAGATGGTGCTGGAGGGTAAAGAATGTATTCATAATGGTGTCTCAGAGAAACGAAAAATGAAGGAGAAGTGATTACATTAATATGTAAAGATATTTCTGTGGGTGTTTACAACAGGTGAATTACGAATTGGTGAGATTTTACTTGGTTTTCAAAACAAGTTTCAATAAATGGAACATCAGGTCAAAATATCAGTAACAGCCAAAATAATGACTTGAGTAGCTGCATTTATTTTATTACTGTGGTCGCACTGCCAGCAAAATGTCCAATGATTTGAAATAGTTGAAAGTTTTTGCCTGTTATTAAAAAAAAAAAAAAGAAAGATCCAGTTTATGCAGGATATGTTGTAAAGGTTAAAATAATCTGCATATGCTTAGCTGTGGGCGCAGGTTTTGTCTAAAAAGGTATTTGACCTTTCTCTAAATAAACTTTAGTACAGGAAATACATAATTTCTGTAAAGATCTGTCTTTATGTTTTTTTTTTTTCCTGCCTGACTACAATGTCAAAATAGCAGTTGGTTACATTTTGAAGTTCATTTTTCAGTCTGGGTGGTAAAACCAAGCTTTTCTAGAAGGTGTGTGGAGACTGAACTTTGTAGGGGCAGGTAACAGCCTCATGTCTAAAAAAATTATGCATGTTACCCAGAGATTGAATTTCAGAAATAAGACAGGATTCAAATGTTAATGGTAAATTACAGTGACAAAAATTAGAGGAAAATCAGGTTTGTTTGGACTTTTTTCTTGGTGTTTCTTCTGAAGCCTTTTCTTATTCACAGAATATTCATTTCTTTGAGAACCTATAATTTGCCTCTTTGCTCTTTTTTATGTTTTGCAGAGAAGGCCAAGCCATTATTTTTGTCATTGATAGCAGTGACAAATTAAGAATGGTTGTGGCCAAAGAAGAACTTGACACCCTTCTGAATCATCCAGGTGAGGAGGCTTTTTTCCCATTCTGTGTCCATATTTGTTATGCTGCCTTAAGAAAAGCCCTTATCTGACACATTCTGACTACATTGCAAGTATTTTAACCTTTCGTGAATATCAGCACAAATAATCTTCCAAACATGTGAGTGGTTTTTTTTTACCTGTTCACATTTGGAAATTGGTCTCAATTCAGCTTTCTGCACTGAGTTGGGTTGGTCTCTTATTAATCAATATAGATCAAAAGTTAGATTGTTTTGAGAAAGAATAGACTTGGAGTTGGCAGCTGGACAGGCTTCTTGTGATGACCAGCAGAGACAAAACTGTGTCTCCCTGTCTGTTTTTTCCATGAAGACAGCTAATTCCTTCAATGTAGCATTTAACTTTCTTTTGTCATCCTCATTAAAATTTTTTATGCTTTAGCCAGAAATCCAAAGGGATAATTACACCAATCAGTTTCAATTCCCTATGGAAGAGCATATGAAAGGATCTATGATCAGAGTCTTGTTTTTAGGGGTTTGGTTGGGATTTTTTTTACATGAGACTGCACCTTAATTAAGTTCTGATATCAGTCAATTCCTTGCCCTTCCATGTATCCAACTTACTGGGATGTGTCTGTAAGCAATATGCAATTTTGACTTTCAGCACTTTTTGTAGTTGCTTTGCCTACCCAGAATATTAAACTACATCTAGGAAGTTTAAAAGTGAAATAATCCTGTGATTCCTTAATTATTTGTTAAACTGATAGAGCCTTAACTTGTGGGATTCCCATGCTGAAAACAAGAAAGGAAAAGCTGACTTGCATTTGTAAGAAAAGCAATGTGTGATAGGGACAAATATGGTCCCATGACTTTATTTTGTTCAGTAAAAGTTCTTTTAGGATAATGTTCAATCCTAATATTCTCTTAGGATAATGGGTGAATCAATATACAACAGGTTTGCAATATCACTACTTTTATTTGTATTAGTGTTCTGTCTTTTGTGCTGCATACCCTACTTTCTCCCAGTCTATGTTTCTGTCAGTGTCATCCTCCTGAAGTGGTTTAAATGTATGTATTTACCTAAGTTTTAAATGGAATTTAAGTTTTAAATGTCTCTGAAAATCTTAGCAATCCCACAGTAAAACAGTTTCCTGTTTTTTGCTGGTTTTGCCTGAGGGAATGTGTCTTGTGAAGTATTAATGGGGTTAAAAGTTGTACTAGTTGGGACTATTTTGTGAATCAGAGCTATAAATTATTTTTACTTACATTAATTGACAATGCACTTTTCAAATAACAGTTTGTTTAATTTCATTCTTCAGCACTTTGAAAGATGGTAGCTGTAGATTACCTGGATTAGATGATGACTCTTGGGTCACTTCACCTCCAGCACATGCTTCTAAACTAAACTGTAATTCTTGTAAACTTGAAATTCTTTGTGCAAAATTGCACATCACACATCTAGTGTCTGGAATATTTTTAAATGTGTTAATTCATAACCACTTGCAGCTAGAAAAATTTTGCTTTCCATTAGTAACTGTGAAAATTGTGGGAGGGAAATTGTGGCAGGAAATATAAATTTCTGTGACCATTAGTTTATTTAGCAAATATCTTTGGTGTGCATTATGAGTCTGGGTGGGTACGTTGTGCCCCTTTCTAATTGTTTAGGAAAACACTGGAAACTCCTTGATTAACTTGGCTGTTTGCATATGTGATGTCAGCTAATTTATGTAGTTTTAATTTACCATAACCTGCAACCTGTGGCTACCAGGGTTCATTTAATTATGCTGTAAATTACTGTAAAAATTTCAGAAGACTCAATAGCTGTTCAACTATGGAATCAAAACAGAGATTTAATTATGCTGTGCTGGTATTTTGAAGCCTTGTGTCTATGGATATCAGAGGACAGAAGAGCTCCAGGAGGGGTAAATAGTTTGTGAAGATTGTCAATGTTTTGATCAGCACTTACCATCTCTGAATGAATATGGGGAAGTAGTGCTATCTCCACTGATTCTGTGGAAAGGTTTAGTAGGAAGGTGGAAAAGAGCATAATTAGGAAAGTTCAAACCATTTCAGCACTGATGTTTGTTGGGATTTTGGGGGCTTTTATCATCCTCCTGCCCATCAGCAGGGGCAGATGGCTTATGTTTGACATTTTAAACTAAATCTTCATCTAGTTTCCTGTGTGAAATAACCTTTTATTTTTACTATTTTAAAAAGAGCCTGTGTAGCAATTTTCATTGAGATGGTAGTGTGTAAGTTCTTTTCCTATCAAGCACTGATGGATAGACTAACACCTAGATTTTCTCTAATCCTGGATATAATTTTTTTGTAGAAATAATATTAAAAACTTTGAGAGTTAATCTTGGTGCTGGTAATTTTCTTGGCAGTGTTACATCTGTAACTTTGAAGAGAATATGTTTTTTTTCCTTTCAATCACCATATAGTCTTTTGGGTAATCTGTGAGATTTAAATTTGTCTATGTGTAAGTGTCCCAGAAATTGCCAGAGTATTTTCTTTGGTCTGTAGTTCTCACTGCTAGCTGAAAGAGCTTCTGGAGAAGAAGTACTTCTAGGGAAGGGAGAATAAAGGATGTCCACATGTGCATTTTTTTCCAGTTTTATGAATTCTGTGAAGTAATGGATGCTTTCTAGGACACTAAAGGATAATTCAGACTACCCTTCTCAGCTATTGTTGTGACATTATGAATGAGCACAAATGATTTTTTCCATCCTTTTTATGGATCCAGTCCTCACTAAGCAGAGATGTGCAGTGTTTGTAGGCAGTGGTTTGATCTCTTGTTCCTCAGCTTCACCAGCAATTCCTGTCTCCAGCTTGTAGTGTGGGAATAAGGTAGGGGGAGAGGGGGTGGAAAATTCCAAAGCCTGCCAGGAAGTTTGGGAGCATTTTGGAAGCATGCAGCAGAGGCCAGGTGACCCAACAGTGTGTGCATCTTGGTAGGATACAACCTTCAGAGCATTGCAGCTACAGGTGAGCAGAATACCTTCCTGTGTTGTGTGTAGCTTGTTTGATGCAGAGGTGAATGAGTGCTGCCATGGCCTGAGCTGTGTCTCTGCTCATGCCCAGACATCAAGCACCGCCGGCTGCCTATTCTCTTCTTTGCTAACAAGATGGACCTCAGGGATGCAGTGTCATCTGTGAAAGTGTCTCAGCTGCTGTCCTTAGAAAACATCAAAGACAAGCCCTGGCATATCTGGTAAAAATCTAAAAAAAGTTCTTTTTTTCTGTCCTTTTATTGGCATTACTATGTGCATTCTTATTTTAGCCCTGTCGTGCCACTCACTACTGTATAAAATAAATGGGAGTAGATAAGACAGATTCCACACATGAAACACTAAATTTAAAACAGTACTATTAAGATACTTATGGTGAAGCTTACTTTAAATGTATAATTCTGGGGTAGGGAACCAGGATTTTGGTGTTGGGCTTCCTCCTCTCCTGTACCCTATCATCATAGAGGCAGATTCCAGATCATAATTTTTCCTCATTTCAGGCACAGTTCTGGCTTAGTAATGTTTTCTTGCTATGTTCAGAGTCTCCACTTCTCTTGGAAGAACCTTTAGAGTTTCAGTTCAAATTTTGGGGTTTTACATAGCTTCATGCTACTTAAAAGGATCTCAAATGCTTGTGTAAATACAATAATTTAGACTGTGTCTTTAAAGTTTTCACAGCAGAACTGTTAGCCAAGTAATGGAATGGAGGATTTCCAGTGAAATCAGAAAGCAGGATTGCTATGAGAAGAAGAGTTGACATTATATTTTCCTGGGAAATTGAGTAGAATTGTTATCAAAGTGCTCCTGCTAGATTACCTTGCAGGTTTGAGAATATCAAAAATAAAACCTTTGGAGTTTTTTTTCCACTCTGCAGATGCTTCAGTAAACTGTTGTTCAAAGGCCATTTAGGAAACTGCTCTCTTCTGTATTCAGAGAGACACTGTACTCTTTCTACCAAGTCATGTTTGAGGGGATTTGTAGTTGTAGGAGCTAGTCTTTTGTTCCTGAAGGATGTAAGCTTTACTTAGTGCTGGTGTTCACAAGGAAAAAACTCTCCTTTTATCAGAAGTACTTTATAGAAGTTAGTTTTTTGTCCTATTAAAGTCCTCAGCTGTTATAAATAGAAGTGAAATCAGCAACTAAATGCTGCTGAAAGCTACAGTTTTCATTTTAGGCCATTTCATGCTAAACTTGATTACCTGGACATTGTTTTTGTCCAGAAATCACACTCATGTGTTCCCATTCCCAAACTTCTTGGAAGATCGTTTTATAGGGAACTGCAGTCCAGATTCACTGCTGTGCTGTGATTCAGAAATTGTAGAATGAAGAGCACTTAAACAGTTATCCCCCAGTGATTCAGAAGATGGATTTACACTGCTGTCAGTGTAGCAGAATGGTTTTATACATTAGCAGCCAGTCCTGGGGTTGCTGGTACAATGAAGTGTGTACACACACATAATTCCTCCTCCTGGTACTCCAGCATTCTCACTGTGTGGAGAACATTTGGGCTTGATCATCTCAAAGGTCTTTTCCAGCCTAAATGATTCCATGATTCATGGCTGCTGTTGGAGGGAGTAAACATCTTTCCCAGCATTGTCTGAGGAGGGAGGTGCTGCAGAACAATGTGTCTGCTCTCCCAGAGCCCCTCATGTTCTAGGAATGATTCCTTGTGCCTTGAAACTGGAATTAAAAGAGATCACATCATGAAAGGGTGTTTCCCTGTGGGGAAGGTACCCTATATTATTTGAGGAGCAGTCTTCTCCATAGGAAGAAAACTTGAGGAAACTACCTGATGCTACTTTGCAATTATGTAAATTACAAGTTTGGTGATGACTCAACTAAAACTGGTATTTTTACAATGTTTTTGAAATTTGATTTGTTTCTTTCAGTGCCAGTGATGCTCTTAAAGGAGAAGGATTACAAGAAGGTGTGGATTGGCTCCAAGGTATATCATATGTAATTCTCTTGCTGTATTTTCATTCTGTTTAACTCTTTCATTTTGTAAGGTTTTTTCTTTATTATTTCCTTTGTTTTCTTTCTGTCCATTTCTGCTGTCAGATCAAATTACACAGTGAGTACTAAAGCTCTATCTCATATTTGCCTTTCATTTACCTCCTTAATGTACACAAAACATCATGTGGGCTTCCCTGACCAAAATGTGTATTTTGAAATACTAATGCACCCTCTTGCAAACAGTGTAGCACTTTCATTTAAACAACACCAGCTCCCACACTTCAATTTCTTATTGTGGTAGTTCAGTTTCTTTAATTTATACTTAATGTCCTGTCCTTGTTTTACATAACTTAATGTTATGTATCAAGAAATGGTGAAAGAAAATAAACCAAGTACACTGGTTTTAATTATACACCTTCAGCTCTTTAATCCAGAGCCAAAAGAAGAACTTCTTACACCATAACGATTATAAGACATGCAGACACTCATAACTGCATGGAAAATATCAGATGCAGCTTGGATGATGTCTGACATCCAGCATCTTTAATTACACACTTGATACAGATGTTGTGTAATTACAAACTCGGTCCAGATGTTGTGTCTCCTTCTGTTGTGTGTTGGTGAGGTTCTGGTCTCTCTTGTCCTCCTGCTCAATGTTTAGATTAGTGACGTGTGGCATAGTTTTGGCAGGCTGGTCCCAGTTTTAGCTCCCTGGCTGGCGTTGTTGTGCTGTGAAGTGCCAAATTCAGGTGGTGCGGGCTCGGCTGCTGCAGCACCCGCCTGTGCTGTGCCCTGGTGGCCACCGGGTGTCAGCGCTGGCCCGGGGACAGAGCTCCTTCCACGGGTGACAGCCAGCCCTGGATCGGGGACAGAGCCCCTTCCACAGGGGTGACAGCCAGCCCTGGATCGGGGACACAGCCCCTTCCACAGGGTGACAGCCAGCCCTGGCCCCGGGACACAGCCCCTTCCACAGGGGTGACAGCCAGCCCTGGCCCGGGGACACAGCCCCTTCCTTCCACAGGGGTGACAGCCAGCCCTGGCCCGGGGACACAGCCCCTTCCACAGGTGACAGCCAGCCCTGGCCCGGGGACAGAGCCCCTTCCACAGGTGACAGCCAGCCCTGGCCCGGGGACAGAGCCCCTTCCTTCCACAGGGGTGACAGCCAGCCCTGGCCCGGGGACAGAGCCCCTTCCACAGGGGTGACAGCCAGCCCTGGATCAGGGACACAGCCCCTTCCACAGGGTGACAGCCAGCCCTGACACGGGGACACAGCCCCTTCCACAGGGGTGACAGCCAGCCCTGACCTGGCTCAACCCATCCCCACTGCTCTGGGGACACCAGGCTGTCCTTTGGCCTTAGACTCGTCCTGCTGGCTGGAGAAGGATGGTTTGTTTTACCCGGTTATTGTAGAGTACAAAAACATTCAGTGATGTTTTCAGAGGAGGGCTGCTCACCAAAAATAGGCTTTAGAAAGAGATGTACTGCCCTACAGAGGAGCAGTGATGTATCCTGCACCAGCTAAAATAATTCTGGGGTAGGGAACCAGGATTTTGGTATTGGGCTTCCTCCTCTCCTGTACCCTATCATCATAGAGGCAGATTCCAAATCATAATTTTTCCTCATTTCAGGCACAGTTCTGGCTTAGTAATGTTTTCTTGCTATGTTCAGTCTCCACTTCTCTTGGAAGAACCTTTAGTGTTTCAGTCCAAATTTTGGGGTTTTACATAGCTTCATGCTACTTAAAAGGATCTCAAATGCTTGTGTAAATATTTTCTGACAAAATATTTAAGTTACATATGTAGATTTTTTTTAAGCGCAGTAAGCAGATGCTTCTGCTGTCACTCACATAGCTCTAACAGCTATTCATTTCTTATGGAGTGTTAAACTTCTTAATTTTCTGAGCTGAAAATCCTCATGAAGGGGCTCTATCTGAAGATTTCCTTTAAGTCCCTGGTTCAGTGAACCCAAAAGCTGAAGAGGGGTTGAGTTTAAATGGTACTATTAACCTAAGCACATGTAGTTTGGCAATTATATGTTTAAAGGCTGAATACTTTGATATTTCAAGGACAAATTTTTACTCTTGATTCTCCTCATTCGTAGAGCACCAGATGGAAATATTTGGAACAAATCTGTAGTTATGGTAGTCCCTAAATCACAGCCTGGGGATGCCATAAAATTCAGAGGAGGAAATGACACCTGGTGAATGAGTACACAGTTCTTGTCAGCAGCCAAGCTTTTCTTAGTTACCCCTTGCAGACCCATTTCACAGTTGGGGTGGCAGGAGCAGAGAGTTTTGTGGGGTTTTTTCCCTAATGAAGGCTGACTTTGCTAATTCCCTATTTTGTAATGGGGTTGCTTTTGCAACAGCACATCCTCCATAGGGTAAAACAAACCTGTCTCACAGCATTCCCCCTTAGTGGGAGAGATTGTGCTGATTTCCACATTTTGTAATGGGATGCTGGATGCTTTTAGTAACCAAGAAAACGTTTGAAGTGAGTTGAGAAGTGGCAATCAGGCAGCAATATGGAGAAGTGTGGCTACAGACTGCCAAGTTTTCATGTGAGTTATTAGAAACCAAACTTTAAATCTTTTGCTGTTGGGCGGTTCATGTTCAGTCAGGTGGAAGCCAAAATTCCTACAAGGAATTGAAATGCATACTTCATAAAACAAACTTGCAGGCCTTATGGTCATCAAAGTGATCTTATAAGCCTGAAGAAGATAAAAATTGTATTAGATGTGAAGAGTCCCCATGTTAAATATGCAAGATTTGGGGGAAACAACTTGGCTGTACAGGAATTTCAGAAGTGGATGAGAGAGCAAGTTGAAAACAAATGCTTTGTTGTCTCCCATTCTGGCAACTACACCAAAATATCTAGATCTGTTTATGCTTTCAAAAAGCAAAATGCAGCAAGAATTCATCTTGTGCTAAGATTAGATGTTTCTTTTTATTAACAGGTCAGATGCAAGCAATGAAGACATGAGAGATAAATAAAGGATCTGTGGGGTTCTTTTACACCTTTTGTCAGTAGGTGAAGAACAAGTTCCTTGGAAAGGAAGAATGATTTGAAGAAGATGAACAGTTCAGCTAAAATATCCTGTATTGACTTGTTTCAGTTTAGTATCTCTTCCAGGAAAACTGAATGTAGACAACCTAGCACCTCAGGTACGCACATTGATGAATTAAATTGAATCTTGTGACTGGAGAGCATATACAAAAAAATATTTGTGTTAACAATAAGCATCTGCATTCATTTGAGGTTTAGGTGGTAATTAGCCATCAGTAAATGCCCCTCTGTTTTTTGGGGGGACATGTTTTGAGCAAATGGGAATATTTATTTTCCAGAGAAAGAATAATCAGCACTTCCTGAAATCCATCTACATAAGAATACCTACTGATTTTAGATGTCCAGTTTTAGGCATTACTGCCATTTTTTTTTATATTAAAGTTTGATGTTGGGTTTTTATTATCCATTTCTAATATACTTCTATAAGAGTACTTTGATTAAAGATATAAGGATTCAAGTGTTCAGTATATTTGTTATAGATGATTGCAGATGTTTTTAAGAAATTGCTTTTAATGAAATGTTACTAATTGTTTTTTGTGATTATACCATGGTTATATTTGCATTCCCATCAATAAAACTTCAAATATATGACATGCCCTGATTGGGTTTTTTAACTTCAATATGCTCATTAATGGTCTTTACATCCTAGAGATTTCTGGTTTTCTATTAATTTCATTTGGAATTTGTTTATCCATATTCATGTGGATATAGCACTGTATATGTAATAAAATGGTATCTCTGTTGCCAACGGGTTTTTTTATTAATTGCATATATTTTTTACACTACCTAATCCACTAGACCTCTCTTTCAGATTCTTGAGGAGCATATGAATCACAGGATGGGTCAGGCTGGAAGGGCCCAACCTCCCTGCTCAGGCAGGACCACCCAGAGCACATGGCACAGGATTGCATCCAGGTGGTTCTGGAATACCCCAGTGAGGGGGACTCCACAGCCTCTCTGGACTGTCTGTTCCAGTGCATGGTCACTGCTCAGGAAAGTTCTTCTCATGTCCAGGTGGATTTTCCTGTGTATCAGTTTCTTGCAAGTTGTTCGAAACCACAGTTAAGGGATAGCTCACTGCTTCACTAGATCATTATTATGAAATGTCTTGTATATTTATCTTGTGTATAAAGACTGTTTTACTTCCAAAAATAAATTTAATAAACTTTCTGGCTCCAAAGTGTACCATAGGTAAAAAATTGGGAACTTTATTTTTGTTCTGCCACTTCAGGAAGGAGCAGACTGACCCTGGCAGTGCTGAAGACTCCATTTAACTCAGTGATTCCCTGATTCCTGTGGGATATGTAATATGCAGCTCTTGCAAAAGCTTCCCCCCACACCCATTGGCATAAAAGACACATAAATGTTCTGTCAGCATGCATTCTAGGCCTCACCTCATAGAGGAGTATTTGGAGCAAAGGGAGCTGAAATGGGAGAACTGTCATGTACTCTTAGTTATTAAATAGTTAAATTTAACTCCCCAGCTTTGCCAAAAGAAAATCTCACTGTAGGAAATCTTTCTTACAGGATTCTGTGATTCTTATAGTTCAGCTTGTCATGGAAGTGTTTTCATGTCTCTTTCTGTGACACTTTCTGTTGGCCTTTTGTCAACTCTGAATCTAAGTGTCTATGCAAAAAGCAAATACAAAGGAGGAACAGTAATATATCATTCTAAGAAGTTTTCCTCTGAATTGTGGGCAGATAATTTTTGGGTTTACTTTGCTTTGGATACAGTAATTAAAGTAATGGGTTGGAAGGGACCTTAAAGATCATTGAGTTCCAGCCCCTGCCTTGCTTAGACAAGGAACATTTTGCACCAGACCAGGTTGCTCAGAGCTCCATCCAGCCTGGCCTTGAACAATTCCAGGGGTGGGAACACTGCAAATTCCTTGGGCAATCACTGCCAGTGCCTCACCACGCTCTCCATAAAGAATTTCTTCTCAATATCTAATCTAAAACTATTCTCTTGAAAGTAATACTTGTAAAAGTGTTTTGCTGTGTGTAAGTATTTTGTAATAACTGTGGATCACTTATATGTCTTATTTAAATGAAACATTTAATTTTAAGTTAACAGTTTCTTCTCTACCAAAGAAAATTTAAGTTCTTACATAGAATCCATCTGCATTTCTGACTTCCTTGAATGGTATGGATCTTGATGGTTTCCTGATTATTTTTGTTTGTCTATATTAAATTACATAAAGTGCTGTGTTTATCCTGTGGATTGCCTTTATTGTCATGGGAAGCTGTTTGAACTTGCTGCTTTGTTCTTCCATCTGCAAATCCAAGGGAAATACTTTAATTTCTTTTTTTTTTTTTTTTCTCTAATTTGGTTAGGAAATGCTTTTTGAAAACAGCAGTTAGGTTTGTACTTTTTTTTTGTTCCCTTCTTGGTTTTTTTGGTGTTTGATTTTGTTCTGCAGTGAACAGTTCTGTTCCTCCCCTAGGGGGCCACTGGTCTGAATGCAGACCTGTTGAAAGGAATGGAACAGTCCTATTAGAAAAATGCTGGATTTTTATTTCCCCCTCCTTATTACTGCTTCAACCATTAGTTATGTCTTACTTTGAGAGAATTTGTGATCATTCTGTGAACATAAAACCTCCTGAGGGCATCTCTGCATGTTCACCTCTCCTTCCCACCTCGGTGTACAGGCATAAGTCACTAACATCGACAGGTGCTGGAGCCCTGAGTTGCTCTAAAAATGTTGTGTTTGGTACAAGGATAATATATTGCACAAAATCCTCATGTACCTGTGCAAAAAGGCTGCTTTGGAGTTGGTTTTTTGTGGCTGTCAGACTTCCATGCCATTCTCCCATTATATTTAGGATGTTAAAGCAATGAATGAGTTCTATTCAGGTGCTCCATGACAGTTTGTATTGACACTTTCTTCGTGCCTGAGGAACAAAGCAGACAAGGGAATATTCCTTTTTTAGATCCATGTTACTGTAGGTTGTGCATTATGTAATAACTTGAATGGCAGTAGAGTGACCAAAAGTGACTCAGGGAATTTGGTCTTTACACCCCACTCAGTGTTTTGTGCTGTTGCTTCTATGAATGCTGCCCACCTAAATATTTATTAATTTCCTTTAAACATGCCTGGTCAGGTTTAAGACTAGCATTTTCCTGGTTGTGCCTCTCTGGTAGTGAGAGCACCAGTCCATGGGAACCTTGTGATAAACTGCTGCTTGCAGCTGTGCTGGGAGCCTGCGTGGCCTCAACACTCCTGGGCAATTTCACATGAAGCAAGCACAGCTGTAAGTGTTAGGATGTAAATGTAATGGAGCCTCCTTTTAATCTCAGCCCTCCCCCTGTAATTTCCTTGGGCTGTTTTATTTACTAACCTGAAAGATAAGCTGCTGTAGAAGACCAGACATCACATCACAGCTCAGCTCAGTTGTCTGCAGACAGGAATTCTGACGTGGTAATACGTGGAATGGTAAGGTTGCAGTTCAGAGCTTCTGTAAAACAGCTGTGCAACTGTTTTGGAAAGCAGCTTATGTCTTAGGAGCTTTAAGTAGGAAATATCATTTTGCTGGTAATAAGAAGTAAAAGTAATGCTGATTCAAAATGCTTGTCCTTAAAAGCAGACATTTCTTAAGCCAAGAAATGGTGTTTAATCTCAAATGGGGTGGGGCTGGGGGAATTTTTGTTTGTTTGCCTTAAGTTTTACTTGTTTTTAAAGTTTTACTTGGTTGGGAAAATCACTCTTTTTTATGATTAATTCCTGTCACCCATTTATTTTGTTCTTTCTGGCCTGCCTAATTCCCATTTTACAGAAATCCTTACAAATTTTGATCCTCAACTTTTTGGTCTGCTTCTTTTAAATTTAGCTGAGTATTCTGCTAGTGAAACTTTGAAGCTCTCTTCCCTGTTGTTTTGGTTTTGGGTGGGTTTTTTTGGATTAACAAAATAGATAATGAGAGAAGGTCACAGAAAACAGCACTAAAAAGGCAAAAAACAGTACTACCAAGAAAGTCTTCAACTCTTCTCTTTCAGAAGGGTCAGAAAAGTTTGCTTTTAAAGGTTAATTTTATATGCCTTGATCCTTTTTTCTTATTTTTCACTGCTTAAATTTAAAAATGCGCTGTTACTATGCAAAACTAATATTGTGTGTAATAGCTAATCAGAGTTCTGAGCTTTAAATGCTCTCTTGTAACAAATGCCAAGTGTTTTTAGTAATATTTTGTAACCATCCTTTAGTTCAAGGCTCTGTAGCTCCTGTCACAGTAAGTTACATCAGGGAAGCATCTGTGTTTGTGTGAAGCAGCACTTTGTAATTAATTTGCCACTGTTCAGCCAGTTGGATTTACCACTTAATTGGTTGAATTTTCCTGGCCATATGAAATTCTTGCTCTCACAAGTACAGCATGTACGTGATAATGTACTGTTCTCCTTCAGTGCATGAAAATCAGCCGTGTTTGCTTTTCCCACTCTCCTAATGACAGCATGAAACCCCCTCCCACTAGTGTTTTTCAAAATAAATCCTTGAAATGAAAGCTAGGCTCTTAATGTCTGTCTCCCATTAAATGATCTTGTGTTCTCCAAACTGTTTCCCAGGAGATGAACTTAATTGTATTACAATCATATTACTCAGGCACCAGCTCAAAAGGGGGTGTTTGTAATTTCTCTGGGATTCAGGGAGCACCTTTGAAGAACAGAGTAACTTGTGTAGTAAAGGAAGTGTAAATTTAGCAACTTCACGCAGGGCAGTCTTTTGGCAAACAACGTTGTCTTTGAAGATCAGTAAGTAGATTGAAGGCCTAGCAAAATAGTTACTGAACCAAATTTAGTTTGCTGAAGAGTTGCCTAATAGTTCTCAATAAAGGGAAGAAAAGACGGTAAGGAAAGATTTAAAAAATCAAGGAAATTGGGATGTGTGGAGGAAATTTCTTTGGGCTGGAGTCATGCTAGTGAATATTAAAGAACTTTAACCCCATGAGGCTCAGTGAGGTGACCATGATAAATGATTGAAGTGGATGCTTGGTGATACAGACTAATGAGAGCAGCCCCATCAAACTGCTTTTACAGAGCCAAGAGAGCTGGTGCTGGGAGCCTGATGTCCTCATCTGTGTGGCCTCGGTTTCCCTCAGCCTGAGCCTTTCCAAGGGCTTCTCCTTGGAGCACACTGTGCACTCTTGACTTTGAGATGCAGTTTCATCCAGAAAGAATCAGTTTGTGACCTCCCAGCCAACTCTGCCGTGTAAACAAAAGCACTGCTGGTGAGGATTATCTTTAAAATACCCTCCTGACCTGAATTAATGCACGAGTGGAGGCATGCCTGTGCAAACCTAAGAGGGAAACAATCCCCAAGTTTTCAAACCATGGGGTTGGAACCATGTGAAAGAACAGCAGAACTTGGCAAGAGGTCTCCACAAGCCAAGGTTCCCCAGGAATAGTGCCAGGGAAATATTTAGGAAAAATACAAGTTTGTAGTGTGCTTCACTTGGAACTGGGAAAGTTTATTCCACAAATACAGGATATAACCATTGGACAGGGATTAAGGGCTAACACTTCCAACTCATGAAGGAAATGGCATAATGTCACTTCTGAAAAAACAGGCATTCATGAGTAAATAATAATAAATATTAAAATCTTCATGTCAATAATAGAAGAGTTGTCTGTCAGGCATCACTGCTGTTCTTGCCATTGTCTGTATTTGTGATCACACAGGTTTAAAAGTATTACTAGGAAAAGAATTTGGCAATCTTTTTTTGAGGTGGTCTTTTCCATCCTTAGGTAGTTTTCAACATGGAAGTGTTACTCTGTTTTGAGATGCCTAGAACCCATGCATAATTGTTTTCTAAGTCCTCTGCTGAGCTTTAAATCAAGAGCAAGTTAACGCTCTAAAAATTTTTGGCAGCAGTTTCAAAGCAGGCTGCATTGATCTACAGACTAATCCAATCTGGTGCTCAGAAAGTGTTGCTGTATTTTGCAGTTAAGTTTCAAGTCTCAATATTTCTTTCATTGGTACCATTCTAAAATAAGATCAATCACTGTTATGTTAGAAAACAATTGTAGAACAGCCACTTCAATGCTGATTTACCACTATTATTATAGGTACATATAATATAATAAAGCTGTGTTGTAGCTTTACAGTTCCTGGAAATTGAAAGACATATAGGCAAAATCAAGTCGTTCAGATTGTAGGAATATTTTTAAGTACTAATTTTCCTTTTCACCCATTCCATAAATGTTAAAGTACTACTTATTTCTCTGTCTACTCTGTCATGCAGTTATTTAAAAAAGCATTAAGACCTCCTCTTTTGTGGGTGATAAGTCTCATGCTTTTCTTGAGGTGTGTGTTCTGTCAGGTTATGCATTTAAGTAAGTCCTTAATTTATGCAGAATACAAACCATCTGTGTGATTTCTTAAAGGCTGTAGCAATACCTGAGTTGTTAAGGGAATGACAAGTGATCTGATACTGGCATCAGACTAAATAGGAATACTTCATTTAGTTCCTAATATAAAGAAAAATTGACAGCTTTATCCAAAGAATTGATTTACCACAGAGATAATGTGAGCCTTTATTTTCAGCAGCACTTCAGCACACCCTGAAAATTGGAAAACAGAGTACCTCTACTGTTTATGAACTATGCTAAGTGCATTCTCTAAACACCATCTTCCATTGTAGAGAAACCCCTTTTGTCTTCTTAGTCATATTTTATTGGACTGGAGCTGTGCAGTAAATACAGAAAATATTTCTAAAGAACAACATCAGATAAAAAGACTGTTGCAGGCTCATAACCCCATTAGCCAGACGTTTCCTTGTGATGGCATTTACTTTGTTGAAAAAGCTTTTCTGCCTTGACTCAATGAATGCTTGAGTGAGGAAACATGGATTACTCACAATTTTTGTTCTGGGGCATTAAAAGAAATCTTCTTTCCTCTATTAAAGGTTTTGTTGTGTTGGGCTTAAAAAAAAAAAAAATAAAACCCACAAAACAAATGAGAGTGTGGGGGGTCAGTTATGCTGTTACTTACCCAGCTAACCAGGCAAAGTCTGATCAATGATAACTTGAATTCTTTAAAACTTGGCCTTTGAGATTTCTTTCTTACTATTTTCCTGTGTGTTACACAGACTGTTTACTGTTATGTGGAACTTGTGTGCCAAGAATTAGACTCTGTTTTTCTGTTTGTTCTGTAATAAGATTGAAGTATTTTCTCCCTGTTTGGAATAACTTATGGATATAATTTGCATACATAAGAATAGATCTCTTCTTTGTTTTCTCTCTCTCTCTCTTTTTTTTTTCTTTTTTCTTTTTTTTAATTTCTTACTGGAAGCTTAAATGAAGAGGAAAATAAGTTGTTCCATGAAACCAGATGGGATTCTGCAACATTAGCAGCCAAAAGCTTTTATGATCCTGTTTGGCTCAATCCATAAAAATTCTCCTTGTTAGAGACTGGTGTATTTAGAGTCATTTTTATATACAGAATATTTTGCACTCCAGACACTAAAGATGATTATTCCTTTTGGAATGTGCTTACACACATGCTCAGTATGAATGTGGTAAGGGGTTACTTTATATATATACATTCTAATTTTCACACATTTTAAATAATATTTTATAAAGAGTCCAGAACATTGGGTTAAAAAATATTCAGTGTTGTGAAATCCAGCAGGAAGGACAAGGGGCAGCATTGGTGTGTCTGTAGTCAATGGTTCTAGGTAGCCTTGGCGTCCAGGGATTTGTTTTAGGAAATCTTTGAAAGGCAGTTATGAAAGGCAAGTCTGCTGTCCAGAGGCCTAAATTTACTGTACACAGGCTTGTACAACAATTTAAAACTGGCTAGTAAGCTGCAAATTTAAAAATATACTTTCATGTACATGTATGGAAATATGGTAAGCCCATTAGAATAGTAATTTGATTTTATATTTGAAAGTGTGTATAGTGTTAGGTGAAAAGATGTATAAAAGGTGTATTAAAAAGGTGTATATTCATTTTTAACCACACATCTGATATTCAAAAGACATTCTAGGTGGAAAAATGTTAAATTAATTACAATGTATAAGTAGCTGGTAATGTATTTCATGGATTTCTTTTATTTGCATGTAAGATACCTCTTTTGAAAGCTCTTGCATTCTTATGAATGTTGAATTATTTATTCTGCTTTTTACACTATCTAAAATATATGTTAGAATTTGGATGCAATCAGCTTTAAGCTGAAGCACTTTATTTAACCATAATTTTTGTGGAAGGCTGATGGTGAACAGACAGATTGTCTTAGCAGGTGAGCAGACTCAGAGCAGGGTGGTTTTACAGAGAGCTCATTACATGGAGTGCAGACTTTGCTGAGCTCTAGTCAGGGTAGAGTGGTTTGCAGTCATTAACTTGGTGAGAGGACAAGTGAGCTTAATCTTTATTTTCAATTCACACAAGTTTAATTGATATGAGATGCTGTCAAAAACATCTTGGGAGCCTACCAGACAAGCTGTGCTAATCAGCTGAAAGTTGTCAAATCTTTTGGAATTAGGTACAAACATCCCAGCACAGTATGAGGCTTCTGAGTGCTTTTTGTTCCATGCACAGGTGCAGCAAAAGTCTGGTTAAAAAAGATTCTGTAGGTGGGTTGGTGGTTTCTTATTTTGTACCTCACAGTTAGTTTCCCCTTTTAGCACTTTTGCTGCTGGGTAGGTGTAGATGTCACAAATTTACAAGTGACAAACAAATGGAGTGGAAAATAAACAGAAGACGCTTTCCAAAAAGATGATTTAAAGATTTTAATTCCTAGACTGAACTTTGATCATAGGTAGCACGGTGTATAAATCCTACCCAAAATAGTAAAGAACACAGTTATGGGTCTCAGAAGCTGCTGTTTAACCCCATGAGTCATTTCCAGCTGTCTTGTCCAGACATGAAGGCATTTGAACAAGAGCAGCTGCCCACGTGGCTGTCTTTTAAACCATTTTCAGTAAATCAAGTGGAGGAACTGTGTGTTTACAGTTAAAGGATGAGGACTGCTGGAAGCTGCACAGCACGTACTTTACAGCAGGAGGTCATGGCTAGATAGAAAATAATCCTAGAAATCCTTGCTAACATCCTTCATCTGTGTAACAACATAGCCAAAACCCAACTCTTCCATTCTGTTGGTCACCTTCATTTTAAAGTATAGATTAGAGATTTGAAAGTCATCTGTATTTATTTCAACATCTGGACAAGTAACATTGTGAAAAATGGCTAGGGAATATTACACACCATGACTCCTTTATGTGTATTTATTAATTCATGGTCTCAGGGCACCTATTAAAATTCTTGCCATAATAGATTATAGACTGGAAAGGAAAAAGATAGCTAAGGGCCTGTTCATTTTTAAAATACTGTTGTTATTTATGCCACATCTACCTGCAGACATGTTCTTTAAGAGCCTGAAAAATGGGAGTGCTTATTAACAAGAAAAAGTAGCACAGCTCTATAAAATACTTCGATAGATAAATGCATTAACACATAAGAAATGGAAAACTAAAGTTGCTTCTGCATAGCAGAGCTGCATCTTAGAACACAAGAGCACTTATTACTGTTGTGGTCCAACAATGGAAACAGTCTGAGGATGTTGTTTTCATTTAATAGTTGTGTGAAATGTGCTTGCAGGCAAAATTTTTCATTTGGAGGTTTTAAGACTACATTTCTTCCCTAGTTATTGCTTTAATGTACCAGGAAAGTTTTAAAAGAAGGGTGTGAAAGGAGGGCTCCTCCTAAACCAGCATGATGGAAATTTGCTTTCCTTTTTGGTATCCAAACAAAACAAAAGATTTGACTCAAGATTTTAAGAACCCATAAAAAGGAGGAAATACAAAAAGCACAATTAAAATTTCACCATCTGCTCACTCTAAATCAGCAAGGAGAAGGGGGAGGTTTCCCTTCTGCACAACCATTATAATCAGAATTGCAGTAGAAAAATTAAGTGGATGTGGAATAGGCACAGCACTCTCCCCTCTCTTTCTCGACGTTCAAGTGACACTCTGGGCAGGATGAATTTTGAAAAAAAAAATGTATTGAGCCCCTGCTTGACATTTTTCCTCTTCTGTGCAATTCTATCCCTCTGCAACTGTGTTTTAATGGTTTCTGCCTGCCTTTGGTGTTGCCTTATTTCCTCATGTGGGCCACATGTGAGCACTTTAATCTGAGGCAGAAAGGAACCTGTTTGCCCCATCTGTCTGGGCTGGCACGTGTTGGTGCTGCTGTTCATGCTGGCAGCTGTGCTAATATGTGAGGCCACCTGCCACATGGCAGATACTGCAGCTTGGGGTAAAAGCTTCCCTTTCCCCCCTTGCTGGAAGTGTAGGTGGCTAAATTTCCACTTTTGTTATTTTAAATGTGTCTATTTACTAAAACTATTTACTCTTAGGTCATGTGATACTCAATTACTCCAGGAGACAAAAAAAAAACAGGGATTCTCTAACCTGTGTCATGTACACCTTTTATATAGATAGAGTTTTACTATGTTGATTCGTTTTTAATATTTTTGTTATTTGCCTGCAATAGAACTGTCCTTTGGTACGTTCCTGTATTTTCTGCTTTTAGATGCAGTGAAGAAAGGAGGAACAGATTTGAGCACAAAATGTTACTGTTTGGGATTAGCATTTCTGATTAGATTGGCTCTTTGTTCTTGGACAAGCAGAGCCCTGGTAATGCTTGGTGCTGCCCTGTGGTGCCCCTCTGGGCACATGTGGACAGCCCTGGGATGCAGCAAGGTGTTCTGACTGCCTCTGTGTGTGCAAACCACTCACCATATTATGCTTAACTACATCCTGAGGTGATTACAAGGATTAATTAATGCTTCAATCCTTTGAAGACACCGGATGCTTTATAAATGCTAATTATTATATTCAGGTTTGCTACCTTGCTATTCAGGGATTAGATCTTACTTAAGCAATAGGTAGGGAAGCTGTGAGATGTGTGTGGCAAAGAAGAATTAAAAGTAATAAACAGTCAGGGAGAGCCTAAGCCTCCCTGCAGCCTGTTTGTGCAGTCCTAATAAATTACCACTTTTCTAATTTGGTTTTGGAGCCTAATGACTTCTATTTTGAATGTCAGGAGTGTCTCCTCTATAATGTTTCTTTGGGAGCTGCTGTTACATTTTGCAGTTTTAACCCCCATTGCTATTTCTCTGAGAATTGGTGACTATGTGTAGGTACTCTAAAAATGTGTCTTCTTGTTTTCCTCTATACTGTTCTGGAATGAAACATTTCATGGCTGTGTGCAAAGCTTGGGGCACCTGTATCACTGAGAGAACTGTCTGCTCCTTGTCTGGACACTGAAAACTGGACAGAAGCTTGTGTACTAGGTGCTGGTCCCCTGAATAAGGTTTGTGACTGGTTTCTATTCTGTGAGAAAGCTACTTTTTGTAACCTGTGATGCAACCAGCTAGTCCCAATTCTGACTGGTTAAAAAATTAAGTGCACGTCCAATATCCAGCTGTGTCTGTGTTTTTAAATTCCACATCAAAGCTATATGAGACTTGGACTATACAAAGCAGAGCTGTTTGCACATTTCTTAAAGATTTGTTCATAGCTGAGGTAGGAAAAAGAGGACAGAAAAGCAGACAGTAAGGGGTTTTTTTCAGGCTGTTTTATTGCTGCTACTCTGCAGATGGGCCTAGAGTACCAGCTTCATATCTGCCTGTCACAATGGTGACAGGGTGGTTAAGAAAGAGACTTGGGTATGGATTAAGGTGAAGAAATGGAAAAAATCCTTACAAAAGAGAGAACATCACTGGCACGGGTTACCCAGAGGCCTTGGAATTGGAGATATTCAAAAGCCATCAGGACACAGTCCTGGGTAATCTGCTCCAGGTGGTCCTGGTTAAGTAAGGGATTGGACCAAGTGACTTGCTAAGGTCCCTTCCAACCTCAACCATTCCACAGCTGTGAGATGGCACAAAGCAAAAGGGAGCTGATAGAAAGGTGCAAGGTGGAGGCAGTCACAAAAAACAGCAGAGGTGCTCACAAAGATGAGAAAGTGTGGTTCTGAATTTAAAATCCTTGTGTCTGTTTTACCAGTAGCTCACACTCAGTGAATCATTAAGGTTTTGTGCATCACCTCAATCTATAAAATGAGGATTGTATTTGTCACTGTGCTGTTGCAATGGCAAGGTCATCTGTAGGTATAGTTGGATATTAAGCCAAGGGTGACCACAACTCTTGAAAGGAGCAAAATGAAGGGTTTGGTATTAAAAAGCCCAAAACCAAACAAAAAACTAAACCAAACTCCTTTCTTGGAAGTAAACTTTTTGAAAAGAGAACTCCTTTCTCCCAGGCCACTTTTCGCCAGCAAGCGTGGTCTGACCTTACCCTCCAGTACCAGAAGGAGGGGAGAGCTGAAGCCGCAGCCGCTGCTGCCGTGTGCCTTCGCTCGATGCCAGCGTTTACAGCGCTGGGCAGCGGGCACAGATGCTGTGGGAGCCGCGCTGTGCCCGGGACAGCGCCGAGCCAGTTCCTGACTTTGCACGAACACACGAGTGCAGGATCTCACAAAGCACCAGGCTGGCGCTGCCTCTGCAGTCAGTCAGGACTGTAGGTTCTCAAAGCTGCCTAACCTTTTTCTTCAGAGGTTTGTTGTTGTTTTGTTTTGGGCTTTTTTTCCCCCTCTGATCTTTTCTCTTTGTTCACACTAATTATGACCCATTAACTTAAAAAAAAAAAAGAAGCAACAAACCCAAACCCAAACACAACGCGCCACCATCCCGGCGCGGGGGCGGCGGGCCTTCCCCATCGGCGGCCCCGGGCGCTCGGCAGAGCGGGGGCCGGGCCCTCCTGCCCGCCGGGGCTCCCGCATCTCCCGTGCCAGTGCCACTGCCACGGCCACCCCCCGCCTCCAGCGCGGCTCTCCCGGCCCGCCCCGCCGGCAGGGCAGGGGCGGGGGCGCGGAGCGGCGGCTCCTCCCCGGGGCGGAGGGACGCGCTCGCCGCCTCCCGCCTGCCGCCGCCGCCGGGACTCGGTTCCGCGCGGTTGCTGGCGGCGTCTCCCGTCCCGTCCGGTCCGGTCCGGTCCGGTCCGGTCCCGGGGATGTCCGGCGGGGGCAGCCGGCGGCGGGCCGGCCCCTCCTGGCACAGCACTTTCTCTCGCTTCTTCTCCAGGAGCCCACCCGGCGAGGGGGCGGCGAACAGGTACGCGGCGCTCGGGGGCGGCGCGGTGCCACCTGCGCGGCCGGGGGACACCGGAGGCCACGGGGGGCGCGGGGCTGAGCGGGGCCCCGGGCCGTGTTGCGACACTGCTGGGTGGCGGGGCAGCGGGAGGAAGCGAGCGTTCCCCGCGGGGAGCCCGCGCGTCCCGGGGGCGGCTCCTGGGACGGCGGCGGGGCGGCGGCGGGTCCGGGGGAGCAGCGGAGCGGGCCGGGAGCGCGGCTCACAGCGGCTGCCCCGGCCGGCAGGGGCGGGCTGTCCTGGGGCAGCGCTGCCGTACGGGTACGGCTGCTGCTGGGCGCTGGGGCAGGGGGACTCCGGGGCTCCCCGGGAGGTGCATCGAGCACCCCCGGCCCCGCCAGGCTCGGCGGAGCCCCGGTGGAACCTGCTGGGAATCGCGCACCCCGCGGATCCGCCGCGGTCAGCGTCCTGTGGCCCGGGTCGCAGCCCCTTCCTCGGGGACTGAAAGCAGGGCAGGGCGCTGAGGGCTTTGTTTGTTTGTTTTTCCTTTTCAGTTTTCACGCTGGAAGTTTTCTTTTGGACTGGTGTAAATTAGGCGTTAATGCAACATAAATATTACTGATGTGTTTAAGTCTAAATGCAAAATTTGTGGTTTATGGAAACTTCAATATTAATAATTTTTTTAGCGCTGGTTGACTTTATAAGATGAAAAGGTTTGGAAACTTCATGTGTATTTGTTCCTCTTCCTTTTTTTTTTTTTTTTTCATTCTGGTGGCTGGTTTCTGTCTGTAACTAGGAAAGAAGCGCAGTTAAGTTTCCTTCAGTTTCTCAGGCAGCCTCATTGTTGGCCCAAGTTAACGAGCATATTTCTGTGGTGAAAAGGTGTTAACTGCCCAGGCCTTACTTCCTCAGGTGTAATATTTATTCTTTGCTTTTATCATGTTGGTTTTAATCTGAGTCATTCTTGATATAGGGCATAGGTTTGTGTTTAAACTGACAGACATTAAGTGCTGTTTAATCAGATAGATAAACAGCAGATAGATAGTGGCTATCGAAGTAGTTCTTTCAGTGAAAAGATATAGGATTGAGTTGTATATTCTCAGCAATCATGGAAAATAGAAGAACCTGTTGCTCTTTTACACTGACCATCTTCAACAATCTTGTAAATGCACCATGAGGATTTTTAACTTTGTGGGGTTTGTTTCTCTGTAAGCATTTGACATGCCAGTACACCACCAAGAATCCACTGGTCTCTTATGAGCAGAAAAGGTTGTTTTTTTATTTCATGGAAAAAAGGAATTGGGAACAAGGCTGCTGAATCAAGGCCATCTTTCCAATTGCTGGAATAGCCTGGCTGTTTTGCCTGGTGGGGGTGGTTAAGGTATGGGAGAGGGCGAAGGTTTGGGTCTGGAGAGGCAATGGGACAGGTTTCATGGGATGACGCCTTGCCAGCTCCCTCCAGCTGTGGTTTGGGATGAACAGAAAAGCCTGGCGGTCACCTCGGTGAGGAGGAGAGCGATGCCCTTTGAGCGCTTTGTGCACTGCATGACCGATCCGTAGGTAGCACTCACGGCAGACCTACTCCACTTAACTTGGGGCTGCAGTCTAATCTCTATCCCAATCGCAGTTTCATTTCCTGCAGCCTTTTCTTTATTCGGAGCTGGGATATTCCGCGCAGATATGCAAAGGCTCTGGCCCCTCGGCCTCGTTGTTGGGCTCCTCACGAGGTTCGCTGCGGGGCGGTGGCCGTGACTCCTTCCCGGAGCGCCGGCAAGCCAGAGCCCTCGCCATCCCGGGGCTCATTTGGTATGTTAAGGAGCTTTTCCTTGTTGTGCCGGGCTGCAGCGTGGCACGTTCGTCAGGAATGCTGACGTTCTCGTATTTGGTTTCCAGTGGCAGCCTTGTTCGCAGATTAGCGTAATTGCATACATTAGCCAGCGCCGGGCTGGGATGAGTGCCGCAGGTTCGCTCCTCGCGTTTATTCAGCGAGCTCGGCCGGGCAGCAGAATGGAACAAAGCCAGAGTGCGGGGAGGGGGCACCAGGGCTGCCCTGGGCGCTTGTTGTGAAGGTGTGGAGTGTGTGGGCGAGCTGGGGAATGCAGCTTTTGTACAGGGCTAGGAGAAATGTATGCAGCGGCGTGGAATCCCCTTCAGGTTATCGGTAGGATTTATGTTGGAGCCAGACCAAGTTTGATATATGTATATAAAACTTTTCTGTGGAGGTATTTTACTTACTGATGGGTTTCAAAAAAGTAGAAGACCTGAGCAGAGGGGGAGCAGTATATCATCACATAGACCGTGTGTGCCCGCATTGACCTCTGGACACACGCATCGCACTTGATGCCTCTGCAGAATGTGGTGGTTTCCGAAGTGTTAAAAGCACGCAGGAATGAGCCTCTGTCCATCCTAAAGTCATTCTCTGTCTGCTCCTGCAAATTAGGCAGTGGTGGGTGGCTGGAAGCTGCCTTTCCTTCCCCCATGGGCAGAGCTCCCCTCTTGCTCCAGACCCTGCTCAGATTTACCTGTAAAGACCACAAGAACCAAAACCCAAACCTACTGTGCCCCTGGTTTAAAATGGGAGGAAGGGGATCGAAGGGAGTTACATAGTTTGTTAATCAGTGTCTTGGACTCTGCTGAGAACCTCATTTGACAAAAAGCTTATGTTAACAACTTGCCCTTACAGCAATTTGTAGCTCTGATGAACATGAGACTCGCTGGAGGCTGGCTTGCTTGCTTGTGGAAAAAATAAGCTGTGCAGGTTAGTTCTAAGTTTTGTGGCAGCAAAAAGCACAGCACATGCATTAGGAGTTCACTTGGCTTTTACATAAAATGTAGCCAAATGGAAAGCATCTCCCACCCAGTGCTTGCCTGCTGCTTAAGTGTCTTCTTCAGAGTTGGGGCTGCTTTGAATGGCTTCAGTGCTCTTCATCCCAGGTCTTTATCATTGAACTTCCATCAAAGGCAGTCATTATCCTGTACTGGACTATTTGCTATTTTCAATAATAAACATTTGGTTATTGGTTACCACAGTGTTTATCCTGGAGCAATCCAAATCCCCTGAGTGGCAAAACCCAATTGCATTTTCACTATTCTAATAGGAGTCCTATAATTTTAATTTTTTTTTTTTTACTAATGCATGTATTTTTAGTCCGTCTGGAAGAAGACAACAGCTTTTACACTGTAAGTCTACACTGTGGATTCTTTCAGAAATATGTGGCTTTTGTGTCCGAGCAATTGTTATTTTGTGAATAAATGTGACCTTTCAGGGGGATGTGACACTTTTTACTGAAGTACCATCAAAATGTCCTTTGAAATATGGGTGCATTTCATTAGATATTCTGTGTAGTGTTTAGCAGGTTCGTTTCAGATTTCTCTTTTTCTCTCCAAGCACTGTTGGCTGGTCACAGAACTACCAGTGCAAGTTTGGTTTGTCAGGATATTTTGTCTGCAGTGCTGAAGAATACCTGAGACACCAAACAGGAAAAAGCAACCTTTTATCTGGTTTGGAAGGATTTTGGGGGGCTGATTTGTTTGCTGGAATTTTTTTTGGGCTGAGGTTCATCCATTAGTATCTTACTGAGAGCTTTCAGAGATGAAGAACTTTGTTTATTCTGCCTGAGGAGAGATCAGAGAGTCTTTTTCTTCCTTTGGGGCTGCCAGTCATTGTTCCTGTTTACAAAGAACATGTATTTTTGTAGTTGTAAAAACTGCATTTGAGGGACTGCTGGAAATTGATGGGAAAGGGAGTAATAAATTTCTAACCTAGTTCCTCTGAAATTGCTGCCTCCTGGCTGGGTTTGATTCAGATGCCATTGGCATCTTTGAAGAAATCCATTGTCTGCTGGAAACATCAGTCTCTGCTTTCTAATAAAGAACCTTTTACTTTCAAAAACCAGAGCAGGATTCTTCGTGTTGTTGTTAGAATTTAGCTTATTTATGAGTCGACATGAGGGATGGTGGTTTGTGGAACCAGCAAGGGCATTACTCCAACCATATAGAAGAATTCAAATTAGACTTGCCTAAGTAAGGTGCATTATGAAAATTTTCTGTACACTTGTAAATTTGGGGTTTCTTTCTTCCTTTTTGCTTCCTAGATTTTTCTGTTATGCCTTCCATTGCAGGATAGTTCAAAATAGCATGAAAGGCCCTGATTCAGCTGGGTACCAAAGGGGTTGCCTATAATGAAGCAGGTCAATAGTTGTGTGCCCTGCAGTGGGACTGCCTGCCTGATCAGAACACGCACTTGGATGTCTCGTGGGACTGAGCCCAGGAGGAGCAGGGCCAGCAGCTGGCCATGTGTGTGAGAGACATTTCCTGAAGGAAATGTTCCTAGAGCCTTAATTATAATAGAAGAGCTCCTTGGAAGAAACAAAGCAACATTTTTTCCACTATTTTAAATGTTAACAGCATTCTCTCCTTTTCCAGTTATTGGGATAAGGGCCAGAGTTAATGCAGAAATATTTCCAAAACAGCTACAAGTCTGTGGTTTTAAGGAAGAGTTTTGCAAGATCAAAACTCCTTGGACTTCTCCTCTAGTGAACAAAAGGCTCCCAGGTGGAAAAAAATTAAGATTCTGAAACATGTTGCTGTGGGGATTGTATTTCTAATTATTCTAAGTTCTTGAAAGGGTGGAAACTCAGCTACTGGTTTTAATTTCTGAGGGACTTTTGTGTTTTATACAGTTCAGTTAGTATATGCTGTTATATTTGCAGACAGTAGCACAGCACTGGGTTGGTCAGGCTTTAACTCAGTTCTTCTGGTATATTAATTTTTATTTCTGATATAATTTTTATCTGTTCTAACTGGCTGTGCAGTTAGAAGACTGCACTTTTGAAGACTTAAGGCCGGAAACGTTGCCTTCCTCGCTCATTTCACTTTCCCATGTCAGTTTCCAGACACAAGACGTAGTCTCCAATAGTGTTGTTACTGTGACTTCATTACTTGCCTTATTTTGAAATAGAATGTTGTTTTTCTGAATGTTTCACTGCTTCTTAAGTTGATAAAATATTTTTCCTTCTGCTTAAGGAGGTCTTGAGATCTAAGTGTGTAAACACCTTGGGGATCTGCACTTCACCTACAGTGTTGTGTTGGGAAAAAATGTAGGAAGAAGTTATTTCTTGTGAGCACAGGAACAGAAGAGGCAGGAAGAATTGCAGTGATAACATACTTTTATTTTAATCATCAGTTACAGGCTGCAGATTTGGCCATAGAACTTATTTTGGTAGGAATGGAAAATGTATGCTTTCAAAATGAAAGAGAGAACTTTGGGGTCTGTAGGATGCTTCCTGGTATATGTTTTGTGAGCAAAGATGGGAGTTCTGGAAAGTATTTTCTTGAGTTCTGGAGAGTATTTTCTTGAAATAGCACCCCTGTACCTCTACCAAAAGTTTTCTCCTCCAGCCTGACTAGAAGAGCTTGCTGCACTTCACTGGTGACACCAGTCTCTCTTGCTTGATTTTTCTGGGGTGATTGTCCTTAATGAATCTTTTTGAAATTCTGGTATGCTCTGTTTATCAGAACACCAGTTGCTACTGCTTTAAAGCTAGCCTGGCTTACTTTTTTTATTTTAATATCTCCTATTTTTATGCCATTTTGTAAGTACCACTGTCGATCCCTCACACCGCAAGCATGCCCTTTACAAACAGTTCTATTCCCCTTTAATTCAATAAATTAAACCTTAATAGATGGTTTGTAAATCTGTTTCTGATGTTGTACCAAGTGTTTGTGTTGGTGACCAGTAACATATCTGTGTCATAAAAATGCTGGGAACTGTCTGACCAATCAGGCTGGCCAACAGGGAGCAGATTCCAGAGCAGTGTTGGTTACTGTGCCTGACAGATGCCAGAAGGAAAACCTTGATGTAATCTGGTATAATCGCACTGCCAGCAGTGGAGTCAGCTCTGCTCAGAAACATTTATATTTCTTTCTCCAGCCTTTGTAGGGCTGTTCAGTTCCCTCTCATGTAAAACAGATTAAGTTATTTAGCAAGGGTCATCATATTTATTTCTCTTGGTTGTAGCCTTTAAACTCAAAGGTACACGTTCAGTGTAACGGCGTGGTTCGTTCTTGATATTTTTTCATGTAAACTTTCACTGTAAAATGTGGCCTATCTGTGATTTTTCTGATGTATTTATTTTCCATTATAGTTCTGGTTGCTTGTTTTAGTCTTCATTTAGTACAAACATACTTTGTGTAGCTGATATAAACCATGCAACGCAGCACTGCTGTTGCAGAATGTGAAGCTGACCCAGCTTTGCTGCACAAGCAAAGAACAGTATGTAAATCAGCAGCAGAAACAGGTTTGAGAGGAAAAATTGTTTCAGTTAAAACAATCTAAATTGCTTATTGCTCTCTGTAATCAAACCAGTTTCGAAATGAGGGTAGTTTAATTGAATGTAATACATTTTGTGTATTTCAACACTTAGATTAATCAGCAATTGTAACAGTTCTGATTAAGTTCCTGCTTTCTCCTCCTGGCTCCTTCTTCTCCTTCCTTATCTTTCTCTGTTTTCTTTTGCTTTTCCTCTGTTTCCCTTCTATATTTTTTTAATGAAATAGCAGCTTTGCTTTCCTTTGACCCTCTAATTTCAAACTCAATAACTTGTTTTTATAATTACCATTTGTCTTAATGTCTTCAGTTCATCTCCCTCATGTGTGTGGCCTGAGCTTAAGGACAGAAGCAGCAGCCAGAAACTTCACATTCAAATTTCTGTGCAAAATTCTCCCTCTCTCTTTAATACAAGCCCCAACAGCCTTGCCAGAGACTAGAGGCAGATTTTGCTGCTGCTATTTGCTTTCTCAAGAAGTGTGTTAGCTTGGGAATCTTGCTGAGAACTTCACTGGAAATTTCTCATTTCAAAGCTTTTCAGAAAAGGACAACATTGTGGTTTTGAGGGGAGGGAAACAGAGGAAAGAGGTTTAAATCCATTTAATTCGTTGGGGTATTTTTCTTCTAAAATGCTAGCGTTTTTCTTTTCTGTTAAATACTAATATATTTTAGCTGTCACTTGATGCACAAGCCAATTTTTTGCATCCAGTTATTTCGTCATATCTTGTTGCCACTGAGCTTTACAGGAATATTTTCCTTTCAGATAATTTAACAAATTGTTACTGTATCCTTGCTCATATTTCTCAAGATACGTGCTGGGAGTTTGACTCTTTAAAAATTGACTTTTTAGATTAGGTTCTGATAGTTCTTCCGGCTGCACAGTACACAAATGGCTTCACAAGTGTGATGATAGTGCCTGGAGGAAGGTGTTTCCCTTTAAAGTCTATTTTATTTAGTTGGATTAAAGGAGAAGGATAGAAAAATTGATTTACTAGGTCTCCCAGGCAACCTGAGAAGTTAATAAACATGGGATTGATTGTAACATCGCTGAAAGATGGGAATTGTCAGACTCAGTTTTGTTTATGAGATTACAGCTTCCTTGACAAGCTGCTGAAATATCATCCTTAGATGCTTAGACTTTGCACTGATGCCCCACTTAAAATATTTGCAAGTGCAATAACAGCAGCTAAAACTCAACATAGAGAGGATTGTAAAAAAGCACAGACGTAATAAATCATTTTGTACTTGATCCGTTTGATGAAAATGAAAAGGATGTATTTTTGAATCAATTTAATATCTTCACAGATCATTTAAAAGAGGAAAAACTGTAGCATGTGAAGTTTGCAGATGATTTGAGTGAAAAGTATGGAAATCACCATGTAGATGACATTGGAACAAACTAAGTTTCCATGGTTGGCAGCCAGTTAAACAGAGCTGCCAAAGTGGTGGCTCAGAGAAGAAAATGTGATTGTAGGGTGTATAAACAACAAACCACGTGTATTCTGTGGATGCTTTGGTTACTGCAGCACCAAGTCCAGTTTTGGTGTCCATGATTTATCATCAAAAAGGTGCTGGCACACTGAAAAGGGCTCTGAAAAGATCTCCAGAACAATTTGATGTCTGGAAAAACTCCCTCACAGACTAAAGTGAAGTAGCTTGGTGGCATTTAGTTCAGAAATTACAATGTTAAAGTTTGAGGAATGATTCTGCCTCAAGGAATGTAACTGGAAGGAAAATCGGATTTAAGTGCTTTGTGTTTAGACCTGTGGCTTCAAGAGGTTATTTGAATCTGAGACCTTTATAATCTGTCCCACATAGCTGTAGATCGATTGAGAGATGAGACTTGAATAGTTAAGCCTCATTAGTAGTGAATTTAGTAGTAGTTTACATGGAAAGGTCTTATTTACAAATGTGGTAATTTTCCCAAAGTTTGTTGTTTTTCAACCAAAGCTCGTAACTTCTTGTCACATGTTAAAGGCTTGATGCAGGTCACTCTTGGTGAAATTTCCTAATCTAGATTATGCAGGAGGCCAACTGCAGTAATCATAAGGGTCTGTATGGCAAACAGGGTAACTGGTGTGTATATATATATTTTTTTTTTTTTAATTTAAAAGTCTGAATGTTTTTGCAGTCATCTTTTTAATTACCACTCGGAAACTGGGACAAAGAATTAACCAATACTAAGCAACCTATGGCTCTTTGCAGTTTTATAATAAAAATTTCATTACTACTACTGGTTTGTGGATGTGGTGTGAGAATTCCTGTAATGTGCTGGAACCTCATTGAGGTCTTGCACATCTATATTTGATGGTATTATTAGACTTGTGGATTTCCACTCATTTACATTCTTCAGGGAGGCTCTTGCACAAATGGTTTTTAAAGTACTAGGTGATGAAATCCTTGTTTCAATGTTTTTCCATTGAAATATCTTTCTGGAAGGTCAGCACTGCACATGTAACTTGGCACAAAGTAAAATTGGAAAGAAGTCACGACATCAGTACCACATGAGGTGTGTTTCCCAGAGAGAGATGTTGGTTTGTTCAGAGAGAAAGGAGGGGCAGGGCTCAGGAGCTGCCATTACACCCCAGAATGCTGAAATAAAGAAAGTAAACCTAAAAGACATCTTGGAGGTTGGGCACTGCTTATTCTCTTGCCATTATAAGTCTCACATTAAATGGTTCCTGAGTTAATCTGAGAGGACCAGTTAATAGCAAACATTGCTGGCCCTGTGTGGTCACAGGGTGGGTTTGGCTGCTCGGGGAGTCATCTGTCCCCAAGAGAGGGGAGATGGCAAAAGGCTGGAGCACTCACCTGGGTTGTTATGTGTGGGCATGAAAAATAAATGCTGGAGCTGCTGCATTGGAAGAGATTTGATTCAAAGCCCTGGGAGAAGTAAATCCACACGTCAACATCTACAAGTGCTGTGGTGGTGCTGAGCTGAAGTTCAGCTTTAGTCAGCTGTCCCCGTTTCCTTAAGGGAGTGCCCATGAATTTCCCCCTTCCCAAACAGCAACAGGCAGTGTCTGCCTTCTGCTCATAAAAGGAACCTAAAATATCACAGCAATTACTTTCAGTTTGAAGAACTCTGCGTGTGGTCAGTCTCATCCAAACTTGTGTGTTTGTGCTTTATTCCTTGTATGTTTCTTGTAGCTTATTTTTTTTTATCTGTCACAACACATTCACAATCTGCTGCGTGCAAAGCATGGGTGGGGTGGATTAATAAAGGAAGAAGGGGATGGGCTTTTAATTTGCAAGTTCTGAGGGATTGTTATGAAGGACAAGGGTGGAGGAAGCAGACTTCTCACACCATACAGAGATGCTGTGAGGGCCTTTTGAAGATGTGATTATTTGTAATTGTCTTGTTCTGTTTTTAGAGGCAGTTGCAAAAGACCTTGAAAGCCACATACTTAAATATGCTCCATTAAATTGCTTTTTTTGTTGTTGCTGACTGTAATCCCTCATGTAATCTCTCTTTGTGTAAGCAGCAGTGCAGAATTTGAACGTCTTGCTCATAAGAATCTCTAACCTCTCTTTCCAAAGTGTAATGATTAAAAACTTGGACCACAAACCTGCTTTGGTTCAGACACCACCTGTCCAAGTAATACAGAAAGGTCAAAAGAGAGGCAGCAGCAGAGGAACAAAAAGCAACAGAAAATGGCACAAAGAAAGGTTTGTTGAGATAGATACAAAAGATACCATTCTGTAACTTAAATTTAATCTTGATTAGTTAGAGAATAAGAGTGATGCTAATCAGGTCAGGCATGCTGGCAAGACAGTAGAAAGAGCAGCAAGACAGCTGAGAAGAAGAAATCCCTCTAACCTTCCTCTAAACCTTCGCTAAAGATTAATCCATCTCTGTTGGATGCACTAATATGTAAGAGAAAGAGGAATGTCTAGCAGAAATAGCAACAGAAGGGCAGTAGATTACATGTCTGAGAGGCTTGAGTTTCTAGAATTAATTGTGACAGTGTCTTTTTATTTAGTATTTCCATGCCTTTTTTTCTTCCTCCCTTTAAATCTATAAAATTAGAGTACTGTCTGTCTTAATATGTTAACAAGTGGTTGTGACAATTTGTGATTGCCTGGATAGGTAAGAAGCCCGTGAAAGCAAGTTGGTAGAGGTGTTTTCTTTTTTCCTAAGACCACACTTTATTCTTTTACTTCTCAAAAGCAAAGATGAGTCAATTGATGGGTTAATAGAGGCCTGTTTCTGGGTGTATAATGTAACAACAGTAGTTTGTGAAGCACGGAGTTGAAGATTAATTCATCTTCCTGACTGGACCAGTGTGAAATGCTCTCCTGAGAGGTGGGTGGTTAAGCACAAGCCTAGCTTCAGATGTGCTCAGCTGGAGAAAACATTGGTGGTACCTGCCGTGGCAAAGTGCTCCAGAAAAACATGCTCCAGCTTTTCCACTGCTCTGGAAAAGCTGAAAACTCTATGGAGCCAAACTTTATAAATACAGCTGTAGCCCTAGGTTATAGTGATGCCATAAATAGAGGGAAAGCCCTAAAATTTGTAGGGAGTTGTCGTGGGGATTGCTAAGTTGCATTGTGTGAATGGAATGAGCAGTAGCCAGCAGGTTCTGCAGTCCCAGGCACCGAGTGTGGCCCAGCCCCTGTGTCTGTGGTGTTCTAAACAGCCCACGAGGCCTTTGGGCAGCAAAGAAGCTTTTGTGCTGTAAAACTGAAACCATTTAGAGCTGGGCCCTGGCAAAGGGGAGAAGAGGTTCACCCCAGGCAGCCTCTGTGGGGATGTGAGGGGCAGTGGTTTGTCCTTCCTGCTCCTGCTGAGTGACATCTGTTGCCCCTTTGGAAACCACTGACTGCACTGTGAACTGGATCACAGGCTGGATTTCTCCTCTAGGAAACTTCTGCCCAGCTCTTGATTTTATTGAAAAATGTCGCCCTATTGAGAGCCCTTCTTGGCTGAGTTAAGGATGTAGAGATAACTGAGGTTGAGGAGGAAGGAGTAGAGATTTCTAAAGCTGGTTCTGCTGACAAAGTCAGCATGTTTGAGGAACTACACCCTAAAGCAAAAGGTTAAGGAATGTAGAAACGCTAGAATATAAACCATGAAAGGGTGTGAGGAAATGCTTCCAGAGTTAGGGTTATTTTATAGTGGAAAGGAACGTTTTGATACTTTTTTTTTACTTATTGATTTTAAGATGCTTATCTGCTGAATTGCATTCTTTCAGTTTTGGTATGTATGCTATGGAATTTCTATGGCTAGCTAGAAGAAAGTAATTCAGACATGTATTTGAAATAGAAACAAGAAGTAGGAAAATAAAAAAAGTTTTGGGGAAAAAAACCACATGATATAAAGGGAAGAATATGAGCATGATATAGTGATGCAATAATTCAACACTGTGTAAAGTATGCTGGCAGGACTTAATGAAAGCAAGGATCTCATTTGTGGTCTGCAGACCAGTTCCATAAAGAGTGATACATTGAATTTAGGAAGAATGTCTGATGGCTTCAACCTCATTACTCCACTCTTAAGTACAGGGAACCTTAGTTCATGTCAAATGTATCCACATCAGGAAAAGCCACGTAGATCTGAGAAGGATGTTTTGGTTTTTAGTTTGTTTTTTTTTAAAGCCAACAACAAAACAAAAACTAGGAGAGAGAAAATAAGTTGTGTACAGGGAAACACTTCTATTATTGTGCCAGACTGCCCAGAGTGATTGTGACATCTCCTTCATGAAACACATTAGCAGCAGAAGAAATTAATAGGTCAGAATATTAATTCATCTGCTCTGTCTTCCAGGGAGGCAAAGAGCAGCCAAGACTTTCAGTCTGATGCTGTCCCTGAAAAAGCATCTTTGTGTTTATGAATGCATTAAGGGAGATTACCTAAGGTGATGTGAAAGTACATGGGTTTGGACTTGGAGATGATTTCTAAATGGGAGGAAGAAGTTTTTCTTTGATGCATCTGAAAAGATGCAAAAGATCTTGAAAAACTTAATAGCAGGAGAGTTCTACTGTCATTTCTGTTCAGGGAATGATGTCTCTGAGCAGCTGAGAAGGAAACTTACATTTAGTCAAAGTAGCTTTTGCATTTTCTGTGCATGTCACTGTATGCTGAATGTAGATGCCTAATCTGCAATAGGAAGAAAACTGTTTGGTTTGGAAGTCTTACTGGGCTGTGCTTACCTGTGGTTTACAGTCAGGAGCAGTAGGAGTACAGCAGCATCTTAATTCCTTCTCCAAATCCTGGCAAGATATCACCAAACTGCTAATAATTGGGGGTTTTTTTGTTTGAAGAGCTTTCAGTTCATCTGTTTACATGAGTTCAGAAATGAGGACTTGTGCATTTTTCAATAGCAAAGTTAAATGTTTAAGACTGGTGAAGAAAGGTATTCAAAATTATTATTAATTAATTGAAATTCTTACTCATATGATATATTAGCACAAAGTTATTTTTCTTCATGTAATGGTACGCAGTGCAGGAACTGATGTCTATCATTAACATCACTTAATGTTTTCCTTGATAATCTTTTAGCTTTAAAATTGATTGTAGCATAAAGGTTTTTATTAAAATGTAATATTAATATTAATATATAATTAATATTAAAATCTGCTGGATTGTGTGTAAGGATTGTTCTGAGGACTGGGTTTGAGGGCAGGGGGTTGCTTCCCTTCACTCCAAAGATGAACTCTCAAAAAAAAATTGAATTAATTTGGTGAATTTCCCATAATGTCACACGTGATTTTGGCATTCTGACTTTTAAAATGGAACAGCAGACATTTTATCAATTGCCTTGTTAATAAACACATACCTGTTGTTCCCTTTCTAAAATTCTTTCTGCATTTGCATGGCCCATTGGGCATGTTGAGTGAAGAGCTGCTCAGTGGGGTGGCTGTGATTTGGGATGATTGCACCTGCCAGCAGTGCATTCCTCTTGCTCACAGGCCTCAGAATGGGGCGTGCCTTGGAGCTGCCAGGTGGCAATGAATGCTGCTGTGGTAGATCATTGTTCAATTTCGCTTGAAAATTAATACAAATAAAATCTTGTTATTTTTCAGCTGTAAGAGCTGAAATAGTGTGTGCTGCTTCTGAGTGCTTGAGTTCAAAAACCTCAGTATGAGGTGAAAGAGTCATTATGGTTCTGTCTGCAGCTTTTTGGGGCTCGGTTTTTTCAGTTAAAGTATTTGCAGAGTATATACTACAGTTTTGGAAAATATGTTTTTCTGTCCTTTCTTGTGTTTAAATTAAATATGTTGGCTCTTGAGAGGATTTGAATAATGCAAGTACTCAGTGTTACACAATATTTTTGTTTTTCAGTTCTGAAAACAAAGGGAGCACAGCCATAAATTCAAAGAGCAGCCAAAAGGAAAGCACAACTCTGCCTGCACTTTTGAAGGTAAGATTTTTATTGACTAATATTTATTTTAGGTAAAACCTGCCGCCTCTACATGTGACTATTTGTTAGAGTTCTGGTGTTGGATGCACTCCTGGATGTTGGATGCAGGTGGCACCTGATTTCCATAGTCTGGGTTAGGGTCCACTATGCCAGGGTTCTAATGGACATGCTGAAGGCAGAAAAAGTATTTGTGCTTCATGTTCTTTAAACAAAATCCACATATTTACTTACAGGAAAGAACAGGGACTTCAGTGCATGTTTGCCAGTGAAGAAGAAAACTAATATTTTTATCAAACCATGTTTTCAGGCATTGCTCTAAATCACTATTTCTGTATAGTTTATGAATATCTAACCAGCCAGTCTGTGCTTGCCTGAAGGTCTGCTGGTTGGCAGCCAGAGCCCTGTGAGATCTTTGTGCTGAGATTTGTCTGTACGTGGGGTGCTCCTCACCAGCTCCCCGTGTTAATCATGCTTGTCTTGTCCTGTAAGTGTTGTGCTGCAAGAAAAGGACATGTTCCTCTGTGATCAGGGCTTTCTCCTGTGCACTAGACACACCTCTAAAGTTGTGCTTAGATTCAGCCAAATACCATAAATAATTATGTACAGGACAGGTGATAGCTGCTGTCACATCTTGCCCTGCACTGAGCTGTTCTAGTGATCCATCACTAAGCAATTTTGCTTGAATTTTTGTTCCTTTTCTGAATTGTCTCAGTGCAGTGCAGATAATATCATGGCTGCTTCCCCAAAAGGGGCTTGGCTAGTCTGCCAGATTTATTTGTAGGCTTCTTAACACACATTTAATCTGAGATTTCTATCCCATGTTGCATTTATTGAGCACTCATGGTGTGTGGAAAAGGAAATGCTCACCTTCTGTAGGGCCTGCAGTTCCTGTGTAGTTACACCCTCAGTATCTAGGGACCATTTGTTTGGGCTTCACCAAAGTTGGACACTTTGCATTTGCCTCTGCAAAGACCACAGCAGGGTTATTTGCTCAATAAAATTCCATTTTGACTGTGGTTTGTCTACAGCAAGGTGGGAAACAATGTTTGTTCAGAAGCCGGGTGGATTCAAGCCAACTCTGTCAGTTCAGAGCTCCTGGAAAATGCCACTGCATGGCTTCCTATTGCCATAAATCATTGATGTTATGCCTTGGAATGCAGGCAGAAAGGTTTCTGATGAACCAGAGAAGACTCTTATCTACTATAAGAGAAGAAAATTTTCTCAGTTTTAAAAAAAAATCTCATTTTTCTGTGTCAGATCAGTGAAAAATTCCAAACCAGATTTTCCTTTGGAGTCCACCTCAGGACAGGACTGAGGAAGGGGAAGCATTCAGGGTTCAACACTAGGAGTTGCTTAAAAGGAAGTATGAATAGGGCTAGGTCTAAAGGAAGAAGCAGGATGTGTAGGTGGAACAAAGCAAGCATAGCAAGTTTAGGTTACCTAAGAGTATTTCTTTCTTGCCAAAAACTAAATCTGATTAATTTTCTTTAAATTTAAAAAGCCATAATTCCAAATCTTTCCTGCTGAATCTGTTTCAGTAGTCTTTTACTCAGAACTTGTGTTTTTATAACACTGTACTAAAACCTGGTGCCAAAATTAGTGCTGTAAAGTTTTTTTCCAGGTATCTGATCTCCTCTTTGTCTTGCCATAACTTTTTATTTAATTATATTGTTTCAGACCTATGTTAAAAAGCCTAAAACCATGACATTATTTTTGAAATAATGCCTGATGTTTATATAGGCTTTAGGAAGAAGGTGTGGTTTTCATACTAGTAGAATGTGCTGGCTCTTCAGCTGTACTGAGAACTTCCTGTCTAACTTTCCTCTTTCTTTAACTGATCAAAAATGCTTGAACAGTTTCATATGCATAGTAGTGTGTACTTTGAGCAGTCTGACTTTTTATCTTGTGTGCACAGAAACTACAACTAAATAGTAAAAACTTACTCAGAGGAAGTAGAGAAAGTATTGGTTTTCTGATGTTCCCACTGCTACATTTTCTGCAGAAAATATTTTTTCTGGTTTTTCCTCTCCCTGCTGTCTCCAGTAGACACTTGAAATTTGGTAACACCACATTGGCTAAAATAAATTGTCTTCTGCAAAGATCAGCAGACTTCACTTGAGCAGTTGCAGAGAACTGATGCTTTTTAATTGTGGTGTTGGGATAATCCTAGGAGTCTTTTCCAGCCTAAATGATTCTATGAAAGGTATGATCTGTGTTATTAAAAGATGCTTCAGGTTTTTTCATCCAGTCATGAAGGCTACTGTAGACTGACCAAAAAATGTTATGGAAAGTGTGTTTTGTGAAGAATGTCTGCATCTATACTTGGATCAGTTTTGGGCAGGTTTCCAGGCATGTCCATGTCTGAGCTGTGCTTCTACCTGAGCATTTCAGGTGGATGGTAACTAAAAGTGAAACCAGTTTGTGTCTGTGTTAGCTGTCACCAAGTTAATGAACCATCCTATTCTGATAGACTTCCATGCTGTGATTTTGTATATTCATTGGCCACCTTAGCAGGAGGCCAGGGGCGAAATAGCAGAGGAGCTGCAAGTCTCTGATTTAGCAGCAAAGGTCGAATGTCTAAATTATAACTGACTGGGTGAGTGGAGCTGGGAATTGTGCTGAGCTATGGTAGTTCTTTGACTCTTCTGAGCACTTTAGACACCACTTCTGTACTTTACCCCTGTTATTTTTCCCTACAATGAAATATTTAGCTCATAAAGGGAGGAAAAGATATTTTAATATCCACCTTTTGAAAATATTAAGCATAGTTCTTCTGTGCGCCAAGGGGGACTTTATCAGTCATCACTTGATCACTTTCAAGAAAATATTACTGAAATGTATTTGCTGTGTCCGTTAATTGATTGCAGAAAGTACACCACCCCCTCCCAATATTTATTTACACATTTTGCTATGCTTCTGTTTCTTTGAGTTAGGGCTGTAAAGGGTGTCCTTTCTGAGTAAACTCTCCGTTTGAGCAGCGTGATTGCTGCACAGATGGTTGTACGAGTGTAAACAGCTATTGAACTTCATGTTTAGGGTGTGAAGTATCCGCCCTACAGAGTGTCCAGTGCACATTAGTACATCATTAACCTCACTTTTAGTGCTACTGGGACTTTGTTTTCCAAGGGAACATTGTAACAATGCCCCCTGAAAAAGGGTTTAATGGTCACTGGGTATCTTTCCTGTAGCAATGCACAGAGAAAATAGCCCATTCTTCCATAACCCATTGGGAAGGAATTCTTAAGCATCTCAGCACAGAAACCACCATGTGGGCTGTGTCAGGCAAACCCAAAAAGTTCCAAAAAGTAAGTGCAAATTTGATACACCAAATGTATAATTTAGATTACAGTATTTCAGTAGCATCAAGCATTCTATCATTTGGCCCATAGGCTCAATCAAGCCTGAATTAACCTGAGACAGTCTCAGCCTTCACAGAAAACTCAGGGGCAGAAAGTACAGCAGAGATTATCAAGTCTGCTCCTGTGCCCCAAGGTGAGATCTCTGTATCTATGTCACTCCTGATAAAAGTTTGTCTGACTCGTTCTCAAAGACCTCCAGGGATGGAGATCTCTTAAGATCTCTCCAACCTCATCAGACAACTGTTCTACCAATTTCATAGACCTTGTAATTAAAAACCCCTTTTCTTAACATGCCATCTAAAGCTTCTGTGCTGCAAATTAAACCTGTAGCTAATTGTCCTCTGACAAGTACTGCTGTACACTGTGAACATGGAAAACAGAGATTATTCTGTAGCTCTGCTTTCTCACATGAATTTCATTTCAAGGTAACATAAAGATGACTGTATTTAAGCAGGAGACATGTTATTAAATTTTGATGGCAGGGACTGCAATTATGTGATAAGATGGAGCCAGCTTCTTTTTGGAGTTGCAACGGGTACAAGTTGGAACATGGGAAATTCCAGTCACCTATATGAATTTACTTCTTTGGTTTTTTGGGTTTTTTTTTCCCTTTACTGTAAAAATGGTCACATATTGGAACAGTTTGCCCAAGTGAGGTGCAGAATCTTTATGCCTGGAAATACTCAAAACAAAGCTGGATGAACCAGAGCTGCTTTGTGCAGGAGCACAGACTACATGACCTCCCCAGCCACATTCCTTTCAGCCTAATTTGTGCTATAATCTCTGTCACAAAATTTTTCATCCAGTGTGCCAATTTACAGGAGACTTTTTTAGAAATCCCATGAACTTGCTGGATATAGGTTGCTGTTGCTACTGAATGTCCCTTATTCTGACTATAGTTTTAAGTTTTACAAAAAAGTTAGAAATCAGAATTAAACCTAAAATCTTAGGTAACTGCATACTGTTTTCCATATAGCATGGGGTGGGGATTTATATTGTCATGGTTCTACTTGATATTGATTTCATTTCAAAAATCTCATAATTTTAAAATTTATCAGTAATTATCTAAGTAATGTCCACTCAGGCTGTCTGTGAATTCCTGCTGAATTCCTGACTTAATACGTAGAAATCAGAGAGAGGGATGTTTTTTCTTTTGGTAGCCAAGGGAGATGGACTATTGCTGCCAACCATGAATTTTTTAAAAACCTGAGGGTTACTTTTAAAAACCCTTGCCGTCACTGTCCACAGCAACAAATGAAAGGTAAAACAAAAATTTTTTTTGGAGTTTGTACCATCAAGATTTCTCTTGTGAAAGCTTAAAGCAGATATTTTTTTCTCAGCCATGATGTGGACCTTTGTTGAAATGGAATTTTATAGGTGGTACCTTTTAGTTTCCCAGGATACTTTGTTAAATTGATGGTTGATGTTAACAGCTGTATGTGTTGAGGGGGATATTTCAAGATCATCCCATCTGAAGGTCTGGTAAATTCCCTTGCAATATTGAAGATTTTTGGAATGAATGATCTTGAAATGTGCTTCCCTCTCTGCTACTTTTGTTCTCCAAAGAAGGGATCATGAGGAAACTTTGCTTCAGGATGGGTGGGGGGAAAAAGAGGTTTAAATCTTGATCTGTTTAACTCAGAAAGCCAACAGACAGGTGAAGCAGAAGTGTGATGCCAGGTGCTATAATTGCCAATAGAATGTCAGTGCAGGTGGAAGTCACAGTGTCTCATCCCATTCCCAGTGTAGTGTCACCTTCTCCTTTGAAAAGGTTAATTCACCTTTTTTTTTTTTAACCCTAGCTTCAAGAAATTGTCAAATAAAAGAGAACAAAAATTGTTTAATGTTCGTGAAAACATATTCATTAAAAAGCAATGAAAGTGTAGTACTGGAAGACTTTGGGGGAAAGAACAGAAGTAAAACAGAGAATTTAATTCTGTTCTCTCTGGCTCTACAGTAGCACTTGTAGTAATGAAGTGATGGTTGCATACTCAGCAATGAGTACCAGTTTTTAATCTTCAATCAGAGCTTTAAAATAACTTAATGAGAAAATTCAGAGGGGAAAATTTTCAAGCTGCTCTGCAAATGGTGTGAAGAGAAACTTTTAAATTAAAAAGTTAATTTGGTCATTCTAGAGATTTTCACTGTGTTTAAAATTCCCTGTGAAGGTGACCCAGCAGAAACTTTATTTCAAATTGTACCCATTTTTTTCTACCTTTTCATTTGAAATGTTCACCCCGACCATTTATCTGTTGTTCTCAGCAGGGAATGTATCTCTGGATACTTCCTCAGATTTCAGGAGAATACCAGAGAGTTTCAGAGAATGCTTGGTTCATCTTTTCTTTCCTCATCTGACAAATTAAACATACATTAATGACTCCTTGCTTTTTCAAGAATTCAAATAGATGAACAAATTTGTAAAGTCCCAGTGCTGAACTTTGAACAGATGCTGTTGTCTTTCCAAATGTTAAATAGTCATTGACTTTAAATAGGTTTATTTTTAAAAATGCAAAACTGATACAGTTTAACTAAAAGTCTCTTCCTGTTGTTTTACTTTTACTCCTGATTATGGTGATGCCATGATTTCATTAGTTTTCTAGTTACTTTTGTCTTCCGGGGTTGCATGACCTGATTTTTTTTCATATCAAACCAAGCAGAGAAATGAGGATGTGGAAGGAAAACTAAACAGTATTAAAAAGCCAAAATATTCAGGTTAATTGGGTATTTGTAGAAGTACTGAGTTCATAACTTTAACTTAAATTCCCCCAAAACCCCAAGTCACTTTTTGTTTCTTTTGGGGGGTTTTTGCTTTTTCTCCTTAGTTAAAAGGTGTGTTTTAGTAAAGACTAAAAAGTTTTTTACAATGGTGGAACTCCCTTACATCTTCTACACCACCACTCCAATTACTGGCTTAAATAGGAAAAACCCACTTTAACCATGTGTTTTTTCAATCCATTTGGCTATGAGCACTAGCAACAGTGGACTTTTAGGGGTTCTTATTGTGTATTTCATTATCTGATTGTACTTTTGCCTGAATGTTTTCTTAATGCCATTCTAATTTTCTTAGACAAGCTTTGTTCTTGATCTATGTCTCACTATCTCCAATAGTTTTTCATTAGGTTTCCATATATATTGCCTCCTGTTGGTTGCAAAAGCCTTAAAGATTTTCCTCACAGTACTTGAAAAAACAAAAGCTTATTTCATATGTGGATTTGAGGCACCTCAGTGTGTCCCACTCACTGAGAAAGAGTGGGAGATTACACCAAAGGTGCTTTAACTTCCCTGAGAAAGAAAATCTGTTGAAAAACCTGCACTGTGGGGATGAACTAGCCTGCCACCAGCCCCAGCTATATCACTGTGGATTTTGCTTAGCACACAGAATTTATATTCTGTGTCAGTGTTCAAACTGAATGAGATGCTCATAATTGTTAAATGAAATGCAGCCATCTCAGTGGTGTTGAAAGGTCAAAGCTAAAGCTCAGAACAAGATTAATTTTCCTGTACTATATGTGGTGATGCCTACATGAGCTACTTTGTGCACCCAGCACTTCAGCCTGAAGCTGTTAATTAATTTCTAAATGCCAGCAAACAGAAACTCAGGAGCAGCGCCGTGACCCGTTCTCAGATCAGGGTGTTGGGGTTAAATGACTTGTTGGAAGTCCCTGGGGTGAATTAGTGATGATCCTGGCTTTCTGATGGCAGGCCACCTTCTCCCCCAAGTGCAGGGGGGATGAGGTGGTAGAAGGTGTCTGTGCAGGAGGCAGGATGTTCTCCAGTGCCGCAGGACAGGCGGCCTCAGAGGTCCCTGCGCGGCTGTCTGGAGTTTCTGCTTGGTAATGAGCATTCATTCATGGGGAGGGAAATCCCAAATGTCTGGCAGTTGTGGCTGCAAGCTAATGCTTTGTTCACAGAGATCTGTGTTTTAGTGCTGGTAATGCTTTCATTTCCTTCGTTAGGGCAATAAAAGAGGTTGTATTTTTGGCAGACGGACGTAGCCCTTGCTGACTGAGAACCTCTGGCAATTCCAACTTCAGCCACCCAGCTGCTGAGACAAGATGCTTTACAGGGGTGGTCAAAGGGTTCCCTGCTGGGCAGGAGATGAGGAAGACTGAGGTAACCTGGCAGGTTACCCTCGCCAGGGTGCTGCTGTGCCACATGGAGGTTGTTCACCTGGGCCTGCCTGCCGAGGTGCAGCTGGCCAAGGGCGGGTGTCCGTGCTGCAGCCTGGAGTGGATTATAGCCTGGAGAGGATAAATCAGCTGGGATAACTGTCCTGCCAGCCTGGAGAGGGTAAATCAGCTGGGATAACAATCCTGCCTGAGACATGGCATGGGGGCTTGTCCCCTGAGCCCCAGCTGGCAGGTTTCAGTGCAGCAAAGTGGGAGCACAGTGCCCAGACACGGCGGCACTTACCCCTGCGGTCTCCTCTGTCACCTGATCGAAGTCATCATCTTGTTCCACACTCTGCCACACCAGCCTGGTTGCATGTGAGGGCACAGGCCCATAGGGTAATTCAGGTTGAAGGGACCCTAGAGTGTCATCCAGTCCAGCCTCAGTTCAGCTACAAGGTCAGGCCAGGTCACCCAGGGCTTGCTCAGTGAAACTCGGAGGAGCGAGTTGCCAAAGGACTAAAAGCTAATTAAAGCTTCATGAAGCATGTCACAAGCAGGAAAGCTCACAGAGAGTGGGAAAGGGGAGGCAAGGGGAAGACTGATGACAGTTCATAACAAGAGGAGCAGAAAGACAGCACTATAGCAGGAAAATTCTTTTCCTTGCATCAGCAAGGATCTCAAAGGGGATCTGGCAGGTAGGTTTCCATCCAGAAACCACTGATTTCTTGGTGAACCGGAGAAACTATTTGGACTCCTGTGACACTGTAAGAAGACTTTTAAAATTTATTTTTCTTTGACTGATGACATGAAGTGTAGGCAAAACAAGAGTCACTGGTGTTCCTGCAGTGTGGTGAACATCAAACTGCTCAAGCTTAATTGTGACAGGGAATCAAATGCTCTATCAAGGTTGCTAGAGGCCCTGGCTGTTGAAAACTGGTGGGATGTACCATAGAAAGGATTACTTTATATAAACCCTACATCCTTACCTTTTTTTTTTTCTGAGTGCTCACTAGGGGCTTCTGTCAGAGACAGACTGGGAGAGATGCATGGGGAGTGCTCAGTGCAAGTTTCTGTGGTACTGTCTCATGGAATTGCCACCGTGCTGTGTGTCCAGCAGGCACTCGTGCCTGAAGGCTCCTGCTGTTCTAGAGGCTTACTGGCTTTCCTAAAGTAAAATCATGTGCTTTCGTCTCAGTCATTTGAATATGGCACCATCTTAAAATACCAACTTCAAAATCTGCAGCAGGAACAGTGCTGTTTGTATAATGCTTCCAACTTTGAATTGAGATTTTGTGTGCAAATGATGAAATACCAATAGCTTGAGCTGTCTGTCATGGCAAAGTGGAGCAGGAGGGAGAATATATGGAGAGTAGGATTGATTATATTGAAGGGAAGAAAGAAGGATTTGCATAGTTTCTGCGTTAGGACTTAATATTCACATATATCTTCAAATAAGCTCAGTGTAAATGTTCTCTGTGGCTTTTTTTCATGCAAGACGCTATTTATGGTTAAAGGTATGGAAGGACCCTTTCATATTAAAGCTTCCTGTTCTTTTGATTTACCAAAAGTTAAGTAAAGAAAGGAAGATTAAAGAGGAAGGAAAGTCTAAATAGATTTCTGTTTCTGCAAGCAGAGACTACAAAACAGCTTTTCAAGCAGGGCATAAATTATGCTCACAAATAAGCAGCACAGTCTTTACAAGTGTTATGTCTCAGAGCTGCTCAGGGAGGACTTTCACATGTAGAGATTTAACTATATTTGATGTCTCAGCTCCTAATAGGAAAAAAAAAAACAAACCCTCCACTAGTTTCTGAATACAAATGGTTTAAAAAAAATGGGCAAAATGCACCAAACAAAACAACAACAAACAAAAACACTTATAAGACTAAACTGTTGTCAAGTTTTTAATGTAACTATTTCTTTTGTAGTTAATGCATTTAGTTGTTAACTTCATAGATATTTTAATAGTTGATATAAGTGTTTATGGCTTAAAAGGGTTGTGCAGAGAAAAGAATAAGATCTGTGTGCATTTCCTGCACTGAGATATTCTTTTAGGTTAGACAAATCTGTGTGAATGGTACAAATCACAAAACTATGGAGAAATGCCCTCCTTCACTTAAAGTTGAATTAAAATCTGACATTGAAGAATGCTGAGGTGTTAGTCAAAGTGAAGGAAGAAAATATGACAGTAGAACTTTGAAGCTGACATGGTGAATCATTCACTGATCAGATTTTGGAAATAATTTTGTTTTCTTGTTTCTGTTTTGTATTTCCTTATGCAAAGTACTCAATTCCTCTGAGATAAAGTAAATCATTCAAGAGGTTCATTCCAGGCTCGTGTATTACTTGTCTAATACTGAAGACAGCAGCAAGAGCTGTGGTGCATCTCCAAGCTGCACCGTTGGGATCTTCATTTCCAGAGCTTGGTTTGGGTAGAGTTGACATCTAAATAGTAAATTTCTGATCCCACAGGGGTGACTGCACCCCTTTGTGATGCATCAGCTGTTGATCAGAGCAGTATGGGGGGAGTGGTGAGGTTTGTCACAGGTAGGATGAAAAAAGGCCAGAGTTTGACTTAGTCCACTTCTAAAAGTTTACTTAAAAGTTCAGTGTGGTTGTCCAAGTGTCTTGCCTGTACATAGGAAGTGGATGTTGTGTGGATTTCTCAGGGACAAATTAGTGCTGTTCAATTTCTATCCTCAGAATTCCAATAAACAATTCCATTTCCAACACATGCATCTTTTAATATTAAGCAATTGCATCTTCTCTGTATTTAAAGAGTAAAAAAGCATTGCTTGAAATTTAAAGACCACTGCTTTGGTATCACTAAATATATGTTGAAAGTTCTTAAGAAATTGCTGTTCCCCAAGGATGAAGCTGAGTTCATTAAAACACTTTTTTCATCATTAACATGATCCCAGGTGGCCTATTAACAAATAAGCCTGCTGGCTTGTTTAAGATTACTTCAAGTAGAAATAGGATTGGTCACCTAGTGGAAATAGTAGCTTTCTGTGTAGGTGTTGCCCAATTTGAAACAATTACTCTTATCCAAATGTTTTGTTGACACGACTAAAATTTGCATAGGACTTTTTGTTCGTGTTCTTTCCCACTCCTGTTGAGCAGGATAGATTTCATCTGAGAAGAGCTTGGGGTAACTTTAATCTGTGTTAATAAACTGGGTTGAATCAGGAATTGAAATTACAGGGTTGTAGTGTTAAGATAAAATAGGCAGCAATAGCCTATGGCATCCATTACAAAGGGTGGGGATGGGGGAGGGAGGTGCTTCCCAGAAAGCTTTAGTCCAGGGGAAAAAACACATTTGCAGATTGTGAAGCTGAAAATGTGGCTATGAGTGGTGTTTGTGAAGCCTTCCAGTGAAGTTGCATCACCCTTTTGGGCAGATGGTCTTGACAGAAGTAACATGAGCTTGGACAGCAGTCCTTCGATCTCTGAGAGGAGCTGACACAGAGGAAATTCAAGGGCATAAATTGGTGAGGAGCAGAGCTTGCCTTGCCTCTGGGTGTAGATGCTCAGCTGAGTTGAGGGAAGAAGTGAACATGTGGCTTGAATGAGGTGAAGCCCTGCTTGGTGCTCCTTCATTTCAGGTCACTGATAGGCAGTGCAGAAGGTCAGAGGTGCAGGGCTGCTGCTCTGCAGGACCTCAGCTGTGTGAAACCAGGGACAGAGCGCTGGGGACTGTGGGAGGCAACAAATCCATCTGGAAACAGCTGTGCAGTTGAAGGAGAGCTGGCCAGAGGGTTCAACATCAAGCTGCCGAGGATAATAGGAAGGATTCACTTCTGGGATGAGTTGAGTTTGTTTTATCCCAATTCTGTTCTTGGTTCTCCTCGGTTTTTCAGAAGTGCAGAAGGCTGTGGGGTGTTTGTGTTTGGCTGTGGTGCTCTTGCAAGCTGAGAGCTGTTCTCACAAGCACATGGAGGTTTGTTTGTGAAGCTGTGCTTTCTGAGGGGATTAGTCTGAAGTGTGAAATAACTGGTCCTTGCTTCTTCCCCATGTTTTTGATGCCAGTTGAAGCAATTGTTACCATCTGTCTTGTATTTTTTTTCCACTGCAGCTGCTTTGGGAATGTTCTAGCCTGTGCTAGTCCTTTTTACTTTTTGTGGAATAGGGTCCTCTTTGGTACAAAAAGAGAAGACAACAAGCAGTGGCCTTTAACCTTTTTAAATGACAGCTCTCCTGCAAGGAATACAATGCATAGGTGCAAATTAAAATCAAGGAATTTGGGAATGTGTGAAAATGACAGGAACCATCATCTTTATGTGCTTTTTGTATTTATCTTAGGCTTGTCAAAATGAAGAGAAGAACCATTCCACAGAAGAGCTTAGCAAGTCTGAAATCCAGGAGGAGCTGAAAAAGGCTAATAGCCTTCCTAGTCTGACTCCTGGAAGCAAAACATCAGATAAAGACAAGCAACCCCGAGAAGGCTTTTTTCATTTCCTTGGAAGCTTATTTAATATTGCAACAAGATCTTCTTTGGTAGAATCTAAATCCTCTACCTTCCAAGATGAACCCAACAGACGTGACAAGGATTTACAGAGCACAAACACCTTTCCAAAGGACATGCAGCCAAAGCACCCAAAAATTGAAGAGCCTACAGCTAGGACAAAAGAGGAATCTGTAAATAAAGATGATGCCATCTTAAATAATATTGGGAAAGATATCACACGGGATCTTCAAGAAGGATGGAAAAAATCCTCAGCTACAGAAAAGTAAGTTTTAGAATTTATTATTAAATATGTTGATGTCTGTGTTTACAGAGCTATGCTGACCAAGTTCAGCTGACTGTATGAGAAGTGTCTGTCATTTCTAAGGATGGTTGGAGTGTCCCTGACTTGACTTTGTGCAAAACTCCAGTAGCTTCTGCCCTAAATAAATGAGCAGGGGAGAAGTCAGCTTCAACAAAATATAACTTTAAAGAAGTTGTTTAGAAGTCTCCTAACTAGATGTGGCATTTACAAATCTGTTAAGAAAAAGAAGTGTTAAGAGCTTATTTTCATCCATATGATGGCCTATATAAAAGCCTGAATGTTTGTCCTTTTTATATCTCAGCAGTTCAATAATTTTACTTCTGCAAAAAAGGTTTTCTCACTTTTAAATCATCTTTCCTAGTTTATTTGATTGGGTGATTTTTCCTTGTGTGAATTTTTGCCCCCTAGTTCTTTGGGGTTTTCCTGTGATGTAAAGAAGGTGATGTAAAGCACTCAATTTCAATTAGCCAAAATATGGAGCATTCTTTATAGTCCTGTAGTATTTTTAAAAGAAGATTAAAAAAAAAAGTGGTGGCAAGGGCAGCATTGTGTGTTTGAGAGTAGAAAACTTAAAACACTGGCTGTGGTCAGCACTGGATATTACAAAACCGTTTATGACTGTCATAAACATAGATACTAGTTTTCCAAAATCATTTTTAGCTGTTCTGTTGGAAATTTGGCTGCATGTGGGTCAGCAGAGCATGGATTAGGTGTGAATGTGTGCCTGTGGTACCTGTCCAGTTTCTGATGGGTGTGTAGAACATGGACTTGTTTGTGGGCAGTGGATCTGCAAGTGATGATGACTCAGGCTTTCAGTATGGCCCAGAATATTTATTTCAAATTTAGGCAGAAAGTAGTGATTGGGAGTAACCAATTATTCTCTCACTGTGCTCCTGCTTGCATTGCAGAATGGGAGGATGGGCTCAGAAGAAACACCTTTTTTCTTTTGATTTTTTAAAATTAATTTGAGTTGTGCTCAGTTTGTTTATTGGTGGCATGTGAAATGTTTCATCTCCATGTAGGAGGTCAGAGACAGCCCAAATAGCTGCTTGTTGAATTCCATTTCCATACTGGGGATGTCTCCAGCACTCTGCCCTTGCCTGTCATTTGGCAGAATGATTATTTGAAGCATTATGTTATAAATGCAGTGGCTCATCAGGATATGAATAGGTGATGTGATACCTATTTAAGTGAAGTTAAAACTGTATTTCCACCTTCAAAATACAGTGATTATTAGTAATACTGGTTGTGTTCTGATGAGCACTCTGGTTTGGTCTGTGACGTGGTTGACTGGTTTTTATCCCTGACTCTTATCATGGTATCACCCATCTGACTGTGCTTTTTCCAAGCTGCAGCTCAGCACCACCACTGCTTTGATCAATGCAGGAGAAAAGTTCTCCTCCCCTCAGTTGTTCCCAGGAGAGCCCAGGAGCATGGTGTTGTTTGGTCTGGTTCCTGAGCAAACTGTGTTCCCTAAAACCTGTTGGACAGGCTGGGTTGCTGCATCAGTCTCTTGCTGCTATTTGCTGTTTCTGTAGTGTGTCCTTCACTGTCTATGCTCAATTTACTGGGTAAGATGGATCTCATTCCCCTTTCTCTTCTTGTGAAATCTTCATTAAAATGTAGATTAATAGAATAAGGCATTTATCAAAGTTTTAATAGTTTGGAAAGCGTGGGTATTAACTCACTGAAGTGACCTCTTTGCTCTGTATGGAAATTTTTGAGTTATTTTGTTTTCCTGAAGTCAGAGTTACAGTTGGGTTTTTCAATTGGCCATCCTTTGGTGTTGTCCTGTACTGTTAGGTAATCTTTGCAAACCAGTGTAGATTTTTTTCAGTGTGGATTTATCTCATGGGAAAGAATGTGGGTTGCTAGTTTGGAGGTAAGGGAAGGTTGACCTATATACAGAATGAAGCTTTTCCATGGAAAATAACTTTTTTCAATGGAAGAAAAATTGTAATTTTTTTTTTTTCATTGTCTGTTGTAAATTAGGGGAAACATTAAACCAGTCTATGTCCTTTTAAGCTCATTCTCCAAAGTACAGTGTTAATTCTACCCTTTTTGGCTTGGGATACTAACAAATTAGACAATCTCTGTGTAACTTTAATTATGTTTTTCTCTGCCTGACCACACAATGTGAACTGCTCTTCTGAAGCAATTAGTAAAGAAAAATTGGAATGGCTGCAGGGAAGCAGAGCCTTGCATTGTTTACCTTTATAAAAAGTTTGAATAACTGTTTTTTTAGTAAGGATAACTGGTTTTGGTTTTTTTCTTTTATGGAAGTTGTTGTGCTGAATTTGTTCTCTTTTGGTTTATAAAAGTTTAAGGGATGTAGAGTAGTTTATTCTTTCCAGTACTAGCTGGGTTTTTTACTAAATATTAACTACCTGGTATTCAGTTAGCATGGCTAAACTGTAAAAATGCTCTTGGTTGCTGCCAGTTGCCTGAAGAGCCTTCTTGGGAGTGGATGCTACAAGCACATGAGGAATGATGGGGAGAAGGGTAAAGACTTAGCACAAAGCAGCAGGAAGGTGTGGAAACCATGAAAAGCAAAGATGATGTGAACCTAAGAGTGATTGAGTCCTAAAAGTCATGTGAGATGTGCTAGTGAGCCATTTAAAGCCAAAGTATTGGTTCCATTGATAGTTGCATTAAACTGCAATTTCAGCATTTTCTGTAGAGGTAGGATGTAGCAGAGAGCTTGACAAATCCTTGTGACCACTGCATTATTAATCTTACAGCAGTTTCCTTTGTCCTGAGGAAGATGTAAATGAATTTGTTAATTCTGCTCTGCAGTGAAATACTGCATGAGGGACTGTCTCTGCTTAGTGAGGAGGTTACAGTGATAAGTGGAAGAGGAATGGATGTTAGATTGCATAATCCCCATTAGAGTTGTATAAAAAAAAGAAAGCCTAAACCAAACAACCTTTCAGATTTCAAAAACCTACCAGATGGTCTCAGATGCCTCTACTCAGAAACCTCATTCTCCTCATATCCTTAAAGCAATATTTGGTGAAGTTCAAGGATATCAGAGTGCTCTGACCTGTAAACTGAGGTTAATTTTGCCCTCAGTGGGAGGTCTGGCACTTGGTAAAGACTTGAGTTTCCAGGCCTTGGGCCAAGGAAAGTGGAATTCATGAGCTCAGTCTGTGGAAGTACATGTTTTTGAGGGACAAAATGTGTAGGTCACATTATTTATTCCTCCATCACCCTGGCTGGTTGGCTCAGAGATAATCTGTACCTCAAAGGCTTTTGCTCCTTTAATCCCAACAGTGGCAAGTGGTAAAGGAGGAGCACAAAAGACAAAACCATGATAAATTTGGCAAAGTCTCTAGACAGCAATTATTACAGACAATAATTGCAGCACAGAAGATGGGTGAGGAGAGTTGGGCTCAGTCTCCAGTTATTTCATCCCTCAGTCTTCCATTTCTCTGGGATGGTTGAAGGTTTCTTTGCCTTGAAGAAGTGAAAGGGAGCAAGCAATTGCAAAGTAAGGTATTTGCTACTTAGAGCAGAAAAACACTCTTACTTAGGTAAGATGGCAGCTTCTGGGTAGAGCAGTCCTCTGTGCCAGACTGGTAGGTATAAAGTGAAAACTTTGTGTTTACTCTTGGCCTTTGCATTCCTTAATGATGTTAAAAGACAACCTTTAACTGATGAAATAAACCCTAAAAATAAAACCATGGAACAGTGGGGGTGCACTTCACCTCATTTCTCATTGCTGAACGTCTACATGAGAGAGATGGCAATTTCATAAAGTAGGTGACAACACAGATTTGCTCCATTATCTTTCTTTCCTATAATGTAAAATTCTTGCACTTTTATATATATTGCCTGCCACTAAAAAGCAGTGATTTGTCTTCAAAATTGGGAATGGACTTCCTGCAGTGAATAGTTGCCATCTTCTCAAGAATCCCAGTGCTGGTAATGAGTGGTTCCTTGTGCAGGTGACTGAGGACAGAACTTTGGTGTTTTCCTCCTGCCCCAAAGACATATGACCCACATCTGTTCCATTGACTGCTTGCCATTTGTCTATTTTCCAGTAGATTTTTTTTTAATATCCAGTAACAATAAGTGGATGTTACAAATAGTGGTGTGCAGAACAATAGTGCTTGTGGAACTGCACAGCTTGTTCTGGACTTCAGCAAGGAGGAGCTTTATTGCATTGCTGAACATAGCTGAAGAGAAAAAAAAATCAAAATTTTCCTTACTCTAAATGTTTTGATTAAGTAATCCTGCTTAAGACAGCAATACCTGAATTCAACAAAGTATTTTAAGATCCCATCTTCCTCCTTCTGTTATGAACCTTGTAGATATGGATGTGAGAAAAAGCTCAGAACCCCACAACTGCAAGGATTTTCTTCCTGTAGGTAGAAAAGGGGGTGGGGGTGATTTCCAAAGCAGATGCTCAAAACATGCGTTTAAATTTCACACCCTACTAAGAGCTGGGTACTAAGAATAACTTAGTGAGAGCATTGCAAGCAATTTCATTCAGAAGGGAGGTAGCCCTAAGCAGAGTGAAATTTCAGTCTGTTTACAGTTTTACTATGTTATACATTAGTGGGTTCTGTGAGGGAATTTTTTTATTATTATTATTTATTTTATTTTTAGGTCTAGTAAACCTGTTGTTACACATCTAATTGATGTGTGTTAGTATTAGCAATTAGTATTTCCCACCTTGCTACTGTCAGCAAATCCTGCCCTTTTATTTTGATAGAAATACATCTGATAAAATCCTTCAAGCTTACATAATTCTGGTTAATAGGTTTTTTCAGAGCTTGTAATTCTCCTTTGTGTTGCTTGTCAGAGGCAGGCTTGTGGTGGTAACAAAACAGCATTAATTTGTCTGGTGGATTGTTGTGTATTGTGGTTTGATTTCAGTCAGTAGCAGCAACATTCATCTTTCCCTATAGATGCCTTTGGCAGAAAATCAAGAGTGAAGGAACAGAAATTCATCACTTAATTCCAAGCAGTGGTCTCATCAGGTAATTCCTGAGGAGAAGTGGGGAAGCTGCTGCTCCTGTGTTTGTTGGTGTTGATGTGTTGATCTTTTGATGGCTTTCTGGCCATGGAAGTGCAGGGTTGTTGAGTTGCTGGTGCCCTGGTGGGCAGGGAGTCATTGCTGAGAGTGACCTGCTGCCACTTTAGGGGGGACATAAACTGCCTGGGCAGCTCCACCCTTCTAGGTCAGCCAAATACCACCCAAAATTAGAAGGCAGTGCTGGGGAAGGAGCAGGATCATCCTGCCCCTGATTTCCTGGGTGCACTGTGGAGAGTGGTCACTCTCAGGGCTGTGCTGTGGGAGACATGCAGACCTCAAAGCATTTCTCTACCTGCCAGAGATGGGATGTGGTCCAAAGGAAAGGTTCTTGTTGGTGCCAAAGCAAAGATTTTTCTTTTTCTGAAAAATAAAACTTTATATTTTAAGAGTAATTCTTAACAGATGTGTGATGCAAAATTGAGCTAAAGAAATTAAGTCAAAAGCTAATTTACTGGATTGTTTTCTCCGCTGAACTTTTTTTTTTTTTTTGGTGGAGTTGTTCAACTGTGCAATGTATTCAACTGAGTCAAACCCTTTGCTTTTCCTACCCCACCTGAAGCTGCACTCTTGCTTCAAGAGTGTAAAGGAATGTCCTGGCTTTGATTCCTCATTACATCTCAGAAGAGGCCAAGAGGAGTGGCTTTCTTCAGCCTTAAAATGAGAAACTGAGGGGAGCCCTGGCCCCACAGGTGTGGGGTGGGAAGGCTGGCTGCTGCCAGGTGCTGGGGAGATGGGGCAGGGAAGGGCTAGGAGTGATCCCTTTGTGCTGGTCTTGGTCTCGTGGTGTTTGGGTCAGCCTTGTGTGTGCTCTCTTCTCCAGACTCAAAGAATAGGTTTGCCCAGATGTGGGAGATAATCAAGTACTACCCTAAAGGGCAAGGGGAAGGAAAAACATTCCTTGCAAGGTCACAGAGACTGTGTTTGCTTTTATTAAAATTGTCATTGGCTCTTAATTGGCCCTTATGGAACATTAACTTTGAGATTTCCTGCAGAATCAACTGCTTGTAAATCACTTTGTTCAATCAAACTTTTGACCTTTTCAAACATACATTGTGACGTCCCAGGACACTGAGTATTTCAGACTGCAGATTTATATCATGAAGCTATCCCCTCTGGCTAAAAAATTTTCTTTCATCTAAGTTGTGTATGGCGACTATTCAGTTAGCCAACAGTGTCTTTTTTTCAGCAAGTCTTTCATTTTTCCCATTTATTAATAGCTTACATGAGCATAGAAACCAGCTGGCTGAGTAAGCCAGGTTCCACCAGAAGGTGTTTCAAAGTGACTTTAGGACATTTGTTTCCAGATGAAGTACCTTAACATATTTTTTTAAAAAGCTGTCAATTAACTATACAGTGGAATAAAAGCTAAGTGGAATAAAATTAAAATAAACAACAGTGTAATTTTAGGATGGTCAGAGAGGGGTAGCCAGGAGTCACAAGTACCAAACCTAGATGGGTGGTTTTCAGCCTGTAGGCTGCAGATCCCTCTGGCAGCTCCCTCTGTGAGGTCTGTGAGAAGAGATTGGGGGAATCATGCATGGATATGCTTGTGAAAGCAGCAGACTGCTGCACTGGAGAGAAAACATCTGGAAGAGTGAGGTAAGAGGGGAAAATTGGCCGTGGCATGTTTTGGGAGAGGCAGACTGGGCAGCAGTGTCCTGCTGTGGAGATGAACTGTGCTGCCAGGGGTCTGAGATGCTCTGTCAGCCTGTGTGCTCTGCCTCCACCTTTTGGAAAATGTATAGGGCTCTCTGCTTTCTGCATTATTGCGTGGTAGAAACAGGTTTGGGGGATTGCCATCTTGATGGCAAACACTTGAAAAAATGCAGACAGTGTTCTTTATGGGTGCCCTGGATGAGGCATTTAAGGTAGCAGGTTTCTTCCTGCTTCTGGCCTTCCAAATCAACAACACTGTTTTATAACCACTGCCACTTGGGCAAGTTACACAAGATGTCTGTCATATAAGATGTCAGAACATGTTCCCCTCTCCTTGAGTTAGTCCCCCTTTAACTTTTTATATCTTTTTCACAATAGAGGAAATATCTACAAGCACCTACTTTTGACAAATCTAACGTAACTCATGTTGACATCCTCTCTTGTTGCTGTCAAAGTCTTTTGTGAAACTGATTTAAGGCTTTATAGGGAATTGAATAGCTTCCTGTGAGGACAGGAAAGAAGGAATCTCCTACTATTTGAAATATGTGACAAATGCACACTGGGTTCTTTGTATAATCAGGCTTTCATCTGCATCCTCACATGAGCTGAAAAAAATTTTTACAGGGAGTTTTTAAGGTGAATTCTGAACTGACATTCTTTTGGTGATCAGAAATGAAACAAGTCTCCAGTGACACTTTCAGAAGATTTTTTTTTTTCTTGTGGCACAGCCTGCTTCTAAATTTGTTTCATAAGACTTACAGCTGAGTTGCTGATGCTGCATAGGAACATGGGTTTTCATTTTTTAAATATCTTGTTTCATGGGAGCATTCAGAGTGAATATGCTTCTGTGTGCTCTGCAAGGAAATGCATTAGGGCTAAAAGGTCTGCTGATAAAATTTTTTATAACATGCTGAGGAGCAAATTCTTTATCAAAGATCAGGGACCCTGAAGTTGCCTTGTCTGTGGAGGATAGATTTGTTCTGCTTGAAAATAAAGCTCACTGACAAAAGTCTTGTGAGGCCTGCAGGAGAGCAGAGCTGTGTGTTGGGAGGCACTGGCACAGGCTGGGGCTCTGCAGCTGCAGAGGGGCTGGAGCCAGTGCTCCTCAGATTTGGGTTTGTGCACAATTCTCCAAGGGGCAAATGGCTTGGAGTCTTCTGACTTCAGATTGGTCAATTGGAGCATAAAATTCCCTCAGAAGACAAATGGAGAGCAAAAAGAATTGGGAGAAATTATAAATGTTGCCACATAGGCAAAGAAAAGCTTCTGAGTACGATTCTTTTTTTTTTGTCTGACCTTCTGTAATAAATTTTGGGGGGATATGTAGCTCCAGTCAGTGTAGATATAGAACCCCCAATCATGCTGGCTTCTCCTTGGCATCTCTTCTGAAAAATTTACCTATTCATCCCATATCTGGATGCTTTGGGTTTCAGAATTTCTGAGTTCACATAAAAAATTCAAAGGCAAAGTTGGGTACAGAAGACAACTGGAAAGGCGTGTTCCACGTTTCTTCTGGAATACTGGTTCTCACCACACATTTGTGCATAAATCTGAATTCTCCCCACTGCATATCATACAAAAATACCAGCCAGGAAGTGAAAGACACTCAGTAAAAGCTAATTCTTGTCAAGCTATTGATTCATAGTCATGCCTTGTTTTTGGTGAAAATGAGTGTTTGGCATCTTGCAGTACCATTTATGTGTCAAACGTGTCATTACAGTTGGTCTGTACAAGAATCCTGGTTTTATTTTCTTTTGGAGAAATAGTACTAATATGTGTTCTGCTTGTTTTCTTAAAAGAAATTTCATCTGGATTCAGGGCACTTGTAGGCCAACTTTTATTTTTGATGTTGGCCAAAGTATAGAGGAGCTGCTGGAGTTTGTAAAAGCTTAATAGTGATTATTTAAAGCAGGAAAGGTTACTCAGTAAGGTTAATTCTAAATAAGAGCATGATCAGGTCTTACATTCTTAAGACTTATTTTTAGTATGACTGATTGATGCTGAGTAAATATACTGCACTGCAGAACTCAACTCAATCCTTCCCCACACATTTTTTGGATTTCTGGAGTTTTAGAAAATATTAGAATAAAATTTTCTGTGGAAAACAATCATGTTGGGGTTTTTTACTACCCTTTTTCTCCACTGTGTTTTGGCTTTTTTCACTCAGAAATGCTTATGTTTCTCTGGAGGGTTGTGAATCCTCAAGTCAGCCATTTTAACAAGTGGAGTGTGTGATGTTGAGCAGCTACCACTGCTGTATCTCTGGAAAGCAAACTGGTGCTATAGAGGGCTAAATGTAGGCATCTAACTTGGCAAGCTGGGAGATGTGCTATTTATACAGGGCTTCCCTGTTTCCTCTGTGACTTCATATACCTGACCAACAAACCCTGTATTGAGATTTTGCTCCATGAGATGACAGTGAATTTAGTCCCATACAAATCAAGTTCTCACAAAGTCTAAATGCCCATATTAATGTATTTTGGCATTAGCCTAAAGGTACTTGACAATGTAAAGCATGCCTATAAATGACTGTTTATATCTCTCTTTTAATGTTTATGAATTTGAATAATTTCACATTTAGTTTGCTTGTATTCTGTGTGTATTCTTTATTTGTGATTTTAAATAGCATTAAGTTCTCTCTTCAAAATAAAATGTATAGTGAAGTAAGAATCTTGGCCTCTAAAATTTTGCCAGAAAATAGATTCCATTTTTATATTGGTGAATCCATTCCATTTTTATATTCTTATATATATTTTGAGAGAATATATGCTCAGAATCCATACAGATGAGATTTGAAGTTACAGTTACTCAATGATACTCAGATGTTTCAGTTTCCTTAGTAAATTCATTTTTTATTTCTCACTTAAATTATTTGTTCTCAACTCTAGAGCTGTAACAACTTCTAAACAAATGGAACGAATGAGGGAAGGTGCAAAGAGCTTTTAGAAACTGTTAAGCTATCTTTGTATATTGCAATGCTTTTATATTAGAAATCAAAATCTTAGCCAACACCTTTTTTTGTTGTTTTTTTGCCCAAGAGATGAAATGAGTTGGACAATTTTCCAGACAGCTGAATGGCTGATTCCAGCATCCACTGTGTTAGCAGATATAGGGCAGACTTTGAAAGGGTTTCTTCTTAGTTTAAGTGGAGGCTGAGGCAGAGGGAGTTCAAGTCTAGTCTGAGCATCTACTTTGTCTTAAGGTGAAGAATGGAAAAGCTGACAGTGACTGATTTTTGCAAGAATTCTTTAACAGGCGGAAAAATAGGGGAGGAAAGAGGAAAGCATTTTAAAGAAAGGTGAGTATTTGTGATGTCTCATAGTTTTAAGAAAGGAGAAAAACTGCTTCTTCAGAAAATTGAAAGTGACAGGCTCTGAACTTATTTTTAGTGTTATGAGAAAGGGCAGTGAAGGAGCAGGACCACAATTCCTCTGTGGTGTTTCTTTCATTTCTTAGTTTTTGCATTCATTGTTTTTTGCTGCTAAATTTAAGACTAATGAATAGCTAGATCTAGCAATTCCTTGTAACATTTCTAGGTTTCCCATTTTGGTATTCCCTCCAGCATTCCAAGGGCCTTCATTCTTACCCATTCCCCATTCAATCTCTTTCCTTATTACCCTGCGGTTCAAAAAAGCATCCCCTGTTATATACTTTCTTTTCCTCCATGTTTTGTGTCTCTTCCTCCTCCTGTTTTTTGACAATATGTTGAGAGCTTGGGTAAAAGTCTAAATTTCAATTCAATATTTTAATGAACGTTAGTATAGTAAATTTTCTTCAGTTTTAAAGTGTAGGCCTGTTTTGGAAGCATCAAACATCTTCAAAACAGTATGATTGATTATGTCTCTGCAAATGTTGCCTTGCAGTGACACTTGTCAGAATTCTCTTGTCTGGTACAAAATAAATGATAGAAGTTGGTTAAGCCAGCATCTACTTTTTTACTTCAAGTTGTCTTTTTGTTGAAAGGTGGTGTCCATAGCATTTGTCACACAAACCTCTGTTTAGCAGAAGCAGGAGGAAAATAGTGCTGAGTGCAATCTATGTTTTGTGCTAACCTGTGGAGAAAAGCAGTGTTTTACATCATCTACAGCTAGTGCTAAACTTTATTATTGTGCCAGCAGTTTATTGTCTGTCCTTGCTGATATTGATGATCCTTGTTGCAGGCAGACACGACGGAAGCCAGAGGCACCTGCAGTCACATATGCAACATATCGGGGTTCTGCAAGGATCAGGCAGCTCCTCAGGAGCCAGTCAGAAACTGGGAAAGGAGAACAAAGTCCTGAGAACAGAAATGCTTCAACAGCCAAAGAAAATGGAGATGTCCAGACAGCTCTGTCTGTGAAATCAGGATGCCTCATAGAAGAAAATGGAAGAGATGAGGGTAGAGATCACCAAGATGATGCCATGTTAAATTTGTCTGCAGTTAGAGTGGGAAGCAAACAGTCTGGTAAAGCTCAGCATTGCTTGGGCAGAAGTAAACATGAAAGAACTGCAAAGGCCACAGCTTCATCCACTGAATCATGTCATGAGTTGCACTTAAGAAATGCACCTGCTTTACCTGTAACAAAAGTTAAAAGGACATTTTCACTGGATTCATTATTGCCATTTAGTGGTAGAAACAGTGGGATCCTAAGCAGTTCCACTTCCCAGAGTACTCATTCCCTTCGAGTCAGTTCTGCAAACGACTTGGTTGGAAAAGAAGATGGACTGCCAGGAGAAGCAGAAACTCTCTTTCAGACAGACAAAAATGCTACTTCTAACTTTGATAAAGAAAATTATTGTAGTAAAGCAGGTAATAAAGAGTCCCCAAAAGAAGTACAGGATAATTGTTTACATTCACCCAACTCAAAAAGAATGACTGTTAACGAAGAACTGCAGGAGGGGAAGGGAGAATTTTGCTGCAATCATCAAGTGAATAATCACTCAGAGCAAACATTGGATGTCCAGAGGCTTCATTTCAGTGCCACTACATTTCAGCAGAAAGCAGATCAGCACACCAGGAGTGACAATAAAGATGGTGATCCAAGAAATGGTGATGCACAGAAAATCGTCACAGCTGTGGAAAAAGGGCAAAATCCACAGAAGTCTCCTGCTACTGTTCTTTCTTCTTTTAATGAACAAATACCCACTTCACTCAGCATGGAATCCAAAGGAGCAAAGTGCTTGGCCACAGGCCATCTAACTGCCTCAGTGTCATTTATTGGACATGATGAAGATACAGGCATGGGCAGGGGGGCTTGTAATGAAGAGCTGAGTGGGTCAGGGAAAGCAGTGCATGTACAAAATGGTCATGGGCTAATCCACGGGGAGAATTCCAAGGATACTGCCACACAGCAGACTGGTTTTCCTTGTCCAGGAAAGGAGAGTGAGGAAACAATGAAGGTTTTGTCTGAGGTTGCAGTGGAAAACCTTGCCAATGTGTCACCATGTGCACGTGGGTGTCAAAGTGTGAAAACACATTTTGATGAGCTGACAGCACTTCCAACCCATGAGTCTGCCTCTGTGATGGTTCCTCATTCTGCCTTGAGATATGAAGGAAAGCCTTTGACCAACCATGCTGCTTTCACCTGTGAAAAAGATGATGTAGACCTAATTTCTGAATCTCCACCTGTTTCTGAAAGCAGGTGCATTAATTTTTCTTCCAAGAAGGAAAACAGCAATAAACTTAGGCTATCACCCACAGTAATTGATTCTTCATCTGACAAACAAGGAAAACTGCTGCCTTCTGCCACTAACTCTGAAAATGGCCAGATTGCTGCTTCAGAAAAGGGCAGCTTTATTCTTCCAGCTGCAGAGTCTGGGAGAATAATCCCTGTAAACAGGATGACCAAGGGGCCACCTTGCTCAGGAGACCTGAGAACTTTGTGCCCAGCAAATTCTCTGGAACCTGAGATTACTCCTCCTATGCTTGATAGCTGTGTAGATGGAGTAGATGCAGAGGTTGTTTGCATCTCCAGGCCCTCTTCTCCTCCTCTGGTATCCAGAGAAGCTTCCAATCTTCCTGTTTCTGCCTTGCAGATGTCCAGCACTGCTCAGGGGAGCAGTAACTCTTCCAGTCACAGAGGTAGTGATGGGGCAGATGAGGCCTGCACACAACAGGCTGGCAGCAGTGTCCTGGCAGAGGCAGTGCCATCACCCATCTGTCCCTTGATATCTTTGGAAACTGCATCTGAGTCAGCCTGTTCTGAGACTGTGTGCAGGGATGCTGTGGGACAGGTGATTCTTGGTGCTTCTGCTCCTTTGGAAGCCCCTTCTGGCCAAAAGGCTGCTGCACCTGCCCAGGCAAATGGTCTCTGTTCTGGGAAAGGACAAGAATGTTCTTCTTTCCCAGATGCTGCTGTGTTGCTGAAGAAAGCTGAAGAAATTGTGGACTTGGTTTTACACTTGGCTACAGAAGAAATAATAGCAAAAGAAGGCTTTGGTGTCTGCCAGCTTTGTGGGAGCAAGGATAGTTTAATAAATATGGATATTACAAATTATCAGAAGGCTGAGAGTGTACAGCTGGCAGCAGGAGAAGTCCACTCAGCTGTGCAGTCATTAAAAGATTTTAATGAGCCCGGTGGAGGAGGCTCATCTTTGTTTGCAGGAAATGAAAGAGTGGATACAAATAATCAAGATAAAAAGATACTCTCTTCCATTCCTGATAAAATTGACCTACATAGGGCACTAGAACTAAAAGCAAAAGAAACAGTTGATGGGGTCATTAACTCAGCCATACAAAAACTGGTATCCAGTCAGCAGCAAGGCACTGAGAGGAAAAGACTTTCTGGAAATGCTCAGCCTAAACCTGAGGCTGAAATGCCAAAGACTTTAAGTCTGGATATGAGGTTTCCTGCCAACACTCAGGAACCAACAGAAATGGTTAAAACTCAGACTGTAGCTGTAAACTGTGAAAGGGCAGATTGCTCAGGTCCTCCTTTTCTTCCAAATTGTATGGAAAATGGCATAGGTTGGCCCCAAAAAGATGAAAAAGTAGCAAATAATGCAATTACTCCTCAAACAAATGGATTTCTTCCCTCTGGCAGTTTAGCAAGGCCAGAATCAGACCTTCTGACACCAGCAAAAGAGAGGCACAATGGAAGGGTGTGTGACCATCTGGCTGCAGCAGAAATGTGTGGCAAAGTATCAGCATTAAGTAGAAAACCTGATGGAACTTTACATTTTATAGATAGAAACGCTGCTGTGACTGAAGAAACACTTTTGCCTTTGCAGTTAAAAGGTTCAAGCAATAATACAAATATGCCAGAGTGCACACTGCTGCCAACTGTAAATGTGAATTTGTCATCTTTTATATGTGGTGAAGAATGTATCAGCCTGCAGAGTGACTCCAAAGATAAAAGCAACCCTCAGATGTCTCTGGAAAGCAATGCAGAGGACGGTCTGTGTGAGCACTGTGGGAAGGAGGCTGCAGGGGAAGGACCTGTACAAGTAGAAGCAACCTTACAAAATTCCAAGGCAGTGGAGAGTGAAGGGGAGCTAGCAGAAGGGGCAAATACTGGAGCAGAGGTTAATACTGGGTTAGACACACAGTCCATGGTACCTGAACCGTCTGTTCCTGCAGAGGCCAGTGAAGGGAAACACTGCTTCAACACAGTCTTTGCCCAAACTAATGGGAATCTGAAGCTGGCACAGATCAAGGGTCAAGACATGGAGAGAAATGATCAGCTTGAAGAAAATGGCCTGGACTGCAGCAATGACATGAAGGAACCAACAGAACTTTTGGCCTCTTCTCCACTAATTGAACAGTGGGAAAACAGTTCTTTTACCATCATTTATGAAGGTGCTCTTCAAACTGAGAACAAATCTGTCTCAACTGATGAGATGCAAACTGGTTCTCTTTCTCCTTCTGATTTGCCTTCTGATAATAGAGATGATCTAAGGCGTGCCAGAGCAAGGAACAAGCAGGAGTCAGGGTGTCTTTATGGGCAGGACAGCAAGGTGAGCGAAGCAGCCGAGAGCCGCGGCTCGGAGTCCTTCCTGAGCGTGGAGGCCAAGCGCTGCAGAGTTTATCCTTTCTCTCTGTCCCCCATCTACGAGGACGACAGCTCCCAGGAAGATGTGCTGTCCACGGATGTGTCCCCAGAGAGCCGTGCTGGAGGAGCCTCCAAAGACAGCTCTGAGCACACCTCTGTGCTTTCCCTCCTCCAGTCGGTGTCCGAGCGCTTGCAGTTCACTGCCCGCTTCAGCAGAGAGGAGGAGGATGAGGAGGATGGGGTGGAGGAAGAGGAGGAAGAACCTTCATATGAGGAAGATACTCTTGATGTTGAGAGAGAAGACAACTGGCTCTCCAGTCAGTGCAGAGGGAATTTCAACACAACCCCTCAATCAAATGACCAAAGTAGATCTTTTCTTGAACAATCCTTTCTTCCTTCAGAAGAGCAGCTTGACTCACAGGAGCAAACAGAACAGTTTCCAGATGTGTCTTCTCCAAGTCAGACACCTTGTAAACAAACTGCAGAGGAAACTGATGCTGCTGTAACACAGCCTCCTACAAGTGTGTACTACCAGTACTTGAAATCTGCCAGAAAAGGCTCTTCTGAAAAGGGGACCAGGTTTGGAAGCTTTCTTCAGGATATGCTGCAGCCAAAGATTCATCGGTTTCAAGACAACACCGTGCCAAAACTGGGAGAATTGTCAGAGGTAAGATGTCATGTCACATGATGTTTATAATCAAAGTGATTAGCCCACATTCAAAGTTCTGCCTCCCTATCCTCCTTTCTACCTTTTAATTAAGTTTTTGTCATAAAAAGCAATCAAAAGTTTTTATCAGAAGTTATCAGGCTTTTCTTATTTCATAGTTGAAAAAAAAGTCTTCTGATAAAATAAATTTTAAAAGATAACAGTCTTGGTTCAGCACACAAGTGAAAGTGTTTAACTGTAAAACAGAATATGTGAACAGAAGGTAAAATAGGGAAATATGCATAATAAAAAGTCTCTATAATAGCACAAGACAGACTTCTCTGTGTTAAGGACATTTCAACCTGAAGGTGATGGAATTGCCTTTTATATGAAAATTGTTTTTTACTTCTTTCACTTCTGAGATTAATAGAGTTGTCTTGTCCAAAAAAATATGTAACTGTCAGTTTACTGGGCTCTTTGATTGTTTCATCACAGTGTCATCTACAAACTATAGCTCACTTAGCAAGCAGGTAACATAGCTGCTTCCATAGATTAGGATTTCTTTTTTTAGTTTGCTTAAAGCAATGGCAAATGAGGGTATGGAAAGAGTTCTTCCCATGTTTAGAATCTGAAAGTGCTTCATAGACCAAGTGTGTAACTGAAAAAGTCTCTCCACGATGTTGGGAATACTCCAGTCTGTGTTAGATGTATCTTTTGTTCTTTCCTCTGTTAAGAAATGCAGTTTATTGTTTACTGGGAAGGGGTAGTGCATTTGTAAAGGTTAAAACTTCCGTAACAGCTCTTCCTTTCTAGCACATGCTGCTCTCTGCTGATTGACCCTGTTAAATAATTTACACCAGCTCTGAATGGCAGTGAAACAAATCCTGGTTTTTTCTACTAAAGACAGTTGTGTACATGTACAGAAATAGTGGACCCAGAATAATCTGCCTGTGTTTTGTGTCACTGTTGTAGCTGTTAATAGTTGTTTGCCATGTCCTTTTAATTTCAGAACCTCATTGACAGATCAAGTCTCAAATACAACCCAAGACCAGGGAAGGTAAGCAGAGTTTGTGTCACATAAATCAAGATGGTACATGGAATAATTTGTCATACTGTAATTTTTGAAAGGAAAGCATCTGAAGTTGTTAGTCTAATTTTCTGTATTTTTATGTATTAATAGCATGTACTTCCCCATGCTAGCAGTGAGAATATATTATTTAAAATCCTGCCACTAGTAATTTTACTGTCTTTCTCAGCAATTGTTTTCATTGAGTAGAGTGTTTCATAAAGGAAGAAACTGTGCAACCTCTCAGTTGAGTGGGCACAAATTGCAAGAAAAAAAATAACTGTCTGTGCTCTGTGTTGAAATGGGCCCTCATTTGCATGCATTGTGTATTGTTTCAGATTATTATTTATGATACTTGTGGCAACAAAAGTAAACAAGAAGTTCATTCAGATGTGCTAGATGCCTCATCATGGATCTTTCCCATTGGAACAGTACTTAGGATAATTAGAGGATGGTAAGAAATCCAGGTCATATTTAAATAGAGTCTTTCCAAAAGACTGCCTGTGTGTTCCTCTTCTGGTTTTATTTCTTTTATTTATGACACATGTCCCATCTACAGTAGTGTCTTTTTCTTGCTTTATAATTAGACTGAAACCAGTGAAAAAGCATAAAACAAAGTTTTAAACGCTCCACTAAAAAAAATACATTGTTTCTCCTGGGAGCTGTCTTCAAACAGACAGTTTCTAATAAAGCCACAAATAAGTTTAGAGACCTTGCCTGAAGTGCTGAGGCAGTGCAGCCGTAATCATGACTAGAACTATGTGAGTTAAAAAAAAAAAGGTGGATTTTTACAGTTCAGTTTCATTATACAGTAGCTGTTGCAAAAGGACCATCAAATGAACATTCCCAGCTGCTGCTTTTAATGTGGCATTGAAAGGAATGTGGCTGCTGAAGGATATGTACAAGGACCTTTAAGTTTGCAGGCGTTCCTCAATTTGCTTTGGGAAGCTGGGACCAGGTCTGTGTCAGTTGCTGCACTGGAATTTAATTGGTGGGGCTTGCAGGGAATGTTTCTGACTGTCAGCCATGCATGTCACATTTATGCAGTTTTCAAGCAGCCTTGTGTGGTTTTGCATACATTTCTTTCACATCCTAAGGAATTCTGAATGCCATTATTAGTATGTTTTCTGCCTTTTATAGTGTCTGCCTGAACAGGACACGTTTTGATGTGACAATTAATATATTTTTCCTGGTAAAATGAGGCTGCTCATTCACATTGGAGTTCAGCTGCATTTTTATCTTATATTTTGTTCTGGAGAAGAACTGTATATTTTACTTTTCAATACCAAAGTGAATGTGACTACTGAGGGACAGCATAGGAAAGATGTGATATTTGTATTGGTAAGAAAAGCTTTTTTCTGGGCTTTCCATCAGATATGCTCTACCAGCAATGACTCAGTTCATTTTATCATTATTGCAGTTGGATTTTTTATGAGAAACCAAAGTTCCAGGGTCGAAGACATGTACTAGAAGAAGGAGAAGCTGTGCTGGATCACCTTTGGGATCTCCCAGGCATGAAACATCACCGAAGAAACCTCACAGTTGGTTCCATCAAACACGTGACAAAGGTACAGACTTTCTCCACAATATTCTCACATGCATAATTGATTTGTTAGTCACATTGGTGTATTGCCAGCAATGGACAATGTGTGTGTGGTGTTCCTGACTTTATCCAAATTTGCTGTGACTCAGTTTTTTCACTTTCTAGGTGATAAAATCCAGGGCTTTTGCTGTGCTAAATTTCCCTTTCTTCCTGAGTTATTGAGCAGGTGGATTATGTTTCTTTTCCACCACCCTCACGTGACACAGGCTCCCCTGCTTTTAGATGTTTACCTGTCCAGTTATTTGAAATTAAAGTGAATCAATTCATATTTTTGAAGAAGTTTTTATCTCAAGCTATCTGCTGTGTCTGTATGGCTTCTGCTTCAGTAGTTGCTGGGTTTCCAATCCTGTTTGTGCAGTGTAGCCTCCAAAAACTGCTGCCATTCCCTCTACAGCTTTTGTGCCATCTGTAGGATCTCCACTTGGACCAGTGGCACACCTACAGCATGTAGCTCTGCCTACAGCCATCAGTTTGGAAGGCTTTTTGTTGAAAAGATAAGAATCAGATGTCTGAAACTAAATATAATGCATCCATTGTTATTCAGTGAATGAGGAATATATTTTCCAGATCTTATGATTTTTGAAGACTTAGTGGTCTCATTGTTCAGTGTGACTTTCCAGTTGCTCACAGGGCAGTGACCCTTGCTGTGACTGGATTATCATTTGTATCACAATGTGAAAGATTTTCAGTGAAGTGGTTTCTCTGGTTTTTTGCTGGTATCGAGGTCATTTGAAAATTGATAACCTTTTTGTCATCAGTACAGGGGTGCAATGTCATAAAAATTAGAAATACTTCTTCATTCTCTTAAAAAATTTAGAAATTAATTGATTCAAAAGAGGCTGACTGAAGGCAAGAATAATTAAGTTAACATTATTTGAGCTAAACATATTAAAAACCTTTGACCAATATGCAATATGAATGCTGATCAATAATGTGGAAGACAAATAAATGAAGGTATTCCACACTAACAGCCCAGGGAAGCTGCATGGGTCTTGGCTATGAAGGAAGACTCTTGGATAGGAAAGATACTTGTTTAACTTCATCATGCTTGATAAAAACCTTTGCAGTACAGCTAAATAGCTTTGACTGTTCTTCTTCTTCCAGTCTGTTGTTCATTTATGTAGAACACAGATGGAAAGCTTTGTTACTTTACACTAGTTCAGTAATCAACACTTTCCTCATGTAAATTAAACCTCTGGCAGGTGTGGTTGGTGAGTTTAGGGCCCTTACCAGGCCAGGTTCTGTCCTCTACACCTTGATTCATGAAGACATCTCTACATTTTAGGTTGTTTTTTAGCTGCTGTGGAACTGCTTTTGGAAGGTAGTTTCCCAAAGTGCTACCTTATTTCTTTATTTTTGTGGAAAATATAGGCTTTGTTTTTATTTGACAAATAGTGGATTCTTTTTCAGGCAGCTCGTGTGTGTTTTACTGCCTTTTCTTTTTCATAGGCTGTCAGTGTCTTTTCTCCAGGGTAGCTTGGCCATACTGGCTCTGTGTCCAGGTTGTCTGATGTGTCTTCCAATTTTTCAAGTAGTTTTTTTAATGCTCTTTGTTTAATGGCTGCTCAGTTGCTGTGAGTTAACAGATTTGAACATTGACTAAATATTTGAGAAGAAAACAGCTTGCCAAGAAGAGGGGAAACAGTTTTTTACTAAGGAAACTGTAGGAGGTACATTTAATATTTTTTTTACTAGAATATTGTCTGAAGAACAGTCTGCCAGTAGCCTTGTGCTCTTGATTTGGCTTCAAGCCTCCCCAAAAAGCACAAGTTCTGTTGACTTTTTGGTTAGCTTGTGGCCTGGCTCACCATGGATATGCATTAGGTGTATCTGTGTGTATTTAATTTCAAGAAAATTGTGGGGAGGAGATTCCAAAGAAACAGATTGTGCAACCAGTAAAATAGAAAACCTGTCTGAAATGATGTGGAGATTGATTTCCTCCAAGTCACAAGCCAAGGCCAGAACAGTCTGCCTGCACACCCAGGTTCAGTGCAGCTCCTGCAGCACAGTCTGTTCAGCCAGGTCATTTCTCTGGCCTACTGTAAATACATATTTTGACTTTTTTTGCACGTTGGGCATTTTTCCTATCTGTTTCTGGAAACCCAAAGAGAGTGCTAAATATTATGCTCCCAAAAATAAGGGCCAAGAAGAGTTCCTGAGACCTCCATTCTGGAATAGTCTTGTGAACCACTGTTTTGCAAGGTGACAAGGGATCTGAAATAGCAATTTATTATCACTGTCTGCAAGATAGTTAGGCAGGGATTACCTGGGTTCCTTGTGGAGTCTCCTTAAGCAAAGCCCTTTGTAATGGGATTGTTCACACTGTTACAGGAAGGGTGTGTTTCTTTTGTTTGTGTGGTTTGCCAGGTGAAAAGAAGGTGATAATTTAAGCAGGGACTTTGTCAGATGCCATAGAAGACACTCAGCAGCTTCAGATGGTCTCATTTACTGGCTGGTTCTTTATAGGACAGTAATAATTTATTTCCTTTGTATTATTTTATTTGCCACCCCTGCTGATTTCTGTAGCTGGGTTTGGTGGTAGTGAGTGGTAGCAAGAGTGGTACAGTGCTGGAGCACTGGGAGCAAGAATTATGAGTGGGTAAAAAAACCTGGAAGACCAACAGGTAAAAAAACAAAAAACAAAAAATCCTCCAGAAGCAGATAGCATCCTAAAGACAAAATGTGTATCCAAAGTAAAATGGTGTCTAGACATTACAAAGCAATCATGTTAATACCAGAACTAATTAGACCTGGTTTTCAATAGGCTCTTCTCTCATCCTTGTTTTGGCATTTCCCTTAAGAAGCCAGACTTCAGTCATTCTTTGTCCTGCTGTTGACACAAAACTACCTCAGTTAAACTGGCTGATTTGATCACCACAGCTGGCAGGTCCAAGGAGAAGACTCCACAGTGCTGAGTTTATTTAGCTCTGCTGAAGCTGTTAGGGCTGTAATCCTAGATCCAGAGGAAGGATAAACAACCAAGAGCACCTTGAGGGGGTCAAAGGCTTTAGGTCTGTCATTTCTGCTGGACCTCTTGGTCAGGCTAGAAAAACATCAGAGATGCTTGCTACTGAAGAGGAATATGTAGTGCTAAAGGCTTAAGGGCTGTGTTAATCCTCTTCAGAAGGAGCTTTCCCCTTTCTGCTGAGGGCCATGTTACTCTTCTGGAGGTGTCTGTGAGTGTTCCAGTGCTTTGTAAACATCCCAGCTCCCTGAAGACCACGAGGGGAGCACAGGCATTCCAGGATGGCTGCATGGAGGCTGGAGGAGGATACCACAGAGTAAGGCAGGCAGAGAGGGATGCCTGGAGGCTGTGATCTACCTAAGCATTTGCTGGTTGAGTGTTATCACTGGAAATGAGCACAGCTGCCTAATGTGTTTGCCCTGCTTTTGATTCTGGTTTTGCCTGCTGTGTCTGTAGGACAATGAGTGCCGTGAGTTTGGACTGCTTGTGATGGGGGTGGCACAGTTTGGGGGGTGGGTTTAGGGAGGAAAACTTCCAGTTTGGGATCTGGGCTGGAATACTGTGGTAGCAGTTTAGCATGATAATAGTTGTGCATGTGTGTATCTTATTTCCAAATCTCGACGCCTTGCAGATGGCAGGGCTTTAGACTGAAGGATCTCCACCTGACTGCTGTCATATTTGTGTGCTTTTCGTTTTGTTTGGTGGCTTCATTGGGAATGTTGAAGGAGCCTCTGAAAGTTATGAGGGCTGTTAAATATGCCCAGGCAAATATGAACATGCTGGGGCCAATATTTACCAAGCTAAGTTTGCATGCTTTAATTGTACAGATTAATGGCATGGCACAGAGTGTACATCTGCAAATATTTAGAATTCATCTCGTACAGTAATAATAAATGTTACCATTCTCTGCAGTCTGTGCATCAGTACAGCTAAACTGAACTCCATATTTAAGTCAAAATGTGTATTTATGACTTTAAAAAAATGTGCTTAGAAAATATTATGTACTTCTTGCTTGACCATGTTACCACCTTTAAAAATAAGTATTTTGAATTGGTTTTGATTAAAACCTCAGTTTATTGTGTGGCACTTCATGAAAGAAATTTGTGGAGTTAATCTAGAATACACACAAAAATACAATCACTATGAGAGAGGTTTTTTATTGCTTTCAAAATTTGGCTGGAGAGAGATGGTGATAAATAGGAGAGACTTTATTATGAGTGTTTATGCTTTACCTCCCCTGGTGCATTTGTCATCTCTTGAGCTGGAGACTGCCTCGTGAGCTTCAGAGTCAGGAGAGCAGACTTGAAAAGAGCTTACAGACTGCCTTTTTCCAATCCTTAATGAAAAACAAAAACAAAAGCCTCCTACTGAATTAAAATAAAGCATACTCCATCTCCTATTCTGTCTGGGCCCTCAGGCAGAGACTTTTATTTTGCTACTTGTCTAGTCTTGTAGATACTTAGTTTCAGAATTTATCTGAAGCCATTAGGAGTCTGGCATCACTATTTGTGGAATTCTTCTAGGTGCAACTTCCAATTTTCTGGATCAAGTGTTACTACTGAATTTATGAATTTCAGCCTTCTTACATATCAGATATTTTTAGGAAAAAACCCACAGACTCCAAATATTTGTCAACTGTGATTTAATAAGATACATATACATGTGAGGACTATGGGGAGATTTTTTTTTTCTTTTTTTTTAAATCCTGTCCAGCAATAAGCTTAGAATTGAGGAATGGTGTTCCTTAGCATGTTCCCATAAAGCAGCATTGTACTAGAAAGTCATTTTTCCTGGTTTTTCTGGGCTTGTTGATTAATCTGAAAACAAAAATTGCGGTGTTGCAGTTTCTGCTCTAAAAACAAAGAGTGAGCATTGTTTGTAAGGTACAATACCGAGGAAACGTGACTGTGCAGGAGGGCGAGTTGCCAAGGCAGTATTACTGTGTTACCTCAGGCCTCAGGAGGAAAGTGAAACAATATCCTGAAGTGCATCCATTCTCATTGCCACCCTTAGTGCTGACACTTCAATAGCTAATGAAAAAACGCTGTGAACCAAGAAGTGGGGTTACCTCATGAAAACCCCTCTAAAAACCCACGTGCAAAAGGAGAGCACTGCAGCTGCTGTCACAAAATGAGGTGCTGTAGCTTCCAGGGCTTTTGTGCCGTGTTGCTGGGTTTCCCTGCAAGCTCTTGTGTTCTTCCTTTCAGAAGCCACAGTCCATGCAGGATCTCTGTCACGGTGTGCTCCCCAAATCCAGAAATTGGGTGCTTCCCTGGGGGCACCTTCAGAGACCGCCACTCATCCCTCTGCTCTAGCACATGTGAAAGGGGCATCTTCCTCCAGCCACGCTAGGATTTGGGGAATCTTTGTATGCTGTTCAAGCCCTCAGTTTTAAAGCAAATGGGCCTATGGGTGGGGAGAAGAAGGGGAAGTGTTCTGGGGGGTTATGGCTGAGAAGTGAAGTTTTCCAGCTGCACACATGAGGTGCCTTCCACTGGTCCAGAACACCCTGTGGATCAGGGACTTGCAGATCCTCGCTGGTTCATGGTGTGTTTGAGTGCTGGGGAAGAAAGTGTTAGCAATGCATGTTATATAAATACTGCAAAATGAGGGTGGCTCAATAAAATCCCTGCAAATTCTAGAGAGGAGCATGTGGTCAACAGGTTTGTTCTCCAGCGTGGCATGTCTCAGTAGTAAAGCTCCAGTAAGAAGTAGAGGTTGTTGCTTTGTGTAACAGGAAAATTGCTGAAGTGTCTACTTAGGAGAGTAGATGTTTTCTAATACTGATCATTTTTTATTTCTTTATCTAAAATGCTGCAGATTTATTTAGCACAACAAAAACATTGAACTCATAAGGCTTGGTACTGTAGTTGGGTTCTGCATTACAGAACTTAATTGTCGTGGACAGGTGAAGGTGGGAATGTAATGGATATTTCTGGAAGATTTTAGGTGATACAAGCATCATGTGTGTGATGGAAGCATTGCCTTTTAAAAAAGAAGTCAGTCTTATAATGTTGTTCAGTCCTTTGGTTGGAGAATATTTAAACTGGTTTTAATGCAAGTAGCCTGACAACCATAAATTTCTTCTTTGAAAATTAGTGAGAGCTGGAAATTTGCCTCCTTTGGCTTTCCTAATAATTCCAGCCTCCATTTTAAAAAGAATAAAACCCTTCTATCATATGAAGGCTGGAAAGGGTGAGAAGATGGGGCAAAAAAGGGAATGTTTGGGGGCAGAGTCTGCAAGTGTGGATGAACATTACCCTTTGATTTGTTTCCACAGGACTGTGGCATTCCAGAGGTGGAGTTCTGCCTGGCAGCTGGTACTACAGAGGGACTTCCCATCTGCATACAGGGTGCAGCTGCCAATTTAGAAGAGCTGGATGTTGAGAAAAACCCTTATATAAGAGTCAGATCAGGAGTGTGAGTACTGAACCTTTTTAACAGCATTTAGCCAGCAGGTAGAAGAGTAATATCAGGGGATGAAAATCAGTCAGCAATATCAACTATATTTGTGGGGTTTTTCCAGAAATCAGTAAACATACATTTAATATTCCCAGCCCTGTATGTCAGCATTGTGTTCTGTGGCCTCCTAGTTTGAAGGCATTTTTTCCTAGTTGCTGGCAGAAGTCTTCAGTAATTCCATATTTGAGTAGCTTTATAAATAAAGGAAGCAACTCGGCTATAATTAGTTTTTATTTCATTGGAGAATAGATACTTCTCCTGAGTCACCCACCCTGTTACAACCATAATACTGTGGCTGAGCACCAGAAGATGAGTGTTACATCACCCAAGCATTTCTCGAGCCTACAGCCAGCTCCTGTCATTCTGGAGGGAGGTGATGCAGTATGACACAGGCCCCTGGGCAGCCCAGAACTTCCTGTATTGAGCAGAATGGGCTGTTGTTCCCTGGGCCAAAACATCACAGTTCCTGAAGTTGGGCAGTTGTGTGGCTCTTCCCATAAGTAATTGCAGAATGACATCAACTCTTCTATTACAAGAGTCTTGCCTTTCCATGTGAGCCAAGCCTTCTTTCCCACTGTCTCACAGTAAGTCTGTAAAGCTCGGGGTGGTGAAGGACATAAAAACAGTCTTGTCTTAGTTTTGACAAAACTTGGTAGTTTTAAGAAAATAATTTTCCATATGGCTCCATGACTCTTCCTCCATTCCTTGTGTGGTCTCCTAAAACTCTGCCCAGCTTCTACATTCAGCTTTTTTTCTTTTTTCATTTAGAACAGTCTGAAGGACTCCCAGCAATTTTAATCATCATGTCAAAATTACAATAGCTTTCCAAAGGATTGCTGTAAATAATCAAATTTAATAACTTCCACTGAAAAAATGGTATGGGACTGATGTAAGAAGCCTTTTTATTCATAAGGTGGTAATCTTAGGTAAAATTGAATGCAAATGTCTCATCCTCAGTACTGGCTTTTTTTGTATACTCATAAAGTAGCAAGCTGGCTTTTTTGAGTGAACAAATTGGTAATTTTCTTCTCTTTCATTTATATTTAGCTTGGACTAAGAAAAAGTATCTGAGATCTTCCTAGCAGTGATGTTGCATATTTAAATACAGTTTTGTTTTGATGTGCCATCTTAAACATTATCTAGCTTTTATGAGTACAAAAAGGAAAATAATTTTAATAAGATCTTTGTATTTGGAATGTAATTGATGAACTGACTGAGTCATTTATCTTTACTGTTGTAGATGGCTTGCTTATTCAGACTTGAATTACAAGGGAGAGATGACAGTTTTGGAAGAATGTGATTCACCACCTGAAATTCCTTCAGCAGATATAAAATCTCTGCGTCCCTTAAGAATGGTGAGGACTTCACAATTCCCTGATAATCCCCTGTGTGCCCTCCTTTTTTTTTTTATTGTTGCTTCCCCATATGTTTTGACCTAAATACAGCTTGGGCTCTCATGTTCATTCTGGGTTAATCCTCCGTGGTGTGCTTGCTTTGGTCACTGTCACTTGTCAGGCTTCTGCAGCCCCCAACATCTTCCTGGGAAACTCCTGTTGTTGAGAGGAGGTCAAATAAGACAGAAAGGCTCTTCATTTTATTGCATCCAACACCAGTTCATTAACACAAAACCCTTCTGAAGTTTTTGATTTTATTTTTTTCAGTTAGGGTCTGCTGGGGAAGGAAGACCAGATAAGGACTTTATTACCCAGTAGTATTTCTCTGCACACAGATCTGGGGAGGTGCAGCTGGTTTTTGTGTTGACAGACAGTGCTTGGATCTGCATGTGAGAGAGATGGGAAGGGGTATAGCACAAATTTTACTGTGTGCATAGCAGGCCTACAGAGAGACAGTTTAAAAGCCATAAAGGAGTAAGACCTTATAGCTGTCTTTGGTCACTGAAGTGAGGTCAGTCTCTTATTCCCTCACAGACCATCATTCACTCACATTTCCAGAGGAGATGCATTTGTTGTATTTGCTCTTTGACCATGAACATAAATATGTCAGACTCTATTTTCTCTCTCTTTCTTCTAGTGTTGCACCATTGTGCTATAGAAATTTGTAACGCATACAACAAAGCTTTAAAAGTTAATTTTAAAAATTGGTCAGTATCAATTAGTTTAAAAACATTTGCTTTAGAATTCTAGGCTATGAAGGGATACTTTGAAATTGCTGGCAGTCTAAGAGGTTTGTCAGTGCACTGATTTGTTTGTAGGTCAGGTTTATATTGTGCCTGGCCTTTTGAAATCTATGGCCAGCATTGAAAGTGCTGAATATAATTGCAAAGACTTCATGCTCTGATGGTACTGTAAAACACATGTCAGAGTGGAACTTGAGGTTTAATATAAATAACTCATTTTCCTCTCATCTGTTTTTAGGGTGGGCTAAAGGTGCAAATGCCAATGAATGTCAAGGTAAGCACAGAGGGCATTCAGAATAAAATACAAGCACATTGGGAATATGAAATCTTCATGCAAGCTGCTTTCCTTTTGTTTAGTGTGTGATCTTTGATAACTATTCAGTGCTTGCTGCTGAAGAAAAATTCTGTAATGCTGTCAAGTTCACTTAGTGTTTGATGAGGTGTAAAAGTACCAGTAGTTTGTTTTTCACTTACTAGGAAAGTGTGAATTTGCTATAAAACGAGTTTTTCTGACTTGACACATTAGTCACTGTAATGATAAAGGGATTGGGGGGGATTTTCCCATTTAACATAGTGAGTTTTAAAAGAAAAGCAGAGGGAGGGGAGGAAGAGAACAGGAATAGATCCCTTCCATCCTAGCCCCTTTACAGGTACAAGAGTTGTGAGTGAGACCATGATCCTTCTGTGATCTGAGGAGCTGAAAGCTGATCCAAAACTATTGCTCCTTTTTCCTCCTTTTTCTACAAAACCACTAATGCTTTAGGTAGCTTTTAATTATGCAAATACTCTCATGACTTGGATGTTTTTCTAATAAATGCTGCAACAGATACAAATATTGTTAATAGCTGATCTGTGTGATTCAGCAGATAAGGAACTTGAGGGGGCTGTTAACTGCAGTCATGAAAATAACTTCAGCAAAGTACAGGGAGAGGCTTCTTGTGTTCTTTTGAAGGATTAAACTCAACATCATGTTTTTTAGATAATAATATATGAGAAAACACACTTTGGAGGATGGTCCAAAGAGTTTTCAGAAAACATCACTTCTGTCCCAGCACTGTTTGGTAGTGAAGAGGAGTTTCAGGAAATTGGATCACTTCGTGTAATTGGTGGAGTGTGAGTATATTTCACTTTTATATTTATTTATTTTAAAATAGAGAAGCATAACTAAATGCTTAGAAGTACTAACTAAAGGAAGATTGGAGTCTTCCACAGGTGAAATGTTTTGAAAAGAAGCGAGTGTGTATTTCTTTTATTATTAGCTCTTCAATTATCAGCCTCCCAAGCTAAATGTGTGAAAGGTGTGAAGTCAGTGTTTGCCATTTGGATGCCAATAAATTAGGCCACTTTGTTCACACAGAGCTTTAATTTGTATTGATTTATACTTGATAGTTCTCTACTTAATTTGCTGAAATGACCTTGGGTAGGTGTGGTCAGTCTTCAGTTTGACATTTTAATACCTCTGAAACCTACAAACTGTTTTATTGTCTTAATGTTTTTCCTCTGCCGGTTGTTGCATGTTACCTGGCATTGGGAATGTGCTGTTATTTTCATTAACTGAGGCACTGGATGGATTCTGTGTTGTGCTACCCCTCCCTGTGTCACACACACAGAGGACTGTGTCACACCTGTGTCACAGGTGGATGCTCTGAGGTAAACTCAGCACCAGCCACCAACCCCTCGTGTTGTTCTTTCACCCTCTCCCAACAGGGCAGGACTGTCTGAGAGCAGGCAGGATGGTTGCTTCTGCCAAAGACTTCAGTAATAAAGCAGTTTTCAGAAAATCTTGCTTTTGTTTCATAAGGGATTTTCCACTTCAGCATAAGGATGGAATAACATACATCCTTTCAGGCTGCTGTCAGAATTTTATGAGCACTAAATTCAAAACAAACTTAATTGTTAATACTCAGATAATCTATTCAGAAGTGCATTGTGTGTTAGCTATCTGGGAAGCCTCAGATTATTAAAAATCATTGTTCTGTCTGTTGTGGCAGCTCTTATTTTTAGTGCTGTGGTAACATAAACAGCTGAATTAATGTAAACCAAATGGTACTAAAAGTAAAGCTATCCCTGCCTGCCAAATTTCACTGCCAACAGAATTTGTACAGCAATTCTAATATTTACAAGGGAGCTTTATGAAATAAATGCTGACAAGAAAAAAAGTGGGGGAAGCACTTTTTTAAATTGACGTGCGTTAGAGATTTGAAGTTGATAGGTAAACATCTTCTTTTAACAGAGCCTTATCAATTTATTCAAAATATTTTGAAAATTTCTATTTGTTTACTGCTAAAACATATTTCATATACAATATGGTTTATATCTTCAATTTGCTTGTCTGTTTATATGTATACAGTTTTAGATTAAAGCAAAAAAATTTATAAACAGGTGAAATCTTGTTCTGCTGAAATCTCTTGATTTTGTCCTCATCTCCAGCAAGGGTAGGGTCTGATAATTTATTAGCAAACTGAAGAGATCCACTGCTTGTGTTTTTATCACTGAAAGCTTTGGCATCTGGCTGCATCCTGGGCTCTGTGGTACCAAATATTGCTGTTGGAAATGTGGCTGGCTGAGAGGAGGTACAGGGAGAAGCATTACATAAATCAACTATTGTTGGATAAAGAATCACATGGCAGGATTTTGATCCACAAAGAACACTTCATGGCTGCCTGTTGTGACTCCAAACAAGCATTGCTTTGTTCATTGGCAGGGCTTGTAATACCCATTTTAGTGTTTGTAGGGGGTTCTCTTCTCCCTTTATTTGTTAGAGAAAATCATGTGTGCAGTTGTTTCGCCTTTACTGACTTCTGTTTCTTCTTTGTTGTTGTGGGGCTGCCACAGATGGGTTGCCTATGATAAGGAACGTTACAAAGGCCATCAGTTCTTGCTGGAGGAGGGGGAGTATGAGGACAGATGCTCCTGGGGGGGAAGTGACAGTGCCCTGCTCTCCTTCCGCTTCCTTCAGGCTGTAAGTACTCCCATGGATTTCTCACAAATCATCACAGCTCTGTCCATAAAAAAACAGGTTATTCTTTGTAAGGATACAGCTGCCTTGGCTTGGGGCATTCCATCTTTTTTGGTCATCCTCATTCTTTTCCTGCTGGCTGAAATCTAGATGCACTAAGGAAGAAGCAGGTTCTAAACAGGTTTTGTGAAGTTTATACAAAAATTGTGTCATGCAGAATTCCTTGTTTACCTGCCAGATTTTCCAAGTACCTCACTCCTGCACCTCAAGCTATTTGAATCTCTCAAATGGAATTTTCTTAAAAGCATAACGTGCCTGAGTGTACAGAGTAGTTCTTGATTAAAACAAAAATAGCTTTTCAATGCAACAGCTGTTGCAAGCCTTAAAACAGCATTACCCTCTGTCTGTGATTTTTCTGCCAGAAAATTTTGGCAGCAAAAATAATCATGGTAAAAAAGTCCCTGCTACTAAAATATGCTTAGTGGAGGCAAGGAAGAAATAATAGTAAAAACTATTTAGAAGAGTCTACTATTGGAAGCAAAGTTAGACTTTTTAGCAATGGGGAAACATGGGGTTAGAACTTCTTTATAATTTCCTTTGTTTTGGGTTGGGTCTTTTGTTTGTTTGTATAAGTGTTTGAAGGCTTTTTATTATAATGGCAACTCTGTGGGCATTAAATACAGCTGCAAAGAGTAAGTTCTTCTAAGACTAAGATTGTTCACTCTGATATTACCCAGTTTTGTAAACTCAGATTACTCATCTCCTCATCTGAGGATGTGATATTCCTGAACCAGGAATTTTGTGAAAATTGAAGATGGGGATTTAAAGCAAACTCATTGTCTCAAGTCTTTTTTTTTTTTTTTTTTTAATAAAAAGTTAATGTGAGCCCCAGAAGGCCATACTTAAATTCACAATTTGCAGGTTTGTTTTTCATGACAGGCACCTAGAAAAAGCTGTATTTATAATCAGAATCTATCAAAATAAAGGTAGAAGAATGAATTGAATTCATGAAAAATATCCTTCTCGAAATAATTTTTAGGTTTCTGAGATAAAACTAGATAAGAAATTCCTTCAGATTGAGGAACCTCAATAGGATTTTGCATCTGCAGAATCCTATTCAATTACTGAATAATCTTAGTTTTCCTCTCTTTTCTAACTGTATATAGAGTACTTGAGCAACTTAAATTGATCTTTTTAGATTTTTCTCTTGGCAAAGGACATAAATACAAGTTAAAATCATGCATGTGGGTAGCAAGAATGACTTTCTATGTCATGTATTTAATTTAACTTGCACCTAAAACAGTCAGAAGTCTCAAGTCATAAACATTTTAAAAACATGTATAATTTACAGTTATATCAACATATATCACTCCACTTGGCCTATCAATATGTACAAATATTTACCTATTGATAATAGAAGTGAAAAGGAATATTTCCCCTCAATTGGTTGCATAACTGAAGGCAACCAGCTGCTTGCCAATGGCATGAGTAATGGCCCTGGCACTGTGTTGTTTGGCTTGACCAGCAGATTGCCTCCCTCTGGGCAATGTGCAGCACACAGGGCAGTGCCCAGGCTGGCCATATGCTCCCTTTGTGACTTTGTGTATCATACTTAAGGTCAGGATTTCAAAAATATTTTAGTACCAAACGTTCAGTTTGAAGGGGACCCGGGCAAAAATCCAAACTCTGTGTGCTTGAGGCCCCTCACTGCTCAGCAAATGTCCTGGCTCTTCTCCCTGAGCTCAGGAATTCTGTCAGGGGAAGGTAAAGGCTGCAGTGGTCTCAGAATCCACAGGGATGCTGTTATCCCCCTCCCCAGGCCCTGGTGAGGATGTGCTCAGTGTGGGCTCTCAGCTTTTGGCTGGCTTGGATAATAATCCTGCAGTGAGCACTCCCAAGGGCTGCTGGGGGTTCAGGGGGTGTTTGGGAAGCAGAGACAAAGAGATCTCATGGGATGTTTATTCCAGCTGCTGCCAGCTGCCTGTCAGCATCTGTGCTGAGCACACCTGAGTCCAAGGCAGAGCCCATTCCTGGGCAGGCAGCAGGCTGGGCTGTGAGCTGCTTTGGCATTTGCTGCTGTTCTGCAGTGTCAAAGGCATTTCAAGGTGGGGTTTGCCCATGGCTCAGTGGAAGAGCAAAGTTTCTGTGTGTGTTGCCTTCAGAGCTTTCCCACTAATGTTTTCAAGTCTAGAACGATATGCCATGGTCTGAAAGTCTTTTCTCAAAAAAATTATTTTTCCTGTTGCTTGTTGTAAGAGAAGTTGCAGTGGAAGTTCAGGCGGAAAAGAATGATGGCTGCATTGGAAAGGTGTTTTAAATTTAATTACAACTGTGGATATATTTCAGTATTATAAACTTAGTTAAGAAAATTATGTGTAGATTTGATCTACATGACTTTTTGGGTACTCTTTTGCTTTAGGACTTTTAAGAGTGGCTGGTTTCCATTTGCACTAATACTGCACTAGTTTGGTTGTTCTTTCCTTCTTTTTTTTTTTCCTAAAAAGTAGTCTGAAGCTGCAGTTGTTCATGATGATTCTTCCAGACCTGGCACTTTAATTTCTGCTGAATACCTGAAATAGTTGCAAGAGTTTAACAGTTTAAATAAATGAAGGAAGTGGGCAGTACAGTAAGAGAACCAGTTTTACTCCAGAATTTGTTCCATCACCTTTTACTGTCCTGTAAACAGTGCAGAGAAATTGAGCCACATCAAGTGTTCATTCTGAAATTGGTGTTCATTAGTCATTGTGACTGTGTCCTGTAGAAAGACATGGTGTCCCTCAAGGAACCTGTTTGATCAGGTTCACCTGGACAAATTAATGTGGCTGCATGCTTGCTTTGGCCTTAATTTCTAGGTGTTTTTTGATAAATCTTTTATAAATCTTTGTGTTCTCAGTGTTTAATGTAATAATACCCATGGTGGAGTCTCCTCATACGTTCCTGAATCTCTGTCAACCACATTGTTTGCTTGACAGCAATTGTTTCTTGTTTGCAGGACTTAGTTTCAATTTATAACACTGCTGAATGATTGAGAAACACTGAAATTGAGTTCCTGCTTTCTGTTGAAGGAGTAACATTGTTGTTTTCTGTTGTCCCAAGCAGCGACTGAACCTTGTGCTTAAAATTGCTAAGTGGTTAAAAAGCTGAAGATTTGAAACCCAAATTCAAATAATCCGAGGCTGTGCAAGTAATCTGGCCAAGAAACTAAGCTGGCTGAAAGCACAAAGCAGTGTCACACAGCTATGTAAGAGAGAATGTGACAGTGTTAAGCAGGATTTATTTATAGCTATAGTGGATGTATCCAAAAAGTACAAACCCCTTGTGCTGGAGAGGTGATCTTGCCCAGGCTTTTCCTCTCTGTAATTATTGCCATGTTGCTGGAAAGGGATGAGGAAAGAGAAGGTTTTTTTTTAAAATATAGTCATGGTCATGCTTGGAGTAGTTATTTGTGAGACTTTTGGAAGATCAGTGCTAAACCTTTTTCTTCTTAACTCTTCTCCTTCCCACACAGGCATCTTTGCTCTCTGAGCCATCCTTAATGGGGAAAGGATGGTGCTCAGGGGCAGCAGGCTCTTCCCCACTTCAGTGCAAACCCCTGAAGGCCATACCAGATTGCCAGGCTTCAAGCTATTCCAGAACTTCAGTGCCAAAGTATCCCATAAAGATCCAGACCAGGGAGCCAAGTCCCTTCAAGCTCTATAAAATGCTGTCCTTGTGGCTACAACTCTGTCCCAAAATGCTTTATCTTGTGAAGAGTCATTGAGCTGTGACTGTCCTCTAACTCCTGTGCTGCCCCTTAGGATTTCATAGAGTCTTCAGTGGCACTTTTCCAGTCTGATGATGAGGATGGGAAAGCATTTGACATCATCAATGAAGAAATCCCTGATTTGGAGCAGGCTGGATTTGGCCCCGAGACGAGGTCGATTCTTGTGAAAAGTGGAGTGTAAGTCTGCTCAAATAGATGGAACTGTTAAACATTTCTGTGCGCATTTGGGTGCATCTCTTGACAGATTATATTCCACACGGTAAATATTTGGAGGAGAAAAGTGTTTCTTTCAATTTCCTTGGGGAGTAGAAAGGAAATAATAATTTTAGTTTTCTATAGCTCTCATGCCTACACCTTGATTTGGATCTAAGTGTTCCTGTTCATAGAAAAATTTATGATGTCCCCCCAGAGAACTCATACTGTTCCATGACAGCAATACTGAAAAGATATTTTAGATATATTAAGACCTGGTATAATTTTTGGGACAGGTAGAGCCTGTCCAGAAAAGATGAGATGTGCTGTATTTGTAATAAAGTCAGACCGCTGTTACTGAAAATTAAAATAATTTTTATAGAACTATAAAAGCTAAAACATAGAAGACATTAAGGGAAAAGAGCACTGTGAAATCATGTGGATTACAGACATTTAGTAGTCATTTTTAAAATGCAGTATTAATGTTGTCATAACTACCCTCATGGTGATGGGGATCAGGAGCTGTGAAGTGAGGGACCTGAACTGCTTGTTTAGGGATTGGTGATTAGTGTCTCATGAGGATTAGGTGCAAGAATGAAAGGCTGAGGCTCAGTTTGGAGAGGGGGGATACAAATGAGAGCTACCAAATCCTGAAGGTGGTAAGATTAATGCAGTTCACAGAATCTTGCATGACAACAGTTGGGGGAAATGCTTTACAGAACTGGAGATTGCTTTAAAGCAGATTTTGGTGTGGAAGGAAAAAAGCTTTTCCTACACCAGGGGCAGTGAGTTTCTGGAACTTGCTGCTGAAGGGACTGTGGTAGCCCCAGGAGGTTTAAAAAACCACATTAGATAAATTAGCAGCAAACAGATTTGCCAGTGGGCGATTTAAAATGAGTAAAGACATGTCCTGTTACATCCCTAATAAAACAGTCCCAGTGCTGGGTGAGGAAGAGAGGAATGCACATCCAAAGGTGGTGATTTAGAAGTGTCTTTCTAACCAGCCCCATCTGCTTCTGCCGCTGTGCAGGGATAGAAGGACCCTCTGCTTGGGGGTTTCTTTCTTCTTAAATTGCAGGAGAGAAAGCAGGCTGGGAGAAGCTTGAGCTGCCAGCTATTGCAGGGTTTTGCTTAATCTCATCAAGCCCTCCTCAGTTACTTCTCTTTCTTCTTGCACCATTTTTCCTAAATCCAACTGGAAAAGCTGCAAGAAAGCCCTCTGTGGGGAATGCCAAGCAGGCAAAGATTCAATTAAGAGAGATTCAAAAAGTTATCAGTTCAGTCTCTTTCCTCTGAAATTCTGAACAGGGCATCATCTCACAATGAATTTGGTGGGAAGATAGACACCCAAAATCTTGTGTGTGTTTGAAGTAGGGAAAAGCAGAAAATCAAATGTGTGACAAGTTTGTGCTTCTCATCAGGTTTAATGTTTCACTGTCTGCCAGGTGGACATTCTGCTGTGCTTGACTTGCTGTTAATGTTATCAGACTACTCAGAAAAATGCAATGTTTTCAGTTTAATTTTTGTGTCATCCTCCAGGTGGGTGGCTTATCAGCAGAAATATTTCTGTGGAGAACAATATGTTCTGGAGAAAGGGAAATACAAATGCTTCCTTGACTGGGGAGGATCTAGTAAAACCATCATGTCAATTCGACCTGTTAAGTTGGTGAGTTACCAGAATTTAAGGGAAACCCTTAAAAGAAATGAGACCTTTGGAGTTCAGAGTTTACCATAATAATTAAATAGGAGAGCCCACATTATAACAACCTGTCTGTTTGCTTGGAAACAATTTAAAGACCCTCATGGAAGGCATAATGAGTCTGTTCAGGATGGAGACTTAAATGGACACTGCAGAACTTTCTTGTCTTTTGAGAAAATTGTCGGGGAAACTTCATAAGAAGAATTCCCCTTTGGCAGGCTGCATACATGGAGAAAATAGCCTGGCTTGGAAAGATTAATTTGCCTTTAAACATAGTAATTGCTAATGTATTTAAAAATCCTTGAGAATTTATCTGACTTGTATTCTTACGTAATAGAATTCTGTTGGGTTTTTTTCCTTACTTTTCTGCTAAAATATTTGTACTAGATACACTGAATAAAGACAGGAAATATTTTTAATCCATTATTCAATCCAAGGTAGTGCCAGCTCACCCAAGCAGATTAGTGCCAGCACTGTCAAAACCCTAATGCAAAACAAAGACATTCTACAGCCATAAGTATTAAATAATAATAAGTAATAAATTATTAATAAGTAATAAATTATAGGAATGCCAAAGGAATACTTAACCTTATTTTGAAGAGCACATGTTGAGAGAGGTGTCTTCTGTTGGTTTCAGTCCTGTCTTTTTTTCAAGAAACAGCCTCAAAAGTAAATGCAGAGACATTTACATGGACTCTAATGCTCATTATGGGAACTAATTAATGCTGATGCAACTTCTCTGTGTGAAAGGCATTAAACAATCAGGCAGGTAATTGTGAGCTTACAGGCAGCTCATGGCAGAAATTGGGGAACAGAATTGTGCCAAGAGCCTGGGAAGTTTTTTTTTTTTACCTCTGCTCCTGAGTTCATACTTTAGAAATTTCAGGCAACTTGGCGTGTCTCCTAGGAAGTTAATTGTAATTAATGTTGGGGTTTTCTAATGTGTGTATATATATTTATTGTTGCAGGAGCCCCTTGGGACAAATGAGCCTCCACATTTGGTAAGTTGGCATTACATAACAGTCTCTAGTATACTAAACTACACTTAACAATTAATGTTGAATGCCTTGCTTCAGGTGATGTCTCAGTAATTTCAGGTGATACTTCAATATTGTCACCTTGCTACAGCAGATCAGTGATGGAGGAAACTGGTAGATGGATAAAAGTAAAGTCTGCTAAGTGTTCTGCTCTTTGCTTTATTCTGGATCATACTCTTTAGTATTCTATCTCCAAAATGCAATCAATCCTATAGGTTTTGAGTGACTTTGGATCTCTATAGCTTTTCCTCTTCTTTCCCTCTTGTTTCTGGAAACTCACCATCCCATCCATTCATCCTGCTCTTTATGGCTGATTTTCTTTCCATTATTTTGCAATGCATCCAGTTTGTCACTCCTGTGTTGATGTGTGAGGTGTAGATGAAAATATAAACTGCAGAAAACTGAACTGCACATTTCAAGCCTGCAAATGCATCAACACCTGGAAGTTGGGTTTTTTATTTTAGATGCTGGTAGTTCTGCTGTCCAAAATCTTCCAAGCAGGTAGAGCTGCTCCTTAAGGTTCTCTTTTTGTTATAGTAAAGTCAGAGGTTACCTGGACACATCCTGATCATGATAAATCTGTGATAAATCTGTGATACATTCTAACAGTTTCCCTGAAAGTTCTGTCCTACTTGGTGATAACTTATTAAGAGAAAGAGGTCCCTATAATTCACTCTGAGTCTCAAAAATGAGTTAGTTTAGGGTCTTACACTCTGGACCTCACCTTACAAGGTTATATTCTATTAATGGACCTTTGAATTATCTTTCTGAAACACAACCCTGCTCTGTGTTCATCACCCTGTGTGCTCTGTGTTCCCTGCAATGTTCTGTCCCAGCAGGGCTCTTCCCTCGTCCAGCATGAGTTGTTTGATTGATCTTTTTCTGTCCTGCTAGCTTGGGTGATGATCTGATTTTATTGCTCTCCCTGACATGCTTTTAATTAAGCAAATTTGGGAACATTTATTTCAAGAAACATGACTTATTTTCAGACAAAAGATATTTTAAAGCTCTGTGGTTGTGTTTCAGCACACTTAAGTATTTTGTCATCTGGACACAATTTCTCTCTTGCTTGCTTGGATGGGAAATGTTGTGTATTGTGTTACTTAGCAGGTGGACCACACCCTCCTTTTTCTCCAGTTCTACCATTTTATGATTAACCCAGAACTACAGGAAATGTTTCCTGTCTGAAGACATAATTGGTGTATTATTTTAGCCTTAAACACTGACTTCCTGCCCAGCCTATTCACATGGCAGTTTGCAGCCAAATCCAAAGACTTGCAAGTATGCTCACCAGAGGGCCTTGGTAAATGATACCAGATAAAATAACTGACTCAGATAAAACTGGAGGGGTATAAACCATTGAAGATAATTTTATTTTCATCTCAAATTCTTATATTTTTTCAGGATCCCCCAAAATCTATTCTTTGAATGTTTTATTCCAGTGTTGCAGACCTTTAAGATCAGTTCAAACCTTTGAAGTTTCAATAAGTTGTGCTTTACAAGCTTTTTTATTTCCAGAAATGTAAAAAAACCTGTGTGTGTGTGTATGTGCATGGACACCTTTAAATATTGACATGTACTGGATTGCATTTTGCCTCTTGTGGTCTTTAATAAGAGTCTTAACAACATTTGTGAAAAAAATTACTATCCTGACTTGCCATAATCCTGGTTTTCATAGGATTCTGCCTTGGAAAAACATATTTCATTTCACTACAGTTCTTATAGGAAGGGAGATATTTTGAATAATTTTTAATGGGAAAACATTTAATCATTTAGGATAAGTAAAAGACAGACCCTTAGATAAATAGCAAGAATTTCACATTCAGAATAAAAGTTTTTTGCATGAAAACCAGTCTCTTAGTTTGGAACTTATAAGAATGTTGCATATGAACTGGCAAATCCTTAAACATCCTGATGTTTGCCCTGTGAGTAAGTCATATATTGGGTATTTTGAATGATTATACATTCTCCCACCTTTAATAAGCATATGTCTGAACTAAGGGAGCTGTTTGCACTGTCTATAGGAGTGTGTCTTTTTTTCATTTGTGTTCTTATCAGAAATTGAAAAGCAGCAAAATTTTCTTCCATCTCTGAATGACTCCCCTGACCTTTTCTGCCTGCCAAGCTTCCTAATAAACCAACTACATAGCATGTAAGAAATCACCAACTCTGCAAAGCCATTCATTTCATTTATTAAAATAAAGCTTTGCTCAGCAAGAGCAAAGCCTCTTTCAACAGCAGGTGACTTGCAGAGATGATGTAGGAAACAGAGATAATTGCTGTGCAACCCTGCATTTGTACTTTAATATTCCGTCCTTTGGCTTTTTGGGAAACGAAACCTCACACATTAATGTCAGACCCTGACAAAGTGGAGATGGCTGCACTTGGAGTCTAATTGCAGTGTTTGCACTGAGGAACCACTGCTCCACCCCAACTTCTGTCAAATTAAGACCCTCATTCATTACCAGATAAATTCTGTGTTAAAATGACTAGGGAATCTTTTTTAAAAGCCTTTCACAGCGCGTGGCCTATGAAAGAAAGGCAGTGTGTATGTATATGTGTTCCCTTTTGTAGAGAGCTTGGAGATGAGTGGGTAGAAAATACAGTGTAATTACAGCTTAAATAGGTGCTTTGTGACATAGCACTGCAGTTGTATTTACAGAAAAGTCAGTTACACTTTATTCATTTTATTGTAGCTGATCCTTGCTCTCCAATTAGTGCTCACAGCCTGCCAGGCCAGCTTAAGCCCTTCTCGTTCTTTCTAACAGGAAACATTCATTTCTTTTAAAAACAGAGATTGAACTTTTCCATAAAATCATTTGCTGACACTTGTGTTTGGCCTTCTCCCTCTGTGCTGGCAAAAGCACTTGATTTCTTTTCTTTGGCAGGAAGCTTGGCCAATTTGGGGCATGAAGGGGGAAGCAGCTCTTGCAACAGCCATCATGTTTTTCTTCCATTACAGAATATGTGCTGTTGTCTTGATGCACTTGAATTTTTCACTCTTTTCCAGCCTCTCTTTCAGGCTTTCAAATGAAATTCATCTCAGTTACACAGTGGCAGCCCAAGGGTACAGAATTCTGGGTGTCTTTGCTATAGATCATAGCCTACATCATACCAGGGTTTCTTTTTGTTTTGGTGGGGCTTTAGGGTTTTTTTGTGTGTGGTTGTGTGTTTTTTTTAGTTTAGCTTTGTTTTGGGGTTTTTTTGAGGGGGTGGGTTTGTTCATTTGGGCTTTTTGTTTATTTGCTCTGGGGGAGGTTGGTTTTTTGGGAGGTTGATTGGGGTTTTTTGTCTGGCTTTTTCTATTTTACTTTTGCTGCAACATTTTGAGCCTTCTTGCTTTTTAGGGATGAACTGATCACATCTTACTGATGGGGTGTGGTTCACTGTGACTTGCAGTTCTTTACCATGACATATAAAAGCAGCTTGGCTGAACCTCAGAGGTCCCCAGTTCCCCCAGAAATCCTCCTGTTGGTTCTGAAATGAAGAGCCACCTGCAGCCACTGTGATCACAGAAGATTTCAGGGCACTTTTGTCAATAGCAGCTCTGTATCTTTGACCAGCATTTCCCCATCCTGCTTTGAGCACTGGATTGCTGAGCTGTAGTGAGAGTTAAGCTGCAGTTCAGGGGGACTTTGGGTGGATGATAACAGCCTTGAGTCCTACTCTTCTTATTTGTGCCTCTCCTGCTGCAGTTGAACTTACACTTGATAACTCTGCCTGCCTTAGCACCACTGGGAAGCCTCCTGTGCCAGCCCAGAGATGACAAAATACTTGATATATTTCTAAAAACAAAGCAGCTGTAGAAAATGTAAGAGATTCTTTGAATGACATTTCATTCAGTTAATTGTATCTTTGTGAATTGAATGGGTACTTCTCTGAGAGTACAGCTTTCTCTGTTGACATTAATGATAATGCATTCATTTTCCTTCTAGTCATTGTTTTTGTTTTGTTTTGTTCTTGTAGCTCAAAGCTTTCAGTAATACACATTTCCAAGGAGCATGTGTAGATTTCACAGCAGAAGTTTCTGATTTTACATCATTCATACCATGTTCTTTTAAGGTTCTCCGGGGATGGTAAGTGTCTGTTGTTTTACATGCCATCATTTTCAGTATTATGTTGGGTTTTTTTTCAAATGTTACAAAATTTCAGGCAGCAGAAAGCACATAACACATGCCCATCATCTTCCATCATGTCTTAGACCCTTTGGCCTGCAAGGCATCTCAGTAACTCTCATCCTGCCCTTGGTTTGGGTACTGTGCATTTTGCTCTCCCTGGGGAAGGCTTGCACAGTTACCATGACTCTTTTTTTACCTCCAGTTAGAATTTATTGCAGATTTTGAGAACCCTGGTACAGTGGAAGTGTCTGAATTCCATTCAGCATCGTTTGACTCTGGAACTGAGGTGTCTGTACCACACAATTTTGATTTTGCTGCATAGCCTTTCAAGTCACCTTACTTAAAGCTTGACAAGAACAGAGAGAATTTTTTATTCCTTTTGTCCTCAGCAAGTATTAATCTTGAAAAAAACATGCTGTAAATAAGCAGCTAGAGCAGCTTATCTTTTTTGTTCCATTATTCTTGCAGTTGGCTCCTGTGTTACAAAGGGGAAACCACTGACAATCACTGTGTGCTGGAAGAAGGCCTCTATGTTGACCTCAGTTCCTGTGGCTGCCCAACTGCTACAATCAAATCCCTCAAGCCTATTCAATATGTAAGACTTTATTGGGGAAAAAATAATAACATTTCGGAACTCTTTTCCCTGTCAGATGTCTGAAGTGAGTACTTGCCCTAAACAAACTCCCAGGCAGGGAAAAGAGTGAGGTTTGTTTTCTTGGCTCACGGGATTTTTTGGGCTGGGAACAGGTCAGGCTGTGTGCACGCTTGCATGAGGTCACTTGTAGCTGCTCTTGGGTGTTCTGGGTTTAAAGTTGTTCTCTTTTTTACAAGTGAGAAACAAGATCCTCTATGGGCAGGGGGTTGGACTAGAATGCATTTTGCCCTCCAGAGCAAGAAATACAACCTTTTATACATCCCATTGTAATCCTGCACACAGAACACAAAGCCCTGCAGTCTTGATGTGATGTCTGTGCCTTTCTTCCACATCTTGGTGTGCTCTTATGCAGAAGCATCAAGGATGAGCTGTAACACTGTGGGTAAAAGAAAAGCAAGGGGCTTCTCTGCCCCCTCCTCTCTGGCACTGGCCACCAGCTTCTCCAGAACTCTTCCTCCTTCCCTGATCACAGGGCACAAACTCAGCTCATGTGCTGTGTATGTCCTTCAATGCAACTTCTATGGAGCTAGACTTCTGAGGGTACTCAGTTCAGCTTTTCACATATGAAGTCCTTTTTACCATTTGTGAACAGTTTTTAAAAAGAAAAGTAAAAAAACCCAACCAACCAAATGAAAAAAAAAGCCCCCCAAAAAAACCCCAAGCAAATGCAAACACCAAACCCATGGGTGTGGTGGGAAGGATGTACATCCCAGATTTGAGAGCTGGACTTTTCATAGATTGTACAGATACAGAGACTTCCCACCTGCTGAGAGCCTGGGTTTTAGATTGAAGTTCTCCTTTTCAAGTTAGGCTTTTGGACTCTGCTGTGCCAAATCCGAGTGAAGTTTTGACATCAAATAATAGTAGGCCTCATCCCAATCCCCCTGCCTGTAATCTCACAGGGAAGTAAATATGAAGTTTGGCATGGTAGGAGACTGCTGGCAGCCCTTGTTTCCCAAGGGCCAGGCCCTGGAAGAAGTTTGTTTGGCAGGCTGTGTGTGGGGAGCTCACACACATCTTCCTCTGCTTTTGCACCTCTTAGTTTGGCTCTTCTCTTGCCAGCAGTAGCCCTTGTATTTCACAAATTCAAGGCATGAAATGCCACTGATCTCTACCTGTTTGTCCCCAGAACCCCCAGGGCAGTGCTGGGGACCCTGGTGTGGCACAGACGTGACCCAGAGCACACAGCAGGTCAGGACCAGGAGCAGCCAGAGTTAATTCTGAGCATTGTCCACAGTTCTTGGAACAGAGCCCCTTTTATTACAGCATGTTTCTGTTAGCTCGTTCCAGAGAGGAGCAAGCCTGTTCCCAGGTGGAATTGTTGTGTAGCTGTATTGAATTCATTTGTGGTGTTGGGAACCCCTTCCATTCTTCAGCTTTGAATACCAGCCTCATTTCAGAGCTAAGGTGTGTCCCCTGGTAGCTAATGTGTGAGAAGGAGAACTTTTAACCCTAACACCAAGCCCTGGATGTGCATTGTCTCCTGCTCTCCTTTCAGGGAGATGTAATTGCTGCAAGTGGAGCTGTGGAGGAGTCCCACGCTGGGAACCTTCCGTTTGTTCTTTAGATATAGAAAGTGCAGCTTTGATGGAAACAAACTATTTGCAAACAGATATAACAACTGCACTAAATGAAAAACAAAAGGGTGGTTTTTTTTTTCTATTTAGGAAAGTAAACTTTTGATTTTTAGTTTGAAAACTTCCAAAAATGTAATTTGTTTAAGAGCTTAATTAAGAGCATAACAAATGCTTAATTAAGAGCATAACAAAATGAAAATTTTCCTTCTAAATCACTGAGTTGATCCAACAAAATCAGGAAAAAAAAACCCCAAAACTTTAGGAGCAACCCAGAATTATTGGATAAGAAAATATGCTCATAGTAGTGATACTTAGATGATTTTACTGCAGTGACAGCATTTTAGGTTGGCTAATTTTTATTCTAGGTCTTAGCTTTTGGAGGGATGTTTTATGTGTTGTCTGGTGAAAAGTGAAGTTGTCAGCACTTAAGTACATTTTTAAGTATGGCATGCTGCTCCCACACCCTCTACACATACATTTCACAGGAAATTCAAGTTAATATAGTTCCACTTTATTGTGCACTGGCATCATGGAGGAATTCAGCACATCTTTGCAACCAATTTCCTCTGTTCCTGATGAAGTTTTCTCCCTCCCATGACACCTTATTCTCCAAAGTGTGTAATACTCAAACCAAATCTTTAGGAGGCCCTAGCTGTGCTTTTTTCCTGCTGTTCCATTTTGCTCAAATACAGGTTGGACTGTTTCATCATCCTTAGAGCATTTAGGGAAAGCTGTGGAGTAACAGGAGGGCACAAAGAAGGAGCAACTGACACTGCTGCCATTTGCCTCTCATCATCTCCTTTCATCAAAAAATCCCAAAGCACTCTTCCAGCAAAGCTTGTTGATGAAATGTGCTGTGGTATTGTTGTTAACAGCCCTCCTGCAGGCAGGTGAAAGCCTAGCACAGGTTCAGAGCTGCTGCAGAGGTGCAGGTTTCTGTGCCTGCATCAGCAAGGACTTGCCTTTTGCACTGCCATGGATTCATGGAAAGGAAATGTGGGGCCTTGCCCAGCTGCAAGGGAGCGGGTGGAGGCAGCTGGGCCATGGTTGCTTATTGGGGCATTTGTCCAGTGTTTGCTGCTTGAGGAGGTTAATCTTTTGGGCTAGATAATTTGCAATGGGGAGTTCAGCTCTGGTGCTGCCTTTTCTCAGGTGTGTTGTTTTGACAAACTCCCTGTCATATTTGGTGTGATTTACATGGACAGCAATGCCCAGGATGCTTGCAATGAGCAATTAGCTTTGCTTCTAAAGTGTTACCTTCAAACTGTAAATTAATAGTCTCCTAGTTTCTGAAACCAGAAAATGAGATCCAGGTTGTGGGTTGTGCAATGCTTTTTTCGTTTGGTTGGGGTTTTTTCCTCTTTTCTTCTGAGGCATTTATTCTTGCTCTGATCAATCGTGATAATCCTTGTATTTCTATATTATCTTCTCTAAGTTAAATACAGGTGTTAACTAATCTCCCCAGCATTCCTATGAGGCAAATAAAGAAATCAGACACAAGAACTGCCTGCAATTTCCCAGGGCCAGGCCCTGAGTCACTCTGTGTGGCTGGGACTGGACTGTGGACATTGCATTGTCCAGGCACCCACCCACACTGCAGGGAGCAGCTCCAGCAAAGGCACTTGTGAGTGATGAGCTGGCCAAGCCTGCAGAGTAAAGATGTTCCCAAGGATGGTGTAACACAGCTCTGGAGGCTCCCCCACTTCAGACTCTGGTCAGTGCTCTTTGCAAAGCAGCAGAACAGCACCAATGGGCTCTGCACCATCCCTTGTTATAGCTGGGTTGCACTCAGCCTTTGCTCTGGCCCTTTGCCTTTCTCCCTTTGCCTTTGGTAGGCTTTCCCATCAAAGTTTGCAAAACCTAAGTTGGCAAAAAAAAAATGTAGTGTAAGGGAAAATAAGGTTTTTTTTCAAAAGGGGTGGGCCCTTTTCAAAAGGGCTTTATTAGTAAAAATTCTCACAAATTTCATAATGGAAAAATTATCCAGAGCTAAAATTATGCTTTTTGTTCTAAAGCATGTGTGCAAATTCACCTGTGCACTTGGGTTTCAGTTCTACTGCCCTCTGGTCATCTTTGTGTCTGTACACTGCTGAGGAAGCTCATCTGGCACTCATCCTTGTTTCATCTCAAACACTTCATGCATGTATTGTGGGATTTTTCCTGAATTGGTGAAGGATAAAAATCTGTCCTGAGTTGTGAAAAATTGTGTTGCACAGCTTCACTAAAGCAAAGTAAAAATCATTGAGGGGGAAGTCTGAGCTGAGTTGAACTGTGCAAGAGATTTCTGGTGTGTTGATTTTTAGTGTTGACTTTGCATGGTTTACCTGTGTCATTTTCATTGCCCCATGTGCTCTGTTAGCCACAGAACACCACACCTGTTAAGTAAAGTATATCAGTGTGTTTAACAGTTCACACGGCTGCTCATATCTTGAAATGCCACGTAAATATAGCTTTCCTTAATCACCGGCCTCTTGAATATAAGAAATCCCTTCAAGTTTCTCTCTGGATAGTTGCATGAAAAAACAGGACAAGCAAAACCCCTTAAAATGTTGTTATTGTTTCTGGTTTAAGCAAAGGCAGTCAGTTCCTTTGTACGTAAAAACTGTTACGAAATTTCACGTTAAGAAATTCTGCTTTGTTATTCTCACAGTTGGCAAGCTTTTCCCAAAGCATGGCATTTCAGGTATTTTCCTTGAAACAACTGTGAAAAGAAGCTGAAGTAATGCTGACCTAGACATGGGAATGGGTAAATATAGATGTCTTTGGCTCACCTTTCAGGTGGAAATGTTCCTCAGCATTCTGCAAGAGAGGCTGGGAACAAGATGCCTCCCAGCCTAACAGCACAGCCCCAAACCTTGTTTTTCACTGTTCCCAGTTTCCATGGAGCTGTGAAAACAAAGTCAGAGAAAAAAGCCAGGCCCAAGTCACTGCTGCCAGCTGTTGGCCTGGAAGGGAATACAGAAGGTGTGGAATCAGTGCAGTGCTCTATATATGGCTGTGGAACAGGAGAGCTCAGGGCTTGGCACAGCAGCCTGGTTTCTCTCTGGACTTCATCTCTGCTGAGATCCCCCTGGGACACAGGGGTCAGAGCCATCCCTGGGGTGTGTGTCAGGGCCTCTGAGCAGCTGGACAGGGAGTTCTCAGAGCTCTCAGTCCAAATAGTCACAACCACAGCAGAGCTGGAATCACTTTAATTGACTGCAGCAGTTTGCTGTTGTGGTTCCTGGTGTATAAATGGATATCCTGGGGCAGGTGACTTGTCCATCTGGTACAGCAGCCCTGTCTCTTAACATCCTCACTGTTGCAACAGCAGGATCAATATTTAGGTTTGGGCAGTGATGTCCTGCACCACAAATGGTGTTTCCCGTGGTCAGCAGTGCACTTGTGAAAATTGCAGGGCCTGTTCTGGATATGGCTTGTGGTGTCCCCTCAGGTGAGAGGCAGTGCCAGGGCTCTTGCAGACAGGGTGTGATGATTCTGCCTGGCTGAGCAAAGCAACCCCAGAGGAGCTGCCTGCCCTAGGCCTGCTGCTCTGGCTTTCAGAGTGAGCCTGTAGCCACCCAATGTAAATCTGATCCACCCCATCCAGCAGAAGGCACTTGGGAAGATCTGACATTCCAAAATAGAAACATTACAGGTTTTGATCCCTTTCTGGTGTGTAACACTTGATTTTGGGAGCACAGTAGGATTTAAAAATCTCTGAGTGCATGGTCCCAAGCTCTTCAGAATGTCTCAGTGAGCTCTCTGTCCCTGCAGTGTTGCATGACTGGGGCTGCCCTGCACTGGCTGGCAGAGGAAGGCAGAATGTGACCAACCAGCTGCATACCAGCTGCACTGAGTCAGTGTCAAGCACATTCATATGTCCTGACACACCCCTGAGCTTTTCAGAGACACTTCCCTACACACCATGTGCCTCTTCAAACATGAAAATTAATTTCCCTTAATTGCTCAGTGCCTGTGTCAACTGTAATTCAAGATTTTGTTTCGTTTATTTCACCTGAGGCCATGCCTTTGCTGCAAGAGAAATCCCAGATTTTGCCTGAGCCAGCTATCTCAAGGTAACATCTCCTAAAAGAAGGTGCCTTTCCTGGAGAGGCAGCTCACTGAGTTAGTCAGACTTGTTCCCTCTTCCTTTCCAGGTGTAAACTGCAGGTACTTTTGCTTCTGGTTTTAGGTTAAAAATGCTGAAGCGTTGTACAAGTGTTCCTTGTACTAGGGCACAGAATTTGTGTATTTAAATCTTCTTCCTCTGTTTTTCTGCTGGCCTTATAATAAGCTGCACCACATTTTTATGCAAACTGATCTTTTTATTTGCTCTCACAGGCAATCTGTCAGCTGTAGAAAAGGGCATTAAGTGAAAAATGTTTCAATTCTACGTGAGATTATAGAATTGACTTATTATACTCTTCCTTCAGGATTGACAGAAAAAAAAATAGGAATGTCTGTTAAAAACATTGAGAACCTTTTAGTTGACATTTCTGACCTTTTACAATTTGTAGCTACTTGAAATATTTGTAGTGAACTACAGCTAGTTGAAGTCTGTGGACAGTAAACTTTGATTTGACTCACTATTTTAGATTCATGTTCCATCAATAAGTAAATAAAGTGGATTTTTGAAAAGCAATCAAGGCCCTGATGATACAAATCAGATCAAAATGAGTTTTCCAAGCAGAGGCCTCTGCATCACTTGGTGACTCTGTGCCTGGCCTGTGTCAGTGGGACAATGCACTGATGACAAAGCCACTGATAAATGCAGTTTGTTTCAGCTCTGTGTGCTGTGGGGCTTTCCCTTGTTGTTCCATTTGCTGAGGGAGCACAAGCTGACCCAGAAGCATTGTAGGAAATAGAGCTGAAGTGGGCCAGTGTGTGCATCATATCCAACAACTGCAATTGTACTATTCCCTCTAAAACTTTGTGCTTTTCTGTCCTCCTTTCTCCTGCCCCAGGTTTTTGCTGAGCCTTCCATCAGCCTGTTCAGCCTGGAATGCTGCAAGGGCAGAGAGCTGCACTTCAGTGAAGCAGTCAATTCTGTTCTGAACGAGGACCTCCATTTTTACACCCAGTCTGTGTGGGTGAGAAGTGGATTGTAAGTATGGAAGAAATATCCCTGTCAGCTTTGCACTGTAGGAGCTAACATTGCCCCATGATTATTGCCTTGTTCATAGGATGGTTTACATTCTTAACTTCTATTCTGAGGCACAGACTTTACAAGTCTTTACAAGGCAGGTAGTGTAAACTTGGAGTGCCTTTATTAACAGGCTGTAAAGTGCGAGCTATGAACTGCAGTGATTTAAACTACTGCAGTGGTCAGGGAAGCTTGATGTGCTGACAGGCTGCCAGAGAAGCAGCAGCTTCTGAGAGGAGCTCAGGGTGGATCTGACAGCTGGAACAGTTATTTGCTTCTGTTATTAGTTTAACCCTCTCCAGGAGTGTGAACGTACACCCAGGTTCTTCTGTGAAAACATTTTACATCTGCAGCAGTGACCTGCTGACCTCTTCCTTGTCTCCCCCTTTCACCTTTTGGAAGAGCTCCCAAGTGTTCTGTTTTCAGCCAGGTTTTCAGCCTCCACACCCACAGCAGCAGCAAATCACTTGCAGAGTCTCATCCTGCAGCTGAGAGTGGCTGGAAACTGCTGTTCTCCTAATGGGACACACATTTCCTATGTTTATGTTTGACCTTTCCCCACCTTTTCCACATGGGCAAGGCTGTAATTTTCTTGAGAGAATAGTGAACATAAGCTTCCCCACAGAGCTTTGCCAGTTCACAGCAGTTCCCACCATTTGTGCCACTTCCAGCCTGAACCTTTGCTGAAAACACAGCAGTGTGTGTTTGGAAATTCAATCCCTTTGCCCCAGCAGTTGGCTGAAGGAAAGGTGATGGCTTTGGGACCATGTGGCAGGAAAGCACAGGAGAGTGAGTACAACAGGCCAGCCCCTCCTGCATCTTTCTGCTCATTTTTGGGTGTCCAAGCCTGGTTAGCTGCCTTCCTGTCTCTGGGATAGGTTCAGGGCAGAAAGGCTGCGTTTCCTCTAGGCTCTTTTTGGTGCTTCCTAGGAAAGAGAATAAAGATTTTCCCAAGGATGATGTAACACAGCTCTGGAGGCTCTTCCACTTCAGACTCTGGTCAGTGCTCTTTGCAAAGCAGCAGCTCAGCACCAATGGGCTCTGCACCCTCCCTTGCCATGGCTGGGTTGCACTCAGCCTTTGCTCTGGCCCTTTGTCTTTCTCCCTCTGCCTTTGGTAGGCTTTCCCATCAAGGTTTGCAAAACCTAAGTTCGCCCAAAAATATAAATGTGTGAGGAAAAATATGTTTTGGGATGGGCCCTTTTCAGAAGGGTTTTATTAGTAAAAAGTCTCACAACTTTCATAATGGAAACATTATCCAGAGCTAAAACTATGCTTTTTGCTCTTAAGCATGTGTGCAAATTCACCTGTGCACTTGGGTTTCAGTTCTAGTGCCCTCTGGTCATCTTTGTGTCTGTACACTGCTGAGGAAGCACATCTGGCACTCATCCTTGTTTCATCTCAAACACTTCATGCTTCTTTTGTGGCTTTTTTCCTGAATTGGTGAAGGATAAAAATCTGTTCTGAGTTGTGAAAAATTGTGTTGCACAGCTTCACTAAAAGCAAAGTAAAAATCATTTAGGGGGAAGTCTGAGCTGAGTTGAACTGTGCAAGAAATTTCTGGTGTGTTGATTTTTAGTGTTGATTTTCCATGGTTTACCTGTGTCATTTTCATTGCCCCATGTGCTCTGTTAGCCACAGAACACCACACCTGTTAAGTAAAGTATATCAATGTATTTAACAGTTCACAGGAGACTTCCACAGCCTGTCCCCATCCCACACAGCACACAGGTAGGCTAAAGGCAGAGGGTGTCAGGTGATGGTGGGATGTTCTAGAGGGTTTGTTTGCCTTATCTGGGATTCAGAGTTGAGGAAGGCAGATTTAGAGGCTTTTTTGGCTCCTGGTCCCAAAGCCTGCTGTCAGCTTTGGGCAAATAGCAAACATTTATGTAAATACTCCTATGCCATCTTGCTGCCAGGCTTGGGTAAAAGGCTCCTTCCTGAACCAAGTGACCACCTCAGTAAGACACAAACCTGGAATCTGCCTTGGCAAAGGGTGCTGGGGTTCTCAGAGGTGTGGGAGAGGGGGCACAGCCTGTGTGAGAGCAGAGATGGGTTCAGCCTGTGTCACTGAATGCCAGGAGCCCAGCCTGGCTTCAGAAGGTGATCACTTGAAGTCTTTCCCCTCTGTTCCCTATAAATGTCTGCTTTGAAACTGCATTCCACATGAGACTGTTCATGCTCCAAGAGTAATGTTAACAGTGAATTCTCAGTGACTTGACAGAAACCATTGCAAGGGGAAAAAAAGCCAGGAGTGTGTTCAGAGTATAAGGAAGACACAGAGGTGCTCAGGCTGCCCTGAATACCTGTTAGTCAGGTTGGGCTTTGTTTGAAGAAGCAGGGACCCAGCCTCATTGCCAGGCAGCTCTCAGCTGGCACAGCTGGGCTCCATGGAGCCCTGAGCTGTGGGCACTGGGCAAAAGCAGTTCCAGGTGCTGAGGGGCTGTGGGTGTTTCTCACTTACCCAGAGCACAGCCATCCCTCATGTCCCTGGCACTGACCTGTGCTACAGGTAACCTGGGAAACCAGCACTGGCTTTGTGCTCAGAGCAGTGAATGAGTCAGGCATTCAGGAGTCACTGTCCACACAGCAATGTGCTATTGATACAAACAGAAGGGATCTGTGCTCCTGAGGCTGCCTTTGTGAGCAGCATTTACTGAGCAGATGCCCAGATAACAAGGGGTGTGTATGAGCCACTGCTTTAACTGGGTGTTACAGGACTGAGCCACATCCATGGTGTGTTCATGACAGGGGAATCTGCTGCAGCAGACTGGGGGGTTTGCAGTGAATACCTGTAATGTGTTTTCAGACAAGTGGAACTGTATAAAAAGCTTTAACTGTAAGAAAAACATGAGATGAGATCCTGTCATAATTAATGTGCACAACGAGGCAAAGCTGCAAGTGTGGCTCCCTAGTTTCCTAACACTGGCCTGCTGAAACCAGCCAGGTTTAATTTTTATTCCCATCTGGGCTCTTGCAGAGGTTCTCCTTTTTGTGGGGGAAAAAATGGAGAGGGAGAGGGGTGATGGGAAGTGTAGTTTACAAATTTTAGGCCAGCAGACAGAAAACAGGTCTGAGTTTCAACAGAATGCAGTCATCCCACTGAAGTAGATGGCATTTTGCATCTCACAAAGAGAGGCACCACTGTGGAGAACTTTGGGGGCTTCCAAGAGCCCAGTTTAGTTTTGCTGTGGATAGCAAGTGCCCTTTCACGTTCTGTTTTGTGTATCCAGGTGGATTGCCTACGAGGGATGCAATTTTTTAGGCAAGCAGATTCTGCTGGAGCCCAGGGAGATTTCAAACTGGAGTGAGCACAGTGGCTGGAAAGTGATTGGCTCCCTTCGTCCTGTGAAGCAGGTACTGGAAGACTGAGTGGGGAAAAGGGGTTTTTATGGACAGGGGTTTGTGCAGAGGCATCAGCGCATTGGGGTGTGCTGTACTCCTTAAATCAGGCCTAATGGTGACAGCCAGAAGGACCCACTGAAGATTGCTGAAGCAGAAAATGCCTCTTGTAGCAGTTACTGAGATCTGTGTTAGGTTCCTAAAGGGAAATAATTTCCAGTTTCTTGGTGCCAAGTTTTGTTTTTCTGAATTGCATGTTCTGTGGATGCTCTATTTTTACATTTTGCCATATAACAATATAATGAGGAAACCAATTCCACACTGGCTTGTTTCATAATTAACATAAATGGAAACAAGAGCAACTTTTATTGTGCTGTAGCTTGGATTTCCAAAAGAGGCAAAGCTTATGCAGTTCCCATCAGGTTTTCCTTCTCTGTCTCCGCCCAGGTAAATCCAATTTCAGTCTCATTGAAAGATTCAGATCTCTAAAACACAAAGAGTAACTAAACACTGTCCTGATGCAGGATTTCTTTATGGATGCTTGGTGGGAGAGAGGCTTTGTTGTCTGTATCTCAGGGTTTGTTTTAATATGGAAAAAAAGGAGATGTAAAGCTCCCAGAAAAAAAGCTTTGCTGGAGTTGGGGTTCCAACAGAGCTGTCCTTTATAACTCCCTGCTCTTTATTTGCACTGAAATCAGTGAATAACAGAGCAAAAGCTCAAACCCTGCAGTAGCCCTGCAAAATCCTCCTTATTTTTGGAGTAAACCAATAAACAGGGATACCAGGTCAGTGCCCTGTTTCCCATGTATGTTCAAAAACATTGGTGCATTTCTCTGCCATATATTCCAGTTAGTGGGGGCTGAAGTGGCTGGATATGTAACTCAGTAAGTTTTGTGTCCCAAGAATTAAAAGCTTGTGGAGTACAGCCCCTTTACTGCCCTTGGAACGAGTGAAATGTGCTGAACTGGGCACATTGGCAGATCACAGGAATTAGTTCTATAGCCATAATTACATTCTTTGAAAAAAGACCTATCTGCCATTGCTGTTTATAGCTGCCCATCTGCATGTGAAAAACCACTTACTGTGCTTCACACGCACGTTGGTTTCCAACCAAAAAATTACTGAACGTCCTTAACTGAGAACGAGGACTGAACGTGGAGGGGAGGATGGTGGAGGGGAGGCCCTCCCACGTCAGTTTGCTTGATCCCCGTGTGGTAAATCTGTTCCCTTGCAGCCAGCAGTGTACCTGAGGGTGAGGAACAGGGCGCAGGGCAAGTACCTGAGCGTGGCGGGGAGCCCGGCGGACGCGCGCGCGGCCTCGGTGTGCGCGGCCCCGCGCGGCCGCAGCGACGCCCAGCTCTGGCTCTACTGCAGGGGCCTCCTCAAGTCCAAGGTGAGTTTCAGAGTGGTTTGCTGCTAATGCTGCCCTTGATGGTCTGTTATTGATGTTTTTTAAAAAGCTGATGGTTTAACATTAAAAAAAAAGGAAGTAACAAAGAGCACCACCTTTGATCAAGCAGCTGGTGGGGTGTTGAATAATCTGTTCTTGGCTTGCTTCCCATGGTGTACTGCCATATGCTCAGTGCCTGAGAGAAGCCACGCTCAAAACTGAGGCTCTGTGGCCTGGATCTCACTGCTCTCCTTGTTTCTTAGGCCAACAATACCTGTCTGGATGTCATTGGGGGCAGAGACCTGCCTGGAGCCAAGGTCGCTCTCTGGACAGAACATGGGAGGGACAGGCAAAAGTGGAGACTCAATGAGGATGGAACCATCAGTTCATACCTCAGTGAGCAACTGGTGCTTGATATTAAAGGTATTTAAAAACCAAAACTCTCAAAAAACTCTCAAGCTCACAGGTTTTACATGTATTTTTTGATTAAGGTTAACTTCCATAGTCCACCTTTTTTTTTTTTCCCTTTGTACTTAAGGTCAGAAACTGAATCCTACATTTCCTGTCCAGTTGCTTGACAGTAGGACAAGAAACAGCAGGGCAGGGAGGAACCTTTCTCTTTTGGTTCCAGAGGTTTATTTTGATCAGATCAGCTGTTATGCTTTGGGGAGTTAAATAGCGCAGATGGCAAGGAGTGCAAGTTACAGAAGACAAAGTGGTGAAGGAGAACCAACCACAGAACAGCTCAGAAAGAGAAAAGGAGTTGAAAAAAGAAGTCTGGTTATAGTTGTCATTGCTCAGTTGCAGAAACCAGCCCCCTACCTCATGGAATTCCTATTTTTCAGCTGATTTTCCTACTTAGTCATACTTTTCAAAGCTTGTGTATAATTTTTGAGTATTTCTTTCAAAAGCTTTTCCTTCATGACTTTTTTTTTGTTTTTAAGGAGGAAATTACTATGACAAGAATCATATCATTATGAATCAGCCAATAGAAAACAGACCTTCACAGAAATGGGATATTGAAATATTGTGAGTAAAATCCACCCCACAGATGGACTTCTTGTGGGCTACCAACATGTAGAGGGGAAAAAAGAACCCAACTACTGAAGTCACACATCACTGGAACCATAAGCAGCAGCTCCTCTCTATTTTCCTTCGTGCCAAGCACCAGCTCCTAAAAGAACTGAATTTTGCACAAATCTGGAAGATGGGAGGTTGATCCAATGTCTCTCTGCAGGGAAGCTGATTCTGCAGGGGCTGCTCCTGTGGAAGTCACCATTGCTCTTCCTCTGAAGTATGAAAGGTAAATGCAAAAGAGCAGGCAGAGGTTCTGCAGCATGGGAAGTGCAAGAGATAAAGAGGGGAAAGGCTCTTCAGAAATGCTGTCTTTGCCTTCCTCTCACCCTGCTGGAAGCTCGCTGAGGAGTGAATGCACTGGTGAGCTTCAAGGAACTTGAGTTGGGCTTTTATGTCCCAGGTGAAACTGTTTAGGCTCCAAGCGATCCTGAATCACGTCTCTCAGCCAAATGCAATTTGTTTTGTTCAAAAAGTTCATTTGAACTGGAATTGCAGCTCAGCATGTGAGATGAGGCAATACAGGGGCCTTTCACCCCCTAAGTGACACTGGTAAGCCTTTGTCTTCTCTGCTTTTAACAGCACCAAAACCAGCTCACCTTGGCATGTATTCCCGAAGGTGCCAGCAGCTGCGCTCCAGGGCTGGCTTCATGGTCCCAGAGCAGCCTGGGGACATCAGGGTCACCGTGGCACCAAGGACAGCTGATGGTCAGAGCTTCGAGTGCCAGGGCTCTCCTCCATTTCCACACTATGCAACCACAGCCATTGCTCCAACACAGCCAGACCTCACTGACTGCAGGTGCTGCTTGAAAAGTTTTTTCCTGGCTCAGCCACAGCCCCTTGGAAGGCTGTGAACACCTGATGGGGAAGAAAAGTCCCTCAGATCCCCAGCTTCAGCAGCACTAAATTCATCTTCATTGAAAATATTTTTTTTCCAGCATTTGTACATCAGGGACTGATGTATTTCCAGGACTATTTAAAGAGTTCAGGTTAGCTGAAGACAGATATTTGAGATTCCAAAAGCTATGCCAGATGGGCACTCAAACAGGATCATCCCCAAACAAAGACATAACTAAGTTTGCCATAGAAATAAAATATATGGATGTCTATTTTTGTATGAAATGGAGTTCTATATAGTACTATTTAAAAAAGAAAAATCTACTTGCACTTACTATTTTACATTCTAAAATTATCATAAAGCTGCTGTTTGAATAAGATCCTCAAATGTATGTATATATTTTTTCAACTAAAGCACTTGTTAAGCCTTTTTCCATATAAGTCAGTACATCAAGTGTTCTGCATGTGACTTTCCATATGAAAATTTAAAAACCTGTGTAAAAAGTTGTAGTTTTTTAAGTGAAGAATGACTAAATCATACTTGGTGTCTCAGTGTTACATAACAAAGTAAAGCAGGCTTTTGTACTTAAGAGACCTTGAATGTAAATTGCTAAAGCATGTATATTTTAACTGTATAAAACTTTTCAGGAGAAACATTTTGCCGGTTGGATTCTTTTTAAACAAACTAAATAAAAGTTTTCAGCAGATGTTGAGCACATTCCTGTAAAATATTTCTTTTCCAATGGCCAAAAAAGGGGGATAAGTATATTGAATATGTGGCTGTTACGTGTGATTGCATATTAAAAATCAATGAAGTATTAAAGTAACTGCACCAGACTCATCAAAACTCACTCAAGAGAATATTGAAGATCTTTCAATTTTCTTGAAGATATAGATTCTAGCTACAGGCTTTTGGGTTACTTTCACTTGAAATTGGTGCTGGGGGAGGTAGACAATAAATATTATACTTTGTTTATTCCAGGGATGGCAGTATCTGAGGGAAAAAAGGGGTTTTCCTTGGGCAAAGTTCCCTGTGGGAACAGCACATGCAGCTTTTACCAGGAAGCTTTTGTTCTGTCAGGGCAATCACACAGATTTTCCTGCTGATGAACTTTACAAATGAAAAAAACAAGTTAGAGCATCAAAATTCACATTGTCATTATCAACATATTTTTTTTCACATGGTTAAGTTGGCCACTTTTGCCCCCAGCTCTTCAGACACAAAGCCCAAACTTCACTGTTTCAAAATGCCACTGGATTTCAGCTTAAAAGCAAGCTCTTAAAGCTTTTCCATGGGAAGAGCTGCTGGAAGTTGAGGGTGTGAAATTGGAAAAGCCGCAATTCCCGTTCTGCACGGCGGGGAATGGGGCCGGGGGGTCCGTGCGGGTCCCGAAGCTCCGGGACCGGGATCAGAACCGGGATCGGGAGGAGCCGCGGGACCCGCCAAGCCCCGCGGGCGCCGTCTGGCGGACACAGCGCGCAGGTGCAGAGCAGCGCCCTCCGGTGGACAGCGGCGGAACGGCAGAGCAATTGGGGCTTCAATAAATAAAATTTGTCTTTTAGAAGCTTTTTTATGGGAAGAGCTGCTGGAAGTTGAGGGTTTGAAATTGGAAAAGCCGCAATTCCCGTTCTGCGCGGCGGGGAATGGGGCCGGTGGGTCCGTGCGGGTCCCGAAGCTTCGGGAGGGGGATCAGAACCCGGATCGGGAGGAGCCCCGGGACCCGCCACGCCCCGCGGGCGCCCTCTGGCGGACACAGCGCGGAGGTGTAGAGCAGCGCCCTCCGGTGGACAGCGGCGGAACGGCAGAGCCATTGGGGCTTCAATAAATAAAATTTGTCTTTTAGAAGCTTTTCTATGGGAAGAGCTGCTGGAAGTTGAGGGTTTGAAATTGGAAAAGGCGCAATTCCCATTCTGCGCGGCGGGGAATGGGGCCGGGGGGTCGGTGTGGGTCCCGAAGCTTCGGGACCGGGATCACGGCTGGGAGCGGGAGCAGCCCCGGGACCCGCCAAGCCCCACGGGCGCCGTCTGGCGGACACAGCGCGGAGGTGCAGAGCAGCGCTCTCCGGTGCACAGCGGCGGAACGGCAGCGCCATTGGGGCTTCAATAAATAAAATTTGTCTTTTAGAACATTTTCCATGGGAAGAGCTGCTGGAAGTTGAAGGTTTGAAAGTGGAAAAGCCGCAATTCCCGTTCTGCGCCGCGGGGAATGGGGCCGGGGGGGTCGGTGAGGGTCCCGAAGCTTCGGGACCGGGATCAGAACCGGGATCGGGAGGAGCCCCGGGACCCGCCAAGCCCCGCGGGCGCCGTCTGGCGGACACAGCGCGGAGGTGCAGAGCAGCGCCCTCCGGTGGACAGCGGCGGAACGGCAGAGCAATTGGGGCTTCAATAAATAAAATTTGTCTTTTATAACATTTTCCGTGGGAAGAGCTGCAGGAAGCTGAGGGTTTGAAATTGGAAAAGCCGCAATTCTCGTTCTGCACGGCGGGGAATGAAGCCGCGGGGCAGGGTGTGCGGGTCCCAAAGCTTCGGGATCGGGATGAGAACCGGGACCGGTATCAGAACCGGGACCGGGAGGAGCCCCGGGACCCGCCAAGCCCCACGGGCGCCCTCTGGCGGACACAGCGCGGAGGTGCAGGGCTCCCCTCTCCGGTGGACAGCGGCGTAACGGCAGCGCTATTGGGGCCTCAATAAACACAATTTGTCTTTTAGAAGCTTTTCAGGGGAAAAAAAACCGCACGCACGAACCTTCCCCCCCCGCCTTCCCCCCCCCCCCCTTCCCCCCCCGGAAAGACACGCGTTCCTTATACCCCCCCCCTATCCCCCCCCCCCTATCCCCCCCCCCCCTTCCCCCCCCCCTTCCCCCCCCCCCTTCCCCCCCCGGAAAGACACGCGTTCCTTATCCCCCCCCCTATCCCCCCCCCCTTCCCCCCCCCCCCCTTCCCCCCCCCCCCTTCCCCCCCCCCTTTCCCCCCCCCCCCTATCCCCCCCCCCCTTCCCCCCCCCCCTTCCCCCCCCCCCCCCCTTCCCCCCCCCCCCTTCCCCCCTCCACTTCCCCCCCCCCCCCTTCCCCCCCCCCTTCCCCCCCCCCCCTTCCCCCCCCCCCCCTTCCCCCCCCGGAAAGACACGCGTTCCTTATCCCCCCCCCCTATCCCCCCCCCCCTATCCCCCCCCCCCTTCCCCCCCCCCCCCTTCCCCCCCCCCCTTCCCCCCCCCCCCTTCCCCCCCCGGAAAGACACGCGTTCCTTATCCCCCCCCCCCTTCCCCCCCCCCCCTTCCCCCCCCCCCCTTCCCCCCCCCCCCCTTCCCCCCCCCCCTTCCCCCCCCCCCCTTCCCCCCCCCCCCTTCCCCCCCCCCCCTTCCCCCCCCGGAAAGACACGCGTTCCTTATCCCCCCCCCCCTATCCCCCCCCCCCTATCCCCCCCCCCCCCTTCCCCCCCCCCCCTTCCCCCCCCCCCCTTCCCCCCCCGGAAAGACACGCGTTCCTTATCCCCCCCCCCCCTATCCCCCCCCCCCTATCCCCCCCCCCCCTTCCCCCCCCCCCCTTCCCCCCCCGGAAAGACACGCGTTCCTTATCCCCCCCCCCCTATCCCCCCCCCCCTATCCCCCCCCCCCCTTCCCCCCCCCCCCTTCCCCCCCCCCCCTTCCCCCCCCCCCCTTCCCCCCCCCCCTTCCCCCCCCCCCCCTTCCCCCCCCCCCTTCCCCCCCCCCCCCTTCCCCCCCCCCCCTTCCCCCCCCCCCCCTTCCCCCCCCCCCCTTCCCCCCCCCCCCTTCCCCCCCCCCCCTTCCCCCCCCCCCCCCTTCCCCCCCCCCCCTTCCCCCCCCCCCCTTCCCCCCCCGGAAAGACACGCGTTCCTTATCCCCCCCCCCTTCCCCCCCCCCCTTCCCCCCCCCCCCTTCCCCCCCCCCCCTTCCCCCCCCCCCCTTCCCCCCCCGGAAAGACACGCGTTCCTTATCCCCCCCCCCTTCCCCCCCCCCCTTCCCCCCCCCCTTCCCCCCCCCCCCCTTCCCCCCCCCCCCTTCCCCCCCCCCCCTTCCCCCCCCCCCCTTCCCCCCCCGGTAAGACACGCGTTCCTTATCCCCCCCCCCTATCCCCCCCCCCCTATCCCCCCCCCCCTTCCCCCCCCCCCCTTCCCCCCCCCCCCTTCCCCCCCCCCCCCTTCCCCCCCCGGAAAGACACGCGTTCCTTATCCCCCCCCCCTTCCCCCCCCCCCCCCTTCCCCCCCCCCCCCTTCCCCCCCCCCCCTTCCCCCCCCCCCTTCCCCCCCCCCCCTTCCCCCCCCCCCCCCTTCCCCCCCCGGAAAGACACGCGTTCCTTATCCCCCCCCCCTATCCCCCCCCCCCCTATCCCCCCCCCCCCTTCCCCCCCCCCCCTTCCCCCCCCCCCCTTCCCCCCCCCCCCCTTCCCCCCCCCCCCTTCCCCCCCCCCCCCTTCCCCCCCCGGAAAGACACGCGTTCCTTATCCCCCCCCCCTTCCCCCCCCCCCCTTCCCCCCCCCCCCTTCCCCCCCCGGAAAGACACGCGTTCCTTATCCCCCCCCCCTTCCCCCCCCCCCCTTCCCCCCCCCCCTTCCCCCCCCCCCCCCTTCCCCCCCCCCCCTTCCCCCCCCCCCCTTCCCCCCCCGGAAAGACACGCGTTCCTTATCCCCCCCCCCTATCCCCCCCCCCCTATCCCCCCCCCTTCCCCCCCCCCCCTTCCCCCCCCCCCCTTCCCCCCCCCCCCCTTCCCCCCCCGGAAAGACACGCGTTCCTTATCCCCCCCCCCTTCCCCCCCCCCCCCTTCCCCCCCCCCCTTCCCCCCCCCCCTTCCCCCCCCCCCTTCCCCCCCTTCCCTCCCTTCCCTCGAAGGGGGCGGGGCCAAGACCGGGGGAGGGGTCCCGGGGGGCGGAGCCAGGAGGGGGAGCGCCCCGCCCCCCGGGACCCCCTCCTAATGAGGGAGCCCTTCCTAACCCCTCCCACCACCCCCCAGGCCCCCTCCTAACGAGGGGGCCGCTGTAACCCGCACCCCCCACCCCCCCAGTGTGATGTAGGGAAAGCCGGAACCCCGGCGGTGTGGGGCGGTGTATTGCACTGGAATGGGGGGACCCACAGAGCGGGTCCAGCCCCGTGTGGGGACCCCAGCGAGGGCGGGGGCGCCGGGCTCCGGCCGTCAGGGCTTTATTATTGCCCGGCACCCCGAGCCCCGCGGCTACAAGGAAAGAAAGAGAGACGAGAATATAAAACGAGAATAGGGGAGGTGGGGAGAGGTCGGGGGACGGACAGGGGAATGGGAAGGTGGGATGAGGGGGCGGCCGTAGGGGGGGGAGGGTTGGGGGGGGGGGTAGGGGGAGGGGAGGAAAGGAGAGTAGAAAAGAGAGGAATTGAGAAAAAGAAATACCAAAGAAAAGAAACGCGGAAGAAAAAAAAAAAAAAAAGAACAGAGATATAGGGAGCCAGCCGGACAGAACCTCACTCCCCGCGTGCCGAGAGGCAAATGACGCCGCAGGGCTCGCCCCGCGCCTTAAATCCCCCAAGGCCCCGCCCCGCGCAGGCGCACTGGGATCACTCGCACCTGTGCAGGCCCCGCCCCGCGCAGGCGCACTGGGACCCCTCGCACCTGTGCAGGCCCCGCCCCTCACACCTGTGCCGGCTCCGCCTCCGGAAACCCCGCCTCCTCCCCGCCCCCCTCCCGCCCATAAAACCCGGCCAATCCGCGCTGGGCCCGCTGTCATCCGGGGATGCTGGTCGGGCGTGCTGCGGGAGCGTCTGTCGGAGCGCTGCGAGGAGGTCCGGGTCGGGGCTGCTGCTGCGTGGAGGCCGCAGTGCTCAGGTAAGACCGGGGCCGGGGTCCCGGGCGCGGGGCTCCGGGGCCGGGGTCCCGGGCGCGGGGCTCCGGGGCCGGGGTCCCGGGCGCGGGGCTCCGGGGCCGGGGTCCCGGGCGCGGGGCTCCCGGGCGCTGGGCTCCCGGGCGCGGGGCTCTGGGGCTCCGGTGCCGGGGTCCCGGGCGCGGGGCTCCCGGGCGCGGGGCTCCGGGGCCGGGGTCCCGGGCGCGGGGCTCCGGGGCCGGGGTCCCGGGCGCGGGGCTCCGGGGCCGGGGTCCCGGGCGCGGGGCTCCCGGGCGCGGGGCTCCGGGGCCGGGGTCCCGGGCGCGGGGCTCCGGAGCCGGGGTCCCGGGCGCGGGGCTCCGGGGCCGGGGTCCCGGGCGCGGGGCTCCGGGGCCGGGGTCCCGGGCGCGGGGCTCCCGGGCGCGGGGCTCCGGGGCCGGGGTCCCGGGCGCGGGGCTCCGGAGCCGGGGTCCCGGGCGCGGGGCTCCCGGGCGCGGGGCTCCGGGGCCGGGGTCCCGGGCGCGGGGCTCCGGGGCCGGGGTCCCGGGCGCGGGGCTCCGGGGCCGGGGTCCCGGGCGCGGGGCTCCGGGGCCGGGGTCCCGGGCGCGGGGCTCCCGGGCGCGGGGCTCCGGGGCCGGGGTCCCGGGCGCGGGGCTCCGGGGCCGGGGTCCCGGGCGCGGGGCTCCGGGGCCGGGGTCCCGGGCGCGGGGCTCCGGGGCCGGGGTCCCGGGCGCGGGGCTCCGGGGCCGGGGTCCCGGGCGCGGGGCTCCCGGGCGCGGG